>OY998247.1:22131788-23416667 GCA_963922005.1 Cornus suecica
AAATCCTGGAAAGAATAGCCGGACAGGGCTACTACTGCATTTTGGATCGATATTCCGGCTATAATCAAGTGGAAATTGATCCTGCAGATCAGGAGAAAACCACTTTCACTTTTCCATATGGCACATTCGCATAAAGACGGATGCCTTTTGGTTTATGTAATGCGCCAACAACATTCCAGAGGTGTATAATGTCTATCTTCTCTGATATAGTAGAAAAGTTTCTAGAAATATTCATGGATGACTTATCAGTTTTTGGGGCAACTTTTGAAGACTGTTTAAGGCATCTAACAACAGTACTCGAAAGGTGTAAAGAGACCAATTTAATTCTTAGTTGGGAGAAAAGCCATTTTATGGTTCAAGAGGGAATAGTACTTGGCCACAATATATCAAAGTAGGGGATTGAGGTCGATAAAGCAAAAGTTGAGCTAATTTTAATATTACTTCCTCCCATATATGTGAAGCAGATACGCTCTTTTCTGGGCCATGCCGGGGTTTACGGAAGGTTTATCAAATATTTTAGCAAAATCGCCTGACCATTATGCAATTTACGAGCTAAGGATGTTGTTTTTGTCTTTGATAAAGAATGTCTTCATGCCTTTGAGGAATTGCGTGCTAAACTCTCATCTACCCCAATTATCTGTCTACCGGACTGGTCTCTACCGTTCGAGCTGATGTGCTAGGGCAGAGAAAAGACAAGTTGCCATATGTGATTTACTATGCCAGTAGAATTCTGAACGAAGCTCAGATGAACTACACAACTACCGAGAAGGAGTTACTGGTAGTGGTGTTCGCCTTGGACAAATTCAGGTCGTATTTGTTATGAACCAAGGTGGTCGTGTACTCAGATCATGCTGCACTAAGGCATTTACTAACCAAGAAAGACTCCAAGCCCACACTGATTCGATGGATTCTGTTGCTACAAGAATTTGATTTGGAGATCAAAGATAAGAAGGGTACGAAGAATGTTGTAGCTGATCATTTGTCAAGAATTGTCGTTAAGTCCACAAAGGAAAACACTCCTCTTAAGGATGAGTTCTTGGATGAACATCTGTTCAGTATGGCTGTTAAGGAACAAATACCGTGGTATGCAGATATTATCAACTATAAAGCCACATGTAGAATTTCTAATGGATGGTTTAAGTTAATTAGTTGGGCTTATTAGCTAATGGGCTATAATATATTTTTGAGTTAATTAGTTGGGTTTATTAGCTAATGGGCTATAAAATATTTTTGGGCCCATGGGAATTATGTAAAATAAATATATATATATATATATATATATATATATATATATAAAAAGAAAATCCTAAGTTAGTCCTACGTTCTGTCAGACAAATAGAGGAGATAACAGAATCGCAGCTGCGTAAAAGAGAGAGGAGAGAACATCGATCAGCCTACAGTTAGTGCGTGATTTAGCCCAACGATCAGGCAAGTAGAATGTTCTTATCTTCCCCTTTGAACCTGTAATTGCATCCTCTTCCTATATATATATATGTTTTGTATTTGTCCATTCATATATTTATATTTGGATATTTTTTAACGGTTATCTGATTTTCTAAACATGTGTTATTGTATATATAAGATTTGGTATGTGTAGGTTTGTTGTTGTGTGTTAATGGAAATAGGATGGTGTGCCGCTGTAGTATATATATATACCACGTATCTCTTGCACAATGAATCTGTACACATGGTCATCTATTGTTATCTCATGTTATGGAGTTTGGGATTTTTAAAAGTCAACACTATTGATTGGTTGGGTTTATATCAAATATATATTTGCTATTACATGTAGTTTCCAATTTGTTTCTTTGCTTAAAGTCATCACAGAAGAGAGGAAAAGATAAATGAATAAATAGACTAGGAAAAAATTGACCTTTTTCTTTTCTTGTAGAATATAATGGTTATATATATATATACATCATATATGTGCATATATGTGTGTTAATAGGTCTGCACATTTGTGCGTGTAATATTTATATATTATATTCGGCTTATGATTAAAGTCGTGAGAGAACTAAATTAGATTAAAACTAAATTAAATAAATAAATTATAATGCCAATAATGTTTCAGTAATAATAGTAGTAATGATATTAATCCTTAAATGAATTAGAATAAAATGAAAAGATTAAATCTAGGAACGTTTTCCTCTAATGGGTGTTTACCGGGTTACTAGGAAGCACAATAGATAAAGTGAATTAGGTGGGGTTAACTTGAACAGATTGGTGACCAAAGGCAATTGAAATTAATTTTGATTTTGTTAGTTAAATTGAATAGTTGGGTATTTATTATTCAATGGTGACCTAGTACAAAAAGGTGAAAGTTTTAATAACTGCTTTCAATGTGACTTAAATAGTGTTTATTTGTTTGGTATTATTATTACTTTATTTTGGAATGGAGGAAACCACGATGGATTGACTCTTAACGCAGTCTCATCTGTACCATGACATGGAGTTCGGGTACGTGATTATGGTTCGGCATGGGTTAATTGCCTATGGACTTGTAGTTTAGATATTGTATTATTTTATTTGCTTTGCCTATTGATTTGTGATTTGATTTTTGGTTGCGCTTTATTTTAGTTTTGTTTATTAACTTATTATTTAATTATGATTGTACCTTATTTATTATGCCTATGTTCTGGAGGATATGTATTTATTTAAGTGTGGTACTATAGGAATTATAATATTACTCTAATATTTATAATGGGTAGATAACGGGATTATTGGTACTCTGTTTGGGATCATGTAGAGTCTACTCTGCTCGTGGGTCTGACCCACCGTTGTTGTTTCAGGTTCTTAGCAGTTTCAGCCACAGGGTTGAGGTCTCTTATCATTTATTCGCGAGTTCTCCCATTTTGACTTCAGTTCAGTGTAGGGACTCAATTTAGTTTTTTTTTTTCATTAAGGTTTAGGGGTCCATAGATATGGATTCCTGAGTTGTACCCTTTGGGGTTTTTGATTTCTGAATTTGTTCATTCATGAGAATTAAACTTTTGACACTATGTTATTCATTAAATTTGTCTTTTGCTTCTGTGCTTGTTTTATTATTGAGTGTTGATGCACCTTAGTTTTCGGTATGAAAATTAGGAGGTGTCACTGTTAGTATCAGAGCACTCCGGATTCAAGTGTCCTAGGGATGTTTTCGCTAGGTTTTCCGCGTTGCGTATTCTGATATTTATAGAGCCTAAATTTAGGATTAGTGGTACTCTTTTAAGTTCGTTGTTGTGGTATTAACAATTCGTATTACCGTTATTTCGGTATGCCGCCTCGTAGGAGAAGGAATGCGAGTCAGGGTCAGGTCAATGCTCAGGATGGCAATGTTGAACTTCCTCCTAATCTCGCAACTATCATTGCTCAGGCTGTTATTACAGGGGTGGCGACCGCTCTTCAAAATCAGCAGCCTCGTCCTCCGCCTCCTCAGCAAGCTCCCATTATTGAGCAGGCAGTACAGCCTGTTACATGGGAGAAAGTTCGGAACATTTTCACGAAAGGTCATCCACAAGAGTTTTTAGGGTCCACTGATGTGAAAGTATCTCACCAGTGGCAGAAGGATATTGAGCGTCATCTCCGTATGGTTGAGTGTACAGAGGTCTAGAAGCAGATGGTTGCTACTTTTAAGTTAGTTGGTGATGCTTTGCAGTGGTGGGAGTCAGTTACGACCTCAGAGGAGAGGGCCACATTGACCTATGCTCAGTTCCAGGATCGCTTTGACGGGAAATATTTCCCTTTTGCAGTAAGGGTAGCTAAGAAAAGAGAATTTCTTGATTTACAGCAGGGAGATAAGACTGTAGCGGAGTATGAGCAGGAGTTCACTAGTTTATCATTGTTTGCACCCGAGGAGGTCAACACAGAGGAGAAAAAGAAGAATTGCTTTGTACATGGTTTGATATGGTGCATTCGGCAGGTAATTGTGGGTAATCCAGCTTACACCACTTATGCTCAAGTGGTGGATGCAGCACTACAACATTGTCAGATAAAGAGGGACTACCAGAAAATGAAGGGGGAGAAGCGCAGTGACAAGGATTCTACTAGTCAGACAGGGAATAGTCAGAGTGGTAGACAGAGTGATAGGGGTAGATTTCAAGGGTATCAGCCTTGGAAAAAGCAGAAGGGTAGCAATGATACTAGTAAGGAGATGTCTTCTCATCAGGGGCAGCAGGGTGGAGCATCTCAGATTGGACAGGGTCAACAGCAGGGAAACTACCAGAGGAGATTTTCAGGTCCTTTCAAAGGACATTGTTATGGTTGTGGGGAGTTTAGACACTCTGCTAAGAGATGTCCCAAGGCTACTCAAGGTCAGCACGACCAACAGGGTTAGATTGGTCAGCAGGGGCAGAGGCAGCCACCATCATTACCGACACCACATATTCCACGTATTCAGAGCATGGCATACCCAGCTTTACCAGCAACCCCACCACCACAGGGGCAGCCACAACAGCAGTTGCATTATGGCAGGGTGTACAACATCATGCCTTATGATCCTCGGGCACCTCAGGCTATTGAGGGTATGTTTCCTATTTATGGTAGACTCGATCGAGTTCTCTTTGATACTGGTGCATCACATTCTTTTGTGTCTCGGTCGTTTGTCTCTTTATCTGGATTATTGACTCAGTCTTGTAGCCGACCCCTCAGTATTTCCACGCTAGTACGTGTTAATACGATTTTACGGGAAAGTTGTGGACAGGTCCCTATTGATATTGGCAGGCTTAGTTTTTTAGCTGATTTGTTAGTACTTGATATGCACTCTTATGATGTGATACTTGGGATGGACTGGTTATCTCACTACCATGCTCAGTTGGACTGTCATGGTAAGACGATAGTCTTTGCGATACCGGGTCAGGAGATGTATTTGATTGCTATGCCTCGTCCTCATGGGGGGTCTAGTACACATTTATTTTATATTGATACAGAGACCGAGGAGGAGATCACTGTATCCATGGATAATATTCCCGTAGTGTGTGATTTTCAGGATGTGTTTCAGGAGATTCCAGGGTTACCACTGAGTCGCGATATTGCCTTTGTTATTGACTTAGCTCCAGGCACTAGGCCTATTGTTAAGGCACCATATAGGATGGCACCGATGAAGATGCGGGAGTTGAAGGAACAGATTCAACAACTTTTTAGCCAGGGTTTCATTCACAGGAGTACTTCACCCTGGGGAGCACCGGTGTTGTTTGTGAAGAAGAAGGATGGTTCTCTTCATCTTTGTATCGATTACAGGGAGCTGAATAAAGTCATAATCCGCAACAAGTATCCGTTGCCTAGGATTGATGATTTATTTGATCAGTTGAAGGGAGCCACCTACTTCTCAAAGATAGATTTGAGGTCTGGTTATCATCAACTTCGTGTTAGGGAGCAGGATGTACCCAAGACAACATTTCTCACCAGATATGGGTTGTATGAGTTCCGTGTTATGCCTTTCGGATTGACCAACGCTCCAGCTATCTTTATGGATATGATTAATAGAATATTCAGGCCATTTTTAGATCAATTTGTTATTGTATTCATTGATGACATATTGGTCTACTCTCGGTTTGAGGAGGAGCATGCCAGACATCTACAGACAGTGCTACAGACCCTTAAAGAACACCAGTTGTATGCAAAGTTTGAGAAATGTGCATTCTGGTAGAGAGAAGTGAAGTTTTTGGGTCATGTGGTGTCAGAGAAGGGGATTGCAGTGGACCCAGCGAAGGTCTCAGCGGTTCTGGAGTGGGGACAACCAACCACACCTTCAGAAGTCCGTAGTTTTCTGGGATTCGCAGGTTATTATCATAGATTCATTCAGGGTTTCTCTAAGATCGCCGGTTCGCTCACCAACTTGACTAGAAAGGGTGTGCCATTTGTTTGGGATGATCACTGTCAGACAACTTTTGATGAACTGAAGACTAAGTTGACTTCTGCACCTGTTCTGGCCACTCCACAGAGTGGGATTGAGTATCTTGTCTACACCGATGCATCGTTACAGGGTCTGGGTTATGTGTTGATGCAGGAGGAGAGAACAGTATCTTATGGTTCACGTAAGCTCAAGCCACATGAGCTTAATTACCCTACCCATGATTTGGAGTTGGCAGCAGTGGTTTTTGCATTGAGGATCTGGAGACATTACTTCTTAGGTGAGGCTTTCAGATTATTCAGTGATCACAAAAGTTTGCAGTACCTGTTTACGCAGAGGGAGTTGAATATGAGGCAGCGCAGATGGCTGAAATTTGTGAAGGACTATCATTTTTCCATTCAGTATCATCCAGGGAAGGCTAATGTAGTGGCTGACACCCTCAGTCGTCGACCCTATGCTAGTCTTTCAGCCTTGTTCGAGACTGAGTGGAATGCGTTGAGGTCCGTTGATGAGTTAGCGGACGCTTTTACGGCATGTGTTATGGTGACACCTGTCATCATTCGAAGAGTGATTGAGGCCCAACAGGCAGACCAGCAATGTATAGATAGAGTTGCAGAGTTGACATCAAGAGAGATTCCCTTTTACTCAGTTGGTTCAGATGGGGGGTTGAGGTACAAGAGTCGATTAGTTGTTCCTCCTATCGATGACTTGAGGAGAGATGTGATGAGAGAGGCTCATAACTCTCCATTTGTAGTTCATCCTAGAGGGGATAAGATGTACCGGGATATGAAACGCCAATTTTGGTGGGCTGGTATGAAGAGGGACATAACTGTTTTTGTCTCCAAGTGTAGTACTTGTCAAATGGTTAAAATTGATCACCAGAAACCACCAGGAGCATTGCAGCCACTTCCAGTGCCTGAGTGGAAATGGGAGAGCATTTCTATGGATTTCATTGAGGGGTTACCTACCTCACATCGGAACCATAACTCCATTTGGGTGATAGTTGATAGACTTACAAAATCTGCCCATTTTCTACCTGTTCGCTCTGATTACACTTCGGAGTAGTTGGCAAAGCTTTACATTGCAGAGATAGTGAAGCTTCATGGGATTCCATTGTCTATTATATCGGATAGAGATCTGAACTTTGTATCTTGGTTTTGGGTAAGCTTTCAATAGGCTTTGGGTACAGAGTTGCACCTTAGTACAACTTATCATCCACAAACAGATGGTCAAACTGAGAGGGTTAACCAGATTTTGGAAGATATGCTTCGAGCTTGTGTCCTTGATTTCAAGGGCAATTGGGAGTTCTATTTGCCACTTTAAGAGTTTGCTTATAACAATAGTTATCAAAAGACTATTGGTATGGCACAATTTGAGGCATTGTACGGTCGACCCTGTAGATCTCCGGTGTGTTGGCTGGAGGCTGGAGAGAACAGATTATTTGGTCCTGAGTTCATCAAGGACACCTCAGAAAAGATTCCTCTTATTCGGGACCGTATGAGGACTGCACAGAGTAGGCAGAAGAGTTATGTTGATCAGCGGACTCGAGCTTTGGAGTTCAGAGTGGGGGATCAGGTTTTACTCAAGGTGTCTCCTATGAAGGGAGTAATGCGGTTCGGAAAGAAGGAGAAATTGTCACCTTGTTTTGTGGGTCCTTTTATGATTACTAGCAGGATTGGACCGGTGGCGTACCGATTAGCACTGCCAGATTTTATGCACAGGGTTCATAATGTATTCCATGTTTCAATGTTGCGGAAATTCTTACGAGATGAGGATGTGTATCAGCATATTGATGTGGGAGAGATCGAGTTGGAGCCGGATGTGACTTATGTGGAGCAACCTTATCGCATTATCGATCGAAAGGAGCATGTACTTCGTAAGAAGATCATTCCTCCTGTGCGTGTTTAGTGGAGCCATCACAATGAGGCAAAGTCCACTTGGGAAAGGGAGGATGAAATTCGGGCAAAGTATCCAGAGTTATTTAGTTCAGGTATGTGGTGAATTCCGGGGACGTAATTCCTTTACTAGGGGGAGGAATGTAATACCCCGTAATTTTTATTTATTTATATTGGATATATTTAATTAAATTAATTAATTAATTATAAGTTAATTAGTTGGGCTTATTAGCTAATGGGCTATAATATATTTTTAAGTTAATTAGTTGGGTTTATTAGCTAATGGGCTATAAAATATTTTTGGGCCCATGGGAATTATGTAAAATAAATATATATATATATATAAAAAGAAAACCCTAAGTTAGTCCTACGTTCTGTCAGACAAATAGAGGAGATAACAGAATCGCAGCTGCATAGAAGAGGAGAGAGCATCGATCAGCCTACAGTTAGTGCGTGATTTAGCCCAACGATCAGGCAAGTAGAATGTTCTTATCTTCCTCTTTGAACCTGTAATTGCATCCTCTTCCTATATATATATGTTTTGTATTTGTGCATTCATATATTTATATTTGGATATTTTTTAACGGTTATCTGATTTTCTAAACATGTGTTATTGTATATATAAGATTTGGTATGTGTAGGTTTGTTGTTGTGTGTTAATGGAAATAGGATGGTGCGCCGCTGTAGTATATATATATACCACGTATCTCTTGCACAATGAATCTGTACACATGGTCATCTATTGTTATCTCATGTTATGGAGTTTGGGATTTTTAAAAGTCAACACTATTGATTGGTTGGGTTTATATCAAATATATATTTGCTATTACATGTAGTTTCCAATTTGTTTCTTTGCTTAAAGTCATCACAGAAGAGAGGAAAAGATAAATGAATAAATAGACTAGGAAAAAATTGACCTTTTTCTTTTCTTGTAGAATATAATGGTTATATATATATATACATCATATATGTGCATATATGTGTGTTAATAGGTCTGCACATTTGTGCGTGTAATATTTATATATTATATTCGGCTTATGATTAAAGTCGTGAGAGAACTAAATTAGATTAAAACTAAATTAAATAAATAAATTATAATGCCAATAATGTTTCAGTAATAATAGTAGTAATGATATTAATCCTTAAATGAATTAGAATAAAATGAAAAGATTAAATCTAGGAACGTTTTCCTCTAATGGGTGTTTACCGGGTTACTAGGAAGCACAATAGATAAAGTGAATTAGGTGGGGTTAACTTGAACAGATTGGTGACCAAAGGCAATTGAAATTAATTTTGATTTTGTTAGTTAAATTGAATAGTTGGGTATTTATTATTCAATGGTGACCTAGTACAAAAAGGTGAAAGTTTTAATAACTTCTTTCAATGTGACTTAAATAGTGTTTATTTGTTTGGTATTATTATTACTTTATTTTGGAATGGAGGAAACCACGATGGATTGACTCTTAACGCAGTCTCATCTGTACCATGACATGGAGTTCGAGTACGTGGTTATGGTTTGGCATGGGTTAATTGCCTATGGACTTGTAGTTTAGATATTGTATTATTTTATTTGCTTTGCCTATTGATATGTGATTTGATTTTTGGTTGCGCTTTATTTTAGTTTTGTTTATTAACTTATTATTTAATTATGATTGTACCTTATTTATTATGCCTATGTTCTGGAGGATATGTATTTATTTAAGTGTGGTACTATAGGAATTATAATATTACTCTAATATTTATAATGGGTAGATGACGGGATTATTGGTACTCTGTTTGGGATCATGTAGAGTCTACTCTGCTCGTGGGTCTGACCCACCGTTGTTGTTTCAGGTTCTCAGCAGTTTCAGCCACAGGGTTGAGGTCTCTTATCATTTATTCGCGAGTTCTCCCATTTTGACTTCAGTTCAGTGTAGGGACTCAATTTAGTTTTTTTTTTCATTAAGGTTTAGGGGTCCATAGATATGGATCTCGAGTTGTACCCTTTGGGATTTTTGATTTCTGAATTTGTTCATTCATGAGAATTAAACTTTTGACACTATGTTATTCATTAAATATGTCTTTTGCTTCTGTGCTTGTTTTATTATTGAGTGTTGATGCACCTTAGTTTTCGGTGTAGGCCTGGCCAACCTATGCATGAAAATTAGGGGGTGTCACAAGTTACATATGGCAAGGGAGCGTGGAACAAGGGGTGAATCAAAAAGAGTGTATTGACATATGTTCCTCGACGAAGATTCGGAGGAGTGTTATTGCAATGTGCACAGGAGGATGATGTCGAGCGGGCTATTCCTGTTGAAATGCCTAAGGTGGTGGTGCCACAGGCTGAGGAGGCTGCTTTAGGAGATGAGATGCCATAGGCCCCGGCTGGGGGTGCTGTTATGATGACTTAGGCTCAGTATGACTAGTTAATTGGACGTATTGAGGGATTAGAGCGCTCATTTACAAAGGAGAGGCAGGCCCGATAGCGTGAGCACTATGAGATGATGGATCGGTGGGACATTATGATGCGACATATGGGAGTGACCGTTCCGCGATCACAGCCACCTCCGGATGATGCTTTATAGTTGTAGTTTAGTTTTGTTTATTTTATTTTGTTTTTAGATTTTCTTGTTTTAGCTATCCATAATAGAGATCAATCGTAGAGCGGAGAGTTAGTGTTCGATCTTTTGTGACCACTTTAACGATCATCTCTAACTGTTTGTGATATTTTTGGTTTTGTATAAAATGATAGTTTTGGACCGCTTTTACTGATATGCGTGCCTTACTATGTTTATTACATTGAGTATGTGTGATTTTATTTTCGCACTATGAGGACATGTGTGTGTTTAAGTTTAAGGTTGCGTTGGTTATTGAAAAACATGCCATTTAAAAAATAATAATAATTTGTCCTACCCTACGCCCAACGCTCAAGCGTAGGGTAGTACGTGGCTGGGCCAAAAAATTGAAAAAATTAGCTTATTTTTGGGATGTTTTGGCCTGGTTTGTACTTATACATGTATTAGGATTTTGTTTAAGATATTTTTAGGAATTTGTGTTGAATTTTTGTATAATTTTTAGAGTAACCCTAATTTGATAAGGAGACTACAAATAGAAGTTGGATTAGTTATTGTTTCCTCTTTCCTAGTTAATTAAGGGTTTTAAATCCTTTTTCTCTTCTAATTCTACTCCATTCATCTATAAATATATCCATAGGGTAGACACAATTCATAATTCACAATTCAAAATTCTCAAAGAGTGAGCATTAGATTGGGTATTCTTCTTCTATTATTCTTTTATTCTTTCTATTTCGAGGAAGGTTAGTATAGATAATTCTAATGAAGATTATTCTGACCCGGAAGAGTTCATAGAAGAGACGGAACCATATGTGGCAATGAAGAGCACGAATAACGAAGCTACGAGTCGGAAGGGAAGCCGAACTACACCAAAATTGTTTTTGCAGTGTCAGTTGCAATTTGAGGAGATATTTCATCCAGAGAGGATGAATCGAGTTTTAGTTGCACCCGGAAGGAAAATCCTTAGATAACGAGAATTGAAGAGTTTAGAAAAACTAGCGGGCAAAAATGTGTATCTGGCTTGGTCCGAAAATTCTATGAAAATATGATAATTTTGGGACCGCCAGGATTTGAGGTGATAAGGGCTAAAGTGAATCAATGGAGTGCTCCTATTGTGGTTGGAAGAATAAGTATTGTCAATGCATGGAATATACCAATCGGTACTCCGGCAAACTTACAAGGAAATTTAAAGAAGCATCCTGTAGTATGGCCACATAAGGATAAAGAGATGGGTCGGGAATTATTTGCAGTATCAGATCCGGGAGATAAGACATGTGATAATTGGTGGTTGAACTCGGATCTACTTTATTTGGATTATGTTGTTGCGGCTCAACTTTGGCCTAATAATCGAACAAGTGCAAAAGATCACACTATGCTTCGAACTTTATATGCCCTAACTCATGGGTATGAAGTGTGTGTTCTAACATTGATTATGGCTGAGATGTCGTATGCTCGAGCAATTGTGAGTCAAAAATGGCCGGGTGCCGATAAATGTGACTATTATCTTCCATACCCGTTTTTACTATCAAAGATCATTGCTGAGCAGTTGGGTGATGGAATGAAGGAATTGGATGAGATGCGGTGGACATTCATGAAAATATATCCGGAGGAAGATTTAGAGAAGTTGAAAGAGACTGCAGATTGCCGGATATGGTTGAAGAATGACGTGTCGAGTGATGAAGAAGAAGAGGTGGACTAAGATTTTAGTTTAGGATTTTTAGGTTATTTTATTTGTAGAGACGGTAAACCCTTAAGGCCACGTCTTTATTTCTTTTATTTTTTATTTTATTTTATTTTAGGATTGTAGGCCCTTAAGGCCAAATCAATTTTTTATTATTATTATTTTTGTCATATAAAAAAAATTATTCAATAAAAAAAAGAGAATATTTGATTCCTTGAAAACATGTGTCGATTTCTGGATATTTATGATGAAATTTATTTTCCATTGCTATGATTGGTATGTGCGCTTTGTTGATGATATTTCCAGGTGATCCAATTCAAGTTTGGGGGAGAGGATTTGTGTTTTGCTTTCGAATCCAGAATTGAGCTTCAAGGGTAACTGTATCTGTTCTCCTATTTTATTTTTGACTATGGGGACATGGTCTGATTTAAGTTTGGGGGTAAGGGTATAGTATTGTAAGGAATAAAGATTTTCAAGAAATTTTTTTTGGAATAATTCTTTGTTTTTACGCATGAATGTTTGGAATTTACGATTTGATTAAGTTTGCGTATATGATACATAAGTAGTATGTGATGTAATATTCCTGCTGATGATAATAATGATTAGATCAAGTTAGTAAGTGATGTGATTTTACATGGGTGAGTGAATGAGTGAAATTGAAATTAAGAAGGACGACTTTGACTTATAAACACAAGCACACATTCACTATGAGAAATATGTTGATTTTTTACTATGTAGCTGAAAAATAATTTTGTTGCAATAAATGGGGAGTAGGGGAGTTGTTTTGGTTGAAATAGAGAAAATTGGAAAAAAAATTGAGAAAATAAAATGCAAAAAGCAGTTCTTTGATCTCAGTAAACCGGGCCTTGGTATCAACAATATCACTGCTCGCGTTTAAAGGGGAGAAGACTAATGAGCATAAATCCCATGAAAGAAGCTCGAGCCCAGTTGGTTGGGACTAAAAATCATCGTTGGAAAGTCCAGAGCTTAGAAAGAGAAAAAAGGATGAAAAGTGGAATGTTGAAAAGTTACGTTTTAATGAAAAATGACAAAATTTGATCAATGAAGTAGGAGAAAAGAACTAAAATATTGTAGTTAAATGTTCACAAAATCACGGAAGGTTGTCTGGATTTTAAATAGAAAGTAGAAAAATTATTCACTTAAGTGGGGACCATTCATAATAGGAAGCTTGATATAATTGTTGCTTATTAGTGAGTGGGAGTATTTACATTCATATTATCTTCTGTGTTGTATCATAGCTTATTGGACTTGTGTATGTGAACTCATGAATGCGTAATTACAAAAGAATTGAGATGTTTGTTGGTACCATCAGTGGAAACCTTCACGAGACTTCACGAGTCCACTAGGGGTAAACTAGGGGTTTAAAAGGCCTGTTACACGTGCTAAGTGTAATCATTGACCCTCACAAAAACAAGGGATTAGGTTAGAATAGATAGGTTAGATAGAATAAGAATCATCACAGATAGTTTTCTCTGAGTTTATTGCTAAGGGACTAGCAATATGTAAGTTTGGGGTATGATAGGTTCTCAATATTGATAATTTTTCGCCCCTATCTAACGTTTCTTATGTCTTTACATTCCGTTACTTGGTATTTTTATCTCGTTTGTGTGTGTACGCATGTTTCAGGAGCTTAATGAAGAAACAGAGCTAATCTCGGTGAATTAACTAAGTTCGTGTACGTTTCTATCTCGAGAAAGGAATTAAGAGGTGTACCAAAGCGAAGAAGAGCTACCGGAGGGCAAAATGGTCATTTCCCGATATAATTTTCTCACCGGAAGGGTTAAAATGTCATTTTTATACAATATTACTTCATCGAAAAGCATCGGGAGTCAAAGGCGATTAGTCTAGCTCAAATATGAAAAGACGAGTTTTTAAGCAAAAGATGCATCATACCCTACGTCGTCAGAAAGAAAAAGGGGCAGATTGAAACTAAGCTACGCTCCTAAGCTACGATGTGGTTTTTACCCTACGCCCTAGACCTACGTCCAAGCGTATGTCAGGAGTGTAGGTCCCACCTTGTGGTTACGTGATCCTTCAGTTGTCTATTTTTGGAGTTGAGTTTTGGAGGCTGAGTTCGCACGTTCATTTATAAAGTTCTTCCATTAAAGAGAACCACCATTAAAGACCTAGAGTTCCGGAGAAGAAAGCCATGGAGAGCGTTTCTACACCGACAATGCAGATTCTCTCAGCCATAATCAAATAACTTGGTATCTAGGGTTTTCTCACAAAACCCTAGCAAAGTAATGTAGTTCTGATTTTATATTCAATTGTAGAGAGGGGAAACTGTGAGTATACTGTGATGATTGTGTTAGATGAGAGACCATTTTTATTCGTGATACAAGTTTATGTATTTGGTTTAATTCTTATCATAGACTTTTTGAATTATCTTACACAAGCACAATTATTGACTATAGGTTGGAACTCGGATGCTTAATATGTGATTTTCTACATAATGGTGGTCATAAAACTCAAAATCCTAGGTTGACACAAGTCATGCCCTGACAAACTGATATAGACATGCTTTAGTTTATTTTCATGTTTTAATTTAATGCTTTAATTTACTGCTTTAATTTACTTTCCTATTAGTAGTTTGCATGCACTAATCAGTTTAGTCTTGAGAGGGGTTATCGCGATCCGGTTGAGAGTAATCCTTTTTGGGGTCAAACTGCTAGCACGGTGCGACTTGATTCACAGTTAATATGTCACGCCCCAAATTCCTAGGACTCCGAAACCCGAGCCTAAGAGCTAAGGGAGTGAATGCGGAAGTAAAAAGAAACGAAAACAAATGACCTTCAGTCATCAAACACCCACAAAAGGGTAAAAGTGCTCTAATATCATGCTGACACGTCCCTAAATTCCTGAGACTCCCGAACTGGGACATCCAGGGATCCAGGATGTGATCATTATGATGAGCAACCAACTAAGATATCATTAGCCATGAAAACGTATGGAATAATGATGGAACGGTATATTTCATACCCAAATGAATAATAAACAAAGCAGCGGAATCTAACGAAAATCCGGCAGAGTTCCGTTTGTAAATGGAACATCCGGATACACAACCACAACACAATAACCTGCCAATAACATTTCGATAATAACAATGGCTTCCAAGCCCCACATTCATCAATCCTACTAGGGCCGAGGTAGTGGAAAGAAACCAAGACCTCTCCAAACCCTCTAAAATCAACAGAGCCACAATTGCTCGAATAAGAATACTGGAAAGCACCTAGCTGTGCAGAACAGATACAATAACCTCCTGAAAGAATAAATACAGGAAATAAAAGATACATCAATAGGGATATGCCAACAGACTGGCTCCCAAAAGAAATAAATGACAATCCCACAAAACATGGGTAAGGAAGCTAACAGAAGACAACTACCGTCCCCAAAACCAGTCGTGTTGCATCCGTAACCGCATCACCCAACGCAACTCCAAAACCTGTAACAAGAAACTAAAGAAAACTGCCGTTGCACTGCATCCTGCTCATAGCCGTATGTTTCCTGCAACCTGGCGTGGAATACCAGGGGGCAAATGAAATTCCCCTGTGAGCAAATAAGCTCAGTGGGAAAAGATACTCTAACTACCACATCCTCTGACAGTTTAGGTAATGCTAACTATCTATCAAGATATATATATAGCCCAACTAATCCCATCCACGTAAACCCAAGGCACGTACTCACATGCTACCGTACATAAGTATATATATAACGGGGATACATATATATATATATAAATACACAACATGAGTCTGTAATGTACAACTAAGACTCGTACTCCAAGTACCAACACAGGTAGTCTACACTACTCTCACCAACGTACACTAAGTATATGATATTAAGGTCCAATCCTAACAAATCATCAGTCGCTCATGACGCTAACCACAAGGTCCAACAGAGGGAAGCACACTCACCTCTAATATCCACAGGAACAAATCCCCAACTAGCACCAAGGAATACTCATAACTCACTCCCCGATAACACAGGAGGAAAAGTACTCACGTCCTTGTGTACTAACACAATCATCATCAATATATATATATCTCTACAATATATATATAAGAAACATCATCCCATTCCTAGAGAAGATCTATACCTCAAGGATAGACTCACATCATCATATCACCATACCATAAATCACATCGACCTCATAATACTATCATAAAAAAGGTCAATCACATCACTGACACTCTCACTGTAGGCAAGGAAAACCACCCAATCAAATCACTAAGAGTACACGAACTCAACTCACAAGAACGACCACCTTAGGGTCACCAAAGCAAAGCGAAGGAAAAGAATTCCCAATGCTAACCAACAGATAACCGAGACAACAATGTCAAGGTTAAAACACACCCCAAGTGTTTAGGGAAACAACCGAACAAGGAAACCAAAGCAAAGGAAAAGAAATACTAATGCTAACTAACGGATAACCGAGACAACAATGTCAAGGTTAAAACACCACAAGTGTTTAAGGAGAACACCCGGACAAAAGAAACCAATCCACTCGGTATCCATGTCCCCAACACGTGTGACAACTCAAATCACCTAAGTGGTAACCTCAACAACCAAGAAAAAGGGAAAGGCAACACTATATGTGTGCACTGAACAACACCAAGCCTCATACCCGAGACTTAGAAATGATAGGAAGCAAAGGTGAAACAATGGAACACCTTTCAAAACTCTACAGGTCGAGATCTTGAGAAAGAAGTCTCGGAATCTCAGAATCCCAAGAAAAGTAATAAAATAGTTTTCCTTTTAAGAAACCACATAGTAAAAATGACCGTCTTGCCCCCGGTCACCGTCAGTTGCCATCACCGGCTTTTAAAAGTTGAAAATCTTTTCAAAGAAGATCCTAAGATCAGTTTATAAGTATTAAAACTTTTCATTTTACGGGGGTAGGCGAAAACGGTTTTTTTCCTTTTTAAATACAAAGAGTTTAGAAAACACCATTTTTGAAACAGTCAAATAAGAGTGAATACAATTCTACAGGTTCCTATAATGCCCAAAAGGACAGTAAAGGAAGAACAACACGTTGGACTCACGGAAGACAACCATCCGTTTCCAACTCCACCAAATCAAATGACAACACATGGAAGAGGTTCGGCACCACGCCGTAACCACTGACTCAAGGAATGACATTCAAGTCAACGACTACGTACTAGCGTACAAAACACAGTACGAGGAATGCTTAGGGAAATGAACTAAGCACTAGAACCAATACTGTCAAGCTACAGTACCTTGAGTACTTAATAAAGTCACTCAATCATAACCTCTTCTCACCAATCAAAATCTCAACTACAGTTGATAGCCTATTCCTCAAAAGTGAAAGACACCTAAAGGTCCATACTACAACTCACAATCTCATCACCCGCCTTCTCGAAGGCCCCAATTCATAACTGATACTAAAATCAATCTCTAACCTTCAATCTCTAACAAGGTCACACAGCCAACCGTAATCACCAAACTATTAACCACAATCACAAGACAATTAACCACATTCTCTAAGGCCTCAACTCAAAATCAAGCCTACGGTCCACCACTAGCCTCAACTAGCCACATAGATCACTATGCCAATACACATAACCTCCCCCAAGGGCACTAAAGTATACAACAACAAGTATAAAGATATATGTTTCATTTATACTTATTAATAATTACCACATTTAAAGTCTTGTTTCACATCATTCATTTTCAACCGAGCATTTATAAAATATGAATTTAATTTACAATATTCATAAATAACATGCTCCAACATCACATGTAATATAACACATATACATGTCAAACGAGATCACATAAATAATAGGCAGTGTAATGTGACTCAACACTCCCCGTGATACTCACACACAACACACCCTTCCCAAGGGTAACGGATACAAACTCTGTCCACTCATCAAGTAGTGTAGAGTTACCACACCGACTCTTCCCAAGTGATTTTTCTCTCTATCACTTCAACAAGGAAGACGGTTGCACGAGAGCCCCACTTGCAACTCCGTGCGCCATGACTACAAAAGTCAAGAAAATATAGCCTCTACCTGGACTCCTAACTCACATTTGCCGACTTTTTAGTTCCGTAGGCGTGATACCTCCTGGCCAGTTATTGTGATGATCCGACACAAACGTCTACTCGTGCCCCACGTACAAAGGAAGTAGACCACACCAAATGAACTCTCTATGCCAATGGTGAAACCGTGCACTACATGTACCAACACCCATGTGCTCACACGACATGGTGTACAATAAAATCATATCTCAATCATAAATATGTAATACATCATATTTATAAAAATACCCACATGGTAATATAAGTCTAAAAATCTCTTTTCATGCTTTAAAATACAATAAAGCAATTAAATCATATGAAAACAGTTTCATATACATTTCATGTTTTCAAAATTATATTTTCTTTAATTCTTTAGAAAACATTTCAATTTCCCTTATCATGCCTTTAAAATAATTTAAACAGATAATCCACGTATAATGAAAGGAACCTAGAATAGTGTTACGTTTCTCACGTCCCACGTTTACAAAGTCCTCTAGTCCATTTAATTCTCAAGGGATTTTCTAAGTCACCTATTCATTTTCAATTCAAATAGGAGTTTAATTAATCTCGTAGGAAATAAATTTAATTAATTTCGTAAATTTATTTCTAAGTCCTACATCGCTCCTAAGACAATTATAGATATTTAAATTAACAATTTAATATATCTATAATAAATAATTAAGGGTTTGCACCCCTAAACTACGTCAATAATGCGGAGTGAGAAATATGATTTCCCACCTGAAATACGCTTACAGAACAACCGTTTTGGGCCCACCGTGAACAGTACCGGCGCCCGAATATAACGCCCACTGACCAAAGTCGTCCGAAAAATATTTCACATATATCGAAATGTTCGTCTCGACAACCTATACAATATATACGAAGCCCATTAGTATTAGGTTAATTAATTGGGTTAAATCTAAAATAACCCAAACGAAAATTTGAAACTTCAAATCGAATTTCCCGAAAAACCGTTCAACGAAGCATTACGAAATATTTACACGTCGTACCTGACATCGAGACGAAGCTACCCTCCGAAAATCAGCCCAAACCGAGGTCGGGAAGTCGACCGAACAAATGGTCGAAGTTTTGGCCAGACTGCACTGTTGCGCGAACTGCTACAGTGCGCGTCGCCTCTGCGCGAGCCCAGCTCCGCCCTGCGCCACCCTGTGCCACCGACGACCCCTGCACGACGCCGCCAGCTGCCGTCACACTCCGCCATAGCCGCCGCCTCTCGCCGCTGCTGTAGCATCGCTGCTCTCGCTCGACTCCTCTGCGTGTTGCCCTCACGACCAGCCCGAGCTCTCTCTCTCTCCCTCTCGCAGGCGACCATGGTGATGAAGATGGAGGCACACAGCAGAGAAGAAGGAGATGAAGGGATGAGCTGCTTCAGTCGGGTGAAGAAGGAAAAGAGCTGCGTGTAGGAGAAGATGGATGCAGACATTCATATACATATACACATATATGCCCTAATTGCACTAGTGACCCCCTATTTACACATAATTGCAAAATAACCCCAACACTAAATATATATATTTAATTGCAATTAAATATATATATAAACCATAAATTCCAATAATTGTCGGGAACGTCCAAACATAATCTCGTAAGCCTGAAATAATAACGGGACGTCCAATTAAATACACCGGGGTAGAAACCCAAAATGTCGGAACACCTAACAGGCTCGATCCAATTAAAATGCGTCGTTGCCCAGTCGAAGTACTAAACATTTAAATGTCGAAACGATACCGCGTAGTCGATAACGATAATTCGCGTAGTCGTCAAAGAGAAACCGTAAAGTCATCCAATCGACTTTAAAACTAAACGCGAAAAATTTACACGCGAATTACTAAGAATAATATGAACATCATGAACAAGTGACGTCATAACCGAAATTATATTAAATATAATTTCAAGAAAAAGGAAAATAACACGGGGTGTTACATAATAGATCGCCCTTATGCAATTGAAATATAATTTGGACTATATTATGCGGTTAGTGGTGGAGTGAGGAAACCCTAGTTTTCTCTCTCTCTGAATCACAACCAGTATTTATTATTGCTTTTTGTTTTATTTTCATTATTATTAGATAATTCACAAAATCAAACTATTTTCAAAAAACTATAATTCAGTGTTTTTAAACTATTGAAGTGAACAATCCTCGTCTCTGAGGGATCGATATTCCCCTACTCAAGCAAAACTATATATAATTAATCTGTGGGCTTGCAGAAGGGTAAAACCTAAAATGTCATGAAGGTGTCATTTTTTACCACATTTTTGCATACACCTGACGCCCACCAAAGGTTACAAGAGAGTCAACAATAATTCTACTCACGGCCAACAATCATGGCTAGAAATTCTCAGTCCAATTACCAACCCAGAACATCCAATAATTCCCAAGCTCTCCAATCATTCAATAATTCCCAATCTCTTCAGGCATTCAATAATTCCCAAGATCTTCAGCCATTCAATAACAATCAGGTTGTGCAACCATATAACTACCAAACCCAGCCTCAAAGATGTGAAACTCCTCCACCCGATTTTCAGACTAATAGGTTAGAACAAGTTATATTGGACATTCATAACAAGCTAGGCATTCATACCCAATCATTGACATAATTGCATATGCAGATGGGCTAAAGGGCAAATGAGAGGAATGTAAGAGAACCAGGAAGATTTCCTAGTCAGTTGGTCGCTAACCCAAGGCCACAACAAGCACTGGAGCTCGGATCATTTTTCAATGAACCTAATGAAACGGTTCAAGCAATTACAACTCTAAGAAGTGGTAGGGAAGTGGAGAGTAGAGTTGAGGCAGAGCATGAAGAGAGGTTGTAAAGAAGAAAGGAGGCAGAATAAGA
Organism: Cornus suecica; assembly: GCA_963922005.1. Lineage (NCBI taxonomy): Eukaryota > Viridiplantae > Streptophyta > Magnoliopsida > Cornales > Cornaceae > Cornus > Cornus suecica. Next base: position 22,152,669 of record OY998247.1, read on the forward strand.
GAAGAGGAAAGAGGCTGCAAGAAAAGAGGCCGAAAGAGTCCAGAAGGATCACCATCAATAGAAGACAATGTCAATCAAACATTACTTGAAGAGCCGGACAGGGAAAGTTACGAGGAGGCAACGCCATTTCCTCAGCATCTTAGAGAGCCGGCCAAGTACGGGAAGCTAACAGAATCTGATATGTTGGAATCATTCCGACAAATCAAGATTAATTTACGTCTCTTAGATGTAATCGCCCAGATAGTACCTTACGTTAAGTTTTTCAAGGATCTTTGCACCCAAAAATGAAAGAGTAGAGTGAAGAATCCAATAAAAATACTCTTGACTGAGCAAGTGAGTTATTGCTTTTAAGCGATACTCCAGCTAAGAGGAAAGATTCCGCTGCTCCCACTACTCCATGTGTTATTTGTGACCAGGAAATTGGTAGAGCTCTTCTTGATCTAGGTGCGAGTATTAACTTGTTTCCTTATTCACTCTACCAATAACCAGGGTTGGGTGAGCTCAGTACCACTAAGGTCGTACTTCAATTTGTTGATCGATCAGTCAAGCAGGCAAGAGGAGTTCTTGAATATGTCATTGTTCAAGTGGACAAGTTTTATTTTCTGGTTGATTTTGTAGTCCTGGATACAGAACCTGTCCCATACTGGAAGAAGCACATTCTAGTGATACTAGGAAGACCATTCTTAGCTATGACAAATGCATGTATCAATTGTAGAACCGGAGCCATGGATCTGACATTTGGAAATATGAAGGTTAGGATGAATGTGTTCGAAGGAAGCCACCAATTGCCTGAATCAGGGGAATTTTTCCGTATTAATGAGTGCGATGAACTGAATGATATCATAGCAGATTTTGTAACTCAAATCCTGGAGAAGGATGAGTTAGAGTCATTTATGACTAGAGAATGGCCAGATGAGGAAGTGGCTAATTGGGAATCACATTGGAGGCTTTAAAATGAAGAATTCGATGAGATGGAGACTACTTTATACACTCAACCATGGTGGGAGCCAGTTGAACCACTTCCGATAGTTTCAAATACTCTACCAATTCCATCCTTAACTACTTCTCCTACCTTGGAACTCAAGGAATTGCCTGAAAAGCTAAAATATGTTTTTTTGGGACCCATTGAGACTCTTCATGTGATTATCTCTTCAAAGCTGACAGAGAAACAGGAATCGAGTCTAGTCGAGGTTCTGAGTAAGAACAAAGAGGCAATAGGATGGAGCGTTACTGATTTCAAAGGCATAGACCCTCGATTTGCATGCATCGCATACATCTTGAGGAGGATGCGAATCCATCAAGAGAAATGTAACGAAGGCTGAATCAAAATATGAAAGAGGTGGTGATCAAAGAAGTAGTGAAATTGCTAGATGCGGGTATCATTTACCCCATTTTTGATAGCACATGGGTACGTTTAACTCAGGTGGTGCCAAACTCAAAAGGTGAGCTAATTCCACAGCGCATGACCACAGGGTGGCGTATGTGTATTGATTACAGAAAGCTCAACCTGAACACTAAGAAGGATCATTTTCCTTTGCCATTCATTGATCATATCCTAGAGAGGTTAGCCAGGTAGAGCTATTACTACTTTCTGGATGGGTATTCCGGCTACAATCAGGTGGCGATTGATCCAGTTGATCAGGAGAAAACCACTTTTACTTGTCCATATGACACGTTTGTTTATAGACGGATGCCATTTGGTTTGTGTAATGCGCCAGCACCATTCCAACGGTGTATGATGTCTATCTTCTCTGACATGGTAGAGAAATTTTTTGAAGTGTTTATGGATGACTTTTCAGGTTTTGGGGAAACCTTTGAAAACTCTTTAAAAAATCTAGAACCGGTACTTAAGAGATGCAAGGAGACGAATCTGATCCTAAGTTGGGAAAATAGCCATTTTATGGTTCAAGAGGGGATAGTACTGGGCCATATTGTATCAAAACGAGGGATAGAGGTAGATAAAGCAAAAGTTAAATTAATTTCAAAACTGCATCCTCCCACATCTGTTAAGCAGATACGTTCTTTTCTAGGCCATGCTGGGTTTTACCGAAGGTTTATTAAAGATTTCAGCAAAATCGCCTGGTCATTATGCAACTTATTGGCTAAGGACACGAGTTTCGTCTTTGGCGGAGAGTGCCTGCATGCCTTTGAGGAGCTGCGTACCCAACTCCCATCAGCTCTAATTATTCGTCTACCAGATTGGTCTCTACCATTTGAGCTCAAGTGTGACGCTTCTGACTATACCATAGGAGCTATGTTGGGTCAGAGAAAAGGTAAGTTGTCATATGCCATTTACTATGCCAGTAGGACTCTGAATGAAGCTCAGATGAACTACACAACTACCAAGAAGGAGTTGCTGGAAATTGGCTTTGCCTTGGATAAATTCCGATTATATCTATTGGGCGACAAGGTTGTTGTTTACTCGTATCACGCCGCTCTGAGGCATTTATCGATGAAGAAAGACTTTAAGCCCCGACTGATTCGGTTGATTCTATTGCTACAAGAATTCGATCTGGAAATCAAAGATAAAAGGGTTCAAAGAATGTTGTTGCGGACCATTTGTCAAGGATTATTGTCAAATCCATAAAGGAAATTACTCCTCTTAAGGATTATTTCCCGGATGAACATCTGTTCAATGTGGCTATTGTGGAACAAATACCGTGGTATGCTGATATTGTCAATTATAAAGCCACCGGTCGAATTCCAAAAAAATGGTCTAAGAATGAGGAAGATCGATTCTTCAGCCAAGTTAAATTCTATATCTGGAATAATTTGTGTTTGTACAAGTATTTCTCTGATAAGATTATTAGAAAATGTATCCCCGAGAGTGAGGTGCAAAGCATACAGACATTTTGTCACACGTTGGAGTGTGCAGGGCATTTTGGAGCTCAGAAGACAGCCCACAAGGTGTTGCAGAATGGATTTTACTAGTGTTCCATATTCAAGGATGCTTTCGAGTTTTGCAAGGCATGTCTGCGATGTCAAAATAATGGATCCATATCTTGACGAGACATGATGCCTTTAACCCCGATTTTGATTATAGAATTATTTGATGTGTGGGGTATTGATTTCATGTGACCATTTCCAAAAGTAGAAAACAATGATTATATACTTACGGGGGTTGATTATGTTTCGAAATGGGTTGAAGTTATAGCCACCAAACGTACTGACCATGACGTGGTGGAAGAGTTTATAAAGTCAAACATTTTCTCACGATTTGGTATGCCAAGAGTTTTTATTAGTGATGGTGGAAGCCATTTTGACAACCAGTTTCTTCATGCTCAATGTCAGAAGTACGATGTCACTCATAGAATTGGTATGCCATATCACCCCCACTCACAAGGTCAAGTGGAGGTTTCTAATTGGGAGATTAAGAATATCTTGGAAAAGATTGTGCGTCCAGATTTAAAGGATTGGCCATGAAGGCTAAATGATGCACTTTGGGCGTACAGGACTGCGTTTAAGACACCGGTTGGTATGTCACCATATCGTCTTGTGTATGGTAAAGTATGTCATCTCCCTGTAGAGCTGGAATACCATGCATAGTGGGCTATTCAAAGACTGAGTTTCGATATAAATAAAGTCGGTGGGCAGCGGAAACTCCAATTTCAGGAGCTTGAGGAGTTGAGAAATAATGCGTATGAAAACTCTCAGATTTATTAGGCTCGAACAAAATCGTTTCATGATAAACATATTAGAAAGAAAGTTTTTGAGCCCGACCAAAAGGTCTGACTGTTTAATTCGAGACTCAAGTTTTTTCCTAGTAAGCTCCAATCGAGATGGGATGGTCCATACAAGATTACGAAGGTTTTCCCTCATGGAGTCATGGAGCTCGATGATCCTGACATTGGAAAGAAGTTTTTGTAAATGGAAAAAGATTGAAGCATTACATAGAGGTTTAACCAGCCAAGTATGTGGTAGAAACGATTGATCTAACTAAACCACTACCCGAGCTGGATAAGCTTGATCCGGAGTATTGAGAGGCAGCAACGTCGCACCAATGATGTTAAATATTGGTACTAGGTGATGAAGAGTAGTTTTTTATCCTAGTTTGTACCTGTGGACAGTAATTTAGTCATTTTAGTATTTAAGATCGAGTCTGTAAAATCGAGTCGCAAGGCCATCATCATTTGGGTAGGAAGTGTAAATTGAGCCAAGAAGATAGATAAGGGTGTGTAGGAAGCCTTGAGAGTGAATGGGGTTAAAGATGACATTTGAAGATGAAAAAAAAAAATTTGTCCATGTGGACCTACGCTTGAAGGGTAGCGACGGGCCTATTATAAAACAGACCCATCAAGCCATTTCCCCCCACTTTCATTCAAACTCCTCTCTATCCCTCATTTAGTCACCAATCTTTATGAGGTTTGTTTCTATCATTTATTCATTCGATTCCTCATCATCCTTTAACGGCAGATCATTAGATTAGTTTGTGATTGATCCAGATTCGCGTGAATAACTCGAAAAGTCTTCGAAACTTAATTTTTGGAAAATCATCATTTCTCTCGATCCGATGAGTTAAGTTCCATTTTTTTGATTTCAAATGACTTATTTAACTATTCTAAAATAGTATTGATGAACGAGTCGGATCAAAATCATGTTTTGATCCATTTTCCAAAAAGTTGATTTTTTCGACTTCAAAAGCGAATTGAATATCAAATTTTTGGGATGACAGCTTAGTTAATCCTCGTATTGGAGATATTTAGATTAGTTTGAGTTTGATTCGGTGTCCGAAATAGTGTCCCTTACTTTTTGAAAAATCAATATTATAGGTATGGCAACGGGGCGAGCGGTCGAGGTGGCTAGACCAATAGAGCATGATGTTCAGTAGAAGTCAAGATCATCATCTCCTGACCTAGCACCTATTCGTCATCGGAGTACACGCACCATGAGACCACAGTATGTCAACTTGGCGTCCTCGTCTTCCTTAACTTTTGAGGAGGAGGTACTAGAGAGCTCTATACAGGGACGCGAGATCCTTTTGCCACATGGTCTACTTATTGTTGATCCAGTTGCTCCACAGGCACCATCACCGCCACATTTACCTAACCTGCAGGCTGAGCAGATAGAGGAGGATACCGTGAGTGATAATGTTGAGCAGGAGGATGATGCCGATGATGGCAATGATATTGATCAGCTGGATGAGGGGTTACCTGAGCCATCTGTAGAGGGTGACCCTGGAGTTTTGACTACATTTTTACCTGTGTCCCGGACAACATCGGTTGAGGGTTTACTAGACGGGGCAATCCGGAAGGGGTATCAGCAGGAGTGTACAATTTATTAAGGATATTTGAGGGATTACAGCCAGTACCTACCTATACAATAGGCCGGCTGAGGGCCCGTCGATTATTACCTATTCTTACCCCAACTACCCCGCATATTTGTGAGGATATGATCCGGGAGTTTTGGCTACACATGCAGCATTTCAGCAGAGGAATGAGACAACGGATAGTGGTTCGAGGTACTAAGATCGAGATTACTCCCTAGACTATTGTTGATACATGGGGTATTCTGAACGAGTGTCTGTTTGCATTAGTTGTTGAGTTCCCACCTATGCCCGAAGTACTACTATCTATTTTTGATCTTGTTGTACTTCAGACTGCAGGGCAGTGGGCTAATGGCCATGGGAACTACACGAAGAAGACAAACTATCACCTGATGCTCTAGTTTTGGGATGTTATAGTTCGGTCCCAGATTCTTCCTCACAGTCATACTACCATGTGTTATGCTATATTTCTGGCCCTCCATTATGCTTTCGAGTTCGGGCGATGGATTTCTATTCCACAAATTTTATGGGAGGGCTTGTGTACACGTTATATCCATTTGTGCAACGAGACCAAGGTTCGGCAATGTCTATTCCTCATTCAATTCCCGTACTTAGTGATGAATCTGAAGATGGATGCTGGGATTGAGATGGATACGAGTGAGTGAGATAGATTCAGAGATGTTTCCCCATATGCCAAAGGGATGTGAACCGGTGTCTGAACCCGGTTGCATGGGATGTTATTATTAGACGGAGACCAGGGTTCAGTCTATTACCATCCCTGAATGCACAAGCCAAGGCGCAGGCTGATGATGCTGGTCTGGCTGATGCGGGTGTGGCTCAGGATGCTCAGGCCGCTGATGGCAATGCTGTTATGCCACAGATGCCAGTTGCTAAAGAGGAAGTTGTGTTACCAGAGGCACCTGCGGGTGGTACTGTGACTCTATCTCAGGCGCAGTTTGATGCTTTTATTGCATGGATGCAGGGGCTAGATCAGACATTGGCAAACGAAAGGCAGGCTCGGTAGCGTACGATAGTGCGCCATCGACGAGATCAGAAGCGGTTATTTCATAGGATTGATCGTATGAGTTAGCATATGGGTGTGTAGATTCCACTCATACCATCGACCTCTGATGATGAGACTTAGTATAGTTTTAGTTAGGTTTTTGTTTAAATATTTTTTTTTTTTACATTGGAGATAAATTGTCAAGCGAATAGTTTCGTATAGTGCTTTATGTGACCGCTTAGACGATTATTTTATAAATATTTTTTTTATTTTCTTAGTGTATAAAATAGTAGTTTTTATAATCAATCGTATTGCGTTAGATATATCCCCGGATTTTTACGCTTATTTTACATGTGCTGATAGTTTGAATTATTTTGAAATTTTATATCGCACTATGCGGACATTTTTGTGTTTAAGTTTAGGGTTGTATGTGGTTTATGTGTTGGATTGATTAGAAGAGTGCTAGGTGAAAAAAAAATAAAAACAAATTCAGGCCAACCTACGCTTGAAGTGTATGATACCTTACGCTTGAAGCGTAGGGTACTACGAGGTGGATTTTGAAAAATAAAAAATTCTTCTTGTTTGAGCGGTGTTTTGGCTTGGTTTGTATTATGAGTTGTGTAACACCCCGTGTTATTATTCTTTTTACTGAAATTAATTCTAATTTAATTTCGGTAATGACGTCACTTGTTATTGACGTATTGTTTATTCTTGGTATTTGATACCTGTAAATTTTTCGCGTTTAGTTTTAAAGTCGACTGGATGACTTTACGGTTTCTCTTTGACGACTACGCGAATTCTTAGTCTCGACTACGCGATATCGTTCGACATTTAATGATTAGTGTTTCGATTGAATGACGACGCATTTTAATTGGATCGGGCCTGTTAGGTGTTCCGACGTTTGGGTTCCTCACCCCGATATATTTAATTGGACGTCCCGCTATTATTTCGGGCTTGCGAGATTATGTTTGGACGTTCCCGGTATTTATTGGGATTTATCGTATATATATATATTTAATTGTAATTATATATATATAGTTTTGGGGGTTATTTCGTAATTATGGATAAATAGAGGGCTAGTATTGTAATTTGGGAAGCTATTGTCACATTTATTTCTTTTGGTCACATGGCATGTCACATGAGCCTATTGATAATTAGGTTGTACAAAATTCAATTTTAGGATATATATATATATATTAAATAAATGTGATATATGTATATCTGTATAAGTGTGAAAGACAGACAACCTGCTCCCACACTCTTCACGCAAGCTATCTGCTCCCTTCTCCTTCTCCTCTGCAGCAGCAACCACTCCCTCAAAGTCTTCATCCTCCATTGTTGCCGGTCGGGCAAGAGAGAGAGAGTGAGAGTTGCCGCCGGTCAGGCGAGAGAGAGAGAGCATGAGTCGCCGGAACGGGAGGCGCGGCTATGGAGCTTGCCGCAGCAGCAGCTGCGGCTGCGGCTGGAGCCAGGGTCGGCGACCTGGAGCGGCGGCGACCGGGCTGGGCGGCGATGCGGCGGCTACGGCGTGGTGGTCCGGTGGTAGCGGTCTGGCAGTCGCGCATGGTGGCGCCAGGGACGGCCAGTGCTGTTCGCGCGAGAGCAGTGGCGACTCCGGCTGGGCTTCGGCCATTTTTTCGGAAACCTTCCGGTGATCGGTTTGAGCCGATTTTCGGTGAGTAGCTCCGTATATTCATGGTATTCGTTATATATTAATTTCGTGATTTTAGGATGAACGATTTGCCCGGAAATCGCATTTATAGGTTATAGATTTCGTTTGGGTTATTTTAGATTTAACCCAATTAATTAACCGATTATTAATGGGCTTCGTATATATCGTATAGGTTGTCAAGACGGACATTTCGATATATTCGAAATAATTATCGGACGATTTTGGTCGGCGGGCTTCGTGTTCGGGCACCGGTACTGTGCTGTTTCGGACTGTTCGGTAACGTATAATTAGGTGGGAAATTATATTTCTCACTCCGCATTATTGAAATAGTTTAGGGGTGCAAAACCCTTATTTAATTTATTATAGATATATTAAATTGTTAGTTTAAATATCTGTAAAATTGTTTAGGATCAAAATGAGACTTAGGAATTTATTTAAGAAAATTTATTAAATTATTCCTATATGATTAAATAATATTCTTATTTAAATTAAATAAGAATGGACGGCTTAGAAACCCTTACGAATTTAAATGGGTTATTAGAGATTCGAAAAGCTTAGACGATATGCTAGGATCCCTTTGGTATACGTGAAATAATTGTTTAAATTATTTTAAAAAGACATGTTAATTGAAATTGAAATATTTTCTAAAGAATCAAAGAAAATATATTGTTTAGAACATGAATCTATTTTCTCACGATTTAAATGCTTTATTGTATTTTTAAAGCATGTAAAGAGATTTGAGAATTTTTGTTGATATTATCATATGGATAATTACATAAATATGATGCATGATATATTTATGTTGAGATGTGATTTGATTGTACACCATGTCGTGTGAGCACATGGGTGTGGGTGCACGTAGTGCACGGGTTTCACCATTTGCAGAGAAAGGTCTTTTGGTGTGGTTTACCTCATTTCGTGTGGTATATGAGAGGGATTGTGTCGGATCATCACAACAACTGGCCAGGAGGTATCACGCCTACGGAACTAAAAAGCCGACAAATGTGAGTTAGGAGTCCAGGTAGAGGCTCGTGTTCTTGACTCAAGGGTAGTCATGGCGTACGGAGTTGCAAGTTGGGCTCTCGTACAACCGTCTTCCCTGTTGAAGTGATAGAGAGAAAAATCACTTGGGAAGAGTCGGTGTGGTAACTCTACACTATGATGAGTGGACAGAGTTTGTATCCGTTGCCCTTGGGAAGGGTGTGTTGTGTGTGAGTATCACGTGGGGTGTTGAGTCACATTACACTGCACACTGTTTATGTGATCTCATTTGACATGTATATGTGCTATATTACATGTGATGTTGGAGCATGCTAGTTATGAATATTGCGAATTAAATTCATATTTTATAAATGCTCAGATGAAAATGAATAATGTGAAACAAGACTTTAAATGAGAAAATCATTATAGTATAAATGAAACATATAATCTTTATACTTGTGTTATATGCTTTCATGCCCTTGAGGGAGGTTAAGTGTATTGACGTAGTAATCTCTGTGAGTAGTTGAGGCTAGTGGTGGATTGTGGAGTTGGTTTTGATTTGTGGCCTTAGAGAGGACTGTTAATTGTTTTGTGGTTGTAGTTAGTTGTGTGATACCTTTAGAGATTTGAGGTCAGTGATTGACTTAGTATCAATTGTGATTGAGGCCTTAGGTAAGGCGGTTGATGTGATTGTGGTCTTAGTGGATGTGGTAGTATAGACCTTTAAGTGTTTTTCATTCTTTTGAGGAATGGGTAGAGGTTATGATTGAAGTGATTTCATTAAGTACTTAGGGTACTGTAGCGTGGTTTCTAGTGCTTAGTTCATTCCCCTAAGCATTTCTTGTACAGTGTTTGTACACTAGTACGTGGCCTTTGGCTTACATGTCATTCCTTGACTCGTTGGTTACGGCGTGGTGCCGAACCTCTTCCATGTGTTGTCGTTGGTTTCGTGAGGTTGGGAACGGATAGTTGTGTTCCGTGAACCCAAATGTAGTACTCTTGCTTTACTGTCCTTTCGGACATTATAGGAATCCATAGAGTTGTGTTTTCTCTTATTGGCTGTCATTTCGAAAACGGTGTTTTCTAATGTTTTTAAACAAACTCTTGTATTAGAAGGAAAAACCCGTTTTCGCCTACCCCCGTATAAATGAAAAGTTTTAACACTTATAAAATGATCTTGAGATCTTCTTTGAAATGATTTTCAACTTGTAAAAGCCAGTGATGGCAACTGACGGAGACCGGGGGCAAGACGGTCATTTTCATTGTGTGATTTTCTAAAAAAAAAAAAAGAAAACTATTTTGTCACTTGTCTCGGGATTCTGAGATTTTGAGACTTCTTTCTCAAAATCTCGACTTGTAGTATTTTGAAAGGTGGTTTCTTGTTTCACCTTTTCTTCGGATCGTTCTAAGTCTCGGTTATGAGGCTTGGTGTTGTTCAGTGCACACATATAGTGTTGCCCTTCCCTTATTCTTGATTATCTGATGTCACCACCTAGGTGACTTGAGCTTTCTTACGTTAGGTGCATGGATACCGAATGGGTTGGTTCGAGTTTTAAAAACCTTTTTCTTAAAAATTATGGAAATCCTTGGGATTCCTCTTTTATTTACTTTCACACTCGGCCATTCGCTTTTGGTTCCCTTGTCCACATGTGGTGTTCCTTTCTTGTTCACTCGTGGTGTTCTTCCTTGTTCGGGTATTCTTAACCTTGACGTTGTTGTCTTGGTTATCCGTTGGTTAGCATTGGAAACTCTTTCCCTTTGCTTTCTTTTGGTGACCCTTAGGTGGTCGTTTCTTGTGAGTGGAGTTAGTGTACTCTTAGTGAATTGATCGGGTGGTTTTGTAGCTTATAGTGCAAGTGTTAGTGATTGATTTATCCTGTTGGTGACTTATTGACTTGTTGGAGATAGCATTGAGGTTTTCGTATAGTGAGATGATGGGGTGATCCCATCCTTGAGGTACAGACTTACTCTAGGATAGGGATGAGATTTGTTATATATATATATTGTGTATATATATATATATATATTGATGATGGTTGTGTTAGTACGCAAGGACGTGGGTGTTTTCCTTCCTGTGTTATCGGGGTGTAGGATTTGAGCCTTCCTTGGTACTATTGGTGGATTTTGTTTCCTTGTGGATATTAGAGGTGAGTGTGATCTCCTCGGTTGGATCTTCTGAATTGTGTTGTGAGTAATTGGTGATTTGTTAGACTGGACCTTAGTATCGTGTACCTAGTGTACGTTGGTGAGAGTAGTGTAGACTACTGGTGTTGGGTACTTGGAGTACGAGTTTTAGAGACTCATGTTGTGTATTTATATATATATATATATGTGTATATATATATATATATATATATATATTCCCTATATACTTATGTATACTCGTTTACGATAGTATATGAGCGTGTGACTTGGGTTTGCGTGGATGGGACTAGTTGGACTATATTTATATCTTATTAGACGGTTTAGCTTTACCTAAACTATCAGAGGATGTGGTAGTTAGAGTATTCTTTCCCACTGAGCTTATTTGCTCACAGGGGTATTTCACTTGCCCCCTGGTATTCACACGCCAGGTTGCAGGAATTATACGGCTATGAGCAGGATGCAGTGCAACGGCAGTTTCCTTTTATTCTTGTTACAGGTTTGGAGTGGTGCAGGGTGATGCGGTTACGGTTGCAGCACGACTGGGTTTGGGGACGGTAGTATTCTTCTGTCAGCTTCTTTACCCATGTTTTGTGGGATTGTCATGTATTTTCTTTTGGGAGCCAGTCTGTTGGCCTATCCCTGTTGATGTATCTTTATTTCCTGCATTTATTCTTTCAGGATGTATTGTATATATTCCGCACAGTTAGGTGCTCTTCTGTATTTTTATTCGAGCATTTGTGGCTCTGTTAATATTAGAGGGTTTGGAGGGGTTTTGGTTTCTTTCCACTACCTCGGCCCTAGTAGGATTGATGAATGTGGGGCTTGGAAGCCATTGTGATTATTGAATTGCTTTGGGCAGGTTATTGTGTTGTGTTGGTTGTCCGGATGTTCCATTTACAAACGGAACTCTGCCGGATTTTCGTTAGATTCCGCTGCTTTGTTTTATTAGTCATTTGGGTATGGAATATACCATTTCTATCATTAACCCATATGTTTTCACGGTTAATGATGTCTTAGTTGGTCATTCATATTAAGGATCACATCTTGGATTCCTTGGATGTCCCAGTTCGGGAGTCTTAGGGATTTAGGAACGTGTCTGTTGGTATCTGAAGATACTCTTGTATTTTTAGTATTCGTGTTGGCATGGAGTATATTCTTATTGTTACTCCATGTATCTTCTTGTTATTGTTGACTCTAGTAGTCGCTTGGTTTGCGTCACCCTTTAGGGGCGTGACAGCATGGTATCTGGGCATTCATTGCAACCCTTTATGGGTGTTTGATGACTGAATGTCTCTTGGTTTTCGTTTCTTTTCACTTTCGTTCACCCCCCTAGCTCTTAGGCTCGGGTTTTGGAGTCCTAGGAATTCGGGGCGTGACAAGTTGTTTAAGGTATTTTTAGGATTTCTTGTAGAATTTTTGTAAATATTTTATAGTATTCCTAGTCCGACAAGGAAGTGGAATCGAAATACAAGTTATAGTTGGATTATTCATTGCTTCCACTTTCCTATTCAGCCAAGGGTTTTAAATCCTTTTCCTTTTTGATTCTACTACATCCATCTATAAATACATCCATAGAGTAGACATAATTCACAATTTACAATTCTCAAGAGTTAAACATTAAAGTTAGATATTCTTCATTTATTCTTTCTATTTCGAGAGTGTGAGGATGGATGGTGATAATGAGAATTATTCTGACCTGGAGGAGTTAATAGAGGGATAAAAACCGTATGTAAAGGCCGAAAGTTCACGTAATGGAACAATAAGCCGAAAAGGAAAAAGACCCACCCCAAAATCATTTTTGTAGTGCAGGTTGCAATTTGAAGAAATATTTCATCCGGAGAGGATGAACCTATTATTAACGACACCCGGGAGGAAAATCCATAAGGAACGAGGATTGCGAAGTTTATAGCAACCGGTAGGACAAAAGGTGTATCCGTGCTTGGTTTGAAAATTCTATGACAATATAATGATTTCGAGACCACAAGGATTTGAGGTCATGTCAGCTAAAGTGACTCAGTTGAGTGCTTCTATTGTGATTGGAAAAAGAAGTATTGCCGATGCGTGGAATATACCAATTGGTAGTCCGACAAACTTATAAGGAAGACTGATGGAGCATCCTCGAGTATGGCCACATACGGATGATGACATGGTAAGAGAATTGTGTGTGGTGTCAAATCCATGTGATAAGATATGTGAAAATTGGTGGTTGAAGTCGGATCTACTTTATTTAGATTGTGTCATTTCGGCTCAAATTCGGCCAAATAATCGAACTAGTGTAAGGGATCACACGATGCTTAGAACGTTGTATGCCTAAATCATGGGTATAAAGTGTGTATTCCGACGGTGATCATGGCTGAGATATCGATTGTCTGAGCAATTGTGAGTAGAACGAGAATTCCCTATACTAAAGGAGGGGAATCGTCCTGGTTGTAAGAGGGACTTCAAGATGGGCATAGAAACTAAATGAACCATCTTGTTGATCCCCTTTTTTCCGTTATCCTACTCGCACTCGTTGGTCTAACTCTCTATCCTACATTCGACTAGCTACCATGGAGAGATATAATTAGTTCTGTCAAAAATAACTTCTGCAGCGTTCTTGAGTTAGTTTTTTTGTCTTGTAGCTATTACCGATTTTAATATCGTATGTAATGAAGTATATAAGGGTTTTTACCTCATATTAGTAAAGCGCATACAATTCCTACTGTTTTACACCCGTAAATTATAACACCAATATCTCGAGCCGGATCGTTCAAAAAGAAATTTCCCCTTAAAATGAACAAGAACACAAAGGGGTGCTTTGTGTTCTTGTTCATTTGCTTATCACTCACCTACGCTCTTGCAGCATGCCCCCTGCGGGCAATACGGCTTTCGTAATACGCGAAGCAACTGAGCTGATTCCAGGAGGGTTTCGAGTGGTTGCATTCTTTTTTTGGGATATAGGGCTTTTCTTTCGCATTTCACTTGCATCATTTTCTTACTTGCTAAGTTTGATTGAGAAGAAGTTTGCCCCCTTTAGTATAGTAGTAGTCGCAGTTCAGAGATCTTATGGAAAAATAAGAGTATATCTCATATTTCTTCGAAAGTAAAGCTGCCTGCTAAGTTCAAGATAAAAGAAAGAAAAAAATGAACAAGAACACAAAGGGGTGCTTTATGTCTCCATACCCGAATCTGTTATCGAAGATCATTACAGAGTAATTGGGTGATAGGATGAAGGAGTTGGATGAGATGCGGTAGACAATTATGAAGATATATCCAGAGGAAGATTTGGAAAGTTGAAAGAGACTGTTGACTGCCGGATATGGTTAAAGAGCGCCATGACTAGTGATGATGAAGAGGAGGATGGTTGATATTAGGATTTTATTTTAGTATTAGGATTTTTGGTTCTGTTTTGTTTTGTTTTTGGGGACGGTAGACCCTAAAGGCCACGTCTTTATTTATTTATTTATTTTTGTAAGATTGTAAGCCCGTAAGGCCAAATCATGTTTTTATTTTTATTTTTAATAAATAGAAAAAAGAAGAGAATCTTTGATTCCTTGAAAACATGAGTTGATTTCTGGATAATTATGATGAAATTGTTTTTCCTTTGCTATGATTGGGTATTTGTGCTTTGTTGATTATATCTATAGGTTATCCAAATCAAGTTTAGGGGATGGGATTCATGCTTTGCTCTGAAATCCAGAATTGAGCGTCAAGGGTAACTATATCCATTCCCGGTATTCTTTTTTACCATGAGGACGTGGTCTGATTTAAGTTTGGGGTTGAGGGTAAAGAATTACAAGGAATGAAAATTTTTGAAAAAATTTTAAAATTTAAAATTTTGGAGCAGTTCTTTGTCTTCATGCATGAATATTTTGCATTACAATTTGATTGAGTTGGTGTGTATGATGCATATGTAGTATGTAATGTAATATTCCCATTCATGAGAGTAATGGTTAGATTGAGTTAATGAAGTGATGTGGTTTTACATGGGTGAATGAATGAGTGAAATTGAAATCAAGAAGGATGACTTTGACTTATAAGCACAAGCACACATTCACTATGGGAAATAGGTTGATCTTTGACTATGTAGTTGAAAAATTAATTTTGCCAGAATAAAAAGGGAGATGTTATGGTTGAAATGGAGAAAATTGAAAAAAATTATTTTGAGAAAATAAAATGCAAAAATTAGTTATTCGATCTGAGTAACTGGGCTTTGGTATCATCAATATCATTGTTCGCGTAAAAAAGGGAGAAAACTAATGAGCATAAATCCCATGAAAGAAGCTCGGGCCCAATTGGTCTGGACTAAAAATCCTCGTTGGAAAGTTCAGAAACTTAGAAAGACAAAAAGGGATAAAAGTGGAAAGATGAGTTTTTATTAAAAATGGCAAAGTTTGATCAATGAAGTAGGAGAGGAGAAACTGAAATATCATAGTCGAGTGTTCACAAGATCATGAAAGGTTGTCTAGATTCAGAGTCGAAAGTAGCAAAATCATTCACTTTAGTGGGAACCATTCATGACCTGAAGCTTGATATAATTTTTGTTCGGTAGCGAGTGGAAGTATTTGCATCCATACTGTCTTTTGTATTATATCATGATTTAATTGAAATTGTGTGTGAACTCATGAGTTTATAGAGAACTGAGATGTTTGTAGGTACCATCACTGGAAACCTTCACGAGACTTCACTCGTCCACTAGGGGTAACCTAGGGTTTTAAAAGGCTTGTTACACATGCTAAGTGTAATCGTCGACCCTCAAAAAAGTAAGGGATTTGGTTAGGTTAGTTAGAGTAGATAGAATAAATTTTATCACAAGAAAGTTCCCTGAGTTAATTATTAAGGGACTAGCAATAATATTAGTCATTTTGACCCCTTAACTCGTTATTGTTACATTCTTCCATTCCATTATTTGGTATTTTTATGCTGTTTGCGTGTTAAAGCATGTTTTCAGGAGCTTAATGAAGAAATGGAGCTAACTTCGGTGAATTAAGTGAAAAGTGTGTTCTTTCTATCAAAGAAGAGAGTCAAAGAGGCATTCCAAGACAAAAATGGCTCCCCCGGAGGGTAAAAATGGCATATCCAAAAGCCGTCATCTTCGGTAAAAAGTATCGTGGGTTTAAGACGGTCATTTTGGTGCATTCACGGAGAAATGTGATTTTCCATAAAATACCTACGCTTTCAGTTTCAAAAAGTGGCAAGAAATCACATTTCTATGCTTGGACCTAAGCTTGGAGCTACGCTTGAAGCGTAGGATAGGTACGCTTGAAGCGTATGTGCGGCAAGAATTTGTGGTTTTTGGAGATTTTTGCATGTTCTACCATCGATTCGATGTGAAGACGTGTCTGTGACTCCAGACCTCTATATACATATATATACACTTATATATATTAGAAGTTAGGGTTTGCATGAAGTTGAGAGTGAAAAGACAAAAAAGGGCCTCTTTACACCATTGCCTATAGATACACGATCATATATCAGTGTGGAAAAGTTGATTTTTGAGGAGATGTTCATTAGGGTTGTTCAATTGTGGAGGTTCACGTTCATTCAAAGAGGTTCATTCAGACGTGTTGCTGTAAAGAGCCATATTAAAACTTAGAGATCTGGAGAAGAAGACCATGAAGATCATCTCTACATCACTGATGCAGTCACCTTCCACCATGGCTAACTAACTCAGTATCAATGGGATCTAGCAAAACCCTAGCCAAGTAATGTAGTTCTTTCATTATTATTCAATTGTAACGAGGGGAAACTGTTGACCATACTGTGATGATTGTAGTAGTTAAGAGACCGTACTGATTTGTAATATAAAATTATATGTTTGTTCTAAATTCTTGTCGTATATGGAATGAATGTATTATTTTGCACAACTATGATTATTCACTATGGGCTGGAACTCGGATACTTTATTATGGTTTTCTACACAATGGTGGTAATGAAACTTGAGACCCTAGGTTGATACAGGTCGTGCCTTGGAGACTTAATATAGACATGCTTTCGTTTATTTTCATGCAGTAGGAGTAGATTAGAGTAATATAATTGGCATGTACTAATTAGGTTAGTCATGAGACGGGTTGTCGTAATCCGGTTGATGGTACTCTTTTTTGGGGTCATATTTAGCTATTTACGGTACAACCTGATTCACAGTTATGGATTACCCTCTTACAGTTGATACAGTGAGGAACTATATTATGCGGTTAGTGGTAGAGTGATGAAAATCCTAGTTTTCTCTCTTATCTGAATCACAACCAATTTACTTTACTTTCTAGATAATTATTAGTTAAAATAGATAATTTGGTCTTTGACCACCCAAACAAACCAGTTTTAGAAAATATAATTCAGTGTTTTTGAACTATTAAAGTGAAAAATCTTAGTCTCTGTGGGATCGATATCCCTTACTTAAGCCATTTTCTATTCTACAATTGATACATGCGCTTGCATAGGGTAAAACCTAGAGTCGTTAAGGTGTTATTTTTAACCACATATGTTTACACAACTGATGTCGCATCAAGTAGTGGCATCGAGGAAACTCTTCCTACTTAAGCTTCTCGAGATTTAATTATGTTTAAGAAAAATATAAGATGACACGTGACTCAAATGAATGACACGTGTACAAGAGATTCCTATATTTAGTCCCCCTCCATGAGTGTTTTGTATTGGATTATTTCTCCAAAAAATATCTAAAGTAGTACCTATTTTGAAATGTTTTGAGAGAGAAGAGAGACAAGCGAAATGACTCATGCATTGGTCAAATGAAGAGGTGTGTTAAATACGGTGCCATTTTTCTAAGTTTATCATTACGTATATTGGGAGTAACTTAGAACATGACACGTATATGTGAAAAGGCATTTTGATATTCGTTGTGTTGGTTGGTTCAACAGACGCAATGATGGCATTGCCGGTTTTCAAGGCAAGTCATTACTATGATGACGGCATAGGTATAATGAGGTGATAGTTTTGTCTCCATTTAACAGTTGTTTCTTAGAGATATATAATGTATAGTCTTATCATTGCATAGGAGAATGTGTGTATGTATAGATATACTTACATAACCTATATATACCAGAGTTGGGCATTGTGCTTCAAGTGTTTGTGGATTTGCTTGAGTGAAAATTATTTAAAAATAAAGCAGAACAGTGAGAGAGAGAACTTGAACATTATTGTGTAGAGTTTGTGCAAATCTTTGCTCAAGTAAATCATTGTGTTCAATTTGAGTAGTGAATCATCTCAAAACATGAACTATTGAAAGATGAGGCGATTATACCAAGGCCACCCAAATCAGATTGGTTCAAAGCACCTTATTTTTGGGGAAAAGGATTTGTTCTGGGTTAAGGAAAATCAGTATAGTGAAATACTTAGTGTGAAAGATGAGCGTTTGCATGCGAGGATGATGGTGATGGAGGGAGAGGACAACTTGGCACATGCGCCTTCGATTCCTGCTGGAGAAACCATTCGATTTAATATTGAACAAAGGTCTTTCCATATTCATTTATAGATTTTAAGAGTAACTTGGGTCCAAGCTATTTGTGGGATAAGTGGACGTCGTATATACTATCAGTGCCTGAGTATATTCAGCGATTGAAGGATGCGAGGATTTATTATGCAGTTAGACTATTTCAAAAGTTCGACGTTTCGCATGATGAGCTTGATTTGGAGTTGGTAATTTCACGATAGAATGCGTCAACCCATACTTTCTTGTGCTCGTGGGGTGAGTTTGGGCCCACAATTGAAGATGTTGTGCATCTATATGGATTGCCGGTGCAAGGACAAGAAAACCCTTCGAACTTGGGTTTTTCTGAAGAAGATGAAGATTGGATTGATGAGTTGAAGACAACTCGTACTTTGTTAAAAACATATGGTTCTATTTATGGGGTAGCTGGTGTTGTGAAATCAAAACGTTTAGATGGCAGGAAAAAGTGTACTTTTGGCTTGTGGAGCCACTTTAATTTTAAAGATATTCAAAAGGCAGTAAAAGGAAGTGTTAAGCAATTGGAAAATAATGGGCCATATTTTGGGCGAGATTCTAACTTGGCAGCCTATTTATTATGCTGGTTAGCGAGATTTATATTTGAGAGCTCGCCAGAAGATACAGTGAATCTTTGATTGGCAGGAATCCCTGTAAAGCTATCTCAAGGTGTTGTTTTACCTCTTGCAACACCATTTTTAGGGACATTGTTTTACCATTTGGATATGCTGTTAAAGGATAATGGGCACAATATGGGTCGATATCTGATCAATTCCTATATAGTAGCTTCGTTTTTATAGCTGTTTTTATTCAAGCATTTTAAAAGCTATCAACATGTGCCCAAGTTGTTGAAGATAGATGAGAGGGTGATCTGGTCAAGTCATTGGTTTAGACTTGCACCATCCATAATGTTGCAGACATGTATTGACAATGGCCTTGTCTTTATTGCACACCCATATATTGCTTATGTTCATGGTGTGTTAAATGTTGTGATGTATCTGGATAATGATATTATGGTTCCTTGTGGGTGTAAGACGTATTCTGATGCAATGGTATTAACTTTAATAGCCATTACTCCTGGTTTTCTGGATAATCATACTGTGATAAAGGAAGGTGAACATTTGTGCAAGACTTATAATCCTCGATGATTGGTGCCATAATTTGGGTTCGATCAAGGTGTTTCTCGTGAACACATATTTGTGGAGCCTACCACAGCATTGGTGGATAGTTATTACCATTTCTGAGAATCTTATGCTCGAATTTTAATTAATGGGTTAGGAGAGTTTGGGTTTCCTGGGCGATGTCGTGTGGGGCGTCTCTCGCCTAGGTATAAGAAATATTGGAAAACACAACTTGTTCGACTTAAAATTTTTGTAAAGCAGTCAGCGAGCAAAAGGCCGAATGTGATTATTGGGAGGAAAGATGAGACTCTATGATTACTACCTGACATTTGTGTGTTTTCAGAGGGTATAAAAGTACAATGGTTAATCAGCTGGAGAATACAAGTGCAGAGGGTGAATCATCCTAACCAAGAGGTGTTATGCTGGAAGCATTGGAGATAGATGAGGAGGAAATGCCCATCGCTATCTTGCCTCTAAAGCAAAAGAGATAAAGGTCTGAAGTAGTTGCAAAGAAGTAGTCTGTCGACGCAGGTGAAGGTGTCGCAAGTACGCGAACATCAAATTGTTTGAAACAACTGACATTACAACAATCTGTTTGTCGCGAGGAGGATAAAAAAGAAGAGGTTCGTGGAGATGAAACTCGTGATGATGTGGTTCCAGTTGAGAAGGTTCGCGAAGAGGAAGATCGTAATGATATGGATCGAGAAGAGGAGATTTACGAAGCGGAAGTTCGCGATGGTATGGTTCGAGAAGAGGAGGCAGTGGTACCATCAACTGGAGAGTATGGTTCAATGACTGGGGTTTTGGGGTATGCCGATGAACAACAAGGTGTGTTTTTCTTTCTACTCTCGTGGAGATGAAACTCGTGATGATGTGGTTCCAGTTGAGGAGGTTCGCGAAGAGGAAGATCGTGATAATGTGGTTCGAGAATAGGAGATTCGCGAAGCGAAAGCTCGCGATGATATGGTTCGAGAAGAGGAGGTTTGCAAAGCAGAAGCTCGCGATGATGTGGCTCGAGAAGGGGAGGCAGTGGTACCATAAACTAGAGAGTATGATTCAATAACTGGTGTTTTGGGGTCTACTGATGAACAACAAGGTGTGTTTCTCTCTCGACTCTCATCCGTTACTCTATCCTCTTTATTCTACTCGCCGAATTATACACATGAGATGGATACTAGTCTATTGAGTATGGATTCTTATGCTGTCAATTTAGCTAGAGGTAATGTATCTTTGCCCTTGAATGAAAGGGTTTCAGAATCACTCAAAGTGGTGAATGTTGGTAAGACAATTGACGTTGATCAAATAGTTATGAGCTGAAAATGAAAGTATTGATGATATTACTCAGAATAAGGAGCCGAAATTAGAGCCAGTTATAGGTCGTATGGTTGATATCAGCGATGGTGTGACCACTGGAAATAAATCTACTGATTTATCAAAAGGAATAAGTGAGGGATAGTCAGAAGATGATGACGATATAGTGCAAGCACAAATTGGAAAAGGTGCAAGTAATATGGGAAAATAACAAGTTAGGAGGGAAGAAGCAACGATGATTGCTCAAGTCGTTGGGACACGGACGGTTCCGATGGATTTGATACTCGAAAGTGAATTGAAAAATGAGAATGTGTTGTTCGTAGAGTAGATGGGCTCGCACGTTCCAAGATCGTATGTGCCATTGCTAGAGGAGGTTGTGTTCCATCATCTAGCGATAAGTCAATACTTGGCGACTAAACATGCGATCGTCCGAAGTGGAGCTTACGAAGGTTTGGGATATCTACTACACATAATTCGCTCATTTGTAGATGGAAAGAGGGATCGAGAATGTTTGAAAGATGCCTATTCGTTGTTAGTGTATTTGACTGGTGTGGGAGTTGACGTTGGCTAGTTAGCAGATTGAGTACAGATCACGAGCTGTTGCTTTAAAAAAGAGGATGCTACAACTCAAATGGTTGTTGTGGATACAGAGATCGCGGCACTAAAAGAACAACTTTACATGTTGAAGTTCAAGAAGAACGAGTTGGCTTGCCTTTCCTATGTGTCTGAGGCAGAGATGAGGCAATTGTGTACATTTGCAGATGGTCTAGTGTGATCTAGAGACTGTTTGAGGGAATTTTTTCTAGTTTAGTATTTGGTTAGGAGGTCATTTATCCTGGCATTTTAACTATTTTTTTTTGTGATGTTATAATTGTAAACATTAACACAGGTACATCTCTATGGGGCTAATATTGAAACTACCTAGACGATGGTGAAAATAGCCTAGAGGGGGGGGGGTGAATAGGATTTTTGTGGATTTATTGACAAATTAATATTTAATTATGAAAAAGTCAATTTTAATCCAATCACAAAACCCTAATTCTCAAACCACATCATTCAAGCAAACATCAATGTAGTGCAGAAAATAAAGTAAGAGACGACACAGAAATATACGTGAAAAAAACACGAAAACGTTCCAAGGAAAAAAAACCACGGGTACACTCAGGTACCGATGCACTATGAATCAACAAGTACGGACTCTATGATAGTTTTAGACTTACAATCAGTCATGATATGCCTTCCTCTACTCGCGGTCTGAAACCCTTGAATCACTTGTACTTCACGAAGCACGCTTGCTCCGCCAGACACCATGAAAGACTCATAAATCACACCTGATTTTCCTTTCTCTACTCGCGGTCTGAAATCCTCGAATCGCTCCATACTCGGACGGCTCCGCTTCTCAACGGATCAATGCAACCTCGTTGCAATGGACGATGTGATGATTTTTCAGCAACCACTCATCCAATCATGCATAAAGAACTTAGGTGTAGAAGCACGATTGGAGAACTTCAACACAAGAGAGAACACCAATATGTATGATAACTCCATAATCACCTCTCTGTGTGTATCACTCTGTAGAAGAATATGAACGATAGAATATTGTAGAGCTCTCACCAAAAACCCTCTTGGAAAATCATCGTCAAAAACCGTAGCCTCTTATCTTGTAGAACCTTGGTATTTATAGACCAAGTCAAAGAAAACCCTAACCTTGTCCTTTTCGTAATTTCATGGTGGGCATCAGGTGTGTGCAAAATACGTGGTTAAAAACAGCACCTTAACGTCACTTTAGGTTTTACCCTTCTGCAAGCGCACAGATCAATTGTGTATAGTTTTGCTTGAGTAGGGGAATATCGATCCCACAGAGACGAGGACTGTTCACTTTAATAATCTAAAAACACTGAATTATAGTTTTAAAAAAAGAGTTGATTTTTTGTAAATTATCTAATATTACTTAAATTAATCTAAACAGCAAAGTAAATTGGTTTATGATTCCAAGGAAGAGAAAACTAGGGATTCCTCACTCCACCACCATTAATCGCATAATATAGTTCAAATTCTAATTTTAAGTACATGAGGGCGATCCATTGACTCTGAATCAGGTCGCATCGTACCAGCAGTTTGACCGCAAAAAGGATTACTTTCAACCGGATCGCGATAACCCATCTCAAGACTAAACTGATTAGTGCATGTCGACTACTAACAGAAAAGTAAATTAAATCAGTAAATTAAAGTAGTAAATTAAAGCATGAAAATAAACTAAGGCATGTCTATATCAGTTTGTCAGGGCTTGGCCTGTGTCAACCTAGGATTTTGAGTTTTATGACCACCATTATATAGAAAATCACAGATTAAGCATCCGAGTTCTAGTCCATAGTGAATAATTGTGATTGTGTAAGATAAATATATTCAAAAAGTCTAAGACAATAATCAATTCAAATATATAAACTTGTATCACGAATAAAAATGGTCTCTCATCTAACACAATCATCATTGTATAGTCACAGCTTTCCCTCTCTATAATTAAAAACAAAATCCGAAATACATTACTTGGCTAGGGTTTTGCGAGAAAACCCTAGATACCGAATTAGTTGATCATGGCTGAGGGCGTCTTCATTATTGGTGTAGAAACGCTCTCCATGGCCTTCTTCTCCGGATCTCTAGGTCTTTAATGGTGGTTCTCTTCAATGGAAGAGAACTCTATGAATGAACGTATATCTCCAAAACATAACTAAAAATAACCATAAAAGCATATCTTTCTAAACCCTAATCCTCTCATATTTATAGACAAGTGAGGGAAACCCTAATGGTTGCCCTTTTCTGTAATTTCATAATACATCAATAATATCATAAAATCATATGTAAATATGTTTATATGCTTGTACGTATAGGTCTGGAATCACTGATCACTTGAAATATCGAAGTAGAGACAAAATTGGAAAATTCTGAAACAACTCTAAAACAACTTCAGCATGTCGAGGGATCACGTGACCATCATGTGGGACCTACGCTCCTAACCTACGCTTGGGCGTAGGGCTACGCTTGGGCATAGGTCTGGAGTGTAAGGCTATGGCGTAGGTCAGGAGCATGGCCTTACGCTCTAGAGCTCTAGACCTACGCTTCGGTGTAGGTCTAGAACGTAGGGTCCAAAACCACAACATAGCTTAGGAGCGTAGGTTGAATCCAATTAGCCCCTTTTTCTCTCTGGTGACGTAGGTATCATACACTTTTGATGTAAAAACCCGTCTTTTCGTATTTGAGCTAAGCTGGTTGCCTCCCGATGCTTTTCGGTGAAGTAATTATGTTTGAAAATGACATTTTTGCCCTTTCGGTGAGATAGTGATGTCGTGAAATGTCCATTTTACCCTCCGGTAGCTCTTCTTTGCTCCGGCGCACCTCTTGATTCCTTTCTCGAGATAGAAACGAACTCGAACTCAGATAATTCACCGAGATTAGCTCATTTCCTTCATTAAGCTCCTGAAACATGCTTACACACACAAACAAGATAAAAATACCAAGTAATGGAATGCAAAGATATAATAAACGCAAGATAGGGGTGAAAAATAATCAATATTGAGCATCTATCACACTCCCAAACTTACATATTGCTAGTCCATTAGCAATGAACTTAGAGAAAATTATATGTGATGATTTTTATTCTATCTAACCTAATCTACTTTAACCTAATCCCTTGCTTTCATGACGGTTGACAATTACACTTAGCATGTGTAACAAGCCTTTTAAACCCCTAGGTTACCCCTAGTGGACGAGTGAAGTCTCGTGAAGGTTTTCAGTGATGGTACATACAAACATCTCAATTCTTTTGTAATTATGCATTCATGAGTTCAGACCTACAAGTCAAATAAGCTATGATACAAAACACAAGATAATATGAATGCAAATATTCCCACTCACTAACAAACAACAATTATATCAAGCTTCGTGTTATGAATGGTTCCCACTTAAGTGAATGATTTTGCTACTTTCTACTTAAAATCCAAACAACCTTCCGTGATTTTGTGAACATTCAACTACAATATTTCAACTTCTTTTCTCCTACTTCATTGATCAAACTTTGCCATTTTTAGTAAAAACGTACTATTTCCATCTTTTCACTTTTCATCCCTTTTTGTCTTTCAAAGTCTTCGGACTTTCCAGCGACGATTTTTAGTCTCGACCAACTTGACCCGAGCTTCTTCTAAGGGATTTATGGTCATCAGTCTTCTCCACTTTAAACACGAACAGTGATATTGGTGATACCAAAGCTCGGTTACTCAGATCAAAGAACTATTTTTTGCATTTTATTTTCTCAAATATTTTTCAATTTTATCTGTTTGAACCAAAACAACTCCCCTTCTCCCCTTTTAATTGTAACAAAATTATTTTTCAACTTCATAGTAAAAAATCAACATATTTCTCATAGTGAATGTGTGTTTGTGTTTATAAGTCAAAGTCGTCTTTCTTAATTTCAATTTTACTCATTCACATCACATACTAACTAACTTGATCTAATCATTATTCTCATGAGTGGAAACATCACATCATATACTACTCACACATCATATACACAAACTTAATCAAATGTAAATGTCAAACATTTATACATAAAAACAAAGAATTGTTTCAAAAGTTTTTATTTTTCTTAACAATCTTTATTCCTTGCAATACTATACCCTTACCCCCAAACATAAATCAGCCCATGTCCCCATAGTCAAAAGTAAAATAAGAGAACAAATACAGTTACCATTGAAGCTCAATTCTGGATTCCAAAGCAAAGCACAAATCTTCTCCCCCAAACTTGAATTGGATCACCTGGAGATATCATTAACAAAACACACACACCCATTCATAGCAATGGAAAAGAATTTGCATCATAAACATCCAGAAATCGACACATGTTGTCAAGGAATCAAAGACTTTTTTTATTTTTTATTTTTATTTTTATTGATGAGAAAATAATAACAATAAAAAAAACTAATTTGTCCTTAAGGGCCTACAATCCTAAAATAATAAAAATAACAATAAAAGAAACAAAGACATGGCCTTAAGGGTCTACCGTCTCTACAAATAGAATAACCTAAAAATCCTAACTCTAATTCCTAGTCCGCCTCTTCTTCTTCATCACTCGACACGACACTCTTCAACCATATCCGGCAATCTGCAATCTCTTTCAACTTCTCTAAATCTTCCTCCGGATATATTTTCATGAATGTCCACCGCATCTCATCCAATTATTTCATTCTATCACCCAATTGCTCAACAATGATTTTTGATAGTAAAAACGGGTATGAAGGATAATAGTCACATTTATAAGCCCCCGCCCATTCTCGACTCACAATTGCTCGAGCATACGACATCTCAGCCATAATTAAAGTTGGAACACACACTTCATATCCATGAGTTAGGGCATAATTAAAGTTGGAACACACACTTTATACCCATGACTCGTAGCTTCCTTATTTGTGCTCTTCATAACCACATATGGTTTCGTCTCCTCTATGAACTCTTCTGGGTCAGAATAATCTTTATTAGCATTATCCATACTAACCCTCCTTTAAGTAGAAAGAATAAAAGAAGAATAGAAGAAGAATACCCAATCTAATCCTCACTCCTTGAGAGTTGTGAAGTATGAATTGTGTCTACTCTATGAATGTATTTATAGATGAATGGAGTAGAATTAAAAGCGAAAAAGGATTCAAAACCCTTAATTGACTAGGAAAGGAGAACCAATAATTAATCCATCTTCTATTTGCAGTTTTCTTGTCAAATTAGGATTACTCTAAAAATTCTACACAAATTCCTAAAAATAACTTAAACAAATCTAAATACAAGTATAAGAACAAATCAGGCTAAAACATCCCAAAAAGGGTCTAATTTTTCAAAATTTCAGGCCCAACCACGAACTACCCTATGCTGGGCAAACAATTTTTTTTTCTTAAACAAGTCAAGACACGCTTCCTAATAACCAACTCACCCCTAAACTTAAATGCACACATGTCCTCATAGTGCAAAAATAAAATCACACATACTCAACGTAATAAACATAGTAAGGCACGCATATCAGTAAAAGTGGTCAAAACTGTCATTTTATATAAAAGCAAAAATATCATAAACAGTTAGAGATGATTGTTAAAGAGGTCACAAAATATCTAACATGACTCTCCGCTCTACAATTAATCTCTACTGTGAACAGCTAAAATAAGAAAATCCTAAAAATAAAATAACTAAAACTAAACTACAACTACTAAGCAACATCCGGAGGTGGCTGTGGTGATGGAACGATCACTCCCATATGTCTCATTATAATATCCATCAACTCATGGTGCTCACGCCGACGGCCTTGCCTCTCCTTTTCAAATGAGCGCTCTAATCCCTCAATACGGCCAATCAACTGGTCGTACTGAGTCTAAGTCATCATAACAGCACCCCCAGCTGGGGCCTGTGGCACATCATCACCTATAATAGCCTCCTCAGCCTGTGGCACCTCCACCTCAGATATCTCATCCTCAGCCTATGGCATCTCCACATCATCCTCATGTGCACCCGGTAGTAAAACTTCTCCGAACCTGTGGCGGCGAGCAAATATCACTGGACCCTTCGTGAGCCACCCCTTGTTCCATGCTCCCTTACCATACGCAACTAACAGTGCAAACATATCCTCAGCATCCATCTGTCATCCTTGATCAAATATCAACTTCATCACAAGGCAGGGAAGAATCATCTGAAACTTGGCAATACCGACCTTGTTCTCCCGACGCAAGTGAATATAATGCTGAAAAAAAGTCTGCCAAAGAGCGAGTGGAATAGATAACCAATGACCAAACTCGAAAGCATAGTGCAATGCCATAAATGGCGGGGAGCACATGGTTTGATGGCTATGTGGTAATACATTGGACCGGACTATCACATCCCAAAGCCATAACATTGGATGATAGTTGGAATTTTTGGTCCCATTACACTTATTGTCGGCCCACTGCCCCTCAGTCTGCAATCTCACCATATCATAAAGTAGCGGAAGTGGGTCTGGCATAGATGGGAACCCCTCCTCTAACTCCGAAGGGCACTCGTGTGGAATACCCCACGCAACAGCAATACTCTTGGGAGTAATCTCAAACTCCCGCCCCTGCACCACTGTCACTACCCGAGTCCTTCTGGTGTAATGCCTCATATGAAGCCAAAACTCGCTAATCATGTCAGCGCAAATATGTGGTGTAGCTGGGGCTAGGATTGGCAATAATCTGCGCTCCCTCAGTATGTCTATGGTCCAATGTGGAACTGGCTCTATTCCCTCAAGTGGTGCAATAGCAAAAGTGTGCTCCTATCGGAACCCCTTCTTTAACGCCTGAGTCATCAGCGTTTCCTTGGAGACTGTTGAATGCTTCCATCTCTAAGAAATGAGATCACCCTAGTCACCATCAACTGCTGCCTGGGGATACGGCACCTCGCCGCACTCAGCATCCTCTAACTCTGCCTCCTCTAACTCTGCCTCCCCATCCTTACTATCACCACTCTCAGAAGTCTGCTCATCGAATGACTCTGACTCATGTGGTAGTGGTGATGGCTCAGGGACTAAAACCTGTGCCTGGGGTCGTGATGGTGCAATCGACCTCTCAAACTCCTCATTTGACGAATCTGGCGCAACATACACTGGACTCGATGCCCGGGTACTACAGCATACAGGCCGCGTACTCTCTAGGGGCAGTGACTGTAATCTATCTCTCTGCACTTCTGTCCCTGATTTAGATGCTCCCTC
Organism: Cornus suecica; assembly: GCA_963922005.1. Lineage (NCBI taxonomy): Eukaryota > Viridiplantae > Streptophyta > Magnoliopsida > Cornales > Cornaceae > Cornus > Cornus suecica. The sequence continues at coordinate 22,181,356 of OY998247.1, forward strand.
AGCCTCCTTCCTTGCTTCTTTTACACGAGCCATTCCTACAGAATTCAGATTCTTATGAAATATGGGGAAAAACTATATTGACACCAAATAAAACTCAAAACTATATCTAAAGAATTCTAATACGACAATTAAACAAGACCTCATCTAAAAAATTCGATATTTAACCCGTATTGGAAGCCAGAAACCCAACCTTTTGAAAACGGATTAAAAGATGATTTTGATCGGTCTCATTCATCAATACTAGTTTAGAATAGTTATATTAAGTAATCGAAACAAAAAGAATGGATCAAAACTTACCGAATCGTGAGAAACGGCAAATTTTCCAAAATTGGATTCCTGAGAGTTTTTGAGTTCTTCACACGAATCCATACACACCGCTCGCTAATCTGATGATCCACCGCTTGGGAAGGATAGGAAATATTGATATTTTTCTTTAGGAACAAACGGGAGTCGATTCGGTAGAGAAGAGAGGGAGAAAAACAAAATTTGAAAATGAAAAGCCGCGGGACTGCTTTATTAGTCCCACGACCTACGCTTGGGCGTAGGTCACCCTACGATTGGGCGTAGGTGCCAAAGATGGATTTTTGGCTTCGGCCATTTTGTTGCTCATTCTCGATTCTCGAACACTCGAACCTCTCCTATACACACCTATTGACATGAGTGACCTCAATTAGTCGAAATTCGGCGCTTCGTGGATGAAAATACCCCTCTAAATGATGATGATTATTTCGGACTCGATCTAAAAAAATTTCAAAAACCGACTTAAACTACTGTTTTACAACTACAAACTAAGATCAAAAGGTACTATTTATCACTTAGTACCAATGTTTAACGTCGTTGGCTCAACGTTGCCGCCTATAGATATTCAGGATTAAAATCATCGAACTCTAGTGCCGGTTCTGTTAAATCAACTGTTTCAACGACACTCTCTGTCGGCACAACTTTTATATAATGCTTTAAACGCTGACCATTCACCATAAATCACTTTCTGTTGTCAGGGTCGTCAAGTTCCACCGCTCGATGGGGGTAAACCTTAGTAATTCTGTACGACCCGTCCCATCTTGACAAGAGCTTACTGGGAAATAATTTGAGTCTTGAATTGAACAACTATACTTTCTGGCCGACCTTAAAGCTTTTCCTTCTGATATGTCTATCATGGAATGCTTTGGTTCAGGCTTTATATATTCTAGAATTCTCATATGCGTTGTTCCTCAACTCCTCAAGCTTTGCGAATTGGATTTTCCTTTGAGCACCCGATCTTTTGATATCAAAATTCAATCTTCTAATCGCCCAATATGCTCTATGCTCGAGTTCCACAGGGAGATGACACATCTTACCATAGACCAATCTGTATGGTGACATACCAATCGGTGTCTTGTAAGCGGTCATGTATGCCCACAAAGCATCATTTTAGCCTTCTCGGCCAATTCTTTAAATTAGGATCCACTGTCTTTTCAATAATGTTCTAGATCTCCCTGTTCGAAACCTCCACTTGACCACTCGTCTGTGGGTGATATGGCGTTCCAATTCTATGAGTGACACCATACTTCTTGCACAAGGCCGGAAGAAACTGGTTGTCGAAGTGGCTGCCGTCGTCACTGATCAACACTCATGGCATACCAAATCTAGAAAAGATATTGGATTTAACAAATTCCTCAACCACAATGTGATTCGCATGCAACGTGGTAACAACCTCTAACCATTTATAAACGTAATCAACTCCCACTAATATGTACTGCTTATCGCCGGCTTTTGGAAACGGTCCCATGAAGTCAATGCCCTAGACGTCAAACTACTCAACCACCAAAATAGGATTTAGTGCCATCATCTCTCGTCGAGATATGGATCCCAACTTTTGACATCCTAGACAAGATTTGCAAAACTCGAACGCATCCTTGAATATGGTGGGCCAATAAAAACCGCTCTGTAGGACTTTGTGAACTATTTTCTGAGCACTAAAATGCCCTCCACACTCTAGCATATGACATAATGTGAATATGCCTTGAACTTCACTTTTTGGAACACATTTACGAATTATCTGATTCGGGCAATATTTGTACAGTCGCGGATTGTCCCGGATATAAAATTTTATTTGGCTAAAGAAACGATTCTTCACATGCTTAGACCATCCATTAGGAATTCAACCTGTGGCTTTATAGTTGACAATATATGCATACCACGGTATCTGTTCCATAACAGCCATACTAAACAGATGATCATCCGGGAACTCATCCTTAAGAGGAGTGTCATCCTTTGTGGACTGAATGACAATTCTTGACAAATGATCAGCTACAACATTTTCCGTACCCTTCTTATCTTTGATCTCCAAATCAAATTCTTGTAACAACATAATCCATTGAATCAGTCTGAGCTTGGAGTCTTTCTTGGTTAGTAAATGCCTTAGCGCGACATGATATGAGTATACGACCACCTTGATTCCTAATAAATACGACCTGAATTTGTCCAAGGCTAACACCACTGCCAGTAACTCCTTCTCGGTAGTTATGTAATTCATCTGAGCTTCGTTCAGAGTTCTACTGGCATAGTAAATCACATATGGCAACTTGTCCTTTCTCTGCCCTAGCACAGCTACGATTGCATAATCTGAAGCGTCACACATCAGCTCGAATGGTAGAGACCAGTCCGGTGGATAGATAATTGGGGCAGATGAGAGTTTAGTACGCACTTCCTCAAAGGCATGAATACATTATTTGTCAAAGACAAAGACTACATCTTTAGCCAGTAAATTGTATAATGGCCGGACGATTTTGCTAAAATCTTTGATAAACCTTAAATAAAACCCAGTATGGCCCAGAAAAGAGTGTATCTGCTTCACAGATGTGGGAGGAGGTAATTTTGAAATCAGCTCGACTTTTGCTTTATCGACCTTAATCCCCTGCTTAGATATAATGTGGCCAAGTACTATTCCCTCTTGAACCATAAAATGGTTTTTCTCCCAACTAAGAATTAAATTGGTTTCTTTACACCTTTCAAGTACTAATGTTAAATGCCTGAAACAGTCTTCAAAGGTTGCCCCAAAAACTGAGAAGTCATCCAGGAACACTTCCAGAAATTTTTCTACCATATCAGAGAAGATAGAAATCATACACCTCTGGAATGTAGCTGGTGCATTACATAATCTAAAAGGCATTCGTCTGTATGCGAATGTGCCATATGGACAAGTGATAGTGGTTTTCTCCTGATCTGCAGGATCAATTGCCACTTGATTATAGCTGGAATATCCATCCAAAAACAGTAGTAGCTCTATCTGACAAATCTTTTCAGGATTCGATCGATGAATGGTAATGGAAAATGATCCTTCCTGGTGTTAGAGTTGAGGTTTCTGTAGTCAATACACATACGCCACCCCATGGTTGTGCGTTGAGGAATTAGCTCACCCTTTTCATTGGGTACCACTGTGATTCCCGAATTCTTTGGGATCATTTGAGTTGGGCTTACCCAATTACTATCAGAGATCGGGTAAATGATTCATGCATCCAGCAACTTCACTACTTCCTTTCTTAATACCTCCATCATGTTCGGATTCAATTTTCGTTGCATCTCCCTTGACGGTTTTGCCTCATCTTCTAAATAAATCAGATGCATGCAAATTGATGGATCAATCCCTTTAAAATCAGCCACATTCCACCCAATTGCTTCATTATTCTTGGTCAAGACCTCAATCAGACTCGATTCATGTTCTGTTGTCAACTTTGATGAAATAATTACAGGAAGAGTTTTGTCAAGTCCCAAGAAAACATACTTCAACTTTTCTGGCAACTCGTTAAGTTCTAAAATAGGCAGAGTTGTAAGTGATGGAACTGAGGGAGTACTTGAAACAATAGGGAGTGGTTCCACTAGCTCTTGCTTCCAAGGTTGTGCATATAAGGCAGTCTCAATTTTATCCAATTCCCTGTTCTACCTTTCCACATATGCATCCCAATCTTCAATTTTTTCATTCGGCACTTCATTCGCCAGAAATTCTTCAAGCTCCTCTTTTTCTAGAATTTGAGTCGTAAAATCATGTATAATATCATCTAGCTCATCACACTCATCTATCTGGAAATAGTCCATCGACTCAGGTAATTGAAGGCTTCCCTTAAACACATTAATCCTGACTTTCATGTTCCAGAAGGTCAAATCCATGGCTCCGGTTCAGCAATTTATGCATGCATTTTCCGTGGCCAGAAATGGTTTGCCTAAGATCACTAGGATGTGTTTTTTCAAGTCCGGGATAGGTTCCATCTCCAGGATTACGAAATCAACTGGAAAGTAAAACTTGCCCACTTGAACTATGACGTCTTCCAAAATACCTTTTGCCTACCTGACAGATTGATCGGTAAACTGTAGTACAACCTCTGTGGAACTGAGCTCTCCCATCCCTAGCTGTTTATAGTTTGAATAAGGAAGCAAGTTAATATTTGCACCTTAATCAAGAAGGGCTCTACCTATTTCCTGGTCACCAATAACACAAGAAATAGTGGGAGCACAAGGATCTTTACTCTTCGGTGGAGTATTGCTTAACAGCAGTGAACTCACTTGCTCAGCCAAGAGTATTTTCTTCGGATTCTTTATTCTGGTTTTCTTTTTGTGTACAGAGATCCTTGAAAAATTTAGCATAAGGTGGGATTTGGGCAATTATGTCTAAGAGCGACAGATTATTCTTGACTTGTCGGAATGTATCCAACATATCAGATTCTTTCATCTTCCCATACTTAGCCGGTTCTCTTAGACGTTGAGGAAATGGCGATGCCTCCCCATAGTTCACCCTATCTGGTTCATCAAGCAATGTCTCATCCACACTTTTATCTACTGGTAGTTTATCTTTCTGAACTTCAGCCTCTCCGTTCTCAACCTCTTTTTGTTGTGTTTCTTCCACTTCCTTCCTTTGAGCTTGCTCAACTTCTTTTCTTCTATGCAGCTTCTCCTCATGTTCTTCCTCTACTCTGTTCTCCACTACCTTTCCACTTCTAAGAGTCATAATTGCTTGAATAGACTCATGATTAGCATTGGTAAACGATCCAAGCTCTCGCACTTGTTGGATCTTTGGGTTAGCGATAGGCTGACTGGGCAACTGACCTGGCTTTCTAGTATTTCTCTAATTTTCCATTTGTCCTAACTGCATGGTGATTTGGGCCAGTGCTTGAGTATGTACCCCCATCTGATTTTGGAGGTCCACCAAGGTCTGCTCTATCTTAATATTTTGAAAACCGAGTGGTGGAGCTTGGTTTCTTTAAGGCTAGAGCTGATATTGAAATGGTTGGATAGCCTGGTTGTTATTTAATGGCTGAAGAGCTAGAGAATTATTAGATGCCTATCTGGGTTGGTAATTTGATTGAGAATTTTGAGTCAATATTCTTGGCTGAGAGTCAAATGATTGCTGACTCTGTTGGAACCTTGGCAGCGAGGTAAATTGTTGCCTTGGTTGAAAATTGGATTGACAATTGGAACACTGTCCTTGTTGAACTTTTTCTAGAGGATTCTCCACATTTATGGACTTATAGGACAGGAATGGATGATTTCTATTATTTGGAGAGTATGAGTTGGAAATCGGGGCATTATTGGAGTAATTTCATGCTGCATTGACATCAGTGGCTATTACGTCCTCACACTCATTTTGAGAATAATCTGGTTCAACCTCAAAAACTTCTCTTTTAGGGGAATGACTTCGTTGGGTAAGAAGTTTTTCAAATGCTCTAACCTCTCATCTATCAGTGCCATTAGATTTTTCATATCATGATTAACCTCACATGTTTTTTCTGATCGCCTATCCAATTCACCTTTAGACCTCAGATCAAATTCATACTGAAGGGCATTTTCATTGATGTTATCAAACATATCTAAAAGCTCTCTTGTGGGTTTCAAGGTAAATTGACCCTATGTAGAGGCATTTATCAGATTTTTGTGCTTTTCACCTAGACCCATGTAAAAATTTCTAGCAACAACTTGATCAGAAAATCTATGGTGGGAACATTTATACAAAATCTCATTGTACCTTTCCCATGCATCATGAAATTGTTCTCCTGGCAATTGCCTGAATCATTTAATCGCATCTTGGGCTTCTACAGTCTTTCCTATGGGAAAATGTTTCTCTAAGAATTCTTGCTTAAGTGTTTCCCAGTCAAGTTTAGTTGCTTGAGTTAATTTAATATACCATCTTTTTGCTTTGTCTTTTAAAGACCATGGGAATAGACACATTTTTAGATCATTTTTAGTTAAGCTATCATATCTAACGGTTGATGCAACAGCTAAGAATTCATTGACATGCTGGTACGGATCTTCTATACTGAGACCAGAGAACTTTGGGAGCATGTTGATCACACCCGTCTTGATCTCGAAATGCTTTGGACCTTTCTTTTTTGGAAATTCAGCATACGATTCATATGCGTCCAGTGCATAGAATCCCTTCAAAGAGGTGTCTGGTCCTCTTCGTGGATTGACTCTCTCGTCACCCATCTCGACTTCCTCTGTCTGACGACACTCTTCAATAAATTTTCGTAAACGCCTTAGAGTTCTTTCGATCTCCGGGTCGTATACTACTAATGCAGAATTTGAATTTGAACGCGTCGATCTATCGGACATATACTAAAATTTTATTTTATTTTTCGAAACTTTTTTTTTTTTTGTTTTTTTAAAATAACTAAAGAAAATTAACTAAACTACTTCTAAACTTATCTAAACTATGAAAAAAAAACCAAACCCAAAAATTAAATGCCAAGACCAAGCAAAATTGAAACTCACAAAAGGTCTAGACGTAATTTTAGCAACTTTGTCTTCTCCATTCACACTCTTCAATTGTACTTGAAAATCACATAAAAATTTCAAATTTAGCTTTAATCTACAATAACACAATGCAAATAAACTATTAAAGCTATTGAAAAATGCAAAGTCCCCAACAACGATGCCAAAAACATGGTGGGCGTCAGGTGTGTGCAAAATACGTGGTTAAAAATAGCACCTTAATGTCACTTTAGGTTTTACACTTCTACAAGTGCACAGATCAATTGTGTATAGTTTTGCTTGAGTAGGGGAATATCGATCCCACAAATACAAGAATTGTTCACTTTAATAATCTAAAAGCACTGAATTATAGTTTTCCAAAAAGAGTTGATTTTTTGTAAATTATCTAATATTACTTAAATTAATCTAAACAACAAAGTAAATTGGATCAATGGTGACCCCTTTTAGGGCTTATTTTTTAAACTAGGATCATTTTCTCTCCTTAAGTCAAATTCCCACACGGTTTTTGCCTGTGATCTAGTATTTTTTTATGTCACACATCTATCGGGCAACATGAGAGTGTGTGATCGTGTAATTGAACTTCACCGATGAGTTATGACGATCGTCCGTTGTCCAGTCTCAGGGGTCCTTATTGCCCCCATAGGGGATATGCCCCCTCGGATGTCATTTTGATATGACCATAAGATCGCTAATCGAACTTCACCGATGAGTTGCTAGCATGTCAAAATCTCAAAAATCAAATAAGGCATGACCATTTTAGAGTTTGATATCGTTCCCAAGTTCAGGGGCATAATGGTCATTTTTAAATTGTCACTTTTAAAAAAGTCAGACAGGAATTATGAATTCGCCATTTACTCTAGAATGTTGAAGACATTTTGTTTTGACCCGATTGCGGGTTCGTTCCCATTCCCTCATCACTTAATTATTTTTTTGGAAAGCAAGTAATTGTATTACGAAACCAAGGCTATAGCCAAAATACATCATACTTTGGGACATACCCCAAGAGATATTCAAACATTATATGGAAGCCCCATATCCACCATACCAAAATAAATCAGGACAACCCTCCAATGTCCCAAGCTGACATAAACTCCCATGAGAGGATAACAAAAAATTCCATACTCAATTGGATACCATAACTGGGAACAAAAACAATGGCTAAGATAAAATTCCAAGCCCTACTATTTGAAAATTTCAACACACTAACATACATGTATCAAATTCCATCGGCTAGAAAAAAAATGCAACTGTTACAGAAAGAAAAAATGACACTGTGCCAAATGATAACACATATTATAACACACACACCACTATACAACAAAATAAACTGCCACACACTAGAGCATATAAATTGCAAGAAATCTAAGACTTCCATTTCAGATAAACTCCCACACTTTCTTGATGTTACCAATGTGCCCAAGGAGATGTATTTGTGCAACCACCATGCCCATGAGAGACCTACAAAATTGAGAAGTAAAAACAAATTATATTCTTCAATAAAATACATTAAAAACATTTGAATGAGTGAGTATTAATGTATTTACATCGGACAAAGTTGACTGTGAAGAAGTGGTGTCAGTGCTAAAGTGCTAATGTCTTAATTAATTCCTAAACTAACCACTTAATCAACTAAATTAGTTAAATATATGCAATTTCAGAAATTCCCAAATTGAATAAAACACATGCAATTTTTCCATTTCCCCAATTTCAATAAACTTATACCAAATGCAATTTAAAAAACCCCAATTTAAAAAACCCCATTTGTTCTACCCTAATAATACACAGACATAAGAAGTGTGGTTAGTGGCTCAGAAGAGGGTCCTCACCCAAAATAGATTGCTCCAATTTGGATTGATTCAGGAGGAGAAGTGCATGTTTTGTAGTAGTCCTCTTGAGACAAGAGACCACCTTTTTTTTTAATGCAAATTAACAAGAGCTGGCTGAAATGAACCGATAAAGAAACATACTTCAAGCCAATTTTCAACAACTTCTTCTTGACCATCTTTTGTAATTAGTTGTTTAAATAATTCATATTTGTATCTGAGTTCATAACCCGACGCAGGAAAATTTAGGGTTTAAGTTAATTCGGGGTTTAGGGTAATTTAGGGTTTAGTGTAATTTTGGGTTTAGGGAAATTCGGGGTTTACGGTTTAATTAACTAAGAAGTAAATGAATAACTTAATGTCTCTAAATTAACAAGTTATTCATGAAAAATTAGGATAATTTAGGATTTAGGATAAATGATTCACCAATTAAAGAATATTAATAACTTAATTAATCCCTAAAAATGACATTTAAATACTAAGTTTATGTGAATCAACATGCAATTTGAGAAACAACCAAATTTGATCAACTGATAGCAGATGCAATGAAATTTTCAACCCGAATTTGATAAATCCTCAAATCTTACAAACAGAGAACACACATGCAAGCACCCTAATTTCCTAAATCCCCAAATTTCACAAATAGAGAACACATGCAAGCAAATATTTGACCGAAGCTAATTTCATAAATCCCCATATAGAGAACACATGGAAGCTTATATTCAACCCTAATTTCATAAATCCCCAAATTTTCCAAACTGAGACAACATGTAGGAAAATATACGACCCTAATAAATCCTAAGCATACAAATCAACACTACAGTTTCAAAAAAAATACAAATCTTGTCAAAGAATAACACATGCAATCATAAATTGATCAATAACCAACCTTAAGACACATAAAACACTAGCAAATCTTCATGTAAGCTACATTGCTACTTGCATGGTCGAATGAAGATTAGAGAAAGTGAAGAAAGATCAAACCTAGCCATCATGGAGTGAGAGAGTGTGAAATGTGAAGTGAGAAGTGAGAACCTAGCCATCATTTCTTATGTCAGATCTTTGTATCATGAAATAAGCTAAACAACTGAAGGGTATTCTTGTCATTTCATTGATCAGGGGTGTCATTGTCCAAAATTGCATTGACCAACATCTGAGTGCAATTGATCCAAACCTCAAGGAGTCTCATTGCAAATTACCCTTTCTTTTAGGAGAGGAAGAAAAGAAAAAGAAAAGAAGAAGAAAATTATAGTTACCTCCCTTAGAAATTTGTTAAATTATGCCTGCGCATCCTTTAGTTTAGATAATTACTATTACCTCCCCTCTAGTTTATACGAGTATTTTATACTATGATTAACTTCATTTACACCCTGTGATTTGTCCTTTCATCACTTTGATCCCCCTACATTTGCATATCTTCAATTGCACCCCTGTCAGCTTTTGGTGGCTAAGAAATATCTAAAATACCCTTAAACCAAACACTACTTAAATCAATTTATTCCTAGGATAGTATAATCCCTACATCCAAACATACCCTAAACCTATATCCAAACAACCCTAACTCACTCTCTCTATATATCCAATCAAACCCCACTCTCTTTCTCTAATGCATCAATCTTTTCTTCAATTATTGAATTGTGTTAATGATAAGAAACTAGTTTTTTTATGTGTGCTCTTATTCTTTGTCCATTTTTGAAGAATCCACCAAGATCAGTGCCTATTCATAAAGCTCAATTTTCCCATACAGATCTTGTATACATACGCACAAATAATATACATATATATATATATATGTATATATAAATATATATGGCCAATACTTGACATACTTTATTAAAAATGAAGAAATAAAGTAATATGTGTATATAAATATATATCTTGGTTTTTGGTGAGGTGGATTGGGAATTTGTGAGCTTTTAAATTATTTTGGATTTCTCAAGGATGAGTGAGAGATTATCACAAGTCTTAAAATCATATTTTTACTTTTGTTACAAGTCAGAATGAGAAAAAACAAATTCGAAAAACAAAATCCAGGTGAAATATAAAAATTTCAAAAAATATAAATATTTTGAAAAAATTGGGTAAAAACATATTTCGGAAAAAATATAAAAATTTCAAAAAATATATATATTTTGTATAATTTACAAAAACAAATATTTCGGGAATATATATTTTACAAAATATATATATATTAAAATATTTTTTATTTTTCAAAATATTTTTATTTTTTTGAAATATTTATATTTTTCCCGAAAATTTGTTTTTCATTTTTTAGATATGTATATATATATTTTGAATTGTTTTTTGAAATATATATTTTTTGTAAAAGGAGGGTTGGTTGGTCTTTTCACATCTTTATGGGTTGATAAATAGGTCCTCACGCTATATTTTTTTTTTCACACCCCTTTTAAAAAGTGTTGGATTAGGGTTTGATAATGGTGATAATAGGTTTATTTTTTAGTTCATAATGGATTAATTGAGAGAAAATTGGATTAATTGAATTGAATAATATATTATTGAATTATATGACTCTAATATGTTAAAAAGTATAAATTTATTGTTAATTTTATATGAATAGAGTGTTTTTATATTTGTTTCAATATTAAAAATATAAATTTGTATGTTTTAATAGTAAGTTATTGTAAATGCCGAAATTTGCACAACACAAGAGAGAATGCTTTTATTAATTTTTGATTTTCTTTATATACATTATCTTGATGGGCTTGAGGCCCATTAGGGCAACAAGCCTGGATTACATCACTCTTACATCACTACTTCAATCTTCCAAAGGAATTCAAAAATGCAGTGGGCTTACAAAATTCTTACTAGGCCATCTACCCAATGGATCTGGTGCCTGATGGGCCCAATTGGGCTTGGACATTTCCACTCTTACACAGGCCCGATTCTTTATAATGGGTCGTCGATCAGTCAGGCCCATTAAAAAGGATGCAGAGTGGGGAGTGAGATACATCACCCCTGTCGGAGTGACGTGGCTGATGCAATTAATGTGACGGCTGTAATGTTCCTTGAATATTCAAAAACCACGGTCCGGGTGGCCTCGATTAGCGAGCTGGAGGCTGAGGAGGCGCACGTAAAACGACACGACGTTTCAGTTCCCGAGCGCACGGCTCTACAGGTGCTTCAAAAGCTTCTATAAATACCCATTGCCTTACGTCAAATGCACATTGAATTTCAAAAATCATAACTCTCAAAAACTCTCTGCACTTGAGCTGCTCGCTTATCATTGCCAGAGTCCATCCTGTTTTCCAGAAAGGCACCCGAAACTACTTCAGGATTCATCTTAGAGTAAGTGCTTTTCTTTCAGCTTTTCCTACTTCTATTTCAGTATGTCCGATAGTGATGACACCCGGTCGGGTAGCGACCGCCTCCCTTCCTCGGTTGACCCAGACGCTTCAATTAGTACTCCTTCAGTAGAAATGATTAGGACGGTCAGGTCTAGCCCACCAGAAGTCAATCAGGACGTCGTAGCAGTTGGGGATCCGGTTACGCTGACCCCCTTCCTTCCACACATAGGGTAGAAACAATACTAAAAAGATTAAGAGTCAAATGTGGGATACCTGATGTGGTAATTATTAAAAACTACCCTAAAAAATATGATTTCAGGAAGGGTGAGGGGGTTTTGGACCACCAGATTCTATTGTCGGCCTTTCACCTTCAGGTTATTAGATTTTTAATTCAGCCTTTTTTTCTACATACCCTGGCTACCCTGGGTCTGGCTCCACCCCAGGTGGGGCCCAACTTCTTCAGGGTCTTGGCTATGCTCCTGATACTTAATCGGGATCTAGGGTTGGATCTTGGCCTGGCGGAACTTCTGTTCTGTTACAAAATTCAGGCCCAGAAGGATTGCAGGGGCTGATATAATCTTTTTCCTCTTAGCGGGAGGAATATTTGTGATGGCACCGAAAAGTCCAACAAAGGGTGGAAGGAGAGAATGGTCCTGTGAACGAGAATTGGAGACTCCCTAGCTCATCGGGATTCAAAGTTCCTAGCGAATTTGACCGGCCTCTATTCCCTTCCTTCAAGCCATTCCACAGGGGGTCATCCTACTGCGATCAGTGCAATGATAAGTTGGGCCTCCACGTGATTGAGTTTCTGGGAGCACCTGATAAATTTAAAACTTCAACTTACATCAGAACTAGTTTTGAACTTCTTAAATCAAAAATTTAGGGACAGCCCTTAAGGATGTGTAACAGTTTCCTGACGGGTTCTAATTTACAGGCCTTGTCAACAGAAATGCTGAGAATCCTGCAGGCTGTGCTGAAAAAGAAGGCCAAGCGGGCAGCTGGCCATCAAGTGATAACCCCAGCATCGGGTGAAGATCAAAGCGGACAGGGGTCGCAATGTGTTCCAACTCCCTTGCCCGGTCCTGTTCTTCTGCCACCGGTGGAAGGAAGCCCGGTGATCCCACCTCCAAAGATGGGGAATATTCAAATCAATCAGACCCCTCCGTCAAGACCAGAGGAGGTTGTTCGCCCTTCTGGGGTCGTTCCCACTCCTGAATTCCGGCTGGTTGAAGGGGAATCCAGCTTGACGGGGACGCGACATCCCAGAACAGAGGAGGATCTACTCGACCGGTCTGTCAGGCCCCGTACGACCACAGTGTCGTCTCCCATCATAGTAGATGACAGCGGGGTTACAACTGAAGAGGAGTGACCCGTTCCATGGGCGCCAAAGATCACACTTCAGGGCGGAGACTTGCTGGTTGCGGGGCGCGCAACTATTGACAATGACGTTGCCCTTCGGGCTATGGGTTCCCAGATCTGGACACCCGTTGACCGAAAGAGGCTGAGGACGATCGATCGGGAGGAATTGGCCCTGACAGGTCCAGAAGTAGCTATGAAGGTACTGCTTTAACCTACTGCTTCTTCAATCGTACTTAAGCATTTATTTATTTATTTATCAGGCTAACACTTGTCCTTTTGGCAGATGCTTTACTTGACCCAGGCCTACAACGCAAAGATGGAGGAGGACAACAAGTTGCTCCGGAAATCCAATGAGCTTCTGAGGCTGAAGGAGGATTCCCAGATGAAGGTTGCCAACCTGTTATCCATATCCAATGAAAAGTTGGATGTTCAGACCCAGAGGGCTATCTCTGCAGAGCAGCAGCTTCGGGCTGCTCAAGATAAGATTAAAGAGATGGAGGCGGTCAGGCGGGCCATATTTGCTGAAACGGAGGCCCTAAAGGCTGAGAATGAAAGCCTGAAAGGTAGCAATGAGAACCTGACGGCCTCCAATTCGAAGCTCCTGGAGGAGAGGGCAGAGATCGAGAATCTTCTTGCAACGGAGAGGTCAGTGGTGGAGATGTGCCACCGGGGTGGGAACGAAATGTACAAGCATTTCTGCGACACTTCCCAGTACCGAATCGGGTTCGGTTGGAGGTCATGTTTCAATGACATGCAGAAACCTACTGAGGAGAGGGACTTCGCTTCAGTGGAAGAGTTGGATGAAAGTTTGGGCATCGCTCCATCGTACGATGATCCGGTCGATAGTCCGAATGACGTTCGTTTCTGCGAATTCCTGACCAAGCCTCTCCCGGGGATGAGCATCACCGCCCCCTCTAATCCTCCAGCTCCTGATGGGAGCATCATTCCAGTGAATCCCAATGAGTCGGGCATCGGTGTTGGCCCTTAGGATTTTGCGTTTATTAAGCATATTGTAAGCCTTGGCCACTGGGGCCCATTTTAAATGAAGGATCATAGCTTTTGTCTAGTTGACTTTTCCAATGTTTATAATATCATAATTCTTGTACACTTAGTTTATTTTTGCATATTTTGCGATCTTTTCAGGATCAGTGTTGTCTCTTCGGGCACTTCAGGCCATGCGACAGACAATGCAAGACTTGGATTCTTTTTACAAAATTTTGTGATCTCTTCAGGATAAGTGTTATGTCTTCGGGCACTTCAAGCCATGAGACAGACAATACAACACTTGGATTCTTTTTACAAAATTTTGTGATCTCTTCAGGATCAGTGTTGTGTCTTCAGGCACTTCAGGCCATGCGACAAATAATGCAACACTTGGATTCTTTTTACAAAATTTTGTGATCTCTTCAGGATCAGTGTTGTGTCTTCGGGCACTTCAGGCCATGCGACAGACAATGCAACACTTGGTTTCTTTTTGCGTTTCAGTAGATATTTATGACTTATTTTGCCATAATAATGATTTTTACTGATCAGGTACTATAGCCTTTTTACAAAAAGATCAAAGTAAAAACAAAAATTGGCCCATTAAAGGTAGTACCTCTTCAGGTGAGAGGCGTTCTGGGAGTTTGGTTCCTTTCCGCCATCAATATTCTTTTGGACGCGGTATGCCCCGCGATCGATGACCTCAGTAATGGTGTACGGGCCCTCCCAAGGCTCCCTGAGCTTGCCTACGAGCCCGATTTTTCGTCTAAGGACCATGTCTCCGACCTGGAACTCTCTTCTTTTGACTCTTTGATTGAAGTGGTTCCGGACTTGCTGTTGGTAGGCGCCCAGCCTGATCCCGGCAGCCTCTCTTCCTTCATCCAGAAGATCAAGATTCTGAGTTAGGTGCTGGTTACTTGGTCCTTCAACCCAGGCCTCGCTCCGAAGGGTCGGAACCCTGATCTCTGTTGGAATCACAGCTTCAACGCCGTACACCATGGCAAAGGGGGTCTCTCCAGTGGGTTATCTGGGAGTCGTTCTGTATGACCAGAGAACTTTAGGCAGTTTCTCTAGCCAGGCCCCTTTGGCTTTTCAAGTTTTTTGGCCAGGGAGTTGAATATAGTTCGGTTTGTCCTTTCCGCCTGCCCGTTCCCTTGTGGGTAGCCGACGGAAGACGTGTTCTGGTTGATACCATGCTCGGCAAAGAATGCTCTAACCCCCTTGTTGTCCAGATTTGTCCCGTTATCCATCATGATCGTCCTCGGTAGCCCGAATCTGCATATTATATGGGTCCATATGAATTTGATGACGTGGCTACCTTTGACGGTGGGATAGGCTTCCGCTTCCACCCATTTGGTGAAATAGTCGGTGGCCAGAAGGACATAGGCATTTGACCGGATTGCTTTCGGGAGGGGTCCCACTATATCCATTCCCCATCGGGCGAATGGGTGCGGTACTATAGTGGGATGCAAGAACTCAGGTGGCCGATGGATAGCATCCCCGTGCATTTGACATGGCTTGCACCTTCGGACGTATTCTTCGGCATCCCGTGACAAATAGGGCCAGAAGTACCCTTGAAAAAGTATCTTATGGGCAAGGGATCTGCCGCCGGAGTGGTTTCCACAAGCCCCACTGTGAATTTCCTGCATCACTGCTCTAGATTATGAAGGTGTAATACATCTCAGGTAAGGACCTGAAAAGGACTTTCGTTAGAGTTGCCCGTTTATGATT
Organism: Cornus suecica; assembly: GCA_963922005.1. Classification (NCBI taxonomy): domain Eukaryota; kingdom Viridiplantae; phylum Streptophyta; class Magnoliopsida; order Cornales; family Cornaceae; genus Cornus; species Cornus suecica. The sequence goes on from OY998247.1 coordinate 22,197,296, forward strand.
GAGTATCGGGATGAATTCCTCCTGATCTTGTAAGCTTCAGCTTTGTTTTCGGGAAGAGTTCCATTTCGTAGGTAATCCATCAGGGGATCCATCGACCGGGGCTCCCATGGGATAAGCATTACTCATTCGGGCTCCTGAATACTGGGCCTATGAATAGAATCCACCAGTGCAACCTGGGTCAGGTCTTCTCCGGTTGAGGATGCCTGATTGGCTAGGTGGTCAGCTTCAGAGTTTTCGCTCCTGGGGATTTGTGTGAAGGTTATTCTTTGAAAACTTTCTGTTTCTTTCAACACGAGTGCCCGATACGACTCTATTTTTGGATCCTTTGTTTCATACTCCACGTTGATCTGACGGACAACCAGCTGAGAATCACTGTGTACTGCTAAGGACTGAATCTGGAGGCTTCGGGCTATCCTCAATCCGGATACGACGGCCTCATACTCTGCCTCATTGTTCGTGGATGGGAATTATAGTTGTACTGACATATAAAGGCATGTCCCATCAGGTGTCAAGATTTCCAAACCAATTCCGGATCCAGAAGAGCTGGCTGATCCATCCACAAAACTCTTCCATGTGTCCGGTTCACTTTTCTGGTCTGGCTCTTCAGTTTCACTTTCAAGCAAAAAGTCCGCTACTTCCTATCCTTTGATGGAAACCCGGGGTATGTATGTCAAATCGTATATGCCCAATTCGATGGCCCATTTAGAAATTCTTCCCGAAAGGTCAGGCTTCGACATAATAAACCGTAGGGGTGTTGCTGTCGGGACAATGATCGGGTGAGCTTCAAAGTAATGCCTTAGCCGTCTTTTGGCGTTCACCAGTGAGAGGACCAATTTTTCCTGCCTGCTGTATCTGGTCTCTGCCTCGGCCAAGGATTTGTTGGTGTAGAATACCGACATTTGAAGGTTTCCGTCCTCTCTGATGAGGGTGGCGCTGGTCGACACAGAGGACACTGCTAAATACAGATATAAGACTTCATCGGGATTTGGTGTGGATAGGATTGGGGGCATGGTCAAGTACTCTTTCAACCTCGCCAAGGCTTCCGATTGTTCAGGACCCCAGATCTCTCCCTTCTTGGCCTTGATTTCCTGAAAGAATGGTCTGCATTGATCAGTGAGTCATGAGATGAATCTGCTAAGTGCAAGCACTCTTCCCGTCAAGACCTGAACGTCTTTATGTGTTCGGGGCTCCTTCATTTCTATAAGGGCCTTGACTTGGGTCGGGCTAGCCTGAATCCCGGTCTGGTCTACAATGTGCCCCAGGAACTGCCCGGATGATACACCAAAAGAGCATTTTTCCAGATTAAGCTTCATGCCATGTGACCTGAGGGTGTCAAACACTTGGCGTAGGTGGGTAATATGGTCCCCCTTCTTTCTGCTTTTGACCACAGTGTCATCGATATAAGCCTCAATTACTGTACCCATCATACCCTTAAAGATCCTGTGGACCAACCTCTGGAAAGTGGCACCTGTATTTTTCAGTCCGAAAGGCATAACTTTAAAGCAGTATGTACCTGTTTCGGTAATGAAGGATGTCTTTTCCTCATCCAACGGGTTCATTTTTATCTGGTTGTAACCTGAATAAGCATCCAGGAAAGTCAAACGATCGTAGCCAACTGTAGCATCAACCATCTGGTCGATCTTTGGTAGTGGAAAGCTATCCTTCGGGCATGCCTTGTTCAGATCAGTAAAATCAACGCAAACCCTCCACTTGCCATTCTTCTTCTGCACGACCACCACGTTGGCAAGCCATTCGGGATATCTGACATCCCTGATGAAGCCAGCCTGGAGCAACCTGGATACCTCATCTACTATAATTTGGTTCCGATGTGCCCCCATGCGTCTCTGCTTTTGCCTGATAGGTCTGACACTCGGGTCAACATGCAATGAGTGCTGGGAAACATCAGGATCGATCCCTGGAATGTTGGTATGCTCCCATGCGAAGACATCACAGTTTTGTACCTGTATAAGTAACTTTTTCCGGACTGTCGGGCACAACATAGACCGGCAGCAATGGTTCGACCACAATTGGGGTAACCGGATCCCCCTCATTTAATTGTTATTTGGAGCCTGAGCTTTGTTCCTTGGAGTGGGGCGTCACTGGGGCTTTCAACTTCCGAATCTCTTTCAGGGTGACCGCATAGCATTCCTTGGCGTCCATCTAGTCACCTTTGACATCAATGGTACCTATACCGTCGGGGCTCACACATCTCATGACCTGGTGAAGAGTTGAGGGTACACCTTGCATTCGGTGAATCCATCCCCTTCCCATGAGCAGATTATACGAAGGTTTGGCATCCACTACAATGAATATCTCGGTCAAGGTCCTCTGAGCTGCAGATACTGGAAACTGGATTTCCCCGATCGGCTCGATTTTCCTCCCATCAAAACCTGCAATGGGGCACCGGGATGCCATAATTTCGGATGGATTGATTTTGAGCTTTTCAAAATCCCACTTGGTGATGACGTTGGCACTGCTACCAGGATCGATCATGACTCTCTTCACGAGATAGTTGGCCACCATTAAGGTCACAACCAGAGGGTCGTCATGTGGGGTCTGGACATCTGGAAGGTCTGACACCGAGAAAGTGATCTGAGCTTCCTCTGTTCTATGGTGAGCCCCGCTGATCTCGTTGACCCTCCTCATCTTGCGAGCTCTCCGGAGATGGCTCCGGCATGATCTTTCGGTCTCCTTGGATGGGGGGCCACCATGAATCATATTAATTACCTTGACCGGCTGTGCGTCCGAGGAGTTCCGGGGGGCGCTAAGGGCCCGTTGGTCAGTCCTTGGTTTGTCCCGATGGACGTAATCTCGGAGTTCCCCGCAAAGCAGTAACGTTTCCACCTGTTGCCTTAGGTTACGGCATTCATTTGTGATGTGCCCGAAATCGCCGTGGAAAGAACAGTGTTTTGACTTATCCCTTTGATCAAGTGGCTGTCTAATGGTTGGGGGTTGCTGGAAAATTCCTTTGGCTTTGTTCTCCTGGTAAAGTTTCGCAAGGCTAACCTTCAGGGGTGTCAACCTTTCTTCGAATCTGGGGCGTTTGAACGGTTTTGGGATGGATGATCCCGGTGGGGCTGACGATCCCGGTGGGGCTGATGATCCCGGTGGAGTTGATCGCTTTTGATCGGTCAATCGATCCCTGGATTGAATCTCAACACTGACTAAGGCTGACCTCCTTTGCATGATAGTTTCCTCTTCTTCAATTCTCAAGTACCCCTGGGCTCTGGAGTTTAGCTCCCCAATGCCCGATGGAGGGAGCTTTACCAGGGACTGATGGAACTTAGTTCCTGGAATGAGGGCCATCCTGAATGCCTCAATAGTAGAGTGCTGGTCACAGTTATCAACAGAAGAGGATTTGATGTTGAATCGGGATAGAAAACTTTTCAGTGACTCTCCTTTCTCCTGGATCATGGTGAAGAGGCAGGATATGGTCTTTTTCTATCTCTTGTTTCCATTATACTGGGCGATCAAGAGCCTAGTCAACTGCAGCCAGCTGCCAATAGATCAGGGAGGCTGTTTCCTAAACCATAATAGAGCAGCATCAGCAAGGCTTGTGGAGAACACTTTGCAAAGCAGGGACTCGTTCTCAGCGTACAGGGTCATCTTCTGATGGATCTGGTATATGTGTTCTTCGGGGTCCCTTGTGCCATCCTAAGGGGTGAACTGGGGCATAACGAACTTCTTTGGGAAAGGTTCTTGGGTTATTTCGTGGGCGAAATGTGACTGTATCAATTCAGTGGACGCCTGGATGGCCATGTCATCGGTAGATCGGGACCTCAAGTCCCCGAGAACTTTTCTTTGGAATTCATCCATCATTGCTTGAAGTTTCTGGGGGGTTATGGACTCATCGGCTGCTGGAGCCTTTCCTGAGCGCTGAGAAGACTCGGCATGCTCCTCAGGTCTGTCGTTACCCTGCTGGTTCAGAGAATGGTCGACCACCGCCACTGGAGGGTCATCTGCAACTACCGGTGGGGCAGCAGGTTGTGGAGCCAACCTCGCCATGAGCTCCGCATTCGTCCTTTCCAAAACCATGCTACGTTCCTCAGCAGCTATCAAGCGTTGAAGAATTTGCTCCATGGAACCCTCTGCACAATTGTCTGCAGTGGGTTGAAAGTCTTCCTGTGAACGAGTGATTGGCATCAATGTCCGGGGGGGGGGGGTAGTGAGTAAAGGTTTTTGAAGGTGGTAGTTGATTTTTCTTTTTGTTTGACAAATAGACTCAGCTTTTTGAGATGGGAAGAAGGAGGCGATTTTACAGATCCCGAAGGGCAGATTTAAAAAATCAGGAACTCCCTGTGTGGCTTCCCATAGACGGCGCCAATGTGTAAATGCCGAAATTTGCAGAACACAAGAGAGAATGCTTTTATTAATTTTTGATTTTCTTTATATACATTATCTTGATGGGCTTGAGGCCCATTAGGGCAACAAGCCTGGATTACATCACTCTTACATCACTACTTCAATCTTCCAAAGGAATTCAAAGATGCAGTGGGCTTACAAAATTCTTACTGGGCCATCAACCCGATGGATCTGGTGCCTGATGGGCCCAATTGGGCTTGGACATTTCCACTCTTACAGTTATTATATTTTTATTATTAAATATTCTTTTATATTTTTATTATTGAAGAATTTATGTGTGTGATTTCGATGCTCATAAAATAATAAAAAAATAAAAGTTACAATGGACAAGTTAAATCTTTCATTCTTTTCAAAAAAATAAAAAATCTTTCATTTATATAAAAAGTAAAAATAAATTTATACTAGGACCAAAAATTGAAATTACCTAGAAGATAGTGAACTAAGCCTAGAGGAGGGGGGTGAATAGGTTTTTTATAAATTTAATAACCAATTAAAATTATTTACAAAATATTTAATTTTAATAAGAAAAAATAAGTCATTAAAAACTTTTCTTATACTAATATATTTATCAGAAATAAAATAGTTTTTAATTAAAATATATCTTTAATAAAATAATTAATTATTAATTAAAATATTTAATTTTTATTAAAAATATTTTTCTTTTAATAAAAATAATTAATTTTTATTTAAAAGAATTTTCTAGACAAAAAGAAACCTTTTGAGAATAATCAATCAGTGATGTCCTAAAATCAATATTGTGATACATAGGATATGATAGTTACCCAAAAGTGTATGAATCAAAAGATTATTGCAATATATAATAACACGTATTGTTGACCCACCGATCGATCACGTATCGTTATGCCACCGATAATTTGTGACTGAGTTTTCGCAATATGTCATTAATCGATCATGAATCCCACCGATCGATCACGTGTGCCAACGATCGATCACACCACCAAAAGATCGTTCGCTTACTACCACTGATTGATCACTTAATCCCCCGTTCATTTGAAAAATTCTAAATGCGAATTCTGGGAACAGTGTACAGACTGTTCTTATTAAATATTTTCCAAAATCTTTCTATACACAAATTATATAAAATTATATTAATCAAGCAATAATAATATAATAACAAAATTAAAAGCAGTAAAATAACACACAGACTTTTTATGTGAAAAACCTTGGAAAAAGTTCAAAGTAAAAATCACGGATACCCTCTGGTATCGATGCACTATGAATCAAGAATTATACAGACTCTATGAAGACGGGACTTACAATAGCTCCGGATTTTCCGTTTTACACTCGACGTCTAAATGTTGTTGATTCACTCGCACTACCATGAAGTCTCATGCTCTGATCTCCGTACTCTGACGGTCCCGCTTCTCACGGATCAAAGCACACATAGTGCAATAGATGGTGTGTAGATTTTTCAATAAGCTAGGTCATCCAATTGTGCATAAAGATCTTTAGTGTAGAAGCACAATTGGAGAAACCCCAAAAACTAGAGAGAACTAGAAGATGAATAATCAATAAATATTTTTCTCTTTGTCTCTCTTTTTGTCTGTAGAAAGATATTTTCAATGAAAGAATTGTAGAGCTCTCAAAGTTTATCTTCTCTTCTCAATATCTACCCATATTTATAGAGAAAGAAGTTTTCAATTATGGAATGATATTTCTTTACTTGCACTCCAAAAAGTCTTGGTGTGAGGACCAAGTAATAGCTGTGAATGGACCAGTCTGTCCCTCAATATGCTTGAACGAGGAGTCATAATTCTGCCAGTATATTTTCGCATGAATTCCAATGTCGGCGCTGCCGATCGATCGAGGATTCCAACGATCGTTCGGTGTTTCCTGAATATTAATATTTAATTATTATGCCCTCAAACTTTAACCAAAATACATTATCTACCCAACATGATTATTGACTAGACATGCCATTATAAAAATATTCTTACAATCTCCCCCTTGGCATTTATGAGTCAAAACCATGTTTTACAAAGATATTCCCACGAGATACAAAAAGTAAATCTAGATCTATGAACACACACCAACAAACATAGACCTGGATCAGTATCTTGATCTCACGACGATCAACTAATTCCTGCAACCACAACATTAACACTGAGCAAACATACCGTGAAATGCAAGTGTGGAAAACAATTAATAGGAATAAACAAATACAATAATCATAAAAATAATATCAATAGCTGTAGGCATAATGATCATTATCTTAAAATAAACCACATGCATATTCAAAATATTACTTAATCATCTCCCCTTGAAAACATACTTTCCCTCAACTATTAATCTCTTCCACTTGACACATAATCGCTCCCCCTTAATATATACTCTCTCCCCCTTTTTGACACCGAAATTTCAACAAAGTAATATCAGTATAAACTAAAATTGTAACCATTGGGAAAGAAGAGTAGAGAATTACTCAATTTGTAAATAAAGGGAAAAACAAGAAGAGGAGACTAGAAAATCTAGGTAACAAACAAGATAGGCATAGAACTCTGAAAGTTCAAACCCAGATTCTCAAGTGACAAATATCTCTATAATGCATGACCCTAATACTAATGCATGAGTGCATAATGTCATGAAGAAAATAAAATTTACGTTTAAGAAACCTGTGAGCAGGGCTGTAGAGATAATGAGCTAATCATAAACACATCATATTCTCGTATTTGACTTAGCTATTATACACACGATAGTAAAGAAAATCAGCACACATACCTTGTAGTTATATGAAGTTCACAAGACAAGCTTTACATAGTAGTTGCATATATGAAAAAAATATTCAAGTGCAAGCAAACCACTAAGATAAAAGCAATACATATTAATTCTAATAATCTCCTCACTAACCGTGATGATATTTCAGTTTAAAAACTAAGCTAGAAGTCAAATCCTTAACTTGGACCTTATTGCAAAAAAAAAAATACCCCATTGTTACACAATTTATTCTTTTCACCTTTTCAACCTTTTCACCATATCCCTTTTTGACTTTCTAAGCTCCGTACTTTCCAGCGAGGATTTTTAGTCCCGAACAACTGGGCCTGAGCTTCTTCCATGGAATATATGCTCATCAGTTTTCTTTCTTTTTTAAATTGAAGAATTGCTTTTTGCATTTTTATATTTTAATTATCTCATTTTTTCCTCTTTCAACATTACCACAACATCCATAAGCATGCAAAAAGTATTCAAAAGCATAGATCAATCTAGCATAGCTCATGAACCTACATATCACTTCCGATTATATGAGAAAGACCAAAACTTTCAGCAAGTATTACAGTCATCTCCGAAGTGAAACAAGCACCCAAATTTAATGAGTTCAAGAAATATTACTTAAGCATGTCGAGTGAATAACTCATATCCTCACATCAAACTAATAACTCCAATTCCCATAAGCATAATAAGAAAAGTTAATATGAGAAAAAAGTAAAATATGACAACCATTTGAATCCTCGCCATGCTCAATAGACTAAAATTTATATATATTTGTATATATTTATTTTTGTCATGATGCATGCATGAACAATCCTAATTATAATAGTAAAATATGATGCATGCTTGATAATGATCAAAATAAAAATGCATTATAATAAACAAAATAAAAAATGCATGTTAATGTATCAATTCTAGGATAAAAAATAATGCAAGATATTCCTAGAATGATACATATGAAGATATCTATTATAAACAAAGCATGCCAATAGATTTTCTAAGACTTATATGTTTTTTAAAATCTAATGGTTTTGTAAAGATATATATCAACTGAGAATATGTGAATATAAACTCTAGAGACACTATACCATCTTCAACAATGTCATGCCCCTAAATTCCAAAGACTCCTGAACCGAGTCATCCAAGGAATCCGGGGTATGATCCATACAAAGAGCGACCAATTAAGATCCTACATAACCATAAAATGATTGGAATATTATTAATAACAATAATTCCATACAAAACCAAGCGGAAGTTAAACCAAATGATACACAAGGCACATCGAGGCGCCGAAAAAATACATCTCTATAAAGATGCAATGATACCAAATATAAGGAAAGGATATGCCAACAGACTGGCTCCCAAGAAGTACAACAATAGTCCCAATACAGGGGACAAGTAAAGGAAACTAAAATGGAATAACTCTACGTACGAACGTCCCAAATCCTGCAACAGCATCAGTGACACGAGCCATTCTGCACTCCAAGCTATCTGTAGCTGAAACATTACCTGCAAACGGGTGTAGACCACCAGGGAAAACCAACGTCGAGGTGAGCTCATTGAGCCCCGTAGGAGAAAGGGAATCGTAACTGTCACATCCTTCGACTGTCCAAGTGGAGTGAAAACCAACCCGTGTACATGCATTTACCCTAGGCCGGTCAAAAGTCTCACATGGCACTCACGCCAATACGAGACCCCGGAAACACGTCCTTCTAGTCCCCTACCATGCGGGAAACTATATCACAACAACATAAAATAACTCACATATATATATATACACGTATATATACATATAGAGATATACAACAATTACAAGACATGTAGTATAGACTCCCTCATAGATCACTATGACTCGTACCCACTAGTCTCATACTGACAATCAACACAACACTATCACTAAATCACGGGAGTAACACTCCTATTCATAACACTCCAAGAAGATAACAATTACACATCCTAGATCACGAGCATACCGAGCTCCAAAACCTCAAATCAGTATCAACTCATACTATTAATCACCTCACATGTCACTAGTAGACATCCGTAAACCCAACCCAAGGTTAAAACAGTCACTTCAACCAAAGGAAAGTTACAAAAGTTACCAAAAACAAAAAGGGAACTGAAAGGAATGAAAACAAACGACCTATAGTCGTCAAACACCCACACAAGGATAAAAATGTCATTTAACTCCTAAAAGACGTCAACAAAATCACTCGGGATCGAAATAGAAGTGGAACTAAAATTACCTAGACGATAGTGAAAATAACCTAAAGGGGGGGTGAATAGGCTTTTTGTCAATTTTATGATCAATTAAAATTATTTAACGGAAATTCAATTTTAATTAGTCACAAACCCTAATTCTTAATTTAGTTCTCAAAAATAGATCAATCAAGCAAATATGAATATAAGTGCATAAAATTAAATCATGAGAAGAGACAAAAAGTTTTACGTGGAAAACCTTGGAAAGACTCCAAGTAAAAATCACGGATATGCTCGGGTATCGATGCACTATGAATCAGAGAATTTGTACAGACTCTATGAAAATAGTACTTACAATCGATGTAATCTGTTATTCTTCATTCGACGTCTGAAAGTCTAGATTCACTTGCGCTCTACGAAGCTCTCTCTTCGCTCCGTACTCTAACAGCTCTGTTTCTCAACAGATCAAATAACCACGAAGCTTCTCGCTCCGATCTCCACACTCAGATAGCTCTTTTCTTCAATGAATCAAAGCAACCACGTTGCAATAGTTGGCGTGTGAATTTTTTAGCAACTATACCATTCAATCGTGCATAGAAATCGTCGATGTAGAAGCGTGATTGAAGACGTCCAATAATAAGAGAGAATTTGTGTATCTCTAATCACTCAGTAATATTCTCTCACCATATGTATATCTCTATAGAAGAAGATGAAGTTGTAGAAAACTTGCAGAGAATTCTTCAAAACGTGTCTTCTCTTGTTGTAGACTTGGGTATTTATAGACAATGATGATTCAAACCCTAAGTTTTCCCTTTCTCCTAATTTCACATCCAAACCCTATATTCTGGTGAATTTATTTTATATAAAACGCACTTTGATGTATATAAGTCGTGGTCATATCATAAAACCAACCCCCGAGCAATTTGGACATCGCAGGCAAAATATAACAAAAACTTGTCGCAACTACGGTTCAAGCATAGGGGGCTTACGCTTCAAGCGTAGGTCCAAGCATACCTCCATGCATACCTCTAAGTGTAAAAATGTGTTTTCCAACCACTTTTTGAAACTGAAAGCGTAGGCTTAAGTGTAGGTATTTTTGTCAAAACCACTTTTCTTCATAACTGCGCCAAAATGACCCTCTTAAACCCATGATACGTTTTGCTTGAAGTGACTATTTCGGGAAATGTCGTTTTCGCCATCCAGGAGACAAAATCATGTTTTACAATATAGTCTTACAAATAACAACATAACATCTATACCTATGAACACACACCAACAAACATAGATATAAACTGTCACCTTGCTTTCATGACGAACTACCAAACCTGTAACCACAACACTGAACAAACCATTAAACACACGTGTGGAAAACAAATATAAACCAACATAATGATCACCATAATGATCATCAGAAAATAATAACAACAATGCACACATAATGATCATCATTCTCCCTCTGAGAATAAACTCCTCCTTGCTAAATACTTCTCCTTCTTAATTAAACAATCTTAACCAAACAATCTTTCCCCCTTACTTAATACTTTCCCCCCCCCTTTTGTCACTAAAATGTCAAGCAAAGAGAGTATATGTCATAGCAACAATGTAGAGAGATGCAAGGAAGTAGTCAATAAAAAACACCAAGATATAGAATTCTTATCAGATCATATCCAAATTCTCAGGGTAATAGACATATTTACTATGCATGACCCTACTACTAATACATGAATACAAAATGTCATGAATAAAAATAAAATAAAATATTTTTATTTTTAGAAATCTGTGAGCAAGGCAGTAGAGACACAAAGTCAATCATTAACACATCATATTCTCATATTTAACTCGACCATTATACACAAGGTATAGAAGAAAATCATCACACATACCTTGTAAACTCAAAAATGCACAAGTCAAGTTTTGCAAATAAATATATATATGAAGATTCTCATGTGCAAGCACTAAGGCAAGATGAAAATAATACATACTAAAGCGGATAATCTCCCTACCAACCGTGATGATAATTCAATCCAAGATCCAAACTAGAAGGCAAAAAAATAAAAGATACTTTCTCTTTGTCACACAATTTCCTCCTTTGCATCTTTTCAACTTTCTCACCATATCCCTTTTTGTCTTTCTAAGCTCCGGACTTTCCAGCGAGGATTTTTAGTCCCAACCAACTGGGCCCTAGCTTCTTCCATGGGATTTATGCTCATTAGTCTTCTCCCCTTTTTACGCGAACACTCAATGCTTATTGAGGCAAGAGGCCCGGTTACTTAGATCGAAGAACTACTTTTTGCATTTTTATATTTTAAACATCTCATTTTTTCCTCTTTTCAACTTCACCACAATATTCATAAACATGCAAAAATTATTTAAAAGCATAGATCAATCTAGCATGACTCATGAACCTACATATCACTTTGTATTAGATGGAAAAGACAAAAAGTTTCAACAAGTATTACAGTCATCTCCGAAGTAAAACAAGCACCCAAAGTTGATGAGTTCCAAATATAATACTTAAACATGTCAAGTGAATAACTCATAACCTCAGGTCAAACTAACAACTCCAACTCTCATAAGCATAATAAGAAAAGTAAATATGAGAAAAAAGTAAAATATGACAATCATTTGTACCTTTAGCCAAGCTCAACATGCTAAGAAATTTTTTAAAAATTTTTTATGGAATTTTTGTCATAAGGATGCATGCATGAATAATCCTAATAGTAGCAAAACATGATGCATGCATAATAATAAAATAACAAAACAAAAAAAATAAACATGCAAATAAAATAAAATGCATGATAATATATCAATTCTAGGATAAAAATATAATACAAGATATTCCTAGAATGAAACATATCAAGACATCTATCCTAATGATAATATGCCACCAGATTTTCTAAAATGCATATGCTTTTGAAAATCTAATGGTTTCGTAGAGATGTCTATTGACTGAGAATCTGTGGATATATACTCGAGACATTTCTCAGAATTAGAGTAACGTGTTAGACATGCAGTATGAGCAACCAAACAATGTAATTCATCTTTTCTAACCCACATTTGTTTAATTTTCGGTGCTCTATTTCCTAGCCTAGTCAACCTTTTCACTCAACACCCGAATTTGACTTTTAACATTGGGTCTTTTCTAAATCCTATGTTTCCGCTTAGATTTCAAAGTTTCTTCTCTTAACTTTGAACATACGGGTCGAATGTGACCTTTCACTCCACAGTGATGACAGACTGGAATAAACCTTTGAAAAATATTATTTGAACACCCTTATTGACTCTAGAGGTAAAGGGAGACTTACTCTCAACAAGTTTTCTGACATAAGATCGAGCATTAAGATTCTTATCAGACTTACCTTGAGAAGAACTAGATGCTACTTGGGAAGCCTTAACAAAGGTTGTTTTGGAAACAATGTTAGGATCACTTATTCCTTTGAACCCCAACCCCTTAGTATTTCATGCCGACTTTCCTACACTCAACATGTGATCAAGCTTATTAGTTCCACTAGACCATCTATGAATAGTTGAGTTAGTATCCTTTAATTCCTTTTCCAAACTCTCAATCCTTATAGATTTCTCACTCAATTTCAATCTTAGAGTTTCTAATTCGTCATTGAGACCATCTACCCTATTCAAAGCCTGAGTCCTTTCTTGTTCAGACTTGGTTAATTCTTCTCTTAAGGACTATCTCTCCTTATCAACATTGTTAAATTGAACCAAAAATTTCGAGTACACTTTGCTAACCTGCACAGACTTTTTATATAATTTATTGTATGCATCTTCATATGAATCCCCACGATCTTCAATATCCTCAGAATCATCATCCTCATACATTGCCCAACTTGCAGAAACTTCACCGACCTCCTTACTTTATGCAGCAAATACAGTGAAATTCTCAATCTCATCTCCTACCCTTGAATCCATCGAATCACTAGCTGATCAATCACTCCGAGTAGCAGGCAAACCTTTTTTCTTGTTCAACTTATTAGCACACTCAGTAGCTATGTGACAGAACCCTTGACACTCAAAACATTAAGGTTTCTTCTTTTTATGAACAAACTTATCATTCCTATTTTGGATTTTTCTATTTTTAGAATCATGTGATTTATCTCCAAAATTTTGTTCTTTAATCAATTCTTGACCACAAGAAGATTTTAAAAACTTATGAAACTACTTCATGATCATGTCAAACTGACTTGGTTTACTCTCACCCTCTTCATCCAACTCACTAGGACCCTCCTAAGTGATTTTCAAAGCTATGTCCTTCGCTTTTGTGTTGCTTAACTTTTTAGAGGATTGAGCACACATCTCCATCTCATACGATTTCAAATTACCAGCCAACTCTTCAAGTTTAATTTCCTTACAACTCGTGATTTCAAATATGACGGTAACCTTAGACCAAAAATGTTTAGGCAAAGACCTAAGGATTTTCTTCATAATGGTCATCTCGGAAATAGGCTCTCCTAGATTGTGACAACTAGTTACTATGTCAGTTAACCTAGCCTCAAAGTCACCAAAAACATCATCCTCTTCCATCCTAAGCTGTTCAAATTTAGAATTTAGAATTTGGAGTTTAGATTGCTTAAGTTTTGAGGTTCCCTCATGAGTTACTTAGAGAATATCCCAAGCTTCTTTTGCAATTTCACATGTGGCTATTCTTTTAAACTCACTTTCTGTCACTACATTATACAACGCATTCAAGGTTTTTGAATTCCAACTAGCACTATTAGTTTCAGTAGTAGTCCACTCACTTGACGGTTTTACCTTAGATTCATTAGTAACAACATCTTTCAAAGTGGGTGGTGAATATCCTACCTCTATGGCCAGCCAAGCTCTCTCATCTAGCGATTTCAAAAATGCCCTAATTCTCACTTTCCAATACGTGTAATTAAAACCATCAAACCACGGGGATCTAATTATGGAACCTCCTTAACGAGGAATGTCCATCGTCTAAGTACAAGATCTAACCCTAGGTAGTTTACCTAAATCGGGGCAACCACGCTCTGATACCAATTGAAATTACCTAAACGATAGTGAAAATAACCTAGGGGGGTGAATAGACTTTTTGTCAATTTTATGATCAATTAAAATTATTTAACGGAAATTCAATTTTAATTAGTCACAAACCCTAATTCTCAATTTAGTTCTAATAAATAGATCAATCAAGCAAATATGAATATAAGTGCAGAAAATTAAATCATGAGAAGACACAGAAATTTTTACGTGGAAAACCTTGGAAAGACACCAAGTAAAAACCACGGATATGCTCGGGTATCGATGCACTATGAATCAGAGAATTTGTACAGACTCTATGAAAATAGTACTTACAATCGATGTAATCTGTTATTCTTCATTCGACGTCTGAAAGTCTAGATTCACTTGCGCTCCACGAAGCTCTCTCTCCGCTCCGTACTCTAACAACTCTGTTTCTCAACAGATCAAATAACCACGAAGCTTCTCGCTCCGATCTCCACACTCAGATAGCTCTTTTCTTCAATGAATCAAAGCAACCACGTTGCAATAGTTGGCGTGTGAATTTTTTAGCAACTATACCATTCAATCGTGCATAGAAATCGTCGATGTAGAAGCGTGATAGAAGACGTCCAATAATAAGAGAGAATTTGTGTATCTCTAATCACTCAATAATATTCTCTCACCATATCTATATCTCTATAGAAGAAGATGAAGCTCTAGAAAACTTGCAGAGAATTCTTCAAGACGTGCCTTCTCTTGTTGTAGACTTGGGTATTTATAGACAATGATGATCCAAACCCTAAGTTTGCTCTTTCTCCTAGTTTCACATCCAAACCCTATATTCTGGTGAATATATTGTATATAGAACATAATTTGATGTATATAAGTCGTGGTCATATCATAAAACCAACCCCCGAACAATTTGAACATCGCAGGCAAAATCTGGTAAAAACTTGCCGCAGCTACGCTTCAAGCGTAAAAATGTGTTTTCCAACTGTTAGTCACTAATTAACCCTAGAGGGGGGGGTGAATAGGGTGTTAAAAAATATTTCTAACTCTTTTCGAAAATAGAACAAGCTATAACAATTATTCAATTGCTTCAATAGTAAAAAAAAATTCAATTCGATTGATCTAATAAATTATCACAAGACTAATTATAGCATACAAGATATTGAGGTAAATATAGCATGAAAAATAATGAAGTAAAGAGATAGAGATAGAGAGATTGACACCGAGATTTTTCAAGATTCGGTAACTCCTACTCCTCGGCTCAAGAACCCCTTCTTGAGACTTTTCTCGATCCTTTCACTATGGCTCTTCCTTCACGAGTGGAATAGGAAACCCTTACACACGAGCTAATAAACTCGTCTCACATTCAAAAGAACAGTCATCTCTTGAACCGATGGGCCTTACAAACCCAAGATCACAAATTCGTGTATGCAATCAATATATCACTCAAGAAATAAGAAACACTCAAAACCCTAAGGTTTTTATGGAAGATTGATCAATATAAGCTCAAGTGTTTTTAAGTGATATTTCAAGAACTCTAAATGAATATTCTCAAATGAATAATTTCAACAAGTGTGCACAAGAGAATAGAAATGACACTAGAGTTTAAAGCTTTCAAAAGATTTGAGTTGAAAATTAAGCTTCTTACTTTTTGCCTTCAATGGCTTTTTCAAAGTGTGCTAGAGAGAATGATGAAGATGAAGAGCTTATAAAATTTCTCACACTAGAATTCTTGCTTTCCAAAATACTCATCTCATTTTATATATAGGGCACATTAGGGTTTTAGAGAGTGAATCTCACACTTGAAGAGTAGGAGAGTGAGTTTGGAAAACATGAGAGAATAATACACCAAGTAATGGGAAAAAATATTTTTAACGTTAACTTTTTGTCAAAAGTTGGGTCAGCCAATCGACTGCCTTTACAATCCCAGTCGATTGTCTCCAATCCGAGTTTAAAATTATTTTTCCCAATGGTCACTGCCAGTCGACTGCCTCAAGAACTCCAGTCGACTGCCTTAAATGGCCAGTCGACTGCCTAATGCGATTATATGTTCTCAAAATCTCTGATTGTTCCAGTCGACTGTCTAGTTTTGTACTGGCAGTCGACTAGGTCACTGCCAGTCCACTACCATGGCTTGGCCAGTCGACTGGGTGAAACCCGATGACTTGAGATGATCATTTTTGTTTCGTTTAAAGTTCAGTTCTTTAATCACTTGAGCTTATAGGACTAATCAACGCATAAAATACATTTTTACAGTATTCGCACCCCGACCTATCTACCCCGGTCTTGAGTCTTCAATTTCAGCTTTTCGTTGACCATTTTGTACTTTGTTGTTTTTGCTATTTTGAATTCCATTTTTCGCTTTTATTGTTGAGCATTTATTTCCAAGTATTCTTTTCTTGTCTTTTGCTGAAACATATAACTCAATTTTCATTAGTACCAAACACGCATAAATGGTTTGTGATTATCAAAACAGGTATTATTGTCCGACCGTTAATTTCAAAGCCAACAATCTCCCCCTTTTTTATGATGACAAAGCATTTTGTGTTTGTCCGGAATTGGTAAAGTATTAACTGATACTCCCCTTCAATTTATGCTTTGTATGCTCCCCCTTAATGAACTGAATTTTGCAATTATATAGGCATTAAGCGAAAATTACATAATGAAACACAATGCAACATTTCATTTCATTTTCATTTCATGTACATGATGTTTACTACAAAAAGCAAAACATGAAATGAAGCATACAAGAACACACATAAAAACAACATACTTCTAAGCACGAAATCCTAATTTTTTCTCCCCCTATGGCAACATCAAAAAGGCGGGAGGTTGTGTTGAATGTCAGACACAGTCGAGGAGAGAGAGCCAAGATGAGCAGAGAATTTGGTGGTGAGCGCATCGACCTTCCCTTCAAGATTCTCCAGAGTCTTGACATTTTTCTTTTGAGCCTCCTCGTTATGCTTTACGACATCGAGAATTTGACTCAGGAGCTCGGAATTAGCTCCTAACCCAAAATAAGGAATGTCAAAAGAACTACCTAGAGAGGGGAAAGAGGAAGTCGGAGCGACAGGAGGATGAGAAGGTGGCGCAGACGGTCCATCCTGGTCCTACGGAGGAGCACCTTTCAACGATACTAAAACCCCATCGACATTCTTTACAATGCGCATTTGCTTGAGATGGGTGGTATCCAGAAAGATGGGGGCATGCTCGGTAGACTCTCCAGCAAGTAGAATCCTGCATTTCTCAAGAAGGTAAGAAATGTGAGCTGGAAAAATGAGAGTGACACTTCCCTTCTTTTGGAGCTCAAGGATAACGGCTCGAAAAAGGAAACCTAAGTTAACTTTTGTGCAGGACATTATGAAGCAACAAGGAAGGCCTCCATGCTCGAAACAAGGCTGTGGCTACCGATTTTAGGCAGGATAGAGTAGGTGACAATATTGTGGACAATTCGGGCTTCAGGAGTGAGCACAGAGTTCGGAAACTCAGTAATTGTGTTGGTTTCCTTATCAATGTAAATGTTGCGCATGGCTTCAAGGGGGTTGATGGAGTTGGATGAGTACCACACATAAGGAGTGTATTAAGAGATACCACTTGATGCAAGCCAAAAATGATTATTGAGGTCGTCATCACTGAGGTCGATATCAACACCGCCAATGGAAGAGTAGAGAGAAGATACGGGGGCTTGCGGAGGAGATGGATTGTGAAGTTTGGTGTAGAAGGCTCTGACGGCTCGAGGGTAATGAGGAATATTGAGCGAGATAAAGAAATCCCAGCCCATATTCTGGAAAAGATTGAAGGTATTGGTACCGATTTCATCGCATAACCTTCGGGTAATAATAAGAAATTGAGCAAGCTTTCGAGGCAAGAACTTGGTTCCGTAGGCGTGAATATCATCGGCGTCATCTCCAAGGAGATTAACCATACTCATTGGCACATGGTCACCATCGGACTTGGTTTCGGCATCCTCGGGTAAGACAGGGGGTGCAAGAAAAAAAGAATTGCCATCACGACGAGTTCTCTTGCTGGTTGGGTGACCTTAAGCAGGATTTGGAGCCATTAGAATGACAAGAATTAGTAGGAATGGAGACATGGTGAAGAGGATTCGGATAGAATATATGGAATATGTGGGTATATGTATATATAGGCCAATAAGGGAGATAAAAAGAAATGGAGGTTTCAAGAGTGGGGTAATGAATGGGAGTGAAGATGTTGCGTGAGATGGGGAAGTAGTGGAGAGTGATATGAGAGAAATTGAGAAAGTGGAGAGAAGACGGTTAAAAAACCAGAGTTCGTGTAAAGGCAGTCGACTAGCCAAATGGCGGCAGTCCTAGATCTTAACCTAGTTGACTGGCCAAAATAGCGGTAGTCAACTGGATCTTAACCCAGTCGACTGGCCAAAATGGGGCAGTCGACTGGCTAATCGATATAAAAGCGTATAAAATCTCTGATTAAGTTAGTCGACTGGCCTGGTTTATATAGGCAGTCGACTGGCACCTATAAAATATGGAGAATTTTGAAATTCTGAGAATATGTTGAAAGTTCGGTGACCGTAATGATTAAACCAACACTTCAATTTCAATAGCCATTCCAATTTCCCTACGAATTTTTGAAAAAGATTCCTCCGGGAGGGGTTTTGTGAAAATGTCCGCTAATTGGTTGCTAGTATCAATAAAAATTAACTCAACATCTCCTTTAGCTATATGATCACGTAATAAATGATGCATAATCTTGATGTGCTTGGTGTGTGAGTGTTGAATAGGATTTTTAGAGATGAAAATAGCACTAGTATTATCACATTTAACAGGCACTTTATTAAAAATAATACCGTAGTCAAGTAGTTGTTGCTTAATATAAAGAGTTTTAGCGCAACTACTACCGGTCGCAACATATTCGGCTTCGGCGGTAGACAAGGCAATGGTGTTTTGCTTTTTACTTGACCAAGAAATAAATGAGTGTCCTAGAAAGTAACATGTGCCACTTGTGTTTTTGCCATCCACTTTGCATCCGGTAAAGTCAGCATCCGAGTAGCTAATTAGATCAAGTGAAGTGCCCCGAGGATACCAAAGTCCTAGATTTATTGTGCCACTTAAATAACGAAAAATACGTTTCACGGCAAGCAAATGAGATTCTTTAGGACAAGATTGAAAACGAGCACATAAGCACACGCTAAACATTATATCCGGTCTATTGCGGTTAAGTAAAGCAAACTACCGATCATACTTCTATATCTAGTAATATCAACACATTTACCATTTTCATCTTTGTCAAGCTTAATAGAGGTACTCATAGGAGTTAAGGCATGTTTGGTAACCTTCATACCAAATCGCTTTAACAAATCTTTAGTGTACTTGGATTGGCTAACAAATAAGCCATCTGAGCTTTGCTTGATTTGCAAACCTAGAAAAAAGTTCAACTCACCCATCATGCTCATTTCAAATTCATTTTGCATACTTGTAGTGAATTCTTTACAAAGAGAATCATTTGTTGAGCCGAATATAATGTCGTCAACATATATTTGGACAATCAACAAATTTTTCTTAATAGTTTTTGTAAAAAGTGTGTTATCAACTTTTCCTCTTGTAAAACCATTTTGAATCAAAAATCCACTAAGTCTCTCATACTAAGCTCTAGGAGCTTGTTTTAAACCATATAGAGCCTTTGTTAATTTGAAAACATGATTTGGAAAAAGTTCATTTTCAAAACCGGGTGGTTGCTTAACAAAAACTTCTTCTATGACACCATTTAAGAAAGCACTTTTGACATCCATTTGATAAAGAGTAAAATTTCTAGATGATGCAAATGCAAGAAGCATTCTAATTGCTTCTAATCTAGCTACGGGTGCAAAAGTCTCATCATAATCAATGTCTTCCTCTTGATTATATCCTTGAGCTACCAATCTTGCTTTATTTCGAATGATCACTCCATTTTCATACTTTTTATTTCGAAAAACCCATTTTGTACCATTTATAGTTTGATTTTCGGGTTTAGGAACTAAATGTCAAACTTGATTGTGTTCCAATTGATTTAGTTCTTCTTGCATGGCAACGATCCAAGAATCATCACATTGAGCATCGTGGAATTTCTTGGGTTCGATATGGGACACAAATGCTATGTGATTACAAAAGTCTCTAAGTTGAGATCTAGTGCTAACCCCTTTTGACGGATTACCTATGACTTGATCAAGAGGATGATTGTGTACAATCCTCCATACATTTGGAATTAAGTTTGTCAAGTTATAATTTGATTGATGCTCGACTTCACTCTTTTCCTTTTGGCTAATTGAGATTATTTAAACTATTCTCAATCCCTACAACTTCATCTTCATCTAGGTCAACTCTAGGTGATGGTGGTGGTGGTGATTCATCAAAGACAACGTGAATTGACTCAACCATGGTTAGAGTCCTCTTGTTAAAGACTCGAAAGGCTTTACTTCTTGAAGAGTACCCTAGGAAAATTGCTTCATCCGATTTGGAGTCGAATTTTCCTAAGTTATCTTTATCATTTAGCACAAAATATTTACACCCGAACACTTTGAAATATCTAATATTGGGCTTTCGACCGTTCCACAACTCATAGAGTGTTTTCCCCATTTTCATTCAAATAATGACTCGATTAATTATATGGCAAGCATTATTTACCGCTTATGCCCAAAGGCTTTGGGGAAGGTTGTGTTCGTTTAACATGGTTCTAGCCATTTCTTGCAAAGACCTATTATTTCTTTCAACTACATCGTTTTGTTGAGGGATTCTAGGGGCCGAGAGATCATGAGATACACCAAGTTCATCACATAATTTCTCTAAGTCTTGATTTTCAAATTCCCTACCCCTATCACTTCTAATTTTCTTGATTTTTAAATCTTTTTCATTTTGAATGACTTTATAAAATTTATCAAGAATGGAGTGAGATTCATTTTTATGAGCAAGAAAGTGAACCCAAGTATATCTAGAGTAGTCATCAACTATAATTAAGTACATAGAGTTTCCCATCTAAGCTAACCGTTCTCTCCGGACCGAAAAGATCCATGTGAAGTAGTTCTAATAGTCTAGAAGAGGTAATGTCTTTCTTTCTCTTGAAAGAAGACTTAATTTGCTTACCTACTTGACATGCGCTACATACTTTATCTTTTGAAAATTTAGTCTTTGGGAGGCCTTTGACTAAATAATTTTGGATAAACGATGAATGACGTCCATACTAGCATGTCCTAATCGTCTATGCCATACCCAACTATTTTCGCTAGATGTGACAAAACATTTAACATCTTGTTCATGTAATTAACATAGCAATATAGTACACAAGTTTCCATTTCGTTTAGCATTCAATAATTGCCTTCCATCTTTCTCAAATATGCATGCATTAGACCTAAAAATAACATCATAGCCTTTGTCACATAATTGACTAATACCAAACAAGTTATGCTTCAAACCATCAACTAATAATACATTATCTATAGAGAGAGAGGAAGATATACCGATGGAGCCAATTCCAATGATTTTGCATTTTGAGTTGTCCCCAAAAGAGACATTCCCTCCTTCATAGGATTTAAGAGAATTGAACTTTGATTTGTCCCCCGTCATATGCCTTGAACATCCGCTATCAAGGAACCATTTATCCTTTGAAGCGGACTTCAAACATATCTACAAAAATAAGTGCAGTTCATTGTTACCCAATTTTACTTTGGGTCCACTATGGTTAAAAAGAGATGCAATAGTTCCTTTTGGAACCCAAATCATTTTGGTTATTACTTTTTCCTTTTTATGCAAGCAAGCATTCACTTTATGTCCTTTTTTCTTGCAATAATAACATGTAACATGCTTATGATCATTTGAGGATGCATGAGATGATTGTTTAGTAAATGTATGCCTTAATGATTTCCTTTTCTTTAAAAGAATAACATCTTTGTCAAAAGCATCGTACCCTAATCCACTTTTATCAAATGATCTTCTTTGTTTTCCTAACATGATGCTTAGGTTTTCTTTTCCTTTTGTAAATTTTGCCAAAATGTTGATTTGATCATCAATGGTCTTTTTCAAAGTAACATTTTCTTTCTCTAGTTCAATATTCTTTTCATCCGTTACACTTGATGCAATAGAATTGGAACAAGTAGAGTTACATGACGATTTTATTTTCTTGAGCTTTATGTGTTTATTTGCTAATTTTTCAAACTCTTCATGCAACTCTTCAAATGCATCTTGCAGTTTATTATAAGAGCTAAGAAGTTATTCATATGATAATTTAGACTTATCTAAAGTATGGGAGTTTAGATATACCTCATCTTCCTTTGCCATGAGACAAAGGTTTTCCATTTCCTTGTCATTTTCTTCTTCATCCAATTCACATGAGTCATAATCGTCCCATGTAGCATTTATAGCCATCTTGTTTGGCCTTTTCTCGTTCTCCTTTTTGAGCTTGAAGCAATCGGACTTATAGTGTCCCAGCTTCCCACAATTGAAGCACGTTGGAGGCTCCCTCTTGCTAGGTTCGCCTCTTTGCTCGTTCCTCCTTATGAATCTCCCACCATTGGTTTTCTTTCTTTGAAGAAATCTCTTGAATTTTTGGGTGATTAATGCAATGTCTTCATCTATTTTTGGTAGAGGCTTACAAAGCTAACCTTTTCTCGGCATGGTGTCTTCCTCTTGAGATTTTAGAGTGATTTCCCAAGTGAGAAGGGATCCGAATATCTCGTCAATGCTTATGGTATTGAGATCGTGAGCTTCTTTAATTGTTGTTACCTTTGCGTCCCATTTGACCGGAAGGCTTCTAAGGACTTTGCGTGAGGCATCGGATCTAAGAATATTTCTACCAAGATACTTTAGTCCATTCAAAATATTAGTAAAATGAGACATCATTGAATTGACATTTTCATCATCCTTCATGGTAAATAATTCATATTCATGCATGAGTATATCAATTTTAGATTCTCGCACTTAAGAGGTTCCTTCATAAGTTATTTCAAGCTTATCCCACATTTCTTTAGCCGTAGTGCACGTGGAGACACGATTAAATTCATTTGGGCTTAAAGCACAATTTAGGTTAACCTTGGCTTTAGCATTAAAGGACATAAGCCTACGCTCATCATTATCCCATTCATTTGGCAATTTAGGAATTGGTTTACCATCTACAACTTTGGTTATAACAAAAGGTCCATCAACAATAACTTGCCAAATTTGGTAGTCAATAGCTTGAAGGAAATCTATCATCCTAGTTTTCCAATAGCTATAGTTTTATCCATCAAACCAAGGGGGTCTATTGTTCGATTGTCCTTCAACATGAGTGACTAAGTTAGAGGCCATGATCGTTCTCTAAGACGGTTAAGTCTAAAACAAGTAGAGATTAGGCTCTGATACCAATTGTTAGTCACTAATTAACCCTAGAGGGGGGTTAATAGGGTGTTAAAAAATATTTCTAACTCTTTTCGAAAATAGAACAAGCTATAATAATTATTCAATTGCTTCAATAGTAAAAAATAATTCAATTCGATTGATCTAATAAATTATCACAAGACTAATTATAGCATACAAGATATTGAGGTAAATATAGCATGCAAAATAATGAAGTAAAGAGATAGAGATAGAGAGATTGACACCGAGATTTTTTGAGGTTCGGTAACTTCTACTCCTCGGCTCAAGAACCCCTTCTTAAATGGCCAGTCGACTGCCTTAAATGGCCAATCGACTGCCTAATACGATTATATGTTCTCAAAATCTCTGACTGTTCCAGTCAATTGCCCAGTTTTGTACTGGCAATCGACTGGGTCACTGCCAGTCGACTGCCATGGCTTGGCCAGTCGACTAGGTGAAACCCAATGACTTGAGATGATCATTTTTGTTTCGTTTAAAGTTCAATTCTTTGATCACTTGAGCTTATAGGACTAATCAACGCATAAAATACCTTTTTACAGTATTCTCACCCCGACCTATCTACCCCAGTCTTGAGTCTTCAATTTCAGCTTTTAATTGACCATCTTATCCTTTGTTGTTTTTGCTCTTTTGAATTCCATTTTTCGCTTTTGTTGTTGATCATTTATTTCTGAGTATTCTTTTCCTGTCTTTTGCTGAAACATATATGTAACACCCAGTGTTACATATTTTAATTTTAATTTCAGTAATGACGTCACTTGTTCAAGACGTATTAATTATTTTTGGTATTTGATACCTGTAAATTTTTCGCGTTTAGTTTTAAAGTCGACTGGACGACATTCAGGTTTCTCCTTGACGAATACGCGAATTCTTATTCTCGATTACACGGTATCGTTTCGATTATTCGGTTACGGTATTAGTACTTTTACGGATCCGATGTGAAGCGTATTAATTTACTTTCCCGGTGTATTTCTTTCGGACTAATTTGGTTATTTGGCGTCCTGTGGACTTACGGGTAGACGCAATATTATTTGGAAGCTTCCGGTAATTGTTGGGAGATGTTATGTATATATATATATTTAATTATATATATATATTGAAGTTGGGTCATTATGCAATTATGGATAATTTGGGGGTCAGTTGTGCAATATAGTACATATATATGTATGTTTGCATACGCAACCACAGACACTCTGTTTCTCTGCACACTGACTGAGTCTCCTTCTCTTCTCTCCACACGACACAACCTACTACACAGACCTGCATCCCTCTTCTCTCCTCACACGGCGAAACCATGCCATTCTTCTCCATCTTCGCCGGGCATGGCGAGAGAGAGAGAGAGAGACTGTGTGAGGCTGACCACGATGGAGAGAGAGAAGCGATGGTTTCGCCGGACTATGGGTGCGGCTAGGACAGGTGGCGATGGCGGATCATGGTGGTTGAGGCGGTGGCGACCGTGGCTGGCGGCGGCTTGCACGGAGGAGCGAGTAGCTGCGGCTGGTTCACGCAGCAGGGGCGGAGCAGTCGTTCGACAGGGGCGAACTTGGCTGAGCTTCGGCCAATTTTTCGGCGACCTTCCGGTGATCGGTTTGAGCCGATTTTTGGTGAGTAGTTTCGTACCTACGTAGTATTTGTCATATATTAATTTCGTGATTTTATGTTGAACGATTTGCCCGAAAATCGCATTTATAGGTTATAGTTTTCGTTTGGGGTATTTTAGATTTAACCCAATTAATTAACCTATTATTAATGGGCTTCATATATATCGTATAGGTTGTCGGGACGGACATTTCGATACATTCGAAATAGTTTTTGGACGATTTTGGTCGGCGGGCTTCATATTCGGGCGCCGGTACTGTGCTGTTTCGGGCTATTCGGTAAACGTAAATTAGGTGGGAAATTATATTTCTCACTCCGCATTATTGAAGTAGTTTAGGGGTGTAAAACCCTTATTTAATTTAGTATAGATATTTTAAATCGTTAATTTAAATATCTATAATTCGTTTAGAATCGGAATTGGACTTAGGAATTAATTTAAGAAAATTAATTAAATTATTTCCTACGAGATTAGATATATTCCTAATTGAATTGAATAGGAATAGACGACTTAGAAATTTCCCTTGAGAATTAAATGAGCTAGAAGAATTTGTAAACGTTGGACGTGAGAGACTTAGACGCTATTCTAGATCCCCTTTTATTACGTGGATTATCTGTTTAAATTATTTTTAAAAGGCATGTTAATTGAAATTGAAAATATTTTCTAAGGAATTAAAGAAAATATATTTTGAAAACATGAAATGTATATGAAATTGTTTTCATATGATTTAATTGCTTTATTGTATTTTAAAGCATGAAAAGAGATTTTGAGACTTATATTACCATGTGGGTATTTTTATAAATATGATGTATTACATATTTATGATTGAGATATGATTTTATTGTACACCATGTCGTGTGAGCACATGGGTGTTGGTGCATGTAGTGCACGGTTTCACCATTGGCAGAGAGAGTTCATTTGGTGTGGTCTACTTCCTTTGTACGTGGGGCACGAGTAGACGTTTGTGTCGGATCATCACAACAACTGGCCAGGAGGTATCACGCCTACGGAACTAAAAAGCCGCCAAATGTGAGTTAGGAGTCCAGGTAGAGGCTATATTTTCTTGACTCAAGGATAGTCATGGCGTACAGAGTTGCAAGTTGGGCTCTCGTACAACCGCCTTCCCTGTTGAGGTGATAGAGAGAAAAATCACTTGGGAAGGGTCGGTGTGGTAACTCTACACTATGATGAGTGGACAGAGTTTGTATCCGTTACCCTTGGGAAGGGTGTGTTGTGTGTGAGTATCACGGGGAGTGTTGAGTCACATTACACTGCCTATTATTTATGTGATCTCGTTTGACATATATATGTGCTATATTACATGTGTTGTTGGGGCATGCTATTTATGAATATTGTAAATTAAATTCATATTTTATAAATGCTCAGTTGAAAGTAATTAATGTGGAAGAAAATGATAATATGCCATTATTAATAAGTATAAATGAAACGAATATATTTATACTTGTTGTTGTATACCTTAGTACCCTTGGGGGAGGTTATGCGTGTTGGCATAGTGATTCATGTGGCTAGCGGAGGCTAGTGGTGGACCGTAGGCTTGACTTGAGTTGAGGCCTTAGAGATTGTGGTTAGTAGCCTTAGAGATTGTGGTTTGCAACCTTGTGATTGTGGTTAGTAGCCCTGTGATTGTGGTTAGTAGTTTGGTGATCGTGGTTAGTTGTGTGAACTCTTTTGAAGATTTGAGGTTAGGGATGATTTTTGTGTCAATTGATAATTGAGGCCTTAGAGAAGGCGAGTGATGAGTTGTGTGAGATTTGATTGATGAGAAGAGGTTATGATTAGGGATTCATTAAGTACTCGAGGTACTGTAGTTTGACAGTCTTGATTCTTATGCTTAGTCCCTTCCCTTAAGCATTTCTGGTACTGTGTTTTGTACACTAGTACGTGGTCGTTGACTTGTATGTCATTCCTTGAGTTGTCGGTTACGGTGTGGTGCCGAACCTCTTCCTCGTGGTGTCATTTGATTTGATGGAGTTGGAACGGATGGTTGTCTTCCGTGAGTCCAACGTGTTGTTCTTCCTTTATTGTCCTCTCGGACATTACAGGAATTCATAGAGTTGTGTTTCTCTTATTTGACTGTCATTTTGAAAACGGTGTTTTCTAAGTTTTGAAATAAACTCCTTGTTTTTAAAAGGAAAAACCCGTTTTCGCCCACCCCCGTGGAAATGAAAAGTTTTAACACTTTATAAAACGATCTTAGGATCTTCTTTGGAAAGATTTTTAACTCTAAAAGCCGGTGATGGCAATTGATGGAGACCAGGGGCAAGACGGTCATTTTTACTATGTGGTTCTTAAAAGTAAAACCATTTTATTATTTTCTTGGGATTCTGAGATTTCGAGACTTCTTTCTCAATATCTCATCTTGTAGAGTTTTGAAAGGTGTTCCATTGTTTCACCTTTGTTTCCTATCATGCTCAAGTCTCGGATTGAGGCATGTTGTTGTTCAGTGCACACATATAGTGTTGTCTTCCCCTTTTCTGGGTTGTTGGTATCACCACCTAGGTGATATGAGTTTTTCTTACGTTAGGGGCATGGATGCCAAATGGATTGGTTCGAGTTTGAAAAACCTTTTTTCTTAAAAACTATTGAATCTCTGGGATTCATCTTTTTATTACTTCCACTCTCAGCCATTCGTTTTTGGTTTCCTTGTTCACTTTTGGTGTTCCTTCCTTGTTCACTTATGGTGTTATTCCTTGCTCGGGTATTCTTAACCTTGACGTTGTCGTCTCGGTTATCTTTTGGTTTGGCATTGGGACTTTTTTTCTCTTGTTTGGGTTCTTGACTCTTACGGGGGTTTTCTTATCCTTAGTGAGAGTGTTGGTGATTTATTGACATTGTTGGAGATAGCAATTGAGGTGTTTATGTGATGACATGATTGAGGTGACCTAGCCCTTGAGAGGTAGACTTTCTCTAGGAATGGGATAAGGTTTGTTATATATATATATTGTATATATATATATAGTGATGATGGTTGTGTTAGTACGCAAGGACGTGGGTGTTTTCCTTCCTGTGTTATCGGGGTGTGGGATTTGAGCCTTCCTTGGTACTAGTGGTGGATTTTTTTTCCTGTGGATATTAGAGGTGAGTGTGATCTCCTCTATTGGATCTTCTGATTTGTGTTGTGAGTAATTGATGATTTGTGAGGTTTGACTCAGGAGTTGTGCACTTAGTATATGTTGATGAGAGTAGTGTAAACTACCGGTTTTGGTACTTGGAGTATGAGTCGTAGTTGTACCTTGTAGACTCAGGTTGCATACTTATACATGTATACTTGTATATATATATATATGTATATATATGTATCCCCGTTATATACTTACGTACAGTATATGAGCGTGCCTTGGGTTTTGCGTGGATGGGATTAGTTGGGCTATATACATATCAATAGATAGTTTAGCATTACCTAAACTACCAGAGGATGGGGTAGTTAGAGTATCTTTTCCCACTGAGCTTATTTGCTCACAGGGGTATTTCATTTGCCCCCTGGTATTCACACGCCAGGATGCAGGAAATATACGGCTATGGGCAGGATGCGGTGCAACGGAAATCTTCCTTGGTTTTCTTGTTACAGGTTTGGAGTTGCGTTGGGTGATGCGGTTACGGTTGCAGCACGACTGGGTTTGGGGACGATAGGTATCCGTTTTCAGTTTCTCTACCCATTGTTATGGGATTGTTACGTATTTTCTTTTGGGAGCCAGTCTGTTGGCATATCCCTGTTGATGTATTCTTTAGCTCCTGTATTTATTCTTTCTGATGGTTATTGTATCTATTATGCACAGCTAGGTGCTTTACTGTATCTTATTCGAGCATTTGTGGCTCTGTTGATTATTAGAGGGTTTGGAGGGGTTTTGGTTTCTTTCCATTACCTCGGCCCTAGTAGGATTGATGAATGTGGGGCTTGGAAGCCATTGTGATTATTGAATTGCTTTGGGCAGGTTATTGTGTTGTGATTAGTTGTCCGGATGTTCCATTTACAAACGGAACTCTGCCGGATTTTCGTTAGATTCCGCTGCTTAGTTTATTATCCATTTGGGTATGAAATATACCATATCTATCATTAACCCATATGTTTTCACGGTTAATGATGTCTTAGTTGGTCATTCATATTAAGGATCACATATTGGATTCCTTGGATGTCCCTGTTCGGGAGTCTTAGGAATTTAGGAACGTGTCAGTTGGTATTGGAGGATGCTAGTGAATTTCTAGCATTCTACTTGACATGGAGTATATTTTTATTGTTATTCCATGTGTCTCTTCGTTGTTGTTGACTCTAGTAGTCGTTTGGTTTGCGTCACCCTTTAGGGGCGTGACAGCATGGTATCTGGGCATTCATTGCAACCCTTAGTGGGTGTTTGATGACTGAATGTCATTGGTTTTCATTTCTTTTTACTTCCGCATTCACTCCCTTAGCTCTTAGGCTCGGGTTTCGGAGTCCTAGGAATTTGGGGCGTGACAATATAACTCAATTTTCATTAGTACCAAACACGCATAAATGGTTTGTGATTATCAAAATAGGTATTATTGTCCGACCGTTAATTTCAAAGCCAACACCAACCACTTTTTGAAACTGAAAGCATAGGCTTAGGCGTAGGTATTTTTGTCAAAACCACTTTTCTTCACAACTACGCCAAAATGACCCTCTTGAACCCACGATACTCTTTGCTTGAAGTGACGACTTTTTAAAATGTCATTTTTTTCCTCCAGGAGAAATTTTATCTCAATATGCTCACTTTCATGCTTCACTTGTATTCTTCATTACTTCAATGCTTTATTCTGCCTTTGACGAAGCTTATCGATGTCATTGAAATCAAACCAACCTATCTAACACTCAACATGGTTATTGTCTAGAACATGCCATAAATAAATAATTCAAAAAAATGTTCTTAAAGGAACGAATCAAAAGGCACATTAAACGAACCATTTAAACACCCGTGTTCACTCAAGGGTAAAACAGTCATTTCAGGGGTAAAATAGTAATTTCAAAGTATAAAGACAAGATTTGGACCTAAAATAAGTCATAGGAACAAACGAAACCAAATTTGAAGGTGCGAGAAGGAAACTACGATATTTTGAAAATCAACCGTCGCGACGTGCCGAAGTTCAAAACATATCGTCACATTCAAATGACCATTACGGACTCAAAAATGACTCGAATGAAGTGATTCAAGAGACTAACATCAAGATATTTAAGTCATATTTCTAAAAAGCTAAATAACACCTTCATCTGACACCCTTAGCTCGAGATATGAGCGAAATAGTAAAATAGGGTCATAACCGGGCTAAACAGGACCACCCAGTCGATTGGGTTAAAAAGCCAGTCGACTACCTTTCAAACCCAGTTGACTAGAAGTTCAAAATGAGCTAGTTACCTAGAATAGGCAGCGAAGTTTTACAGAAAATAGCTCACTTAGCCAGTCGACTGCCTTTCCCCTGAAAACTCAAAAATGACTTCCAAACAGCTTCAAATCCCTAGGAATCATGATACAAAGTCCTCAATTAATTTAGGAACTTTAGAAATGAGAAAATATCAATTTATCTCAATTTAGTTTTATCAAAAAGATTTTATTGAAAATCTGTAAAACTAACTATCATGCCCCCGGTCTCCGTTCTGTACACCACCGTATTTCAAAGGTCAAAATATTTTATTTCATGACTTTAAAACCATTTCAAAACTTAAAATTTTTGTCAGCATCACGGGGGTAGGCGAAAACAGGTTTTTCACTTAAAGACCGAATGGACTAAAATACAAGTCTTATGAAAAATCCGTTTTCGAGGAAATAAACCGAAACCAACGGAAAAACCAAAGCGTATTTGTAGACGCTTAAATGGAGAAAATGAATGAAGAACAGGAGTTCAAAAACAACTTGAAGGAAAGGGTAAGTGATTACACACAAGGCACTAACTCTAACCCAACCACATTTCGCTCAACATTCAAACTCATAAACCTTATAACGACTTAACCATGAATGATCACATCTCTGATGACATTCCAATCCTGAAGATCGCTAAAGGAACCTAGTGGTCTTTGCCATGGAATCAACTAGTTTCAAATCAAGACCTCTTCCGATTCTTTCAACCTCAATCTCACATTCGAAACCACCTTATTTAGGTTTCTAACAATGTTATAGGGCTATAAATACCCAATCGACTCGGTTTACTCATAACCTCACCTATCATGACCAAAACATCAATAACACGGTTGACGACACGTTGTTACACCAACGCTAACTATACCACAAAACCATCAACCACCTTTTCAAGGCTTCAACTCACATTCAACTCAATAACCACAACCAACTTTACTTATCACAAGAAAGTCCTTAAACCAACTCATATCACCCCCTAAGGTATATAAGCACATATCAACAAGTATAAGCATTTATCTCACATTATACTTTAAACAAGGCATGCAAATCATATTTTCACATCCTTCAATTTCACTTGAGCATTTTAACAACATGTGAATTATATATCTCAAAATCCACATTAACCATGCTCCTCAACAACATACGATAATATCATGATCCATATGTAAACATAAATCACATACTAGCAGCTCAAATGCAATGTGACTCACATACCTCATGGTACACATGCGACCACACACACCCTAACTCCAAGGGTCAACAGGATCATTCTCTAACCATTCATTTTTTGAGGATACATGCTCATGAGTGAAGGTAGATTTATCGTACCATTCTTCCCAAGTACTTTTGACACTTACACTTTTAACAAGGAAGACGTCGACACGACGCGGTCATGCACATAAGATTTGGACAAGTCTCCCCCTATCATCTCAGTTTCTCGAAATATTAGTTCCGTAGGAGTGAAAAGCACCCCCTGGCCAGTTGTTATGACGATCCAAAACAGGTCTACTCACGCACAATACACAAACGGACGTAGACCACACCAATTGAATTCTCTCTACAAAAGGTGAACCCATATGCAATATGTCTCAATGGGCCATGCAACAACATAAATATGTATTTCATCATATTTATAAACAACATTCCCAAAATGTCAACATGAATATTTTTCACCATTCAACATGCTTTTAAATCTCATTTAAAGCAATAATCAACAAGAATGCCTTCTCATGCAATATTCATGCTCCAAATCATCAAGTTTTTCCTTTTATTTCACAAGGATAACATTTTCATTCATTTAACATGCTTAATTTTCAATTAAACCATTTAAATCCCAAGGACACATTCTCATGCACAAGTAATGTTCCAATTCATTAAGTTATTCTTTAATTCACAAGGAAAACAATTCCATTCTTTTAAACATGCTCTTAGTTCAATTCAAGTAATTTTATCACAAATCACATCTCAACCTAATATCAATTCCCATCATAGTAAATATCATTCACAAAAGGGAAACAAGATAGTCACTCCAAGTTGAGATTCCTAGTTACACCAATCACATAGTATAACTTCAAAGGTGCTACCCAAAAGAGCTAGTCTAATCTCATTCCAAGGCTACCTTCATAACACCCACATACACATATGTATAACTACACTTACACATATACACCACAATACCAACATACATATCCACA
Organism: Cornus suecica; assembly: GCA_963922005.1. Classification (NCBI taxonomy): domain Eukaryota; kingdom Viridiplantae; phylum Streptophyta; class Magnoliopsida; order Cornales; family Cornaceae; genus Cornus; species Cornus suecica. The sequence continues at coordinate 22,230,105 of OY998247.1, forward strand.
TACATATAGGCATATAAGCATACTTATGAGAATTCTCAAGAATAGCCACTCAATTAACTAGCATGCATCATATTCCTAGCAATATCATTACCAATTACTCCATACACAAGGGTTAATCCACATAAACATGTTCAAACCCTAACTTCACAATTTCAAGGATACACTTAGCAATTTCATCTAAGGCTAGGAATCGTAGAATCACTTCTCACACACATAGAATCATAAGATGAGTTAGTTAAGAAGTTTTCCCCTACCTCTTGAAGAGTAAAGCACAACCACTAGGCAAGGTCTATGAAACCCTAGCTCTTCCCCAACACCAAAATCTAAGGAGCAATCTGGTGGAAAGCTTCACCATAGCCTCCTAACAATGAATCAAGCTCTAACACAAAAGGAGAGAAATAGTCATTAAGTGGTTTTAACAAGAAACCCTAACTAGGGGTTGAAAGGAAAACACACAAGGAAGGAAGAACACTTACCCATCCTTGGCTCAAACCAAAGAGAAGAACACCATGAACATCTTCCATGTTGATGGCCACACCAAACTCCTAACTTAGGGTGATCAAATCCACCTCTAAGTGAAGAAGAACCAAGAGGGAGAAAAGGAGAGAAAATGGAGAGAAAACAATGAAGTCTTGCAATGGAAAACCAAGTGATCTGTAAAGATTCTCCACTCACACCTCTCACCATCTAAGGGTCCAAAAAAAATATGGAAAAAGGAAATGGATCCAAGGGCTAGGAACAAGTCTTGTCATGGAACACTTATTACACAAATCACAAAACTCATTAACTTACCAAACAAGGCCTTATCATCCAAGGGTTAAGAATAAGGCAATGGTAATGAATTAACCATCCAAGGGTTGACAAGAAGTCTTATCAAGTGAAAGACCAACAATAATACATTCTTGCATTTAAGTGTCAACCAAACAAGGCCCTATGATCCAAGGGTTAAGAACAAATATGGGAGAAAAAGATCAATGGCTAGGAATGAGACACCACTTGAAAAAGGGAAATGACCAAATTATTCACAACTTAGGGTTAATTACAAGAGTGTCATCATGCCTCTTAATTACCCTTCTACCCCTTTTCATCCTCTATATTTACCACTATGTCACTCCTTCCCCAACACTTAGCCAAATCTCTACACTTTCCACTAAGTGCTCTAAATATGAAAATACTCATTTACCTTTTGGTCATTTCTTTTCCGAAATCGTTTTTAACTATTTTCATTATTCACAAAATGAAAATATAACAAACAATTCACGTAATTAAACCTATCGAAACGCACCCGTTAAATATGTTACACTGGAACGTCTACACTAAACTAGGGTAACACGTTCGGGAATGCAATACGATTGCCGAAGCTCCAATGAGAAAATGTTGCACGAACCCACCTAGTCGCCAATGAACAATAAATCACAAAGTCGGAAACGAAAGTTCACGAAGTCGTCCCACTAAGTCTGAAACTCAAATGCAAAAAAATTACACATACCGAGAATACACCAGACGTCATGAATAAGTGACGTCACAAAACGTTAACTCTTGGAAAAGAATTCCAGAAAAGAGAAAGGAAAACGCAGGGTGTTACAAACAAGATCTCGAATGAAATGATGTCGAATATCTATATGCTTTGTCCTAAAGTGTTGAACTAGATTTTTAGAAATATTTATAGCACTAGTATTATCACAAAAAATTGTCATTGTACTTTGTGAAAAACCATAATCCTGTAACATTTGACGCATCCACAAAATTTGAGTACAACAACTACCAACAGTAATATACTCAGCCTCAGCAGTGAAAAGGGAGACACAATTTTGCTTCTTGCTATGCCAAACAACTAAACAATTACTAACGTAAAAACACCCTCCACTAGTGCTTTTCCTATCATTTACATTACCAGCCCAATCAACATCAAAATAAGAAGCAATATCAATATTAGATCCTAATGGGTAACACAGTCCATAATTAACAGTCCCTTTTACATATTTAATAATACGTTTAAAAATAATAAGATGAGACTCTTTAGGACTAGCCTAATAACGTGCACAAACACCAATACTAAAAGCTATGTTAGGTCGACTGGCAGTTAAGTACAACAAACTCCTAATCAAACTTCAATAAAGTGTAGGATCAACATCTTTGCCTTTAGTATCTATGCTAAGTTTGACACTTGTATTCATAGGAGTGCAAGCATCCTTAGACTTCTCCAAACCAAACTTCTTTACTAATTCCAAGGCATATCTAGTTTGAGAAATAAAAATCCGATAAGTTAATTGCCTAATTTGTAGTCCAAAAAAGAAGTTCAATTCTCCAATCATGCTCATCTCGAACTCATGCATCATTTGTCCTCCAAAATAATGAGCAAGTTGGTCAGAGGTGGAACCAAACACTATATCATCAACATATATTTGAGCAATAACTATATTACTTTCAATTTTTTGTATAAATAGTGTTTTGTCCACTCCCCCCGGGTAAAACCTGTTCCTATAAGGTAATCGGTCAATCTCTCATGCCAAGCTCTAGGAGTTTTCTTTAACCCATACAGAGCCTTCTTAAGCTTTTAAACATGACCTGGATAATAAGGATCTTCAAATCCTTTGGGCTGCTCCACATAAACTTCCTCATGAAGAATGTCATTTAAAAATGCACTCTTAACATCCATTTGGTACAACTTGAATTCAAGATGGCATGCAATAGCAAAAAAAAATTGAATAGATTCTAGTCTAGCAACAGGAGCAAATGTCTTATCAAAATCTATACCTTCCATCTGTGTATAACCTTGAGTAACCAGCCTAGCCTTATTTCTTATAATAGTACCATTATCATCCTTTTTGTTCTTATATATCCATTTTGTACCAATAACATTTATATCCTTAGGTCTAGGCACAAGATATCACACATCATTCTTAACAAACTATTGAAGTTCTTCTTGCATAACATTTATCCATTCATTATCTTGAAGAGCTTCTTTAACATTTTTAGGTTCTAATGAAGATGTGTAACAAGCATAAGATACTTCATTCTTTACCTTCCTATAGGTCACCATTTTTTTATCAACTGGTCCAATAACTTTATCTAAAAGATGATTCAACTTAACTCTAGTAGATGGTTCTTTAGTAGGAGTAGGCTGAATAGTATGTGAAGGTTCATATGATCCTACAGGACTAGGAGCATCTTCATGATTCACTTTCTCCTCTTCAGTATCAATAGGTGAATCATCATTTAATAGAAAGAATGATTCACTGTCATTTTCCTCTTCAGAAGACTGAACCTTATCAACACATGAGTCATCAACAACTACATTGGCAGACTCCATCATTGTTTGGGTTCTAATGTTAAAAACCCTATATGCCCTACTAGTCAGTGAATACCCCAAGAATATTTCTTCGTCACTCTCAGAATCAAATTTCCCTAAGAACTCTCTGTCTCTAAGAATATTACATTTAGATCCAAAAACCCAAAAATATTTTATATTGGGTTTCTTGCCATTCCACAATTCATAGGGAGTTTTTAAAGTGTCAGGCATAAGATAAACTCTATTTGAAGTGTAACAAGTTGTGTTCACTGCCTCGGCCCAAAGATTTCTTGGAAAATTCCTTCCATGTAACATAACATTTGCCATTTCCTAAAGAACCTATTCTTCCTCTCAACTACCCCATTTTCTTGTGGTGTATGTAGTGCAAAAAAATCATGTTTTATTCCTTTTTCATCACAAAAAGTATCAATCCCTGAATTTTCAAACTCCTTTCCATGATCACTTCTTATTCTAGTAATAGGATCATTTTCTCAGTCTGAATTTTTAAACAAATATTCCTAAAATTTTCAGCAGCTTCAGACTTTTCACTTAGAAATCCTACCCATGTATATCTAGAGTAGTCATCAACCATAACAAAAATATACTTCTTACCTCATTTGTTTAATGTCATAGTATGTCCCATTAAGTTAATATGCAATAACTCTAAGGGTCTAGAATTACGTATGGTATTAGTCTTCTTGTGTTGACATCTAGTCTGCTTTCCTTTTTGACACAGACCACACACAAGACCTTTACCATACCCAAGCTTAGGAACACCTTTAACAATTTCATTTTTAGTAATCTTAGTTAAATCACGAAAGTTAACATGTTCCATTCTTTGGTGCCAAATTTCTATCTCATCAAGATTAACCTTATTGCATGCTAATTTAGGATTAGGAATAACATAATAACAATTATCAGATGACCTCATACCTTCCATAACACAATTTTCAGAAGAATCAACAATTAAACATTTATCGAGAGAGAAATTGACATTATGATTATTATCACAAATTTGACTAATACTTAATAAATTCGTTTTTAAGCCCTCAACATAAAACATGTCTTCCAATCTAGGCTTACCAGAGCCATAATAGTTCTTTTTCCTCAAATTTCAGCCTGTTTTCCATCTCCAAAAGTAATTGTCCTACCATCACTTTCCTCGAACAAACCAAACAATGACTTATCTCCAGTCATGTGCCTAGAACATCCACTATCCAAATACCCGACACTAGAATCACGAGCTCTAAGAGCAGTGTGAACAACCTAGCAATGGATCTCACATTTCCTAACCCATGCTTGTTTAAATTTCGGAGCTCTAATAGTCATCTATGACAAATTCTTTACCTCTTCAATCAAGACCCTAATTTAATCTTCAACATTGGATCTTCTTTGAGTTCTTTGATTCGTCCTTGATTTCAAATTTCTTTCTCTTAATTTGAAGCACATGGGTAGAATATAACCTTTCACTCCACAGTGATGACATACAGGAATAAACCTTTGAAAATTATTATTAGAATTCTTATGATACTGAGAGGTAAATGGAGATTTATTCTCAACAGGCTTTTTAACATAAAATTGGACAATAAAATTCTTCTTAACAGGAGGAATGTTTCTTATATCAGAATTACCTTGAGAGGAACTCGATGCTACTTGAGAAGCTTTAACAAAGGTAGTTTTGGGAATGACATTTGACTTTTTCATTGTTCCTACGAATCCCAATCCTTTAGTATTTCCTATAGATTTACCTATACTCAACATATGATCAAGCTTAAGGGTTCCACTAGTCCATTAATAAATAGTTGAGTTAGCATCCTTTAATTCCTTTTCCAAAACCTCAATTCTTGTGGATTTCTCATTTATATAAGATCTCAGAGTGGTTAATTCCTTATTGAGATCATATACATTCTTCAAAGCATGATTCCTTTCTTGTTCAATCTCAATTAATTTTTTGGATAATTGAGTTTTATGGGTCTGCAAGAGATTTAGGGTTTGGGAACTATTGACTAATTCGTCTCTTAAATAGTGTAATTCTTTATCCATCTTTAAACTTTTAGTCAATAGTTGATTGTGATGATTGTTAAGTTGAGTAAGTTTATCAAGTAATTCATCGTACGAATATTTAGTTATGTCATCACAATCTTCATCACCCTCAGAATCTTCAACTCCAAACATCGACCATCTGGTAGCTACTTTTTTAACCTCCTTGCTTTGTGCAGCTAACACAGTGTAGTTCTCAGACTCATTAGCTATTTCTGAGTCTGTTGCATCACTAGTTGATCCATTGTCAGATTCATCGTCCCAAGTGACAGCTAAGCCTTTGTACTTTTTCATAGTGTTAACACACTCAGTAGTTATGTGACCATACCCTTTACACTCAAAACATTAAGGTTTCTTCTTCTTAGGGTCAAACTTGTCATTCTGTTTTTGAGATTTATTTTTATTTCTAAAATTATTTGATTTATCCCCAAAATTTTGTCCTTTGCTACTCCTTTTGCCATTTTTAGTCTTAACAAATTTGTTTAACCTTTTAGCAAACATGGCAATATCATTCATATTCAACTCACTTTCTCCATCAGACTCAATCAGATTTTCTCTAGTGGTTTTAAAAGCTATGCTCTTTTCTTTAGTGCCGCTAGACTTCTTAGGGGGACTTTTGAACATCTCCATCTCATAAGATTTTATATTTGCAGACAATTCTTCAAGTTTAATTTCCTTAAGACTCATTACTTTTGAGATGACAGTAGCCTTAGCCCGAAAACGTTCAGGGAGAGACCTAAGAACCTTTTCCACTATCGTAGTCTCAGGAATGGGTTCTCCTAGATTGTGACAACCCGTTACAATATCAGTTAGTCTATTCTCAAAGTCAGCATAGACTTCATCCTCTTCCATCTTAAGCTATTCAAATTTAGAATTTAACATTTGAAGTTTCGATTCTTCAATTTTTGAAATCCCTTCATGAGTTACTTGAAAAATATCCTAAGCTTCTTTGGAATTTTTGCACGTGACAATTCTCTTAAATTCACTTACGGTAACGGCATTGTTTAAAGCATTTAAAGCTTTTGTGACGCCCCTAAAATTTCTGAAACTCCAACCCGGAGAATCAGTGAATTTCCAAGGGGTGACGTCAGTCTAGCGACCACTAGAGTCAACAATAACAACGAAATGCATGGAATAATAAAGAAAATAATACATTTCATGCCTAACTGAATGATAGAAATGTTGACTTTGAAATTTACGGTCGAACGATAATACCTGTTTTGATGATCACAAACCATTTATGCGTGTTTGGTACTAATGAAATTTGAGTTAAATGTTTAAGCAAAACACAGGAAAATAATGCTAAAAAATGAAGGCTTAACACAAAAGCGAAAAATGAAATTCAAAAGAGAAAAAACAACAGAGGATAAAATGGTCAACGAAAAGCAGAAATTGAAGACTCAAGACTGGGGTAGATAGGTCAGGGTGCGTATACTGTAAAAAGGTATTTTATGCGTTGATTAGTCTTATAAGCTCAAGTGATTAAAGAACCAAACTCAAAATGGAACAAAAATGAACAATTTAAGTCGTCGGGTTTCACCCAGTCAACTGGCTAAGCCATGGCAGTCGACTGGCAGTGACCTAGTCGACTGCCAGTACAAAATTGGGCTGTCAACTGGAATAGACAGAGAGTTTAAGAGTTTTTAATCGCAGTAGGCAATCGAATGGCTTTTCAAGATAGTCGATTGGGTTTCTTTAGGCAGTCGACTCGCAGTGACCGTTGGGAAAAATATTTTAAAACTCAGCTTGGAGGCAGTCGACTGGCTGACCCAACTTTTGACAAAAAGTGATTTTGAAAAATATTTTTCCCTATCACTTGGTGTTTTATTCTCCCAAATTTTCCATGCTCACTCTCCTACTTTTCATGAGTGAGATTCACTCTCTTAAACCCTAATGTACACTATATATAGAATGAGATGAGAATTTGGAATGTAGAGATTTCTAGTGTGAGAAAATTTACATGTCTTCATCTTCATCTTTCTCTCTAGCACACTTTGAAAAGCCATTGAAGGCAAGAAGCAAGAAGCTTGATTTTCAACTCAAATATTTTGAAAGCTTTAAACTCCAGTGTCGTTTATACTCTCTTGTGCACACTTGTTGAAATTATTCATTTGAGAATATTCATCTAGAGTTCTTGAAATATCACTTAAAAACACTTGAGATTATATTGATCAATCTTCCATAAAAACCTTAGGGTTTTGAGTGTTTTTATTTCTTGAGTGATATATTGATTGCATACACAAATTTGTGATCTTGGATTAGTGAGGCCCATTGGTTCAAGAGAGGATTGTTCTCTTGAATGTGAGACGAGCTCATTAGCTAGTGTGTAAAGGTTTGTTATTCCACCTGTGAAGGAAGAGCCATAGTGAAAGGATCGGGAAAAGTTTCAAGAAGGGGTTCTTGAGCCGAGGAGTAAGAGTTACCGAACCTTAAAAAAATTACGGTGTCAATCTCTCTATCTCTATCTCTATTTCCTTACTTCAATATCTTGCATGCTATACTTATTTCATTATTTTGCATGATATATTAATCTTGTAATAATTTGTTAGGTCAATTAACTTGAACTTTCAAATTGGAACTATTGCTTATTTTTTGAACTAAGTGATTATTAAATATAGATTGTTTTATTTTTCAAAAAGAATAAAGAATTTATTCAAACACCCTATTCACCCCCTCTCTAGGGTCAATTAGTGACTAACAAGAAACTCAACATAATGCTCTAATACCATGCTCTCACGCCCCTAAATTCCTAAGACACCCGAATCGGGACATCCGAGGAATCCGGATTGTGATCTATACAATAAGCGACCAACTAAGATATCATTAACCATTAAAACATATAGAATAATGATGAAAATGATATATTCCATACCCAATTGAGTGCTAGAAATACAATAGCGAAATTCAACAAAAATTTGGCAGAGTTCCATTTGTAAATGGAACATCCCGAAAACACAAACACAACAGAAAACCTGCCAATAACAAGTGTTATAATATCAGTGGCTCACAGCCAACATTCGTCAATCCTAGTAGGGCCGAGGTAGTGGAAAGAAAACACCGTTACCCTTACACAACCCTCTATAATCAACAAAACCACAAATGCTCGAATAAGAGTACAGAAAGACACATGGTAGTGCTGAAGAGATACAATGACATCCTAAAATAATAAATACAGGAAAATAAAGATACACCAATAGGGATATGCCAACAGACTGACTCCCAATAGAAATACATGGCAGTCCCATATAGCATGGGTAAAGAAAGTAAAAGATAAAGAAGACAGTAGATAACTATCGTCCCTAATCCATTTGCGTTGCAACTGTAACCGCATCACCCTGTGCAACTCCAAAACCTGTAATGAGGAAAACAAGCGAAGGTGCCATTGCACCGAATGCTATCCGTAGCTAAAACATTTCCTGCAAACTGGCGTGGAATACCAGGGGTATGAAACACCCTGTGAGCAAAGAAGCTCAGTAGGAAAAATGAAATCCTAACTATAGCATCCTCTGACTATTTAGGTAATGCTAAACCGTCCAGCAAGACAGGTAACACGTAACTAATCCCGACCCGAAATCACAAGGCACGCACTCATATACTACTGTATGTAAGTATGTAGGGGATATATATATATAAGTACACAAATGAGTATCACAAAGTACACTAAGACTCGTACTCCAAGTACCCATTCCAGTAGCCTACATTACTCTCACAACGTACGCTAAATATAAGACACCCAAGTCCAATCTAACATATCATCAAGCGCTCACAACGCTAACCAGAAGATCCAAACAGAGGGAATCACACTCATTTCTAATATCCAAAGGCAGAAATTCCACAACTAGTACCAAGGAAGGCTCATAACTCACTCCCCTCAAACACAGGAGGAAAACCATTCTGTTGGCCATATATTGACACCTAGAGGGGGTGAATAGGGTCAATTACAAACTTTGAGACTTTTTTTGTTTGACTTAAATTTATCAAAATTACATTTCATTTGGCTCTTGTCAAACACCTAGTGAATAAGATGATTTCTTAAGTGTCTACCTCAATTCATAATTTGAATCATGAACAATGAATTTCATTACCGATTATATGCATAATGGATTCAAGTAGAATATGAAATAATTCATGCACCCAAGTATGTAATTCAACTAAGCATGTAATAACACTTTCCTCATTTATAAAGACATAATGCAAAGTATTATTAGTCATGAGGAATGTCTTGTAGAGTTTATGACAATTTATCAAACATTGAATTCATACATAAAGTCTCAATTAGAATCTCATATTGAATATGCATTTAGTCAAACACTTGGGGTGCATATAGATTATATCTAAATAAAATGACATTGTAGTCTAAGCTATAATCCTTTCATGTCCACAATCCAATCCACTTCAACTATTCGTTTTCCTAACCTTTTCATTAATACATGAACACAAGCAATTGCATAGCATTGATATATAAAGCACAAGATTATAAATGGCAATTGTTTTTAAAGTAAAGAGATAAGGGTTAGAGAAAATGCACACCATAGACACCGATATTTTTACATGGTTCAACAAAATCTTTGATCTACGTCCATGCCTTGAGATAACCTCCCAAGGATTCCACTATCGTGCTTTTCTTACGGGGGTAAAAAGCAATCCCTCCCATCTCCTTCTTTCTGAGTGAATGAGCAAACCCATACATGCTTCCTTCTTTCCGGGTGAATAGCAAACCCATACAATCTTCAACAAACCCATCCCAAGCCAAGACAACTTCTTGGTCTTTCACTCACAAAGAATAGGAATTGAATTTTGAGTGTTTACAACATATCTCTCAATAGATGGATATAGAAATTCAAAGCTCACTTCCTCACATACTTAGAGTCATAAATGAAATAATCAATTGAAAATCTCAACTCAATGTGTGGAAGAATGAATCACAAAATAAAATATGAATGATGCTCATGGTGATTCCTATAGGAGAGTTTTCTACCCAAAGATGAATTCAAGAATGATGCACAAATGGTAGATTTCTTCCATACTCCTATCCCTCTCTTCTCTTACCCATTTTTGGCTCATATAAGGCATATATATAGCATAGGAACACAATATAGCCATTTGGGGGTGTTTTGGGAAGTTTTGGAACACTTTGGATCCGGAACTAGCCGTTATAATTCAAATTCCGGATGAGGCAGTAGACTAGGTGTTTTGGGGCAGTCAGCTGGGTCTTCAAAAATTTATTCCAAAATTTATTTTTAACTCTCTGACTCAGCCAGTCGATTGGCCTTCTTGGCCCAGTCGACTCGATTGGGTTGTTCAGCCTAGTTCCGACGCAGTATATGCTTTTGGGCATAATTGGAGTTTCGTAACTCAGATGAAGGCGTTCTTTATCTTTTTGGAAAGAGGACTTCAAGATCTTGATTTTAGAATTTTGAATCACTTCATTTAACCCATTTTGGAGTCTGATATTATCATTTGAATGTGACACTTCATTTCAAACTTCTAACCCACTTGATGGTTTTTCGTTAAATCTTTTGGAATTTTTCTGAAATGACTTAGAAACACTCCTAGGATGTCTTAGAGACTTAATAAGGTCCTTGACATGCCTAAAGTCAATATTGAGATCATAAAATATTTTTCCAATTTAAACAAATTCTCAATATTAGACAAAAGTTTTTCATGGTTTATCAGTTTTGTTCAAAGCTTTAATATGCATCTAAAATCCATTTCAAGTGATATGAGTTAATTTAATAGTTCTAGGACAACATCTTTGTTGATTTCTTCCATAACTTATGAAAGATTGAACTAACTCAACTTTAGTAAAGACTAAATGATGTTCATAGTCTAATGTTAATGATGCAAGGACTCATGAATGATATGCATGATCCTATATGTTATATGGTCAAGAGTTGAGCTTTCAAATAAGTTATTTCAAAAAGAAATTTACATTTAATCTAGCACTCACCCAAGACTATTTTACCCATTTCTTTGATCTTCAATTTCTTTAAGCTCTGGGTTGATGTCTCCATCCTTGTCTCCGATGTCTTTTGAGCTCTAAGCACATTTGTTTGATCTTCTTATGGATCCACTAGCTCTCTTGAGTTTATCTTGAATCAATAACTCAAGTAGACATTAAATTCACCACATTCAATGGTTTATTATCATCAAAATGTCATGTTTACCCATGGTGGAAAACCTTGGGTCAACACACTCACGTCTTTGCGTACTAACACAATCATCATCAATATATATATATGTACAATATATATATAAGAACAATCATCTCATTCCTAGAAAAAATCTACACCTTAAGGACTAATCACCTCAATCATATCACAACATCAATACCATTAATCACATCATCACATCAACCTCATACTACTCTCCTCAATAAGGTCAATCAAATCACTAATGTTCTCACTATGGGTGAGGAAAGCCAACCAAATCAAATCACGGAAAGTACATGATAACAACTCTCATGAATAACCATATAAGGATTAAAAAACAAAGCAAGGGAAAAGAGTTCCCAATGCTAACCATCGGATAACCGAGACCACAATGTCAAGGTTAAAAACACCATAAGTGTTTAGGGAAAACACCCGGACAAAAGAAACCAAAAGATAAGAAAAGGCAACACTACGTGTGTGCACTCAACAATAAGCCTCATACCCGAGACTTAGAAATGATTGGAAGTAAAGGTGAAACAAGAGAACACCTCTCAAAACACTACAGGTCGAGGTCTTCAGGAAGAAGCCTCAAAATCTTGGAATCTCGAGAATTATAAAAATAGGTTTTTCTTTTAAGAATCCACACAGTGAAAATGACCGTCTTACCCTCGATCTCCGTCAGTCGCAATCACCGACTTTTAGAAGTAACAAACTTTTTAAAGAAGATCCTAAGATCACTTTTTAAAGTATAAAAACATGTCGTGGCTACGGGGGTAGGCGAAAACGGATTTTTCCTTTTTAAATACGAATGAGTTTGTTTTCAAAAACTTGAAAAACTCCGTTTCTGAAAGACAGCCAGATAAGAGTAAATACCACTCCAAGGATTCCTATAATGCCCAAGAGGACAATGAAGGAAGAACAATGCATTGGACTCACGGAACACAACCATTCGTTTCCAACTCCACAAAATCAATTGGCAGCCCGAGGAAGAGGTTCGGCACCACGCCGTAACCAACGGCTTAAGGAATGACATATAAGTCAAAACATATACTAGTATACCATGGACAGTGAAAGGAATGCCTAGGAGAAAGAACTAAGCATGAAAAACCACGTTGCAACACTACAGTACCCCGTGTACTTAATAAAATCACTTCAACCCCTCAAGATCATGAAAAGGGAAAACTAGTGGCTGATACCACGAAACTAACTAGTTTCAATCAATACCTCTTCCGATTCATTCAAACCTCAAATTCACATTTGACACAACTATTTAGATTACCAACTGAATCAAGAGACAATTACCACACCACAAGATAGGTTCAATCATAACCTCGTCTAACCAACTCAAAAGCTTCAAAAGTACGATAGATGATACATTCCTCTAAGTGTGAAAGAAACATCTATTTGGTCAGTACTTACACAACCAACCAAGACCACAAGACTCTCCCCCATCTTCTCTAAGGCCTCAACTTACAGTTGATACAAAATTTCACCACTGACCTCAATTCTCCAAAGAGGTCACTAATCCCACATACTTACCCCATAAAGGGCATAAAAGTAAATAATCACAAGTATAAGAATTTACATTTCATTATACTTTAATAATTACTGCTTGTAATCATATTTTCACGTTATCCATTTTCAGTTAAGCATTTTATAAAAATATGAATTTATTTTACAATATTCATAATCAACATGTTCCACAATCCATATGCAATAATATCACATAATAAACCTGCTCCAAAATCCACATGTCATACTATCATGATCTATATGTCAAATAGAATCACATAAATGCAACATGAATGCAATGTGACTCGACACCACCCCATGATACACACGGTGCCCAATACAGGTTAATAGATAAATATTCATCCAAAACAAAACCGCCCACACATGATACACACGATGCCCAATACAGGTTAACGGATACATACTAATCCGACACAAAACCGCCCATACATGATACACACGGTGCCTAATACAGGTTAACGGATACATACTCATCCGACACAAAATCGCCCACACATGATACACACGGCGCCCAATACAGGTTAACAGATACATACTCATCCGACACAAAATCGCCCACACATGATACACACGGCGCCCAATACAGGTTAACAGATACATACTCATCCGACACAAAACCGCCCACACATGATACACATGACCCGCATAGACCAACACCCATGTACTCAATACGACACAGTGTACTCAATATGCATACATGGCCTCGATAAAAACCATGTCTAAACATAAATATGTAATGCATCATATTTATGACAAAACATTCCCTAGAATGCTAACATGAATACCATCAATCCTTTTAACATGCTTTTAAATCAAAATTAAAGCATTTAAATCCCAATGATACATTTTCATGCACAATTCATGTTCAAGTCATCAAATTGTCCTTTAATTCACAAGTATAACATTTTAATTTCTTTTAACATGCTTTTCATTTAATTAAAGCAATACCCCATAAGAATATAATCTCATCTCCATTACATGCCTCTAAATAAATTCAGCAATAATTCACAAGTGTAAGGGGAACTAGAATAAAGTCTATGTTCTCACGTTCCTCACTATCACATATCCCCTAACATGTTTTAAATCCCGTAAACAATATCAAAAGGGGAAACTAATATCGCGTTCTAAGTTCACGTCCAACTTTTACAAATTTTACTAACCTACTTTAAATCTCATGGGGTTACTGATAGGTGCTCAAAATTATCCATTTTAAGCCCCTATCTTGCATTTGTTATGTCTTTAGATTCCGTTATTTGGTATTTTTATGCCGTTTCTGTGTTTAAGCGTGTTTCAGGAGCTTAATGAAGATTACGAGCTAACTTTGGTGAATTAACTAGAGAAGTGTTTGTGTCTATCTAAAAGAGAGAGCAAAATAGGTGTTTTCAAGAAAAAAAGTGTCTCCCGAAGGGCAAAAACGTTATTTTTCGAAGCCACAACTTCAAAATTCATACCGAGGGAGTCGAGGGGGTTCAAATGGAGCAATTATCAAGAAAAGTGGTTTTCGGGGGTTTTGCTACGCTTGACCTACGCTTTCAGTTGCAAAAAGTGGCCAGAAAGAGAGTTTCTACGCTTAAAGTGTAGGAAGCTACGCTTGAAGTGTAGTGAATAGTGTTTTAAGCACAAAATTTCAGCCAACTTCGGGAGCTCATATCTCGGTCAAAAAAGGTCCAAATGGAGTGATTCTTGAGCCTATCATCAAGAGCTTGAAGTCCTATATCCAATAATATATACATGACTCTATCCAATGTATATAGATCCAGATATTATCAAAAGAGTGAGAGGTATCCTGTAAGAAAAAGCTGAATCGGGCAGAATCGAGCCAAAATTCTATTTTGACCCGGATTGATCCGAATTGACCCGGATGAATTTGAGTTCGAACCCACCAGCTATATACATGTAATATACACATATTATACATTAGATATTAAGGTTTCGCTTGGTTAGGTGTGAAATTACTAAAAAGGGTATTCTTATTTTCTATGTTAGGGTTTCCCTCACCTTTGCTATATATACCAAGGTCTACTATAGATCTAAGGAACTCCTCTTCACATAATTTCATACCTTCTATTCACATATCATTCAAAGGGAGGAGCCATTTAAGACCTAGAGATCCGGAGAAGAAAACCATGGAGGGCGTTTCTATATCAACAATGCAGTCACCTTTTATCATGAGCAACTAATTTGGTATGTAGGATTTTCTAGCAAAACCTTAACCAAGTAATGTTGCTCTTATTTGTTTTCAATTGTAATGAGGGAAAACTGTGATTATTGTAGTATATGCGATACCGTTTTTTATTATTGATACAAGTTTATATATTTATTCTGATTCTTGTCTTAAACTGAATGAATATATTTATCTTACACAATCATGGTTATTCATTATGGGCTGGAACTCGGATGCTTAACTTATGATTTTCCACACAATGGTGGTAATAAAACTTGAAACCTTAGGTTGACACAGGTCATGCCTTGGCGATTTAATATAGACATGCTTTAGTTTATTTTCATGCATTAGGAATAGATTAGAGTAATTTAATTGGCATGTACCAGTTAGGTCAGTCATGAGATGGGTTGTCGTAATCCGATTGATGGTAATCCTTTTTGGGGTAGTATTTAGCTATTTGCGGTTCGACCTGATTCACAGTTATGGATCGCCCTCTTGCAATTTAGCGAATTGAGAATTATATTATGCGGTTAGTGGTGGAGTATGGAAACCCTATATTTTATTTATATTATTCTTGTCTTAATTTATCTTTACTTGCTTTCTTAGTTAAATATTTAATTAATTTCAAAATGAAAAACCATATTTTTCTAGCAATTTAAGAGTATTATTTTACGAGAATTCAGAATACGACTTAGCACACCCCGATGGACATCAAACTTTTGGTGCCGTTGCCGGGGACTAACGGATATTCTGAATTTTAGTAATTTAGTATTTTTGAGTTGTTTTTACTTGCTTTATTTTTATTTTCTCATTTTTAAAGTTGGATTGTGTTTTTTTGCGAGGTACACCGAAATAAGGGAAAAGAGAACCAGAGGAGCAGGTGGACACTGATTTGCTGGACTGTTTGTGAGTTTTACGTGTAGTTAGCATTATTGCACAATTTTACTTTACTTTTCTTGCTTAATTTCTATTTCTTTTTCTTTTATTTATATTTATTAGCATAAAAAAATCTATAGTTTTCTGTCAGAAACTCAAATTTTCGCAAAAGATGAGAGGTTTTTAAGTGTAAAAGGGCCAATAAATAAAACTCACTATGTACAGTGAGCCCAATTGATTTTCGGCTAAAACACGTCGTTTAGGACCCCCAAAACCTCGATTTTATGATTGTCAGAAAAAAAAAATGTATAATGGTTATACCAATTCGGTGAGTGTTCCATATTATAATTCATACAACCCGAATTGGAGAGATCATCCCAATTTCCAATACAAATAATCAAGTATAGGAAATTCATATCAAAGCTTTAATGAGGATCCACAATATTCTGATCATGGATTAGGGTATCGGCCGTATAGTCGAGATTATTATCTTCAATCATCTATTCAATTCCAATTTGAAGAGTCAAATGCATATTCGTGTTCGGAGCCATTGTCTGTTGAAGAAAAATTCTTAGCCCATTTGAGAGAAATCAGAGCCAACCCTCATCTGGAGTCATTGTCTTCTAATAACCAATTCTTAGTATATATGGGCAGAATCGAGACGCCTTAAAATTGTGAGGAGATCACATACAATGGAGACAATTCATACTTTCCTAACACTGAAAATCCTCAATCAAGTTTCAATAGAAGTCAACAACCATTGAATATTCAGGATTTTCAAACCAATAATGCCCAAACATTCCAACCCTCCAACCAAAATCCACTCCAGTTCCAAAATCAAAATTTGATGCCTATATCAACTAGTGATGAAGATAAATTGATTAGCACATTGAGAAAGATTGAAAATTAATTAAACTATAATTCTCAAGCTTTGATTAGGTTATGGCAACTAGTTAATTCTATGATAATGGAGGATTTGCCAAATCAAGTGGTAGAGAATTTTGAAGATGAGAAAGATGGGGACAGTGAAATAGATGAAAGTTTTGAAATTAAGAGTGACATTGCATATGATGAGAGTACACAAACCATTCTTTTAGCACAAGAGCCAAAAGAGACACCATTTGAACCTATAGCAAAATTTACCCAATGTGTCGATGAGTTGTGTTTTGAAGATAAACAAGGAAGGGATAAGTACTATATGATTGATGTGATTGATGAGGTGGTGAAGGACCCATTACCTTATTTGGTGATAGAAGAATCGTTGGACACGGATATTAAACATGGGATGAAGGTAGAGCATGATAGAGGAGAGAAGGTATGTGATGATTATTATGTGTTTGATGTCTTGCTTGTTATTGAGTGTTCACAATAGACACCATGGAATGATTTACTTCCCACACTTGCTTCACCATGTGGTGGAAGTGTCGAAGAGAGGAAGGGTGTTGGATAACCCTTTGAGGAGCCGTCATGCCAAAGACGTTAAACATTGGTCATAGGCTGTGAAAGTTAGTTTCTAGCCTTCGTTTGTAGAATAGTAGGTCATTTAATTTTTGCAAATTTCAATTTTTAGAGATTGTAAGCCCTTAAGGCCAAATCTTTGCTGATTTTATTTTAATTTTATAGGATTGTAGGCACTTAAGGCCAAATCATTGTTTATTTTATTAAAAAAAATTAAAATAAAATAAAAAAATCATTTATTTTGCTAGATTGAGTAATGATTTCCGGAAAGCGATGATGTATTTCTTCTTCCTTTGCTATGTTATTGGGTATGTGTGCTTTGTTGAATATTTCTACAGGTAGCTCGATTCAAGTTTGGGGGGAGAATGAGCATAAAGAGTTGAAATTCTGGATCTGCACTTCAAGGGTAACTATATTCTTTCTCATGAGTATGATTGTGAACCATGAGGACATGGATTAATTTAAGTTGGGGGGGAAGGTATAGTTAACTATAAGGAGTGATTGAAAAAAAATTGAATTTCTTTTCAAGAAATTCTTTGTTTTCATGCATGAGTGTTTTTGCATTACGATGTGATGGAGTTTGTTTATAATGTATGAGTAATATGTGATGTGATATTCCCACTCATGAGAGTCATGATTAGATCAAGTTACTGAAGTGATGTGATTTTACATGGGTAAGTGATTGGTTGAAATTGAAACTGAAAAAGACGATCTTGACCTATAAGCACAAGCACACATTCACTATGGGAAATAGATTACTCTTAGACTATGTAGTTAAAAAAATAATTTTGTCATGATTAAAGGGGAGAATTAGAGATGTTATGGTTGAAATGGAGAAAATTAAAAATTTTATGAAAAAAAAAATAATATGCAAAAAGTAGTTCATCGATCTAAGTAACCGGGCCTTGGTATCACCAATACCACTGTTCGCGTAAAAAGGGGAGAAAACTAATGAGCATAAATCCCATGGAAGAAGCTCGGGCCCAGTTGGTTGGGACTAAAAATCTTCGCTGGAAAGTCCGGAGAATTAGAAAGACAAAAATGGATGAAAAGTGGAAAGATTGAAATATTAGTTTTTAAAAAAATGGCAAAATTTGATCAATGAAGTAGGAAAAGAGAAATTTAAATACTATGGTAGAATGTTCACTAAATACATGGAAGGTTGTCTAGACTAGGGAGTAGAGAGTAACGAAGTCATTTACTTTAGTGGGAACCATTCATGACATGAAGTTCGATATAATTATTGTTCGGTAGTGAGTGGGAGTATTTGCATCCATATTATCTTTTGCATTATAACATGACTTAATTAATTTGTGTGTGAACTCATGAATGCGTGATTATAAAGAATTGAGATGTTTGTAGGTACCATTACTGGAAACCTTCACGAGACTTCATTCGTTCACTAGAGGTAACCTAGGGGTTTAAAAGGCTTGTTACACGTGCTAAGTGTAATCGTCGACCCTCACGAAAGCAAATGATTAGTATGGAGTATTGTAGATTAGTATAGGTTAGTTAGAATAAAATTCATCACAAGGTAGTTTTCCTGAGTTAATTGCTAAGGGACTAGCAATATGTAAGTTTGGGGGTGTGATAGGTGCTTAAAAATATCTATTTTAAGCCCCTATCTTGCATTTGTAATGTTTTTACATTCCGTTATTTGGTATTTTTATGTCGTTTGTGTGTTTAAGTGTGTTTTAAGAGCTTAATGAAGATTACGAGCTAACTTTGGTGAATAAACTAGAGAAGTGCTTGTGTCTATCCAAAAGAGAGAGCAAAAGAGGTGTTTTTAAGAGAAAAGTGTCTCCCGGATAGCAAAAACGTCATTTTTCAAAACCGCAACTTCAAGAATCATACCGATGGAGTCGAGGGGGCTCAAACGGAGCAATTATAAAGAAAAATGGTTTTCGGTGGTTTTGCTATGCTTGACCTACGCTTTCAGTAGCAAAAAGTGGCCAGAAAGGGAGTTTCTACGCTTGTCCTTAAAGTTGAAGTGTAATGAACAGTGTTTTCAGCACAAACTTTCAGCCAACTTCGGAAGCTCATATATCGGTCAAACAAAGTCCAAATAGGGTGATTATTGAGCCTATCATCAATATCTTGAAGTCCTCTTTCCAACTATATATTATACACTTCTATCCAATGTGTGTAACTTCAGATATGATCAAAAGAGTAAGAGGTATCCTACAGGAAAAAGCTGAATCGGGCAGAATCGGGCCAAAATCCTATTTTGACCCGGATTGATCCGAATTGACCCGGATGACTTTGAGCTCGACCCTACCACATCTATACATGTAATATACACATATTATATATCATATATTAGGGTTTGGCTTGGTTGGGTGTTAAATTACCAAAAAGGGTAATCTTATTTTCCAAGTTAGGGTTTCCCTCACCTTTGCCTATATATATCAAGGTCTGCTACAGATCTAAGGGACTACTCTTCACATAATTTCATATATTATATTCACATATCATTCAAAGGGAAGAGCCATTCAAGACCTAGAGATCCGGAGAAGAAAATCATGGAGGGCATTTCTACATCAACGATGCAGTCACCTTCTACCATGAGCAACTAATTCAGTATCTAGGATTTTCTAGCAAAACCCTAGCCAAGTAATGTAGCTCTTATTTGTTTTCAATTATAACGAGGGGAAACTGTAACCATACTGTGATGATTGTAGTAGATTAGAGACCATTTTTATACATTTATTATGATTCTTGTCTTAGACTGAATGAATGTATTTATCTTACACAATCATGGTTATTCACTATGGGCTGGAACTCGGATGTTTAACTTATGATTTTCTACACAATGATGGTAATAAATCTTGAAACCCTAGGTTGACACAGGTCATGCCTTGGCGATTTAATATAGACATGCTTTAGTTTATTTTCATGCATTAGGAGTAGATTAGAGTAATTTTATTGGCATGTACCAGTTAGGTCAGTCATGAGATGGGTTGTCGTAATTCAGTTGATGGTAATCCTTTTTGGGGTCGTATTTAGCTATTTGCGGTTTGACCTGATTCACAGTTATAGATCGCCCTCTTGCAATTTAGCGAATTGAGAATTATATTATGCGGTTAATGGTGGAGTATGGAAACCCTAGATTTTATTTCTATTGTTCTTGTCTTAATTTATCTTTACTTGCTTTCTTAGTTAATTAGTTAATTAATTTCAAAACGAAAAACCATATTCTCCTAACAATTTAAGAGTATTATTTTACGAGAATTCAGAATACGACTTAGTCTCTGTGGGATCAATAACCTTTCACAAGTTGAACTATATTACAAAATGATTCGTGCAATTGCGATAGGTAAAACTTAAGCCGTCATAAAGAGCCATTTTTAACACATATTTTTAGCACACCCCGACGGACATCAGTTACTATGCCACCTACTCTTATTCAGTTCAAATAGGTACTAATTCAACAGGAAATATATTTATTTAATTTTCTCAAATTAATTACTAAATCCTAATTCGTTTTTAAGCCACCGATAGACATATTTGATATTCGCAAATAAATATATCTAAATGAAAATAAAAGCTAAGACGGGTTCTTACACCCAAACCATAGCTAATGATACAGCAGTGAGAATATTTTTCCCACCTCAATTGTCCACCGTAAGCTAAACCGTCACGTCCGCAACCGAACTGGACACCCCGACTCGTCGCCAAAGACGCGTGCTCAATTTTGGCCCAAAACACTTTTTGCACGAAATGGGCCTTCCGTGAACAGTGTTGATGCCCGAATATGGGCCCGCCGACGAAAGTCGTCCAAATACAATTTCAAATATACCGAAACGTCTGCCACGACGACCTATACGATATATACGAAGCCCATTAGCAATAGGTTAATAAATTTAGGCAAATTTAAAATAACTCAAACAAAAATTTGTTCCTATAAACGCGATTTCCCAACAAATCGCTCAATGAAAAAATACAAATTTTTTACACGTTGTACCTGACATTGAGACAAGCTGCCCTCCAAAATTCACAGCCATCTGAGCTCAAGAAGTTGACCAAATAATTAGCCAAAGTTTCGGCCAAAACTGCCCCTACTTGCGCAAATTGCGCCACCAAGGCTCCACTTGTGCACGACCACCTGCTGTCATGCCGCCACCTAGACCGCCTTCCACCGCTACCATCGTCGCCGACGAAGCTCCACCAACAGACGGGCTACTTCCCTCTCTCTTTCGACTACCCTCTCTCTCTCACACACACACACACACAGTTGATCGATGGAGAAGATGCGAGAAGATGCCAAAGGTTGAAGTGATGAGGTGGGTTGCGTCGTGTGATGGAAGAAGAAGGAGAAATGGCTGCGTGAGGGGAGAAGGAAGGAGAAGATACACTTATATATACATATACGTGTATTAGAGAATTCAATTTCAATTGAATTTTGTACCATTCATTTCAATAGGGCCATGTGACATTAAGTGTGACCAAATGAAATAAATGTGACAAAAGTTTCCTAAATTACAATACAAACCCACCACTAATCAATTGTCATTCTAAACAACTCCTAACGAAATCAAGCGAACCTGAAAACCCACGGGATGCCAAATAACCAATATGATCCGATATAAATAACCCGGGGTATGAAACCCAACTATCGGATCACCGAACAAGTCTGATCCTACCAAAACTCGAATCAGAACCTTTAACGTCAAACAAACAAACGTGTTGCCACCCAATCGAAGCACTAAACACAAAACATCGAAACGAAATCGTGTAGTCGTCAACTATAAAGTCCATGAAGTCGTCAAGGAAAAACCGTAAAGTCGTCCAGTCGACTTTAAACATAAACGCGAAAAATTTACACACGAAATACCAAGAATAAACAAAACGTCATGAACAAGTGACGTCACAACCAAAAATAAATCAGAAAGAATTTCAGGAAAAAGGGAAAATAACACGGTGTGTTACAGCTTTAAAGTTCCAAATAGAAATATTTGTCTCAGCAGTAGTCCACTCGTTAGACGGTTTTAATTTAGATTTATTAGTAGTCTCGTCTATCACAGTTGAAGATGAGTAACCTATCTCTATAGCAAGCCAGGCTTTTTCATCTAGAGATTTTAAGAATGTTCTCATCCTAGCTTTCTAATACGTATAATTAGAGTCATCAAATAAAGGGGACCTAGTAACTGAGCCTCCTTCACGAGGTAAGTCCATTTTCTAACTTCAAAATCTAACCCTATGTCGTTAACCTAAATCAGGACAAACCTTGCTCTGATACCAATTGAAATTACCTAGAAGATAGTGAACTAAGCCTAGAGGGGGGGTGAATAGGTTTTTTATAAATTTAATGACCAATTAAAATTATTTGCGGAATATTTAATTTTAATAAGAATAAATAGGTCATTAAAAAATTTTCTTATACTAATATATTTATCAGATATAAAATAGTTTTTAATTAAAATATATCTTTAATAAAGTAATTAATTATTAATTAAAATATTTAATTTTTATTAAAAATATTTTTCTTTTAAAAAGAATTTTCTAGACAAAAAGAAACTCTTTTGAGAATAATCAATCAGTGATGTCCTAAAATCAATATTGTGATACGTAGGATATGATAGTTACCCAAAAGTGTGTGAGTCAAAAGATTATTGCAATATATAATAAAACGTATTGTTGACCCACTGATCGATCATTGGGCCATTGATAGTTTATGAATGAGTTTTTGCAATATGTCATTGATCGATCGCGTATCTCATCGATCGATCACGTGTGCCACCAATTGATCACATCACCAAACGATCGTTCGCTTACTACTACCGATCGATCACTTAATCCCCCCATCGTTCAAAAATTTCTAAATGCAAATTATTGGAACAGTGTACAGACTGTTCTTAGTAAATATTTTCCAAAATCTTTCTCTACACAAATTATATAAAATTATATTAATAAAGCAATAATAATATAATAACATAATTAAAAGCAGTAAAATAACACACAGAGTTTTTACGTGGAAAACCTTGGAAAAAGCTCCAAGTAAAAACCACAGATACTCTCTGGTATCGATGCACTATGAATCAAGAGTTATACAGACTCTATGAAGACGGGACTTATAATAGCTCCGGATTTTCCATTCTACACTCGATGTCTGAATATTGTTGATTCACTCGCGCTACAACGAAGCCTCATGCTCCGATCTCCGTACTCTGACGGATCCGCTTGTAGCGTCCGGTATTTTTATGTACTAATTTAAAAAATTTATTAATGATTAAATACATACGTGATTATGTGTGTTTAATGTGATTTTATGCTTAATATGCTTATGTGTTTAGCATGACTTACATGTTTAATGTGATATTAAAAATTGTAAGTTGCATGTTGTATTTTCATTTTGAGAATAATGAAAATTATTGAAAATGATTTCGGGAAAGAAATGATCGAAGGGTAAATGAGTAATTTCATATTTTGAGCACTTAGTGAAAAGTGTAGAGATTTTGGCTAAGTGTTGGGGTGTGAGTGGCATATTGGTAATTAGAGAGGATAACAAGGGGTGGAAGGGTAATTAAGAGACTTGATGACACTCTTGTAATTAACCTTAAGTTGGGATGAAAGTGGTCATTTTACACTTTTTAAGTGGTATCTAAATTCTAGTCATTGATCTTCTTCTCCCATCTTTGTTCTCAACCCTTAGATCATAGGGTCTTGTTTGGTTGGAAATTAAATGCAAGAATGTATTATTCTTAGTCTTTCACTTTGCAAGACCACTTTGTGGCCCTTGGATCTTCTCCCTTTTATTTCACATTTATTATAGGCCATTGGATGAGTGTGAGAGATAGTGGGAAATCTCAACAACTCATAAGTCTTTCATTGCAAGACTTTTCTCATTCTCTACAAGATTATTTCCTCTCTACATTTCTCTTTCCCTCTTCTCCTTCATCACTTCTTCCTTGATTTATACTCCTTTCACTTGGAATTTGAAGAAGTGTTCAACATGAGAATTGCTAGGGTTGCTCTCCTCTTCCATTTGCTCTAAGTATTGGGGTAAGTTTCTAGCTCTCTTGAGGTTTTGAAATTCAAACCCTAGATTTTCCATTCTTGAAGTATTATGTTCAACTATTAATTTTTAGTTTCCTTTTCTCTTGAATCTTGGTAAAGACCATAAGTTGAACCTTGTCACCGATTTTCGGTTATTGAAAGCTTGGAGTTCATTTTGTGTTTTGAGCTCACTTTTGGGTGGGAGATTTTGGTAAGTGACATAACTAGCTATTTCCTTTTGAGTATTCCATTCATGGAACCCTAGTTTAGCTATCATTAGGGTTTGAGTTGATTCTTGTGGTTGGAGCCACTTTTATATAAGTTTTGGTTTATTGGGACACCATAGTAATTGTGTTGTTTATGAATGGTATATTTCTAGTTGGAAGCTATCCTATTGAACACTTGGAGTGGTAGCTTGAGTTCGACCTCTTTTGGGCATTCTTGAATAGGCTTACTTGGAATTGAGGTAGGGGAAAAACGAGTTGCTTTCGTTTTTATACGAGGGTGTATGCGTCTATATGTATATATGTCGTATATATATATATATATGCGAGTTGTGTCTTGACAACTTAGACAATGAACTAGACCCTTGAAAACATTATTATATGATATAAATGTTTGTTGTGATTTATTGCTTATAAATATGAAATTGTAAGCATTATGATAAATAGAGTACAATATATTGCCTAATGAGAAAAACATGTATTGTGATTTTGCATGATGTGAACCATTGCTTGTAAATGTGAAATTGTAAGCATGATGGTTATATTGAGTACAATATATTGCAAATGAGAAAAACATATATTGTGATGGAACATGATTGTTATTGGAAACCTTGAGGCATATTGAGTACATCGTGTAGTGTAAAAATCATGGTGTGGGTATATGTGGGTGGTGTAATCATGTGTGGGTAGTCTGGTTTCGGATCGTAGCAACAACTGGCCTGGGGGGGTTCACCCCTACGGAACTAGTAAGTCCGAAAAGTGAAACAGTTTAAGAGTCGTAAGAGAGGCTCATATTCTTAACTTTGGTGGTCATGGCACACGGAGTTGCAATCTGGGCTCTCGTGCAACTGTCTTCCTTGTTGAAATGATAGAGAGAAAAATCACTTGGGAAGAGTCGGTGCGGTACTCTACATTACTTGATGAGCTTGTATCCTCAAAAGTAAATGGACAAAGTATGTATCCGTTAACCTGAGTTGGGCGCCGTGTGTATCATGGGGTGTGTTGAGTCATGGTGTATTTAGATTATCATATATGTGTGATTATGATATTTATATTGAAGCATGTTATAATTGTAAATAATTATGATGTGAGCATGTTGGGGGACTTGTTTGTTGGGTTCGATGGGGTTCCGGGTTGGCGTGAGAGCCATGAGGAATAAGAGACCGACCTAGGGTTCGTGGCATGAACCTTGGTTGGGTGGTACCACTCGCGCTACCAAGATTGAGGCTATGACGCTTCTTCTACTGGGCTAGTGAGCTCACCCCACGACTTATATATTTTTCAGGTGGTGATTTCTTTCCGAGAGGTCCATAGTCTCTCGGTAGAGACACGGTGTTGATTTTTCCCTTTTGTGCATAAGGAGTCGAACTACTTATTTTGTAAAGCATTAGTGTAACTCACATGTATAACTATGCTTCTTTTCTTATCAACTTATAAACAAATGATAGATACTTGTCTTTTGCCGGCTAGCGTGTTAGCCGGGTATCTTCAATGGATATACATCCCTTGGAGCGCTATGTGCGGGGATTAGATTTCTTTTGGTGCACTTTGGTGCTGGAAATGTAAACACTCTTTCATGTTATGAAAACTATGTCATATTTTGCCTTAGTGCGTTTTAACTATTAGGGTTATGAATCCTTTAATTTTTGGGGTTACAATGTGAATGATATTATTGAATGTGGTTATTAGGTGTCCGACCGAAAATGACGTTTTTCTAGGTTTTCAAACAAACCCTTTCGTTTTGGAATGGAAAAACCCGTTTTCGCCTACCCCCATAACCCCGACAAACTTTCTTGTGTTTAGAAATGAATTTAAATAAACTCATTTACTTAAAGATTTTAACTTTTAGAAACCGGCGGTAGTTAAAACGGAGACTAGGTGCAAGATGGCAAGACGGAAGATTTTACGAAACTTACGAAAATAACTTTTATACTAAGTTTACGTTTTATGCGTTTCCCGAGGTCTCGGTGACTATTTTTGAGTTCCATAAATGAAAATTTCACTTTTCAAATATTTGTGATTTTTCGGGACCGACGACGCAAAAAACGGAGACCGTATGCAAAATTGGTATATTTTCAATCAAAAAGGGGCCAAAAGTGCATAGCCTAGGGGCGTCACAACGCTCATGTCATGGCCTGCTGCAGCGGCATGCGACGTCCAATCTTCCAACTTCCGTAATTTCCTCTTCGCACGTCGGAATGGACACACGTTTGTTTCTATGGGTTGTCCTATGTCCAAATTCTTGGGATAAAATTTGAAATGACCAATTTATCCTTGAAATGAATATTTTACAATTGGTGAAAGAGGGGTACTTCAACTTTTTGTTTTGGGTCGGTGTTGTCCGACACTATTTTCAAAAATTCATATATCTTTCATCGTGGCTTCAAATTAATTTCCGTTTGTTCCTATGGCTTGTTTTAGGTCCAAACTTTGTAGTTGTAGTTGAAAATTACTATTTTACCCCTGATTTGACCACCCTTGGGTAACACATGGGGGGTTGGAATAATTCGTTCAAGGTACCGAGTGTTTCGGTTTAGGTTTACCTTTTTTTTCAATCCCGTCTGATCTTTTTTGCATCTTTGAGATGTTGTATGTCTATTTTACCCTTGTACGGGTATTTGATGACTTAAAGGGATTTTATTTCGTTTCTATTACTTCCACATTCATTCCTTTAGCTTTTAGGTTCGGGTTTTGGAGTCCTAGAAAATTTGGGGTGTGACACCGCTTCTCACGGATCAAAGCACACACAGTGCAACAGATGGTGTGTAGATTTTTCAATAATCTAGGTTATCCAATTGTGCATAAAGATCTTCAGTGTAGAAGCACAATTGGAGAAACCCCAAAAACTAGAGAGAACTAGAAGATGAATAATCAATGAATATTTTTCTCTTTGTCTCTCTCTGTATCTGCAGAAAGATATTTTCTGTGAAAGAATTGCAGAGCTCTCAAAGCTTATCTTCTCTTCTCAATATTTACCCATATCTATAGAGAAAGAAGTCTTCAATTATGGAATAGAAATCTTCAATTATGGAATGATATTTCTTTGCTTTCACTCCAAAAAGTCTTGGTATGAGGACCAAGTAATAGTTGTGAATGGACCAGTTTGTCCCTCAATATGCTTAAACAAGGAGTCAGAATTCTGCCAATATATTTTCACACAAATTCCAATGTCGGCGTTGCCGATCAATCGAGGATTCCACCTATCGTTCGGTGGTTACTGAATATTAATATTTAATTATTATACTCTCAAACTTTAACCAAAATACATAATCTACCCAACATGGTTATTGACTAGACATGCCATTATAAAAATATTCTTACATTATTTTCTAAAGTGTGTCTAATAATATTAGAAATATATATTAGTAAAGTCAAGATCAAAATATACATTATTAATGTTATTTATTGCAAGAGGTCAAACTGATAAAATAAAGTACATAGAGGGGGTGAAATTGATAAATTAAAGTAAACAAACACTACCCTTATATCCAAACAACAAGATGAGGGGTAGAATAAGAATTAAAAAAAATCTTTTTGCCGATGTCAGGTCTGATGTGACAGGAGAGGGTGTAAATGAACTATGTCAAATAAAGTAAGGGATGCAAATGAAGATATGCAAATATGGGAGGATCAAAATGATGAGAGGACAAACCTCAGGGATATAAATAAAGTTAACCCTTTATAATAAATAAATATATCATTTCAACTAACTTACGTCATGGATAAAAACAATGAACGCTTACATCAGAAGTTTTTCAGAGGTGAAATTGTCATAATAGGCTCACTTAGAGGGGTAATTTCATATTCCCCGCAGCCAGTTTTGACTTTCGTTCACTTAAAGGGGAGGAAGTAATAGTTATGCAAAAGATGTGGGGTGCAGACATAATTTAACGAATCTTAAGGGGAAGGTAACTGCAAATCTCCAAAAAAAAAAATGGAGCTACTATTTCTTCCGATACACATATATATATGGCGGCAAATTTCAAAAGGCAGAAAAGAGATGTGATACATATATGATATATGTATATGTAGATGTACTCGCTTAGGCATACAATACTCCGAGTCTCATATATCTTCAATTTGTGATAGAGCTTTCAATCACTCCATTCCATTTTCAAGATCGAAATCGAGGAGGTTCTTCGCTCTCTCTGTAATCAGTATAGCGATGTCTCACGTAAGTGTATGCGCTCGATTCAGACCTCTTAATTCTAGAGAGAGAAGAGATCATGGCGATTCCATCTCCATTCAAGCCCTAGATCCCCAAACTTTCAATTTCAAGGTTCTCTTCTCTACATTCAATTGCTTATACATATACATGTACATATATGTCTGTGTGTATATACATGTATATTTGTAGTGATTTTGTTGTTGTATGCTATGATGAGAAGGAAGATGAGGTTACATTCAGCTTCGATAGGGCGTTCTATCAGGATTCAGAACAAGTCGATGTCTACGATTTTCTTGCTCGGCCGATTGTTCGAGGTATTATCGAAGATCACAGTATCTATAAATATATATATATATATTATACTTGTATTTGTTTTTAGCGTTTTGATCTGATTTGATGTGATTTTGAAATGAAGTTCATTGATCAACCTATATGAATTTGAATTGACTTGATTTAACATATGCTTTTGTTTGAATTTGTTTGTTCATGGAATAAATTTTGAAATGAAGTCCTTACATTCACGAATTAAATGTCAATAGATTGAATTTTGAATATGCTCTTGTTTTTGTTGGAAAATGTTTATTTGAATATTACTGATGCTGTTAATCGAATAAATTTGGAAATGAAGTCCTTGAGTTCAGTATTTTCAATTGGTTGTGTCTTCACATATGCTGTTGTTTTTGTTGAAATTTGTTTATTTTAAATATTATAGATGCTGTTTGTGGAATGAATTCCCTTATTTTAAGACTTTTGAATTTTTAATTGGTTGAATCTTCACATATGTTTTTGTTTTTGTTTTTATTTATTTTTTGTTTAATTTTAGTAGAATAAACACTGTTATTGGAATAGATATCGAAATGAAGTGCTTCGATTTACCAAATTTTTAAGTTTCAATTGGTTGAATCTCATCAGATGCTTTTGTTTCTCTTAATAAAACAGACACTATAAATGGGATAAATGGGACAATCATCACATATGGTCAGGTGAGATGTACTTAATCATGTAAAGTTTTTTTGAAGTTTTTGTTTCTGTGGTATTTTAACTTACTCTTGTTGATGGTGTAAAATATATGACTGTGCTCGAGTCATTTGCACTGTAGACATAAATACCTACATGAATGTGATTTTTTAAGAATTTTACACAAGTTATAGTGATTATATGTCTCAAATATTCAGAGATTGAATATGTTTGCTTTCGGAGCAGACATTGCGCACACATAATCCACACTTGTTCAAAACACAGTGTAAAAAAATAGATGTGACTGGCAATGGATGAAAGATAATCATGATAATTCTGTATTCTGATATTTTTGTATTTTAACTTTTTGGGATTCATATTAGTTTCTACCGAATTTGTGATTCCCAGTAAATCTTAAAGCTCAATCACATTTTTCACACCACTTGAAGGTATAAAACCATAGGGAAAAACAATAAACGAGAAAAATGAACAAAAATGGTAAAAGTCCATGGTCATGGATGGGTTCATTGAAGGAAATGGAAGTTATCGTCCCAAGTGATGTTATGGGGATCTATATTATGTTTGTTTGGAACAAAGGTCATCCATACTCTGATAATCATCTTTTGAGATGGCTGCCATTTATTTCACTGCCTCATTCTCAGCGATGGAGATCCATGCATTCTAACCGTTATTCAAGAGGTGAAGATTAACAACGAACGATCTGTATGAACACTCTAATTAGTGGGTACTGCATTTCTTGTTGAATCATACATCTGGTGTTCTACCAGTAGGAGTCCTAAGGACATAAATAGGAATGTCGAGGTATCTAAATTAGAAGTTAATTACATATTTCGCTGAGGCATTAGGTGGGAATACCTTCAACTATACCGTTATAATATAAGAGACTAGAAGTACAAAATTCCTTTCCAGCTAATGAATGACCAATTCAGGTTAACCATTATAGTGTACTTACCTAGAACCTTCTTCTCTGGCTTTGATATGGATGGAAATTTTATTCTATATACATATATATATATATATATATATTGTTTTGACACAATGGATCCCAGTTTGGTAGGAAATGAACATTTTGATGCAAAATCATCCATCACTTTGTTTGAAATGAAAAAGAGTGACGAGCTCTACTTCAGTTGGGAGGTACAATTTGCTTATGAAGTTGGATTTATAGCATTGTGTGTAATATTCTCATTTTTGTAACTTGCAATTGAGAGAAACGGCATACATGCATTATTTTCCTTAGGTCCTTTGATATAATTCTCAAGGATATATACAGATATTTTTTTGTCAACTGACAAACTTTCCATGTGAATTCTGAAACAGACAGGATCAGGGAAGACATATAGTATGGAGGTGATGTACTGATATCTTAATCGTCTTCCATATATAATGGTCACTTATATCATAGGCTCATACAGAACCTTTTTGGCTCAGGGGCCTGGCATCCTATGTTGTGATGAGCAGAAGAAAGGATTACTGCCGAGAGTAGTGGATGGACTTTTTGAGGCTACTAAACTTTCTGAAACATCCAATTACGTTATCAAATTGTCCATGGTACTAGAGTAATTCTGTTTACCTTTGTGCTGGAGATTTGTATACGTTACACATCAGTGCTAACTACACCCTGTAATTGTTGAACCTTCTTTGTGATTTATATAGGTAGAAATCTATATGGAGAAAGTAAGGTTTGTATCACCTAATGAGGTATTTATTTCCTTTAATGTGCTTATCCTCCAGAGATTAATTCTTTCCAGAGTATCCAAACTGTGATGCAGACGTTTAAATTTTTTGAATGCTACATATTATTCTTTTTTGTTTCCCCTGGGCAACTAGTATGCATATTAGTCATGTTGTGGTTTCTTTCTTTTCAGGGACCTTTTTGATTTATCGAAGGACAACATACAGATTAAGGAGAGTAAAGCCCAAGGAATATTGTTGTCTGGAGTGACAGAGGCGAGGCTTCCTTCCCTTTCCTTTTTCCCTTTCTGAAGTATTTCTGCTTAATTTTAATTTTGATGTTAATACGAAAGTAATTATAATGTTTCTGTTTCTTTTGCTGCTTTTATGTTTTCAAGTAGGCCGTCTAGCGTGAGTAATTAAATCTGTTCAGGATTGTACCAAATCTTAGTTTTAAGGTTTTCCTTCCTCTGAGTTTGAGTGCTTCTTTACAGGGACTAACCATAAAACCACAGGCTGGAAGAAAGAAATGTAGCTTTTCTTATTTGTTATCCATTCTAAATTCATTCTTGGGGAATGTGACTTGAACATTTACAAGACCAATACAATAGGGGACCCAGTCTGATTCCAAAGTAATTAAATATCGGTTACCTACCGCCTTGTTATTTGGCGACAAAATTGGAATAGCCTAATGAGATTTGCACTGGGATGATTGAATTAAGTTGGACTCAAATTCTTTCCGACATCGATAAGGAATTTTAGCTTCAATGAATATTATTTAGTGCTTTCTCACATCCAAAAGTGTACAACAATATTTTTTTTTTTTTTTTTTTTTTCCAGATCTCTGTATTGGACCCTGCAGAAGCCTTTAAAAGCCTATCTGTAAGATAACTTCTTGAAAAGTTCTCTTAGTTTTATTCATATAGTTAAAGCTTCTTAAAAAAAAACCTTGATAATGCAGAGTGGAATTGCTAACAGAGCAGTTGGAGAGACCCGTATCCTTTATTGTCTCTTTATTTCCATGGTACACCATAATTATATTAGAACTATTGTCCATTGCATTTTAAAATTTGTGTAAACTTGAACAAAAATAGAAATGAATATGGCTAGCAGTAGAAGTCATTGTGTTTACCTATTCACAGTTCAGCAGGATTCAACAACTGATAATAGGTACTCTTTCATCCTCATTTAACTTACCGATTCAGATGAATAAATATAGAAATTGTTCAAAATTTGAATAGTGTGAAATTTTATAATTATAATATAACTATTTGCCATTATATTTCAAGAATTTCAAACTTGAACATGTATAGAATTGAATATGGGTAGCAGTAGAAGTCATTGTGTTTATGTACTCACAGTTCGGAAGAAATTTTTTAAGAAATTGTTGGAAGTATGAACAGGGTGAAAGTTGGTAAGTTGATTCTTGTGGACTTGGCGGGGTCTGAAAAAGTAGAGAAGACAGGAGCTGAAGGGAGAGTGCTTGAAGAAGCCAAGACCATCAACAAGTCACTTTCTGCCCTCGGGAATGTAATAAATGCACTGACTAGTGGAACACCAGGCAAAACGAATCATGTCCCATATCGTGCTTCTAAGCTCACTCGCATTCTACAAGATGCTCTTGTTAGTTTCCTTCCCCTTTGTCTTTCTCACTGTCTAAGTTTTAAATTGTATACTCATTGCTTCTCAACTTACAGGGAGGGAACTCCCAAACTGCATTACTGTGTTGTTGCTCTCCAAGCTCTTCAAATGCATCAGAAAGCCTATCCACTCTTCGCTTTGGTGCAAGGTATGTCAATCTGAGTCTGATATATGTATACTGGTTCAGTTCCTTGTAAGATGAAACCAAAAGGGTAGGATTTCTTGCCTAAAGTAACTGCAGAAAACCTACTAAGCTCTTTTAGAGGTTGATCACCCAAGATCAGGAGCCTGAATTTAAAACTTTTACTTCACTATCCAGGTCGTTTTATAGAAAACATAATCCATTTGAGTAATTTACCTGGCTCAAATAAACTCACTAACCTAAAAGCAGAGAAAAAAAGTAATCTACCATATAATTGAAGTATTTATAAAAACTGGTTTCTGTGATCATATTTGTGTTCATTTTATGTGATCACCTTCCTCCTTCCTTTCCGATTTGCTGAGAATAAAGTCATCGTAATGATGTGTTGCATTAGAAAATAATGTTCTGGCAACAAGAAATGGAAGGAGATCTATGAACTCGCATATGTGTTCTCTTCAGCATCCAAAACTTCTCCATATCATATTTTTTTGTTAAAAAATTCCCATGTAGAAATATGACAGTAAGGGATACTAATTGTTCACTATTTGAACAGGGCGAAGCATATAAAGGCATCACCTCGAATCAATTGCAAGGAAGATAAGTGCACCAAAATGCAAGGAGATCCCTCTCCCGCTAAAGATGAGTCTTGTGAGAGAATTCTATGCAAGGTTCGGTTTGAATTGTGGATTTCTAGCCATGAAGTTTATGTTTCAATGTCTAACCACTCTCCTATACACAGCTGAGGGAGAAACTGGATGTCGAAGACGTGAAGCTGCTTGAGGAATTGTTTATATTGGAGGGTATTTTCTTTGATCCCAATTCAGTGGAAGAAGTAGAATTGGCTTATGAAGAGGTTACATTACGAACAATTTCCTCATTGCAACAAGCTATTGAAGAGCTTGTCATCACAGCCGAAGAGGTGAGGAAAAATTTCGGGTTCTTGGCAGCAATTATACAGAATTATAACTTAGAAATACCAGTACAATTATAATTGGTTGTCTCTATCCTGTTTCAAAAAATATTTATACAGTAAAGGAACAAAATGGAAGCTGAAATTATTGCAATGTGTTTCAAGCTTATATATTCCCACCTTCAGACCCAAGACCAACCGTTTCTCTAGTGGAACCGTGGAATTGGTCCAAGCTTTTTAATCTTGGAACATAATATAGAAATTTTCCTTTTGTCCTTTTACTCTTTTTCATAAGGAGCTGAATTTTTTATAGGATTATCGTTACTATACAATCAATGCGCTCTAAGGTGGTGAATTTTCATTCTTACAGCTTAAGAGAGAGAATAAAGTTTTGAAGGGCAAGCTGCAAGCTGCTGAAATATCTGACAGATTCCGCAAAGAACCCGGGGAAAATGTAAGTCTTTTGCATAGGATTCAGCAAATTGGTTTTTTATTCCACTGGTTCGGGTTGTTTTTCATGTCAAGAGGGTGAAGAGGGAACTATTCTTTAGTTAGTTCTTCATAGAGCAGAACAAGGAGGAATATACTGTGCAGGCACAATGATTTCATTCGGTACTTTGCTAAATCAACTGAAATACACAACTGAATGTTAAACCAATTGTAGAAGAATTGCATGATTGAAGGGCGAAAAAGTTGAATAAACTGAATGAGCATACAAACTTTGCATGAGATATGAATATACTATGCTTCACATTGGTTCATCAATGGTTTATCTCCTGAATGCTGTCCCAATTTGTCTATGATTTCCCGCCTTTTCCCCCCTGCATCTCTTTCTTTCGTCAATTTAAGAATTTGAGCACAACTAGTGACCTATGCAGGTTGCCCCAGATGATAATAATGTGCATCGTTTTGTTTCTAGGAAATGTGATTTTTGATCGTGTGAAGATATGAATAATTTAAGCTCTTAGGGTATTACATTTTTCATTCCAGTTAAGGAACAATGAAGTCATATTACACTAGACTCGTCAAAATACATCTTTAGCTGATGACTTATGATGCAAAATATTGATTTGAGATTTGAGATTTCATATTTTGCTTGCATTCTGAGCTACCATTTATATGCATGGACATCAATACCATCAAATTGCTAACAAACCCACAATGAGGTAAGTGGACCTACATAGTGTAATAATATATCAAAATTAAATTTGAACATTGTTTTGATTAAACTAGATCACAATTAGATGGTCCAAGATCATTTAATAATTTCTTGAAAATGAGAAGGTTTGTTTTTCTGGCATCATCGAGTTTGCTTATAAAAATAAATTGTGTAAGAGCGATTACTGTGATCTTTTGCCCCCCAAAAGTTAAATATTATGGCAAGGATTTTATGAGGTGTGGTGCTAGCCACAGAGCAAGTTCTTTGATCGAAGTAATTCCACTTCCTTTTTAAATTGCAGTTCGTTTTGAGTTGTAGTTAATATTTGTACTGAATTACATATTTCACTTAATTTCAACTCTCTTTCCTCTTTTTGCTTTTTTTAAACAAATAATTAACGTATAGAATAAAGAGGGATTGGTTAGCTCAAGACTGGGAGGACTAGCCATATAAGAGCTACGTTTTTTAGCCTATTGAATTTAAATGACAAACTAAATGTTAAATTTTTTATTAATATGGTGCAATCATAATACTTTTCACTCTAAACCGGGTGCAAATTACTCATCATGATGATAATTAGTCTTTTTTTCCTTTAACTCATTTTTTTCATTTTTAATCATACTCTCATGATTGGTAATTAAGTTTGTCTGTAATTTCAACTGTAATCTTGTGATGTGGTAATTATATTTTTGTCTGCAAGCTCAACTCTCTTTTATCTAATCTGACACCAATTGTGAGATTTCATGTATTGTCATCAACAAAAGATAAGGGTATGGATTCCAATTTTTTATTTCATTTTTAATCATACTCTCATGATTTTGGTAATTAAGTTTGTTTGTAATTTCAACTGTAATCTCATGATGTGGTAATTATATTTTTGTCTGCAAGCTCAACTTTCTTTCACCAAGTGAAATTTCATGTATTGTCATAGCAAAAGATAAGGGTTATAGATTCCAATTTTTTATTTTGTTTTCTTGTTTTTTTTGCCTCTAAAAGATAGAATTAAAAATTTGCAATTTCATGATTGATGATCATATCTGCAAGATGTCCCATGACTACACCCTATGAAAGCTGCTTAACAACTGACAACTTCTTTTGCACCAGTTAACTGCTTACCTGGACATATTGTATTTTTGTGCCCACCTACATGGTGTAAGACTATACAATCTCTATTATTTCTGTAAAACTGACATAATTATTCTGTGAGATGTAATAAATAAAAACCCTATTATATTGATTCATATAAAAATTTCAGGCTCCAAAGCTAGTGTTTGCTAATTCCATCTTGGATTTACTGTAAATCGGGAAAAATGTGGTGAAATTTTGGTGTTGGTTCTTTTGGTTTTCAACCAATAAGAAATTTCCGCCATCTTATAAATTTTTGTCAAATAACATTCAAAACAACTTTTCACTCCAGAAAGTCAAAAATAATATTTGAAAAATGGATCAAAACAAGACCTAGACAAGATGCAAATGAATAAATTTTCGTGTATTGGGATTTAGTTGTAATTTTCTAAATGAAAAGGGCATTTCTGGTAATTCGGATAATTTTGGAGTAATGTATCATTTTCCCTAGATATGCAAAACAAGCCTCAAGTTTGCCATCCGTGGAAGCAATGCCCAATATTTGCTTGCAAAATGGAGTTCAGATTTGGTCCTTTGGATATTAGATTTCATGTTTCTTTTCAATATTCCCAAAATACCCCTAGACCCAAATTTGCCCTCTTTCTCTCTTCTTTCCTTCATATATACAACTATTGTAATTTAAGAGATCAAATTTGTTTAGTCAAACCAAATGTGTCCCACCAAATCCACTTACAGCATAGAAGTACACCAGTGTTAATTGAGCCATACAATGCATAAGAGGATACATTGGTATTTTTCTATAACTTCAATGTTTTGGCTTTCCTCAACCTAAAGCAAACTTTCACTACACACAAACAACAACTCTCCTTTTATTATGAGCCAAAAAGATGCTGGTGGGTAACTAATAGTTCCACAGCACACACACCAACTGCTACCTACAAGCTCCTCATTTTCCACCAGAAATGACTTCCAAAACCTCCTCTATCCTCCAGATTCTCACCTTATTTTCCATTTTCTTTTCATCTGGCACTTCCATTGACTTCAATTACCCTGCAGTCTTCAACTTTGGCGACTCGAATTCGGACACAGGGGACCTTGTTGCCGGGCTTGGTGACCGCCTGGATCCGCCTAATGGACAGACTTACTTCAAAACACCATCCGGGAGGTTCTGCGATGGCCGGTTAATCGTAGACTTTTTAAGTACATTTCCTAACATTTTTGGAAATTTTATTGTCCATTTAGAATATGAACTCTTTAAACAGCTTCCAGCATGTCCATATTTAAGTATTTGATCCTTTATGTTCTATATAGTTCTATGTAACATTTTCACTAATCATGGATGTTTGAGCATTAGTTTTCCCAATATTCACTGAAATTTTGTTATCCATTCAGAATATGATGTCCTTTGTCTGATTCAATATGTCCAAATTGAAGTACTTGATCCTTTATGTGGTATATTGTTCAATGCACCATGTTCACAATCATAGAGAGTAGAGAATTTAATGTTTTCTAACATCTACAGAATTTTTGTTATCCACTGGGAATATAAACGAATTTAGTGTTTTCTTAAAACTACAAAAAATTTGTTATCCATTTAGAATATGAACTTTCTAAAAAGTGCTTTCACTACCTCCAAATTTAAGTACTTAATTATTTATGTGCTATATAGTTCAATGTGACATTTTCACTAATCATAGTTGTTTGAGTATTGAATCTTCAGTTTTCGTTTAGTTGTTTTTCTTGATGGGTTTTTGAGTTTCATGGACCTACCATTTCTAAATGCTTGTTTGGAACATCCACTGTATTTTCTGTATCCTTACAGAATATGAATTCCTTATATTGCTCGTGTCTGTCCCAATTGAAGTACTTAATCATTTATGTACTATATAGTTCTGCATAACATTTTATTCGTCATAGATGTTTGAGTATCGAATTTACATGTTATCGTTTGTGATTTTCCTTATTCATGTTTGGGTTTCAGTGGATGGAATAGAGATACCATTACTAAATATTTATTTGCAAAATCTACTGAAATTTGTTATCAATTTACAATATGAACTCACTAAACTGCTTTATATAGACCAAATTGAAGTACTTAATCATTTTCCTGCTATATGGTTCAATGTAACTTGTTCACTAGTTATATATGGTTGAAGATTGATTCAAGTGTTATTTTTTTGTGATTTTCTTGATGGGTTTTTTATTTGCAGTGGATGCCATGGACCTGCCATTTCTAAACGCTTATTTGGAAGCCATTGGTGCACCGAGTTTCCAAAAAGGCTGCAATTTCGCTGCTGCAGGGTCTACTATACTACCGGCAACTGCATCATCTGTGAGCCCATTCTCATTTGGGATTCAGGTGGCTCAGTTCTTCAGATTCAAGGGTCGAGTTCTCGAATTGCAGGCTAAATGTAATTAGTTTGCTCATCCAAAATTATAACTATGACTCTAATCTCTTTGGTTTAGATTTTAGAATTATTAATCAAATTTTCGTTGCTTTCTTTCCTTTGTTGCAGCAAAAAAATTTGCCAAGTACCTTCCTGCACAAAATTATTTTGTGAAGGGGCTTTACATGTTTGATATAGGACAGAATGATCTTGCTGGTGCTTTCTACTCGAAAACATTTGATCAAATTATCGCTTCAATTCCAACAATTTTATCAGAATTTGAAGATGGAATTACGGTATGTTATAGTGATTAAATAACCTATGATTGTTCCTATTAGTTTTCTCTTAGAAGAGTCTATTAATTTATTTACTTATTTTTGCAGGAATTATATGACCAAGGGGCAAGAAATTTTTGGATTCATAACACAGGTCCTCTGGGTTGCTTGGCTCAAAATGTTGCCAAATTTGGGACCGACCCATCGAAGCTTGATGAACTAGGTTGTGTCAGTTCACATAACCAAGCTGCTAAACTTCTAAACCTGCAGCTTCACGCGCTATGCAA
Organism: Cornus suecica; assembly: GCA_963922005.1. NCBI lineage: Eukaryota > Viridiplantae > Streptophyta > Magnoliopsida > Cornales > Cornaceae > Cornus > Cornus suecica. The sequence continues at coordinate 22,269,547 of OY998247.1, forward strand.
GAAATTGCAGAGCAATTATACGGATGCGAATGTTACATATGTTGACATTTTCACGATAAAGTCTAACCTCATCTCAAACTATTCACGATATGGTCAGTCTGCACCAGTTTTCTGCATAATATACAAAAATCTTTATGCATATACAAAATTTAGATTTATACAAAACTGCAAAACTATTTTTTTACCTTCACATTCTTCCCTTTATATCAAAGTTCCATTTTCAGTGTGATAGTTATACATGGAAACACTGAGAAACACTACATTTTGCTATCTCACAATTTTCTATTAGTGCTCTTTAAGAACTTGATAAGCATTGATCACAAATAACAACTATGCATATAAGTAGACATGTAGTCGCTGCATATCTTTACAGTACTGTTTTTCTAAGTGAATATATATCACCATAACTTGTCTCTTAAATTTTATTATGTAATATTCACTCTACGAAAAATACTCCTCAAAAACCATACATTATAAAAGAAACTTGATTTTTATTTTTAATTAATTATTATTTTTTTTTTTGGTGTTGCAGGATTCGAACAGCCAATAATGGCTTGTTGTGGATATGGAGGTCCACCATTGAACTATGACAGTAGAATCGCCTGTGGTCAAACGAAAGTTCTTAACGGGAGCTCAGTCACAGCCAAAGTGTGCAGTGACAGTACTGAATATATTAACTGGGATGGAATTCATTACACCGAGGCTGCAAACCAGTATGTCTCGTCTCAAATACTCACTGGCAAGTATTCTGATCCACCCTTCTCAGAGAAGATGCCTTTCCTTATGAAGATCAAGTTCTAAGGACCCTATTATGCTTATCATTGTTTTATTCTTTTATCAAATATGTTAGTCTACTGATATTGTAAGCTACTAATGAATTCAAAGTGACTTGAATATAGAAATGTGGGATCGAAAAATATTTACTTTTTTCTGCTAATCTAACTGCTTACTGGAGATCTTTACTTGCCATAATTATGCAATTTCAGTAGATGTGGAGTTCTATGGCTCCAATCCGCAACCTCACATGTTCTACGAGTTCATGTATAAGCTTTAACATATAGTCCTCCTATTAAATTTGGAAAAATAATACAAGGATTTGTTCAAGACCTTTTTTCTCTTACAATTGACTCCAGAAATGGCTTAGCTCTGTAAAATAACCTTTATATCAAGGTTTGAGTTCACAAAACTATTAATAATCTATTAATCCAATTCAAATAAATAGCTTGGCAACTTTATTTGACAATATGTTAGCTTTTCCACATATTACGGACATTCTGTAGTTTTATATTTTCCCTAGATTTAACTTCTGATGGTTCTTTGAATTGAAATGACTCTGTTGTGTATGCTGTAGAATTTAAATTAATAAGCTGGTCTTACTGGCATTTGAATCAATTCAGTTTACAAAGTGAGATAATTAACCACAACGAATAAGGTATCTTTAGGACGACTCAAGAAGGAAAGATTTTGTTGATTCATTCTTCGTAGCCTTGGAGGGTGGTTTGAGAGCATAGTTCGTCATATCTTCTGACTTTTACGTATCTTGAGTTTGTAACGTTTTCGAAAAGTACGGATACCATTACGTTTCACCAATAGTCGTCCAATAGTCACTTTTATAACCAATATTATTCGAGTCCGTTATACTACATTTTTAAGACCAATATTGTCCAAATCTGTTATACTATTACCACGATGGCGAGTGTAACCAATACCGCAACTGCCAACCATGGTTGAGTCCTCGCGGTTGTCTCCTTGCTTTAACTATTTTATTGTGTTTTTTCCACTGTTAATTGTACTGAATAATTTATGTTAATACCAATCAAGGGTGCTTATCAAGCTACATGTCACACATTCCAATCCTTAGCAGCAAAACTGTACTTCTAGGTTCATCTTTGGATGCTGTCACTGATGATGCATCTAATCAGCTTCAAATAAAATTCAACTTCACATACGAAAATATATAATCCAAAACTCCATTTCCATTCTCTCGGAGCATTTTTCTCATCAAAGATTTGTTTAACATGATCATTTGTACAATAATTTTTACATGGTTCTCCAAAGTGCACAATGGGCATCTCATAGCACTTAATTATAACACAACAGCTCCAACTCATTTCCTGGAGACATAAGCATAGTATTGTGCCATAGGAACAACAAATGCAATCACTAACAAGCCTCCAACCACAAGACTGAATTGTCCGCGTTTCTCGTCTGTCTCCTCCTTGGTTTTGAAGTTAGATTCTCGTTTGTTCTCCTGGAATGAGGGGCCACCAGGATCCGGAAGCCCATCGATGGCAGCCACTAGCCGTTTGGCACTGCTATACAGTGCTTCATTGTACTTCTCTTCTGTTGCCAGGACTGCAATAACAAATGCAATATATGATCATCACAGCTATAATACCCTTAAGTGAAACTCAACCGCTACATTTACAAGAAAATCAGGAACTTTCCTTGTAGAGATTCGACTGATTTGTTCCACAATCGATTCTTCCAAACGAGTGAACCATATCAGTAACTAAAAATTTGTAAGGTTACGTCTTCTACAGACAAATTTAGACTGTTCAATGTGTTCAACTTTTGTGCTTATGGGAGTCTATACACACAGTACTAGAATGGAAGGGTTTATTTAGTGATGGCCAAGATACAAATAAAATGTTTCTTCCTTTTTCATGGGAATATGACCGACTCATTCTAGGAGAACAAAAGGATCTTAACGTAGATCCCTTGACATCATTTGCTAGTACGGGAAGAGCTTACTATTTATCTCTCTTGATAAAATTAGGAATTTTCACATATCATCAACCATCGGCCTTTAGTGATGAATGCAGTTCTTGACAACTCAACAGAAGACCCACTGGAACAATTTAACAGCTCTACTCAGCTAGATGGACCTCAATATTCAAGAAGTCCTGCTTACATGTGTTCAACCTTTTGATTATTAGAGTCGAAAACCGCAACTATTAGACCAAGAAAGCTTAATAATTTAGTCATGGCCTGAATCCAAATAGATACCGGAAAAAATGAAATAAAAGGTTTCACATATCATTAACCAATAGCCTGTAGTTCTTGATAACTCAATGAAAGACCTAAAGGAACAATCTAACAATTCAACTCAGCAAATGGTGGTCAGTATTCAAGAAGTCCTGATACATTTTCAACCTACTTATTAGAAGGCATAGATATGAATGTCCAATATGTTCCAAGCGATTAATCCAATTACAGCTAACCCAGTAACCACTCAAGTTCAGCTTGAGAATGATTCGGAAACCTAGAAAAACAAAATATCAAACGCCCTGTACATTATCTCGAGCATGTCATTTGGACCTAGAACGTAGCCTTGCGTTATGGATTGGCTACATAGTTTCTACTACTCCTAGAGAACATTAACTATTAGTAAAACACCTCTGATTGACCTTCATTTAAAGCAGTACTATTTCTTGATTTTTATCCCAGTAGATTACTCCCACAAAATTGCCAAAAGATCCAGTTTAAGATAGATTGCCGCTGGAGAGGGCCTTGGCATCAGAGCATGTTATAAACCAAAATCCCCAGTGACCATACATGAAGTAATTCAAGTAAGAAAATAGGCTTGTTTGAAGTACTAGCATTCGTTTGGCAAATCAAAACAGGAGTTTGAACTCAAGACACCCACAAGTGATGCCTCTACTGTAAACACGTATGCACTGCAAAAACTTCAAATTGGTGCTATTGCATATAGTTTCTGTTCTATCCATCTCGTTCGGTAGCATGAATTTTGCCACGTAAAATCATATCATTCCACTCACAGAGCAGTGTTATAGTATCAGTTAGACTACAGAAGAGGTGAATGTACTAGTCTGGAACTGGGTTTTATGATCTTTAGGCAATTGCTTGCAGGCTTCATTAATAACATTATGCATTACACAAGTTCTTATATAGTAGCTCCCTTGCAAAATTAGATTTTGTTCACTAAATAACTAACTTTTAAAAAGTGAAGTTCTGTTTAAAATCCTCTCTGAGATTATGATCCACTCTCATTAGCAATTCATTATTACAATTAGAATGAAGATTTTTGAGAATTGAGGATCAGCAAACTGTAGGTAAACTCGGCTTGGTTAAGTTTTCTAATAACTGTTTTTAAAAATTTAGAAAAATGTTTATTTTTAGCTAATTGCCTTTTGTAGATTTCTAAAAACATTTCTTGTTTTCTGAGTTTCTGACAACTGTTTTCAAAGTTACAAACCAAACAGCTCCTTAGATATTCGCCCACCCCCTTTGCGTGCGCCTTTTGCATGAAGTTATATAATAGTAAAATGATTGCAGTGAAATAAATGAAAAAAAGAAATGCATGGTTACCAGGAAGGTTCTCTGATACAGTAGCATCAAGAATGGTATCTCCTACGGCCTTAACAAATTCTGGGCCACCTGTGACTGCCCCTTCTTTTTGACTAGTAACAAGCACCACAATGCCCTTGTTATTACCTTCTTCTACCGAGGGATACCAACGCTCCAAAACTTGATCAGCATACTCAAAAGCATCAGCTTTGCTCTGCAAACGAAGAACATGTAACAAATTCTAAAACCCACATTGATAAACTTAAAGTCTTGTACCGTTAAATTTTATCTTATTTTCTCGCCAACATCACCATATGTATGTGTAATGGGCGTGGGGTGTGTAGTTTAGCTACCAAATAGCATAGAAGTAAGTGCAAATTTGCTTACTAAAGGGAGAAACAAATACAATGTAGAGAATTGAATTCAAGACCTCCCAAAATCAAAGCTCTGATGTCATGTTAGAGTCTTGTAAAGGAAGGTCAGATACTCGCGACCTAGGAGCATGTGCGAAATAAAGGAATAAAAGGCAAAAAAAGGGAAGACAGCTAGGGGTAGCTCTCCTCATGCGACTATATCCAAAGAAGGTCGCAAAGAAACACGCTGAAGAGGCGATTGTGTGGGCTTAGCGAGAAAAAGGCAAAGCTTCTTAATACCCACAACCCTATGTGTTGAAGTGTGACAGGGAGCTTTGGAGGGAACTCAGTAGGTGTTCCCCAGAAGATAGGAGATACGTCGAGACATGCCTTATTATTTTGGGACAATGACTTGGAGAACCCGACAAACTGATGGGTCATTGACATGAACGTACATCGTGTCATGACTTTGGCAACTTCGTTGTCACCGGTGATGTAGGTTGCGAGTCTGATTCGCGAGTTAGGTTGTGACTCCTCCTTGGTCATGGCCTAGGTGAAAAGGCGAGAGGACACTTGTCATGATTTGGCTGACTCGCGAGGCAATGGTTAACTCAGACCCCTCCCACTCCCAACCTCTATAATACCAGTGGAGGTCCACAGTGCAAGGTTTCAACTTCTCCAGTCTGAAGACCCCCACTCTCTCGGATTCACCTTTGCTTTTTCTCTCTCCCTATCTCTATTTTCTCTTTCTGATTAGTTAATAGGAAGCCATTCTTCATTATTCAGATAAAAGAAACCTTTACAAGTATCATTATATTGGCATCCAACATTGTAAATACATCTTAATATATATAACTTGCATGGTGTCTAAGTGATTAAGTGGTGTACTGGGACATACTGGACTAGATTCTCACAAGTCACAAAAACAAGAAAAAATTACTTGGTCTCAAATGATAAGAATGATTTGCAAGAAATTGCAACGAAAATTCGGAATTTACCTATTTGGAAAGAGTTCCCATGACTCAAAATTAAAATCAAACAAAAAATTCTCTCTCTCTCTATGTATATATGTATATATACGAAAATGGGTGTGTCAATTTTCTTTTACACCAATCACACACACACACACACACACACACACACACATATATATATATATGTATAATGTACCTTCAATGAGCAAATGCATAATCACAAGGGAACAAGACATCATTATTGATAACATGTATAGTATGGACGAACACTTGTACAGTGACTTACAGTGAGCTTGCGAACAGTGATGAAATTGATGTGGAAGTTCTTTCTGGACTCTAAATCCGATAACAAACGCTTCAAATCCGATTTCGTCACTCTACTAAGCACGCCCGCATCATCAATTACATACGATTCTTTGGGAGGCCCATCATTCAATACATCAAATTCAGATGCTAATGCAGAGCTACTAGGAAAAATTGGGCAAAAATTGAGTGCTAGAGAGAGAGCTAGAGCGGCCAATCCATGGTGGGCATGAGAAAACCAGCTTGTGGGTATTGGAAAAGACTGTTTGGTTGGTTCAGAAGATTCAATTCTGAGGCTAGAACTAATGGGTTTGGTGAGACATTGTGGGTTTGATCTGGGTTGGAGAGAAGGAGAGAGGATGGTCTTTGAATTGGGGGTTTTGGGGTTGAAGAGAGGACAGAAGGAGTGAGGAGAGAGAATGGTTTCCATGAGAGAGAGAGAGAGAGACAGACAGACAGATGGGAAATGGTGGTGTTGAAAGAGAGAAGAATTTAGAGATACATAGAAGTGTTTTTCTGCTTCTTTGTGTTGTTTTGTTCTCTCTATCTTTTTCAGTTCTCTGTTTGGTTCATATTTTTTTTGGTGGTTCGTATTTCTTTTTTTTGGATAATGTCCGTGACCCATGGAAACACAGGAGGGCAATTTGGTATGTCAAAATTGTAGTATGCCTTTTAGCGCTTAAGATTCAAATAAAGGGATATATAAGGATGGAGAATTAATGAGCAAAAAATAATTTTGTATTTGATCACTTTGTGTAAAATAGTTTTATATTTGGCGAGTTAGTATATCTAAAGAATGAATACAAAAATGCAAATGGATTAAGGGTATTATGGACCAAAATTATATAGTCCCTTTGTAAGTATGAAAATCTCCAGGCCCATCAAACATCAGGTCATCAAAATGACGATCCAACAAGGCCTTCCAAGATCCAAAGATAAGGGTTCATTTCAAGCCCAATCACCAAAAGATTCTAGAGTGACTTGATAATCAAGTTAGTGATGTAAAGAATGATGAGGTAAGCAAGAAAATGTTGTCATAATGGACTCGAAGCCCAAAAAGGGAATGTATATAAGAAAAACAAAATCTAAATAAAGTATTCATTCTTGTGTTGTGCATTTTTTAGCATCTACACGTTGGTGTCGTCTGTGGGAAACCTCTTGATTCTAGATCTATGATTTATCTTGACCTTCCAGATCTATGATCATCTTCCCATCTTGATAGTTGAGCTTATTTTCTATTCATTTTGACCTTCTCTTATGTGATTATCTTATTCTTTCACCCTCCGAACAATCATGCCGGTAACCCGTTCCCAAGCGGATGCTCTGACCACCAGAGATAGTCAGGCAGGTGGTTCTCAGACCATTGAACAGATCCTGCAACGCTTGTTAGCCGCCGAGGAACGGAGCCAAGCTCTTGAAAAGCAGAACGCAGAGCTTATGGTGAGGATGACTCTTCCACCCGCTCCCCCAGCATCACCCATCCGTTCTTAGGACCAAGAGGGTGGCGTGGGTCAGAGGAGCATATTGAATCCTCTCATCGCCTAGGCAAGGCCCCCATCACCGATGAGGCCTTGATCCCCCCCCACCCCCCCCCTAAAAAAAGCTCCAGCAAATGATGGTCGAGTTCCAGAAAAGGGTCCTGAGAGATTTGAGGACCCAGTCTACCGACGATCTGGCGTTCAGGCCTCCACCGAGTTGATCCAGTCACTGTTCGCTCCTGGAATAACCCGAGAGCCCTTCCCAAAAAAGTTTGTCATACCCCGGTTTACCCCTTATTATGGCACTAAGGACCCCGAGAAACACGTCTATCATATTCACCATAAAATGACCACGTATGCCGAGAATGAGGCCTTACATTGTAAAGTATTTTCCACAAGTCTTGCCAATGCAGCTCTACTGTGGTTTAGAAAGCAACCACTCGGATCAATCAGTAGCTGGCAACAGCTAACCAATCTCTTTGTTGCCCAGTATTACGGGAACAAGAAACAGAAGAAAACCATATCCTGCCTCTTCACGATGATCCAGGAGAAGGGAGAGTCCCTGAAGAGCTTCCTATCTCGATTCAACGTTGAGTCTTCTTCCATTGATAATTGTGACCAGTACTCTGTTGTCAAAGCCTTCCGAATGGCCCTGATTCCCGGAACTAAGTTCCATCAGTCTCTGGTGAAGCTCCCACCTCTGATCAACCACCCAAAGTCACTGCTCAGCGGCTATAGCCCACACGGCTTGAGCCTCCAACTTCTCATTGGCAATCACCAGCAAGGCAGCCGTCTTTTTCCTGGCCTCCTCCTTCAGCCTCAGATACTCTGCCGACTGCCAGAGGGCCTTGCTGTCTTCCTTAAGCTTTGAGTTATAAGCTTGGGTCAGATAAAACATCTGCCACAAAAATCACGAGTGTCACACAATCAGTAAATGTGAAAAATATATATATATTTAAGTTGCACACAAACCACCTTCATTGCAATTTCAGGACCTGTTAGAGCCAACTCTCCCTTATCCACCTTCTTGATCTTGTTTCGATCGGCGGGGGTCCAAATTTGAAGACCCATATCCCGAAGGGAAATGTCATCATTAATGGTCTCGTTACCTAAGACCAAGAACTCGCCACCCGGGAGCCTTATTCTCAGATTCCAAGGAATGGGTTTCTCAACTGCAACTTTGGTTTTCGTTTATACACTAGGAGAGGTTGTCATTGTCAATCAGGGCCGAACCGAATGGCCAGACGAGTCATTCTCCGATCGGGGGCCCCTTTCTAGGGGCGAGGATGGCAATGTAGCCCCCTCTCTAGCTAATACGGGAGCACCATCACCAACAAGCAGGGGTGGGTCAACAAGATTCTCCTGAGGAAGGGAGAGTATGAGGAGTGGGGTAGGGACACTTCCCTCCACAAAAGGAGGGGGAGGAGGAGTAAGTGGAGGATCGCTCAAAGGGGGTGGCGGCGAGACCTCACTGATAGAGGGGGATTCGGTTCCCAAAGGGGTAACAAGAGTGGCTGGGTTGCCCGATGCCCTTTTTCGTTTACTCTTGAGGCTAGGTTAAAGAATTATCAGCATGATGTCTTCTCCTTTAGATGATAATTCCTGCAAAGTATCATCAGTCAAAAAATCAGAACACATCCTTAAAGGTTTACCTCAAACTTTGGTCTTTAGAAGGTCAAAACGAGATTTAATATAAAATGGGGTTCTTTGGTTAGCGGGCGCCTTCAAAAAATCTAAAACGTGCATCCTCAACTTTTCATCACACATCCCGCAGAAGCATGCCCCTGAATGATAGGGTTTAAAATAAGGGAATAAGTGATGGCCAAAAACTTTGGGGATCAGGAAGTTTGCATCGGGATGTCTCCAGTTCCCGCTCACCACAATCATCCTCTCCTTCCATCCCTTATTAGATTTCTCAACTCCATCACACATCTTTCTCCCCTGATAGGGAAAAAGATTAAAGTGCCCCTTACAGCCTTTTTGGTCCTGCAGCCTGTAAGAGAACAAGACCTCAGCCAGGCCCAAGTCCAGACCCAAATCCCGATTGAGTAGCAAGACCATGACCAGTATTCTAAAGAAGTTTGGCCCAACCTGAAATAGGGCTAGACCTAGGGTAGACAAGGCAAGCAGAAAGAAAGGATGAATTGGAAAACGGAGGATCTGTAGATGATAAGTGGAAAGCAAGATCTGACCATCCCTAACCCCCTCACCTAACCTAAAATCCTTGTCCTTGGGGTAGTGTGTTACGCCCCAAATTTCCAAAGACTCCCGAACCGAAACATCCGAGGAATCCGGGTCGTGATCCATAAAATGAGCGACCAATTAAGATCCTAAATAACCATAAACCGAATGGAATATTACTAACAATAATAATTCCATACACAACAAAGTGGAAGCTAAAGCAAATGATACACAAGGCATGTCTAGGTGCCGAAAGAATACATCTCTACAATGATGCAACAATACCAAATACAAGGAAGGGATAGGCCAACAGACTGACTTCCAAGAGATACAACATCTACGATCCCAATACAAGGAACAAGCAAATGAAACAAAAGGACCAACTCTGCATAATAACGTCTCAAATCCTGTAATAGCATCAGTGCCACGAGCCATCCTGCACTCCAAGTTGTCCATAGCCGAAACATTTTCTACAAAATGGTGGTGTAAACCACCAGGTATACCACTACCGGGGTGAGCTCATTAAGCCCCGTAAGAAAAGGAAATCGTAACTATCACATCCTACGACTGTTCAAGTTGAGTGTAAACCAACCCGTGTACATGCATCTACCCTAGGTCAGTCAAATGTCCCACATGGCAATCACGTCAATTCGAGACCCCAGAAATACATCCCCCTAGTCCCCTACCATGCATCAACAAATAGGACAACTAGCATATAGTGAAACTATATCACAACAACATGTAATAACTCACACATATATATATATGCACGTATATATATACATATAGAGATATACAACCAATACAAGATACGTCGTATAGACCCCCTCATAGATCACTATGACTCGTACCCGTCAGTCCCACACTGACAATCAACACAACACTATCCCCACAAGACTATCACCAAATCACGGGAGAAACACTCCTATTCATAACAATCCAGGAAGGATAACACTCACACTTTCTAGGCCACGAGAAAAAACCGAGCTCCAAAACCTCAAATCAGTATCAACTCATACTATCAATCACCTCACATGTCACTACCGACATCCGTAAACCCAACACAAGGGTAAAACAATCACATCAACCTAAGGGAAGTCACGAAGGTTTCCAAACAACAAAAAGAAGTGAAAGGGATTGAATAACCCCTCACACCGACCACTCAAAGGTCACATGTTCGCCCAAGGGTAAAATGGTCATTTCAAGGGTAAATATGTACTTTAAAAGGTTACCCCACCTATTTGGACATAGGTTGAACCATAGAAACAAACATAACCAAATTCAAAGCCCTGACGCGAGAGATATGAATTTTTGAAAATGGTATCGGACAACTCCGACCTAAACAGTAAGTTAAAGTACCCCTCTTTCACCAAGGGTAAAACAATCATTTCAAATGAAAATAAATGATTTTAAATTTTATATCAAATATTTGGACATAGTTCAAGCCCTAGAAAGAAACGGGACCTCAATCAAAGTCACGAGGTGAAAGATATGCATTTTTGAAAACGATATCGGACAACGCCGATATAAACGGAAAGCTGAAGTACCCCTCTTTCACCAAGGTTAAAACAATCATTTAGAATGTAAATAAATTATTTTCAATTTTATCTACAAATTTTGTACCTAGCACAAGCCATAGGAACAAACGGGACCTCAATCCGAGTTACGAAATGAGATAAATGAATTTTTGAAAATGGTCGAAACAGGGCTGAATTACCCAGTCGACTACGCAGGAGGCTGTAGTCAACTACACAGGGGCTTTAGTCGACCCAGCCAAAGGTTCAGTCGACTACACCAAGTCGAAACTCTCCAAAAATTTGCGAAAATGGTATTTTGAAGCCCCAGTCAACTATAGGAATGGCTTAGTCAACTACATAGGTCAAGAAAATTACAAAAATGACTTGAAACCACTTTAAACACTTATGAAACATGGGACAAAGGCCTCAACTCATTTAGAAATAAGAAAAATATCATCTAATCTGTAACACCCCGTGTTATTTTCCTTTTTCCTGAAATTATATTTAATTTGATTTCAGTAATGACGTCACTTGTTCATGACGTATTATTTATTCTTGGTATTTGATACCTGTAAATTTTTCGCGTTTAGTTTTAAAGTCGACTGGACGACATTCCGGTTTCTCTTGGACGAGTTCGTGAATTTTTTATTCTCAATTACACGAGTTCCTGTTATCAATTACGCGGTATCATTTCGGCATTTAATGATTAGTGTTTCGACTGGATGACGACGCCTTTTAATTGGATCGGGCCTGTTAGGTGTTCCGACGTTTGGGTTCCTAACCCCGATATATTTAATTGGGCGTCCCGTTATTATTTCGGGCTTACGAAATTATGTCTGGGCGTTCCGAAAATTGTTGGAATTTATTATATATATATATATTATATATATATATATTTAATTATATATATATATATTGATGTGGGGGTTATTTTACAATTATGGAGGATTATAGGGTTAGTGGTGCAATATAGTACATATATATGTAGATGTGTATACCCAACCACCTACCTGCTACAGACCTGCTTCCCCATTGCTGATGGACGACCACACTCTGCTTCATCCTCTCCTTCACACCGGCAACCTTGGCTTCTCCATCCTCCATGGTCGCCGGTCAGGCGAGAGAGAGAGAGAGAGAGTCGGCAACAGAGAGAGAGAAGCGATGGTTTCGCCGGCTGTGGGTGCGGCTAGGACTGGTGGCGATGGCGGATTACGGTGGTTGAGGTGGCGGCGACCGTGGCTGGTGGCGGCTTGCACGGAGGAGCATGTAGCAGCGGCTGGTGGCGCAGGGCGGAGGAGTTGGCTCACGATGGCAGCAGCTGCGCATGGACGCGAGTAGGGGCGTGTCCGACTGAACTTTGGCCATTTTTTCGGCAACCTTCCGGTGATCGGTTTGAGCCGATTTTTGGTGAGTAGTTTCGTACCTACGTAGTATTCGTCATATATTAATTTCGTGAATTTACGATGAACGATTTGCCCGAAAATCGCATATATAGGTTATAGTGTTCGTTTGGGGCATTTTAGATTTAACCCAATTAATTAATCGATTATTAATGGGCTTCGTATATATCGTATAGGTTGTCGAGACGGACATTTCGATATATTCGAAATAGTTTTTGGATGATTTTGGTCGGCGGGCTTCATATTCGGGCGCCGGTACTGTGCTGTTTCGGACTGTTCGGTAACGTATAATTAGGTGGGAAATTATATTTCTCACTCCGCATTATTGAAATAGTTTGGGGGTGCAAAACCCTTATTTAATTTAATATAGATATATTAAATCGTTAATTTAAATATCTATAATTCGTTTAGAATCGGAATTGGACTTAGGAATTAATTTAAGAAAATTAATTAAATTATTTCCTATGTAATTAAATATATTCCTAATTGAATTGAATAGGAATAGGCGGCTTAGAAATTCCCTTGAGAATTAAATGAGTTAGTAGAGATTCGTGAAAACTTAGACGTTGTGCTAGGTTCCCTTTGCGATACGTGAATTAATTGCTTTAATTTATTTTAAAGGCATGATAAGGGAATTTGAAACATTTTCTAAAGAATTAAAGAAAATATATATTTGAAAACATGAGTTATATATGAAATTGTTTTCACATGATTTAAATGTTTTATTGTATTTTAAAAGCATGTTAAAAAGAGATTTTGAGAATTATATTTGATTCATGTGGATATTATATATAAATATGATGCATTACATATTTATATTGAGACATGATGGTCATTGAAACCTAGATGCATATAGTGTTGGTATATGCGGTTTATGAAATCATATTTATGTTGAGGCATGATTGTCATTTGGACCTGGATGCATATTGAGAATATCATGTAGTGTTAAATCATGATATTGGTATATGTGGGTTGTGAAATCATGTGGGGTGTCTTTGTGTCGAATCGTCGCAACAACTGGCCAGGGGGTGTTCCCATCCTACAGAATAATGAGCTGTGAATGGGGTATAGGGTGAGTCGTCTCATTCTCGAAGTCGCAGGTCGTCTCGTGCATCCGTTATACGGATCTTTGGTCACGGGTCATCTCGTGCAACCGTCTTCCTTGTTGAAAGTGTAGTGTCAAAAATACTTGGGAAGAATCGGTGCGGTACTCTTTCTCCTTGTAAATGGGTGGAGTGCGTATTCGTTAACCACATGATGTGGGCAAAGGGTGGTGTATGAGTCACATTGTATATGCATGGCAATTATGTGATTTCATTTGACATGTATACGTGATATTATTACATGTGATGTTGGAGCAGGTTTAATATGTGTTATTATTGCCTGTTGGATTTTGGAGCATGTTATGTATGAATATTGTAAATTAAATTCATATTTTATAAATGCTCAGTTGATAATGATTAACGTGGAAGAAAATGATTACATGAGGTAATAAATTAAGTATAATGAAATATTTATTTTTATACTTGTGAGTATATATACTTTCGTACCCTTGGGGGAGGTTAAGTGTATTCGTGTAGTGATCTCTTTGGGATGATTGTGGTTAGTCGTGTGACCGTGTTGGAGATTGAGGTTAGGGATTGACTTTAGTATCAATTGATGTTTGAGGCCTTAGAGTAGGCGGTGATGAGATTGTGTGAGATTTGGATTGATAAGAAGAGGTTATGGTTGATGTGATTTATTAAGTACTCGAGGTACTGTAGTTTGACAGACTTGGTTCTAGTGCTTAGTTCATTCCCCTAAGCATTTTCCTTACTGTGCTTTGTATACTAGTACATGTCCTTGACTTATCTGTCACTCCTTGAGTTGTCGGTTACGACGTGGTGCTGAACCTCTTCCATGTGTCGTCATTTGATTTCGTGGGGTTGGAAACGGATAGTTGTGTTTCGTGAATCCAACGTATTGTCTTCCTTCATTGTTCTTTCGAGACATTATAGGAATCCTTGTAGTGGTGTTCATTTTTATGTGGCTGTCATTTTGAAAACGGTGTTTTCTAAACTTTTTGTATTTAAAAGGAAAAACCCGTTTTCGCCTACCCCCGTAACAATTAAAAGTTTTAACACTTTATAAAATGATTTTAGGATCTTCTTTGAAAGGATTTTTTTTCTCTAAAAGCCGGTGATGGCAACTGACGGAGACCGGGGGCAAGACGGTCATTTTTACTATGTGGTCTCTTAAAAGGAAAACTATTTTTATTACTTTCTTGGGATTCTGAGATTTCGAGACTTCTTTCTCAATATCTCATCCTGTAGAATTTTGAAAGGTGTTCCATTGTTTCACCTTTGCTTCCTATCATTTCTAAGTCTCGGGTATGAGGCTTGGTGTTGTTCAGTGCACACATATAGTGTTGCCCTTCCTTTCTTCTTGGTTTTTTACGTCACTACTTAGGTGATTCGAGTTGTTCCACATGTTGTGGGCATGGATACCGAGTGGATTAGATTCCTTGTCCAGGTGTTCTCCTTAAACACTTGTGGTGTTTTAACCTTGACATTGTTGTCTCGGTTATCTGTTGGTTTAGCATTGGAAAGTCTTTTCCTTTGCTTTGTTTCGGTGACCATTTGGTGGTCGTTCTTGTGAGTTGAGTTCGTGTACTCCTAGTGATTTGATTGGGTTTTCCTCGCCTACAGTGAGAGCGTTAGTGATGTGATTGACCCTATCGATGATAGTATTATGAGGTCGATATGATTTATGGTATGGTGATATGATTGAGGTGATCTAGCCTTTGAGAGGTAGATTTTCCTTAGGAATGGGATGAGGTTTGTATTATATATATATATTGTACATTTACAATATATATATATATAGACGATGATTGTGTTAGTATGCAAGGACGTGAGCACTTTTCCTCCTGTGTTCTCGGGGAGTGAGTTATGAGTATTCCTTGGTACTAGTGGTGGATTATGATCCTTGTGGATATTAGAGGTGAGTGTGTTTCCCTCTGTTGGACCTTGTGGTTAGCGTCGTGAGCGACTGATGATTTGTTAGGATTGGACCTTAGTGTCATGTACTTAGTGTACGTTGGTGAGAGAAGTGTAGACTACCTGTGTTGGTACTTGGAGTATGAGCCGTAGTTGTACCTTGTAGACTCAGGTTGCATACTTATACATGTATACTTGTATATATATATATATATGTATATATATGTATCCCCGTTATATACTTACGTACGGTATATGAGCGTGCCTTGGGTTTTGCGTGGATGGGATTAGTTGGGCTATATACATATCGATAGATAGTTTAGCATTACCTAAACTACCAGAGGATGGGGTAGTTAGAGTATCTTTTCCCACTGAGCTTATTTGCTCACAGGGGTATTTCATTTGCCCCCTGGTATTCCCACGCCAGGTTGCAGGAAATATACGGCTATGAGCAGGATGCAGTACAACGGCAGTTTTCTCTTGTTTCCGTGTTACAGGTTTGGAGTCGCGCTGGTGATGCGGTTACGGTTGCAGCACGACTGGGTTTGGGGACGATAGGTATCCGCTTTCAGTTTCTCTACCCATTGTTATGGGATTGATATATATTTTCTTTTGGGAGCCAGTCTGTTGGCATATCCCTGTTGATGTATTCTTTATTTCCTGTATTTATTCTTTCAGGATGTATTGTATCTATTCTGCACAGCTAGGTGCTTTTCTGTATTCTTATTCGAGCATTTGTGGCTCTGTTGATTATAGAGGGTTTGGAGGGGTTTTGGTTTCTTTCCATTACCTCGGCCCTATTAGGATTGATGAATGTGGGGCTTGGAAGCCATTGTGATTATTGAATTGCTATTGGCAGGTTCTTGTGTTGTGGTTGTTGTCCGGATGTTCCATTTACAAACGGAACTCTGCCGGATTTTCGTTAGATTCCGCTGTTTAGTTTTATTAGTCATTTGGGTATGGAATATACCATTTCTATCATTAACCCATGTGTTTTCTTGGTTAATGATGTCTTAGTTAGTCATTCGTATTAAGGATCACATCTTGGATTCCTTGGATGTCCCAGTTCGGGAGTCTTAGGGATTTAGGAGCGTGTCTGTTGGTATCTGAGGATACTCTTGTGTTTTTAGTATTCGTGTTGGCATGGAGTATATTCTTATTGTTATTCCATGTACTTCTTTGTTATTGTTGACTCTAGTAGTCGCTTGGTTTGCGTCACCCTTTAGGGGCGTGACAGCATGGTATCTGGGCATTCATTGCAACCATTTATGGGTGTTTGATGACTGAATGTCTTTTGGTTCTCGTTTCTTTTTACTTCCGCAATCACTCCCTTAGCTCTTAGGCTCGGGTTTCGGAGTCCTAGGAATTTGGGGCGTGACATAATCTCAGTTTAGTTTTATCATAAACCCTAAACCCCAAAATCCTTAAAACTAACCGTCTTGCCCCTAGTCTCCGTTTTGGACACCACCGACCTCCAAAGGCCAAAGTCTTTTATTTCATAACTTTAAAACTATTTCAAAACTCAAAGTTTTTGTCAGCATCACGGGGTAGGAGAAAATGAGTTTTTCACTTAAAGACCGAATAAACTCAAACGCAAGTCTTATGAAAAATCCATTTTCGGGAAACAACTGAAACCAACGGAAAAACCAAAGCGTATTTGTAGACACTCAAATGGAGCAAATAAATGAAGAACTAAAGTTCAAAAGCGATTCGAAGGAAAGGGCAAGTGACTATACACAAGGCATTAACTCTAACCCAACCACACTTCGCTCCACATTCAACTCACAAACCCTATAACGACTTAACCGAGAATGACCACAACTCCGATGACATTTATTCCTTAATATCGCTAAAGGGAACCTAGTGGCCGTTGTCACAGAACCAACTAGTTTCAACCAAGAACCCCTTTCGATTCTTTCAAACCTCAATTTCATATTCGAAACCACATCACTTAGGTTTCTAACAAAATCCATTGACCATCAATACACAATTGACTCGGTTTATTCATAACCTCATCTATCATAACCGGAACATCAATATCACGATTTACGCCACGTTGCTACACCAACGCTAACTATATCACAAGACTATCAACCGCCTTCTCAAGGCTTCAACCCACATTCAACTCAATAGCCACAACCAACTTTACTTATCACAAGAAAGTCCTTATACCAACTTATATCACCCCCCCTAAGGTATATAAGCACATAACAACAAGTATAATCATTTATCTCACATTATACTTTAAACAAGGCATGCAAAGCATATTTTCACATCCTTTCATTTCACTTGAGCATTTTAACAACATATGAATTGTATACATCAAAATTCACATTAAACATGCTCGCATCATAAATATTCACAATTATAGCATGCTTCAGTATCAATATCATAATTACGCATATATGATAGTTCAAGTGCAATATGACTCAACAACCCTCATATTACACGCTTTCCCAATACAAGTTAATGAATACGCACTCTACTAATTTATAACGATAAAGAGTACCGCACCGATTCTTCCCAAGTGATTTTGACACTTCTCACTTTCAACAAGGAAAGCAGTTGCACGAAATGACCCATGACTAAAGATTTGTATATCGAATGCACGAGACGACCTGAGACTTTGAGAATGAGATAACTCACCCTATACCCCATTCCCGGACTCATTATTTTCGTAGGTTGGGAACACCCCCTGGCCAGTTGTTGCGACGATTCGACACAAAACTACTCACCTATGGTTACACAACCGGGTGTAACCCAACACCAATTGAATTCTCAATACAAAAGGTGAACCCATGCACTATGTCCTCAATGACCCATGCACCACATAAATATGTATCACATCATATTTATAGCAACATTTCCAAAATGTCCACGTGAATGTTTTTCACCATTCAATATGCTTTTAAATTTCATTTAAAACAACTATCAACAAAGGTACTTTTCATGCACCACTCATGATCCCAAATCATCAAATTATCCTTTAATACACAAAGATAACTTTACCTTCCATTTAACATGCTTTTATTCTCGTTAAAGGAATTTAATCAATACATTAACTCATTTTTATACATAAGTTTAATGTTCAATATAGAAATCTCCAAATTCACAAGAATGGGGAAAACTAAAATGACGCTCTAAGTTCCACATTCCAACTCCATCAACAAAGTAGTTAACATATATACGTTATCAAGGTTACACTACCTATACTCAAAACCCTATATGTATAGTTACTCTTATACATATATACATCAATAACATATATATACATATAGTAATACAAGCATACTTCCATCTCCAAAACTCATAATTCATCTAGTATACATCATATCTATCTCCAGTATAACATAATATGGATTATAGCACATTAATACATAAAACCCCAAATTCATATTCTTCAAGTATACACTTAGCAAAAATATATCTAGGTTTAGGAATCCTAGAATCAAGCTCATACTCACACAATCATAAGATGACTAGTTAGGAAGTTTTCCCCTACCTCTTGAAGAGCAAAGCACAAACCACTACCAAGCAAGGTCCATGAAACCCTAGCTCTTCCCCAACCGAAATCTATGGAGCAAACCGGTGGAAAGCTTCACCATAGCCTCCTAACCATGAATCCAACTCCAACACAAAAGGGAAACAAGAATCATCAAGTGGTTTAACAAGAAACCCTAAACTAGGGTTTGAATGGAAAACACACAAGAAAGGAAGAACACTTACCACTTTTTGGCTCAAACCAAAGACGAGCACCATGAACATCTTCCATGTTGACGGCCACATCAAACTCCCAACTTAGGGTGATGAATTCCACCCACAAGTGGAGAAGAACAAAAAGGGAGAAAGAGGAGAGAAAATGGAGAAGAAGAGATGAAGTCTTGCAATGTGTAGAGATTTCTCACTCACCTCTCACCATCCAAGGGTCCAAAATAAAGATGGGGAAAAAGAAAATGAATCCAAGGGCTAGGAATAAGTCTTGCCATTGGAAGACTTATTACACCACTCACAAAACCCATTAATTTGCCAAACAATGCCTTATCATCCAAGGGCTTAGAATAAAGATGGAATGAATAAACCATCCAATGGTTGACATGAAGTCTTGCCAAGTGAAAGATCAACAATAATGGATTATTGCATTTAAGTGCCAACCAAACAAGGCCTTATGATCCAAGGGTCTAAAACAAAGATGGGAGAATGAAATCAAGGGCTAGGAATGAGACACCACTTGAAATGGGAAAATGGCCAAATTATTCTCAACTTTGGGTTAATTACAAGAGTTTCATCAAGCCTCTTAATTACCCTTATACCCCTTGTCATTCTCTCTAATTACAAACATGCCATTCATACCCCAACACTTAGCTAAATCTCTACACTTTTCACTAAGTGCTCCAAATATGAAAATACTTATATACCCCTAGGTCATTTCTTTCCCGAAATCGTTTCTAACTATTTTCATCACTTACAACACAAAAATATAATAAGAAATTCACATAAGTGCTACACCGAACGTCTACACTAAACTAGGGTAACACTTTCGGGAATGTAACACGATTGCCGAAGCTCCAACGAGAAAACGTTGCATGAACCCTCATAGTCGTTGGCGACACTCAAACCCACAAAGCCGGAAATGAAATACCACGAAGTCGTCCCGCCAAGTCCAAAATATAAACGCGAAAAATTTACACGTACCAAGAATACACAAGACGTCATGAATAAGTGACGTCACAAAACGTTAACACTTGGAAAAGAATTCCAGAAAAGGTAAAGGAAAACGCGGGGCGTTACATAGTGCCTAATCACCACCCCATCAGGAACCTCAAGCTTCTTCAAAACTACGTCTACCCTTTTTTCAGATATCAAAGGATCAGTTGTAATCTATGTTTCGGATCTCCTAACAGCCTGACCCTCAACTGGAACATGGACAATAGGGACCCCACTGGTACTGATGTGTTGGGTGACCTCCAGGGGGCTAGATCTGGCAATCTTGACCACTTCAATAGACGGAGAACTCAGAGAAGTGTCAGGATCGATAGAGGTAGGATGGAGATCACTGATAGATCGGGTATCGTCACTCTCAAACATGGTGACCGAAAGGTAGAAAGTGCAGAAGGAAAACTTACAATGAAATGAACTCCAAGAAGATTCCGAAAGGGATTTATAAACTTTCCGGTAAAAATTTGCAAATTTTGGCGATAATAAATGAGAAATCAAAGTTGAGAGACTTCTTTGAGAAGCAATAAGTTTTGAAATGCAAGAAGTGTTTATCACATAAGCTTTGAGATATTTATAGAGGACATTGAGAGAAACTAAGAGTCATGCACACCAATTCCGGAGCATCGAGCCATCTTCTCAGCACCCACTTCCCAAATCGAGGCCACGAGGGCTATGAATTTGAAATTAAAATAATGAGTTACAACTGGCCCCTTATATGCGAACGCCACGTCACTCGATAGGGGTGATGTATGTTGTTCCCCCACACGTTACCTTATTGGTAATGAACCTAATTGTAAAAAGGCCCACAATCAATTATATAGTCCCTTTGTAAGTGTGGAAATCTCTAGGCCCATCAGGTTGATGATCCAACAAGGCCTTCAATGATCCAAAGATAAGGGCCCATTTCAAGCCCAATCACCAAAAGATTTTAGAGTGACTTGATAATCAAGTTAGTCATATAAAGAATGATGAGGTAAGCAAGAGATTTTTGCCCTAATGGGCTCGAAGCCCAAAAAGGGAATGTATATAAGGGAAGCAAAATCTAAATAAAGTATGGATTCTAGATCTAAATAAAGTAATTTTGAAGCTTCAAAATAATAATTTTACATTTCAAATAAGAAAAATAAAACATAAGAAAAAAAATCTTGCTTTATAAGATATATGAAGAAAGAAGGTGACAATAAGATCAATAAATTCGATACATTTTTAATTGTGTGCAATTTATTCCAGTAAAATTGGAGCATGGGAAACGAACATGTGTTAATCATATCTTTTATCTATTGTAACTATGTGCCATATTGTAATGTTTGAATCATAAATATCAAATTACTCTGGTTAAAATTATAAATTTAATTATATTTTGAATTTACTATAACTTAATTGTTTCACTTTTTAATAGCTAAAATCTATTTTCATTTTTATCTTATTTATAGTGGATGAATTTTTACGCTTGATTCTTTAAAATAATCTATCCAAATATATTTATCATAATATATAATTCTTTAAATTAATCCATTCATTTATATTTTTCTATATAAAATACAAGGTTCTAATATACACCAAACTTACACTCAATACAAGTTATCGTATTAATTAATTATCAATAATACTTGAAAAATGGGAAATTATATATGTTTGTCATTTCTTTATTAGTTACATTATTTATCCAAATCATATTTCAAATGCATGAGATACCATCATTGTTGTTAAATAAAAAAAAATTATTTTTTTAAAAAAAAGAAAAAATAAATCATACCCATAATAGGAGCTATTGTGAATCTGGTACACTAGAAATGAATGGCCTTCTGAATTGAAATTCTCCTTTTTAGAAGTTTTTTTTGAATTGAAATTTTTTCCAACTAATAGAACAAAAATGGGATGGAAGTACTAGTACATATTAAAGTAAATAAATCATACCCATAATAGGATCTATTGTGAATTTGGTACACTATAAATGAATGGCCTTCTGAATTGAAATTCTCCTTTTCAGAAATTCTTTCTGAATTGAAATTTTTTCCAGCTAATAGAACAAAAATGGGATGGAAGTATTAGTACATGTTATAGTAAGTTTACCTAAAGAATGAATAAAAAAATGCAAATGGAAAAAGGGAATTATGGACAAAAAATTATATAGTTCCTTCCTTATAATTATTTTTGTTAATTGTCTTTTTCTTCAAATTACTTTTTAAAAGTTATCATATTTGTAATATACATTTCAAAATTTGTCATTTTTAAAATATTATCAATTAACTTCAATCTACCAAACTGCCATGTAAATTCTTTAATTTTTCTTACCATATTATCCGTTTCTCACATATGAAACAATAGTAATTTTAAAGGTTAAAAATAATAATTTTACATTTCAAATAATAAAAATAAAACATAAGAAAAAAAAATCTTGTTTTATAAGATATATTAAGAAAGAAGTCGAAGATAAGAGCAATAAAATGGTACATTTTTACTTGTGTGCAATTTATTCCAGTAAAACTGGAGCATGGGAAAAGAACAACATGTGTTGATCATATCTTTTATCTCTTGTAACTATGTGCCATATTATGATGTTTGAATCATAAATATCAAATTACTGAGTTAAAATTATAAATTTAATTATATTTTGATTTTACTATAACTTAATTTTTTCACTTTTTGATAACTAAAATCTACTTTCATTTCTCTCTTATTTATAGTGGATAATGTTTACACTTGATTCTTTAAAATAATCTATCCAAATATAGTTATAATAATATATAATTCTCTAAAGTAATCCATTTATTTATATATTTTTATATAAAATACAAGGTTCTAATATACACCAAACTTACACTCAATACAAGTTATCGTATGATTTAATTTTGAAACATGTGTTGATCATATCTTTTATCTGTTGTAACTATGTTCCATATTGTGATGTTTGAATCATAAATATCAAATTACTCTGGTTAAATTATAAATTTAATTATATTTTGAATTTACTATAACTTAATTGTTTCACTTTTTGATAGCTAAAATCTACTTCATTTTTCTCTTATTTATAGTGGATGAATTTTTACGCTTGATTCTTGAAAATAATCTATCCAAATATATTTATAATAATATATAATACTCTAAAGTAATCCATTGGTTTATATTTTTCTTATATAAAATACAAGGTTCTAATATACACAAAACTTACACTCAATACAAGTGATAGTATGAATTAATTAATTATCAATAATGTAACGTCCTGTAATTTTACGTGCTAATTTAAAAAAATTATTTTTATTTATTATTAAACAATTAATTGCTTATGTGCTTATGTGCCTAACATATTGACGTGCTTACGTGAATTATGCGAAATTGAAATTTTGAGTTACATGTTACATGTTATATTTCATTTTGTGAATACTTGAAATTAATTGAAACGTTTGGAAAATAAATAAACGACAAAAGTGTAAACTAGAAATTTTCCATGTTTTGAGTTAGTGGGTTTTGTAGAGAATTATTGACTAAGTGTTGGGGAGATATAGAGTGGCAATATTGTAGTTGTGTAGAAGACTTGGGCAAAATAATAAATTGAGTTCATAATGGCAAGTGTTGTGATTAAGTTATAAAGGGGTGGGTAGCTTAGACATTTCACTACCACCTTTAGTGTTGTCTTCCTATTAGCCATTGGATCATCCTACATTGCTCATCTTCAATTCTAGCTATTGGATTGAAAGGTGAATTATTGGGTATCTCTACACAAGAGTAGAGTCTTGCTAACCACAACCCACTTCATCTCATCCTACACTTCACACGTTTTTTTCTTTTTCTCTCTTCTTCCCCATTTCTTGGTTACGCCTCTCTCTCTTCCTCCATGGATGCACAAGACTTTCTCTTCTAGTCTTGTTGATGATAGCTTGAAGCTTGGGTCTTGTTGGTGCTACATTGTCCACAATTGGTGTTGATGATTGGTAAGCTCTTTCATCATTTTCCTTGATTTCTCCATTTGAATTGAAAACCTAGCTTTTATTTCCTTGGAATGATTTCTTTTATTCCCATTGATTTTCGGAATTTCCATGGTTATAATTGATTGTTGGTCCATTCTTGTAACTCTCCCTTCCATTGAATTGTTATTAGCTTGAGAAGACTTGAAAATGCTAATTTCGGGAATGCATTGCTTCAAGCTTGCTTGATGTCCACATTGTATATCTTGTGTTGAATTTATTGGTGAGTTCCTTTCCTCTTGATTCTTCCTTTTCCCGAAACCCTAGTTAAGCCATTTTGGGGTTTTTAGCTTTACTTTGAATTCTTGAATTTTAATCGGTTGTTGCTATTAAAAACCACTAGTTAAGAATCCATATTTATTTTAATGTTGCTTGAAGGCTTGGGAGACCTTTGATTCAAATTCTCGAAAATCATCTTCTTGAAGCTCTCTTGGAAATTCTTGACTCGGTTGTTGTTGGCGTCAATTGGACGGATTGCTTACGCCCTATTGCTTATTAATAGCTTGGATTGAGGTAAGGGAAAAACGAGTTGCTTTCGTTTGTGTACGAGGGTGTGTGCGTCTATGTGTATATATATGCCATATATATATATGCGAGTTGAGTCTCGACAACTTAGACGATGAATTAGATCCCCTTGAAAAGCATGAGTATGTGATTTTAATGCTTGTTGTGAAATTATGAGCATGATGTTAATTTAATTACAATATATATTGCATAAAGAAATAAGTATGTATTGTGATGGAAATTGTGAACCTTGATTTAATTGAGTGTGCCACGTAGTGTGAAAACGTGGGTATTGGTTCCTACATTTTGTGTAAATTTTGTGGGAGTCGTCTTGTGTTTGGATCGTCGAAACAACTGGCCAGGGGGTGCTTCTTGCTCCCACAGAACTAAAAAGCTGAGAAACGCAGACGATAGGGGGAGGACATATCGTCCAAGGCCCTATGTGCGCGACTAGGTCGTGGAACACGTCTTCCCATTTAAAAGTGTAAGTGTCAAAAGCACTTGGGAATGACGGTTCGATGAGTCTACTATTCCCTAGTGAGCTTGTATCCTCAGGGGAATGGTGGAGAATGATCCGTTCATCCTTGGGAAGGGTGTGTTTTTGTGTGCGTGTAATGGGGGTGTCAGTCACCTTCCATCTTAATTATTATACATATGTGATTGTGATTTTAATAATGAAAGTATGTTATAATTATGATAAATTATGTTGTGAGCATGTTGGGGAGCTTGATTGTTGGGTTTGATGGGGTTCCGGATTGGCGTGAGAGCCATGTGGAACAAGAGACCGACCTAGGATTAGTTGCATGTACCTTGGGTTGATTGTACCACTCGGACTACAGAGATTGATGCAATGACGCTTCCTCTACTGGGCTAGTGAGTTCACCCCACGTTATATATTTTTTTTTTTCAGGTGATGATCCCCATTTGGGAGGTCCGTAGTCTTCCGGTAGAGACTCGATGTTGGTTCCGTCCTTTTTGCGTATATGGAGGCGGAGTACTTTTGTAGAGCATTGATAGACATTGTATAAATGTGCTTATTTTGTTTAGTGCTTCATTAAGTCAAAACTATTTTATTTTAATCCGGCTAGCATGTTAGCCGAGATGTTGGTGTTGATGTACATCCCTTGGAGCGCTAGGCGCGGGGAATATATTCTTTTGGGCATTTCGGTGTCGAATTGTGGAAACATGTAATTTTGAACAACTCTACTATGTTTCGCCTTAGGGCGCTATGATGAAAATATGGAACTCTTTTAATTGGAATTTTGAGTGTGAAATGAATTATTTGTCTTGAATGTGATTATTAGGTATTCGGCCGAAACGGCATTTTTCTAAGTTTTCAAATCAATCCTTTCGTTTTGGATGGAAAAACCCGTTTTCGCCTACCCCGTAAAATTAATAAAAACTTGTGTTTTGAACTAATTTGAAGTTGTTTGAAAGAAATTGAGATTTTTGAGTTAGTGGTTTACTCAAACGGAAACCGGGGGCAAGACGGATGATTTTTAGGAAAATTCAAGTAAAAGATTTTGAGGAAAATAATTGTTTCTTTCTAGTTCTTGAGTTTCGGTAATATTAGTAGCATCCTATTAGTGTTGAGGCTAATTCCTTTATTCTATAAGTGTTCAGGATGATTTCGGGTCAATTCTTCCCTTCTGCAGACTTGTAGTTGTGTTGAGTTCTAAGGTAGCAGACTAAGTCTTCACCATTCCTTTTCAGTACATTCCTTTCTTGGTTTAGTCGACTTCTTTCTTGGTTTAGTCGACTAGAACCCTCCTTATAGTCGACTAGAACTCTTCTTATAGTCGACTAGTGCTTTGAGTAGTCGACTGAATCCTCAAACTCCCATTTCCGCAAGCTACTGACTGATCTAGTCGACACAATACTTGTTTCAGTCGACTAGATACTCCTTCTAGTCGACTAAGGGCTGTTTCAGTCGACTAGATGATCCTTGTAGTCGACTAAAAGTTCTTTCAGTCGACTACAGCTCGCGCACTCTGCGCACACTGTTCAGTAATTTGGTCATATCTCGAGCTACGTTTGTCGGATGAATGTGTTCTTTAGCGTTTTAGAAAGCTGACTTCAAGCTCTTGCGTTTAGGCTTTTGAATCGCTTCATTTGAGTCATTTTTGACTGAGTAATGGTCGACTGAAGTTGACGGTAGATTTTCGGACCTTAAGTGTGGAAATGCTGATTTCAGAACTTTGTAGTTTCCACCTCACACCTTGGATTTTGCTTCCGTTTGTTCCTATGGCCTGTGCTAGGTCCAAACTTTGTGTTTGTAGTTGGAACTTACCATTTTACCCTCCAAATGACCATTTTACCCTTGGTTGAACTTAGGGTATTCCGACGTTTCATTTAAGGTACCGTTTGTTTCGGTTTACCTTCTTTTAATCTCGTGTGATCATTTTAGCATCCTTGAGATGTTTTATTTCTATCTTACCCTTGTACAGGTATTTGATGACTCGAGGGATTTTATTTCATTTTTATTTCTTCCGCATTCACTCCCTTAGTTCTTAGGCTCGGGTTTTGGAGTCCTAGGAAATTCGGGGCGTGACAAATAATACTTGAAAAATGGGAAATTATATATGTTTGTCATTTCTTTATTAGTTACATTATTTATCCAAATCATATTTCAATATCACCTTTGTTGTGAAATAAATTCTTTTTTTGTTTTTTTTTAAAAAATAAAAAATAAATCATACCCATAATAGGAGCTATTGTGAATCTAGTACACTAGAAATAAATGGCCTTCTGAATTGAAATTCTCCTTTTTAGAAGTTCTTTCTGAATTGTAATTTTTTCCAGCTAATAGAACAAAAATGGGATGGAAGTATTAGTACATATTACAGTAAGTTTCCCTAAAGAATGAATAAAAAAATGCAAATGGAAAAAGGGAATTATGGACAAAAAATTATATAGTTCCTTCCTTATAATTATTTTTGTTAATTGTCTTTTTCTTCAAATTACTTTTTAAAAGTTATCATATTTGTAATATACATTTCAAAATTTGTCATTTTTAAAATTTTATCAATTAACTTCTATCTACTAAACTGCCATGTAAATTCTTTAATTTTTCTTACCATATTATCCGTTTCTCACATATGAAACAATAGTAATTTTAAAGGTTAAAAATAATAATTTTACATTTCAAATAATAAAAATAAAACATAAGAAAAAAAATTCTTGTTTTATAAGATATATGAAGAAAGAAGTCGAAGACAAGAGCAATAAAATGGGTACATTTTTACTTGTGTGCAATTTATTCCAGTAAAACTGGAGCATGGGAAAAGAACAACATGTGTTGATCATATCTTTTATCTCTTGTAACTATGTGCCATATTATGATGTTTGAATCATAAATATCAAATTATTGAGTTAAAATTATAAATGTAATTATATTTTGATTTTACTATAACTTAATTTTTTCACTTTTTGATAGCTAAAATCTACTTTCATTTCTCTCTTATTTATAGTGGATAATGTTTACACTTGATTCTTTAAAATAATCTATCCAAATATAGTTATAATAATATATAATTCTCTAAAGTAATTCATTTGTTTATATAAAATACAAGGTTCTAATATACACCAAACTTACACTCAATACAAGTTATCGTATGATTTAATTTTGAAACATGTGTTGATCATATCTTTTATCTGTTGTAACTATGTTCCATATTGTGATGTTTGAATCATAAAAATCAAATAACTCTGGTTAAAATTATAAATTTAATTATATTTTGAATTTACTATAACTTAATTGTTTCACTTTTTGATAGCTAAAATCTACTTCATTTTTCTCTTATTTATAGTGGATGAATTTTTACACTTGATTCTTTAAAATAATCTATCCAAATATATTTATAATAATATATAATACTCTAAAGTAATCCATTCGTTTATAATGTTTCTTGGAACACCTAGTGTTATTTTATCTTTTTCCCGAAATTATTTCATATTTAATTTCGGTTATGACATTACTTGTTCTTGACGCATTGTGTATTCTTGGTATATTGTACGTGTAAATTTTTCATGTCTACGTTTAAAATTGACTGGACGACTTTACGATTTCTCCTTTACAACTTCATGGATATTATTGTTACCGACAACGCAATTTCGTTTCAACGATTGCGTTTAGTGCTTCGACTGAGTGGCGACAGGTTTGTTTTCCCAACGTTTAAGGGTTATTATATTTAGGTTCATACCCCGGTGTATTTATTTCGTACTATATTATTTATTTGATGTCTCGTGGAGTTTTCGGTTTTTTATTTGGGGACCATTTAGTCATTTTTGTAAAGTATGGGGATTATTTTATATTTTTGGATGAATGGAAGGTCACTTGTGTAATTAATGTATATATATGTATACACATGTATCTTCACAGAGGAAGAGAAGCGTGGACCGAACATCATCTTCTTCCTCTCTTCTTTGCGACAAATTGCCACTTCTTCTCCACTCCCCTCATCAGCTTCTCTATGGCCGGAAATAGAAAGAGATGGAGAGGGAGAGAAAGTTTCGGATAGAGAGAGACCGGAGGGGAAAGAGCGGAGGTCGCGATTGAATTGCGACCTAGGGTTGGAGGTCGTCGGCCCAGGATCAGGCGGCAACGGCGAGGGTCGGCTCAGTTGTTACAGGTGGCGCATGGTGACTGGGCGCAGCTCTGGCAGCCGCGAAGTGGTGGTGCAGTTCGTGCTATAGTGCAGTTTCGGTCAAGAACTTCGGCTAATTGTTTGGTTGGCTTCCCGAGCTCGGATAACTGCAATTTTTGGAGGGTAGCTTCATCTTGGTGTCAGGTATGACATGTAAACATTTCGTATTTTTTCTTTGAGCGGTTTATCCAAAAATTTAATTTATATGTTCGAATTTTTATTTCAGTTATTTTAGATTTGTCCATATTTATTATCCTATTGCTAATGGGCTTCAAATATATTGATTAGGTTATCGAGGTGGACGTTTCGGTATATTCGAAATAGTATTCAAGCGACTTTGGTCGGTGGGCCTCCATATTCGGGTGCTGACACTGTTCACAGTGGGTTGTTTCGGGGCTGTTTTACGCGTAAATTAAGGTGAAAAAATTAATCTCACTTCTGTATTATTAACGTGGTTTGGGTGTGCAAACTCATATTTATTTTAATTTAGATATATTAAATTATGAATTTAAAATATCTATAATTGGGTTATAATCGAAACAGGACTTAGAAATTAATTTGAGAAATTAATTAAATTATTTTCCTGCAAAATTAAATTAATACCTATTTGAATTGAAAGAGAATAGGTGGCCTAGTAAACTCTTGAGAATTAAAATGGGTTAGAAAAATTTGTAAAAGTTGGACGTGAACTTAGAACGTGATATTAGTTCCCCTTTTAGTTGTGTTTATTAAAATTAAAACATATTAGGGGATATGTGGCAATGAGGGACGTGAACTTAGACGTTATTCTAGTCCCCCTTATGATTTGTAAATTATTGGTTTAATGAAAATAAAAGTATATTAAAAAAAAATGAAATCATTATACTTGTGAATTAAAGGATAATTTGATAAATTGCAAGCATGATTATGTGATATAATTGTTTGTTGTGATTTATTGCTTATAAATGTGATATTATGAGCATGTGCATAAATTTGGTATAATATATTGCATATGAGAAAAACATATATTATGATAGACCATTATTATATGGTGTACAATATATTGCAAAGAGAAAATCATATATTATGATGGAACATGATTGTTATTGAAACCTGGATGCATATTGAGGATATCGTGTAGTGTCAAATCATGGTGTTAGTATATGCGGGTTGTGTAATATTGTGTGGGTGACTTTGTGTCGGATCGTTGCAACAACTGGCCAGTGGGTATTCCCAACCTCCGAATCTAGTATATCCGAGAAACGTGGTATAGGGTGGGTCGTTCTATTCTTAAAGTCGCGGGTCATCTCGTGCATTTGATCATTGGATCTTAAGTCGCAGGTATTCTCGTGCAACTAATATTCTTTGTTGAAAGTGAAAGAGAGAAAAATCACTTGGGAATAATCGGTGCGGCACTCTACATTCCTTCGTGAGTTAGGAGTGAATGGTAGAGATTCTGGATCCATTGACCTTTAATGGATAGGGTGTGTCGTGTGTGTACCACGGGTAGTGTTGAGTCACATTGCATTTGCGTAGTATTTATGTGATTTCATTTAACACGTATATGTGATATTATTACATGTGAATTTTTTTGGAGCAGGTTTATTATGTGATATTATTACCTGTGGATTTTGGAGTATGCTGATTATGAATATTGCGAAATGAATTCATATTTTATTAAAATGCTCAACTGAAAGTGGATAATGTGAAAAATATGATTACATGTTGTAATTATTAAAGTATAATGAAATGTATATTCTTATACTTGTGATTATATACTTTTGTGTCCTTGGGGGGTTAAGTATATTTGTGTAGTGACCTCTGTGGATAGTTGAGGTTAGTGATGGATTGTAGAGTCGATTTTGAGTAGATGCCTTAAAAAAGGTGGGTGAAGAGATTGTAAACCTAGTTGATTGTGTAGTATCAACGGTGAGTTGAGGCCTTAAGAAGGCAGGTGATAGTCTTGTGGTTTTAGTTGGTTGCATATTCTGACCCTAGATGTTTCTTTCCCACTTAGAGGAAGGTATCCTTTATCGTACTTTTGAGGTTTTGAGTGCGGTTAGACGAGGTTGTGATTGAACCTGTCTGGTTGAGTGACAATGGTCTTTTGATTCTATTAGTAATCTAAAGAGTTAGTATCAAATGTGAAATTGAGGTTAGAATGAATTGGAAGAGGTATTGATTGAAACTAGTCAGTTTCGTGATATCAGCTACTAGTTTTCCCTTTTCATAATATTAAGGGGTCTAAGTGATTTTATTAAGTATTCGAGGTACTGTAGCTTTGTAGTCTTGTTTCTCGTGCTTAGTTCATTCTCCTAAGTATTCATTGTACTATCCTTTGTATACTAAAGGATATGTTTTTGACTTGTATGTCACTTATTGAGCCGTCGGTTACGGAGTGGTGTCGAACCTCTTCCTCGTGGTGTCATTTGATTTTTTAGAGCTGGAAATGGATGGTTGTGTTCCGTGAGTCCAACGTATTGTTCTTCCTTCGTTGTCTTCTTGGAACATTATAGGAATCCTTGGAGTTGTAGTCACTCTTCTCTGGTTGTCTGTCGGTAACGAAGTTTTTCAAGTTTTGAAAACAAACTCATTCATATTTAGAAAGAAAAACCCGTTTTCGCCTACCCTCGTAGCCAGGACAGGCGAACGATGGAGACCGAGGGCAAGACGGTCATTTTCATTGTGTGAATTTTTAAAGAAAACCTATTCTATAGAAATTCTCGAGATTCTGATGTTACGAGACTTCTTTCTCAAAAATCTCAACCTGTAGTGTTTTGAAATGTGGTTTCTTGTTTCATCTTTACTTCGGATCATTTCTAAGTCTCGGGTATGAGGTTTGGTGTTGTTTAGTGCACACATATAGTGTTGTCTTTCACTTCTTCTTGGTTGTTGATGTCACCACCTAGGTGATTCGAGTTGTTACACGTGTTAGGGGCATGGATGCCAAATGGATTGGTTTATTTTGCCCGGGTGTTCTCCCTAAGCACTTGTGGTGTTCTTAACCTTGACGTTGTTGTCTCGGTTATCCGTTGGTTTAGCATTAGGACTTATTTTCCCTTGCTTTGGTTCCTTGACTCTTATGTGGTTGTCATGAGAGTAGTATTCAGGTACTCTCCGAGATTCTACCGTTTAACGTTCCTTATCCATAGTGAAAGTGTTGGTGATTTATTGACATTATTGGAAATAGTACTTTGAGATTTTCATATGGTGATATGATGAGGTGATTCCATCATTGAGGTATAGATTTTATCTAGGAATGGAATGATGGTTTGTATATATATATATATTGATGATGGTTGTGTTAGTACACAAGGAAGTGAGTGTTTTTCCTCCTGTGTTCTCGGGGAGGGGGATTTGAATCTTCCTTGGTATTAGTTGTGGATTTTGACTCCTGTGGATATTAGAGGTGAGTGTGATTCCCTCTGTTTGGATCTTCTTGTTGGTGTTGTGAACGCTTGATGATTTGTTAGATTGGACCTGGGTGTCGTGTACCTAGTGTACGTTTGTGAGAGTAGTGTAGACTACCGGTGTTGGTACTTGGAGTACGAGTCTTAGTCATACCTTATGGACTCATTTTTGTGTATTTATATAAATATATATATATATATATATCCCCTATATACTTATTTACAGTAGTATATGAGGTCGTGCCTTGTATTTTCGTGACTAGGATTTGTTGTGGCTATGTATCTTACTAGATGGTTTAGCATTACCTAAACAGTTAGAGGATGTGGTAGTTAGGATATCATTTTTCCCACTGAGCTTATTTGCTCACAAGGGTATTTCATCGCCCCCTAGTATTCCCACGTCAGGTTGTAAGAAATATTGCAGTTACGGACAGTATGTGGTGCCACTACAGTTTTCTTTTGTTTTCCTTGTTACAAGTTTTGGAGTTGCGCAGGGTGATGCGGTTACGGTTGCAGCGCGACTGGTTTGGGGACGATAGTTATCTTATGTCAGTTTCTTTATCCATATTTTGTGGGATTATCGTATATTTCTCTTGAGAGCCAGCCTGTTGGCATATCCCTATTGGTGTATCTTTTATTTTTTGTATTTATTATTTTTGGATGACATTGTATCTATTCGACACTGCCATATGCACTTCAGTATTCTTATTTGAGCATTTGGAGCTCTGCTGATTTTAGAGGGGTTGTGTAGAGATAATGGTTTCTTTCCATTACCTCGGCCCTAGTAGGATTGATAAATGTTAGGCCTGTGAGCCATTGATATTATTGCACTTGTTATTGCCAGGATATCTGTTGTGTTGTGTTTCTGGGATGTTATATTTACAAATGGAACTCTGTCGGATTTTCATTAGATTCCGTTGTGTAATTCTACCATTCATTTGGGTATGGAATATACCACTTTTATCATTATTCCATACGTTTTCATGGTTAATGATATCTCAGTTGGTCGATTATTGTAAGGATTACACCATGGATTCCTTGGATGTCCCAGTTCGGGAGTCTTAGGAATTTAGGGGCGTGTCAGTTTGGTATCAGAGGATACTATTGAGTTTCTATCATTCGATTAGGCATGGAGTATATTTTTCCATCATTATTCCATGTATTTCCTTGTTATTGTTGATTCGAGTGCTCGCTTGACTAACGTCACCCCTTGGAAATTCGCTGATTCTCCGGTTTGGAGTTTTGGTAATTTTAAGGGCGTGGCATTTCTTATATAAAATACAAGGTTCTAATATACACCAAACTTACACTTAATACAAGTTATTGTATGATTGAATTAATTATCAATAACACTTGAAAATTGGGAAATTATATATGTTTTTCATTTCTTTATTAGTTACATTATTTATCCAAATCATATTTCAAATGCATAATATATCATCTTTATTGTTAATTAATTTTTTTTTGTTTTTTAAAATAAAGAAAAAATAAATCTTACCCAAAATTGGAGTTATTGTTAATCTGGTACACTAGAAATGAATGGTCTTCTGAATTAAAATTTTCCTTTTTAGAAATTCTTTCTGAATTGAAATTTTGTCCAGCTAATAAAACAAAAATGGGATAGAAGTATTAGTATGGAAGTATTAGTACATATTATAGTAAGTTTACCAAAAGAATGAATAAAAAAAATACAAATGGAATAACGGAATTATGGACCAAAATTATATAGTCTCATCCTTATAATTATTTTTGTTAATTGTCATTTTCTTCAAATTACTTTTTAAAAGTTATAATATTTGTAATATACATTTCAAAAGTTGTCATTTTTAAAATTTTCTCAATTAACTTCTATCTACCAAACTGCCATGTAAATTTTTTTAATTTTTATTACCATGTTATTCGTTTGTGACATATGAAACAATAGTAATTTTGAAGGTTATAAATAATAATTTTATATCTCAAATAAGAAAAATAAAACATAAGAAAAAAATATCCTGTTTTATAGGACATATGAAGAAAGAAGTCGAAGATTAGAGCAATAAATTGGGTCCATTTTTCCTTGTGTGCAATTTATTCCAGTAAAACTAGAGCATGGGAAACAAACAACATGTGTTGATCATATCTTTTATCTCTTGTAACTATGTGCCATATTAGGATGTTCGAATCATAATATCAAATTACTGAGTTGAAATTATAAATTTAATTATATTTTGATTTTACTATAACTTAATTTTTTCACATTTTGATAGCTAAAATCTACTTTCATTTCTCTCTTATTTATAGTGGATAAATGTTTACGCTTGATTCTTTAAAATAATCTATCCAAATATATTTATAATAATATATAATTCTCTAAAGTAATCCATTTGTTTATACTTTTATATATAAAATACAAGGTTCTAATATACACCAAACTTACACTCAATACAAGTTATCGTATGGTTTAATTATGAAACACGTGTTGATCATATTTTTTATCACTTGTAACTATGTGTCATATTCTGATGTTTGAATCATAAATATCAAATTACTCTAGTTAAAATTATAAATTTAATTATATTTTGATTTTACTATAACTTAATTTTTTCACTTTTAGATAGCTAAAAAATCTACTACCATTTCTCACTTATTTATAGTGGATGAATATTTACATTTGATTCTTTAAAATAATCTTTCCAAATATATTTATAATAATATATAATACTCTAAAGTAATCCATTCGTTTATATTTGTTTATATAAAATACAAGGTTCTAAAATACACCAAACTTACACGCAATACAAGTTGTCGTATGATTTAATTAATTATCAATAATACCTAAAAAATGAGAAATAAAAAAAAATCATTTATTTATTTGTTACATTGTTTGTCCAAATCATTTTTCAAACGCATGAGATATCATCTTTGTTGTTAAATAAATTTTATTTTCTTTAAAATAAATAAATATATCTTACCCATAATTAGAGCTATTGTGAATCTGGTACACTAGAAATGAATGTCCTTCTCAATTGAAATTCTCGTTTTTAGAAATTCTTTCTCAATTGAAATTTTGTCTAGCTAATAAAACAAAAAGGGGATGGAAGTATTAGTACATACTATAGAAAGTTCACCTAAAGAATGAATAAAAAAATGCAAATGGAATAAGGGAATTACGGACCAAAATTATATAGTCCCTTCCTTATAATTATTTTTGTTAATTGTCTTTTTCTTCAAATTACTTTTTGAAAATTATCATATTTGTAATATACATTTCAAAAGTTATTATTTTTAAAATTTTCTCAATTAACTTATATCTACCAAACTGCCATGTAAATGTTTTAATTTTTATTACCATGTTATCCGTTTGTCACATATGAAACAAGAGTAATTTTGAAGGTTAGAAATAAAAAATTTACATTTCAAATAAGAAAAATAAAACATAAGAAAAAAATATTTTGTTTTAGAAGATATATGAAGAAAGAAGTCGAAGACAAGAGCAATAAATTGGGTACATTTTTACTTGTGTGCAATTTATTCCAATAAAACTAGAGCATGGGAAACAAACAACATGTGTTGATCATATCTTTTATCTGTTGTAACTATGTGCCATATTATGATGTTTGAATCATAAACATCAAAGTACTGAGTTAAAATTATAAATTTAATTATATTTTGATTTTACTATAACTTAATTTTTTCACTTTTTGATAGTTAAAATCTACTTTCATTTCTCTCTTATTTATAGTGGATGAATGTTCACGCTTGATTCTTTAAAATAATCTATCCAAATATATTTATAATAATATATAATTCTCTAAAGTAATTCATTTGTTTATATTTTTTTATATAAAATACAAGGTTCTAATATACACCAAACTTACATTCAATACAAGTTATCGTATGATTTAATTTTGAAATATGTGTTGATCATATCTTTTATCTGTTGTAACTTTGTTCCATATTGTGATGTTTGAATTACAAATATAAAATTACTCTGGTTAAAATTATAAATTTAATTATATTTTGAATTTACTATAACTTAATTGTTTCACTTTTTGATAGCTAAAATCTTCTTCATTTTTCTCTTATTTATAGTGGATGAATTTTTACGTTTGATTCTTTAAAATAATCTATCCAAATATATTTATAATAATATATAATTCTCTAAAGTAATCCATTCGCTTATATTTTTCTTATATAAAATACAAGGTTCTAATATACACCAAACTTACACTCAATACAAGTTATCGTATGATTTAATTAATTATAAATAATACTTGAAAAATGGGAAATTATATATGTTTTCATTTCTTTATTAGTTACTGTAACACCCCGTGTTATTTCTTTTTTCCTGAAATTATTTCTAATTTAATTTTAGTTATGACGTCACTTGTTTTTGACGCATTGTTTATTCTTGGTACTTCGCATGCAAATTTTTCGCGTTTAGTTTTAAAGTCGACTGGACGACATTACGGTTTCTCTTTGACGAGTTCGAGAATTCTTGTTGTCGATTACGCGGTTTCATTTCGACGGAGTGACGAGATGTTTAGTTTATTCGATGTATAAGGTTCTGACGATTTGGGTTCCTACCCCGGTGTATTTATTTTGGACTATTTAGTTATTTGGCATCCCGTGGACTTACGGGTTCGCGCGATATTATTTGGAGGCTCCCATCATTTATTGGGATTTATTGTATATATATATATATATTTAATTATAATTATATATATATTATTTTGGGGTTAGTTTGTAATTTCGGATATTAAGAGGGTCACTTTTGCAATATAGCATATATATGTATATGTGTATACAGATCTGGTCACTCACGCACATCCCCATTCTTCTTCTCCTTCGTTCACCTCCATCACGATGGCCATGTTCTTTCCTCCACCAGCTACACCGTCGATCATAGAAAGAGAGAGAAAGAGTTCGGGCTGGAGGAGAGTCGCGCATAGAGGCGCGACCCATGGAGAGTTGCCGACTGGAGCAGCGGCGAGGGCAGAGTGGCGCGGCGGCACCGGCGAACAAGATGGAGGCGCTATGGTGGTGTCGCGCAGGTGGTGGCACAGCAACGCGTGGTCGCGGCAGAGTTGGAGTCGTGCGACAAAGGGTGTTCGGCCGGAACTTCGGCCGGCGATTTGGTTGGCTTCCCGATGTCAGATGACCGCGATTTTCGGAAGGTAGCTTTGTCTCGTGCTAGGTATGTCATACTAAAATTTTGTAATTTTTCGTTAAGCAGTTTGTCCAAAAATCTAGTTTATAGGTTAGAATTTTTGTTTGGGTTATTTTAGATTTACCCAAATTGATTAACCTATTACTAATGGGCTTCGTATATATTAATTAGGTCGTCAAAGCGGACGTTTCAGTATATTTGAAATAGTTTTCGGGTGACTTTGGAAAGCGGGCTCCATATTCGGGCACCGACACTATTAACGGTGGGCCTTTTCGGGCTGTTCTGTAAGCGTAAATTAAGGTGGAAAATTTTATTCTCACTTCCGTATCGTTGAAGTGGTTTGGGTGTGCAAACCCGTATTTATTTTAATTTAGATATATTAAATTGTGAATTTAAATATCTATAATTGGGTTAGAATTGAGGCAGGACTTTGGAAGTAATTTGAGAAATTAATTAAATTATTTTTCTGGTAAATTAAATAAATTTCTATTTGAATTAAATGAGAATAGGTGGCCTAGTAACCCCTTGAGAATTAAATGGGTTAGTAAAAATTTGTAAAAGTTAGACGTGAACTTAGAACGCTATATTAGTTCCCTTTTTACTGTGTTAGGGGATATGTGAACGTGAGAGACGTGAGAACTTAGACGTTATGCTAGGTTCTCCTTATGATACGTGGATTATTTGCTTTAATTATATTAAAAGCATGTTAAGAAAAATTGAAAATATTTTTCCTAAAGAACTAAAGGAAGTATATTATTTAAAACATGCATTGTACATGAACTTGTTTCCATGTGATTTAAATGCCTTTATTGTATCTTAAAAGCATGTTAAAGAGATTATGAGATTCATGTTGGTATCATGTGGATATTTTCATAAATATGATGCATTACATATTTATGTTGAGGCATGATTTTATTGAGTACACCGTGTTGTGTGAGTACATAGGTGTTGGTGCATGTAGTGCATGGGTTCACCTTTTATAGAGAAAATTCAATTGGTGTGGTCTACATCCGTTTGCGTGTGGTGCGTGAGTAGACTTGTGTTTGGATCGTCGTAACAAATGGCCAGGGGGTGCTTCTTCCTCCTACGGAACTAATCTTTCGAGAAATGCAGACGATAGGGGGAAGACTTGTCCAAATCCTATGTGCGCGACTGGGTAATAGTGGACGTCTTCCTTGGTTAAAAGTGTGAAGTGTCAAAAGCACTTGGGAAGAACGATACGATAAGTCTACCTTCCTTAGTGAGCTTGTATCCTCAGGGGAATGGTGGAGAATGATCCGCTCACCCTTGGGAAATGTGTGTTTTTGTGTGTGTACCACGGGTGGTGTTGAGTCACATTGCATTGCATAGCATTTATGTGATTTCATTGACATGTATATGTGATATTATTACATGTGATGTTGGAGCAGGTTTATTATGTCATATTATTACCTGTGGATTTTGGAGCATGCTAATTATGAATATTGGAAAATAAATTCATATTTTATAAAATGCTCAACTGAAAGTGAATAATGTGAAAACATGAATTAAATAAGGTAATTGTTAAAGTATAATGAAATGTATATTTTTATACTTGTGATTATATACTTTTGTGCCCTTAGGGGAGGTTAAGTATATTGGCATAACGACCTTTTTGGATAGTTGAAGTTAGTATTGGACTATAGAGTCAGTTTTATGTTGAGGCCTTAGAGAAGGCGATTAATAGTTTTGTGATTGTGGTTAGTTGTGTGAAATCTTTAGAGGTTTGAGGTCAGGGATTGATTTTAGTATCAATTGAGATTTGAGGCCTTAGAGAAAGTGGGTGATGAGATTGTGGACTTAGTGGATGTTGTAGTATAGACCTTTAGGTGCCTTTCACCTTTTGAGGAATGGGTTATCAATTGTATTTGAGATTTTGATTGGGTGAGAAGAGGTTATGGTTGAGGGATTTTATTAAGTACTTGGGGTACTGTAGTGTTGTAGCGTTGTTTCTTGTGCTTAGTTCATTCTCCTAAGCATTCATTGTACTGTGTTTGTACATTGGTACGTGATTGTTGACTTATATGTAACTCCTTGAGTCGCCGGTTACGGCGTGGTACCGAACCTCTTCCATGTGTTGTCATTTGATTTCGTGGGGTTGGAAACGGATAGTTGTGTTCTGTGAACCCAATGTAGTACTCTTCCTTCCTTGTCCTTTTGGACATTATAGGAATCCGTAGAGTTGTGTTCACTCTTATTTGGCTGTCTTTCGAAAACGGTGTTTTCTAAGTGTCACGCCCCGAATTCCTAGGACTCCGAAACCCGAGCCTAAGAACTAAGGGGGTGAACGAAAGTGAAAAGAAACGAAAACCAAGAGACATTCAGTCATCAAACACCCATAAAGGGTTGCAATGAATGCCCAGATACCATGCTGTCACGCCCCTAAAGGGTGACGCAAACCAAGCGACTACTAGAGTCAACAATAACAAAGAAGTACATGGAATAACAATAAGAATATACTCCATGCCAACACGAATACTAAAAACACAAGAGTATCCTTAGATACCAACAGACACGCTCCTAAATCCCTAAGACTCCCGAACTGGGACATCCAAGGAATCCAAGATGTGATCCTTAATACGAATGACCAACTAAGACATCACTAACCAAGAAAACACATGGGTTAATGACAGAAATGGTATATTTCATACCCAAATGACCAATAAAACTAAGCAGCGGAATCTAACGAAAATCCGGCAGAGTTCCGTTTGTAAATGGAACATCCGGACAACCAACACAACACAATAACCTGCCCAAAGCAATTCAATAATCACAATGGCTTCCAAGCCCCACATTCATCAATCCTAATAGGGCCGAGGTAGTGGAAAGAAACCAAAACCCCTCCAAACCCTCTAATATCAACAGAGCCACAAATGCTCAAATAAAAATACAGAAGAGCACCTAACTGTGCAGAATAGATACAATACATCCTGAAAGAATAAATACAGGAAATAAAGAATACATCAACAGGGATAGGCCAACAGACTGGCTCCCAAAAGAAATACATGATAATCCCATAACAATGGGTAAAGAAGCTGACAGAAGAATACTACCGTCTCCCCAAACCCAGTCGTGCTGCAACCGTAACCGCATCACCCAACGCAACTCCAAAACCTGTAATAAGAAACAAAAGGGAACTGTCGTTGCACTGCATCCTGCCCATAGCCGTATAATTCCTGCAACCTGGCGTGGAATACCAGGGGGCGAATGAAATTCCCCTGTGAGCAAATAAGCTCAGTGGGAAAAGATATCCTAACTACCACATCCTCTGATAGTTTAGGTAAAGCTAAACCGTCTAATAAGATATAAATATAGCTCAACTAGTCCCATCCACGCAACCCAAGTCACACGCTCATATACTATCGTAAACGAGTATACATAAGTATATAGGGAATATATATATATATCTACACGTATATATATATATAAATACACAACATGAGTCTCTAAAACTCGTACTCCAAGTACCCAACACCAGTAGTCTACACTACTCTCACCAACGTACATCAAGTACCCGACACTAAGGTCAAATCTAACCAAGTCACAAAGTGCTCACATCACCAAACAGAAGATCCAACAGAGGAGATCACACTCACCTCTAATATCCACAAGGAAACAAAATCCACCAATAGTACCAAGGAAGGCTCAAATCCTACACCCCGATAACACAGGAAGGAAAACACCCACGTCCTTGCGTACTAACACAACCATCATCAATATATATATATATACAATATATATATATAACAAATCTCATCCCTCTCCTAGAGTAAGTCTGTACCTCAAGGATGGGATCACCCCATCATCTCACTATGCGAAAACCTCAAATGCTATCTCCAACAAATCAATAAGTCATCAACAGGATAAATCAAATCACTAACACTTGCACTATAAGCTACAAAACCACCCGATCAATTCACTAAGAGTACACTAACTCAACTCACAAGAAACGACCACCTAAGGGTCACCAAAACAAAGCAAAGGAAAAGAGTTTCCAATGCTAACCAACAGATAACCAAGACAACGATGTCAAGGTTAAGAACACCACAAGTGAACAAGGAAAGAACACCAAGAGGGGACAAGGAAACCAAAAACGAATGGCCGAGAGTGGAAGTAATAAAAAGATGAATCCCAGAGATTCAATAGTTTTTAAGAAAAAGGTTTTCAAACTCGAACCAATCCTTTTGATATCCGTGCCCCTAACGTAAGAAAAACTCATATCACCTAGGTGGTGATACCAACAACCCAGAAAAGAGAAAGGCAACACTATATGTGTGCACTGAACAACGACAAGCCTCAAACCGAGACTTAAAAATAATCGGAAGCAAAGGTGAAACAATAGAACACCTTTCAAAACTCTACAAGTCGAGGTTTTGAGAAAGAAGTCTCGTAACCTCAGAATCCCAAGAAAAGTAATAAAATAGTTTTCTTTTAGAAAATCACACAGTAGAAATGACCGTCTTGCCCCCGGTCTCCGTCAGTTGCCATCACTGGCTTTTACAAGTTGAAAATCATTTCAAAGAAGATCTCAAGATCATTTTATAAGTATTAAAACTTTTCATTTATACGGGGGTAGGCGAAAACGGGTTTTTCCTTTTAAATACAATGAGTTTGTTTTCAAAACTTTGAAAAACTCCGTTTCCGACAGACAGCCAGATAAGAGTGACTACGACTCCAAGGATTCCTATAATGTCCGAGAGGACAGTAAAGGAAGAGTACTACATTGGGTTCACGGAACACAACTGTCCGTTCCCAACCTCACGAAACCAAACGACAACACATGGAAGAGATTCGGCACCACGCCGTAACCAACGAGTCAAGGAATGACATGTAAGTCAAAGGCCACGTACTAGTGTATAAACACTGTACAAGAAATGCTTAGGGGAATGAACTAAGCACTAGAAACCACACTACAGTACCCTAAGTACTTAATGAAATCACTTCAATCATAACCTCTACCCATTCCTCAAAAGAATGAAAAACACTTAAAGGTCTATGCTACCGCATCCACTAAGACCACAATCACATCAATCGCCTTATCTAAGGCCTCAATCACAATTGATACTAAGTCAATCACTGACCTCAAATCTCTAAAGATATCGCACAACTAACTACAACCACAAAACAATTAACAGTCCTCTCTAAGGCCACAAATCAAAATCAACTCCACAATCCACCACTAGCCTCAACTACTCACAGTGATTACTACGTCAATACACTTAACCTCCCTCAAGGGCATAAAAGCATATAACACAAGTATAAAGATTATATGTTTCATTTATACTATAATGATTTTCTCATTTAAAGTCTTGTTTTACATTATTCATTTTCATCTGAGCATTTATAAAATATGAATTTAATTCGCAATATTCATAACTAGCATGCTCCAACATCACATGTAATATAGCACATATACATGTCAAATGAGATCACATAAACAGTGTGCAGTGTAATGTGACTCAACACCCCACGTGATACTCACACACAACACACCCTTCCCAAGGGCAACGGATACAAACTCTGTCTACTCA
This sequence comes from Cornus suecica, assembly GCA_963922005.1. Taxonomy (NCBI): domain Eukaryota; kingdom Viridiplantae; phylum Streptophyta; class Magnoliopsida; order Cornales; family Cornaceae; genus Cornus; species Cornus suecica. The sequence goes on from OY998247.1 coordinate 22,312,963, forward strand.
TCAGAGTTACCACACCGACTCTTCCCAAGTGATTTTTCTCTCTATCACTTCAACAAGGAAGACGGTTGTACGAGAGCCCAACATGCAACTCCGTACGCCATGACTACCCTTGAGTCAAGAACATGAGCCTCTACCTGGACTCCTAACTCACATTTGTCGGCTTTTTAGTTCCGTAGGCGTGATACCTCCTGGCCAGTTGTTGTGATGATCCGACACAAACGTCTACTCGTGCCCCACGCACAAAGGAAGTAGACTACACCAAATGAACTCTCTCTGTCACCGGTGAAACAGTGCACTACACGCACCAACACCCATGTGCTCACACGACATGGTGTACAATCAAATCACATCTCAACATAAATATATCATGCATCATATTTATGTAATTATCCACATGATAATATCAACAAAAGTTCTCAAATCTCTTTACATGCTTTTAAAAGTATATTAAAGCATTTAGATCACATGAAAATAATTTCATATACCATTCATATTCTCCAAAAACATATTTTCTTTAATTCTTTAGAAAATATCTCATTTTCAATTAATATGCCTTTTCAAAATAATTTAAACAATTATTTCACGTATTCCAAAAAGAACCTAGCACATCGTCTAAGCTTTACGAATCTATACTAACCCATTTAAATTCGTAAGGGTTTTCTAAGCCGTCTATTCTTATTTAATTTAAATAAGAACATTATTTAATCACATAGGAATATTTTAATAAATTTTCTTAAATTAATTCCTAAGTCCCATTCTGATCCTAAACAATTTATAGATATTTAAACTAGCAATTTAATATATCTATAATAAATTAAATAAGGGTTTTGCACCCCTAAACTACTTCGATAATGCGGAGTGAGAAATATAATTTCCCACCTAATTTTATACGTTACCGAACAGCCCGAACCAGCACAGTACCGGCGCCCGAACACGAAGCCCGCCGACCAAAATCGTCCAAAAACTATTTCGAATATATCGAAATGTCCGTCTTACCGCCCTATTCAATATAATTAAAATTCATTAGCAATCGATAATTAATTCAGAACAAATCTACAAATATCGAAACCGAAATTCATACCGAAGAATCTGAAGTTCCCGGCAAACCGCTCAACGGTTTCGCACCAATTTCGGATATGACGTACACGGCACCGAGGCCGAGCTTCCCTCAAAGTTTCGTGCCAAACAAGGCCTGACTCGGCACTGAGTCGACCCGACTCAGTCCGAGTGAACCCGGTTCTGTTCGTCACTGCCATACACGACCACAAACACCACCACGTCCGGCGAACCATCAGTCCACCTCCATGGTCGCCGTCGTCCCCATCTCAAGCGAGCTCCTCTCTCTATCCGGCCAACCCTAGGCCGAACTACAACAGCTCGTCCCACACGCGGCTCAGAGACGCGCCACTACAACAGCGGCTACACCACCAGGCCCCGACCGTCCTGCTCATAGCTGCACTGCCAGTCCAGCCGCCAAGACTCGGTGTCATCATCTGGGTCGCAGCTCCTTCGTCGGTGAAATCCACCAGTTGAAATCCTCTCTTGCTCAGAAACCCTTTGTCCGTACCTCTCCCTCTCTCACCCTCTCCCTCGCCGGCGGCGAGAATTGATGGAGACGAAGCATGAAACCAGGTGGTTGTTAGGAGGAAGAAGATGGACTCGTGTAAGAGAAGAGATATGGCTTCTTTTCAGCCACACAGACCCTTATCTGTGATATACGTATATATATAAATACAATTTCCAATAATTTATATATATAAATACAATTTCCATTAAACCCAAATATATATATATATAATTTTAATTAAATATATATATATATAATAAATCTCAAAATGCGCCGGGTACCTCTAAATAAAATCACACGAGCCCGTAAATATAAACGGGTCGCCCAATTAAATATACCGGGGTAGAAACCCAAATATCGGAACACTTAAACAAGCCCGACCAATTAAAATGTGTCGTCATCCAATCGAAACACTAATCATTAAATGACGAAATGATACCGCGTAATTGATAACAGGAACTCGTGTAGTTGAGAATAAAAAAATTCGCGTAGTGTCGTCCAGTCGACTTTAAAACTAAACGCGAAAAATTTACAGGTATCAAATACCAAGAATAAATAATACGTCACGAACAAGTGACGTCATTACCGAAATTAAATTATAAATAATTTCAGTAAAAAGGATAATAACACGGGGTGTTACACTAAGTCTTGAAATAAACTCTTTGTATTTAAAAGGAAAAACCCGTTTTCGCCTACCCCCGTAGCAACTAAACGTTTTTGTACTTTATAAAATGATCTTAGGATCTTCTTTAAAAAGATTTTCAACTTCTAAAATTCGGTGATGGCGATTGAAGGAGACCGGGGGCAAGACGGTCATTTTTACTATGTGATTTTTTAAAGGAAAACTATTTTATTACTTTTCTCGAGATTCTGAGATTTCTATACTTCTTTCTTAAGATCTCGTCCTGTAGAGTTTTGAAAAGTGGTTTCTTGTTTCACCTTTTCTTCGGATCATTTCTAAGTCTCGGGTATGAGGCTTGGCGTTGTTCAGTGCACACATATAGTGTTGCCTTTCCCTTCTTCTTGGTTATTTGATGTCACCACCTAGGTGATTTGAGTTTTCGTACATTAGGGGCATGGATGCCGAATTGATTGGTTCGAGTTTTAAAATACTTTTCTTAAAAACTATTGAATCCCTGGGATTCATCTTTTTATAACTTTCACTCTCGGCCATTCGCTTTTGGTTTCCTTGTTCGGGTGTTTTCCCTAAACACTTGTGATGTTCTTAACCTTGACATTGTTGTCTCAGTTATCTGTTGGTTAGCATTGGAAACTCTTTTCCTTTGCTTAGGTGGTCGTTCATGAGAGTAGTGTTCTTGTGCTCTCCGTGATTTGATCGGTTGGTTTTTCTCGCCTATAGTGAGAGCGTTAGAAATTTAATTGACCATATTGATGATAGTATTATGAGGTCGATGTGATGATGTGATTTATGGTATTGATGAAGAGATATGATTGAGGTGATCCAGTACTTGAGAGGTAGATTTTCTCTAGGAACGGGATGATGTTTCTTATATATATATATATGTTTCATATATATATATAGATGACAATTGTGTTAGTATGCAAGGATGTGAGTGTTTTTCCTCCTGTGTTCTCGGGGAGTGAGTTATGAGTATTCTTTGGTACTAGTGGTGGATTTTGATCCCTGTGGATATTAGAGGTGAGTAGACCTGTCAATGGATCGGATTTTGATCCGAATCTGATCCAAATCCGATCCGATTAGCCGGATATGGACTGAAAATAAAATCCGATAACCCGATTAGGATCCAAATCCGATAATCCGATTTATTAACAAATTGGATTTGGATTTATGTCATCCGATCCGATAATAACCCGATCCGATATAAAATATATTTATATATATATAAATATATATTTGATATTTTTATGTGTATATATTTAATACTGTACATGTATATAAATGTTAGTTGTTAATTATTTTATTATTTATTAATAATGATTGATCATAAATACAATTATTAAAAGTGTGAATAATTTAGTGTTTCAGTATTTATTGATTTTTGTATTTTTGTATTTTTTTAATTAGATATTCGAATCAGATATTCTATAATGAAGAAATTCAAATATGAATTAAGTAAGTGAAAATCCGTCGAATTATCGGATTCGGATCGCGGATCAGGAGTTTTTGTCATCCTTATCAATAGACCTGTCAATAATCCGATTATGATCCAAATCCGATCTGAATCCGATATTAACCGGATATGGATTGAAAATAAAATCCGATAACCTGATTAGGATCCGAATCCGATAATCCGATTTCTTAACAAATTGGATTTGGATTTAACTGATCCGATCCGAATCCGATCCATTGACAGGTCTAGAGGTGAGTGTGTTTTCCCTCTGTTTGGATTTTCTGGTTAGCGTTGTGAGCACTTGATGATTTGTTAGATTGGACCTAGGTGTCGTGTACCTAGTGTACGTTGGTGAGAGTAATGTAGACTACCGGTGTTGGTACTTGGAGTACGAGTCTTAGTCGTACCTTGCAGACTCATGTTGTGTACTTATATATATATATGTATATATATATTCCCGCTATATATTTACTCGTTTACAGTAGCATATGAGTACGTGCCTTGGGTTTTCATGGCTGGGTTATGTTGTGGGCTATGTATCTTACTGGACGATTTAACATTACCTAAACAGTTAGAGGATGTGGTAGTTAGGATATCAATTTTTCCACTGAGCTTATTTGCTCACAGGGGTATTTCATCGCCCCCTGGTATTCCCACACCAGGTTGCAGGAAATGTTACGGCCACGGGCAGCATGCGGTGCAACGACAACTTTCTTTTGTTTTCTTTGTTACAGGTTTTGGAGTTGCAATGGGTGATGTGATTACGGTTGCAGCACGACTGGTTTGGAGACGATAGTTATCTGCTGTCAGTTTCTTTACCCATTTTGTATGGGATTATCATATATTTCTCTTGGGAGCCAGTCTGTTGGCATATCCCTATTGATGTATCTTTTATTTCCTGAATTTATTATTTGAGGAGGTCATTATATTTATTCGGCACTGTCATGTGCATTTCTATATTCTTATTTGAGCATTTGTGGCTCTGTTGATTATAGAGGGTTGTGTAGGGGTAGCGGTGCTTCTTTCCACTGCCTCGGCCCTAGTAGGATTGATGAATGTTGGGCCTGTGAGCCATTGATATTATCGAATTGTTATTTACAGGTTATTCTGTTGTGGTTGTGTGTCCGGTTGTTACATTTACAAATGGAACTCTGCCGGATTTTCATTAGATTCTGCTGCTTTGTTCTATCATTCTATTAGATATGAAATATACCATTTTTATCATTATTTCATACGTTTTCATGGTTAATGATATCTCAGTTGGTCGCTCATTTTAAGGATCACATCCTGGATTCTTTGGATGTCCCGGTTCGAGAGTCTTAGGAATTTAGGGGCGTGTCAATTAGTATCAGATGATACTATTGAGTTTTTAGTATTTGATTAGGCATAAAGTATATATTTTTCATTGTTATTCCATGTATTTTCTTGTTATTGTTGACTTTAGTGGTCGTTTGACTGACGTCATCCATTGGAAATTCGCTGATTATCTGGATTAGAGTTTCGGGAATTTTAGGGGCGTGACAGTTACATTATTTATCCAAATCATATTTCAAAGAATAGATCTTACCCATAATTGGAGCTATTATGAATCTAGTACACTAGAAATGAATGGTCTTCTGAATTGAAATTCTCCTTTTTAGAAATTCTTTTTGAATTGAAATTTGGTCCAGCTAATAATACAAAAATGGGTTAGAAGTATTAGTACATATTACAGTAAGTTTACCTAAAGAATGAATAAAAAAATACAAATGGAATAAGGGAATTATGGACCAAAATTATATAGTCCCTTCCTTATAATTATTTTCGTTAATTGTCTTTTTCTTCAAATTACTTTTTAAAAGTTATCATATTTGTAATATACATTTCAAAAGTAATTATTTTAAAATTTTTCTCAATTAACGTCTATCTACCAAACTGCCATGTAAATTTTTTAATTTTTATTACCATGTTATCCGTTTGTCACATACGAAACAAGAGTAATTTTGAAGGTTAAAAATAATAATTTTACATTTCAAATAAGAAAAATAAAACATAAGAAAAAAATATCTTGGTTTATAAGATATATGAAGAAAGAAGTCGAAGACAAGGGCAATAAATTGGGTACATTTTTACTTGTGTGCAATTTATTCCAGTAAAACAGGAGCATGGGAAACGAACATGTGTTGATCATATCTTTTATCTATTGTAACTATGTGTCATATTATGATGTTTGAATCATAAATATCAAAGTACTGAGTTAAAATTATAAATTTAATTATATTTTGATTTTTCTATAACTTAATTTTTTCACTTTTTGATAGCTAAAATGTACTTTCATTTCTCTTCTATTTATGCTTGATTCTTTAAAATAATCTATCCAAATATATTTATAATAATATATAATTCTCTAAAGTTATCCATTTCTTTATATTTTTTTATATAAAATACAAGGTTTTAATATACACCAAACTCACACTCAATACAAGTTGTGGTATTAATTAATTATGAAACACGTGTTGATCATATATTTTATCACTTGTAACTAGACCTGTAAACGGGTAGGATTCGGATCGGATCTGTCATGATCCGATTCGAACCCGATAAGCTTATATCCGATCCGATCTGACCCGATAATTCGATGGATTTTTACTTTATTGATCCAAATCCGAATTTGTTAATTTTCAGATATCCGATCCGATAACCCGATCCGATTAAGTAAAAAAAAATACAAAAAATTATTAATTTTATATTTTATTTTTATGTTATTTTTTAAGAATATGAAATACTAAATTATATATTTTACAATCAATGCTTATAATACATGACTATAAAAACATAAAAATGAAAAAGGGAAAAAAAAAATTGAAATATAATTAAGTATATTATTTAATATTTACATATTAATAACATAATATATATGTGTATATATAAAATTAATCGGATCGGGTTATTATCGGATCGGATTAGGCAAATCCAAATCCAATTTGTTAAGGAATCGGATTATCGGATTCGGATCGTATTCGGGTTAGCGGATTTTTTTTTCAATCCAAATCCGACTAATCGGATCGGATTCGGGTCAAAATCCAATCTATTGACAGGTCTACTTGTAACTATGGGTCATATCATGATGTTTGAATCATAAATATCAAGTTACTCTAGTTAAAGTTATAAATTTAATTATATTTTGATTTTACTATAACTTAATTTTTTCACTTTTTGATAGTAAAATTTATTACCATTTCTCTCTTATTTATAGTGGATGCATATTTACGCTTGATTCTTTAAAATAATCTATCCAAATATATTTATAATAATATATAATTTTCTAAAGTAATCCATTCGTTTAAATTTTTTATATAAAATACAAGGTTCTAATATACACCAAACTTACACGCATTACAAGCAGGGTTGGCCTTGAGTTTGGGAAAAGATTTTTAGGCCCTAGGCGTGGTTTTAAAATGAGGCCCCCATACTTAATGCTTGAAAGATATTATAAGAAAAGTTTTCATAAAAAGGACATAAAATATATCAAGGTGAAAAACAATGAAAATAACTCCGATTTTGGTGCTTTATAATGAGCACGATCCTTTTTTGATATTAGATAAATTCTTTTTCTCTCTTTTTTTTTTTTTTCCCTTTTTTGATATATAAATTTAATTTTTTTAGCAGACATATTATAAAGGATAAATACCACTGACACCCCCTCAAAGATACCATAATCCCACACGGACCCCCTTAGACAGACGACCGTTAAGTTTAGTAACGTTTTATTGTGAAATTACTAATTTGCCCTTCGATATATATTTAAAAAAATAAAATAAAAATAAATATATGTAAAGACGATTTTACCCCCAATTACCCAAATTATAAAGTTCAAAAATATATAAAATTTAATTTCGAAAATTTTAAATTTGAAAAAATATAAAAAATGAAAATATATATAAATTTGAAAATAAAATATAAAAAAATTGAAAATAAATAAAAAATTCGAAAATCATATATAAAATTTTAAAAAATATTTAAAATTAGAAAAAAAAATATAAATTTGAAAGAAATATTTAAAATTCAAAACAATTACATAAAATTCGAAAAATATATTAAAATTCAAAAATAAATATATAATTCAAATAAAATATAAAATTTCAAAAAATTATATTAAAATCTGAAAATATATAAAAATTTAGAAAAATATATATAAAATGGGGAAAAATATATAGATTAAAAAAAATTTAAATTTCAAAAAACATATAAATTAGAAAATTCTAGAATAATATATAAAATTTCAAAAAGAAATATTTAAAATTCAAAAAAATTATATAAAATTGAAAAAAAATTTAAAATTTTGAAAAATTATATTAAAATCTGAAAATATATAAAAATTTAGAAAAAAATATATAAAAAGGGGAAAAATATATAGATTCAAAAAAATATTTAAATTTCAAAAAGCATACCTAAATTATAAAGTTCAAAAATAATATATAAAACACTTGAGCTAAAAAATTTACCAACTAGTAATAAAACACTTGAGCTAAAAAATTTACCAACTAATAATAAAACACTTGAGATAAAAAAGAAATAAATTTACATCTAATGTTTTAATATTAAATATAATAATAAATAGTTAAGCTGCAAAAAAATTACATATAATGTTTTAATATTAAGCATAATAATAAAATAATTAATCAGGAAAAAAAAAGAAATAAAAAATCTCAAATCTCAAATCTCCTCCATCTTTGTTCACTTTGCTACCCACCTCTCCAACACCATCTCTTTGTTCTCTATCGTTTCCACCCCTCCATTGCCACTGTTCTTTAACTTTAAATTTATTTATTCTCCATGACTTCCACCCATGAAAACATTTGGATTAATATATTTTTTTCCCAATAATACACCATGACATAAACTAATCGATCCATTATTGTTGAAGAAATCTTCTGAACAAAACCCTAATGGAGGTTTCAGATTAGGGCAGATATGTGAGAGAGATATGAAATTGAAGAGAGAAAATCAACATCGGGAGAAAGATGAGAGGATTAGAGCTTGATTACAGATCTGGTGTTGGGCTCAGTGGAGGAGAAGGAGTAAGGTCGGGGGATCGGTGGAGTGTAGCGGCGATGTCTGTTCAGATGGTGGTGTTGGGCGTCGGCGATTCGTGGTGGAGGACATTCTATGGTAGGGATTGTGTTGTTGTGTTGCAGGAATGGAGGAGTGCGGTCGTGAATCTTGGTGGCCACCCTAATCTGCAAGATATATATGTTGAGGAAGATATTAGGAAAAAAAGAAACCCTAACCCTAATCTGCTTCCCACTTCATCTTCTTCCTTTGTCTCTACAATAATGGAAGTTATTGGATCCCATTCGGGATAGGGATTTGATTTTTTTTTAATACTGAGTTCTATTTAAAATTTCAAATCAATATTCCATGTATATATTAATTTGTAAAGCATTGTTAGAGAGAGAAAAAAAGAAGGGTTAATAAGTCATTTTATATCATTTGAGGGCAAAATAGACTATTTATGGGGTGAATAGTGGCTGACATCACTAATTAACGGACCAATCTAACGGAGTGGACTAGGAAAGGGTCCGTGTGGAAAAAAAATTCAATTTAGAAGGGGTCCGTATGAAAATATTCAATATCGAGGGAGTCCGTGTGAGATTAGGATATCTTTAAGGGGGTGTCGGTGAGAATAACCCTATTATAAAAATTATAAAAATTAGACTTTGAATTAAATCATTAAATGAACGAATTGAACATAGGTTTAAGGAGTCATCTATTAAAGTTAAGGATTCATATTTAAAGTTTTCCTATTTAAGATTTTTTATTTGTAGAAGTGAATTTGAGTTACTGTATTAAATTTTAATGATTAGTTGGTCTTTTGTCTATCTAAGCCTAATCATATTGAACCATATCTATAAAATTCAGAACAATATTTGCTCCATATTATGTGCTAAAATATACCAGTTTTGGCAATAAAGGGAAGCAAATAACTTGCATGAATGCCTTAGGATTCAAAACATAAATGTTATGACCTATAAAATTCAATAGATTTTGAAAAATAAAAATTAAGAATAAAATGCAATTGTCCACTGAATACAAATAATTATGCTTTTAAAACAAATAATGAGCTTGAACCCGAAGAAAGATAAGCAGCAAAAATGCCAAATGATATGCACGTAAAACCACATAAATGAGCCGTGTTTGGATTAGAGTTATTTGATTGTTTCGAATGGCATGTATATAAAATGTAGATTAGGATTCACTTCCACCCAAACAAGACTTTGGAAATATGCATACTATAGAATATTGAAAGTTACTCACCTTTATAACCTTTTGTGACTAACTAGCTATAGCCTTCCAATTGCTGTGCGTCTCAATGGGGATCCAATTGATGTGTGAGTATGTGTATAAAAGCCCTGCTTTTGCTTTTATTTTGATTATTGTGACATTGGGCTGAGTTTGATTAAGTTTAATACATGTATTAAGTTGTTGAGTTGGGCTGGAAACATTAAATTTTTATGTTGGGCCTATACTAGTACAATTGGAAAAAAACATTTTGAGGCCCCTGGCCCTAAAGCCCTAGGCAACCTCCTGGGCCGCCAAGCCCACCGCCGAGCCTGAATACAAGTTGTGGTATGATTTAATTAATTATCAATAATACCTGAAAAATGAGAAATAATATATGTTTTTCATTTCTTTATTAGTTACATTGTTTATCCAAATCATTTTTCAAACGCATGAGATATCATCTTTGTTGTTAAATATTTTTTTTAAAAAAAAGAAAAAAAGAAATCTTACCCATAATTGGAGCTATTGTGAATATGGTACATTTGAGAAATGAATGGCCTTCTGAATTGAAATTCTCCTTTTGTAGAAGTTCTTTCTGAATTAAAATTTTGTCCAGCTTATAAAACAAAAATGGGATGGAAGTATTAGTACATATTACAATAAGTTTACCTAAAGAATGAATAAAAAAATCCAAATGGATTAAGGGTATTATGGACCAAAATTATATAGTCCATTCCTTATAATTATTTTTGTTAACTGTCTTTTTCTTCAAATTACTTTTTGAAAGTTATCATATTTGTAATATACATTTCAAAAGTTATCATTTTTAAAATTTTCTCAATTAACTTATATCTACCAAACTGCCATGTAAATGTTTTAATTTTTATTACCATGTTATCCGTTTGTCACATATGAAACAAAAGTAATTTTGAAGGTTAGAAATAAAAAATTTACATTTCAAATAAGAAAAATAAAACGTAACAAAAAAATATCTTGGTTTATAAGATATATGAAGAAAGAAGTCGAAGACAAGAGCAATAAATTGGGTACATTTTTATTTGTGTGCAATTTATTGTAGTAAAACTGGAGCATGGGAAACGAACAACATGTGTTGATCATATCTTTTATCTCTTGTAACTATGTGCCATATTATGATGTTTGAATAATAAATATGAAATTACTCTGGTTAAAATTATAAATTTAATTATATTTTGATTTTACTCTAACTTAATTTTTTTACTTTTTGATAGCTGAAATCTACTTTCATTTCTCTCTTATTTATAGTGGATGATTGTTTATGCTTGATTCTTTAAAATAATCTATCCTAATATATTTATAATAATATATAATTCTCTAAGGTAATCCATTCGGTTATATTTTTTTATATATAAATACAAGGTTCTTCTAATATATATGTCACGCCCCAAATTTCCTAGGACTCCACAACCCGAGCCTAAGAGTTAAGGGAGTGAATGCGGAAGTAATAAAACGAAATAAAATTCATTGATGTTGTCAAATACCCGTACAAGGGTATAATAGACATGCAACATCTTAAAGATGCCAAAAAGATCACACGGGATCGAAAAGAAGGTAAACTGAAACAATCGATACCTTAACTGAAATGTTGGAACACCCTATGTTCAACCAAGGATAAAATGGTCATTTCAAGGGTAAAATAGTAATTTTCAACTACAAATACAAAGTTTGGACCTAGCACAAGCCATAGGAACAAACGGAACCAAAATCAAAGGTGTGAAGTGGAAACTACAACATTTTGAAAACCGACTTTAAAATCTCAAATTCTTTTCAAATAACTTCAAATCATTTCAAAATAAAAAATGATTAGTTTGAAAATATAGAAAAAACGTTGTTTTCAGCCAAACACCTAATAATCACATTCCATGGCAAATAATTCACTTCATATTCAGAACTCCAAATGAAAGGATTCAATGTTGACATTATAATGCTCTAAGGCGAAACATGCTATAGTTTGTTCAAAATACATATTTGCACAATCCGGTACCGAAGTGCACCAAAAGAATATAATTCTCGCGCATAGCGCTCCAAGGGATGTACATTGACAATAACACCTCCACTAACATGCTAGCCGGGTCAACATAAAGTAGTTTAATATTTGTTTACAAGTTTACAAGAAAAGGAGCATAGTTATATATGTGAGTTACACTAATGCTCTATAAAATAATTAGTTCGCCTCCTTATGCATAAAAGGGTGAAATCAACACCGTGTATCTACCGAGAGACTACGGACCTCCCGGAAAGGAATCACCACCTGAAAAATATATAATTCATGGGGTGAGCTCACTAGTCCAGTAGAGGAAGCGTCATCGCCTTAATCTCGGTAATCCAAGTGGTACAACCCAACCAAAGTTTATACCACTAACCCTTGGTCGGTCTCTTATTCCACATGGCTCTCACGCTAATCCGGAATCCCATCGAACCAAACAAATAAGTTCCCCAACGTGCTCACAACATAATTATTCATAATTATAGTATACTTCAGTCATCAAAACTACAATCACATATATATGGCAATTAAGATGCAATGCAACTAACACACCCATGGTACGCACATAAACACACACCCTACTCTAAGGGTTAACGGGATCATTCTCTAACCATTCACTTTATTCTCATAAGGGGAGGTAGATTTATCGTACCGATTCTTCCCAAGTGCTTTTGACACTTCACACTTTTAACAAGGAAGACCGTCAACACGACACGGTCGTGACATAGGATTTGGAACAAGTCCTCCCCCTATCGTCTTAGTTTCTGGGAAGATTAGTTCCGTAGGAGCAAGAAGCACCCCCTGGCCAGTTGTTACGACAACTCAAACCTGTTTACACAACTCGTATAAACTAACACCCGTGTTTTTGACACTACATGGTACCCAAAATGCATTAAGGTCTTCACTCACAACCATATGCCATCACAATACATGTTTATCTTAATTTGCATTATATTGTATCCAACTCAACCCAATGCTTACACTTCCACATTTATAAATAAGTTCACAATTATAAGCAATATTTCTCAACATGCTCTATCACAATACATGCTCATTTCATTAGGCAATATATTGTACTCATATTATCACAATGCTTACAATTTCACATTTAATAAGCAATAAACCACAACATGAATTCATATCACAAGATCATGTTCTCAAGGGCCTAAATCATCGTATAAGTTGTCAAGACCCAACTTGCATATATATATATATATATATATATACGGCATATATACACATAGACGCACACACCCTCGTACAAAGACGAACACAATTCGTTTTTTCCCTACCTCAATTCCAAACAAGCTTATTCAAGAATTCCCAAAAGAGGTCCAACTCAAGCTACCACTCCAAAGGTTCAATAGAATAACTCCCAACTATCAACGCACCACATGAACAACAAGATTTACTATGGTGTCACAAGAAAATCAAAATTTATACAAAAGTGGTTCCAACCACAAGAATCAATTCAAACCCTAATGATTTCTATTTTAGGATTTTATAGAGAAATAGAATCTTAAGAGTATAAGTTATGGAACCCACTACTAGCTTCTTCACAAGGTGAAAATCAAGAGCTATAGAAGATGAAAGCAACTCAATCTTCCATAAACATGAATAAGAGAAGACTCAAATCAATGTCAACTCAAGAACTCAAAAACATGAGAACTAGGGTTCTTGCAACAAAATCCTAGAGTGAATTAGAAGATTTACCAAAGTTTCTTAAGAACACCACCAAGAACTATCCCCAACTTAGCAAGAAGAGGAAGAAAGAGCAAGAGTTTGTGAGATGAGTGAAGTCTTGCAAAGTGGCTAACCCTAAAGGGTTGTAGAGATTCTCCACTCACCTTCTCACCATCCAAGGGTTGAGAATAAGGCAAGAAAAATGGAGAGATGATTCAAGGGTAGACATGAAGTCTTGCCAAATGAAAGACCAAGAATAATGAATTATTGCATTTGAGTGCCAACCAAACAAGACCCTATGATCCAAGGATTGGGAACAAAGAAGGAATAAGAAGATCAAGGGCTACAAATGAGACATCACTCCAAAAGTGTAAAATGACCAATATTTTCTCAACTTAAGGTTATTCACAAGAGTGTCATCAAGACTCTTAAATACCCTTTCACCCCTTGTCATTCTTCCTAATTACCAACATGCCACTCATGCCCCAACACTTAGCCAAAATCTCTACACTTTCCACTAAGTGCTCAAAATATAAAATTACTCATTTATCCTTCGGCTATTTCGTTCCCGAATTTGTTTCCAATAATTTTCATTATTCTCAAAATGAAAATACAACATGCAACTTACAATTTTTATATCACATACAACATGTAAGTCATGCTAAGCACATAAACACATAATCACATAAGCACTTAATTGTTTAAATACATTTTTTAATTAACACGTAAAAATATAGGACGTTACAATACACCAAACTTACACTCAATACAAGTTGTCGTATGATTTAATTATGAAACACGTGTTGACTATTTCTTTTATCTCTTGTAACTATGTGTCATATTATTATGTTTGAATCATAAACATCAAATTACTCTGGTTAAAATTATAAATTTAATTATATTTTGATTTTACTATAACTTATTTTTTTTACTTTTTGATAGCTAAAATGTATCATCCCGAGTCTCCTAAGACTTCTAAACCGAAGCTCGGGAGAAACGAAGTGTCACTATCATGCGGAATCTAACAAAAATATGGCATAATTCTGTTTGTAACTGGAACCCCCGATGGACACAACCACGATAAATAAATACCCTGCCAATAGATAATAACAAAATTATAATATCCTAGCATTCCATAGTGATACCAGGACCGAAGTAGCGGAAATGGAACCACCTCTACCTCTACACAACCCTCTAAAATCCTTTGTCTCAAATGAAAAGAAAAATAATACCACAGGGATATAGTGATGCATTCTCGGTGCCAAAAGAATATACATAATGCCACTGCTCGGCTAACAGGCTAGCCGTCGAAAGAATAGTCATACATACCCCAAGATGATATACATAAATAAAATTATAATATGAGGGAATGTAACACCCCGTGTTATTTTCCCTTTTTCCTGAAATTATATTTAATTTAATTTTAGTTATGACGTCACTTGTTCATGACGTTCATATTATTCATGGTATTTGGTACCTGTAAATTTTTCGCGTTTAGTTTTAAATTCGACTGTATGACTTTACAGTTTCCCTTTGATGACTACGCGGTTTCTATTCGACATTAATGATTAGTACTTCGACTGGGCAACGACGCATTTTAATTGATCGGGATTGTTAGGCGTTCCGACGTTTGGGTTTCTAACCCGGTGTATTTATTTCGGAGTGTATTATCTATTTGGAGTCCCGTGGAGCTTCCGAGATTTTAATTTAGGGATCGCTTGGACATTTTGATAAAGAGTTGGGGTTAGTTTGCAATTTTGATAAATTAGGGGGTCACTTTTGCAATATAGAGATATATGTATATAAGGTGTCACATTTATTTATTTTGGCCACATGACATGTCATATATATGCATATATCGGTAATTGGAGGGATACGCAGACCACACTTCTTCCTTCTCTTTGCACGAACGACCTAGCTTCCTCCTCTCCTTCCTCTTCTTCATGCGGCGCACTGCTCCACCTCCATCACCCTCATCTTCATCTTCTTCATTGGTGTGGTTAAGTGGAGGGAGAGAGAGAGGGAGGAGACGACCGAGAGAGAGAGCTAAGGGTTGCGCTCAGAGGCGCAACCTGGTGGGTCGGACATTCGTCGGTTGTAGCAGCGGCGGTCGATGGTAGCTGGAGGTGGCTCGGCGGCGCAGGGGCAGAGGCACTGTTGGTGGCGCGTTGCAACAGCAGCTGCGTGTGGGCGACCAACAACAGGGCGTTTCTGGCCAGTTTCGTCCAGAAACTTCGACCATTTGTTCGGTCAACTTCCCGACCTCGTTTTGGGCTGATTTTTGGAGGGTAGTTTCGCCTATATGTCAGGTACGACGTGTAAAAATTTCGTAATTTTATGTTGAATGGTTTGTCGGGAAATTCGATTTGAAGTTTTGAATTTTCGTTTAGGTTATTTTAGATTTAACCAAATTAATTAACCTATTGCTAATGGGCTTCGTATATATCGTATAGGTTGTTGAGACGGACGTTTCGATATATTAAAAATAATATTCGGACGACTTTGGTCGGCGGGCTCCATAATCGGGCGCCGATAATGTTCACGGTGGGCCCGAAACGGCTGTTCTGTAAGCGTTATTAAGGTGGGAAATTATATTTCTCACTCCGCATTATTGAAGTGGTTTAGAAGTGCAAACCCTTATTTAATTTAATATAGATATGTTAAATTGTTAGTTTAAATATCCTACGAGATTAATTAAATTCTTATTTAAATTGAATAAGAATAGACGATTTAGAATTTCCCTTGATAATTAAATGGACTAGTGGATGTGTGGACGTAAGGGGCGCGAATACTTAGACGCTATGCTAGGTTTCCCCTACGATACGTGAATTGATTGATTCAAATTATTTTAAATGCATGATAAGGGAAATTGAAAATATTTTCTAAGGAATTAAAGAAAATATATGTTTTGAAAACATGAAATTGTTTTCATAAGATTTAAATGCTTTATGGTATTTTAAAGCATGTAAAGATATTTTGAGATTTATGTTGATATTACCATGTGGGTATTTGCTTAAATATGATGCATTACATATTTATGTTGAGGCATGATTGTCATTTAGACCTGGATGCATATTGAGTTGATATATGTGGGTTGTGAAATCATGTGGGGATGTCTTTGTGTCGAATCGTCGCAACAACTGGCCAGGTAAAGGTGTCTCCCACCTATGGAACTAAAAAGCCAGAAGGTGATATAGGGTTGGTTGCTGCCCCATCGTGGTGGTATGCGCCACTGTTGGGTCCTGAGTATATTGCAGGAAAAGGTGTCTCCCACCAACGGAATTTGGATATAGGGTTGGTTGCTACCCCATCGTGGTGGTATGCGCCGCTCTCGCAGGGGAGTCGCAAGTAGGGCTCTCGTGCAACCGTCTTCCTTGTTGAAAGTGTAGTGTCGAAAACACTTGGGAATGATCGGTGCGGTACTCTTTCTCCTTGTAAATGGGTGGAGTGCGTATTCGTTAACCACATGATGTGGGCAAAGGGTGGTGTATGAGTCACATTGTATTTGCATGGCATTTATGTGATTTCATTTGACATGTATACGTGATATTATTACATGTGATGTTGGAGCAGGTTTAATATGTGTTATTATTGCCTGTTGGAATTTGGAGCATGTTATGTATGAATATTGTAAATTAAATTCATATTTTATAAATGCTCAGTTGATAATGATTAACGTGGAAGAAAATGATTACATGTGGTAATAAATTAAGTATAATGAAATGTTTATTTTTATACTTGTGAGTATATATACTTTTGTACCCTTGGGGGAGGTTAAGTATATTCGTGTAGTGATCTCTTTGAGATGATTGTGGTTAGTCGTGTGACCGTGTTGGAGATTGAGGTTAGGGATTGACTTTAGTATCAATTGATGTTTGAGGCCTTAGAGTAGGCGGGTGATGAGATTGTGTGAGATTTGGATTGATGAGAAGAGGTTATGGTTGATGTGATTTATTAAGTACTCAAGGTACTGTAGTTTGACAGACTTGGTTCTAGTGCTTAGTTCATTCCCCTGAGCATTCCTTGTACTGTGTTTTGTACGCTAGTATGTAGTCGTTGACTTCTATGTCATTCCTTGAGTTGTTGGTTACGGCGTGGTGCCGAACCTCTTCCATGTGTCGTCATTTGATTTCGTGGGGTTGGAAACGGATAGATGTGTTCCGTGAATCCAACGTATTGTCTTCCTTCATTGTCCTTTCGGGACATTATAGGAATCCTTGTAGTGGTGTTCATTCTTATGTGGCTGTCATTTTGAAAACGGTGTTTTCTAAACTTTTTTGTATTTAAAAGGAAAAACCCATTTTCGCCTACCTCCGTAGCAACTAAAAGTTTTAGTACTTTGTAAAATGATCTTAGGATCTTTTTTTTGAAAGGATTTTTAACTTCTAAAAGCCGGTGATGGCAACTGACGGAGACCGGGGGCAAGACGGTCATTTTTACTATGTGGTTTCTTAAAAGGAAAACTATTTTATTACTTTTCTTGGGATTCTGAGATTTCGAGACTTCTTTCTCAATATCTCATCCTGTAGAGTTTTGAAAGGTGTTCCATTGTTTCACCTTTGCTTCCTGTCATTTCTAAGTCTCGGGTATGAGGCTTGGTGTTGTTCAGGGCACACATATAGTGTTGCCCTTTCCTTTCTTCTTGGTTTTTGATGTCACCACTTAGGTGATTCCAGTTGTTCCACATGTTAGGGGCATGTATACCGAGTGGATTGGGTTCCTTGTCCAGGTGTTTTCACTAAATACTTGTAGTGTTCTTTACCTTGACATTGTTGTCTCGGTTATCTGTTGGTTAAGCATTGGAAAGTCTTTTCCTTCGCTTTGCTTTGGTGACCCTGAGGTGGTCGTTCTTGTGAGTTGAGTTCGTGTACTCTTAGTGATTTGATTGGATGGTTTTCCTCGCCTACAGTGAGAGTGTTAGTGATGTGATTGACCCCATTGATGATAGTATTATGAGGTCGATTTGAATTATGGTATGGTGATATGATTGAGGTGATCTAGCCCTTGGGAGGTAGATTTTCCTTACGAATGTGATGAGGTTTGTTATATATATATATATTGTATATATATATATATATAGATGATGATTGTGTTAGTACGCAAGGACGTGAGTACTTTTCCTCCTGTGTTATCGGGGAGTGAGTTATGAGTATTCCTTGGTGCTAGTGATGGATTTTGATCCTTGTGGATATTAGAGGTGAGTGTGATTCCCTCTGTTTGGAGTTTCTTGTTAGCGTCGTGAACGTTGGATGATTTGTTAGGATTGGACCTAGGTGTTGTGTATCTAGTGTACGTTGGTGAGAGTAGTGTAGACTACCGTTGTTGGTACTTGGAGTACGAGTCTTAGTTGTACATTACAGACTCATGTTGTGTATTTATATATATATATGTATCCCCGTTATATATATACTTATGTACGGTAGCATGTGAGTACGTGCCTTGGGTTTGCGTGGATGGGATTAGTCGGGCTATATATATATCTTGCTAGATAGTTTAGCATTACCTAAACTGCCAGAGGATGTGGTAGTTAGAGTATCTTTTCCCACTGAGCTTATTTGCTCACAGGGGAATTTCATTTGCCCCATGGTATTCCACGCCAGGTTGCAGGAAATATATGGCTATGAGCAGGATGCAGTGCAACGGCAACTTTCTTTTGTTTCCTTGTTACAGGTTTTGGAGTTGCGTTGGGTGATGCGGTTACGGTTGCAGCACGACTGGGTTTGGGGACGATAGGTATCCGCTTTCAGTTTCTCTACCCATTGTTATGGGATTGTTATGTATTCTCTTTTGGGAGCCAGTCTGTTGGCATATTCCTGTTGATGTATCCTTTATTTCCTGTATTTATTCTTTCAGGAGGTTATTGTATCTGTTCTGCACAGCTAGGTGCTTTCCTGTATTCTTATTCGAGCAATTGTGGCTCTATTGATTTTAGAGGGTTTGGAGAGGTCTTGGTTTCTTTCCACTACCTCGGCCCTAGTAGGATTGATGAATGTGGGGCTTGGAAGCCATTGTTATTATCGAAATGTTATTGGCAGGTTATTGTGTTGTGGTTGTGTATCCGGATGTTCCATTTACAAACGGAACTCTGCCGGATTTTCGTTAGATTCCGCTGCTTTGTTTATTATTCATTTGGGTATGAAATATACCGTTCCATCATTATTCCATACGTTTTCATGGCTAATGATATCTTAGTTGGTTGCTCATCATAATGATCACATCCTGGATCCCTGGATGTCCCAGTTCGGGAGTCTTAGGAATTTAAGGACGTGTCAGCATGATATTAGAGCACTTTTACCCTTTTGTGGGTGTTTGATGATGAAGGTCATTTGTTTTTCGTTTCTTTTTACTTCCGCATTCACTCCCTTAGCTCTTAGGCTCGGGTTTCGGAGTCCTAGGAATTTGGGGCGTGACAGGGAATGTATCGAGTCCTCACAATTACTGTTGCCTGCACACCGCCCGTAACCAGCTCCAAACCTGAAATTGACAAATAGATGGGGTGAGTAAAATATACTCAGTAGGGAAACCCCAACCACCTAGGCCCTAAACTACAAGGTTATACCAACCTACCCCGTAATACTCTCGTACTCTAAGTCACACCTATTGTCTCCCCAAGGCACATATGCCTATCCGAGACCCCCAATAGAACTCCCCACATACCTTGATTGACACATGAAATACTCATACTCAACCACTACTTCCAAGATTTGAATCGCGCCAAACCACAATCGAGTTCTTGTAGGAATATACTTAGAAAGGAAAACAACCATAACCATGCTTTAAACACAAAACCTGACCTAGTGGAATCCCACTACCTTGCATGAAGCTAATACACCACTATACCGTGAAAAGAAATGATCTGTATTGTGCACTAGCTGCACATGATTCCGATCAGTGAAGTGATCACTACCATGCACAATACATGAAACCTCTGAGGTCTGAGAAAGGGAATAATGACCATGCATACATTACACAACCGTGAGAACTAAGCTCATCATTCCGAGCAATAATGCTCTACTGTATAGAACCCTAAGACACTCTGTGACTGTGAATCTTCCCCACAATCCCTTGTCCTAGAACAACCACTACGGAACCTCAAGTCCACGCTATCACACATGGCCTCGAAGAAAAGATACTCCCTTCATAGTCCTATGACCACTGCCAATTCCCCAGGACGATGCCACGTCAGGCCTCTCTCGTTTTGTGACTCATCCAAATATCGCCATTCCTAGCCAAAGCCCTAGTTCACCTTTATCACCTCAGTGAATCAACAATCAATTAACCGAGTTCAATTTCCACTCGTCATGAGCATCTCTCATCATAACCCAAACCCACAAGTCGTAAGCCAGTCGAAGACAATAGCCAACCTTTGACCCACTACACTTAACCCACTAACTGTCATTACAACCTAAGCTCGAGTCTTAACTCATAACCTAGGCTAACGTACAACGCACCTCAGGACCTTGACCCATCTCCTTATGAATCATAACCCTCGTACTCCAGTATCACATGTCATGACCCTACCATTTCTTGAACAATCCAATACAACACCGACTCATCCAAAGTCCCATAGCCTATTACACTAGGTATCAAGGCTGACTCCATGAGTCCTGCCTATAATAAAGGCTGAAAAATAAATATACTCAATACATATACAGTTACCCCGGTACTCAACCGAATAAAGGGGTTAACTCTAAGCAATCCACATAACCTTTCAGGTTCAGACTTGTCTCCCTACCACTATCTAGGTAGCTTAATGACCCACGTGAGTAACACTCAACCTATAAAGCATGTACATGTAAATAACTAAGCCGAATATGATCACTATGCCGCTTGTTCATGATTTAGGCCGACACTCCACCTAATACAATCTAACCCATCACCGGACTAGAATTACACGCCTCAAGAGCCCGAGGGTAATCCTGTAATAAGATAGCACATAACACAATATATCCATGCAATAATAATTACATATCCAGATATTATTGCATACATAAGTCCGTATATATATCAACATTAATTAACCACGTAGATATCATATAAACACATAGTCATCTCAAATATGCCACAAAATGCTATGAATGTCGTGAACTGCCATGCAAGCCACTCCGCTCACTGACTCACAATCACCAGCCATGCATCGCCACATCCGGCAGACACGCACTGTATAATCACCAGCCACGCATCGCCATATCAGACAGACACGCACTATACAATCACCAGCCACGCATCGCCATATCAGGCAGACACGCAATGTACAATCACCAGCCACGCATCGCCATATCTAGCAAACACGCACTGTACAATCACCAGCCACGCATTGCCACATCCGGCAAACACGCACTGTATAACTACCCCAATCCTCAGCAACCTCTAATCTGAGTTTATGCACATGCATGCCATGATATGTCATCATGCCTAGTCTAGCAAAACTAACGTGCTAACTAGAAAATTTTAAATTAATATCATGTCCCCACATATTTCATACAGTCAATGACAATTATGTAATTTTTCACAGGGATTCACAGAAAAAGAATTGTACATATTTAAACTTGCTTTAATTTATTAACCATTTTAATACAGTCAATAGAGTAAGTACGAATTTACTCTGAGGTAAGGGACTTTTGTTCGTGTTTTATTCCGATTTTGTGGGCGTACGTCTAATTAATTCTGGAGATTTAACATATTGTATTATTTGATGTTAATTGTAAAATCGTGAAAATTAATCAGTTTAGATTAATTGGTATTAGTTGTAACACTCCGCTCCAACACTTGGTGTAATATTGTCCGCTCTGGGCCCAGCCCGCACGGTTTTGCTCTTGGGCTCCTCCCAAAAGGCCTCATACCAATTGGAGACAACACTGCACATATAAGCACATCCCCAGACCTCTACCCGGGCGATGTGGGACATCACATTAGTAGTGATCCCTATAATTCAACGGAATTGGATTAGTGGATAATTAATCGGAAAAAAAATTGTTAGTTGGATTGTTATCAGAATTGGAGTCCCCAGGTTAAATCGAGACCGGACTGTTTAGTTATAATTGGAGTTTGATGTAGGGTAGTTTACCCCTTTCTCGACTCGTGGTTATGTGAGTTGTAAATTAACTTAGAAAAGATTAAAATCAATTTAAAATCCACGGAATTGTCAATTGAGAAGGATCGAACACAGAAGGCTTAAATTGTAAATATTTAAGCTTACTTTAATTTATTAACCATTTTAATAAAAAAATTCTTCAATAGTTTATGCAAGGTCGCGTTCCAGGTATTGATATGCCTATAGAATTACACTACCTGAATATTATCCATCTGGGTCTCACAATCAATGAATATTCTCCGTTCGGTCGAACAATTTAGTCTATTTGTTTGGTGCAAGTGATCACTAGTCAAGTGGAAGATAGGGTACAATAGCAGAATAATGATACTCATAAGAGACCGATAATAGTGAAACCAGTCAGTAAGCTGGCCCTGATTTTTTTACTAGCGGAATTGACAGCGCGAATGAAAGGTCAAAATATGACAATTGTTTCACTCTGCCATCGTTCTATGAAATAGTTCTCCAATAAGTCACTATAATGGTAATTTTCCACATAAATGAAGGTAACACACAAAACTGTATTACCCAAATACCAGACATTTGTATAAAACCATAAAATTGGAGAAGAGTAGTAGCAGAGTACCAAGAATAACATCGAAGCCTTCACTAGCGAGAGCCTCCGCTGCAGTAGCACCCAACCCAGATGTGGCCTGAAATCAGCAACCCCACCAACCAAAACAACATCAGAATTCCAGTTTTTGGCAGTGAGAATTTGTGTGTTTTAAACTTGATGCCGAGCTCTGCTTGTTCGGCATATCTAGACAGGACAATGCTTATGTGGTAACAGTAATACGGAGACGTGTAGATGACTATGAAAGCAGCTTTTCTTTTTCGGGATAGAACACTGGCTTGATGATCCGTAAGAGCTTTATGTGGAAAAGAATTCATACATGCGCACAATAAGACCGGCTTGGCTTCTGAATCATGCATCCCACGTAGGGTGAACAAGTCCGGTACCAGGCAGGTCAAACAATTTAACAATACGGTTTAAGTCTAATAACACACCAAAAGAAGAATATTTATTTTTACAGAACTGCAATATCAAGAAACAGACAAGTTATGAAAACCAACTGTATTAACAACAATGTGCCACTTTAGAGATTCCTATATATTCCATGGAACACGTACATATCTTCTAGCATAAGAAATTAAACGACCTCAAAATCCTATCCATGTGATAGAAAGTTCCTGAGACCAAACAATGCGCCAAACTAAGTGCTGCCTCCAGACTAGGACAATAGTTCATGACCTAGATTCTATAATAGCACAAATAACAATTTGCCAGCTAAAATCTACCTGTTAAACAACTGCATGATTGTGGTTGCATAAGTAACAAAAGAAAATAATAAAAAAATTAAAATTTAAAGCCAACAAATGGAAATGCTAACGATCTTTTCCTCCCCTATGGGGTGGCATGAGCAGATCTGAAAAACCTACTTTATTAAATAATTAGGATTGTCAACGGCACCCCAGAGAGTTGATTTTATAAACACCAACTCCGTATTTTATTTGAACCTTGTAAGGTTATTTGGCTAGACAATTAAGGTTAGCTGCATTATGCCAGCTATTTTATACATAGTAGGGAATTGGCATCAGCCAAACATCAGACAATACAGATATCTATCCAACTTTAATCAGGTTCTGAAAAAAGAAGATCCACATCACCCATCAATAAAACAACCTATGACTTCAAAATTTAGGAATAAGCTTCAAGATTATCAGCTTCCGCCTCCAAACAGAACTGTCCCAGATAGGTATAGAATGACTAATAACCATTCGTAGTATATAAGTCCAAGCGAAGTTCATTAGAAGCTAAAACATTCCCAAATAATGCACCTGAAGGGTCCCTAACGATCAAGCAACAAAGGGCAAACTTTGCTCTTTCTAAGACAACAGCCTCAGTGAAACAACACGAGTCACAGGTAAACAAAATATTAAATTTTAGCTTAAGGTTAATCTTTGCTCACTGCACAGACATGAAATATAGGTGCATCAATGCTGAGTAAGAAAAGAGATCATGTAGGGACCGGATATCAAGTGGTCTGAGTTCTGGCATTAGCCAATGCTACCATCAGAACTAAGATGAACAGCCTCGTTAGGCAGTTTTATCACCACAAAATCCCATCTTTCTTCTTCAGCTGATACTACCATCAGAGCATAGCTTAACATCATGGCAGTTATTATACCAAATATAATAAATATCAAATATTTTTCATTTTGATACGTACAGGATTTTTCTCCTCTCTTAAGCCACAGTGAACTATTACATTTACTCAATAAGAAGAATACTTTCACTAAACACAAAATCTAAGGGGAAAAAAATCCCAAAATCTATAAAACAGCAATAAAAAAGCATCCAGAATGCCGTAGTGTAAAAAATATTTTGTTATCTTAAGTGATACCACCGAATATACCTTGCAGAACATTGTCCTCGTACTCGGAATGGTCATCAACATAGTCTCTTTTGATACGCCCCACTTCATTATCTTCTCTGTCTCTCCTATAACTTGCCAACTCCTTGTCCACATTGGCCTTCCTAGGACTCAGCCAATTTTCTTCTCGCTAAAATCAAATCATTAGGCTCTATCAACTCCCCCCTCGTATAAGCCTCCCTAAGAAAAAACGTGTGAAGCTTCCCATAATTACCCCTAGTCGAATAAGGAACTCCTTGAGTTTCTTGAGCATCAAACAGTCTTATAGTACTTGACAAATCCCCTGATGTTGAAGAAGGAACTCCTTGAGTTTCTTGGGCAAATTCATTGCCAAACGAAAATGCGCAATCCTCTCCAAAGTAATCTTCTTCTCGACAGTCAACGACAACAATTCATGAATAGTAGCAACAGCCCTCTTCTCCATTCTCCTCTGTGCCTCTAGTGACCTCAACTCATACCCAGCGACATCTTCATACGGCACTTCAATCTTATAGTACTTGACAATCTTAAACCCTGGTGGGAAATTCACAACAAACGAAAACAGAATGTTCTCGGCATCTGTTAGGATGTAGCAAAATTTAAGTGGTGTTATGATTAGTGGTGATAGTATTGATGAAGAGAATTAGAGAAAAGAAATTTGGAGTAGAAAGTGTTAAACTTTGGCAAAAATAAAAGAAGAGAAATTGTCCCACATCGCTTAGAAAATAAATGGTGATGATTTCAAGAGCCTATATAAGGAGCTCAAGCATTTGTTTCTATGTATCCCAGTCAAAAGCATTTCAAGCATTGTATTTTGACTCAGTTAAATTTCTTTCTTAGTTCTCTTAATTTGAGAATAGAAATGTGTGAGTTAGTATATGTTTGGGTAGAGTGTGAGTGTATTGGGATAGTGATAGATTTGTGACTAATAGTTTCTTATTGACGGGATTAATTCTTTAGCAAAAACGAGAATTAATTCCTAACAACATCAATTCCCTCCTCTCTATACTCTCTCTCCCTAAGTCTCTCAATAGCACATTGGGTCAAATTCATATAATTTCTATCTACAATCTCAATGTACTTATTCCTAGTGTCTTTAGCATCAAACAGTCTAAAAAATCGATGAGTTAGAGGCGGAGCCTGCAGGTGCTGGACAGCATGATGAGCTTCCGGAGCCGGGTCACGGCGTCGGGGATTTGGGCGAAAAGGGATTGATTTTCTTGATCAATTTGGCGCAATGCTTTCCGAGTGAGTCTGCAAAAGAGGATTCTCTGAACTGGGTGTTCGAAAATCTCAAAGATGTGTGGGAATTTGAGGATGAACCGGCCGGCTTCGAACTGGATAGAATATTGCTTGAATATTGGTTTTTTCTCCACCTCCTCAACTTTGATGTCTGGTATTACAATACCTTGCTTCAAATCAATGTCAGAATATTAGGGTATTGATATTCCTCAAATCCCACACATCAATGTCACCTATTAGGATATGACAAGGAGACAGGCGTACGCACATGTGGCGGTGACAAAGAGTATTTTAGGATGTCATATAATGTTACGTAGTATAACTTATAATGTTTTAAAATGCAGTAGAGTATTGTAGTAGGCAAGTAGATTTAAGTGGAGAATTCTAAAAGATAAATCTTCACCATCAGATAGGATGCATCTTATTCATCTATTAGGAGGGAGACGCCTATGAATCCCTTATTTCTATTCTCTTCCGTTTTTATTGTAGTAGGCTAGTAGTTTTAATCCTTGTGTGGAAAATTTTGACCACAGTTAGATAGTTAGATTGGATGTAGAGGATGGAAGTGGGTTGGGAGCAGACAGAGATCTAGAAATTAATCTAAGTGAGAGCGTAATGTTATTTTTTTGAAATTTTAGTGGGAGCTTTATGTAATTTTAGTGAGAACTTCTCATAAATATAAAATTTTATGAGTAAAAATTATGAAGGAAAAATAATTTCAGTGGGGGTATTGGCCCCCACTCTGCCTACATTGGGTCCGTTGTTGGGAGAGGATGGAAGCGGGTCTGGAGCTTTTTGGTATGGAGGTGGAGTGGGACATGGGTCGGCTGTAAGTTAGTGTGTGTGAGAGGGTTGGGTAGTACTGTTTGTGGTTTTGGATTTCAAGACTTTGGTTGAATAGCCAATCAATATACACATTTTGGTGATGGGTCTTACTCTATTCTTCGGCAACGAGGAGGTGAAGGTTGATTTTGTGATTTTGGGGATTTTTTTGGTTAATTGGGTTTGTTTGGTTGAGAAATAAAATATTTTGTTTGTTTAAATAGTTATATATAGCTGGTGTATTCAATATTCTATTTGTTCAATTTATGATATATATTATTTTGTTTATTTACTTTATGATATATATATATATATTTCTTTTGAATGTTAAGATGATTATATTAAATTAAAAGAGGCAAAAGCCTTACAAGGATAAAAAAATATAAGAAACATATTCACCAAAAGAAAAAAACTAAACAGTACCAATAGACATTAGAAAAGCAAATGCATTTGGCATCTACAACATCTCTAAATGAAGCTTGGTGAAGCCATGATTTTGAAGCAGGCATAACACTATAGTCATCCATCATTTTGCATGTAGAAAACCAATCTGAAAAAGCAACTGCTATCCCAACCATGCATTGATCCACAACAGACATAGAGCCTTTGTCCATGACTTGACTAGCAGCACGCAACAGATGACAAGAGAAGACATGAAGCAAACCTGCAACTGCAATAGAAGCTGAACAGCCATGCCATGCAAGCAGCAAGTCGAACCAGATTAGACCAAGCATGCCATGCAAGCAGCACCAGGAGTCAGAAAGAAACAGCACAATGTAGGCTATGTTGATGAAATGCACTCTCAGAACACTCCAATAATCAGTAATATACGAACCAATCCTTGAACAAGCAACAGAATCATAGCAGCTGAGATGAAGCAGATCCCAAAAAAACCAACCTCTTATTTCCCATCGGTGTAAACCAGTCCAACCATGCAATACCCAAAGAAAAAGAAGTAGTCCATAAGCTCCGAAACCTATACCTTTGAATTACAGAAATCATGGCAAAAAATAGAGGTATGAGGTATGCAAGTTCCAAACATGTAGCAACTCCTTATTCTGAGCTGAATTTGCAACTTTAGAAAAAGGAAACAAAGCAAATCTCAGAGAATCAACAATCCTCTTAAGAAGGTGTTCCAAAGAGTTAAATTCATTAGAGTGAATTGTTCGATTTCTCTCATCCCATATTTCAGAGACTGTGGCAAAGAAGGCTAGCTTGTTGAGCAATGAAACCGAAGATTTTTCCTGAAGTTTAGCAAGCATCCATAGCAATAGCCTATCCCAATCTCCATCCGGCCATTCCAACAGACCTTTTTGAATAACTGATTTCCAAAGACTGGAAGTGAAGCTACGCTGAAAGTAAAGATGGTCTCTATCCTCCTACCTAAGACCACAAAAAATACATGTGGCTTGTTGAACAAGACCAATAGAGAGAATAAAATAAAGGGTGGGAAGCCTATTAAGATGAACCACCCAAACCATAAAAGAGTGTTTAGGTATGCAATGACCAAACCAAATTAACTGCTTCCAATTCACCTTATCAAAATGCATACTCAACCAATCCCAAGCTGAGTGAATTAAGAATTTATCATTTGAAGGCACCCAAATCAATCTATTTGGTCTTGTTAAATTAGAAAGGAAGTCATGAGGGAATGCAGCCTTGAAGTCAAGCCAAAATTAAGAGTTTAAGGCAGGGAAATGCCATCCAGAAGTACTAATCAATCTGGTAACAGAAGCATTAACACTAATACCAAAAGTTTTAATAGTATTTACTGGACAGAAAGCATAGAGAGGACCTTGAGGATGCCAGTTGTCATACCATAGAGATGTAGATCTTCCATCAGCTATCACCATCTTGAAAGCATTTCTGATAATAGGCCTCAACTTGAGAATTTTCTTCTAAGTTCAAGAATAAATTTGAGGCTTACCTAGCTCCCAAAAGTTTTTATTATTGATAAGATGAGTTATAACCCAAGAAACCTAAAGGGAAGAAGAGTCGGTCCTTAAAATATTCCATACATGTTTGATCATGACTGCATTATTCCATTATTCAAGATCCTTAATAACCCCCCCCCTAATCTAAGGGGGCAGAAACCCCAAACCCTCTTCCAAGCAACTTTACAACCTCATTTTCACATCTTAGACCCAACTTTGTATAAAGTAAAGGAACTCCTAGGTATTTCACTAGGAGCTTGCTAACTCTAAAACTAAGTCTGCCTTGAATATGTAAGAGAAGCAGTTGCCACACCAACATGAAATAAGGCACTCTTAGGATTATTTGGAAGAAGACTTGATAGTTGCCCAAATTGTTCTAATATAGACATAAGGTAGTACACAGAAGCAATGCCAATAGCTGAAAGAGAAAAAGATCATCTACGAATAATATGTTAGTAATTTTTTTATCCTTACACTTCCAATGATAATTGAAGCCATCCAAAAGAGACAATCTTCTTATCAATCATTCCAGTAAGAACCTCCATAGCAAGCACAAATGAGTAGGGAGAGGGGGGGTCTCCTTGCCTAATGCCCCTAGAACTCTGAAAAACCCCCTTATAAGAACCATTAATATTCACTGAAAACATAGGGGTAGAAATGTAAGTCATGATCAGCTTAATCAAGCAGCAGGAACTTTGAAAGCAGAAAGGGTAGCCTCTAAGAAGTCCCAAGATAAAGTGTCAAAGGCCTTTGTTAAGTCCACCTTTATTGCAACTCTAGAATCACCATCATCCTTATGGTAGCCTCTTAGAATCTCTTGAGCTAATAGGATATTGTCAGCGATGCTTCTTCCAGGAATAAATGCCCATTGATTTAAAATCACACAATCTTTAAGGCAACCTTTAAGTCTATTGGCAATGATTTTAGTAATACATTTATAGAGAGTAGAGCACAGAGAAATGGGTCTGTAGTCAGAAATCAAATTAGGAGTATCAATCTTAGGCACCAAGGTAATGACAGTGGTATTTATCTCCCTTAACATATAACCACGGTATGGAAAAAAGCTTGAACAACTCTAGTAACATCTGCCCCAGCAATGCTCCAAGTTTGTTTATAGAAGAAAGCATTATATCCATCACTCCCTGGAGCCTTCCCATCCTTCATAGAAAATATAGCCCTCTTGATTTCCTCTGCAGAAACAGGTCTAGACAACTCCTGAATATGATCCACGGATAAAGAGTGAGACACAAAAGGACACAAATCAGGAATAGGAACATTGTTTCTGGCTTGCAAAAGATCCTTAAAGAAACTGATCACTTCCTCCTCCAAAAAAGCAGGGTCTTCTAATCTGATACCAGCTCTTGAATTAATAGAAAGAATTGAATTCACCTTCTTCTTATAATTGGCAATCTTGTGAAAATAAGAGGTGTTTTTGTCACTTAAATGTAACCATTGTTTCTAGACCTTTGTTTGTTTTGGGATTCCTCAGCTCTAGATAGATGAATATAATTGGACAAGCTCACTTTCTCTTGTAAATGGAGTTCCTCATTGCTAGAATTAGCATCAATGGAGCTCTGAATAGCATACAACTTTTCCCTTGACTCTGAAACTTTGGAAGAGAGGTCATTATCATAGGAAGAATTAAGCCTCTTAAGCTCATAGTTTAAAAGCTTTAGCTTTTGAGAGACTTGGAATAAATAGGATCCAGGCAAAGTAGCAGACCAAACCCTTTGAACAATCTCCAGTGTATTATCATGCTCTGCTGCACTTAAAGGTCCAGTGTATGCTTCAAAGGAAGGGTGCTCCATTTAGATTCAATTTATGATATATATTGTTTTGTTTATTATACATAAAGTTCTTTCAATCTCACATAGGGTTGCACAAAGAACTGAAATAATTGAAGAATCAGATTGACTTGAACCAGAACCGATGGTTTGGTTTGGTTCGGTTCCAAGGTGGTTTGACTCAGTTCGGGTTCTAAAATTAAATAATCAAATTTTTAGATTTGACTCTGGTTCTCAACCATGTAGAATCGAACCGAACAAAAACCAAACCGCTTTTTTTAAATTATTTTTTAATATTTTTATTAGTATTATATATTTATTTATATATAATTTAAAAGTTATAAATTTAACCAAAGGCCTTGTAGCCTGTTGGTATCACCTTTCCTCCCCAAAGGGGAGGTTAGGGGTTTGAGCCCCATGGGACTCATGTGGGGTGTGTGAGTATCTTAACATTAAAAAAAAGGTTATAAATTAATAATTATAAGGTTATTATTTTATAAGATCTAATTCGGAAATAATTACTTTCATCCCACTAATTACTATATTTAATTTAGTTTATAATTATATTATGTTTTAATATTTGATTTTTTTTATTTTTTGAAAGACGATAGCAGGAACTGGAACCGAACTGAATTGAACTGAAAAAAATGATTTGGTTTGGTTCGGTTGCTTACATTAACAGTTCAGTTCCAGTTCTCATTTTTAAGAAATCGAAAATACCGATTCGGTTCTGATTTCGATCGAATCCCAATTGAACCGGATCGTGTCCACACCTAATCACACATGATTTTCAAAGAAATAAGAGATCGTAGATTCTGACTATTTTCCTTTCATATTGTAAACAAGATTCCATTTTTGTAATAATTATTTTGGTGCAAACTATTGTATAAAGAGAAAACAATTTTAAAATCACCAAAATCGATTTTGTAAGAACTAAGCAAATTTTTTATTTGTTATTTTTTTGAAATCTGTTTTGTAATTTTTTTTACCATACGAGTCTAAAAATTGAAAATTAATTTTTGTTTAGATTCTCTGAAAACCATTTTAGTAAACTATTATCGGAAATACATTCCAAGTAAGGCCGAAGTTATTGAGTGTCCATTCGTTTATGTGGAATTGGAATTGGAATTGGAATGCCATGGTATTTCAATTTCACAAATGCAATTCCATATACATAGTTTGGATAAGGCTTGGAATTCAAGTATAATTAGATTTCAATCTCAAACCCAATTTGAATGTAAAAGATCATAAATTTGAAATTAAATTAGACAATATATATAAATATATATATAGGTGTTGACCCAAGGTTTCCAACTATGAGTAAATGAGACATTTTGATGATAACAAATCATTGAATGTGGTGAATCTAATGTCTACTTGAGTTATGCTTAGTAGGTTGTTTATTCAAGAACTCAAGAGAGCTAATGGATCCATAAGAAGATCAAGCAAAAAAGTTTCAAGCTCAAAAGACATTGTAAATGAAGATGGAGACATCAACCCAAAGCTTAAAGAAATTGAATATCAAAGAATTGGGTAAAATAGTCTTGGGTGAGCAATAAATTAAATGTAAAGTTATTTTTGAAATAATAAAAATTTCTCAATTATCTCTATTTTTTAAAATTTTAGGTTATAAATACAATTAGTCTTATTACAATCAAATTTTATTAATAGTGTTTTAAGTAAAATCTAAAACATAACATATTGAATTTAAAATTTCAAAATATAAAATAAGTAAAACAAGTTTGGAGTTAAAGTAATCATCAAATTAATTAAATAATCATCAAATTAATTTGATTTTATTTCTCAAAAAAAAATTAGTTTAGTTTTTAAAACTTTTATTTAATTATGATTAAGGATAAATGAATAAATGGATAAATGAGTGAAGGGAGTAAAGTGCTAAATGGGTAAATGAGTAAATGCACAAATGAGTGAAGGGGGCAAAATGCTCATTTTGAAGTTTGTATTTTGCTCATTTTGGAAAAGTTCAGGAAGGGGCTTGATCACTTTTAAACCTCTAGGGGTTATTTTGCTCACTTGAGGAAGTTCAGGGGTTTTTTTGCACTTTTGCTTAAAAGGGTAAAATGGGTATTTAAGATAACATAAAAATCATGTGACTTGCAGATGACCAATGGGTGCCGGAAACAAGCCGGAAAGTGGTCGGCAGGGGTATTTGCAACGTTTTCAAAATTTAGGGGTGCCAATTCACACATTTTCATTCTAGGGGGTGTTATACGCACAATATCTATAACAGATGAGTGTTTTTGGCATTATCAAGAGTTTATGATATTTTGGGGCATGTTTTCTAATTATTGAAAGAAGCTGCTCTGACAGATTTTTGAGTTTTATTTATGGCTTTCTTTTCCTTTGTGCATAATTCTTTTCCTTTTTCTTTTGTAAATGTTTCTTGTTCATTTTTATTCAAAATTTGATGCTATTTTTGAAATGATTGTGGTGAGTTTATATTCCTATAGTGTTGTACTTGAAGCTCACCAATTTAATTAATTTTTGTTTTTGGTATATATGATATTTGCACATACATTCAAGCTATGTTTCAAAACTAAGAGAAATAATGTGCATTCACTAATTTATTTGCTTGTAACATTAGCGTTGACCCTACCAATTATCACTGTAGAGAGGGTATTTTCTACTATGAAAATCATCATGACTCGAATGCGCAATAAAATGGGAGATGAATCGATGAGTGATAGTGTGGCGACCTTGTAGGTGGGTGTGTCGTGGGTGGGTGCAAGTGGCACTGGCAAGGTATCAAACTGGGCGAGCTACAGGTGCACAGTTCCACATCGTCTGGGTTTTTCATACCATTCTATGACACGACGCGTTTAAAACCGTGATGGCAGGGAACCCATCAGAACTCCACAGTTAAGCGTGATTGACCTGGAGTAGTACCATAATGGGTGACCTCCTGGAAAATCTCTGGTCCGGGTGAGCCAAAAATAAACAATATTGTGTCTGAATTGGGTGGGGGTTGTTACAAATGATATCAAAGTCTGACCCAGCAGGAGGTGTGCCACCGGGAACGAGATTGTGGCGACCTTGTGGGCAAATTACATAGGCATTCAAGAGTAAATATTTTGGGTATGTTTTTTAATTCAACATTTCTCTAGGAAAATAACATATACCATCACAAGATCAAAAGTGAAAAACGTATATGGTGGTTATCACATTAACTGTCAATCTCGTCTCAATTTATAAATTACTGTGGGCAAATTACATAGGCATTTCAGATGAAATAATTATGTATATATATATATACATATATTAACATTTATTAATTAAAACTTTTAAGAAGTTGGGCGCATGTGCCTCGCAATACTTTTGAACTTTCATTTAGGTGGACTTGATCAAATTTCTTAAAAAAACAATTTTTCTTTACCTTATACAAAATGCAATAAAATTATAATTGCACAAGGGCATTATTGACTTTACACTCACAAATTAAAAAATTAGCGAACATTTTAATACATGTTAAAGTAGTAAACCCTAAACAATTTACCCGGGTGTAAATCTAATTTTTATAGTTGATTTTTGTATATAATAGATTTTTTTACCCACTTGTTATCGGTTTTAGTTCAAAGAATTGCACGTGTCATTCCTATCCGTCGAACAATGTAACGAGTCTAAGGGCGGGTCAATTGACAACCAATTCAAGAATCGGCCGGTTCCCATGGGCAGGCCTAGGCTTCTAATAGATTTCCTCTAAAGTCTACAACAAACAAGTGGGAGATGCAGGATTCATCAAAAATAATCTGATTTCTAACCTCCTGGCATTACCATAATGAAAAGTGCGGATCAAGGGCCCAACTAAGAATTAGTATCATCATGTTGCATTCAGTATATATAAAAAATAAAAATTAAATGCAATCGAGGAAGGAATAAAATGATCACTCTCATTTTATTGTTTAATTCAACATGTGAATTATAGGAATAAAATGAAATAATTAAAGACTTTTGAGAAGATATAATTTTTTTAAAAAGTGTGTATAATGAAATGTTTATTCTATAAAGGAGATATGGAATGAATTTTCTTCTTTTTTGAGGAATATTTGTTCTTAAAATTTACTTCAAACAAACAAAAAAAATGAAACGAACATTTCATTCCATTTTATTCTTACTTAACTTTTCATTCCACGCACACACACTCCGGGTTTCACACTCCTAATTTTGAAAAAAAAAACATTTAGTACTTAGAAAAAAATATTCACTACACCTGCATACCACGTTTATATCTCAATAGTCTTGTATATCTCTCCTTTATGTATATGAATTCTGAGATCTTGCTTCTTAGGAATTAATTATCATCTCACAATTAGGAATTAATCCCGCCCAAGATCATCCACACATGTTTTTACTCACACACACAATCACACTCATAACACAGAATATTTAACGTATTGGTTTTGATAAAGTAAAAAAGATAAATAGATGAATAATTCTGTATAAAATGAATGAATGAATGAATTACAATAGGTAAAGCCTCTATTTATAGAGGATAACAAGTAGACTTGGAGTATGGAACAAACTAAGGTGAAACGGGTCGGGCTATATACAACGGACCGGGCTGTCTATACATATATTCTAACATCCCCCCACAAACTTAAGGTGGGAGATGTAAGACCAACTAGAGTTTGAAAACCAATTCCTAAAATATTCCTGGTGGATGAACTTTTTTGAAAATATTTGCAGTCTGATCTTTTGATGATATGTGAAGAAGGCGAATAGTACCACTATGCACATGTTGACAAATAAAGTGACAGTCAATTTCAATATGTTTGGTGCGTTCATGGAACACATCATTGTGAACAATCTGAATAGCATTCTGACTATCATAGTGAAGAGTGGTACAAGAACCTTGAGAAACTCCCATGTCTTGTAGAAGCCAGATAAATTCCTGAGTAGTGTTAGTAAGAGCACGATATTCTGCCCCAGAACTAGATTGAGAAGTGACAGTTTGCTTCTTGCTATGCCAAGAGATGAGAAAATCTCCTAAGAAGAAACAGTAACCAGTAGTAGAACGACGATCAGTAGGATCTCCTGCCCAATTAGCATTAGAATACGCAAGAAGCTTAAGAGACGAAGTAGATGAAAAATGAAAACCATGAAACAAAGTGCCTTTGACATAGCAAAGAATGTGAAAAACAATTGTATAATGAGTTATCCGTGGAGCAGACATGAACTGCCTGACTAGATGAACTGCATAAGCAATTTCTTGATGAGTGACGGTAAGATAGACAAGACTGCCAACCAACTGTCGATACAATGTGGCATTGATAAGTGGATCACCATCAAGAGAAGTGAGCCTGAGATTAGTTTCCGTTGGAGTCGATATTGTCTTGGTGTTAGTGAGACCTGCTCGATTAAGAATACCATAAGCATATTTCGCTTGAGAAAGATAATAACCACCAGAATCAGAAAGAACTTCAAGACCCAAGAAATAACTAAGACGTCCGAGATCTTTCATTTCAAAATGAATACTAAGAGACCATTTGAGATCAGAAATACCAGTGATATTGTCTCATGTGATGATCATATTATCAACATAAAGAAGTAATAGTATGAGACCAACATCTGTCTTGCAAATAAAGAGCCCTAAATCATATGCACTAGAGGTGAATCCAAATTTCACTGATAGTGGAGCTAAACTTTCCAAACCATGCACGAGAAGCTTGCTTAGGACCATATAATGCTTTCTGAAGTTTGTAGACTTGATATGGAAAGTGATTAATGCCTGGAGGAGGTTTCATGTAAACTTCTTTTGTAAGATCACCATTAAGAAATGCATTTTTGACATCCATCTGAAGTATACCCCATCTTCGAGCAGCAGAAGCGACAAGTAAGCTGCGTACTGATGTAAGATGAGCAACAGGAGCAAAATTCGATTCATAATCGATCTCGTACTCTTGAGTAAAACCTTTAGCAACAAGTCTGGCTTTATATCGTTCTACTGAGCCATAAGATCGAATTTTAATTTTGTAAACCCATTTACTGGAGTCTTCCCTAGTGGAAGATTCACTCAATCCCATGTATGAGCTTTGTCTAAAGCCTGCAATTCCTCAGTCATAGCTTTCTGCCAATGTGGATTAGAACTTGCCTCTTTATAGGATGATGGTTCATGATGAGAGAAGATGGCAGAATAACAATGATAATCACGAAGATGATGTGGAAGTTCTCTTACCCGAGTAGATTGACGAGTAGTAACAGGATAAGTTGAAGCAACAGTGTCAAGAACAGAGACTTCAGTGACAGGATCATCAGACGAGGCAGGCGCATTTGGAGAGACCGTAGGAAAAAGCGCAGGATGAGGTACATTGGATGTAATGGACAGAGATGGAGTATTAGAAATTTATGTTAACGGATCAAAATCAGTGGTTGGTGCAGTATTATCCTCTGATGGAAAGAGGCTAAGTGTAGGATTAGTGAAAAATGGAGTAATAGAAGATGGTGTAAGATTAAACTTGGAAAGAGAGGAAAATATTTTATGTTCCCAAAAGATGACATGACGAGAGATGCGAAGAAATTTAGAAAGAGGATCCCAATACCTATACCCTTTATGTTCAATTCCATATCCCAAAAAATAACAGAGACGGGAACGAGGTTCAAGTTTGGAATGTTTGTGCGACTGTAGTAGGACAAAACAAGCACAACCAAAAACTTTAAGAAGATTGTAGTTAGAAGATGTGCCATATAATCGTTCATAAGGAGTTTGGTTATCAATGTTGGGCATGGGAATGCGATTGATAGTGTAAACAGCTGTGAGAGCAACTTTCCCCCAAAAACGTTTAGGACAAGAACTGTCTATAAGAAGAGTACGAACAATATCTAAGATATGACGATGTTTACGTTACGCACGACCATTTTGTTGAGAGGTTCCAGGACAAGAATATTGGGATACAGTTCCATGTTGACGAAGGAATTTAAAAAAAATTGTTTCCTTATATTCCATGGCATTGTCAGCACGAAAAACTTTTATGGGACAAGTGATAGGTGTTCTATATTGGTCATTTTTCGCCCCTATCTTGCGTTTGTTATGTCTTTACATTCCATTACTTGGTATTTTTATCTCGTTTGTGTGTGTAAGCATGTTTCAGGAGCTTAATGAAGAAATAGAGCTAATCTCGGTGAATTAACTAAGTTCGTGTTCGTTTTTATCTCAAGAAAGGAATCAATAGGTGTACCAAAGCAAAGAAGAGCTACCAGAGGACAAAATGGTCATTTCCTGACATCATTATCTCACCGAAGGGCAAAAATATCATTTTCAAACATTATTACTTCACTCAAAAGCATCAGGAGTCAAAGGGGACCAGTCTAGCTCAAATATGAAAAAATGAGTTTTTACAGCAAAAGATGCATCATACCCTACGTCATCAGAGGGAAAAAGAGGCAGACTGGACCTGAGCTAAGCTTTGGTTTGTGAGCCAAAGGGGGACCCTACGCCCTAGACCTATGCCCAAGCATAGGTCAGGAGCGTAGGTCCCGCCTATGGCCACGTGATCCCTTTACGTGCAGAAGTTGTTTCGGAGTTGTTTTGGAATTTTCCAGTTTTATCCCTGCTTCGATATTTTAAGTGATCGGTGATTCTAGACCTCTACATACAGGCTTATACAAATATTTACATCAAATTTTAGAGACATTATTCATGTATTATGAAATTACAGAAAATGGTAACCAATAGGGTTTCCCTCACTTGTCTATAAATATGAGAGGGTTAAGTTTAGTTGGGGGGTTCTAGTTCTGGTTCTGATTTTCATACACGTTCATTCATAGAGTTCTCACGTTCAAAGTTTAGACTTGCTTCCATTGAAGAAAACCACCATTGAAGACCTAGAGATCCGGAGAAGAAGGCCATGTAGAGCGTTTCTACACTGACAATGCAGATTCTCTCAGCCATGATCAACTAATTCGGTATCTAGGATTTTCTCACAAAACCCTAGCCAAGTAATGTAGTTCTATTTTTATATTCAATTGTAGATAGGGGAAACTATGACTATACTGTGATGATTGTGTTAGATGAGAGACCATTTTTATTTGTGATACAAGTTTATATATTTGGATTGATTTTTGTCTTAGACTTTTCGAATATATTTATCTTACACAATCACAATTATTCACTATGGACTAGAACTTGGATGCTTAATTTGTGATTTTCTACACAATGGTGGTCATAAAACTCAAAATCCTAGGTTGACACAGGTCATGCCCTGACAAACTTATATAGATATGCTTTAGTTTATTTTCATGCTTTAATTTACTTTTCTGCATTTACTTTATGTTAGTAGTTGGCATGCACTAATCAGTTTAGTATTGAGATGGGTTGTCGCGATTCGGTTGAGAGTAATCCTTTTTGGGTGCGACCTGATTCATAGTCAATGGATCGCCCTCATGCAATTGATATATAATCTAAACTATATTATGAGTTTAGTGGTGGAGTGAGGAAACCCTAGTGTTTTCTCTCTCTGAATCACAACCATTATTCATTATTGCTTTTTTATTATTATTAGTATTAGAAAATTCACAAAACCAAATTATTTTTGGAAAAATATAATTCAGTGTTTTTAGACTATTGAAGTGAACAATCCTCGTCTCTGTGGGATCGATATTCCCCATCTCAAGCAAAACTGTCTATAATTGATCTGTGCGCTTGCAGAAGGGTAAAACCTAAAGTGTCCTTAAGGTGTCGTTTTTTACCACATATTTTGTACACACGGGATGCCCACCAAGTTTTTGGCGCCATTGTCAGGGACTTGGCATTGTTCAATAGCTTTAGTAATTTATCTTCATTGCGTTATTGTATTGTATCTAAAGTTGAAATTTGTGTGTTTTTGCGAGGTACTCTGAGAAGCATAGGGGGATTTGGCGGAGCAGTGAAATTTGCATTGTTGGACCTCTTGTGAGTTTTAGTTTATCTTAATTTTGCACATAATTTTAGCTTTATTTCTGTTAATAGTTAGAAAACTTTAGAAGTATTTAATTTTATTTTCTGGAAAAAAAAATCTGCAGTTTTCTGTCAAAAAGTCCGATTTTCAAAAATGAGGTTAATTTTTGAGTGGAAAAGGGCCATTGAACGAAACTCACTACTATGCGATGAGCTCAATCGATTTTTGGCTGAAAAACGTTGTTTAGAACTTCAAAACTACGATTTTGTGATTATCAGGAAAAAAAAAAAAAAAACTTTTTGTGCGCTCAGTGTATGACTAATAAATTGACCCATTCTAATCCAAATATAGCGTTAGTTGTTTACGACCCTGAGATCGAAAGAAATCTAAGTCTTTTAGGTCGAGATATTGAAGAGCGTCGTCATCGAACAGAAGAAAGCGCTATGGGTGACCATTGAGTGAATCAACAGAGGGCACCAAAGATGTTGCTGAAAGGATACTATGCGCTAGAGGCGTATGATTCCTATGCAGATTTCCCAGAAGAAGAAGGCGCGAAGCACTTTGAGATCAAGTCAAGCATGATCAATATGCTTCCAAAATTTTCTGGCCTTGGGATAGAGGACCCATACCAACATATAAATGATTTCTTAGAGGTTGCATCTACAGTTAGATTTGAAGGTTTAACTAAAAATGATTTGTGAGTGCATATATTTCCTTGGTCGTTGAGAGACAAAGCTAAAATATGGTACATCAAATTAGCTACGGCAATTAAAATTAATTGGGAAGCCTTCAGAAATAATTTATAGAAAAGCACTATCCCATAGGAAAGACCTTAGAAGCACAAGATGCAATCAAAAGTTTTAGAGAATTGTCTGGTGAGCAGTTTCATGATGCTTGAGAGAGATATAGTGAAATCTTGTATAAGTGTCCCTACTATAGGTTCACTTAATAGGATGTGGCTAAGAATTTTACATGGGACTTGGAGAGGCACATAAGACTTTAATAGATGCGTCAACACAAAGTCAATTTACCCTGAAGCCGGCTAAAGAACTTTTAGACTTGTTTGACAATATCAATAAGAACGGAATCCAATATGAATTTGATTTGAGGTTTAGGGGTGGTCTTGACAAGAGATCTGAAAAAGCTTTTGAGGTTAATCATGATGAAGGTAAAGATCCAGTGGCATTAATAAAGGAGATATTAGAGAGATTTGAAAAGCTTCTTACCCAAAACAATCATTCCCCTAGAAGAGAAGTGTCAGAGGTAGAAGTCAATTATTCTCATAATGAGTGTCAAAATGGTGAATTCGTTGCTACCAATGCTAATGTAGCATGGAACTACCCAAACAATGCTCCTTTCACCAATTCATACACATCAAATGTCAAAAATGATCCCTCTCTGTCATCTTAATCATCGAATGTGGAATCAAGGTTCCCTTTGGAACAACAATTATATAATCCACAACCAAGGGTCCAACAGAGTCAACAATCATACCAATCTCCACCAACAATCATGGCTCAAAATTATCAGTCAAATTACCAACCCAGACAGCCATTCAATAATTTTCAGGCTCTCCATCCATTCAATAATAATCAAGTTGTTCAACCATATAACTATCAGACCCATTCTCAAGGAAACCAAACCCGAGAATTCAACCCAAATCAAGCTTACCCTCCATATCCTCAAAACCGTCTCCAACATCAAAATTCAACTCAAAATTCACCACAAAGACCAGTTGGCTTTGAAAAAGAGGTGATAAGTGCTCTGAGGGAGGTTAAAATCAATTTAATCATCATTCTCAATTCATTACTCAAATGGGAGCCCAAATGGTACAACTAGTGAATGTTATGGATGGGATAAAAAGAATGTTGCCTATTCAGCCAATGGATAACCCGAAGCAGCAACAAGCACTGGAGCATGGATCCTTTGTTGAGACTCGTCATGAGATAGTTCAAGCAGTTACAGTTTTGAGCAATGGATAGTAAAGCTGAGGAGCAGTTTGAGGTGAGAGCGAACAAGCGAAATGCGACTGAAAAGGTTCAAAGAGATCTACCTCAAGAGGAAGAAGAGTTGAATAGGGCCGAATATGAGGAAGTTGCACCTTACCCTCAACGTCTCCGAGAGTCAATTTCGTATAAAAAACATAAGGAGAAGGACATGTTGGATCCATGTTGGCAAGTCGAGATCAATAAACCTCTTCTAGACATTGTTGACCAAATTCTACCCTATGCCAAATTTTTGAAGGATCTCTGTACTCAAAAGCATAAAAATAGAACTAAGGTCCAGAAAAAGATTTTGTTGACTGAACAAGTGAGTTCGATCTTACTGAGTGATACTCCACTTAAGAGGAAAGATCCTGGTGCTCCCATTATTTCTTGTGTCATTGGTGACCAGAAGATTGGTAAAGCTCTTCTTGATATGGGTGTGAGCGTTAATTTATTACCTTACTCGGTCTATTAGTAGCTAAGGTTGAGAGATCTCAATACTACCTCGGTGGTGCTTCGATTGGCAGACAGATCAACTAAACAATCGAGAGGAATTTTGGAGAATGTCATACTACAAATGGGTAAGTTCTACTATCCTGTAGACTTTGTAGTATTAGACATAGAACCTGACCATAGATCGAGGAAACATATCCCTATTATCTTAGGAAGATCATTTTTGGCTACGGTGAATGCATGCATTGATTGCAGAACAGGGGTTATGGACATATCTTTTGGGAATTTAAACATGAGGATGAATGTCTTTGATACCAACCATCAACTACCTGAACCAGCTGAGTGTTTTAACATAGAGGGGATGGTTGAAGAAGTTGTACCTCAGAGTAGTGTAAGAGATGATTTGGAGATTATGATGAAAAGGTCGGAGGTGAATTTTGAAAATGGAGATGACCAACAACGATCTAGTTGGAAAGATATTGCTACGTTGTATTCACCGTCAAAGAAAGCATCAAGAGAGTCGTTTGGACCTTAACTTATTCCTCCACAGAAGTTGGTGCCTAAAAGTAAGCTTCCTGAGATGGTGTTGCGTGTGGAGGATGATGAATTAAAAGATAAAATAGGTGTGAAGAATGCTAGAGCTGATTATTTGCCATGAATTGTCATAGAGCCTCTTAAGTATCCCTTTTTAGATGAGCGAGTGTTAAGTATAAA
Source organism: Cornus suecica (assembly GCA_963922005.1). Taxonomy (NCBI): domain Eukaryota; kingdom Viridiplantae; phylum Streptophyta; class Magnoliopsida; order Cornales; family Cornaceae; genus Cornus; species Cornus suecica. Next base: position 22,355,926 of record OY998247.1, read on the forward strand.
CATGGCAGATAAGTTGTATTCTTGGGAAGATCCGTGATTAGGGACTAAGTATGAGGGGATACAAAATTGCGCATATGAGGATGTTCGATTAAGGAGGTGTCGTCAGCGGCTGAAGATTTTTGATGAGATTGATCCAGGACCGGAATTTATGGCATCTGTCAGTTTACTGGAGAATGATGAGTTGGCGGAAGAACTATTGTCTACGGTGTTGGAGGAGGATTTGATGAACACACTGACCATACAGGGGCTGAAGTTAGAATAGGACAAAGGAGGTACTTTATATGGTGATTATTGTTCTATATTCGATGTCATAAGTAGTACTAATTTTCCATGGGTAAGAGCGCTTAGAGAGTCACCTCCTACATTTTGACCTTTGATTAAGGGAAGTATGGCAGAGAGGAAATGTGTTGGATAGCCTTTTCTGGAACGTCATGTCAAAGACGTTAAACATTAGTCCTAGGTTGTCTAGCCTCGGTTTGTATAACAGTAGGTAAGTTAATTTTTGCAATTTCAATTCTTAGAGATTATAGGCCCTTAAGGCCAAATCACTTTTTATTTCATTTTTAAAAAAAAAAAATCAATAAAATCCAAAAAGAGAATTTTCAAAAATTCCTTGAAAAATTATGTGTCAATTTCTGGTAATTTTTGCAATTTCTTTTCCCTTGCTATGATATTTGGGTATGTGTTTTTTGCATATATACAGGTGATCCGAATAAAATTTGGGGGAGGAGGTTGAGCATTTCAAAGAATCCAGAACTGCGCTTCAAGGGTAACTGTATCTTGTCTCATTCTTTATTTTTGACCATGAGGACATGGTCACATTTAAGTTTGAGGGTGAGGGTATATAGTTATAAGAAAGGAAAATTTTTGAAATTTTTTTTGAAATTTTTGAAATTTTTTTTGAAATTTTTGAAGAAATTTTTTGAAATTTTTGAAAAGAATTTCAAGTTTTGAGGAGGTCTTTGTTTTCATGCATAAGTGTTTCGCATTATGAGTTGATTGAGTTTATGTTTATAATGTATAAGTAGTATGTGATGTGATGTTCCCGCTCATGAGAGTAATGATTAGATCGAGTTAGTAAAGTGATGTGGTTTACATGGGTGAATGATTAATGAAATTAAAATTAAGAAGCACGACTTTGACCTATAAGCACAAACATACATTCACTATAAGAAATAGGTTGATTTTTTACTATGTAGTTGAAAAATAATTTTGCCATAATAAAAGGGGAGTTGTTTTGGTTGAAATGGAGAAAATTAAAATTTTTTTAAGAAAATAAAATGCAAAAAGCAGTTATTTGATTTGAGTAATCGGGCCTTGGTACCACCAATATCACTGCTCGCGTTTAAAGGGGAGAAGACTGATGAGCATAAATCCCATGGAAGAAGCTCAGGCCCAATTGGTTGGGACTAAAAATTCTCGCTGGAAAGTCCGGAGACTTAGAAAGACAAAAATGGATGAAAAGTGGAAAGATAGAAATAATACGTTTTTACTAAAAATGGCAAAGTTTGATCAATGAAGTAGGAAAAAAGAAGCTGAAAATTGTAATTAAATGTTCACAAAATCACAGAAGGTTATCTAGATTTTAAGTAGAAAGTAGCAAAATCATTCACTTAAGTGGGGACCATTCATAACACGAAGCTTGATATAATTGTTATTTGGTAGTGAGTGGGAATATTTGCATTCATATTATCTTGTGTGTTGTATTATTGCTTATTTGACTTGTGTGTTTGAACTCATGAATGCGTAATTACAAAAGAATTGAGATGTTTGTAGGTACCATAAATGGAAACCTTCACGAGACTTCACTCGTCCACTAGGGGTTACCTAGGGGTTTAAAAGGCTTGTTACATGTGCTAAGTGTAATCGTTGACCCTCACGAAAGCAAGAGATTAGGTTAGAGTAGATAGGTTAGATAGAATAAGACTCATCACAAATAGTTTCTTTTAGTTTATTGCTAAGGGACTAGCAATATGTAAGTTTGGGGGTGTGATAGGTGCTCAATATTGGTCATTTTTCACCCCTATCTTGCGTTTGTTATGTCTTTACATTCCATTACTTGGTATTTTTATTCCGTTTGCGTGTGTAAGCATATTTCAGGAGTTTAATGAAGAAACAAAGCTAATCTCGGTGAATTAACTGAGTTCATGTTCGTTTCTATCTCAAGAAAGGAATCAACAGGTGTGTCAGAGCAAATAAGAGCTTCCGGTGGGAAAAATGGTCATTTCCTGACATCATTATCTCACCGAAGGGCAAAAATATCATTTTTAGACATTATTAATTCACCCAAAAGCATCGGGAGTTAAAGGCAACCAATCTAGCTCAAATATGAAAAAATGAGTTTTTACAGCAAAAGATGCATCATACCCTACGTCGTCAGAGGGAAAAAGAGGCAGGTTGGACCTGAGCTAAGCTTTGGTTTGTGAGCCAAAGGGGGACCCTACGCCCTAGACCTACGCCCAAGCGTAGGTCAGGAGCGTAGGTCCCACCTTGTGACCACGTGATCCCTTTATGTGCAGAAGTTGTTTTGGAATTTTTCAGTTTTGTCCATGCTTCGATATTTTAAGTGATTGGTGATTCCAGACCTCTACATACAGGCTTATACACATATTTACATCATATTTTAGAGACATTATTCATGTATTATGAAATTACAGAAAAGGGTAACCATTAGGGTTTCCCTCACTTGTCTATAAATATGAAAGGGTTAGGTTTAGTTGGGGGGTTCTAGTTCTGGTTCTGATTTTCATACAGGTTCATTCATAGAGTTTGTTGGCCTTGAAATTTATTCTCGGACAATAAATCCTATTTTGATATTAACAAAACATTTAAAGCGTGTTTAATACTAATGAATTATCAAGTTCATCTTTTCAGCAAAAGACAGGTGAACGACTCGGAAAGCAAGCTCGGAAAGAAAGATTGAATAAAAGCGAAAAGCCGTGAAAGAAATTGAAGCGCAAATGGAAAATCAATTAAATTCAAACGGCAAAAGCAAAAGTCGAAGACTCAAGACTCGGGGTAGATAGGTCGGGGAGCGATCATTGTAACAAGGTAATTTTATGCGTCGATTTTATCGTATAAGCTCAAATATAAAATGAACCGAACTCAAATGGAATGAAAAACGCTTTACCGAACTTAAACGGAAAGAAAAATATTTTTATTAAATGTTTTTCATGTTGTAGTCGACTAGAATATTCATGTGTATTTTCTAGTAGTCGACTAAAACAATCAGTAGCTATAGGTTTTTCATCCACATCAAAAGAGTCGACTGAAACAAGGCTGAGTCGACTAGACTACTCATTGTAGTCGACTAGAACTCATTCTAGTCGACTCAATGGTCCAAAGTAGTCGACTAGAACTCAATCTAGTCGACTAAATGGTCCATTGTAGTCGACTCAAATGGAGAAGGAGTCGACTAGAAGTTCCTCAATACCTGCAGATTTTCAGAAAACCTTTCCCATGTTTTGTGGATTGTGTTTAATGGTGTTCAAACGGCTCTTGTCATTCAAATACAATATACATTCTTCAAAACCCTAATGTATTGATATATATAGAATGATATGTGTTCATTGAAGACAAAGAGATTGAAAAACAAAAGAGGAAGAAAAGGAAGAAAAGCTCTCAAAATTCTGCAGAAATTTTCTCTACAAAAGCCATTGAAACCAAGCTTTGAAAATCTGATTTTCTCCAAGTTTCTTTGAAAATCAAAACCTCTAGTATCTCTTCTTATTCTCCAAATATCATTCATTGATTATATCCTTTGAGAATACATTTCTAGAGCTATTATAAAATCACCAAAAACACTTGAGCTTATATTGATTTATCTTCCATAAAAACCTTTGGGTTTTGAGTGTTTTTGTTCTTGAGTGATTTTATTGATTACATACGAATTTGTAATCTCGGACAAGTGAAGTCCACCGATTGTTCAAGAGAGGGTTGTTCTCTTGATTGAGAGACAAGCTCGAGAGGCTTGTGTTGTAAAGGTTTGCCATTCCACCTGTGAAGGAAGGGCCATAGTGAAAGGATCGGGAAAAGTCTCAAGAAGGGGTTCTTGAGCCGAGGAGTAGGAGTTACCGAACCTCGAAAAATCACGGTGTCAATCTCTCTATCTCTCTCTCCTTATTTCATTAATTTGCATGATATATTTACTTGAATATCTTGTATGCTAATTAGTCTTGTGATTAGTTGTTAGATAAATTGAATTGAATTTATTCATTTGACTATTGAAGAAATTGAGTATTGATTATATATTGTTCCAATTTCGAAAAGGAGTAGAAATATTTTGAACACCCTATTCACCCCCCCCCCCCCTCTAGGGTTATTTAGTGACTAACAATTGGTATCAGAGCCTAATCTCTATTTTTTGGACTTAACCGTCTTAGAGAATGATCATGGCCTCACATTTAGTGACTCACGTTGAAGGACAATCTATTATTAGACCCCCTTGGTTTGATGGTTCAAACTATAGCTATTGGAAGACTAGAATGGTAGACTTTCTTCAAGCTATTGATTTTCATATTTGGCAAGTTATTGTTGATGGACCTTTCACTATAACAAAAATAGTAAATGGAAAAACTATCCCCAAATTGCCCAACGAATGGGATAATGATGAACATAGGCTTATGTCATTTAATGCTAAAGCTAAGGTGAATATAAATTGTGCCTTAAGTCCAAACGAATTTAATCGTGTCTCTACTTGCTCCACTGCAAAAGAAATGTGGGATAAACTTGAAGTAACTTATGAAGGTACTACTCAAGTTAGAGAATCTAAAATTGATATACTTATGCATGAATATGAATTATTTGCCATGAAGGAAGATGAAAATATTAATTCTATGATGTCTCGTTTCACTAACATTTTGAATGGACTAAAGCATCTTGGTAGAATTGTTCCTAGATCCGATGCGTCACGCAAAATGCTTAGAAGTCTTCCGGCTAAATGGGATGCAAAGGTAACCGCAATCAAAGAAGCTCATGATCTCAACAACATGAGTCTTGATGAGATTTTCGGCTCTCTACTCACTTGGGAAATCACATTGAAATCTCGTGAAGACGACATCAAGCCAAGAAAAGGTATAGCTTTGCAAGCCTCTACCAAAAATGAAGCCATTGAGCCGAATGAAGAAGAAGTGGATGAGGACATTGCTTTGCTCACTCAAGAATTCAAGAAATATCTTCAAAGAAAGAAAGCCAATGGTGGAAAATTCATGAGGAGAATCGAATCAAAAGGCGAGCCTAAGAAAAGGGAACCTCCAACGTGTTTCAATTGTGGAAAGCCGGGACACTACAAAAGTGATTGCTTCAAGCTCGAAAAGGAGAACGAGAAAAGACCAAGCAAGATGGCTATGAATGCCACATGGGATGACTACGATTCATGTAACTCGGACGAGGAGGAAAATGGTGAAGAAATGGCAAACCCTTGTTTCACGGCAAATGAAGAAGAGGTACATTTAAATTCACATTCATTAGATAAAGATAAATTGTCATATGATGAACTTCTCTCTTCTTATGATGAATTACAAGATGCATTTGAAGAATTGCATGATGGATTTGAAAAGTTAGCTAGAAAATATATTCTTCTTAAGAAAGCTAAATCTTCATGTAGCTCTATTACTTCAAACTTAGAAGTTTCATGCAATGACAAAAGCATAGAGCTAGAAAAGGAAAACAATCGGTTAAAAAATACTATAGATGATCAAATAAATGTCTTAGCTAAATTTACAAAAGGAAAGGAAAACCTTAGCATTATGTTGGGAAGACAAAGAGGATCATTTGATAAATGTGGTCTAGGGTATGATGCTTTTGACAAAGATGCAATTATCTTAAAAAAGAGGAAATCATTAAGGCATACATTTACAAGACAATCATCTCATGCATCCTCAAATGATCATAAGCATGTTACATGTTATTATTGCAAGAAAAAGGGACATAAAGCAAATGCATGTTTACTTAGGAAGAAGAAAGTGATAACAAAAATGATTTGGGTTCCAAAAGGAACCATTGCATGCTTGCATAGAAAGGAAAATGTTATACCAAAAATGATTTGGGTTCCAAAAGGAACCATTGCATCTGTCTCTAACCCTAGTGGACCCAAGATAAATTGGGTACCAACAAATGTTACTTAAATTTGTTTTGTAGGTATGATTGAAGACCGCCTTAAAGGAAATGGCTTATTGGTAGTGGATGCTCAAGGCATATGATGGGAGACTAATCAAAATACATTTCTCTAAAAACTTATGAAGTAGGAAACGTAACTTTTGGAGACAACTCTAAAGGCAAAATTATAAGGATTGGCTCAATTGGTATATCTTCCACTCTTTATAGATAGCGTGTTTTTGATTGATGGTTTGAAGCATAACTTATTTAGCATTAGTCAAATTGTGTGACAATGACTATGATGTTATTTTTAGGACCAATGCATGCTTAGTTAAGAAAGATGGGAATCAATTGTCAAATGCTAAAAGAAACGAAAATTTATACTATGTTGCTTTATGAATGTTTTCATTGATTGATAAATGATCATTATTCATGTATCACATTCTTTTGTTTCTTGAAATTGCATGAGAAAAATGTCACATTGATTTAGAGTGAAATTATTTCAAAAGGGTGACTCTTATGGAAATATCTTTTCATTGTACTTTCATATGTTCAAAGAATTTTGAAATGAAATGAATCTTCCTATGTGCTATAGCTTTACAAATCTTGAAAAAGGGCATATAATTTATTTTTGCTAATCAAGGGAAGTTATATTGGTTTTCTTGTCAATTCTTGATGATTGAACATGAATAATGCATATGGTTGTTTACTATGATTCATATATGAAATGGAGTCTCATTCCATTACTAATTTCATATTTGATTCATTGACTTGATAAATAACCATGATCATATCTTACCATTTGAATTGACAAATGCACTTCATGATAATGTTCTTAAATGATAAATTCAATTGAAGCATAATGGTTGTTGAAGATCATTCATTTTGTGCTAATGTGCTTATAATGAATTATGACTAAAAATGTGCTAACACAAATGGACCCTAGAGCAAAAAGGGTACCAAAGAAAACCACTTGAGTGTGTCTTGTAGGTGTGGATTGATTCCTTACTCAAGATCAATTGATTCTTCAATTGTGATGCTATAACTCAAAAGGGGAGATGAAATTAAGGTTTCTCACAAAATGAGTGGACATTACAAATCATCTACAAGCAACTCTATGTAAAATGGGTAAAGCTAGCATCATGGTACACATTTTCTATCCTCAATTACTAATGTGCTTTCATTGATGAGATTATACATGACATACATATGCTCATTCAAGTATGTTGAATCGTTATTGATATGTCATGGAATAAACTTGATGATTGGTAATAAGAGTGATTGGCTACTTGGTGCATACAATTGACTATGATTTTGATGAATACTTGATAGTAGCTTGCTTTGAATTGACTTGGATATATGAAAGAAAGTCTTGATCATGCATGATTTTTAAAGAATATAGTCATGACCATCTCTAGACCATCAAAGCTATTTCACTTGATTTTGGTTGATTACTTGAGTAGCTATGTCTTATTTTTGTTCATGGGCCTTCATGATTTTAGTGCTTTATCTAAATTCTCTTGACATGACATATTGCACATTTATTTGAGGTGTTTAATTTTGAAGAGAAATTTGGACGGACTTGGAATATATGTTTAATCAAATATATCCTCACTAGTAAACCTCAAGAGAGCATAATTTCTTTGAATGATCTATCTAATGCAAATGAGGATAAGGAATATGTGATGAAATTCTATGCGATTAAATGATTCATCATCCTCTATTATATATCTTCTTGGTAATCATCCTAGAGGGATTTGCATAAAGATTTTCATAAAAATGATTTTCATGATAATTAGCCTTTGTTGTTTCAAATTAAAATCTTGGTTGAAGCTATTTAATATATGCTTGGATCTTTATTATGTAAAGGAACTATAGGTTTCTCTTTGAAGGAAGCATGTTGAAAAGATGGAGATTTTGTGCTCAAATGTTGCTATCTTGAATGTTTATTGAAAAACATGATTCATGAGTTTTATGTGCACATATCATGAAAGACATACGTTTTTATTGTTCTTGCATTATTATGATTTTCTCAATGATATATAATATTTTCTATATCTTAAACTTTGATATCATTATCATACATGCATACTCTTGTATATCTTATAATGCATATTAATGTTGCATTCTATGTCTAATAATGGTGACCCAAGGTTTTGACCGTTATTATTTCAAGATCTTAACCAAGAAGGATATAGATTTTTCTTTGCACATATGAATGGAATTAAAATTCTAAAAATGCCACATGCCTCTTTGCATGAAATTTTTTTTATCTAATGCATTCCTATATGAAAAATTTTCATGAAGTGATTCACAATGCGTTGAAATGTATTAGTTCTAGAAAATGGGTTTAAAACTATCATAAGCCGTACTTATTTTGAAAAAATGATCCAAGAGGGTGTTTTGAATGGCTTTAAGTGATTTTCTTATGGATAAAGGATATTTTAGAACCTATTGATAAACATTCTTTTTGTTGTTTATCATTTATAACTTGTCACAAATTTGGTTATAAGATTCATTGGAGTATTATGTTTACCAATTTTTTGATGTGTTGTGTAAAGACGTTTATCACAAACATGCAATATATTTCAAAATGAGCATGATAGATAAATTTATTTTCTTCTTGGGAAAATTACATTTAAGTGTCATGACATAATTTCAAATACTTTTTGACACTTCGGTTTTGGGATTATATGGTTTCCTTGGTTGACTACTCTTGGACTTAGATGTTGCATATGTGTTTATTTATTTTCACGTGATTAAGATGAAGGTGTTGTTGACTTATTCTTAAGTGCTCATATATGATTTTAAGTGAATTTTCATACATGACTATGTGAGTTTAAATGATCTAGTGTTTGAGTGCTCTTTGTTTACATATAGTATGTTGAATACTTATGGTTTGAGCTTTAATTCAAACACACATACTTGAACATTAAGTCACTTTTCATTTGAGTCATCAACTTGATATTTGTATTTGATTTATGAAAATCTATGTTGACCATATATCCTATTTGTCTATGAAAATCAAGCAAATGGTTTAGTCATCATTGATGACATGTGCTAGCATGTCCTCGTTGCCTTCATGAATGCAAAGTTATGTTTGTAATTTGATAATCATCTTAGGCATATTCATGAAATGTGTGGACATTATGAGATTGTGTTATTTCGAATGATATATTATATGATCACAATTCATTTATGCAACTTGATTCTCTTCTTGTACTTGATTGTATTTACTCTTTTTAATGATGTCAAAGAAGGAGAAAATTAGTTGATGAGTATATGTTGTATGCACATTCTTAGGGGGAGCTTTGCTCCTTGGTGATAGGGGAAGAAATACCAAACTTTATACATATGACTATGTGCTTATTTTCAATCATGTGCCCTTTGCATGCGTTTTTACAAGCGTTATTTGTATGTCAAAGAATCCTTGTCATCATTCACGAACTAAGCATATCGAGATTAGGCATCATTTCTTACGTGATCAAATTGCAAAAATAGACGTTGTATTGGTTTTTATTAACACGAAAAATCAATTAGCGGATATTTTCACAAAGCCTTTTTCCGGAGGATTCTCTTTCAAAATTCGTAGAGAAATTGGGTTGGCTTTGGGCGTTGATGTATTAGCATGATAAATTCTTTATTCAACCGTCATTTCCCACCTTTTTATGTTGCCAAAGGGGGAGAGTAAGTTGCTTTCGTGTATCATGTTTTCGTGTATGTAAGTCATGTTTATGTGTGCCTCCATGCTAGTGTATGAAATTGCCAAAATATATTTACTAAGGGGGAGCATGTAATGCACACAGTGAGGGGGAGGATCACTTGATACTTCACCATTTACACGTAAACACGATATGTTTTGTCAACATCAAAAAGGGGGAGATTGTTGGCCTTGAAATTTATTCTCGGACAATAAATCCTATTTTGATATTAACAAAACATTTAAAGCGTGTTTAATACTAATGAATTATCAAGTTCATCTTTTCAGCAAAAGACAGGTGAACGACTCGGAAAGCAAGCTCGGAAAGAAAGATTGAATAAAAGCGAAAAGCCGTGAAAGAAATTGAAGCGCAAATGGAAAATCAATTAAATTCAAACGGCAAAAGCAAAAGTCGAAGACTCAAGACTCGGGGTAGATAGGTCGGGGAGCGATCATTGTAACAAGGTAATTTTATGCGTCGATTTTATCGTATAAGCTCAAATATAAAATGAACCGAACTCAAATGGAATGAAAAACGCTTTACCGAACTTAAACGGAAAGAAAAATATTTTTATTAAATGTTTTTCATGTTGTAGTCGACTAGAATATTCATGTGTATTTTCTAGTAGTCGACTAAAACAATCAGTAGCTATAGGTTTTTCATCCACATCAAAAGAGTCGACTGAAACAAGGCTGAGTCGACTAGACTACTCATTGTAGTCGACTAGAACTCATTCTAGTCGACTCAATGGTCCAAAGTAGTCGACTAGAACTCAATCTAGTCGACTAAATGGTCCATTGTAGTCGACTCAAATGGAGAAGGAGTCGACTAGAAGTTCCTCAATACCTGCAGATTTTCAGAAAACCTTTCCCATGTTTTGTGGATTGTGTTTAATGGTGTTCAAACGGCTCTTGTCATTCAAATACAATATACATTCTTCAAAACCCTAATGTATTGATATATATAGAATGATATGTGTTCATTGAAGACAAAGAGATTGAAAAACAAAAGAGGAAGAAAAGGAAGAAAAGCTCTCAAAATTCTGCAGAAATTTTCTCTACAAAAGCCATTGAAACCAAGCTTTGAAAATCTGATTTTCTCCAAGTTTCTTTGAAAATCAAAACCTCTAGTATCTCTTCTTATTCTCCAAATATCATTCATTGATTATATCCTTTGAGAATACATTTCTAGAGCTATTATAAAATCACCAAAAACACTTGAGCTTATATTGATTTATCTTCCATAAAAACCTTTGGGTTTTGAGTGTTTTTGTTCTTGAGTGATTTTATTGATTACATACGAATTTGTAATCTCGGACAAGTGAAGTCCACCGATTGTTCAAGAGAGGGTTGTTCTCTTGATTGAGAGACAAGCTCGAGAGGCTTGTGTTGTAAAGGTTTGCCATTCCACCTGTGAAGGAAGGGCCATAGTGAAAGGATCGGGAAAAGTCTCAAGAAGGGGTTCTTGAGCCGAGGAGTAGGAGTTACCGAACCTCGAAAAATCACGGTGTCAATCTCTCTATCTCTCTCTCCTTATTTCATTAATTTGCATGATATATTTACTTGAATATCTTGTATGCTAATTAGTCTTGTGATTAGTTGTTAGATAAATTGAATTGAATTTATTCATTTGACTATTGAAGAAATTGAGTATTGATTATATATTGTTCCAATTTCGAAAAGGAGTAGAAATATTTTGAACACCCTATTCACCCCCCCCCCCCCCCTCTAGGGTTATTTAGTGACTAACAGAGTTCTCACGTTCAAAGTTCATACTTGCTTCTATTGAAGAGACCACCATTGAAGACTTAGAGATCTGGATAAGAAGGCCATAGAGAGCGTTTCTACACCGACTGCAGATTCTCTCAGCTATGATCAACTAATTCGGTATCTAGGGTTTTCTCGTAAAACCCTAGCTAAGTAATATAGTTCTAATTTTATATTCAATTGTAGAGATGGGAAATTATGACTAACTGTGATGATTGTGTTAGATGAGAGACATTTTTTATTCGTGATATAAGTTTATATATTTAGATTAATTCTTGTCTTAGACTTTTCGAATATATTTATCTTACACAATCACAATTATTCACTATGGGCAGGAACTCGGATACTTAATCTGTGATTTTCTACACAATGGTGGTTATAAAATTCAAAACCCTAGGTTGACACAGGTCATGCCCTGACAAACTGATATAGACATGCTTTAGTTTATTTTCATGTTTTAATTTGCTACTTTAATTTACTTTTCTGCATTTACTTTCTGTTAGTAGTTGGCATGCACTAATCAGTTTAGTCTTGAGATGGGTTGTCGCGATCCGGTTGAGAGTAATCCTTTTTGGGGTCAAACTGCTGGCGCAGTGCGACCTGATTCATAGTCAATGGATCGCCCTCATGCAATTGATATATAATCTGAACTATATTATGCATTTAGTGGTGGAATGAGGAAACCCTAGTGTTCTCTCTCTCTGAATCACAACCATTATTCATTATTGCTTTATGTTTTATTTTTATTAGTATTAGAAAATTCACAAAACCAAATTATTTTTGGGAAAATATAATTCAGTGCTTTTAGACTATTGAAATGAACAATCCTCGTCCCTGTGGGATCAATATTCCTCTACTCAAGCAAAACTGTCTATAATTAATATGTGCGCTTGCAGAAGGGTAAAACCTAAAGTGTCGTTAATGTGTCATTTTTAACCGCATATTTTGCACACACCTGACGCCCACCAACAAGAGAATTGAGTTTTAACCATACGAGCAAAATCATAATATATTTGAGGTAATTCTGAACATTTTTTCATGAGAAAAATCCAAGTGAATCGGGTGTAATCATCGACAAAAATGACAAAATATTTTGAACCCTCCATTGTGTCATTTGGGGAAGGGCCCCAAACATCAGAATGTACAAGATCAAATGAAGCAATGGAATGAGAAGAACTTTTATTAAATGATAAAGCTGGCTTTTTTCCTAATTGACAAGATAAACAAAAAAGAGTACCAGGTTTAACATTGCCAAGTTTGCCAGCTGATACTAAAGAGCGAAGTTTATCAACAAACACATGTCCTAACCTAGAATGCCATAAGTTGAAAGAAGAAGTAAATGATGTAGCAGCAACTGTAGAACTAGAGGAATGATATGGAATGTGAAGATGAATGAGCTCAAACATACGTCCAACCTTACGGCCTATCTGATGGGTTGATATTTGATGATATTGTGTCGTTGTTTCACCACACCCCGATCAACAAGAATTTATACCTACTAATACTTTACTTAAAATAGTATAGCCATAAGTAGGGTCGAACCACTCTCAACTTGGAACTCGTTTTGAGACAAAGATCCAAAACTTTACTTTTCGAGATAAAAAGAAATCACTTAAAACAACTCTTGAATTTTTTTAATAGTAAACTAAAATAACTAGATAAAATTATCAAATGGTGGAAAAAATCTCAAGGGAAAAGAATCCACCACCCGGGTCTATATAAATAATATTATATATTTCTATTGCAAATTCTCCTCCAACCTATTAAACATAAACATCGATATTGGTAGGCATTCACCGTATTTCCATTAATTGGTAATCACGAAGAATCCTCCCTCTAATGTTTTGGTTTAAATAAAATGTAAATAGTAGTAGGCATTCCCCGTATTTCCATTAATTGGTAATCACGGAAAATCCTCCTTCTATTTTTTAGTGTCCAACCTCTATTGTAAGGTTTTTGTTCATTGAGCTTCATAAAATGAATACTCTCGGGACGAGAATTAAACAATACGAAATAAAATAAAAATTATTTATATCTTACCCATGGTGGCTTCATCACCCCCTTGAGAAGAGTTTTAAGCTAGCATGTTGATAAAAAAATGAAACAAGGTAATAGAATAAAATTCCATTGATAGAGCAAAAATTACACAAAATATGAAAATGGTACAAAAGTATTCTAAGCTCTCACTCCTCAACTCTCCACCCTCCTCTGCAGCTCTAGTTTGTGAATATTTATAGGCATATTGCAGACCCAAATGATCAATGGCATTTAATGGCTTCTGTGCTTTTCAACTACCACTATTGAATTGTGTGAAGCACTAAAAGCCTCCAACCACTCTTTCAACAACAATTTCTCTCTCTTTTTCTCTTACCTTATTTAATATTCCTCTACCCACTTACACACATATACACACGTACACACTCACACACATATATATATATATATATATGTAGTTATTACATTCTCCCCCACCATTTTCTCTTTTTCTTCATTTTCCTCCTTCTTGCTTTCTTTTTCTTTTCTTTTGTAAATCAACCCCTGCATGAAATAAAAATATATACATATTAGGACATTATGCTAGGTAAATTACTCTATTTTGTGCACTTATCAAATTACCCCCAAACAAGCTTTTGCTAGTCCTCTAGCAAATAAGGAAAAAATAGATAAGTTCACAAAAATGATACATTATTGAAGTTTAACTAATGATGTGTCACTTTCGCAGACTACATTCGATTGCATTTACCATATGCAATAAGGCCTTAAACCCCTAGGTTACCCTAGTGGACGAGCAATAGCCTCGTGAGGGTTTACAGTGAAGACACCCACAAACTTCTTTAGTCTTCATTTTCACGCATTCATGCATTCACACACTCATTAATTAAGCCATGATACAATATATAAAATAATATGAATGCAAATATTCCCACTCACTACCGAACAATAACTATCTCAAGTTAATGATATGAACGGTCCCTACTAAAGTAAATAACTTCGTTACTCTCTACTCCCAATCTAGACAACCTTCCGTGTGTTTGTGAACATTCTACTATGGTATGTCAATCTCTCTTTTTCTACTTCATTGATCAAACTTTGCCATTTTTCGTAAAAATTCATTCTTTTCATCATTCCACTTCTATCCATTTTTTATCTTTCTAAGCTCCGGACTTTCCAGCGAGGATTTTTAGTCCCGACCAACTGGGCCCGAGCTTCTTCCATAGGATTTATGCTCATTAGTTTTCTCCCCTTTTTACGCAAGCAGTGATATTGGTGATACCAAGGCCCGGTTACTCAGATCGAATAACTACTTTTTGCATTTCTTTCAAAATAAATTTTTAAATTTTCTCCATTCTATCTCCCCTTTTATAGCGGCAAAGCTAATTTTTCAACTACATAGTCAAAGATCAACTGTTTTTCCCATAGTGAATGTGTGCATGTGCTTATAGGTCAAAGTTGTCCTTTTCGGTTTCAATTTCACTAATTCATTTACCTATGTAAAACCACATCACTTCACTAACTCAATCTAATCATTACTCTCATGAGCGGGAATATCGCATCACATACTACTGATACATCATAAACACAAACTTAATCAACTTATAATGCAAAACACTTATGCATAAAAACAAAGAATTTTTTTTTTTTTTTTTTTGGAAACTCTATTTGATTAAATAGATATCCACCCACAAACAAAAATAACACTGTCCCTAGTGTTTAAAAATACATCTAAGAGACAAATTGGAACAAATTACCGCAATTGAGGTGGAGGTTATGGAGTAGAGTCCCTGCAAAGATTCTTGGCAAAAGAAAAGTCAAGTGATTGGAAATATTATGACAGACTTTACCCCCAAACAAAATCGAAACATACCGAAATAGAGTGAGAAAGAAATTTTGTAGAAAATATTTACACAACAAACTGGGCTGCCTCCCAGTAGCGCTAAGTTTAACGTCATCAGCCAGACGTAAGGGATGTGCTACCCCTAAATGGATCAGTCCGAATAAATCGGATCAATGAGGAGAATTTCCTCAGTTTCAGAACTTCAAGTTCTAGGAAAGGCTTGAGGTGATGAGCATTGACTTTAAACAACTGTCCAGTCTTAGGGTCTTGTAACTCAATGGCACCATGACTAGAAATGTGATGGACATAATACGGGCCTGACCAACGTGACTTTAACTTCCCAGGAAACAATTGAAGACGGGAGTTATACAAAAGAACCTTTTGGCCTATGAAAAACTCCTTTTTGAGAATGTGTTTGTCATGTTCCATTTTAGTCTTAGCTTTATAAAGTCTTGAACTCTCATAGGCATCATTTCTAATTTCTTCTAACTCATCAAGTTGAAGGGTCCTACGTTGACCGGCTTTATCATAGTCAAAGTTCATGGCCTTGATGGCCCAATAAGCACGGTGTTCGAGTTCAACAGGCAAGTGACAGGCTTTGCCATAGACCAATCGATATGGGGACATTCCTATAGGGGTCTTGTAAGCAGTTCGGTATGCCCATAACGCATCCGGGAGTCAAAGACTCCAGTCCTTCCTTGTGGGGTTGACAGTTTTCTCTAAAATCTGCTTAATCTCCCTATTGGATACCTCAGCTTGACCATTGGTTTGAGGATGATATGATAGGGCCACTTTATGGTTGATTCCATATTTGGACAACAGGTTTCCAAAGACTTTGTTGCAAAAATGTGAACCATTGTCACTGATTATGGCTCGAGGTGTTCCAAATCGAGGCAAAACCTGGTCTTTGAAAAATTGCACCACAACTCTATGGTCAGCTGTTTTGGTGGCTAAAGCTTCTACCCATTTGGACACATAATCAACTGCTAGAATGATGTAGAGATTGCCAAACGAGGATGGAAATGGTCCCATGAAATCAATACCCCACACATCAAAGATTTCAACAACGAGAATTGATTGTTGAGGCCATTCGTTTCTTTTGGTAATCTTACCGAGCAATTGACATCTATGACAAGCTAGACAGTATGTGTGGGTGTCTTTGAAAAGGGTTGGCCAATAGAATCCTGACTGCAAGATTTTTGCAGCAGTTCGTTTGGAACTGAAATGGCCACCACAGGCCTGGTCATGACAGAAGGAAATGACAGACTCTTGGTCTACCTCAGGAACACACCTACGAATGATCTGATCTGGACAATATTTAAACAAGTAGGGATCATCCCAAAAATATTCCTTAGCCTTGGCCAAAAACTTATCTTTCTCTTGCTTGGACCAGTTGGAAGGAATTTGACCAATCACAATATAATTGACAATATCAGCATACCATGGTGCATGAGATATCTCAAATAATTGCTCATCAGGAAAATAATCAGAGATTGGAATGGAGTCACTAGTGGATTCAATAACAAGACGGGACAAATGATCAGCGACTACATTCTCAGAACCTTTCTTATCTCGAATCTCAAGGTCAAACTCTTGAAGGAGTAAGATCCAGCGTATCAACCGAGGTTTTGCATCAGATTTGGACAAAAGATGTCTTAACACTGCATGATCTGTATAGATGATGACCTTAGATCCAATCAAATAAGATCGAAACTTCTCAAAGGAGAACACGACGGCTAGCAACTCTTTCTCAGTGGTTGAGTAGTTGATTTGGGCATCATTTAAGGTTTTGCTAGCATAGTATATGACATGTCGTGCTCTATCCACTTTCTGGCCTAAAACAGCACCTACTGCATAATCAGACGCATCACACATAATTTCAAAAGGTAAGGTCCAATCAGGTGAGCGAATGATAGGTGCAGTAGTGAGTGTGGACTTTAAGTGCTCAAAGGCGAACTTACAGGCATCAGTAAACTCAAATTGGGCATCTTTAGCGAGAAGATGGGTCAAAGGTCTAGCTATCTTACTGAAATCTTTGATGAAGCGCCTGTAGAAACCGGCATGACCTAGGAATGCTCTAATATCTCGAACAGATTTAGGGATAGGTAGATTGGAGATTAGATCAATTTTGGCTTTGTCGACCTCAATTCCTGCACTAGAGATATTATGACCTAGGACAATTCCCTTTGTAACCATGAAATGACACTTTTCCCAGTTAAGTACCAAGTTAGTGTCACGACAACGTTGAAGTACGAGAGAAAGATGGTCCAGACATTGCTCAAATGATGATCCAAAGACAGAGAAGTCATCCATGAAGATTTCTAAAAACTTTTCAACCATGTCACTAAATATACTCATCATACACCGCTGAAATGTAGCTGGGGCATTACACAAGCCGAATGGCATACGACGATAAGCGAATGTACCGAATGGACAGGTGAAAGTTGTCTTGTCTTGGTCATCTGGGTGGACAGGAATTTGATTGTAACCAGAATAGCCATCTAAAAAGCAATAGAAGGCCTGACCAGCTAATCTCTCTAACATTTGGTCGATGAAGGGAAGTGGAAAATGCTCGTTCCGAGTCACACTATTCAGTTTCCTGTAGTCTATGCAAACTCGTCATCCAGTTTGAATGCGAGTAGGAACTAGCTCATTGTGGGCATTGGACACAACAGTGATGCCAGACTTTTTTGGAACGACCTGGATTGGGCTCACCCACTGACTATCAGAAATCGGGTAGATGATATCAGCGTCAAGAAGTTTGATAACTTCTCCGCGAACAACTTCTTTCATATTGGGGTTAAGTCTCCTTTGAGGTTGCCTACAGGTTTTCGCATTATCTTCTAAGTGAATGCGATGTTGCACCACTAGAGGACTAATGCCTTTGATATCATCAATGGACCATGTTATGGCTTCCCTATTTGTCTTAAGAACCTCAAGTAATTGGGACTCTTGTTGCTCAGTTAACTTAGAAGAAATTACCACTGGAAAAGTCTCAAATTCACCAAGATACGAATATTTTAAAGTCTCGGGTAAAGGCTTTAATTCTATCTTATGTGGTTTATTTGCATGTTCAGATTCAGTGGTAACCGGTAAGGACAATGATTCAAATTTGGATTTATACTTGGGGGCTTCAAAAGGTGGGGCAGAGTTTAGCAAATCATTGATTTGGCTAATATAATTAGCCTCATCAAAACTATCACCAAAATGGGCTAAACACTGCTGAAGTGGATCCTCAGGATAAGAGTGGTTAAAGGTGTGGGTGGTCAATGAATCAATAAGACAAACTTCCTCAATAGATTCTGATTCAATGGGTTGTTTCATCAAATTAAACACATTGACTTCCACTTTCATGTTCCCAAAGGTCAAGGTCATGCTACTATTTCTACAGTTGATCAAAGCATTGGCTGTGGCTAAAAATGGTCGACCTAAAATGATTGGAATTTACTTCCCTTGAGTTGGCTGAGTGTCTAGCACAATGAAGTCTACGGGGTAATAAAAATCATTAACTTTGACTATCACATCCTCAATGATACCCCTTGGAATTTTTATGGATCGGTCAGCTAACTGAATTCTAACGTCAGTTTTCTTCAAATCAGTCAATCCTAAATCCAAGTAGACTGAATACGGTAGCACATTGACACTGGCACCAAGATCCAATAAAGCCTGGCCTTCAAAATTTTCTCCTATCCTACAAGTGATAGTGGGACTACCAGGGTCTTTGTGTTTAACCACAGCTTGGTTTTGTAGGAAAGAGGAACAATGTTGGGCCATGAAGGCTTCCTTAGGAATATTGGTTTTCCTCTTGACTAAGTCTTTAATGAATTTTGCATAAGAAGAAATTTGCTTAATAGCAGTGAGAAATGGAATGTTAATTTGGAGATTTTGAAAAATCTCTAAAATTTCACTGTATTGAGAATCCTTCTTATTGTTGACTAGTCTAGAGGGAAAGGGTGCACGTGGAACAACCGGCTTAGGAATAACCTCATCAAGCTCAGGATCTTGATCCTTTTTGGATTTTGGGGAATTGGGTCGAAGAGATTTGGATTGTTCATTTTCATGACTGATGGGTGGCTCAACCTTATTATCAATTTTCTTTCCTGACCTCAAGGTAATGATAGAATTGACATGGTCATTTGAGTGGTCAGAATTAGAAGTGGTCCCTATGTGATTAACTCCTTTCCCTTTTGGATTGATTTCGGGTTGGCTCGGTAATGTACCCCTTTGTCTTTCAGAAAGAGCTGCAGTGAGTTGACTCAACTGATTTTGGAGAGACTGCTGAAATTGCAGTTGATTTTGAGTCAAGAGATCAAAGTTATTTTCTAACTTTTGGAATCTCTGATTGGAATGCTTATTGGATTGATCAAGATTAAGGGCAAGCATTTTCAAAGTGTCCTCATAATTGGAAGTATTATGGACCGGTGGGACCGGAGCAACATAGTTGTTCATGGGATCAATTGCTAAATCTCGGCTTGGATTGAACTGGTTAGTCCTGGGAAATTGATTTTGAGGAATTAGTTGTCCTTGAGATGGAGGTGGCCTATTGGAGTTACCTTGAAAACCGGACGAACCACCTAAGTTTTGTGGAGGTAAATTTTGCCTCCATGAAAAATTAGGGTGGTTTCTAGTATCAGGATGGTAACTTTGGCTAAATGTGTTAGGCAATGGTCTCCTAAAGGTATTGAAAGCACAAACTTGCGCATCCGAAGGTTCAGATGTGCAATAGACCGGACAATCCTCTATGGGATGAGATAAACCAGAACAAACATTGCATTGTGCAGGTGTAGATATTAGGGCAAATGCATCGAACGTTTTGCTTAAGTCTTTCACTCCATCAGCAAGATTTTGCATCACAGACTTTAACTCATTTTCAGGTTTGATCTCATAAAAACCAGGTTTTCTATTCATTTGATCATTCCTAGAAAAATCATTCTCACTTTGGTTCCAATTCCAATTTTGGGCATTTTCAGCTAGTTCCTCCAAAAATATATAGGCTTGGTCAGGGGTTTGGGCATTGAACTTTCCTTGGTGCATGGACTCAATCATGGTTCGGTTCATAGGTGAAAGTCCCTTATAAAAGAAATGGACTAACTGTGCTTTATCAAAGCCATGATGTGGGCATTTGAGGAGCAAGTCATGAAATCGGTCCCAAGTTTGGTGGAATTGTTCTTCAATTTTCCCTCTAAAAGTACTAATGGCATCTCT
This sequence comes from Cornus suecica, assembly GCA_963922005.1. NCBI lineage: Eukaryota > Viridiplantae > Streptophyta > Magnoliopsida > Cornales > Cornaceae > Cornus > Cornus suecica. The sequence goes on from OY998247.1 coordinate 22,376,529, forward strand.
CATTGATTCGGTCTTTTGCATGGGATAAAACTTACTCATGAATTTTCTTGCAAGTTCATCCCATGATCTAATGGAGTTGGGTGGAATGGAGTTTAGCCATGAAGCAGCTTTATCTTCTAAGGATAGGGGAAAAAGACGCAGTTTGACACCCTCTTCATTCAAATTTTGATTTTTGAATGTGTTGCATATTGTCAAAAACTTCCCTAAATGGATATAGGGTTGTTCACTTTCGAGTCTATGGAATTTTGGCAACATATTGATTGTGGCAGGTCTAATCTCAAACTGGGGTGCATCATTCTCAGGTAGAACTATGCAATTGGGTGGGTTGGCTGTGATTGGGGCAAAATAGTCATTAAGAGTTCTTGGTGCAGCCATTGATGAATTATTGGTGGTTGACAGATGTAACAAGGGAATTGATTTTTCTTCTAAATCAATGAGTGACAGATCACTAGGAAACCTAACTAGACGCTTGTTAACTCGCAATCACTGGGGCATAAACAAAAAGAAACCTAAAAGGGCTAGATGAGGGACAATCACACAAAAATTTTGGATTTGTTATCTTGAGCTTAAATTCAAAGGTGGTGAATTTTTAAATCTAATATTGTAGAGAATTAATAGGATGATGTCCAAATTAAGTCTCTCCTAATTAGACAGCTCCTACTCTATTCCAGATTAAGTCCATAGATTACCAGTTAAGAATCATCAAACTAACAACGGAGTAGTTCCCAGGAAAGTGTGGCGAGGCACGTGGCCTGCTTAATGCCGAGTCAACCTCACTTTCCTAGACAGAACTGTCCTACCGTTTATCAATTTGATAATGACTCACTGGAGTGACTACCAACCGCTTCCTTCCTAGAGGGCCTATGAGCTCGTAACCCTAAAGTGGCTGATTGCTAATGAATTTTAATCAAATCCGGCTCATGGTTTAACAAATGCAAGGAATTTTTGTGATTTGTGGGCCACGGAGACGGGTGATGAAATCCCGACCGTATCTTGTGGGAATTTTTGCCCTTAAGTATCTTATGCAAAATGCTAATTAAAATATGCACAAGTAAAACAAGAATAAAACAAAATAAGAAAGAAATAAAATAAAAAAAAAATCTTTTTTATTTTTATTTTTAATACCTATATTTATATGAAAATAAGCTAAATACAAATAACGGGAGCCTAGGGTAACGTCTAATGTTATTCTACCCTAAAGGTCGCATGCAAAGTTCATCTAATCTAAGGGGAAAAAATAAAAATAAAAATAAAAAAATAAATAAAAATAACAAGAGTGTTAGAAAAATGGAACCTGGCTGACGAACCGGTACAAGAACTCCTGCAAAAATAAAAAACAAAAACAAAAATAAACAAGTAAGGAAATAAAAAAAATGAAAATAAAATTGAGTGAATAAAAATAATAATAATTAAACTAATCTATTTTCAATTTTTCAATTTTTTAGTTTTTTTTTTTTTCGTTTTTTTTTTTTATTTTTTTTATTTTTATTTTTATTATTTATATGGTTGTTAAAGTTGGACTACTACAAAACAAATTTGTTCCACTACTTGCACAAACACACTTTAGTGCTACGGTTTGACTTATGTGTCAATTTTTTTTATTTTTTTTTTTATTTATTTTTTTTTTTTTTAGATGTACATAAAATATATAGACAAAGATGGTGGGTGACCGAAATGTTCCAGGGACACAATAATTTAATGTAGTTGAGCAAATCAATAATTGATATCACTAAACAAATCAAAGTTTGAGTGTCATCATGTAGTTTTTATTATTTTTTATTTTTTATTTTTTTTTATTATGTTTTTCAAAGCCTATTACAGACCTATATATGAAAAGCTACTTTCTTTATCAAAGATGTCTACATCTTATATTATACAAATAAATAAATAGATACTGCCACACATTTCAAAAGTCTGATGATAGATATATAGATATATATATATTCAAGAACTTGCTCAGATACAGTTAACAGAGAAACAAAGCCAAAAGTAAAATGTATCAGAAAAGCTACTGGAATGGGAAAAAAAAAAATATATATTTCTACAAGACGATTCCCTTTTTTTTTTTTTTTTTTTTTTTTTCAAAATTAACAAAATAAAAAAAAATAGAAAGTGCGGGTGGGTTTGGTTATTTTGAAAAAGAGTAGGGAAACAAAAGTAATTTACAAAGAAAAGTAAAGAAAATGTGACACAGGCTGCTGGGATTTTTTTTTTAATTTTGTTTTTATATTAAAGGGGCCCACGAAAATGAAAGCAAAAGAAATTTTTTTTTTTTTTTTTTTTTTTTTAACTAACAGAATGTCACAAAAGAGAGAATAATAATAATAATAATAATAATAAAGAAAGGGAGGGATAGAAAGGTCGGGTGGGTTCCCGAAGAATTAGAGTGGAGGATCTTTGATTCCGAATTCTTAGTGTTGAAGCGGCAACGGCGCCATTTGACGGGTTGAGATTTGATGATATTGTGTCGTTGTTTCACCACACCCCGATCAACAAGAATTTATACCTACTAATACTTTACTTAAAATAGTATAGCCATAAGTAGGGTCGAACCACTCTCAACTTGGAACTCGTTTTGAGACAAAGATCCAAAACTTTACTTTTCGAGATAAAAAGAAATCACTTAAAACAACTCTTGAATTTTTTTAATAGTAAACTAAAATAACTAGATAAAATTATCAAATGGTGGAAAAAATCTCAAGGGAAAAGAATCCACCACCCGGGTCTATATAAATAATATTATATATTTCTATTGCAAATTCTCCTCCAACCTATTAAACATAAACATCGATATTGGTAGGCATTCACCGTATTTCCATTAATTGGTAATCACGAAGAATCCTCCCTCTAATGTTTTGGTTTAAATAAAATGTAAATAGTAGTAGGCATTCCCCGTATTTCCATTAATTGGTAATCACGGAAAATCCTCCTTCTATTTTTTAGTGTCCAACCTCTATTGTAAGGTTTTTGTTCATTGAGCTTCATAAAATGAATACTCTCGGGACGAGAATTAAACAATACGAAATAAAATAAAAATTATTTATATCTTACCCATGGTGGCTTCATCACCCCCTTGAGAAGAGTTTTAAGCTAGCATGTTGATAAAAAAATGAAACAAGGTAATAGAATAAAATTCCATTGATAGAGCAAAAATTACACAAAATATGAAAATGGTACAAAAGTATTCTAAGCTCTCACTCCTCAACTCTCCACCCTCCTCTGCAGCTCTAGTTTGTGAATATTTATAGGCATATTGCAGACCCAAATGATCAATGGCATTTAATGGCTTCTGTGCTTTTCAACTACCACTATTGAATTGTGTGAAGCACTAAAAGCCTCCAACCACTCTTTCAACAACAATTTCTCTCTCTTTTTCTCTTACCTTATTTAATATTCCTCTACCCACTTACACACATATACACACGTACACACTCACACACACATATATATATATATATATATATGTAGTTATTACATTCTCCCCCACCATTTTCTCTTTTTCTTCATTTTCCTCCTTCTTGCTTTCTTTTTCTTTTCTTTTGTAAATCAACCCCTGCATGAAATAAAAATATATACATATTAGGACATTATGCTAGGTAAATTACTCTATTTTGTGCACTTATCACTATCCCAATGATCTGCCCTGTCTTCGGATCCTGCACATGATAACTAGAAGAGTAAAAAATGATTTTGAGACCAAGATCACACAATTAACCAACATATATAAGATTGATAGTCAACTGAGGAATATGTGAAGCAGCTGGAAGAGAGAGATTAGATGTAGACACTGATCCTATATGACTAACTGATAATTAAGATCCATCAGTAGTGTTAATTGATGATGGATGAGTGATAGTATTTTTAGAATGAAAAATTGAAGAATCAGCGGTCATATGAGTGCAACATCTAGAATAAAAAAAAAACAAGAATTACCTGTGGTGACGGACATAGCATTACCAGAAGGGGATAGAACCTGTTTGAGTAAAGTAATAAGGTCATTTGTGGAGACTGCTGGACTGGCACCTTCTAAAGGACAAGATTCTTCCATAATGACAGCATTGACAAACTTAGATGATCGGTTTTGTTTGGCTAGAGCTTTGCGAGATGAATAGGAGCGAGAATTTTTGTAAGGACTCTTGAAGCAATCATTGTGATAATGTTCGGGCCCTTTCTTGTGACAATGCTTGTAAACTCGAATAGGATAATTCAAGCGATCATGGGTGTTTTGACGGCAGTAGGTACATGTCTGCTGAGAGGATTGCTGAGAAGATGATGTAGCATAGTTGGGATGATGAACAACAAGAACAACATCAGTAGTATGAGATTTGGTTCCAAGTCTGGTTTCTTCAGATAGAAGCTCAGTGATGGCACTGTCAAGAGAGGGTAAAGGACTTATGTGTAGAAGAGAGGATCGAACCGATTCAAAACGATCATGAAGAGCCATCAGAAATGTGACAACACGTTGTTGATCTCGATAGGTAATGAATTTCTCAACATCAGAGGTACAACTCCAAGTTGGTTCAGAAAGTGCAAATTGATCCCAAATAACATATATCTCTGACACAAAATCATTAATAGAATGACTTGGTTGTTGATTCTTAACATGAATATTTGTCAGAAGCTGATACTGATGAGCAAGATCTGTGGTGGTGTATCGGCTTTTGAGAAAATCCCAAACTTCTTTAGCGGTAGTGAACCGACCAAACTGCTGATGAATTGACGGAGCTAATGTGTTACGAAATCAAGTGAACATTTGGCCATTTTTGTTATCCCAGACATCTAGACGTTCCATAAACTTGTCATTAGTTTTAGTGCCCTCGCGACATTGTATGGTAACATCACCAGTGAATAGTCGCCAAAGTTTACGACCTTTTAGAAAACTGGTCATATCCTGAGCCCAAAAAGTATAGTTTGGCCCATTGAGAATAGTGGAAATAGGATGAGAGGCCTCCAAACAATCCATGGTAATGAAAAAAGGTGAGTAATCAAGAGAGAAAAGTCAAATCTTGCAAAATCGACTGTACGGTTGCGTCTGAAGCGGTCCAATTAGCATAAATTGACTATTCGTTTACTAAAATCGGATTAAAAATGAGCCCGAAATGCACAAAAGAGTGAATAGGGGTAAAACTATAATTTTGAAGAACCTGATAACGTGGCTCAATCTGGAGAGGACACATGGAAAACGAGGTCGCCAGAAAAAGTCGTCGAAAAACTCGCCAGAGAAGACACTGGGAAAGAGTTGCCGGAGAAGATGACCGACGCTGAAAAAGTCACCGAAAAATCAAACAACGTCGGAGAAGATGACCAGCGTCGGAAAATTCGCCGGAGAAGACGATCGTTGCTGAAATCTGCAAAAGTCGCCGGAAAACTAAACGGCGGTAGGGTTCCGGGAACGGCGCCGGAGAAGATAACCGGTGGTAGGGTTCTGGTAGGGTTCCAATAATATTGCCTGAGAAGATGACCGACAATGGTAGGGTTTCAATGATCACACGCGCGTTGGAGGTTGAAGGTGCGTGAAGTGCGTGACAACGAGCAGCGTGGCGTGGGTGGTGCGTGAGATGTCTGTTGGCTATGCTGCGAACGGGATTCACTTCGTCTGATCGAGGCGAACCTGTTCGTGTTGTTGGATTTTGATTTCGAGGATGTTTTAGACGACGAATTTGGACCAGTTTGTGTTTGATGGTGCGGAAGCGATGACAATCAGTAATTGACCGTAAATGAAGAGAAACCCTTAATTAGTTTGATAGGTTTTTGAGAAACAAGATGAAAGAAACCCTAGAAAGGTTTTGATGCAGAGATTACAAAGGCTCTGATACCATGTTGGTTTTGATAAAGTAAAGAAGATGAAGAGATGAATAATTCTGTATGGAATGAATTAATGAATGAATGAATTACAATAGGTAAAGTCTCTATTTATATAGGAAAACCAAGTAGACTTGGAGTGGGGAATAAGCTAAGGTGAAACGGGACGGGCTATATACAACGGACCGAGCCGTCTATATATATATTCTAACAGTTCAGCCCCAACATTAGCCTACGTCCACGGATGAGAAGAGATTTCATTATAATTATGTAGAGATATTACAACAGTAGAGAATTATCACCCCCGATAAACATACACAAACTCCACCTAAGTTTTTCTTGTGTACCCACAACTCCTTCGCATGCTCTACGACTCCTTCACACGAAACTCTTTCTCGCTGTCAGTGTCTATCCTTACCCAACCCGTAAACTCTCTCTACCATTCAAAGCACATCTCCATGGGGTTACATCTCTCTCCTTCTCATAAGTCTCAACTAATCCTAGGTGTCGAGTTATAGAGTTACAAACACAATTTTCTTGTTGGACAAAGATTACAATTCCTTGGAGAATAAGACTTTCCTCTAACAAAAAATTACCATATAAAACACAGTATAAAATATAATTATAATTATAATAGGAATTTGAGACACTTTCCTAACATTGCTCTCATATATAATTATTATTAAATACTCTACTAAGATCATCTTTTTGATTCATGTATTTTGTTGTGATTTGTATGCTAATCCATAGGCGCAAATTTGGCATCTTTGTCATCCAAACCAACAAAAATGCAAGACTAATTAGTTTACTCAACCAAGATTTGCTTGTCAAGACCACAACCCAATTTGTTGTTATGCATGTGTTTTAAATGTAGAAGCAAAAATATACAAACACATATGTGTGTGTGTGTGTGTATATATATATATATGGGGACGCACATGACGTATATAATATGTTGAATAAATAGATAGTGAATCACGATTATCAAAAATAAATAGATAGTGAATCATATCATATTATAAACTTCATGCCTACCATGTTCTACCCTTACTTGGTTATGTTGGTTAAATAAAGAGGTAAAAGAATTTTACTCTACACGTGTTTTACCTTCTTATATGATATTTTTTTTAAAATACCAAATGGTGATGTGCAATTTACTTATTTTGAGGGAAAAAAATATATAATATATAACATATAACATATTCGATTACCTCCATTGTCAGAATACCCATAAACATATGATCGAAAAACTTGTATTACAAGTTGTAAAAATGAAAGACAATACCACTGTACGAGAAGCTTGTGTTACAACTTACAAGTTGTTACAAAAATCATTAACGAAATCACTAAATAGAAAAAAAAGGTTGTGGAAAAGCATTTTCATCGTCATGAATTGTTACTAAAAGAAGGTATCAACAATAACTGACGTCATGAATTGTTACTAAAAGAAGGTATCACTTGGCTAAAAGGTGGAGACTCAAATACCACTTTTTTCACAAATTAGTTACTTCAAGGAACAATAGGAACAAAATTGTATCCATCTCCTCTTCTGCTGGTCAATTGCTAGAAACAGAGGTTTCAATCAAGCAGGAAACACTTGACCATTTTCAGAATCTTCTAGGAAGCTGCTCACACTCCTATCCTGGTATTACCACCCTTCTCCCTTATCTACACCACTCAATCCCACCTATTTTATTTTTTACTATCACTTCCATTCCCATTGATGCAGAGATTTACAATTGCATGTTTTCTATCCATAGTGAGAAAACACCGGGCCCGGATGGCTATAATGCATATATTTCTTCAAAAAAACATGGTATATCATTGGTGCTGATGTTACCCATGTCATTAAAGACTTCTTTCTCACAGGAAACCTACTCAAAGAAATCAATGTCTCTTTTCTGTCTCTTGTGCCCAAAATAGATAATCCTTCTAGCTTTAATGAGTTTAGACCCATATCCTGATGTACCACTCTTTATAAATGTATAGCTAAATTACTAGCTACCAAGATGAAACCTATTTTGCCTCACATCATTGACTCATCTCAATCTGCTTTCATTCCTAGAAGGAAAATTGATGATAATATTCTTCTTTCACAAGAACTATTGAGAGGTTACCATCAACATTCTAGCTCACCTAGATGTGCTATCAAAATTGACCTTAGGAAAGCATTTGATTCGGTCTCTTGGCCATTTTTGTTTGATTACTTATCACTCTTGGGCTTTCCTCATCAATTCACTGAATGGGTCAAAGTGTGTGTTACATCCCTAAGCTACACCATATCAATCAATGGGGAACATCATGGGTTTTTTAAGGGATTTAAAGGACTGAGACAAGGAGACCCTCTCTCCCCTTTCCTTTTTGTTATTGTGATGCAGGCCTTCTCCTCAATACTCAAGAAATTGATCAATGACTGCCCCAATTTCAAATTCCACTGGAGATGCAAAGACCCTTCTATATCCTATTCAATTTTTGTAGATGATCTACTCTTACTATCACATAGTGATCCTATCTCAGTGCAAGTTTTCAAAGATGCACTTGATCTTTTTAGCTCCGTCTCTGGTATTGACATCAATCAATCTAAGAGTAACATTTTTTTCTCTGGAGTTGATCCATCAGTGGAAGCATCAATTCTTTCAATATTTGGGTTTGAAAAGGGTACACTGCCTTTTAGGTACCTGGGAGTACCTTTAATATCAACCAAACTGAAGTCTGTGGATTGCAAAGTGCTTATTGATAAAATAACTTGCAGGATTAGAAGTTGGACAAGCAGATTTCTCTCTTTTGCAGGTTGAGTTCAACTTATTACATCCGTTTTATGTAGCATGCAACGGTTTTGGGCTACAAAATTTATCTTACCAATCGCTACTTTCAATGAATTGAATTGCATTTTGAGGAAATTTTTGTGGATGGGGCAAAAACTCAAGCAAGGTGGATGCAAGGTAGCTTGGTCCACTATTTGCAGACCAAAAACAGCTGGTGGGCTTGGCATTCCTCATCTCCAAAATTGGAACAAAGCTACAATTATGAAACAACTCTGGCTCATCCTCTCCCCTGAAATCAATTCATTATAGGCTCAATGGATACGATCTCACATGCTTAAAGATAGATGCATTTGGCTCTTGAAGATTCCACAACCATGCTCGTGGAATTAGCGCAAACTTTTGCAACCAAGACATGCCATCAAGCCCTTTCTCCAAGTGGTAATTGGTAATGGTCTCAACACAAATTTTTGTCTTAATAATTGGTGTTCTCTTGGTCCATTGTGTAACTTAACCACCATTGATCATATCCAAAGCTCATGTTTTGATATCAACACCAAAGTCAGTCACTTCATCACTGGTTCATAGTGGAACCTCCATCCATCCATATATACCATTATTCCTCAGTTATCTAACAACAGTATACTACCACCACTTACCCCCAACAATCATGATAAATTCAAGTGGATTCCATCACCAAACAATACATTCTCCATATCCCATACAGTCAAAACTTTATCCCCTTACCCTTCTAAGCCTTGGTCCCATCTGACTTGGTTCACTAATTACATCCTGAGGCACAGTTTTATACTTTGGGTTGTCATTCTCCATAAGCTCCCAACCTATGATAGAAAGCCAGTAGCACATTGGCACACCCCAAACATGTGTTGTTTATTTTCCCTTAATCCTGAGAGCCACAATCATTTATTCTTCAAATGCTCATTTGTCTCTCCTTTGGGGACCTTTATCCAAACACGTTGTGCATATTACACATGTCCTCAGACTTGGAGTCACCTCATTGATTGCTCAAGCCAGCTTTGGAGAGGTAAAGGAAAACCAAGAAACCTTGTTCGGAAATTATGCCTTGGAGCACTATGTATGAGATATGGATGGAAAGAAATAGACGTTACTTTGGAGGCACTTCACTAATAGCTAATGTTATTTTGGATGGAGTTATCACTTCTATTCGTGGAAAGCTATTGTGTTGCTCTGTGAATGACTCGATAGATTCAAGACGAATTGCAGCTGATTGGGATCTACCGGCGAGTTTCATTCGCCCTCTACCAATGCCACCTGATTGATTCATAGTTGCCGACATATGTCGGCTTCTGGAGTGAGCCTACCGTGTCTATATATTAATGGCCAATATGGTTAGTTAAGTCATGCTAGCCTTGTAATAGGTCTGTGTTTGGCCCAAATGGGTTTGTAAAATCTTTTCTTTTTATAAATTATACCTACCTTTCAAAAAAAAAAAAATTTGATTTTACTACGGGGATGTTCATATCAATCTTCATTGACAAAACAACTTAATAGAAATAAAGGTTATGAAAAATCACTCATCCATAGCGTGGTGATATATTCACGAAGAGATCAAGAAAATATGAAGGGAAAAGTTGCATATTTTTTCTCACATACACGATTAGAGTAATGACCTCTTTCTCACTAGTGAATAAGAAATTCATATACACCAATAATATGGATTGTTAGATATAGTTGATGTGAATAAATGAATTAGCATAAAAAAGATAACAATTATATCCAATGATTATTATAATTGGTGTGTATGAATTTTATTTTCTTTTTGAAAAGATGAGTTTTCTTGCTCAGCGAGTAAGAGATCATTTTTTTTTATCAATTGCATCCAACAATTCATATGCTTGATATGTACGAATCTTTTATTCACCAATGAAATAGATCAATAATATATATATACCAAATAAAAAAATATATTGATGCCATTTATGTTGTAGATTTTACAAAGACTTGACGTTCGTTTGGTAACATTTATGTCCTTTTTTTTTAATGGTAAGAAACGCACACACTCCACACACTCACACCCCCACATGAGCTCGAACCCCTAACATCTCATTTGGGAAGAAAATGTGATACCATCAAGGTACAAGGCCTTTGGTAACATTTATGTTTGTCACTTATTATTTTTTTTTATAAATAAAAAGTTCTAGCGTTTGTTAACCATTTAAGTTTTTGACGTCTTTAAAAATAATAAACAGATTATCATGTTTGGTTACCATTTTAGTTTATGTCGTGATAGTGGTAGTTGGTGGCGGTGGCCGACGGCGGCGAGATGTGGAGGCAATGGCCGGTGGTGATGGAAGAGATGGTTGATGGTGGTGGGATGTTGAGGTTGTGCCTGATAGTGGTGGTTGGTGGTGGGCAGGCCCGGCTCTGAGGGTAGGCAATCTAGGCGGTCGCCTAGGGCCTCTAGGCCCTGGGGGTTCCAATTGTTTTATATTATACTTTTTTTTTAAAAAAAGAATATTAATACTTGTATAATTATTAAAATATATATAATTAGTTTCTCGGTCCAATTCAAGACCTCATTTTTTTAAAATAAAAATTATTTTATTATATGTCCAAAAAATAATAATTTGCTTAACAACCCAATTTATACTAAATTCAAATCTTATTTAATAATTTTATATTTCAGTTACTATTACTATAGACTCAAAAAAAAATCTTAATTTTTTAACTTAATAAAACTAAAGTCTAATACAAATCAAACAATTATTCTTATTCGAGCTAGATGATTCTTATCGCATTCGCACAATGTTTGGCGACTACACTTATGGCTCTCATGACTGCCACACTCATACAATTGTAATATTTTTTCACGCGACTACACTTAGATGGATGTTGTTTTGCTGCACTCACTCAACAACAATTTTTCACGACAATACCAAGATTGATGTTGTTTTCAATTTTTTCATATTAATATTTTTAGTATGTTTTTAGTAATTTTTTTTACTCTTATAATTTTATAAGTACGTGAAGCCTTACATATAAAGGACCTCACATTTCTTCTCGCTTAGGACCTTCACTTATTTTTGGAATTTCAGGGTCGGGCCTGGCGGTGGGCGGTGGTAGATATTGGTGGAGGAGATGGTCGGTATTGTTGCCGGTGGTGGTAGTCGGTGGTAGTGAGTGGTGTATGTTATTGGTGATTGTTGTGGATAAAATAGAGAATTACAATATTTCATAAACATAAACATTGTTTTGATGTTTATAAATAATGCCTTGGTTATAATTGTATTTTTAAAAGTGTTAATTTGGACTTTTTATAAACACAATAAAATTTGAAAAAAGTATTTTACTCTAAATCTGTTTATGTAAACGGTAAATGAAAAATATAAACAGTTGCTAGACAGATGCTTAATAATATACCTCCATTCAATCAGTGTTAGAATTTTTAAATGATGTGACATCTTTACACCGTTAGATTGTGGTCCATGGATGTGAGAAGAGAGATAAAGTTGGAGAGGATAATTGTTCCAAAAATATGTTTACATAAATTAATTCTATAAACTTTTTCAGTTATTACTTACCCAAAAAAAATTATATTTTTCAGTTATTTATTGCTATTTGAATCCAATACGAGATTACTAATCAACAACTTGGACCACTGGCATTATTGCCTGTTTTGGCTATACATACGAAAATGTCATAATCTATGAATGACAAGTCCTTCACGGCATCATCTATTCACTTTGATTATTAAAGCATAAGTAGGATAAGATACCAAACTACGTTAAATAATTAAATCACGCAACTAAAATTCTGAGAATCAAACCGTGACTGAGATTTCAAACTGAATCAAAGTTTATGTTAGGTCGTAGTTCATAAGTGGAACTTTTTAATATGTGATGCATTCTCAGTTTTCAAATTCAATTTCCAATACTTGCATTTAATTCTGTCGATACCAAACTATACTATAGTAAATTGTATTGAGTGTTCAACCTAAACTCAACTTGATTCAATAAGTTTCATTTTTTATTATCATAGGAGTATTATGATAGGACGGTGCATGTATACACAGCATTATAATATTTAAATAATAGAATAGATAAAATTATCAAAATATATTAAAATAAAAAATAGATTCTTTTTTTTTTGTTTGAAAGGTTAGAAAAAAAAATAGATTCTTAATATAAACTATTAAGATCGTGATGGTCTATCATGATTCATGAAGTTACTTTCCCTAGATATTAGTTTTGTAATTGTATAAAAACTTTTCCTCTTGCTAATACAACCTGAAAACTGAGAACTTATAATTAAATATATATATATTATATATATATGATAAAAATATATATAAAAAAAAATGAATAAATTAATACAAAAAGGCAAAGAAGAGGCGAGGACTGAGGAGACAAAGATGGGCACACATTGAGCCTATAAATGAAAGAAACATCTGGTGTTGAATATTCATTTTTTATTTCTTGAAAATAAAGAAAATATCATAATAAATAATATTGTTTGGATGTGGATTCCATACTGAAACTTCGTTTTTTTACAAAATATAAAGTTTAATAGGAAAAAAAGGTGTGAAGGAATTTTGCATAAGCTGCATGGTTTAATTTTTAAATTAATTAATAAATCTATAAACAATTCAAATAAGAAAAAGTAATTTGTCAATATGATTAATTTCCAAAACCCACCACAAATAATTATTCTAAAGTTCCTAAAATTAATCCATGAGCCAAGCTTTAAATTTGATGAACAATTTCCGGGTTAAACGTGACACGAGTGGATTCATCAGTGCACTGCACTTATACTAATAAATAAATAAATATATAAATAAATACATAAATAAACTTTCTGAGATATATATAAATTGTGGGACCCGCGTCATACTTTTATTTGGCGCAAGATTTAATATGTATTCAATAAAGAAGAGGAGGATCATATGATCAAACTTGTCAAACAAACTCTGCTTTAGTCATTTTGAGATGTAGGACAACATATATAAATGTCACGTGTTTCTAGTAGATTCCAAGATTTAAATACTGAACTTTTAGGCGCCAACTAACGGTCATCCTAACTACTAATGAACCATACAATTGCTATACCTCTGATCCTGTAATCCCTAGTTCCCTACAACCGGCCAACTCTCACCAATCAAAACCCCCTTGACATTGTCTATTGAAAGAGTCATGTCATTTAAAACGAATAATATTATCTAGACCTATTTAATTTTCAAGACAGAAAATCCGTAATATTAAAGTACTAGTGTGACCCTGTTCGACAAATATAAATTTAAAAATATTATAACATATGTATTCAATAAATTTTGGATGAAATAAATATCAAATGTCATAACTGATACTTGAACACATGCTCCTATCATTTAAAATTTGATGTTGACTAAACATAGCATGATATTCTTTTTAGGTTTCATAAGGATAGAATGCAATAACCCCTGATCAAACTTGCAACTAACTCTCCATAATTATAAATCGTCAACAACCCTTTAAACTATTACATTTTTTCCAAAATGCCACATTTTTTTCTTAAATGGTTTTTCATTAAAACAAATACATATATATATATATATATACATAACAGGAGTGAAGGCATTCCTTCACTTTAACAACAAAATAAAAAATAAAATAAGGTTATTTCCACTAACACCCCCTCACAATAGACGTATTCTCACACAGATCCCCTCGAATATCAATATTCCCATACAGACCCCCTAAAACTGACGGACGTTACACTCACTAACGTTTTTATAACAAATTACAACTTTACCCCCTTAATATAATTTTTGAAAACATTACTAAAAGTCTTTTTTGTGTTAAGACCTTTACACCCTTAAATTCAAAAATCCTAGGGCCCGTTTGGGCACCATTATTTTTGTTTTTGTTTTGAGAACCAAAAAACAAGAACAATTCTTGTTATTGTTCTTATGTTCTCACCCAAAAGAACAAAAACAAAAAACATGTTTGGGGCAAAAAAACACACATATTCTTACATAATTTTTCCTCTCTACCACAATTCATTTTTTTTGAAAAAAACACACATTCTTGTTTTTGTTGTTCCCTTATTTTTCTACTATTCACAAAAACAGTTTCCAAATTGAAAACAGAAAAAACAGTAAAACGGGTTGCCAAACATATTTTGTTCTCCTGAACAGTACCAAAAAACAAAAAACATAATAAAAACACGATTTCCAAACATGGCCCTAATCTCTTCCAAATCTCCCAATCTCTATCACCCCTCTTCCTCATCATAATGTCGGAGCCGCTCTATCTCTCTCAGTGCTTTAGGGTTATGAAGAATTGAAAATGGATTTGTAGATATATTTTTATCTATACTTATATACATATATATATGGATTTATATATATATCAAGGTTCGCAGTCGCAGTATCGGTTGCGGTAACAGTAACGGTATTGGTGTAACAGACTCGGATCAGTATTGGGGTTACGTAATGGAATCGGTTGTCGAAGTTGTGAATTTTTTTTAAAACTCGCACATATTGAACAGATTGTGTGGGTATACAATTTTTTACTTTATAATTCAATAAAGAAGAGTTTTTAGTAAATTTTGGTTACATATATTGATTTTTAGAAAATAATTTATCACAAGCAAAATTTTTGTAAGTCATTCTAATACTATTATATCTTTATTCACTAATGTTTTACTCATTTTAAACAAATATATTTTCTGATATTTACATTTAAAAAATATTTAGTATGATATTGTTTATGAGATTAAATAGTATCAATTGAAATTTCTAAAAATAGATATTTATTTTTATTTACTTACTTCAAAAATTAAAAAATATATAAAAGTAAATACACATTAAATACACCACTGATTCTAGGCTAGAGAAATTCTATTTCTCACCGTCCAACAAATCTAAGGTACAGAGCTCCTAGGGTTTCTACAGAACCAATCTCCACCGTCCATTCCTTATCCTTTTATATACACATTAACCAAACTCACATCCCAAATCAAACCCCTCTCTCTCGTCTCTTTACATTTTTATTTCTTCATCACACATACAAACACAGAAGAATATACATCCCCCAAACAAACCCTTTCCGGCTCTTTCTCCCTCACGCACATACAAACACACTGGTACACAGTCAAGAGTATTTGCACATCATTTGTCTCACTCTAGGGTTGTGTTCTTCTCTCTCTATAAATCTCAATATATACATGTATAGAGTTGGAGTTCTCCTCTCTCTAGTCTCTGTACATCACCTATCTTTACCGCCGATACTAGGAATTTTCGTAGTGCCGGAACCGGCGTTACAGCCGCTATAACGGCCGGTTCTCCTGTGCAAACCGGATTTATCGGTGGGTATCGGTATCGGTAAGTTGAAAAACCGATACGAACCGCTGAACCCGGCGAACCATTATATATATATAATGTTGATGCCCATCCATTGCTCCAATTACAAACCCATATACAACTCTACCGTGGCCATGCCCATCATCACCATATACAAATATATATAAATATATATGATGTTAAATATATATACACCCACATACAAATATTTACCTACATGCTGTCACACCGGCCCCCGCGGCGTCATTTCACCGCCGCCGCACCCGCCGTAGCGTCTTCTTCGTTGAACCCCCCACCCCAGTTCCTCGGCCTCCGCAACCACCGCCGGCGACGGCCTCAACTCAGCCGTCCTCACCTCCCTCCCCATCTTCTTCTTTTGGTTGGAAGATTTTGTGATCACAGTCTGATCTACTTCTTCTTCTAGCCGGAACTGGCTTGGCTTCAAAATCTGACCAAACATGGTATTTCCTTCTTTGATGACTTAATTCAGGATTTTATATTTCAATTAGTTAAGATTATTTTTAGATAATTATAGATATATAGAATATGATTTTTTTGAAATTAAAAATTAAAAATTAATTAATAAATTCTTTAATTTTAAATTAAGATTATTATTTTACAAATTTAAATAAGAACTGTAAACGGATACATGAATATGTATATTTATAGGTATATATATATTACTTAACTGAAATTGAAAATTAAAAAAAAATTGAAAAGTTCTTTAATTGTAAAATTAAAATAAGTAACTTTACAAGGGGATGTTGGTAATTTTAAGAAAACTAAGGACAAAGGGCATTAAGATAATTTCATAACTTTAAATTAGGTTATATTGGTTATTTCATATCATCTGAGGGCAATAAGGACTATTTACAGAGTGGTTAGTGTCTGATATCACCTAACTAATGGCATATCTGATATCACCTAACTAACAGCATATCCAAATGGTGTGAACACAGAGGGGTTCTTATGGGACCAAAATTCAATTGCAAGGGGGTTCGTGTGGGAATATTGATATTCGAGGGGGTCTGTGTGAAAATACGCTATTTGTGAAGGGATTCGAGTGGGAATAATCCAAAAAAATAAAAAGAAAAGCAAATGACGAAAATGCCACATTCTCTTATATATTTTTCATAAATGACGAAAATGCCCTTTTTATGGAATTTAATTACTAAATGACATTTTTTAATTAACATAGAACTTGGAGCACTAAATTAATGGCATATTCTCCATTCAAATTTGTATAAATTTACACATAATTTTTAAAACGGGTCATTTAAATAATGCTTTTAGGTTATTAAAATAAAAATTAAATAATAAATTTAAAATACTCAAATAATTATTCAAAAACATATGTATATATATATATATATATATATATAACATCAAAAAATTAAAAAGGTGTCTATTATTTAAGTAATTTGTAAATTATATATAAATGTATTTATGTGAAAAAAGTTCTTATTTTGGTATAGTTTTCTTTAACTAGAATAAAAAGTGGAACATTATTGATATAATTTAAAGAATTAAAAAAATTAATAAGAAGTGTACGATAGTTTTTTTCTAATGCAATTGAGGCAAATTGCAACAAATCAATAGTTTAGGGATGTTAGTTGTAGTTGAGGAGATTAGTTACAAAAGTGGGGGTAATAGTCATAATTGGACTAACTGACTTTTTAAGAAAGTATATTTAATATATTGAAATTAAGTAATTTTTATTTTTTATCTTTATCATTATGTAACGAAGAAACGATAAATAATTAGGGCTTGTTTGGGAGGTGATTCATGATTCATGGTCTGAAATAAAAAGAAAGCGTAGTGCATCAAAGTACTATGATCTGGTTTTATTTTGAAACCAAATCATGTTTGGTGTTGATGATTTTAGTATGAGAAAATGGAAAGCTGATGAAAACAAATCATGTTTGGTGGAGTTGGTGATTCAACAAATATTGAATCAAAATAAAATTTATTTAATATTAAAATATTTATTTAATTAAATTTAATTAATATTTTTAAATAATAAATAAATATTTAAATTAGTTCATTCTTTTTCAAATTTATTTAATATTTAAATATTTATTATTTATTAATTATTAGTATTTATTTATTTTATTTTTGTTTATTATTTATTTATTTATTTTATTTTTGTTTATTTAATATTTTATTTATTATTAATGACAAGAGTAAAGAAGTAAAGTATATCAAGATGGACAAGTATACGTGCTGTGAACAGCCACCAAAGCAAGGGAAATCACCTCTTTTGGTGATTCGGAATTGGGGCATACTTTGGTAGTATGCTTTAGTGGTGAGGGAAGCAAAGTATAAGCACCAAACACAATTTCTCAGGATGATTCTGAATAGTACCAAAGTAGAAGTAGGATTTGGGAAGCAAAGTAGCCTCCCAAACACTCCCTTAGTGGAGTCTAGTGCTTATTTAAATTTATTAAAATAAGGGTAATTTGGCAACAAAAAAGTAAAAAGAAAAAAAAGGGTAATTCTTAAAAGTGAAAAGTTAAGTTATGTTGAGATTTGAAAGTGAATAAATATTTTGGGACAACAAAAGTTGAAAAGTGTATTATTAATATATGACCGAGAAAATAATATTTTTCTCACAGCGATATTAGGGTATTAATTTTATTTTCTAAAATTCAACTTGACATGGAATAACTCCCCGATTGCAACAGTCACAAAAACTCCCACCACAGACAATACCAACCCCAGCTCAACTACCATTCTTGACACTCTCTGGAGTAGAAGAGCACGACAGCCATACATAAAACTTAGAGATAATCCCAATCGGAGTCAATTTCTCTAATCAAGACCTCTCAATTCACCAATTTAATTTCAACCCATTTCTCCAAACCCAATCGTGAATGCCAAAGATAGCAAGAAAGCTCCGAAAATGGCGATTTCTGATGCAATTCAGAGACTTCCTTCGCTACCCATTTCGTCATCGTTCTTCAATACCAGCACCATAGTTGCCATTACTGTTTTCATAGGCCTTCTCTGCGCTTGCATAGTCATCGGTCACCTCTTGGAGGAGAATCGGTGGGCGAACGAATCGATCACGGCTCTGCTTCTGGTTTGTGGAATTTTGTTATGGGTTTTGAATTTGGTGAAGTGGGTTTGAATTTGTTTGGACTGTTGTTTGTGTTTGGAATTGATTTTTGATGGCGTGTTGTTGGAGTTAGGGTTTGGCTTCTGGGTCGGTGGTGCTGTTGGTGACTAAAGGGAAAAACTCGCCCATACTTGTGTTCAGTGAAGAGCTTTTCTTCATTTATTTACTTCCCCCAATAATTTTCAATGCTGGGTATGATCTTTATCCCTCTGTCTCTCTCTCTCTTTATGTCTATGTGTATATAAAAATGTTATATATGTATGTATAATGTCGCAATGATAAAGTTGCTTCATTATGACACGAAGTTCAGAGGTTTAAAATGGCAAAACAGTCTTAGAGGTCTCTAACGGTTCTCGACAACAAGAAAATTGAATTATATGGAAACAAACATTTTTATAACTAAGTTTTTAGGAAACAGTTTCCGGAAAACTCAACCAAACATAATTTTTGTACTGTTCTAAAAAATGCATCAAGCTGGTCCTATATTTTCTGATTTAATTTAATTTTCTTAAAACAATTTTCATATAACTACTTTTCATAGTTATCTAAAAACCGTTTTTTTATTTTGAGTTTCTAAGAACTGTTTTCAGAATTATAAACAAAACAGGCCCTAACTCTCTACGGACTATGGAATGGCAGGAGTCTTCTTTTTCCCCTCACATTATGTAGATGTGTTTGTTTATGAACACTCTAAATAAACAGGGAAATGGTAGGGTGAGGAGATGAGACCGTCTGGTTCTAATTTAGGTTTATATAAGACTAGCTGCATTCAGTTTCATGTCGATGAATCGGCTTCAGACGGACATAGAAATTTAGGTGAGTGAGAGCATAATTAGAATATTAAAATTTCAGTGAGGGTTTTAGGGTATTTTTTTAAAAATCAGTTGGAGCAAACTTGTAAAAAACAAAAAAAATAAGGGTAATTTAAGGAAAAAAAAAAAAAATCAGTGGGGCGGCGGCCCCCACTGGACCTTAGCTAAGTCCGTGAGTAATTCTCTCAGATTTTATTGGGTTTTACTGTTTGTGAGTTTTTATTTTTTGCTTCAATTTAGTCTCCCCTTTTTGATGTGTGGTGAAACAGGATTTTTGTTGTCTTTTGTTACGTTTGAGCTCTCTCTTTACAGGGTTATTTTTAGTACAAATGGTTTTTTTAAATTGGGTTTATGTGTTTATATCAGCCTTTTGACTTTTGAATTTGGTTCCAGTTTTCAGGTCAAGAAAAAGCAATTCTTTAAGAACTTCTCTACAATTTTTTCGTTTGGAGTGTTTGGTACAATTATATCATTTTGTGTCATATCAGTAGGTGAGTGATTTCAACTACACTAATTCAGTCTACCAATAATTATATTTCTTCCCTTTCTAAAGCACAAGTATCCTAAAATTTACCTTTTCCTTTTCCCTAATATATTGTGTTAATAGTGAAATTAGATGCATTATGATCCATCTCTCAAGTCTAAACAATTTTGCTACCTTCTTTCAATGGCTTTAACCCAACTATTTTATGCGTATTCCGATACAATACAACAGCTTGTTAGATTTCATGAAGAACAAAAGCATAGCCCAAGGTACTTGGTAATAATATTTGTTGGTTCCATTCTTGATATCAGAGGAGAAGAAATTGAATAATTTTACTAGTTTGGTTTTAAGGAAAATCAGTGTAGACGAAATGAAAAATAGAGGATCAGGCGCTCTCAAAGCGTTCTTGTATGCTTATACGCAATTGTGAACTAAAATTTGAAGTTCTACGAAATGAAAGTAATTGACAAATTGTTAACATTGCTAGCATTTTAGAAGCTGTTCACTTGAAAAATTGGATAAGCTATTTCCCCTGTTTATATCTCTTATGATGCTTTTTTAATTAGATTATTCAACTAGCAACTCAGTGTCACCATAGTACTGCTTCCCGAATTTATATCTCAACAGTCTCACAATTTTGTTTTGTTTTAAAACTTTTATAGGTGCTTATTTTCTCTTTGGATGGATTGGTTTGGAAACCTTGGATGTTCAAGATTACCTAGGTGACCAATGATCAATGATGTATTGATTTGTTTATATTGTTTGACTTCAATTCGTATAAATTGATTATGTGAAAATAATGTACCTGCAGCTATTGGCGCCATATTGTCAGCTACGGATTCAGTTTGTACATTGCAGGTACATTTAAAAAGGATTCTGAATTCGGAATATGATATTTAGCATGTGCAGCTAATTTACGATATTTTTCTCATGTTTAGGTCCTCAGTCAAGAAGATACACCCTTCCTATACAGTGCTGTATTCGGAGAGGGGGTTGTAAATGATGCTACCTCTATCGTGCTTTTCAACGCAGTCCAATCAACCGACTTCAGCAACCTTAGTGCTTGGATAGCCTTAAATTTGTTGGGGACTTTCCTATACCTCTTCTTTTGTAGCACTATCCTTGGTATAGCAGTAAGTTGTAGCATCTTATCTGCATAGTCGAATATTGATAGCAAACTTCACATGTATGGAAATGATTGCAAAGTTCATGACTTAAATTCAATAGATCATGTATCATTCTGATCTGAATCCATGGAACCCATATGATAATTTTTAGGACATGGCATGCAGTTCTGGTTATTTTCGATGTCCATGTATCTAGATTTTTCAACTTTTTTTTACACATTGCTAAATTTGAAATGATCTAGTTGTGGGAATGCATTGTCTAACTTGATCTATGGGGCAACATCTCAGGTGGGACTTTTAAGTGCTTATGGCATAAAGACACTCTACTTTGGAAGGTACACTCTACAGACTTGAGTTTGTGCTTACACTTTTTGTTGCATCAGCCTTGCTTTATTCATTCATCATGTTTTATCACATACGCAGATGTAGACAACATCGCGCCTATATATAAATGCTTCGTATTACGTTTAACCTTGCTCAAAATCAACTAGTGTAGACGAATCCGTTTGGGAGCTAACCCTATTGGGTTTATTCATCAAGTCCATAGAAGTTTTGTAGAGTAATATTTTTATCAGTACATGAAGAGATTGATGAAGATATAAAGTGAAAATGAAGAAACAAGAAAAGATTGGAAATCTACTTGCCTCAATAGGTCAGAGATGTAAGAAGTTACATAGAGATTTTATCCTTTTAGCAGTGCTATAACTCAAAATCGAATTTTTTCTTCTTCTTAATTATGCTTCGAGATAAACAATCATAAGCACAGCAATATGACACATACCAGTTACGAAGATTTTATATTACATTATTTGGAAATTTGGGCATCTATTGTATATATTTGTGGTCTTTAATTCATCTTGGCAAAATGGTTGTTACTTTGACAGACACTCCACGGACCGTGAAGTTGCAATTATGATGCTCATGGCTTATTTGTCATACATGATTGCTGAGGTACAAAAGCTCGACATTCCAAAGATTGTTTTAGAAGCCATTCCTCTTTTGAGATTTTATTTGCTCTGTACACTCCAATATCTTCTTTTTTTTTTTTCATTTTTCTAATTTTATTCACTTATTGCTTCTATTTTAGTTTTTGAATACAAAAAAGTACGAGTAGACATTACACTTATACCCTCTGAATATATGTTCAACAGGCATTGATTTTTTGATGTTGAAAGAAAACAGAGATACATTATGGAATTTGAAATTGTCTACTTTCTCATGCATGATATTGAATAACCTGGTTACACCTTCAGTGCGAAATTGTCAATCTAATGACTATTTAATGCAAATTTTCTAAATTGCTATCAACAGTCGAATAAAACCTATAAATGTATCAAAATGAGAAATTTTTCTTTAGTGTGTGCGTTTATTATTTAGAAAAGTACTAGCAAAGAGAGTACTTTTTATCCGATATAACAGAAATTACAAAATCTTTGATCTCAAGGAATTACTTAAACTTGGTAACTATGTGATACTGAAGATAAACTTAGAAATCTTTTGCAGTTTGTGAGTGCAATTCTTGGTAGCAAATTGCTTGAGAACTGATAGATTAGTGTCTTGCTTTGTGTTGCAGCTGTTATCTCTTAGTGGGATTTTGACAGTATTCTTCTGTGGCATTGTCATGTCGCATTACACGTGGCACAACGTTACCGAAAGCTCTCGGATAACGACCAAGTAAGATTATTCTCTTAAACTTTTATTTTACTTTTGAGGATACATTACAATTTACACTCGGGTCATTTAAAACGTTTATTATTTGGTTAAAATTGCTACTCAAAATTATTGCTAGATTTACAGTTGAGTTGAAGGTTTTATCAGTACATCAAATAATGAGTATAAGCGTGTTAGATGTTGTATGGAAGTACTGAAGCATCAACCTGTTTTAGCAGATGCATATATGTGAATGAGCAAAAATGAATATTATTGTTTCAACAATTTTAAGCAGATTCTGATTTCACTTTTGCGATAATGAAAACCAAACAAAATGTAAAAATGTTCAATGAGCATCAATAATTTTTTGGCTGATGAATACTCAAATACAGTTGAATATAATTACAGTACTTGGTAAGGTCATGAGGTATACAAAAACATAATAAATCATGCATAACAAAAGCTGAAAGAAAAATATGCTTGTAATTGTCTGCAAAACAAAAGATTGATCAGAATAGAGGATGCATGAAAATCTCGAGATTAAAGTGGACAACCATTGTTTTTTGCCTTTTCTTTTCTCTGGTTCTTAGTTATTGTCCAATTTGTTCCATTTTTCAGCTCATTTTCATAATCCTCATGTTTAATGTGTTATAAAACTATTACATAACGCATTCTACATTTTGACCTGATACTCGCAGAGATATGAAATCATAGATATTTATTTATCCAGGAAATAGAGACAGCAAAAAAATCTATTTGCCAGGCATAGTAAGCATGACTTTCTCAATTTGGTTTGGTAATTTCAGGCACTCCTTCGCAACAATTTCCTTCATTGCGGAAACTTTCATATTCCTCTATGTGGGCATGGATGCATTAGACATTGACAAATGGAGAGCGAGCAAATCAAGGTAGTTTCAAATTCGACTGATTCAGCTGGATAGATTGACATGAATATATGGAACTAGATCAACCACATACAAATTATTACACACCATGAGAATGGTGAAATCAAATTTCAATACTTGGACGTCTAGCACCCCTTTTAATGACATTGGACGACATGATTTACAATTTTGTACTAAAACTGAAAATTGTTTTTGCATATTCTGGCCTTTAGATTAACATTGGACATCAATATATTATTTTCTTTCTGAAGGTCTCAAGACATAAATATTAACTTCCTGCATTCTCTTCCATTCAGTGCAGCAACTTCAATTTCCGTCAGTTCAACTTTGTTCGCGTTAGTATTGGTTGGAAGGGCAGCATTTGTGTACCCTCTTGCAAATATCTGTAATTGCACTAAAAGAAGAGACAGCGACAAAATCGGGATTAGGCAGCAGGTGATATTTCTGGGCATCGAAGCACAACAATGTCTATCCACTTTTAAATTTATTTACTTTTCTAACTATTTGAAATACCAGTTTATCATATGGTGGGCAGGTCTAATGAGAGGTGCAGTTACAATTGCTTTGTCCTACAACCAGGTATATAAATAAAATACATCCCAACTGCTAGATTAAGTATCCCACATTTGAATCGTACCTAAATTACAAAAAAAATCTATATATTGTTACAGTTTTCAGCATCTGAAGGGACGACCATAACACAAGAGGGTTCACTAATGATCACCAGTATCATCATTGTAGTTCTCTTCAGTACAGTGGTATGTTTTCTGGTACTGAGTTTCAACAGAAATAATGGTTTGCCAAAACTTCTCTTTAACTTACAATACTTATTTGAAAAATGATACTTATTCCTATGAAGTCCACAACTAAATTATCTAGGGTTAATTTCATTTACACCCCCTCAGGTTTGTCTTTATTTCAATCACACCTCCTCACATTTGAGTATCTTCATTTACACCCCTTCAGGTTTGAGATTCTCATCATTTACACCCCCTTAACGATGACATCATCCTTATTTTTTTTGTAAATACCTAAATTACCCTCAATGGGCTAACCTAGTGTGCATGGAAACAAGGATATATTGTTTTATCAATTTGACCCACTCCAATAATTTAATCATTTAATTTGTATTAATTTTTAAAAATATATATAAAATTCAAAAAAATATATATTAAAATTTGAAAAACATTATAAAATTCAAAAATATATATAAAATTAAAAATTATATATATAATTCGAAAAAAATATATAAATTTAAAAAAAACATATAAAATTCGAAACAAATATATAAAATTCAAAAAAATCATATAAAATTTGAAAATATATATATTAAATTTCAAAAATAAATATAAAATTCGCAAAAACATAAAAAAATTCGAAACAAATATATAAAATTAAAAAAACATATAAAATTCGAAAAAATATATATTAAATTTTGAAAAAAATTATAAAATTCAAAAATAAATATAAAATTCAAAACAAATATATAAAATTCAAAAACCCTCAACCCCAACCCTAAATATTTACAAACAAATATTTAATTTTTTTGGAAACTAAATTTTTGAATTTGTGAATAAAAATTAAACGGATGGCGATGGTGTCATGTAATTAATCTAATTTTCTCTCCCCACCACCACCACCACCACCTCCAAAAAATAAAAAATATATATTATATTTTAAATCAAAATAAAAATATTAAATATTTGCATTTTCCATAAAATACTAAATTACACATAAAATAAAGGAAACTTAGAAAAGTTAGCAAATTTCCTAGCAATTTTTTTTTTCAAGTTTTTGTTTTTTGGGGGGTTTGTTGGGCAGGGTCCTATCTTTTCACCAAAACTTGTAAATATATTTATAAGATATTTATTGAAACTAATATACTATATTAGTGTGTATTTATATTTAACTAATTTTTTTTAAATATATATTTAAACAAAAGGAAACTTGAAAAAAAAAATTTCAAGTTTCATGTTTTGGTGGTGTGTCGCCATCTCTTTCATTCAACATGGTCTCCTTCATCCAGATGCTCAAAGCCATCAAGTTTCACGTTTTTAAAAAAAAAAAAAATCTCCTTCTCCTTTATCCAGATGCTCAAAGCCCTCATGCCCGTCACCGTCTACACCAACATGGTCTCAATCTCGATTGGGTCGCCATCGCCATCGCCATCTACGGCGAGGTTAAATTCGATGGTGGCGGGTTGGGGTTGGGGTTGGGGTTGCCGGTGGGATGGTGATGGTGGGGGTGCGGGTTTGGTGACGGGGGTTGGTGGTGGTGTGTCGGTGGCGGCGTGGTGGGGCTTGTGGGGGCGGCAGGGTGGGGGCGGCAGGAGGGTGGTGGTGGTGGGAGTGTTTGGATAGATGATTAACCCTATTTTAAAATTAAATTGATTTAAGAGGTGTTTGGATCAAGGGCATTTTAGACATTTCATATCATGAGGGGGTGTAAATGAAAATACTCAAACCTGAGGGGGTGTAAATGAAATTAACCCAATTATCTAACACATGAAATGATTAAAAATCTCATAAGTTAGATAAGTACGCCAAATAAGTCAGCGCAGGTATCATCACTCTACTTGCTTTTCCAATACTTAAAACCAATTTGTTGTAAGGAAGAATCGAATTGAACCTTTTTTTCCCGAAGATCTCAAACTTTGGCTCGTTTAGGAATATGGAACGATGTGTTAAAACGTTTGTATGCTTTGAAGAAATGAAATGATGTGTAACTAAGGAAGAAAACTAGTAAAACACATCAAATTCCATATAATTGATGGAAAAAAATCTATGTTAATTACCCATCTAATCTAAAAGCTTAAGAGGTACAACTCTCTTTTTGGGATGACGATGAGATTTGAACTCATGACTTCCTGCTTTGATACTAGCAGGGACGAAGGCAGAAAATTGTTGAAAGGGGGGCAAAACAATATTTTTTTAAACGTAATTTTTCTGCATATATTACCATTTTTCTTTAAAAATTAACAGAAATTTGTTAACTATGGATACCAGGTTATCCATGTGCATACCATGGATACCAGGTTAATTACCGAGTTACTCTAAAAGTTTAAGTTATTAGAAAGTGTGTAATTTAGGTATTTATATACATCAACAATCTGAAATTACTTAAACATGTATAAATAACAAGATGTATACACTTCTTGTAGTAGAGTAGTTATGAACAGGATACACATGTATTCGTTTAGAAATTGAATCTTATGCATGTTTGTAAATTGACATTGCTTTCTTCAACAGGTGTTTGGTTCAATAACAAAGCATCTGATTGAAACAATGCTGCTACGGCACGCGAAACCAATAGTTTCAGATGCAACTGATTTTGCAAGCCTAGAGGACTTGAGACTGCTGTTCCTTGAAACTGCAGAACCAAGTGATGGCAATGACAATGACAATGACAATCAATCAGGACCCAAGAGAAGTAGCTTAAGGTTGCTGATGACACATACAACTTCCACAGTTCACTACTTTTGGAGAAAATTTGATGATAAATTTATGAGACCAGTTTTTGGTGGAAGAGGTTTTGTTCCATTTATTCCTGGCTCACCAACTGGTGCAGCAGATGAGATTCCCTGAACCCAAAGTTCACCCATTTGTTTATATCACCTTTTTTTTTTTTTTTTTGTTGAGTCACAAGAAAGAAAGTATGGTAGAGTAATGAATTATTGCCATGTAAAGTAGAGGTGATTCTATTATTTGAACATTTTAAATATGCATTTTGTTTTTAAGAATATGTTTATGTTATCAATTTCCACCACAAAAAGCTGTAAAATTTGTCGTTATAACCTTTAAATGGTCACTTCTTAGCCATTAAATTTCAATATGGTCATTATTCATTTTTTTTTTACTATTTAATGATCCTTTTACATCAATTAAGTTTAGCTATATATGGTCACTTAATTATAATTTTTGCTTTAAAATTTTGAGTTTATTAATTAATTGGATAAGAATGTAAATCAAATAATATTAAAATCTTACCATTTCTTGTGCAGAGAAAATTGCAAAATTATATTTGCATTTATTACTTACCTAATCACATAACATTTTTCTACTATTCTTAATAAATTTTAGAAACTGAATGGTTTGTTTGACATACGGATTGCTTTCTCATTTCAAAATTCATATTTTTTTACTTCTCATTTTTTTTTAGGTTAAATTGATAAAAAAAGGTTAGGTTATGAGCTAAATAATTAAGGACATAATAATTTCTCTAGTAAGCTTAATAATTTATGGTAAATCCACATCCTGTTAAGACAAAAGGACAAATATGCCCACTAATACAAATCTTCCAACAAGAAAATGTTGGGGAAACAGACAAACTCTTCCAATTGGACCACTTTATTAGCATACAAACAACTCTCTCTCTCTCTCTCTCTCTCTCTTTCTCTCTCCATACATACAAACATCTCTCTCAAAACACAGTTTTCTACTGTGGTCTTCCTCTTCCTCGAACATTCTTCTTTCTGTAATTACTACATATATAGACATATACATATACACACACTTATTTATATATATAGATATATGGAGAGAGAAAATATAGAAAATTCAAGTCCCCTGCTTGTGAGAGGAAAGGCCGAGATTGTCAGCGATGGTGATTTCGAAAGGCAGAGTCGTTCGTCGTCGCTATCGTCCTCCTCTGCCACAGCTGTAGTTGTACTCAGCACTTTGATCGCCGTTTCTGGTTCTTTCGTTTTTGGATCTGCGGTAAGTATTATTGATATATTTATTTATACACACACATAGGTAGTTGTTTTTGGATCTGCTATGTAGTTTACTACATACTGTGATTTAGTTGTAAGATTATATACACTGAATTGAACTTCTGTAGCTTTAGATATAGAGATTGGATGATACTTTTCGCTGCGGCTCCGATTGGGACTTGGTAGGCCCCACACATGGATATCAAACATTTTGCAATGAACTGATTAGAAAAGGAAAATACTTGGTTACTGTCCATAGGAACCAAAGTGGTAGTAGTTGGACATGTGATCAAATTTATTTTTATTTTTGAAAGAAATTGATTTTGACAAGTGTATTTATGGGTATTTATGAATTTTATGTCTATCTTCCTTTTTAAAATTTTTTTAGTCACATGTCAGTATTGGACCATATCATGTGCTCTTCTAAATAATTGTCTGACTCAAGCCCCTTCACTTTTGAATAATGTTGCAATTTGACCCAATTATGGGTATTCCTTAATATTATCAATAATTGAGGGGACAACTTGCAAAAATTGCAAACTGTTTCTTCGGAGGAAAATGAAAATTGAGATTATGGGCATGTTTACTAACTAGTTTCATGTTTCGGTTTTTTGAAGAAGTAGAATTGAGGGGATAACTTGCAAAAATTGCAAACTGATTCCTTTTAAGAGATTCCTTTAAGAGAAACAGAAAGTAAAATCTTGTTTACTAAATTTTGATTTTTTTCAGAAACAAAAATAAAAAACAGAAATTATGTTTACTAAAAAATTTTTGTTCTAACTTTTTATTTATTTATTATATGTATTTCTTATTATTTTTTATTTATATTTATTATTTATCATAAGTTTTATTTATTTATTATTTATATTATTTATTATTTAATTATTTTTATTTAATTATAAATATATTTTATTTAATTTATTATTTATTATAGTTTTATTTAATTTTTAAAATATTTAATTTATTTATTATTTGTATTTCTTATTATTTTTATTTTTTATTTATCATAATTATTTATTATTATTTTTATGTATTATTTAATCTATTTTATTATTGTTTATTTTGTTTATTATTATTTATTCATTTATTTTTATTTAATTTATAAAAATATTTTATTTATTTATTATTTGTATTTCTTATTATTTTTATTTTTTATTTATCATAATTATTATTTATTTATTATTATTTTTATGTATTATTTAATCTATTTTATTATTGTTTATTTTGGTTATTATTATTTATTCATTTATTTTTATTTAATTTATAAAAATATTTAATTTATTTATTATTTGTATTTCTTATTATTTGTATTTTTTATTTATCATAATTATTATTTATTTATTATTATTTTTAGGGATTATTTAATCCATTTTATTATTGTTTATTTTGTTTATTCATTTATTTTTATTTAATTTATAAATATTTTTTATTTAATTTATTATTATTTATATATAATATTTAAATTTATTAATGCAAAAGATGTGAAAGTCCCAATTTTACAACTTTGAAATTTAGTCATTTTGAAGGCGAGAGAAAACAAAAAGATGAAGTATTATTTTTCTTGTTTCCTTTTTTCTTTACAGCTAGAAGAAACGTTTTCTTAAGGGCAAAAGTTGAAATAAATTGGGAAACAAGATTTTACTTTTACTTCTTCATTTCAGGAAGTAAAAATAGGAAACAAGATACGTTTCCTGTTAGTAAACATGGCCTATGTGTGTTTTTTTTTTTTTTTTTATAAAATACAATTACCTCATGTGAGGTTGGTTCAATTATTCATGGTGGCTATTTTTGCCATTTATTATACTATACCCAGTCACGGACTTGCCCAAGGCCCAGTGGTAGTGCTGGATTTTTTTTATTTCTATTTTTTATCCTTAAATTTGTAATAATAATGATTCTGCCCCCATTCTGAATTAAGAATAATATCGATTACGCGCGGCCCTTCCCCACGTAAATCTCTAGGTCTGTGCCTATGTATCCTTATGTTTGATGCATATCTCAACAATCCCTCTCATTATTTTATTTAAGGTATTAAATGCGGATTTTGATGCTTAGTAATAGAGTTACTCCCGATCATAGCCACAACATATAATTGAATTAAACCTCAGGGAGGTCAATATTATTTTTCTTTTTCTTTTGACTTTAATTTTTTTTGAAAATTTTTTAATCCGAAATTGTGCTCTATGTATTCTATATGTGTGCGCGCACACCCAATCTCACTAGTAGAGCTCTATGGGAAATATTCAGCCTGACATTTCAAATACAGGTCTTCTCTTGTAATATATATATATATATATATATATATATTTATATCTTGAAAGGTCTTCTCTTGAAAATATTACATTGAGAAATGTGGCTACATGTATTTTATATTTATGTTACATTATGTCCCACCATTTTATTTAATCTTTTGAAAGGTAAGGGTGCGTTCACTAACGTGGAACATTTTTCGTTTATGTTTTTCGAAGGAACAGAAACAAAAGAACGTTCTTCTTAGGAGAAACAGAAAAACAGAAATGACGTTTGTTAATTTCAATTGTTGTCATAATTTTTGGAACATAAACAAATAATTATGTTTAGTAAATGCATTTGTTTCACATATATTTTTGGTAATTTTTTTTATAATTTTTATTTTAGCATTTACTTGAGTAAAATAAATTAGATTAAAGAAACTATTAACCTCAACTATCAGAAGTTAAAGTTACAATCTATAAAATTCGAAATATATATATAAATATATTTTGTAAAAATTATATATAAAAGAAGACCACTAATTGATGTTAGTGATAAGTAGTTTGATTCACTTCCTTAGAAAAGATGTGACATTTTACCAATATATATTCTTTTTTTTTTTTTTTTATAAATTTATATATTTTTACAAATTTTTTTTTCCGAAATAATTTTTTTTTAAAATTTATATATATATTTTTCAAATTATATATATATATTTTGAATTTTATATATGTTTTTCGAATTATATATATTTTCGAAGTTTATATTTTTTCGAACTTTATATATATATTTTTGAATTATATATATATTTTTTCAAAATATATATTGTTTTCGAAATTTATACATTGTTTTCGAAATTTATATATATATTTCTAATTTTTATATTGTTTTCCAAATTTTTATATTTTTTTCTAATTTTATATATTATTTTCGAATTTTATATATTGTTTTCGTAATTTATATATATTATTTTCGAATTTTATATTTATATATATTTTTTTGAATTTGAGGAGGTGTAATTGAGATTTATCCAAAAAAAAACATTTCACATTATTGGAACAAAAACATGTGGAACATCTTTTTGATGTTTCTCATTTTTAAGAGAAACATGGGAAACATTTCACATTATTGGGAAACAGAAATAATTTATTAAACATGTTTCTTATTTCTATTTATGCTTTTTAGTAGGTGAGAACGTGAAACGTTCCACGTTAGTGAACGCACCCTAAGAAACTCACATACACTGCCTCCATTAGGGCTCGAACCCTTAACCTCTCATTTGGGAGTAAGGGCAGGTATCGCTTGACCATTACGCCTTTGATGGTCCCACCATATTTGGTTTTGTTAAGGAAGGCACTTTCTTTAACTAGTTATTGAATTTGCATTACTGCTGCTGTAGAAAGCATTGTTAATATTTGATTTGTGAAGAAAAAGTGACTGGACACATCTACTTCTTGATGAGACCATATTAGTCAATCAGGTGCAAAAATTAGCTCGTTGCAAGAATGACCGTAAGTTTGTAATATTAATAGTTTAAGAACCTTTGATAATTTTTAACGCATTGATCAACTAGGTGAGTTCACACGCCCTGCAATAACAGGAGTCTCGTGCATTGAACTAGTCTTTTGCTTCTTTTTGGATCAACGATCACTAAGTGCGATCATTTGTACCCATGCTAGGCTCATAGCACGTTCATTTGGGTGTCGTCATGCGTTGGGCATTTCTTGTAGGACATGCATACAACATGTATATCGAGTAGCTCAAGTTCACGATGTACATGTATATAAAAATCTATTTTTATATTCCATTTTGTTTACTACTTTTAAAACAGGTGAAATGGGGGTGTTCAACGTCTTTTGTTATCTAAACAAAATATTTTTTCCTAAAAAGAAAGGCATCTTAAAGAGTAATAAATTTTAGCGTCATCTCCATGTCCTTTTAAATTATGATATGTCCGGTATTTGAAGTCTTCAACTACCTCCTATTTAGAATTTCTCCACATAGCTCAATGGTGATAGTATACGCATGAATTTGTGATTTCATATTTGGAAAGCCATCCAGTAGATCATGAGTAATGCTGCAGTTTGCTAGTCATGCCTTTTGAAGAAGATTTTTTCTAAGCTTTTTGTGTATGAAATGTCTAATTTATTGCTCTACTATATATACAACTGAGTATATTAGTATCTCCAATCACTTCTTTCATGCACTTTGTCCGTCTAAAAATGGTTTGGTCATGCAGTACTTTGTGCTTTATGCCAGCAATGGGCCATCAGATTCCTACACATGCATGGTGATCTAGCAGGATCGTATAAGATATTTTAAGAGAATTGTTGGCAGTTCTGTCATTTATGCAAACTTTGGTTAATACTTGAATGTTCAATGCGTATAGCCACCTGCAGTATATGGACATTATAATGGACTACTAGCAATATTCAAATTTTACACATAAGACTCAATCTAGATGAAATTACCTAGAAGACGGTGAACTAAGCCTAGAGGGGGTGAATTGGTTTTTTATGAATTAATTAAAAAATTAAAATATTAATTGCAGAATAGTCAATTTTAATTCAATTATTTAATAATCCAAAACACGCAATAATAAATAGCAGTGCAGAAAATAAAACAGAGGCGACACCAATATTTTTACGTGGAAAACCTTGAAAACGGTCTAAGTAAAACCACGGATACCCTCTGGTATCGATGCACTATGAATCAAGAAGTACACATACTCTATAAAGTTAGGACTTACAAAATCACTTTGACTTGCCTCTTATCACTCGACGTCTGAAAGTCTTGAATTATTTGCGCTCCACGAAGCCTTCGCTCCGCTACGTACTCTGACGGCTCCGCTTCTCAACGGATCAGTTTATCACGAAACTTCTCGCTCCGATCTCCGTACTCTAACGGCTTCGTTTCTCAACGGATCGATGCAATCACGTTGCAATAGGTGTTGGGATGATTTTCAACAACGGATCATCCAATTGTGCGTAAAGATCTCACGTGTAGGAGCACAATTGAATAATCACCAAAACTAGAGAAACCTTTGATATAAAATGATCAAGGTATCTCTTTTTTTCTCTCTCTCCAGACGGATCTGATTTATGAAAGTATTGCAGAGATCTCACAAAAGTCATACCATTCTCTTTGGTTTAACTCGCATAAATAGAGAAGAGTTGTCCAATTAATGGTAAGAATCGTTTTCCTTTCAGGATTCGTATTTTCATCATTAAGTTTTCCAAATATAGACTAATATACTAATGATAGTTCAATATACCAATAATAACTCCTAACTATGCCCTTAAGTGAATAAGAGTCATTATGGCATCAAAATAAGCTGCCTTTAAAAATTGAAGTCGGTAACTTCGAGTTCTCGATAACCTCACTTCGAGTACGCAAAAACCCAATCTCGAGTACTCGATAGGGAATTCTTCGAGTACTTGGTAAATGTCTGATGACGCAACATAACGCACTCATGGCATCTCAAACCCATTGTTTTTACGCTATCATTCGCGCCAAGGCGCGAATTCTCGAGCACTCGGTGATGAACATATCGAGTACTCGGTAACTCAAAATCTCGAGTACTCGGTGAGTACTCGGCAGCTTCAGAAACTTCAACTTCTTTTGTTTCTTTGCAGCATCGCTTCCGATCAACTTCTGAATAACTAAATCCAATACTCACAACACTCAACATGGTTTTTTATCAGAAGCATGCCATTACAAATAAATTTTCCTACACTGGAATCACATATTCAAATAATTAAGGTGGTAACAGATCCTAATGGTTTAAAGTCAATATGCAGGTCGGATATTCATCACCTGCTCAGACTGGAATCATGGGTGACCTTGGCCTTTCTGTGACAGAGGTAAGTTCATAATCACATATGAATATTAAATAGCACATTTTCTCATTCAAGTATAATAAGTTAATAACTGAAAATATCAATTTAACTTTTTACTAATATGTATTTTAATCCATGGACTGTCTATCCACACCAGTACTTAAGGGATCGAAAAGCTGCACGTATATATACTTTTTAACCTGATATATTTTAAGTTCATGCAATTGAACATAAGTACTAAAATTTTATGAAAAAATTGTTGCCTGATATATCAGCGTTGGTTATATGCTCTGAAAACTACTTCAAGGAAATTTATAATTCTGAAATATCGGTCTAGTTTCCAATATTCTTTTAATCTTCTTTCACTTGGCTATCAATTTGCAGTATTCTGTTTTTGGTTCAATATTGACAATTGGAGCAATGTTGGGTGCAGTAATGAGTGGGAAAATAGCTGATTTCATCGGCCGGAGACGTGTATGTTTTCTGTTCCTTTTCAGACTTCAGATATCTATAGGCCTGGTACACAAATTAACTCTAAATAATTTGTCAATCGTCAAATCCTTCCTAATTTTGGTTGCTTTTATGTTGCAGACAATGGGGTTTTCAGAAATATTCTGCATCATGGGGTGGCTTGCAATAATTTTCTCAAAGGTTTCTTTTCTTTCTAATCAATCCTTTCCTCCTCGGCTTTCTTTCACTCACTTTTACCGAAACAAACTGTGTCTACTTCAATTTCTGGCATCTTTTCACCCATCATATTGATAGAAAAACCAGGAAAGGAACGTTTGGGTTGTATTAGATCACCCAATCTATCAATGAATTCATAGTTGTTGAAGGATTAAATATTTAAGTTACACCCTCTCTAACAACTTAAGCTTTTAGAGTAGATGGTTGTTAACATGGTTTCAGAGAGAGTAGATGGTTGTTAACAATAGTATACAAGGAAAATATTTCTGATTGAACTATTTGTCCCCAACATTACAAGCCGAGTACCAGTGCAAAACCAGAGTACCAGTGCATTATACTTATTGAATTATTCGATAAGGAAGATACCTTAATGGATAAAACCTTTAATTTTCGCTATTGCGTATATGGGTGTATAGAAGTAGACATTCACATATGTTTATGGAATCAATTTATAGCACTAATTGTTTAATGGTTGTCAAAAGGGTGTTGTGTGGCTTGACCTTGGAAGACTTTCAGTGGGATATGGTATCGGCCTTCTATCCTATGTGGTAAGTGCAGCAGGTTGTGCACTTCATATTCAGTTATCTATGTGACACTTGAAGGTATTTGCATTCTCAAATCTAAACAGGTACCTGTATATATAGCAGAAATAACACCAAAGAATCTACGCGGAGCTTTTACAGCAGTTAATCAGGTACATTACGACACTTGGTAACATATAATTACATCTAGATTACTATCTTATGAGCATATATGCTACTGATTTTACAGTTGATGATATGTTGTGGCGTATCAGTAATGTATCTCATTGGAACGGTCATCAACTGGCGCACCTTGGCTGTGATTGGTAACTTTGTCGGCTCAAGTACTTTTGTAATTTTATCCGAATGTAATTCAGTAAATTTCGCTTCTATATGGTATCATTCAGGAACTATTCCATGTCTGGTACAGCTTGTGGGCCTATTCTTCATTCCGGAATCTCCCAGGTGGCTGGTGAGTCAACATTCTGAATTCAGTTAGTAGTAGTCGTTCCTGGTAGTGCTCCCTCCAGAGATGCTTAAACAAACGGCATGTTGGTGGTTTTACAGGGTATCTTTGAGTCAGCTATGTATTATAAGCTCATTAGTAAACTATGAAAATTCCCTACACTGATGTGATAAATAGAGGCCAGCATCCATTTACATACTTAATGGTGAGTGAAACTGACTGCAGGCAAAAATTGGTCGGGGTTTAGATTGTGAAGCTGCTCTACAGCGCCTTAGGGGAGATAATGCCAATATTTCTGAAGAAGCAGCGGAAATTAGAGTAACTTTTTGATAATTTTGTATATTCTTTTTGGTTTTTTATTTATGACCAATTTTTAGTATAAATAAGGTTTAATATTTCTTTATGTAATTAAAATTATCAATTTTCTTTGCAAGAAAATGATAGATAATACAGGCTCCTACTATTTATAGGAATATACAGAAACCCTTCAAAGGCTCTCGGATGCTAGAGTTATTGACTTGTTCCAGCGGAGATATGCTCACTCACTCATTGTGAGCCTTCTAAACCTAGCATGTGATGTTATTTTTTCCTTGCCGGAAAATCGTTTTATAAATGGTTAAAATTTTATTCAGGTTGGAGTTGGGCTTATGGTATTGCAACAGTTTGGAGGGGTCAATGGGATTGCATATTATGCAAGTGCAATTTTCACTTCGGCTGGTATGTTACAAACTTTAGTAATGATAGCATAATTTATGGGAATAAAACTGAATGGTCTAACGAGCATATGATTTTGTATCATGACAGGTTTTTCAAGTAGCTTCGGGACTATTGCAATGGTTATTGTTCAGGTCTTCAGAACTCTCTCAGTGGTTTAAATTTTGAATTTCGTAGACCAAATTTAAGATGTTATATATTGTAATCTGCAGCTTCCTGCGAGTCTGTTGGGTACACTCTTGATGGATAAATCTGGAAGACGACCACTACTGATGGTATGAAGGGCAACATTTCTATTCTAAGTTTGAGACATAGTCGACTGGAATGCCCACACTGAAGTCTATTACTGTTACAGATTTCTGCAGCAGGAACATGCTTGGGTTGCTTTCTAGTGGGCTTGTCATTCTTATTGCAGGTTGCCTCTACAATCAGGCTAAATTTTTTCTTGATGTTTCTTTTTCGTTTCTTAACGTGGTCATGTCATTAATAAGTGAGCTTGGCATCTGCAGGATCTTCA
Source organism: Cornus suecica (assembly GCA_963922005.1). Taxonomy (NCBI): domain Eukaryota; kingdom Viridiplantae; phylum Streptophyta; class Magnoliopsida; order Cornales; family Cornaceae; genus Cornus; species Cornus suecica. The sequence goes on from OY998247.1 coordinate 22,414,197, forward strand.
AATCTCGAAGGGATTGACTCCCATGATAGCGCTTGTTGGCATGCTGGTAATGCTTTGACCGAATGCCAATTGTTTCTTGGTCTATTGCGGAAATGATATAGAAACTTGGGGCAATATTGTTATATATACATCTATATATACATATGCAAAGCTGCTAGTTAAAAGCTTTCTATTTGGTTTAATTTTTTATACTGTTTTGTGTTATGTATCAAGTTCAGTTTTCTTCCCTTGCAGCCTCTTTGTGCATCAAGTGTGACTCTTAAAGGGCAGAAAGAACCCTAGGTTATAAGCTTTTAATTGTCCTTTTTTATCCTTCGTAACTTTGACAAAATGGCGGCCCGTAATTGTTTTCTACCAGTAGTAATAGTATTCAAAATTTTGTTAGAAGCATGCAATATTTTGAATAGTCCATGATTTAGCCCAAGTATGTAATTGGCAAGGAAGGGAATACCCTTGATAATTTAGGTTTTGCTTGGTTTGTAAATCTGAAAATAGTTCCCAGCTATTCAAAAGAGCTTACCACGTGCGTAGCATCTTTGGTTTCCCTTCCAGCAGCTAGGAGCCTTTCTGACCCACGTACTTTTTGAAACACAGAATTGATGTGTCTTGGCTCAATTAGAAGGAAAGAAAGTAGAGTATGACTTAGCATTCGCCAATGAAGTGGTAAAAGCCAGAAAATTGTTTTCAGAAAACTATAAAAGACAGTTTTTTGAAAATAGGTCTTTTCATAACTGAGTTTTCTGAAAAGATCTATTTTCAAAAGACTGAACCAAATAGACTCCTTGTACAGGTTTATAATTCTGAAATTTCAAAAAACAGATTACTGTCATTAGAGTTACGAACAAAGCAGACATACTCTTCTTGGTTTGTAAATCAGAGAGCAATTTTCTGCTAGATTTCGGCAATAGTTTTTCAAGATCGTTCGAAATTTCAAGCGCTTGCTTCAGGCAAGCAAATGAAGGGAAATACACCATTCCTTGTTTCTCTTTGAACTGAAAATCTGAAAACTGTATCCCTTGGTAGTTTTTATATGAAAGAGGTTCTATGATTGTCTTTTGCCATGCCTAGGGATGTAGAAATAGGTACTTTAGGAGACACTGATCAGTAAGTTTTGTACAAAATAACTCGACTGTGTGCAATATTTTTCTGCTGTGGTATATGGTGGTCTTTCATGTTGTATCACCCACCCTTTCCATCCGTGCATGGTAAATAGATTATTGGATCAACTCGAGTAAGTAATTGGGAAATCGATGAAGTTGAATTTAACATTGATATTTTCGATCATGCAATCAGGTATTTACAGGATCATTCTCACTAGGTATGGGAGGGATTCCATGGGTTATAATGTCCGAGGTAAGTACTTAATGGTCTTAAAGATTTCATAACTGGAGACTAAATATATCATATATATAGAGCTGGGACTCATGAAATAAGATTTTTGTTTCAGATATTTCCTATAAATGTGAAAGGCTTGGCTGGAAGCTTGGTGACGGTAATCAACTGGTTGGGCTCTTGGATTGTTTCGTATACTTTTAACTTCTTAATGAATTGGAGCTCTGAAGGTAATGCCTGAATTAGTTTGAATCAATTTGTGTGCGCTTGGCTTAAAATTAGACCATTTTTATGCAATAATCTGTCTCCTCTGTCAGGAACATTTTTCATATTCTCAAGCGTATGTGGCTTAACCATTCTGTTCGTAGCAAGACTGGTACCGGAAACCAAAGGGCGAACACTTGAAGAAATTCAAGCATCAATGAATCGCTTTCTACTGACAAAATAGACTCAGAATTGCACATTCTGATGCATCTTCATACCCAGTATCTTGCCAAAGAAAAGTTAGTGGCATTTGATCAATACAATGTGTTGATATAAGAAATGGATCAACACCCAATGATCAATACAAAGTTAGGCATATGAAATGCGGTGATTTTGGTTGAACTTATAATTGTCATTTGCGTATCAACTAAATTTCTTTGGCATTAACTTTGGAAATTATGGTGTTTTTTTTCCCTCACATTTCCCTGAATCTTTGTTCTCTCAAACAGAACATCAAGGCAAAGTTATGCAAACAACGTGATTCTAAGCTAACCCTTATTAGCGGATGCATTTGCAGTATATCGTTAGTTCAAATGTTGAAGCCTGAAGGCTCTCTGTTTGGATAACTCTAAGGACCAAATTCCCTAGTCCATTATTGCAATTGTTGGCGGGTTTCCTCTTAAATTACCTAGAAGATGGTGAACTAAGCCTAGAGGGGGTGAATAGCCTTTTTATCAATTGATTGACAAATTAAAATTTTAATTGTGGAAAAGTCAATTTTAATTCAATTCGTTTAAAGCAATAATTCACGCAATAAATAATATAGGTGCAGAAAATAAAGCAAGAGACGACACCAATATTTTTACGTGAAAAAATCTTGGAAAGATTCAAGTAAAAAATTATGGATACGCTCAGGTATCGATGTACTATGAATCAAGAAGTACAAGATTCTATGAAGTTTTAGACTTACAAATCACTCTTAATTTGTATTTCTCCACTCGACGTTTGACAATTTTGAATCACTTGCGCTACCACGAATCTTTCGCTCAGATCTCCATATTCTGACGGCTCCGCTTCTCAACGGTTCAAATAATCACGAAGCCTCCTGCTTCGATCAAGGTGGTGTGATGATTTTTCAGCAACTAGATCATCCAATTGTGCATAAAGATCTCACTTGTTGAAACACAATTGGAGAAATCTAAAACAAAAGAGAACTAGAAAATATATAATCACTCAATAATTTTCTATCTCTATATATCTCTGTAGAAATATATGAATTTGTATAAGAATTACAAAAATCTCTCAAAAGCCACACCCTTCTCTTTGGTTTAACTTATATATATAGAGAAGAGTTGATCAATTAATGATAAGAATCATTTTTCATTTAGGATTCGTATTTTCACAATTAAGTCTTCCAAAAATAGACTAATATATCAATCATAGTCAAATATACCAATAATAGTTTCTAATCATGTCCCAAAGTGATTATGAATCATTTACTTAGCAAGACAAACCTTCCGAAACAAATTTTCAATTTCAAATTTTTTGCCACTTACCGAGTACTCGGTGGCTTTTCTACTGAGTACTCGGTGAACACCCAAACGTGCGTAATCGTGCGCAAGTACGCAAAACATTTTGGCCATTTTTCTTCAAATGCGCAAGTTCGCACACTTGCGTAGTTATCGAGTACTCGGTAACACTCCCACCGAGTACTCGGTGGAACAAAATATAAATTTATCTGAAATCTTTGCTTCTTTGCACTGCCGCTTCCAGCCGTTGTTCCACTCAATATTATTTGTATTTTCACCACTTTATACACACATTTAACACTTAATAACTCAATCTAAAATACACAACTCTCAACATGGTTTTTCTTATCAGAATCATGCCATTACGTAAATAAATGTTATTACAATCTTCCCCCTTGGTATTTCTGAGACAAAACCATGTTTTACAAATATATCCTCACGATAAAATAAAATATATACCTATGAATACATACCGACAAACATAGACATAGACTTTTCTTTTGATCTCATTATGATCTACGAATCCTGCAATCACAACACTTAAACAAACATACCTATGAAAAACAAGTGTGGAAAATAAATAGTATGAATAATCAATATTAAATGATCATAAACAAAACAATGAATTTATCAACATGAAGCATAATGATCATTAATCAATAACAAATAATTCTCCCCCTCAATTAAATACTTCTCCCCCTTTTTGTCACTGAAATGACAAGGAATTAAATAATCAAAATATTTGAACAAGAGGACACAAAATGTAAACATTGGGAAAAATATACGGGAAGACCAGAGAATCTAAGCAAAGTTTATACTAAGTCATAAAACTCTAAAGAATATATCCAGATTCTCGAGCAACAAAAATCTCTACGATGCATGAATCTTAAATATAATGCATGAATGCAATATGCTCAAACTAAGAAAAATATATGTTTTTGTTCTTATAAACATGTGAGCAAGATAGTAGAGACAATTAGCTAATCATAGATACATCATATTTGCAGATTTGACTTAGCCATTATACACACGGTAATGAAGAAAATCAGCACACATACCTTGTAGTTATTGATAGGTGTCACATGTTAGACGTTTTGACCCCTTAACTCATTGTAGTTATGTCATTTCATACCATTATTTGGTATTTTTATGTCGTTTGCTTGTTTAAGCATGCTTCAAGAGTTTAATGAAAAAATAGAGCTAACTTTGGTGAATTAACCAAGTACACGTTCGTTTCTATCCAAGAGGAGAATCAAAGAGGTGTTTTCGAGACAAAATGGCTTCCGGAGGGCAAAAATGATATTTTTCGAAGCCGTCACTTCAAGCAAAAAGTCTCGTGGAATTAAGACAGTCATTTTGGCACAGTTGCGAAGAAAAGTGGTTTTCATGAAAAAGCCTACGCTCAAGCCTACGCCTACAGAAGCAAAAAGTGGCCAAAAAGTAAAGTTCTATGCTCAGGTTACGCCTAAGGCAGGAATATTGTAATTTCTGCTGCAATGTCCGATTTACCCCCGTTTTGATTCTATGATGTGTCTATAACTCCTATACCTCAAAGTTCGTGCAAACACATATTATACATTAGAGATTAGGGTTTGGGTGGATTGATGGTGAAATTACAAAAAAGGGCGAACTTAGGGTTTGCCTCAACTTTTGTCTATAAATACAAGGCTTTACATCAAAATTAGGGGTTCATTTAGAGAGTTCTTCTACGTTTACATTCAGAATTGCTGATGCTGTCAAGGTGTGGAGATTCCATTCAAAAGGAGGAACCATTCAAGACCTAGAGATCCAAGGAGGAGGATTATACAAGACGATTCTACACCGAAGATGCAGTTTGCCTCAGTCATGATCAACTAACTCAGTATCTAGGGTTTTCTAGCAAAACCCTAGCCAAGTAATGTAGTTCTTATTTGTTTTCAATTGTAACAAGGGGAAATTGTGACCATACTATGATGATTGTAGTAGATAAGGGACCGTTTTTATTCTTGGTACAAAATTCTATATTTGTTATAAATTCTTGTCTTAGATGGAATGAATATATTATTTTACACAATCATGATTATTTACTATGGGTTTGAACTCGGATGTTTAATTCATGATTTTCTACACAATGGTAGTAATAAAACTTGAAATCCTAGGTTAACACAGGTCATGCCTTGGCAAGTTGATATAGACATGCTTTAGTTTATTTTCATGCATTAGGAGTAGATTAGAGTAATTTAATTGGCATGTACTAATCAGTTCAGTCATGAGATGGGTTGTCGTAATCCGGTTGATGGTATTCCTTTTTGGGGTCGTATTTAGCTATTTGTGGTACAACCTGATTCACAGTGTATGGATCGCCCTCTTGCAATTGTTACATTGATAGAACTATGTTATGCGGTTAGTGGTGGAGTGATGAAAACCCTAGTTTTCTCTCTCTCTTGAATCACAAACCAATTTACTTCACTTTCTAGAATAATTTAGTTAATTTAGATAATTTGGTCTTCGACAACCAAAATAAACAACTTTTCAGAAATATAACTCATTGTTTTCTTTGAACTGTTAAAGTGAGCAATCTTAGTCTTTGTGGGATCGATATCCCTTACTCAAGCTGTTGTTATTCTACAATTGATATATGCGCTTGCGTAGGGTAAAATCTAACGTCTGTAATGTGTTATTTTTAACCACATATTTTGTACACACCTCGATGCACATCAAGTTTTTGACGATGCTGTCGGGGACTAAGCATTGTTCAATAGCTTTAGTAGTTTATTTACATTGCGTTATTGTAGTTGTAGTTAAAATTAGATTTTTGTGTGATTGACATGTACTCTGAAAAGCATAAAGGTAGAAAGCGGAGCTTCTGAAGTTGCGTATGGAACCATTTAAGAGTTTTAGTTTTGCCTTGATTTTTGCATTTAATTCTAGCTCTATTTTCTGTTCATAGTTAAAGTAATTTACAAATAGTTAATTTAGTTAGTTTTTATTTCATAAAATTTTGAAAAGGAAAAAACAATAGTCGTTAGTATAACGCATGACCGATAGATCGACCCGTTCTAATTCTAGCACTGAGATAGTCAAGTATGATCCTGAGATTGAAAAGACTCTCTGTGGTTTATGTCGAGCTATTGAAGAGAGTCATCGTCAGTTAGAGGAAGGCACCGACCAAATCATTTAAGAAAGCGCGATGGGTGACCAAAGAGCCAACCAACCAAGGGCACCGGAGACTTCACTGAAAGGATACTACGCACCGGATGCGTATGATTCAAATGCTGATTTTCCAGAAGAAGAAGGTGCGAAACACTTTGAAATCAAGACAAGCGTTATTAATATGCTTCCTAAATTTTCTGGACTTAGAATTGAGGACCCATACTAACACATAAATGATTTCTTAGAGGTAGCCTCTACTGTTAGGTATGATAATTTATCCAAGAATGACATGCGAGTGCGATTATTTCCTTGGTTGTTGAGGGAAAGAGCCAAAAGATGGTATATCAAATTGGCTAAAGCAACTAAAATTGATTGGGAAGTCCTTAAAAAAGAATTCATAGAAAAATATTATCCCATAGGAAAGACCTCAGAAGTACAAGATGCAATCAAAAGATTTAAAGAATTTCCTGGTGAGCAATTTCATGATACTTGGGAGAGATATAATGAAATCTTGTATAAGTGTCCCCACCATAGGTTCTTTGAATAGGATATAGCTAAGAATTTTTACAAGGGACTTGGAGATACACATAAGACTTTGATAGATGCGTCAACTCAAGGTCAATTCCGGCAAAAGAACTCTTAGAAATATTTGACAATATTAGTGAGAATACGATTCAATATGAATCTGAGTTGAGGTCTAGAGGTGAACAAGATAGAAGATCTGAGAAAGCTTATGTCGTGAATCATGATGATGTGAGAGATTCAATGGCATTGATAAGAGATCAACTAGAAAGAATTGACAAGTTTCTTCAGCGAAGTCATTCCCCTCCTAGAGAAATGTTAAAAGTAGAAATTGAGTATTCTCAAAATGAGTGTTAGGAAATAATGGATGTCGATGCCAATGCATCGTGGAATTATTCAAATAATGCTCCTTTCACTAATTCATACACTTAAAATGCCAGAAATCACCCACTTCTGTCCTATAAATCTATAAATGTGGAGAATCCACCACCAAGGTTCCACTAAGGACAATCGGCCAATCCACAACCAAGGTTCACTGACAGACAACAATCATATAATCCACAGCCAATGTTTCAACAGAGTCAACAATCATTCGACTCCCAACCAACAATCATGGCTTCAAATCCCCAGTCAAATTACCAACCCAGACAACCATCCAATAATTCTCAGGCTCTCCAGTCATTCAATAATTCTCAAGCTCTCCAGCCATTCAATAATAATCAAGCTATCCAACCATATAACTACAAATCCAGCCTCAAAGAAGCCAAACTCCTCCACCCAGTTTCCATAATGATAGGCTAGACCAGACCTTAATAGGTATTCAGAACATGCTAGGTGTTCATACTCAAGCATTGGCACAATTACACATCCAGATGGGCCAACTAGCTAATCAGATGAATACAAGAGAATCAAGAAAATTGCCTAGTCAGCCGATAGCCAATCCAAAGCCGCAACAAGCACTAGAACTTGGATCCTTCAGTAATGATCCTCATGAGTCAGTTCAAGCAATCACGACTCTAAGAATTATAAGGGAAGTGGATAGTAAAGTTGAGGAGGAACATGAAGAGAGGCTACATAAAAAAAAGGAGGCCGAACAAGCGCAAAGAAAGGAGGCTGAAAGAGTTCAGAAGGATTAACCATCAGTGGATGACAATGTCGATCAGACATTACTCAAAGAGCTAGAAAGGGCAAGTTACGAGGAGGCAACGCCATTCCCTCAGTGTCTTAGAGAGTCGACTAGGTACATGAATCTTAAAGAATCTGATATGCTGGAAACATTCCAAAAAATTAAGATCAATTTGCCTCTCTTAGATGTTATTGCCCAGATACCACCTTATGCTAAGTTTTTCAAGGATCTCTGCACACAAAGCGAAGGAACAGAGCAAAGTGTCCAAAGAAAATACTATTGACTGAGCAAGTAAGTTCATTGCTTTTGAGCGATACACCACCTAAGAGGAAAGATCCCAGTGCTCATACTATTCCATGTGTCATCGGTGACCAGGAAATTAGTAGAACTCTTCTTGATCTAGGTGCGAGTATTAACTTGCTTCCTTATTCAGTCTACCAACAGCTAGGGTTGGGTGAACTTAGTCCCACTGTGGTTGTACTCCAATTTGTTGATCGGTTAGTTAAGTAGGCAAAATGAATTTTAGAAGACGTCATTGTTCAGGTGGGCAAGTACTACTTTCTAGTAGATTTTGTAGTTCTAGATACAGAACCTGTTCCTGACTCAAAGAAATACATCCCAGTGATATTAGGAAGACCATTCTTGGCCACGGCAAATGCATGTATCAACTGCAGAACCGGAGCCATGGATCTAACCTTTGGAAATATGAAAGTACGGATGAATGTCTTCGAAGGGAGTCATCAATTACCTGAATCAGGGGATTGCTTCCAGATTTATGAGTGTGATGAACTCGATGATATCATAAAAGATTTTGCGACTCAAATTCTGGAGAAAGATGAACTAGAGTCATTTATGACTAGAGAGTGGCCGGATGAAGAAGTTGATGATTGGGAGGCGCAGTTAAAACTACACAATGAAGAAATTGATGAAATAGAAATTGATTTATACACTCAAGCATGGCGAGAGCCGATTGAGCCGCTTCCTATAGTCTCGAGTACTCCACCCATTCCATCTTTAACAACTCCTCCTACTTTGGAACTCAAGGAATTGCCCAAAAAGTTGAAGTATGTTTTCTTAGGACCAAATGAGACTCTTCATGTGATTATATCGCCAAAATTGACAACTGAACAGGAATCGAGTCTGATTGAGGTCTTAAGTGAGAACAAAGAGGCGATAGGATGGAGCATTGCGGATCTAAAAGGCATAGATCCCTTGATTTGTATGCATCGCATACATCTTGAGGAGGATGTAAAACCATCAAGAGAAATACAACGAAGACTGAATCCGAATATGAAGGAGGTGGTAATGAAAGAGGTGGTGAAGTTTTTAGATGCGGGTATCATCTACCCCATCTCTGATAGCACATGGGTGAGTCCGACTCAGGTGGTGCCAAAGAAATCAGGCATCACAGTTGTACCTAACTCAAAAGGAAATCTGATTCCATAGCGCACGACCACTGGGTGGCGTGTGTGTATTGATTATAGAAAGCTCAACTCTCATACCAGGAAGGATCACTTTCCTTTTCCATTTATTGATCAGATCCTGGAAAGGTTAGCCGGACAGAGTTATTACTATTTTCTGGATGGATACTCCGACTACAATCAAGTGGTATTGATCCTGTTGATCAGAAGAAAATCACTTTCACTTGTTCGTATGACACGTTTGCTTATAGACGGATGCCTTTTGGTTTGTGTAATGCGCCAGCTACATTCCAGAGGTGTATGATGTCTGTCACGCCCCGTTATTCCTGAGACTCCAATCAGGAGAATCAGCGAATCCCGAGGTATGACGTCATTGAAAATGACAACCGAAATCAACGATAACACTGAAATACATGGAATAGGAATGAAAATGAAGTATTCCATGTCACCTGAGTGATAGAAATTCAGTAAAGGAATTCTAACGAAAATCCGGCAGAGTTCCGTTTGTAACTGGAACATCCGGACAACCCAAAAACAACACAACAGCACAACCTGCCCAGAATAACAAGAATAAAAGCAACGGCACGTAGCCCAACATTCTAGAAACCTAGTAGGGCCGAGGTAGTAGAAAAGAACACCAATACCTCTCCAAGCCCCTCTAAAATCAATAGAGACCCAAATGCTCAAATGAAAATATAAAGAAAACCATATGGCGATGCCGAAAAGGTATAAAGGCACCCCAAAAATAATAAATACACAGAATAAAGGATACAACACAAGGGGATATGCCAACAGCCTGGCTCCCAAGAGAACAGTGAATATACACAAGGATATCTACGAATAAAAGGAATAAACTACTGAAAACGTCCCAAGTCACCCGTACCATCGCCGCCGTACGCGCTGTGCTGCATCCACCTGCAAACCTAAAAATGTTGTGTGTGGGGGGTGAGCAAAAAAAACCACGCGCTCACCGTAATATCAAAACATCACACTCATAGCCGTCTAGAAAATGCTAACCATCCCGTGTGCATGCATCTATCCTAGGTCAAGTTATCGTCTACCGTGGCACCCCCACTAATCCGAGATACCCAACAATAACCTCTCAACTACTCAAACGTCGTAAAACAGAACAACTCATAAGATATATCTGCCACTCGTATATACGCATGTCAAATCGTCATATATATATATATATATAAAAGTCCCGTCAACAGCTAATCCTAACACCTGGTGTAGGAAGGCACCCAGTCGAATACACACTCTCATCTAGAGATACAACTAGAACTAACTATCTACCATTCCGTGCACCTAGCACGCTACTCAAGGTTCCTAGGAGGTATATAGGTCCCTCCTTAGGACTATCGAAAGGGAAAAACCATTTTTCTACGTACAACAACCAGTGAACCAACCCGTTCACTCGAAGAAACCTAAAAAGGGAAGGTCCTATCTCCACATCGGATTCGGTAACCAACCGAACTATCTCTAACTCACACTGCCTATCAAGGCACTAGAAAGGGTACAGATCAACAAGGTCACCTCTAACTCATACCGCCTATCGAGGCGCAAGAAAGGGTTACTGGAGTCATTTAGTCCCAAACAGATGCCATGGCCCTCGGGTTTTTAAAGAAAAATGTTGAACCCCGAAGGATTCAATCGGTTTTTAAGAAAAAGTTAGGGCCCGGTCAAATCATACTTGGTTCCAATGCCTCCTAACCCAACCAAACACTAGGAATCGCACTATGTGCGCTTAACTTAACCTCACTTCTCTTACCCGAGAAGATCCATAGACAACCACAAATGATCATATTTCTTACCTTAAGGAATGAAACCTCAGAAACACATGTTCGGGTTAAAACCCGAGAAACTATAACACGGGGAAAAGAACTACTAGGGTTCAACTGAATATCACCTCAAAGTCACATTCAAACTTATTTCGAAACAGGTTCTAAGACCTTCAACTTAATATAGGAACTTATAAACGAATCCTCAAAGGTCACCAAACCAACACCGGGATTCAAGTGTTCCTCGGAACAACTAGGAGGAATCTGAAACAATCAAACTCTAAAAACACATTTACTACTCGAAACGCTTTTAAAGTGGAAGGGTGAGCGACAAGCTCAAAATACACAGCCAAGAGAAACAAGGTCAGACTAACGAGTCTTACCCAACCTTTAACCTGAACAACTCTCCCCACTACCGAAGTGGTCTAATAATCATCCAGTGATAACGCTAATCACCAACCACAAAGACCTATGTGGCCAAAGGCACAACCACAACCAAGTCTCAATATACGACTAGCCAACTCAACTCAAGGGGGAAACAATTAATTCTCAAAACCTCTTTTTGTCTATATCCACGTAACCACCGGAACACATGCCAACCATGGCTCTACTAATCCAGGTTTTAACATTATTACATTTCATTTCTTTTAAATTTTAAAAGCTTTAACTTTTAATCACATTGAATTAATTTCCACCATTTATAATAAAGTTACCAATATCATCAGTTTAATAACAACAAATATCGACAATATAAAATATCCATAAACGAGCATATAAACGAATGAATGCTCAATATGTATGTCAATGCAATGACAATGCAACTCCAATGCAACCCTAGCCACTAAAGGGTGAAACAAATATCCAGGAATCCCAAACCGTTCACTGCTGGAGCAACAAACCCACAACATGAAGGGTGGGCGTCGCCAAAGAAAGTGCGGGGACCACAAGCCCGCCCGGGAACCGGCAAGTGAGGCGCAAGCCCTCACCCCCAAATGTCTAGAGAATTGAGAGTTACTAGCTCCCTGGTGCTAGACCACCCCTGGCCAGTTGTTGCGACATTCCAAACGATCCAGACCTGTACGTGACATAACTGAGGCATGCAACGTGCACCGAAACAATATGTATATAACATGGTGCTATATGAATGCAAAATGCCTCCATATGAATTAAATATGCTCAAATACACGGCATCAAAGCCAATCAATCTCATATCAATCATGTTTCACAATTTAAATCACACGATAATTAAATTTCCATTTATCACAAAAATACTTGGGTTCTCAATTGCCCCATCTTTATAGATTTTTATACGCCAGCATGCTTTTAATTTAATTTCCAAATAATTATTTTCAAATTAATTCGCCTCAGGGAACAATTTAATTCACAATACAACTTCATTATATTTTACGAGAAAAATAAATTATAAAGGGAACTGAAACCGTGTCTAAGTTCTACGTGAATCCCCTAGCTTATATTTTCAATTTCAATAAACTATAAATAACAAGGGATAATTTACTCGTCGGCTCTACATCCCTCAATATCAAATCTGCCCCGCTCCCACTGTATTTTAATTTCAGTTACATATAATCCGGGAGCTAATCACAGGTTCTAATTTCACACAAAAATTCTACAAAATCCTACTTTAAGTCCAGGGGTACTAAACCACCTATTCTAATCCAACTTAAGTAGGATTTAATTACTTAAAAATTCTCAGGGAATTAATTTATTTAATTTCCCAGGGAATTTCCATTCCCGACCTCATTTATTCGATTATGGGTAATTTGTGAATTTTATAAAATCCTTAAATTCCATTTATCGCTCAGGAATTTAATTTCATGCTTTTATTATCCATAAACATACAACGGGGCAACTTAGCATTTTCTACGTAATATTAGTGAGTGCTAGATAAACATATATATATATAAATATATATAAAATTCCCCACCTAATTATATACGCTTACAAACAGTCCCGCCGTGACAGTACCGGCCGTGAATAGTGCTCGCCGCCCAAAGTCGTTCGAAAAATATTTCGGATATACCGAAACGACCGCATTACCATCCTATTCAATATAGTTGCAACTCGTTAGTAATCGATAATTAAATCGGAACAAATCTACAAAAAATCAAAACTGAAATTCATACCGAAAATCTAAAATTCCCGGCAAACCGCTCAACGGTTTCGCACCAAATTCGGATATAACGTACACGGTACCGAAGCCGAGCTATCCTCCGAAAATCAGCCCGAACATAGCCCAACTCGCCACTGAGTCAGCCCGACTCAGTCCGACTCGCTACTGTTCATCATCACTACCAACGATCTGCTCCACCGCTGGCCGTCACTACCAGCTCGCTGCTGCACGCCGCTTCTGCCTCCAGATCACCGTTACTCCGACGAGCTAACCCGCACCTAGGTCGCCATGTCCAGCGACCGAAACCTTCCACCAGGTCGCGCGCCTCTAGGCGTGACCTCCCGGTCTCTCCCCTGATCCGTTTCTCTCTCTTTCCTCGCCGCCGGCGAGAGGTTGACTGGAGTAGAGCCCATGGTCGCTGGTCGAGAGATGAGGAAGAGGATGAAGTTGTTTGATTGTGGTCAATGCCGAAGCTTCCTCTACAACAATCTGATACAATATATATATATATGTAAATTGCAAAACCAACTCTCATACTTAGCATAATTACACAAGTGACTGTCTCATTTTCCATAATTACTAAAGTAACTCTCCAATTCCCATATTTACATGTGTGACTCTCATGTCTTGCCAATTTACACTTTAATCCCCAAGACATATATTATATCCATGTATATATATTCATTTTCCATTAGGCAATAATAATCCAATAATAATCCAATATATCCATGTCCCATAAAATATACCGAGAACTCCCAAATAATACCACGTGAATCCATAAAATTCACGAGTCACCAAATAATAATATGAGCTTAAACAAGTACTCTGGGTACGAAACTCTTCCACCAATTAAATCACCGAAAGCCCCATCAGACTCCGAATAACTAATAAAATCCGGAAACCAAACGCATCCTTAATAACTCTGATTTAGATCGCAACGCCGAATAAATAAAATAAACGGAGTATAGAATCTGGGGTATGAAACCCAACCTCCGAAACACAGGGTATGTGTCACGGCAAACACCATAAGCACTAATACGATAAACGAACCAATCGAATCAAAACCATAAATGCCGAATAAACCAAACGTGTCATCTAGTCGAAATACTAAACGCTACAGGTTTAAACAAAATCTCATTAACACTTATCACGTACGTATAAACATGAAAAAAAGAGCATAGCAATACAAATACACATGAGCATGTAAGTCAAGCAACTAAGGCACCTAATGCCACATCAATACACAGGGCATCGACACACAGAGCACGTATATACAAACATAAATAAAACGAGCGAAAGGACTATCAAAACTCCTAAGCACGTTAGCTAAACAAGGCACGTACTAATCCCATAACCAGGGGAAACAAAAACGTCGAACCCCTAAAGCACTAACTACCGAACTCAAATCACTGAGTCGAAGCCTTAAACGTCAAACGTCGAAACAAATCCATTTAGTCGATAACAAGAACACACGTAAACGTTTCACCAAGTCCGAAACTACTAAACGTTACTGTCAAGTCACATAGTCATCATCGATACTCCACAAAGTCATTAAGGTGATGATCGCCAAGTCGCGCAATCGAATCCAAGCGTAAACGCGAAAAATTTACTCGTAAAATACACAGAGTAACCATGACGTCATGAACAAATGACGTCATCACCGAAAATAAATCGGGAATAATTCAGAAAAAAGGAAAAATGAAACGGGGTGTTACAATGTCTATTTTCTCTAACATGGTGGAAAATTTCTAGAAGTATTCATGGATGATTTCTCGGTCTTTGGGGCAACCTTTGGAGACTGTTTGAAGCATCTAACACTGGTGCTCAAAAGATGAATTTAATTATGAGTTGGGAAAAGAGCCATTTCATGGTTCAATAGAGGATAGTACTGGGCCATATTATATCGAAGCGAGGGATAGAGGTTGATAAAGCAAAAATCAAATTAATTTTGAAATTGCCTCCTCCCACATCTGTTAAGCAGATAAGATCTTTTCTGGGCTATGCTGGGTTTTACCGATGATTTATCAAATATTTT
This sequence comes from Cornus suecica, assembly GCA_963922005.1. Lineage (NCBI taxonomy): Eukaryota > Viridiplantae > Streptophyta > Magnoliopsida > Cornales > Cornaceae > Cornus > Cornus suecica. The sequence continues at coordinate 22,429,410 of OY998247.1, forward strand.
AGTAAAATCGCCCGGTCATGTGCAATTTACTAGCTAAAGATACAAACTTTGTCTTTGACGAAGAGTGTTTTCATGCTTTTGAGGAGTTGCGTACTCGACTATCCACAACCCCAATTATTCGTCTGCCAGATTGGTCTTTGCCGTTTAAGCTCATGTATGACGCTTATGATTATGCTATTGGAGTGGTGTTAGGACATAGAAAGGAAAATATGTCGTATGCGGTTTACTATGCCAGTAGGACTCTGAATGATGCTTAGATAAACTACATAACAACCAAGAAGGAGTTGTTGGCAGTTGTTTTTGCCTTGGATAAATTCATATCATATTTGTTAGGGACCAAGGTCGTTGTGTATTCGGATCATGCCGCGTTGAGGCATTTGTTGACTAAGAAGGACTCTAAACCCAGACTGATTCAATGGATTCTGTTGTTGCAAGAATTCGATTTGGATATTAAAGACAAGAACGATTTAGAGAATGTAGTTGTTGATCATTTGTCTAGGATTGTTGTTGAGTCTACAAAGGAAACTACTCCTCTTAAGAATTTGTTCCCGGATGAACATTTGTTCAATGTGGCTATTGTGGTACGCTGACATTGTCAATTATAAAGCCACGGGTCGAATTCCAAAAGGATGGTCTAAGAATGAGAAAGATCGATTCTTCAGCCAAGTTAAATTCTATATCTGGGATAATCCGTAATTGTACAAGTATTGCTTAGATCAAATTATTCAAAAATGTGTCCTAGAGAGTGAGGTGTAGAGCATATTGACATTTTGTCACACGTTAGAGTGTGGGGGGCATTTCGAAGCTCAGAAAACAGCTCATAAGGTGTTGCAGAGCAGATTTTACTAGCCTATCATATTCAAAGATGCTTTCGAGTATTGTAAAGCATGTCTGCGATGCCAGAAGTTGGGATCTATATCTTAACGGGATATGATGCATCTAAACCCGATTTTAGTTGTGGAATTGTTTGATGTATGGGGTATTGATTTCATGGGGCCATTTCCAAAAGCAAATAAGAAAGAGTACATACTTGTGGGGATTGATTATGTTTTGAAATGGATAGAAGCGATAGACACCATACATGTTGATCATAAGGTGGTAGAGAAATTTGTGAAGTCGAACATTTTTGCAAGATTTGGTGTGCCACGGGTGATAATCAGTGACGACGAAAAATACTTTGATAACCGTTTTGTCGGTGGTCTGTGTCAGAAGTACGACGTCAATCATAGGATTGGTACACCATATCAGCCCCAATCACAAGGACAATTGGAGGTTTCGAATAGGAAAATCAAGAATATCTTGGAGAAATAGTGCGTCCGGATTTGAAAAATTGGCCGCAGAGGTTGAATGATGCACTGTGGGCATATAGGACTGCATATAAGACACCGATTGGTATGACACAGTTTCATCTTATATATGGTAAGGCGTGTCATCTCCCTGTTGAGCTAGAACACCAAGCATATTGGGCAGTTTAGAGGTTGAAATTTGATATAAAAAAAGCCGGTGCTCAGCGAAAATTCCAATTTCAAGAACTTTAGGAGTTAAGAAACGATGCTTATGAGAACGCTCGAATTTATAAGGCTCGAACGAAAGCATTTCACGATAAACACATTCGGAAGAAAGTCTTTGAGTCTGGCCAGAAAGTGTGGCTATTCAATTCGAGGTTAAAGTTGTTTCCTGGTAAGCTTTAGTCAAGATGGGATGGATCGTACACAGTTACGAAGGTTTTCCCCCATGGAGCAGTAGATCTTGATGATCCAGATACCGGAAAGAGATTTGTCATAAATGGTCAGAGATTGAAGCATTATATTGATGTCCAGCCAGTCGAGTGTGTTGTGGAGACAATGGATTTGAATGATCCGACACCCGAGCTGGATGAGCTTGATCCAGAATACTGAAGAGTAGCAACGTCACGCCAATGACGTTAAACATTGGTACTAGGTGATTAAGAATAACTTTTGACCCTAGTTTGTACTTGTATGAGGTAATTTAGTTCGGTTTTTGTAGTTTAGTTTGTAAGATCGAGTTGTAGAACCATCGTCATCTTAATAAAATGGGTAATTTAGTCAAAAGGGTACATAGAAATGTATATGGAGCAGTGGGATTTCACAGAATGGGAAAATACGGAGATTGAAACGACGAAATCTTTTTTGCCCTGGGGACCTACACCTAAGGCGTAGATGCAGGACTGTTTATAACAATCCTGCGACGACCATTCCCTCGCTCTTCATTTCAAAATTCTCTCTCTCCCTCATTTCTCCACCCAAATCACCCGAGACTTGTTTCTACCAATCGTTTGTGATATTTCTCATCATTCATTGGCGGCGGATCATCATATTAGTATGTGTATTGTCCGGATACTCGTGAAGAACTCGAAAGGTCTTCGAATCTCAATTTTCGAGAATTCATTGTATCACTTGATGCGGTGAGTTTTGTTCCATTATTTTGATTTTTAATGACTAATATAACTATTCTAAACTATAATTGACGAACGAGTTCGATCAAAATAGTGTTTTAATCCATTTTTGAAAAGTTAAGATTATTGACTTCGAATACGGACTGAATAACGAATTTTTGAGTTGAGGGCTTGTTTAATCATCATATTAGATTTATTTATATATAGTTTTGTGTTTGATTCGGTGTCCGGGACAGTATCATTTATTTTTTGAAAATTTCGTATTGTAGGCATGGCACAAACTAAGGGCGTGATGAGACGTGTGGCTGAAGCTGCCAATCAGGTCAACAACACAATTAGGCAGAGGTCAAGGTGACCACGTCCTGACCCTACACTTGGTCTGAGCCAGAGCACTCGTACCACGAGGCACCACTATATTGACCTGTCATCCTCCTCTTCATAATCTTTCGAGGCTGACGTGCCAGAGTCATCTACATAGGGCTGTCATCTTGACTTACTGTATGGCAGGCTTACAGTTGATCCGGTTGCTCCACCGGTACTGTCTCTACCTCATGTGCTTGAGCAGTAGGATGCGGGGATGGATGAGGACGATCATAGTGATCATGTTATTTAGGAGGTGGAACACATTGATGCGGCTGATCATGGTGATCACGCTAATCTGTAGAATGAGAGGTTGCCTGAGCCACAGGTAGATGGTGAGCTAGGAGTTTCGACTACTTTCTGCCCGGTGCCGACTACAACATCAGTTGCTAATTTGCTAGAGCAAGCAATTGCCAAGAAGTACCACTAGGAGCACACTTATCTGGTAGTGGCATTTGAGGAGCTGCAGCCAGGACCCGCGTGGACTATTAGCAGACTGAGGGCACGACACTTATTGCCTATCCTTGCTCCTGCGCCTCAGTTATTTGTGAGAGCATGATTCATGAGTTCTAGCTCAACATGCAGCATTACAGCCGAGGGATGAGACTGTAGACGGTGGTTAGGGGTTTTGAGTTTGAGATCACACCGCAGTCTATTGCTGCAACTTAGGACATTCCTGATGATTGTCCGCCCGAGTTAGCCGACGAGTTTCAGTCGATGCCAGATGTATTTCCTCCGAATTAAGACATTGTCCGCTTACAGACAGCGGGGCGATGGGGTGATAGGCATAGGAATTACACAAAGAAATCTAACTATCACCCGATGCTTTGGTTCTGGAATGTGATTGTCCATTCACAGATTCTTCCACACAGCCATTAGACTCTACGATATACACCATTCCCGGCCCTCCATTATGATTTCGAGTTTGAGAGGTGGATTTCTATTCCACAGATTTTGTGGCAGGGCCTATATATGCACTATGTCCAGCTATGCATGAAGACAAAGGTTGAGCATAACGGATTTTAGATCTGGTTTCCCTGCTTGACGATGAAATTGATGTTTGATGCTGGTGTAGAGATGGAGGCGGTTGAGCAAAACGAGTTCAAGAATGTGTCACCGTACTCAGCAGACATGTGGATAGGGAATTGGAACCGGTTACATGGTGATGAGGTTTTACCGAGGAGACCGGTGTTTGGTTTAGTTCCTCCACCTGCTCAGGATGTGCAGGCTGATGATGTGGGTGAGGTTCCCCCACAGGATGGGGGATGGACAGGCTGCGGAGGATCCACAGATGCCAGCTGCTGAGGATGATGCTGCTATGCCACAGGCACCCACCGGTGGTACTGTTATATTATCTCAGGAGTAGTTTGATGCCATTATGGGATGGATGCAGGGGCTAGAGCAGATGTTGACTCAAGAGAGATAGGCCCCGCAGTTAGAGACAGCGTGCCGTAGGCATGATCATAGCCGGCTGTACCATAAGATTAATGGCATTCAGAGGCACATGGATATACAGTTTCCGCCTACACCACTACCCTCAAATGACGAGGAGTAAAGTAGTTTTAGTATAGATTTTTGTTTTCTTTTAGCTTTTCCACATTATAGATAAATCGTCAGGCATATAGATTTTGATAGGATGCTTCATGTGACCGCTTTAACGATCATACTCTAAATGTTTTTGATATTTTGTTTCTAAAATGACAGCTTTTGTGATCAGTATTATTGAGTTATTCTTTTCCCGAGACTTTTTATTCTTACATTGAGTGTGTTAATATTTTAAGTTCTTTCGAGCTTTTAACATCGTGAAATCAAAGTTAGCTACAAAATAGGGAGCCAAATGAACAAAAAAATAAAAAACCAATTACTAGGGGGGGGGAATTGTTTAGTAAAATGTTTGTAAATACACAAGAAATTAAAAAAATGAATAAATTAATAACCTATAATAACAGAATTAGTTCTGTAAATACATGACACGTGATTGAAACATACCAATGAAGAAAAAATAAAAACCTAGCTTGTACAGATCAAGAGGGTTAATGATAATATAAGACAATCACGCAAGACTGTTGCTCCTATTTTTATCATTTAAAAGTGTTATACCTATCATTCCCTTTACAAATTCACTATTCAACTTATCTATTCTAGTGACTCCTATCATCCACTTTCATAAAACCCCAATTTTGTAATCACCAATTTTCAGTAGGGGAAAACACATGCAAGCACAGAAATCCTCAAATTTCACTAACAGAAAACTAATACAGGCACAAAAATTAGATATTTTTTTACTAACAGTGAACATATGCAAACAAAAACACTAACTTCATAAATTCTCAATTTTCAGAAGGGGTAAATATGCAAAGCTAACATATGCAAGGTGATATGAGATGAGATAAAAAAAGTTAGCATTTTATACCAAATTCGCGAAAATCCAAGCCTCAGAACCACGAAGATAGCAAAAATTTAAGGATAATCATCGGGTCAACAGCGAATCCAAGGATCTACAACACTCTAAACCCTAGAATCCATGGAATTTTTGGACAAACAACAACAAAATAGGGTTACATTTGTATATGAGATGAATCAAACACAAAAAATAGGGTGAGGTTTGTATATGGTAGGATGAAATTAAGAGAGAGAGAGAGAGTGGCTTGATGAAAGTGTTGGAGTTTTCTAGAAAAGAAAATGGATGGACGGGCGGGTGAAGTGATAAGGTGAAATAGGGATTTGGTTTAGGGGCATGGAAGTTATTTCAAAACCAAGATATTATTCTCATGTAATAAGGGTTTAAATTACGGGCATACTAGTCTTTTCACCCCTTTAGGGGGTGTCATTGCAAGAAAAATTAAAAGTCAGGGGGCGTTGGGACACCACTCTCCTTAACTGATTTCTGAGTGTCATTGACCAAAACCTCAGGGGTCTGAGTACAAATTACCCTTTCATAAAACTGTTTCCTGTTCTATGAGATACAAAACACTGAAAGCAAGTGTAAAAATTCACTTGGAAGTGTTTCTCAGTTTTCAGTTTTTATAAAACCCAAATAAATAGTTAAAGAAAATTGAGAATAATAAAAATGTGTTTTGAGAATTTTCTAAAAATTGACAAAACATTGAGATAAGGATAACTCACTTAAAATAGTTTCGCCTGGTCTCATCGAGCAAACTGGTCTTATGGCTTCTTCTCAACTCTAAGAATCCCCCATTTTCTCGTGTTTATTTAGGTATTGTATTATATATATATATATATATATATAAGTGTATGTAAATTTATGCTTAGGTTTTATATATATATATATATAAATGCATGTAACGTCCGATATTTTTGCATCTAAATTAAAACTTTTATTTTTGATTAAGTGCTTATGTGATTACTTGTTTAATGTGCTTAATATGCTTTACGTGTATTACTTGTTAATCAAATTTGTAAGTTGCATGTTATATTTTCATTTCTTGAATTATGAAAAAGGTTGAAAATGATTTCGGAAATTTAATGACCTAGGGGCATATTGGTATTTTCACAAAGTGTTGATATAGTGGAGAATTCTAGAAATATAGCTAAGTGTTGGGAAGACACTTGAATGGCATTGTGGTAATTAAGTATAAGACTTTGGTTAATTGGTAAAATTGTATCATAATGACACACTTGTAAATAAGTGGTAAATGGGTTATTCATCTCTGACTTTTGTGACCATCTTTTGTGTTGTCATTCTTTGAGCCCTTGGATCAAACCCATTTTCTTCCATCTTTAATCTCAACATTTGGATGTTAAGGCCTTGTTTGACAAGTGTATAAGAGTTGTGTATATTAAATCAAGTCTTCCATTTTCAAGACTCTTTCTCAACCCTTGGATCTTTTCTCTCCTTTCTAACTCAATCTTGACCCTTGGATGGTGAAGAGTTGTGAGTGAAAAATCTGTACCATTTGAAGTCTTCCATTTATATGACAAATTATTGGCCCTTGGATCTTTTCCTTATCTTTCACTTTTGATATGAACCTTTGGATGAGTTTTGGTATTAGTGGGAAATCTCTACATTTCCTTAAGTCTTCTACATGAAGACTTCCTTCACTATCACACATTCTATCTCTCACATTTCTCTCTTTTCCTTCTTCTCCTTCTCCATATTTTGCATAATTCCATCCCTCTTTGCTTGGAATTTGGAAAAGTCTTGAACATGAAGTTGGAGGTGGTGTCCTTACCTTCAATTTAACCTAAAGTTTGGTAAGTGGTTCTCACTCTTTTAGTTTATCCTCTTTCCAAACCCTAGTAATTCAATTCTTAAGATTTTAGTTCCAAATCTTAGTATGTTGTTTCCTTCTTGTGTATATTCTTGTTAAAGGTGAAAAGGTTTGGAACTTTCACCTATTAGGTCTTGTTGAGGTGGTTCTTGATTCCTCTTGAGTGAAATTTTGGTAAGTTCACTCTCTCTTTTGATTTCTCTTTCAAGAACCCTAGAATTATCTATCATTGTGGAATTATTCCATTCTTGTGGTTAAGACCACTTTTGATTAATTAAAGTTATAAATTTCACTCTTGTAACTTTGTCTTGAATTAATTGTTATATTGCTAGCTTTGGAAAAAATTACCTTGAATTGATCCCATTCTTGGAGGCCATCTCGCATTCTTGGTGAACCTTGCTAGAGCCCCTCTAGTGCACTTGATATCTCACTTTGCTTGGACTTGAGGTAGGGAAAAAATGAGTCATTTTAGTTTCGCATAAGAGTATGTGTGCGTCTATGTATATATGCAATGTATGTACTCGTTGACTCATTAAAACATAGACGGGAACTTAGGCCCCTTTGAAAGTATGATGTTATGATATAAATGCTTGTTGTTGAAATTGCTTATATGTGAACAAACAAATATGAGCATGTTGGTATTCTTGAGAATAATATGTTGAAATATGATGAATAACATATTATGTTGGTGCATGGTTCAATTGAGACTTAGTTGCATATTGAGTACACCTTTTTGTGTGATGTACATTTGGTGTTGGTTTATGCCGGTCATGTAACCATGTGTGAGTTGACTTGTGTCGGATCATCGCAATAATAGGCCAGGTGGTGCTTCTCGCTTCCAGCGGAACTAGACTTCGGAGAAATAGAGACGATAGGGGAGGACTTATTCCAATCTCTATTTTTCACGGACCGTATTTCATGTTTTTGATCTTCCTTGATGAGTATGTATATTCTCTCAAGTGAACGATTTTGGCGACACTTTATATCCGTTGACCCTTAGAGTTAGGGTGTGTGTGTGTGTGCCGGGTTGTGTCGCATTGTTGATTGCATCGTTATTTGCTTCATGAGATTTGTGTTTGACATTGTACTTTATTGCTCTATTACACTTTGAATTGCTTATATTGATATTGAGCATGTTGGGGGAATTGTATGTTGGGTTCGATGGGGTCCCGGATTGGCGTGAGAGCCATGTGGGACAAGAGGACCGACCTAAGATTAGTAGCATGTAGGGGTGTTCAAAACCGGTCAGAATTGGAACCAACACCCAAGGAAAGGAACCGATTTTCAGTTCGGTCCCGGTTCCTTTTATTTTGAAAATAATAATAATAAAAACACTAAATATAAAAAAATAATATAATTATAAACTAAATTAAAGAGAGTATTTCAAATTTTCAATTATTATAAACCCAAATTTAATTAACACATATCAAATTATAACTTATAATTTTAAATATATTATATATATATATATATAAAATGGTAAGAATATAACACTAATAAAAATAAAAATATACATATTGAAATTACCTAGACGATAGTGAAAATAGCTTAGAGGGGGGGGGGGGGGTGAATAGGTTTTTTTTTATCAATTTTATGATCAATTAAAATTACTTAGCGGAAATTCAATTTTAATTAGTCATAAACCCTAATTCTCAATTCAAATCTCAAAAGCAGATAAATCAATCAAATATGAATATAAGTGCAGAAATTTAAATCATGAGAAGACACATAGATTTTTACGTGAAAAAGCTTGGAAAGACTCCAAAGAAAAACCACGGATACACTCGGGTATCAATGCGCTATAAATCAGAGAATTTTTACAGACTCTATGAAAACAGAACTTACAACCGTTGTAATTTGCTGTTCTCCACTCGACATCTGAAAGTCTAGATTGACTCACGCTCCAGGAAGCTCTCGCTCCGTTCTCCGAGCTCCGTACTCTGACGGCTCTGCTTCTTAACGGATCAAAATCACCATGAAGCCTCCTGCTTTGATCTCTGCACACAAATGGCTTCGTTCTTGAATGGATCAACGCAACCACGTTGCTATAAACGGTGTGTGAATTTTTCAGCAACTAAACCATTCAATCGTGCATAGAAATCGTCGATGTAGAAACATGATTGAAGACATCTAATAACAAGAGAGAACTTGTGTCTCTCTAATCACTCAATAATATTCACTCACCATATGTATATCTTTGTAGAAGAAGAAGATGAAGTTGTAGAAAACTTGCAGAGAATTCTTAAAGAAGTGCCTCAACTTGTTGAAGACTTGAGTATTTATAGACAATGATGATCCAAACCCTAAGTTTTCCCTTTCTCATAATTTTACATTCAAACCCTATGTTCTTGTGAATATAATGTATATAGCATGCACTTTGGTGTATATAAGTCGTGGACAAATCATAAAACCAACCCACGAATAATTTGGACATCGCCGTAAAAAATAGCCAAAAACATGCCCAGCTACACTTCAAGCGTAGGTCTAATCGTAAAAATGTGTTTTCCAACCACTTTTTGAAACTAAAAGCGTAGGCATTTTTGTTAAAACCACTTACTTCGAAACTATGCCAAAATGACCCTCTTGAACCCTTGATACTTTTTGCTTGAAGTGACGGTTTCGGAAAATGTCATTTTCACCCTCCAGGAGACATTTTTCCAAAATATGCTTACTTTCGTGCTTCACTTATATTCTTCATTACTTCAATGCTTGATTCTGCCTTTGACGAAGCTTATTGATGTCATTAAAAACAAACCAACCTATCTAACACTTCACATGGTTATTGTCTAGAACATGCCATAAATAAACAATACACAAAAGTGTTCTTACAATCTCCCCCTTAGCATTTTTGAAACAAAATCATGTTTTACAATATAGCCTCACAAATAACAACATAACATCTATACCTATGAACACACACCAACAAACATAGATATAAACTGTCACCTTACTTTCATGACGACCAATCTTGTAACCACAACACTGAACAACCCATTAAACGCACGTGTGGAAAACAAATATAAACCAACATAATGATCATTGGAAAATCATACTAATAATGCACACATAATGATCATCATTCTCCCCCTTGCTAAATACTTCTCCCTCTTAATCAAACAATCTTAACCAAACAATCTCTTCCCCTTACTTAATACTCCTCCCTCTTTTTGTCACTGAAATGTCAAGCAAATAGAGTATATGCCATAACAACAATGTAGAGAGATGTAAGGAAGTACTCAAGGAAAAACACCAAGTTACAGAACTCTTATAAGATCATATCCAAATTCCCAGGGTAACAAAAATATTTACTATGCATGATCCTACTACTAAATGCATGAATGAAAAATGTCATGAATAAAAATAAAATATTTTTGTTTTTAGAAATCTGTGAGCAAGACAGTAGAAACACAAAGTCAATCATTAACACATCATATTCTCAGATTTAACTCGACCATTATAAACACGATATAGAAGAAAATAATCACACATACCTTGTAAACTCAAGAATCCACAAGTCAAGTTTTGCAAATAAATATATATATGAAGATTCTCATGTGCAAGCACTAAGGAAAGATGAAAATAATACATACTAAAATTGATAATCTCCCCACCAACCGTGATGATAATTCAATCCAAGATCCAAACAAGAAGGCAAAAATAAAAGATACTTTCTCTTTGTCACACAATTTCCTCATTTTCATCTTTTCAACTTTTTCACCATATCCCTTTTTGTCTTTCTAAGCTCCGGACTTTCCAACGACGATTTTTAGTCCCGACCAACTGGACCCGAGCTTCTTCCATGGAATTTATGCTCATTAGTATTTTTCCCTTTTTACGCGAACACTCAATGCTTACTGAGGCAAGAGGCCCAGTTACTCATATTAAAGAACTACTTTTTGCATTTTCATATTTTAAACATCTCATTCTGTCCTTTTTTTTCAACATCACCACAACATTCATACACATCCAAAACAATATTTCATGCATAAACCAATCTAGCATAGCTCATGAACCATCATACCATTTCGGGTTAAATAAAAACAATTAACAGATTTAGTAGGCATTATAATCATCACCGAAGCAGCTAGCACCTCAGATTAAAGTTTTGTAATATAAAATAATCATGCCAAGTGATCATCCAAAAATATTAGGTCAGACTGATACCTCTACTTCACATATGCATAATGAGACATGTAAATGTGAAAATATAGTAAAATATGACAACTTTTGTACTCTAGCCAAACTTAACAGTCTCAAAAAATTTATTGTCATTTATTTCAAAATAAAAATGCATGCATGAATAAAAATAATACAAATGCATGATTACCAATAGATAAGAAGATATCTATTCTAAAGAAAGCATACCAATAGATTTCCTAAAACTAACATGTTTTTGAAAATCTAATGGTTTTGTAAAGATATCTTTGCCAACTGAGAATCTGTGGATATGAACTCTAGAGACACTATACCATCTTCAACAAGATCACGAATGAAATGATGTCGAATATCTATATACTTTGTCCTAGAGTGTTGAACAAGATTTTTAGAAATATTTATTGCACTAGTGTTATCACAGAACACAGTTATTGTACCTTGAGAAAAACCATAATCCTGCAACATCTGACACATCCACAAATCCTGAGTACAACAACTGCCAACTGCTATATACCCAGCCTCAGCAGTGGAAAGGGAAACACAATTTTGTTTCTTTCTATGCCAAGCAATTAAGCAATTTCCAATATAAAAACACCACCCACTAGTACTTTTTCTATCATCAACATTACCGGCCCAATCAGGATCAGAAAAGGATGTGATATCAGTATTAGTACTTGATGGATACCACAGTCCATAATTCACTGTCCCTTTAATATACTTGATAATCCTTTTCACAGTAGTAATATGAGACTCCTTAGGACTTGCATACTAACGTGCTCACAAACCAACACTAAAAGCTATGTCAGGTCGACTGACAGTCAAATACAATAAACTCCCAATCATACTCCTATAAAGTATATGGTCAACATCTTTGTTTTTAGTATCTATGCTAAGCTTGATACTAGTACTCATAGGAGTGCGAGCATCTTTAGCCTTTTCCAAACCAAACTTCTTTACTAATTCCAAGGCATAACGAGTTTGAGAAACAAAAATCCCATCATTTAATTGCCTAACTTGAAGCCCTAGAAAGAAGTTCAATTCACCAATCATGCTCATATCAAATTCATGTTTTATTTGATCTCCAAAATAATGAGTAAGTTGATCAGAAGTGGAACCAAATACAATATCATCAACATAGATTTGAGCAACAACAATATCACTCTCAATTTTCTGAATAAACAGTATTTTTTCCACTTCCCCTCGAGCAAAACCTATTCCCAATAGGTAATCAGTCAACCGTTCATGCCAAGCTCTAGGAGCTTGCTTTAGCTCATACAAATCCTTTTTTAGCCTGTAAACATGACCCGGACAATGAGGATCTTCAAATCATTTGGGTTGCTCCACATATACTTCCTCATGAAGAACGTAATTCAAAAATGCACTATTCACATCCATTTGATACAACTTGAATCCAAGATGAAAAATAATAGTAAACAAAATCCGAATAGATTCAAGCCTAGCAACCGAAGCAAAAGTCTCATCAAAATCAATACCCTCCATCTGAGTATATCCTTGAGTAACAAGCCTAACCTTATTCCTAACAATTATACCATTTTCATCCTTTTTATTCTTGAATATCCACTTGGTACCAATCACGTTTATCTCTTTCGGTTGAGGCACAAGATACCACACATCATTCTTAACAAACTGCTTAAGTTCTTCTTGCATAACATTTATCCACTCACTATCTTGAAAAGTTTCTTTGATATTTTTAGGATCTAAGGAAGATGTATAGCATACATACGAAACCTCATTCCTAGCCTTTCTCCGTGTCACAATCATCTGATCAACATATCCTATAACATTATCCAAAGGATGGTACAACTTTACCCTTACAGATGGTTCTTTAGAAGGTGTAGGTTGAACCATGTGATTCTGCAGGACTTGAAGTATCATCATTAACCACATTGTCCTCTTTTTCAACCTCAGAAGAATCATTATCCAATATAAAGAACGCCTCACCATCTTCCTCCTCAGCAGACATTGGAGACTCATCAACACATGAGTCATCAACCACTACATTCTCAAATTCCATCATAGTGGTACCTTTTCCTAGAACCTTCGACTTCTCACCACCACCAAAAGTGACTATCCCACCATGACACTCCTCGAGAAATACAAACAATGACTTATCTCAAGTCCTATGCCTCGAACATCCACTATCCAAGTACCAAGAATTAGACTTGTGTGCTTTAAGTGCAGAATGAACTAGAAGACAGTGTAACTCACTTTTTCTCACCCAAACCTTCTTTATCTTCGAAGCTCCTTTTGCCAATCTTGACAAATTTTTCATTTCTTTATTCAGCATTCGAATTTGATCTTGAACACGATCTCCATGTTGAACTCTTTGTTCCTTCACTGATTGTAGAGTCTTCCCTCTCAACTTCGAACACCTTGGTCAAATGTGACCACTAACACCACAGTGGTGACAAATACGAACAAACCTTCGGACTCCATCAGTTGACTTCCTAGGATATCTAGGGGTAAGGAAAGGCTTGTTTTCAATAGGTCTTTTGACATAGGATTGAACCCTAGGATTCCAATTTAAATTTCCTTTTGAAGAACTCGATACTGCTCGAGAGGCTTTTACAAAGGTGGTTTTTGCAGCAACATTCGAATTTTGCAATACTCCAACAAAACCTAGTCCCTTTATATTTCCTGCAGACTTTCCTACACTCAACAAATGATTAAGCTTAAGAGTTCCACTAGACCACTTCTGAACAGTTGAGTTAACATCTTTCAGCTCTTTTTCCAAATTTTCAATCTTAGTAGATTTCTCAACCAATTCCTTATTGAGACCATCTACTAACTTCAAAGCCTTAGTTTTTTCAAGTTTAGACTTATTCAAATCCTCAATCAACTTGGCCTTATGGGTCTGTAGAAGATTTAGAGTTTGAGAACTATAGGCTAATTCGTCTTTTAAAGAATTCAATTCTTTGTCCATGTTAAGACTTTTAGTCAACAGTTTCATGTGATTCTTGTGAAGTTGTGTGGTATTATCAAGTAATTTATTATAAGACTCTTGAATCATTTCATCACAATCTTCATCACTCTCAGAACCTTCTTCTTCAGACATCGCCAAACTTGAAGCAACTTCGTTAACCTCCTTGCTCTGTACAACAAACATAGTGAAATTCTCAGAATCATCACCTACTTCTGATTCTGTCGCATCACTAGCTGATCCATTATCAGAGTCATCATCCCAACTGACAGCTAATCCTTTGGATTTCTTCAAAGTGTTTGCACACTCTGCAGCTATATGACCATATCATTAACATTCAAAATATTTGGGTTTCTTCTTTTTAGGATCAGACTTTTCCTTCCTAGTTTGAATCTGATTTCTACTTCTAGACTCACCTAACTTATCCCCAAATTTTTGTCCTTGGCCATTCTGTTTAGCCCTAACAAATTTTTTCAACCTCTTAGCAAACATGGCTATATCATTCAGACTCAACTCACTTTCATCATTAGGTTCAACATGATCCTCCCTATTGGTTTTGAAAGCTATGCTCTTCTCTTTTGTGCCACTAGCCTTTTTATGGGAATTTTTTAACATTTCCATCTCATAAGATTTTAAATTTCCAGCCAATTCTTTTACCTTAATTTCTTTCAGACTCATGACCTCTGAGATGACAGTGACCTTAGATCAAAAACGTTCAGGAAGAGACCTAAGGATTTTATTTACTATGGTAGTCTCATGAATAGGCTCACCTAGGTTATGACAACCTATTACAATATCAGTTAACCTAGCCTCAAATTCGGTGTAGCCTTCATCCTCCTCCATCTTCAACTGCTCAAACCAAGAATTCAAAATTTGAAGCTTTGATTGTTTCACCTTCGACGTTCCTTCATGAGTGACTTGGAGAATGTCCTAAGCTTCCTTGGCAATTACGCACGTAACAATCCTCTTTAACTCACTCGGAGTTACAACATTGTATAACACATTCAACGACTTGAAGTTTTAATTTGCGCTATTCGTCTCGGCAGCAGTCCACTCACTCGACGGTTTTGGTGTTGATTCATTAGTCGCATCATCTTTCATAGTAGGAGGTGAATATCCTACTTCAACAGCATTGCACACTCTCTCATTTAAAGATTTTAAAAACGCTCTCATTATCTCTTTCCAATATATGTAATTTGACCCATTAAATAAAAGGGATCTAGATATGGAACCTCATCCACGAGATATTTCCATCGTCTAAGTTCACGATGTAACCCTAGGTAGTTAACCTAAATCAGGGCAACCACGCTCTGATACCAGTTGAAATTACCTAGAGGGGGGTGAATAGATTTTTTGTCGATTTTATGATCAGTTAAAATTATTTAGTAGAAATTCAATTTTAATTAGTCACAAACCCTAATTCTTAATTTAATTCTCAAAAATAGATCAATCAAGCAAATATGAATATAAGTACAGAAAATAAATAATGAGAAGTCACTGAGATTTTTTTCGTGAAAAATCTTGGAAAGACTCCAAGTAAAAATCACGGATACGCTCGGGTATCGATACACTATGAATCAGAGATTTTGTATAGACTATATGAAAACAGAACTTACAACCGCTGTTATTTTCTGTTCTTCACTCGACGTCTGAAAATCTAGATTCAGTCGCACTCCACGAAGCTCTCGCTTCGATCTCCGTACTCTGATGACTCTACTTCTTAACATATCAAAATCACCACGAAGCCTCCTGCTTCGAACTCTGCACATAGACAATGAATATAATAGGTTGAATCCGTACTCTGATGACTCTACTTCAGTTAACTGAAAGCGTTGGCTTAAGCATAGGTATTTTTTTTAAAACCACTTTTTTTCACAACTGCTCCAAAATGACCCTCTTGAACCCACGATACTTTTTGCTTGAAGTGATGGCTTCGGAAAATATCGTTTTCGCCCTCCAGGAGACATTTTGCCTCAATATGCTCACTTTCATGCTTCACTTGTATTCTTCATTACTTCAATGCTTGATTTTGCCTTTGACGAAGCTTATTGATGTCATTGAAACCAAATCATCCTATCTAACACTCAACATGGTTATTGTCTAGAACATGTCATACATAAACAATTATAATCAATTTTCTTACATGTGTGTATATAATTCTATTTCATAATCTCCTAATCTAAGGGTCCAAAATAAAGCTTAAAATAAGAAAATAAAAAGAAAGGCATGAGATGGTGACACCTCAAACCTCTAGAAATCTCCACTAACTAATCTTGCAAAAACTCATTATTGTCCTTTGACCAAAAATGATTTAAGAAGAGGGAATGAGGGTGGGAGTGACTTTCTATTGGGCATCAGGTGTGTGCAAAATATGTGGTTAAAAATGACACCTTAATGACATTTTAGGTTTTACCCTTCTGTAAGCGCACAGATCAATTGTAGAATAACAACTACTTGAGTAAGGGATATCGATCCCACAGAGACTAAGATTGTTCACTCTAATAGTTCAAAAATACTGAATTATATTTCTGAAAATTATTTGTTTTGGTGGTCAAACACCGAATTATCTAATACTAACTAAATTAATCTAAAAAGCAAAGTAAATTGGTTTGTGATTCAAGAGAGAGAAAAACTAGGGTTTTCTCACTCCACCACTAACCGCATAACATAGTCCAAATTCTATTTCAATTGTATGAGGGCGATCCATTGACCGTGAATCAGGTCACACCGCGCCAGCAGTTTGACCCCAAAAAGGATTACTCTCAACCGGATCTCGACTACCTATCTCAAGACTAAACTGATTAGTGCATGCCAACTATTAACATAAAGTAAATTAAAGCATGAAAAAAAACAAAGGCATGTCAATATCAGTTTCTTAGGGCATGGCCTGTGTCAACCTAAGGTTTTGAGTTTTATGACCACCATTGTGTAAAAAATCACAGATTAAGCATCCGAGTTCTAACCCATAGTGAATAATTGTGATTGTGTAAGATAAATATATTCAAAAATTCTAAGACAAGAATAAATTCAAATATATAAACTTGTATCACGAATAAAAATGGTCTCTTATCTAACACAATCATCATAGTATAGTCACAGTTTCCCCTCTCTATAATTGAATACAAAACTAGAACTACATTACTTGGCTATATTTTTATGAGAAAACCCTAGATACCGAATTAGTTGATCATGGTAGAAGGAGACTGCATCGTTGATGTAGAATCGCCCTCCATGGCCTTTTTCTCCGGATATCTAGGTCTTGAATGGATCCTCCCTTTTGAATCAGATGAATCTCCAGAGGCGGCTCTGAAAATTATACGTGCCAAAATGCTCTCTAAAATCTATAGCAAAGCTTGGTATTTATAGGCAAAGTTGAGGGAAACCTTAACTTGGAGAATATGATTACCCTTTTTGGTAATTTCACACCCAAACAAGAAAAATCCTAATATATGATTTATAATATGTGTATATATCATGTATAGAGGTGTTGTGGTCGAAATAAAGTCATTCGGGTGAAAACAAATCAATCCTGGTCAAAATAGGATTTTGGCCCTAAAATTGAAATTTCCAGCTTTTTCTGCAGAACACCTCTCACTCTTTTGATTAGAACATGAGTTCTACACATTAGATGAAGTCTTGTGATATATTTTTGGAAATATAACTTCAAGATCTTGATTTTAGGTTCAAGAATAACCTCATTTGGACATTTTTTGACCGAGACATGAGTGCCTGAAGTTGGCTGAAATTTTGGTGCTGGGAATACTGGACCTACGCCCAAGCGTAAGTTAAAAGCGTGGGGTCTAATTCTGGATCACAAACCAAAGCATAGGTATGGTCCAATTTTGCCTGTTTTTGCCTCTGGTGACGTAAGGTATGATGCATTTTTGCTGTAAAATCCATTTTTTTCATATTTGAGCTAGACTGGTCGCCTTTGACTCCCGATGCTTTGGTTGAAGTAATAATGTCTGGAAATGACATTTTTGTTTTTCGCTGAGATAAGATGTCGGGAAATGACCATTTTTCCCTTCAGTAGCTCTGCTTTGCTCCAGTACAACTCTTGATTCATTTCTTGAGATAGAAACGAACACGAACTTAGTTAATTCACCGAGATTAGCTCTGTTTCTTCATTAAGCTCCTGAAACATGCTTGCACACACAAACGGGATAAAAATACCAAGTAACGGAATGTAAAGACATAACAAACGCAAGATAGGGGTGAAAAATGACCAATATTGAGCACCTATCACACTCCCAAACTTACATATTGCTAGTCCCTTAGCAATAAACTCAGAGAGAACTGACCGTGATGAGTCTTATTCTATCTAACCTATCTACTTTAATCTAATCCCTTGCTTTCGCAAGGGTCAAAGATTACACTTAGCACGTGTAACAAGCCTTTTAAACCCCTAGGTTACCCCTAGTGGACGAGTGAAGACTCGTGAAGGTTTCCAATTATGGTACTTACAAACATCTCAATTCTTTTGTAATTAGCTTTCATAAGTTCACACACACAAGTCAAATAAGCTATGATACAACATACAAGATAATATGAATGCAAATATTCCCACTCATTATCAAACAACAATTATATCAAGCTTCGCGTTATGAATGGTCCCCACTTAAGTGAATGATTTTGCTACTTTTTTACTTAAAATCCAGACAACCTTCCATGATTTTGTGAACATTCAACTACAATATTTCAGTTTTTTTTCTCCTACTTCATTGATCAAATTTTGTCATTTTTCATTAAAACGTAACTTTTCAGCTTTCCACTTTTCAACTTTCCACTTTTAAACCCCTAGGTTACCCCTAGTGGACGAGTGAAGTCTCGTGAAGGTTTCCAGTGATGGTACTTACAAACATCTCAATTCTTTTGTAATTACGCATTCATAAGTTCACACACACAAGTCAAATAAGCTATGATACAACACACAAAATAATATGAATGCAAATATTCCCACTCACTATTAAACAACAATTATATCAAGCTTCGCGTTATGAATGGTCCCCACTTAAGTGAATGATTTTGCTACTTTTTTACTTAAAATCCAGACAACCTTCCGTGATTTTGTTAACATTCAACTACAATATTTCAGTTTCTTTTCTTCTACTTCATTGGTCAATTTTGTCATTTTTCATTAAAACGTAACTTTTCAACTTTCCACTTTTCATCCCATTTTGTTTTTCTAAGCTCCGGACTTTCCAGCGAGGATTTTTAGTCCAACTAACTGGGCCCGAGCTTCTTCCATGGGATTTATGTTCATCAGTCTTCTCCCCTTTAAACGCGAACAGTGATATTGGTGATACCAAAACCCAGTTACTCATATCAAAGAATTGTTTTTTGCATTTTATTTTCTCAAAAATATTTTTTCAATTTTCTCCATTTCAACCATAACAACTCCCCTTCTCCCCTTTTATTGCAGCAAAATTATTTTCCAACTACATAGTCAAAAATTAACCTATTTCTCATAGTGAATGTGTGCTTGTGTTTATAGGTCAAAGTCGTCCTTCTTAATTTAATTTCACTAATCACTCACCCATGTAAACCACATCACTTCACTAACTTGATCTAATCATTATTCTCATGAGCGGGAACATCACATCACATACTACTTATACATTATAAACATAAACTCAATCAACTCATAATGCGAAACACTCATGCATGAAAACAAATAACTCCTCAAAACTTTCAATTTTCTTTCAAAATTTTCAAAACAAATCCTTTGTTGTAACTATATACCCTCACCCCCAAACTAAAATGTGATCATGTCCTCATGGTCAAAAATAAAGAATGAGAATATATACAGTTACCCTTGAAGCGCAGTTCTGGATTCTTTGAAATGCTCAAGCTCCTCCCCCAAACTTGATTCGAATCACCTGTATATATGCAACAAACACATACCCAAATATCATAGCAAGGGAAAATAAATTGTAAAAATTACCAGAAATTGACACACAATTTTTCAAGGAATTTTTGAAAATTCTCTTTTTGGATTTTATTATAAATTTTTTTTTTAAATGAAATAAAAAAAATGATTTAGCCTTAAGGACCTACAATCTCTAAGAATTGAAATTGCAGAAATAACTTACCTATTATTATACAAATCGAGGCTAGATAGCCTAGGACCAAAGTTTAACGTCTTTGGCACGACATTTCATAAAGAGTTATCCAACACCTTTCCTCTCTGCCATACTTCCCTTAATTAAAGGAAAAAATGTAGGAGGTGACTCTCTAAGCACTCTCAGCCATAGATAATTAGTACTACTCATGACATCGAGTACATAACAATAATCACCATATAAAGTACTTCATTTGTCATGTTCTAACTTCAACCCCTGTATGGTCAGTGTGTCCATCAAATCCTCCTCCAACACCTTAGACAACAGTTCTTCTGCCAACTCATCATTCTCTAGTAAACTGCTAGACACCATAAATTCTGGTCCTGGATCAATCTCCTCATAAATCTTCAGCCGCTGACCACGCCTCTTTAATCGAACATCCTCATATACGCAATTTCATATCCCCTCATACTTAGTCCCTAATTGCGGATCTTCCCAAGAATACAACTTATCTACCATGTTTATGCTCAACATTTGCTCATCTGGAAAGGGATCCTTAAGAGGGGTGTCATCCTTGATAGGCTCTATGACAATTCGTGGCAAATGATCAACTCTAACATTCTTCACCCCTGTTTTATCTTTTAATTCATCATCCTCTACACGCAACACCATCTCAGGAAGCTTACTTTTTGGCACCAATTTCTGTGGACGAATAAGTTGAGGTCCAAGTGATTCCCTTGATGCTCTCTCTAACGGTGAATACAACGCAACTTCCAACGCAGCAATATTTTTACAACTAGATCGATGTTGGTCCTCTCCATTTTCAAAATTCACCTCCGACCTTTTCATCACAATCTCCAAATCATCTCTTACACTACTCTGAGGTACAACTTCTTTAACCATCCCCTCTATGTTAAAACACTCAACTGGTTCAGGTGGTTGATGGTTGGTATCAAAGACATTCATCCTCATGTTTAAATTCCCAAAAGATATGTCCATAACCCATGTTCTGCAATTAATGCATGCATTCGCCGTAGCCAAAAATGGTCTTCCTAAGATAACAAGGATATCTCTCCTCGATCAATGGTCAGGTTCCATGTCTAATACTACAAAGTCTACAGGATAGTAGAACTTACCCACTTGCACTATGACATCCTCCAAAATTCCTCTCGGTTGTTTAGTTGATATGTCTGCCAATTGAAGCACCACCAAGGTAGTATTGAGATCTCCCAACCCTAGCTGCTGATAGACCGAGTAAGGTAATAAATTAACACTCGCACCCAGATCAAGAAGAGCTCTACCAATCTTCTGGTCACCAATGACACAAGAAATAATGGGAGCACCGGGATCTTTCCTCTTAGGTGGAGTATCACTCAGTAAGATAGAACTCACTTGTTCAGTCAACAAAATATTTTTCGGGACCTTAGTTCTGTTTTTATGCTTTTGAGTACAGAGATCTTTCAAAAATTTGGCATAAGGTGGAATTTGGTCAACAATGTCTAGAAGAGGTTTATTGATCTCGACTTGCCGATATGGATCCAACATGTCCTTCTCCTTATGCTCTTTATACGAAATCAACTCTCGGAGACATTGAGGGTAAGGTGCTACTTCCTCATATAGTGTCATTTCTGGTTCTTCATCTTCCTTCACTTGAGGTTGATCTTTCTGAGCTTTCTCTGCCTTTCTTTGAACTTCTTCGACCTTTTGCTTCTTCAGCCTCTCCTCATGCTACTCATCAACCTTACTATCCACTTATTTTCCATTTTTTTAAAATTGTGACTGCTTGGACCATCTTATGACGAGTCTCAACAAAGGATCCAGACTCCAGTACTTGTTGCGGTTTTGGGTTCACCACCTGTTGACTAGGCAATATTCTCACAATCCTATCCATATCATCCGCTAATTATACCATTCGAGCTTCCATTTGAACAAGGGATTGGGAATGAGAATTCAGTGTTTGGATGGTTGCCTGAAAATTATTAGATTGATTTTTAAGCTCCCTCAGGGTACTCATCACCTCTTCAAAACCAGGTTGTCCTGGTGGTAGATTTTGAGGTGGATTTTGATGTTAGAGTTAGTTTTAAGGATATGGAAGGTAAGCTCGATTTGGATTGAATCTTTGGTTTTGGTTTCCTTGAGGATGGGTCTGGTAGTGATATGGTAGGACAACTTGAATATTATTGAATGGTTAGAGAGCCTAAGAATTATTGAATGGTTGTCTGGGTTGGTAGTTTGAATGAGAATTTTGAGCCATGATTGTTGGTGGAGATTGGTATGATTGTTGACTCTGTTGGACCCTTGACTGTGGATTATATGATTGTTGTTCTAGAGGGAACCTTGATTCTACATTCGACAATTCAGATGACAGAGAGGGATAATTTTGGACATTTGATGTGTATGAATTGGTGAAATGAACATTGTTTGGGTAGTTCCATGCTACATTAGAATTGGTAGCAACGAATTCACCATTTTGACACTCATTATGGGAATAATTGACTTCTACCTCTACCACTTCTCTTCTAGGGGAATGATTGCTTTGGGTAAAAAGCTTTTCAAATCTCTCTAATTTCTCTCCCATCAATGTCATTGAATCTCTCACATCATCATGATTAACCTCAAAACCTTTTTCAGATCGCCTATCCTGACCATCTCTAGACCTCAAATCAGATTCATATTGGATCTCATTCTCACTGATATTGTCAAACAAGTCTAAAAGTTCTTTTGTTGGCTTCAGGGTAAATTATCCTTGTGTTGACCCATCTATCAAAGTCTTATGTGCCTCTCCAAGTCCCATGTAAAAATTCTTAACCATATCCTGTTCAGTGAGCCTATGGTGGGGACACTTATACAAGATTTTACTATATCTCTCTCAAGCATCATGAAACTACTCACCAGGCAATTCTCTAAAACTTCTAATTGCATCTTATGCCTCTAAGATCTTTCCTATGGGATAATGATTCTCTATGAATTCAGATTTAAGGATTTCCCAATCACTTTTAGTCGCTCTGGTCAATTTGATATACCATCTTTTAGCTTTGTCTCTCAACGACCAAGGAAATATACGCACTCGCAAATCATTCTTAGATGGATTATCATACCTAACAGTTGACGCAACTTTTAAGAAATCATTTATGTGCTGGTATGGGTCCTCGATCCTAAGGCTAGAAAATTTTGGAAGCATATTGATCATACTTGAGTTGATCTCAAAATGTTTTGCGCCTTCTTCTTTTAGAAAATCTGTATAGGAATCATACGCATTTGGTGCATAATATCCTTTCAACGATGTGGCTGGTGCCTTCTGTTGATTCACTCTTTGGTCACCCATCTTCTCGAAATCCATAAAAAAAATTATAATAATCACAAAATTGCAATTTTGAGGTACTGAATGACGTTTTTCGGCTTAAATCCACAGGGCTCACTATTATGTCCAATGACCATTTTTCACTCAAAAACCTTACCTTGTTTACAAAAATCGGACTTTTTGACAGAAAACTGCAGAATTTTTTTTTTTTGTAAGACAACAAAACTAACTACTTCTAAACTCTTCTAACTATTAACAAAAATAAAGCTAAAAATTGTGTGCAAAAATTAAGATAAACTAAAACTCATAAGAGGTTCAACGACGCAACTTTCACTGCTCCGCTAAATCCCCTTATGCTTCTCAGAGTACCTCGCAAAAACACACAAATTTCAACTTCATATACAATACAATAACGCAATACAAATAAACTACTAAACAATGCCAAGTCCTCGGTAGCGGTGCCAAAAACTTGGTGGGCGTCAAGTGTGTGCAAAATATGTGGTTAAAAATGACACCTTAACGACACTTTAGGTTTTACCCTTCTACAAGCGCACATATCAATTGTAGAATAACAACGGCTTGAATAAGGGATATCGATCCCACAGAGACTAAGATTGTTCACTCTAATAGTTCAAAAGCACTATTTTGGTGCTGGAAATACTAGACCTATGCCCAAGCATAGGTTAGGAGCGTGGGGTCAAATTCTGGATCACAAACCAAAATGTAGGTATGGTCCAATTTTGCTTGTTTTTGCCTCTGGTGACGTAGGATAGATGCATTTTTGTTGTAAAATCCATTTTTTCATATTTGAGCTAAACTGGTCGCCTTTAACTCCCAATGCTTTTGGTTGAAGTAATAATGTCTGGAAATGACATTTTTGCTTTTCGCTGAGATAAGATGTCGGGAAATGACCATTTTGCCCTTCAGTAGCTCTTCTTTGCTCTGGCACACCTCTTGATTCCTTTCTCGAGATAGAAATGAACACGAACTCAGTTAATTCACCAAGATTAGCTCTGTTTCTTCATTAAGCTCCTGAAACATGCTTACACACACAAATGAGATAAAAATACTAAGTAACGGAATGTAAAGACATAACAAACGCGAGATAGGGACAAAAAATGACCAATATTGAGCACCTATCACTTTCCACATTTTCTACTCTTCTTAAGTTACCTATATAAGTTCCACAAAATCATTATAAAGCCACTTATAGTGTGAGAAAAGAGTAGAATGAACACTTCGCATTTTTCTAGCTTTTTCCACTACCAAAACTTCGATTGAATTTACAAAAATCCTTGTTTATGTAAAAATTCCGAAATCAATTTTTAAATTCGTTATTTTAAATATTTAGATGATAAACATTATCGGATTCAACAACGAACACTTCCGGGACCTACTTCCACCTTACGCTTTTCACAATGTGTCCTAAGGCATCAGATAGATTAGAAATTAAATTTTAAGCAAACAATCTGTAAGAACATTTATATTATTATTTATGTTTGGCATGTTCTAGACAATAACCATATTGAATAAATTATGAGGTCGGGTAGGTTTAGGAAAATTTGAAGTGGTCTTGCAAAGGCATCAACAAGTTTCGTCAAAATTCAAATCAAGCTTAAAAGATGTGAAAAATACAAGAGAAATGAAGAATGATTAAGTTTGAGTGAAAAAAGCATTCCGGAGGGCATAAACGATATTTTTCATAACCGAAACTTCGAGAATCATTCTAGTGGAGTCGAGGGGGTTCAAACGACACTATTCAAAAGAAAGTGGGTTCCATGAATTTTGCTACGCCTAACCTACACGCCTAGTAGCTAAAAGTGACTAGAAAGTGTTGTTTCTACGATCAGCCTACGCCCGGTGAAAACTAGTCTATGCACCACACGTAGGTTCCCTACATGCCATGCGTAGCTTATGTCTACACACCGCGCATAATTCCCCTACGCGTCACGCATAGGTGGAACTGTGTATTTATGTTGTGAAAACCCAAATTTGACCCCGATTTAAAGTTCTCTTGATGCGATTGCGACTTTACACATTAAGATACGTGCAATACACATAATATTCATTAGAATATAGGGTTTTACTTGGCTCGGTATGAAATTACAGAAAAGGGTAAACTTAGGGTTTCCCTCATGTCTTCTCTATAAATACTAATTTCTTCTACAGATGTGAGAGAGCTTATGAGCCCTAGAGCCTTTGAGTTTTTAAGAGATCTATATAGTATTATATCATTCATATTCTTCTACAGAGATAAAGATAGAAAGAGAAAATTATTAAGTGATTCTATATCTTCTACTTCTCTCTTGATTTAGGGTTTGTTCAATTGTGTTTCTACATTGACGATCTCTATACACAATTGAATGACCTAGTTGCTGAAAAATCAACACACCTTGTGCAACATGGTTTCTTAGATCTGTTTAAGAAATTTCAAGAATCATTCTAGTGGAATCGAGGGGTTCAAATGGCATTATTCCCAAGAAAAATGGGTTCATGAATTTTGTTACGCCCAGCCTATGCGCCCAGTAGCTAAAAGTGGCTAGAAAGTGTTGTTTTTACGATCAGCCTACGCCCGGTGAAAATTCCCCTACGCACCATGCATAGGTGGAACAGAGTATTTATGTTGTGAAAACCTAAATTTGACCTCGATTTAAAGTTCTCTTGATGCAGCTGTGACTTTACACATTGAGATACGTGTAATACACATAATATTCATCAGAATATAGGGTTTTGCTTGGTTCGGTGTGAAATTACAGAAAAGGATAAACTTATGGTTTCCCTCAAGTGTTCTCTATAAATACCAAGGTCTTCTAAAAATATGAGAGAGCTTTTGAGCCCTCGAGCCTTTGAGTTTTTGAGAGATCTCTCTAGTATTCTATTGTTCATATTCTTTTACAGAGAGAGAAAATTATTGAGTTATTATATATCTTCTACTTCTCTATTAATTTAGAGTTTGTTCAATTGTGTTTCTACATCGACGATCTCTATGCACAATTGAATGACCTACTTCCTGAAAGATCAACACACCTTGTGCAATGTGGTTTCTTATATCCGTTTGAGAAACGGAGCCGTCTGAGTGTGGAGATCGGAGCAGGAGGCTTCGTGGTTCATTGATCCATTGAGAAGCGGAGCCGTTAGAGTACGGAGCGAAGCAAAAATCTTCGTGGAGCATGAGTGATTCAAGGTTGTCAGACGTCGAGTGGAGAAAGGCAGATCTGGAGGGATTTGTAAGTCAGAAACTTCATAGTCTGTATATCTCTTGATTCATAGTGCATCGATACCCGAGTGTATCCGTGGTTTTTACTTGGAGTCTTTCTTAGGTTTTTCACGTAAAAATATCACGTGTCTCTATTGCTTTATTTTCTGCACATAGATTTATCTTTTCATGATTTATCTTGATAGAGAATTGAATTAAAATTGACTTTTCTGCAATTAATATTAATTTTTCAATAAATCTATAAAAAGTATATTCACCCCCCCCCCCCTCTAGGCTATTTTCCTTGATGGTCTGGGTAATTTCAATTGGTATCAGAGCGTGGTTTCCCCGTTTTAGGTTAAGTACCTAGGGTTAGATCTTGAACTTAGACGATGGATGTACCTCGTGAAGGAAGTTCCGTATCTAACTCCCATTTGTTTGATGGCTCAAATTACACGTATTGGAAAGCAAGGATGAGAGCATTTTTGAAATCGTTAGATGAGAGAACTTGGCTTGCCATAGAAGTAGGATACTCACCTTCCACTGTGAAAGATACTATTACTAATGAATCAAGGGTAAAACTGTCAAGTGAGTGGACTACTGCTGAGACAAACAGTGCTAATAGGAACTCCAAAGCATTGAATGCTTTATACACTATTGTGACTGAAAGTGAATTTAAGATAATTGCCACGTGTGAAATTGCCAAAGAAGCTTGGGATATTCTCCAAGTAACTCATGAAGGAACTTCAAAAATTAAGCAATTGAAACTCCAAATTCTAAATTCAAAATTTGACAGCTTAGGATGGAGGAGGATGAAGTTTTTAGTGACTTTGAGGCTAGATTAACTGGCATAGTAACTAGTTGTCACAATCGAGGAGAGCCCATTCCTGAGACAACCATAGTGAAGAAAATTCTTAGGTCTTTACCTGAACATTTTCGGTATAAGGTTACTGTCATATCTGAAATCATGAGTTTCAAAGAGATTAAACTTGAATAATTAGCAGGGAATCTAAAATTATATAAGATGGAGATATGTGCTCAATCCTCTAAGAAGTCTAGTGGTGCAAAAGAGAAAAACATAGCTTTTAAAACCACTAAAGAGGATCCTAGTGAGTCTGATGAGGAGGGTGAGAGTAGACCAAGACAGATTGACATGATCATGAAGCAGTTTATAAGTTTTTAAAATCTTCTCATGGTCAAGAATTGATTAAAAGATAAAAATTTGGAGATAAATCATATGATTTTAAAAATAAAAAGGTCCAAAATCGGAATGACAAGATTAACTCTAAAAAGAAGAAACCTTAATGTTTTGAGTGTCAAGGGTTCGGTCACATTGTTACAGAGTGCGCCAATAAGAAGAAAATGACAAAAAGTCTAACTATTACTTGGAGTGATGGATCAGATGATGGAACAACTAGTGACTCTGCTGAATCTGACGTGGCTGATGAGTCTGAGAATTTCACCGTGTTTGCTGCACAAAGTAAGGAGGTCGGTGAAATTGCTGTAAGTTGGGCAATGTCTGAGGATGATGATTCTGAGGATAATGAAGATTGTGGGGACTCATATGAAGATGGATACAATCAACTTTATGAAATTTCTGTTCATATGAGCAAAGTCTTCTCAAAATATATAATTCAGTTTAAAAATGTTGATAAGGAGAGACAGTCCTTAAGGGAATAGTTGATTAAGTATGAACATAAAAGGAATCAGACTTAGAATAGTGTAGATGATCTTAATAAGGAATTAAACACTCTAAGATTGGAATTGAGTGAGAAATCTACAAGGATTGAGGGATTGGAAAAGGATTTGAAGGATGCTAACCCAAATATTCATAGATGGTCTAGTGGAACTCTTAAGCTTGATCACATGTTGAGTGTAGGAAAATCTGCAGGAAATACAAAAGGTTTGGGGTTCAAAGGAATAAGTGATTCTAACATTGTTTCCAAAACAACCTTTGTTAAGACTTCCCAAGTAGCATCTAGTTCTTCTCAAGGTAAGTCTGATAGGATTCTTAATGCTCAATCTTATGTTAGAAAACCAGTAGAGAGTAAGCCTCACTTTACCTCTAAAGTTCATAAGGGTTCGATCAATGGTTTCCAAAGGTTTATCCTAGTTTGTCATCACTGTGGAGTGAAAAGTCACATTCGACCCGTGTGTTCAAAGTTAAAAGGAAAAACTTTGAAATCATAGAACTCAAAAAAGATCCAATGTTGAAAATCAAATTCGGGTGTTGAGTGAAGAGGTGAAGAGATTGTCTAGGCTGGAAAATAGAGCACTGAAAATTAAACAAGTATGGGTTAGGAAAAATGAATTACATTGTTTGGTTGTTCATACTGTATGTAGAGCATGCGACTTTAATTATGAGAAAGGTCTTGAGTATATATCCACAGATTCTCAGTTGACAGACATCTCTACAAAACCATTAGATTTTCAAAAGCATATGCATTTTAGAAAATCTAGTGGCATGTTATCATTAGGATAGATGGTTTCATATGTATCATTCTAGAAATATCTTACATTATCTTTTATCCTAGAATTGATACATTATCATGCATTTTGTTCTGTTTGCAGGTTTTTTTTTCCTTATTATGCATGCATCATGTTTTGCTACTACTAGGATTATTCATGCATGCATCATTATGACAAAAATTTCATAAAAATTAGCATGTTGAGCTTGGCTAAGGGTACAAATGGTTTTCATATTTCACTATATTCTCATATTTAATTTTCTTATTATGTTTATGGGAATTGGAGTTGTTAGTCTGACCTAAGGATATGAGTTATTCAGTTGACATGTTTAAGTATTATTTTTGGAACTCATTAACTTTGGGTGCTTGTTACACTTCGGAGATGACTGTAATACTTGTTAAAACTTTTAGTCTTTTTTATCTAATTCGAAGTGATATGTAAGTTCATGAGTTATTCTAGATTGATCTATGGTTTAGAATACCTTTTGCATGCTTATAATGTTGTGATAATGTTGAAAAGAGGAAAGAATGAGATGTTTACACTATAGAAATGCAAAAAATAGTTATTCGGTCTGAGTAAGCGGGCCTCCTACCACAGAGTAGCATAGTGTTCACATAAAAAGGGGAGAAGACTAATGAGTATAAATCCCCTGGAAGAAGCTTGGGCCCAGTTCATCGGGACTAAAAATCCTCACTGGAAAGTCGGGAGCTTAGAAAGATAAAAAGGGATAAGGTGAAAAGGTGAAAAAATAAATTGTGTTTCATTTATTTAGAAATAAGGTTTGAGCTAAAGATTTGACTTCTAGCTTAAGTTTTGGATTGAAATATCATCACTAGGGGTAGACACGGATCAGATTGGACCGGATTGAGGATATTTTGGATTTGATCCACTACTATTGGATTTCCAATTTCTGAAACCAATCCAATTCATTTATCTAACGAAACTAATCCAAACCAGACCGGAGTGAACCGAATTGGTTCGGATCGATTTCGTGGATTAAAATATAAACCTATATTAGCTAAAATGAGGACTAGTCCCACTGTATAGCATATTCATTAAACCACAATATTCATATTCGAAACACAAAATTTTGTATTGACAATATTCAACAAAATTCATAACACAATATTATAGAACACAAAAATTTTGTACAGGCAATATTATAGAACACAATATTACAAAACACAAATTCAGAACACAAAATTTTGTATTGGCAATATTCAACAAAATTCAGTCTCCATTATCATATGCATTGGCAAATTCATTGGCAAAATTTTGTATGCATATTGCCCAGAAAGTATCATATGCCCAGAAATCCAGAACACAAAATTCAGTCTCCAAGCAAATTACCCAGTAAGTATCATATGCATTGGCAAATTCAGTCTTCATTCAGAACACAAAATTGAAGCAAGACATCAAACTCAATGAGGACCAAAATGAAACCTGCAGTAGTGTAAGATATCAAACCACAATATTTAAAGCACACTACAATGAACCACAATAATTTAATAGTGAAAAAATAGTTATCATAAATAATGTGACATTTCACGCACTCCGGTACTATCTTCAAAAGTCTTTAAATACTAGTTATGGCTACAAAAGTAAAATTGAATTTATTTAATTATTAACAGATAATTATAAATAAATTATAATTAATAAATAAAACATATTTAATTTAATGTGAAAAAATAAAGCATACTTGATTCAACATAAAAAGAGTCGAGTGTTTTAATTTCGTCCAATTGTGCTTCAATTTGAATCGGCACTCGCGAGGCACGTAACCAATCTTGTGCACAAATCAAGGGTTCAACAACTTTAGGAGAAAAAGAACTACAAAATTGATCAAGGACACGATTCCCTGTACTAAAGGCCGACTCAGAAGCAACCCTAAATAGTAGAATAAACCCTAGAATTTGGAGACGAGAAAAGACTAAGAAATCTCACCTAAGTAGATGAAGATGATGAAGTCGTTGTTAAAGACGAGAAAAGACTGAGAGAAAGAGAGGGGCAGCCGCAGTGGAGTCTGAGAGAGAGGGGCGTGAAAAATTCAAGGGTTTCTTGTGAGAGTCAGATTGATTAACTTAGGTTAGAGTCACGTGAAAGTCTCGTGACCTTAATTGTAATATTAAGTTAATATATATATATAAATGTAGAAATATAATATGAAGGCTTTTCTGTGTAAATAAATATAATATAAAGGTTCTTGTGTGTTAATTTAAGATTTTTAGAGTTAGTTTTGTTTTTGTGTGTAAATAAATATATATATATATAATATAGTTGTAAGTTTATAGATCAATGAAATTATAAAATAATAGTAGTTTAATTGAATTTCAATTGAGTTCAATTGATAAAACCCCCAATTCATAGTATTGAAATTGACTTCAATTCAGTGAAATTGAGTAAATTCCCCAATTTAAAGTAGTTTAATTGAATTGAAATTGAGTAAATCCCCAACTCAAAGTAGTGAAATTAAGTTCAATTGAGTAAATCCCCTACTCAAAGTAGTTAAATTGACTTCAATTAAGTGAAATTGATAAAAATCCCCAATTTAAATTAGTGAAATTGACTTTAATTGAGTGAAATTGAGTAAATTCCCCAATTCAAATTAGTTTAATTGAGTTCAATGAGTGAAATTGATAAAATTCCCAACAAAGTATTGAAATTGAGTGAAATGAAGTTCAATTGAGTAAATCTCCAATTCGAAATAGTTCAATTGATAAAACCCCCAATTCAAAGTAGGGATGGCAAAATGGCCCGACCCGGCGGGTTTCCGACCCGATCCGATCCGTTAAGAACCCGACGGTACATATATAAACGGGTTTGGGGCGGGTTTGGTATGAAAATTGAAAACCCGAAACGGGTTCGGGTTTCCTGTGAAACCCGTCGGTAACCCGACCCGTTAAGAACCCGGTGGCAACCCGACCCGGTAGAACCCGAACCCGCCCCGCCCCGCTAAGAACCCGGTGGTAACCCGCCCCGTGAGAACCCGAACCCGACCCGCCCCGCTAAAAACCCGTTGGTAACCCGCCAGTTTATTCAATTTCAGTAATATAAATTAGTAACCTTGTCAATTTTACTCAATTTAATTACTTTGAGTTGGAGATTTTCATCAATTAAACTTAATTTCACTCAATTTAACTACTTTAAGTTGTGAATTTTTTCAATTTCACTCAATTAAATACAATCAAACTAGTTTAAATTGGATTATTTACTTAATTTTAATTAATTGAAGTCAATTTCACTATTTTAAATTGGGGTCTTTACTTAATTTTACTTTGTGTTGAGGATTTGTTCAATTTCACTCTATTGAACATAATTAAACTAATTTGAATTAGAAAATTTACTCAATTGAACTTAATTTCACTATTTTGAGTGGAGAAATTTATCAATTAGACTAATTTGAATTAGGGATTCACTCAATTTCATTAAGTTGAAACCAATTTCACTAATTTAAATTGGGAATTTTATCAGTTTCGTTGAAGTGAATTTAACCAATTTGAGTCGGGGATTTACTTAATTGAATTTAATTTCACTCAATTTCACTACTTTGTGTTGGGGATCTTGTCAATTTCACTTAATTGAACTCAATTAATATAATTTAAATTAGGCAATTTACTCAATTGAACTTAATTTCATTATTTTGTGTTGGGGATTTGTTCAATTTCACTATATTGAACATAAATTCGCTAATTTGAATTAGGGAAATTTACTCAATTGAAGTTAATTTGACTACGTTGAGTTGAGAAATCTATCAATTAGACTAATTTGAATTAGGGATTCACTCAATTTCATTAAGTTGAAACCAATTTCACTAATTTAAATTGGGAATTTTATCAGTTTCGTTGAAGTGAATTTAACTAATTTGAGTCGGGAATTTACTTAATTGAATTTAATTTCACTCAATTTCACTACTTTGTGTTGGGGATCTTGTCAATTTCACTCAATTGAACTCAATAAATCTAATTTAAATTAGGCAATTTACTCAATTGAACTTAATTTCATTACTTTGTGTTGGGGATTTGTTCAATTTCACTATATTGAACATAATTAAACTAATTTGAATTAGGAAATTTACTCAATTGAACTTAATTTGACTACTTTGAATTGAGAAATCTATCAATTACACTAATTTGAATTAGGGATTCACTAAATGTCATTAAGTTGAAGCCAATTTAACTAATTTGAGTCAGGCATTTACTTAATTGAATTTAATTTCACTCAATTTCACTACTTTGTGTTGGAGATCTTGTCAATTTCACTCAATTGAACTCAATTAATCTAATTTAAATTAGGCAATTTACTCAATTGAACTTAATTTCATTACTTTGTGTTGGGGATTTGTTCAATTTCACTATATTGAACATAATTAAACTAATTTGAATTAGGAAATTTACTCAATTGAACTTAATTTGACTACTTTGAGTTGAGAAATCTATCAATTACACTAATTTGAATTAGGGATTCACTCAATTTCATTAAGTTGAAGCCAATTTAACTAATTTGAGTCGGGCATTTACTTAATTGAATTTAATTTCACTCAATTTCACTACTTTGTGTTGGAGATCTTGTCAATTTCACTCAATTGAACTCAATTAATCTAATTTAAATTAGGCAATTTACTCAATTGAACTTAATTTCATTACTTTGTGTTGGGTATTTTATTTATTTCACTCAATTGAACACAATTAATTTAATTTAAATTAGGGAATTTACTCAGTTGAATTTAATTTCACTATTTTGAGTTAAGATTTTTATTGGAGATTTAATCAATTTCAATCAATTAAATTATTTAAATCCTATACTAATATAAGGATAATTTGATTTATATATATTTAATTAAGTTTAAAAATATAAAATATCAATAAAGATAAATTTTTAAAATTTTATAAATCCTAGGATAGTCTAATCCTATAGTGGACAATCCTACTCCTATCCCCAAACAAACCCCATTACCCAAACTCAAGTCAAGTTTAAACCTAATTTGATACATGATATCATCTATCTCAACTCTCAAGCGCCGCTCTATCAAAGTCTCAGACAACTAAAAATCCTTCTCAAATGTCAAGCCCTAGGGGCTAGATCTGGCTAGAGAAACAATTCTCTGGCGGACACAGAGATGTTTGCTTTCCAGGCGGAGATCAACCAGCTGTTGAGTCTCATCATCAACACCTTCTACAGCAACAAGGAGATCTTCCTTCGCAAACTCATCAGTAACTCCTCCGATGTACGTGTTTCTTTCTTCTTAATCACTTGATTTTCAGTCTATTTCTTCAAATATGTTTATTAGCTGTTGACTTAGTGACTAGTGATAAATATATATATATATAGATAGATATATATGTATGTTTGTATGTATGTATGTACATGTATATACTGATGGGAATATATATGTATTCAAATGTATTTATAAGCTTGACAATCTGGAATGCATGATCATTTGGTCATGAAGTGATCCTGATCACCACACTCAATAATTCAGTGTGTGTGTGTATATATATATCATCACAACTATAATTTCAGCTACCTCTTTCAATGCTAAATAACTCATAGCTCCTTTTCGATAG
This sequence comes from Cornus suecica, assembly GCA_963922005.1. NCBI lineage: Eukaryota > Viridiplantae > Streptophyta > Magnoliopsida > Cornales > Cornaceae > Cornus > Cornus suecica. The sequence goes on from OY998247.1 coordinate 22,464,106, forward strand.
AAAGTTTTTGCTTACCTGCTGTTCTCAATTGGACTTAACTTATTACCCTTATAAAATAGTAGACCCAAATTCCATAAAAAATTAAGGATACTTCCTTTATGGATACACATGGTGTCTGAGATCAAGCAATCAAAATCCTAGACTTGTTTTGAAGAATTAAAAAAATCTTATCTAAGGATAGAGAGCCCCCGCCTGCGTTTTCAGATACGAGTGAGTGAACACTTTTTCTGCATATTTCAATTTACCCATTGTAAACCTGTGCAATTTTCAATAGTGACAGTATGGTGCTTATATTTATCTTTATTTTAATTTTTTGTTGCAGATTATTTAATATGGATAATCAAAGTACATTTTCCCCTACGGGAACACAAATTGATTCAACTCGTACACCTATTTCCTCTCCCACACCTGCACCTTCTTTAACACCCTCACATCCACCTTCTTCAATCCCTTCAAGGTCTTCACCTGAACCTTCTTCGACACATACAGGAATTTCTCCTAGTAAGAAGAGAAAACTTAGTTCAAGTGTGTGGGATCATTTTGAAAAAATTAAAATTAAAGAGATGGATTATGCCATTTGTCACTCTTGCAAGACTAAACTGAAGGCCCCAAGTAAAAATGGGACTTCACATTTGCATGGGCATCTCAATAGGTGTCCGAAGCGAGGTAATAAAGATATACGCCAACAATGGTTGGCGAGTGATGCAAAAAATGGGAAAATGAAGGTAGAGAATCAACAATTTGATCAAGAGAGGTCAAGAAATGATCTTGCTAAGGCAATTGTTGTACATGAATATCCTCTTGGAATTGTTGACCATGTTGCATTTAGAGCTTTCCTTTCTGGCCTCCAACCTAATTTTAAAATTGTTAGTCGCAACACCATCAAGAATGATATATTGAAAATGTTTCAATCAAAAAGAGTGACGATTTACCATATGTTTGAGAAAATTCAAAGTCGGGTTGCCATAACAACCGATATGTGGTCTTCCAAACAAAAGAGAGGCTACATGGCTGTCACTTCCCACTTTGTTGATGAGGCTTGGAAGTTACGTAACATGCTTATTGGGTGAGTAATGTTATTAATTTTTTAAATTTAATTATTTTATGTTTGCATTATAATTAATTTATTTATTTAATTAATTTTATTATGCTAGGTTTATTTATGTGCCTGCTCCACATACCAAAGAAGTTATTTATAATGCTCTCCATAATTGTCTATTGGATTGGAACTTAGATCGAAAGATTTCCACCATTACTGTTGATAACTGTTCAACAAATGATGCAGTGATTGATATTATGTTGGAAAAGATGAGTTTGAGTGGTTCACTTTTATTGGATGGTAGTTTTTTACATATGCGTTGCACTGAACATGTCTTGAATTTAGTTGTGAGAGAAGGTTTAGATGTGATTGGAGAAGCAATTGAAAAAGTTCGTGATAGTGTTGCTTATTGGACTGCCACTCAAAATAGGGAAGAGAAATTTGAGGAGGCTTCCCGTCTGTTGCGCATACCGTGCAATAAGAAGTTGTCTCTTGATTGTAAAACAAGGTGGAACTCCACATATTTAATGCTTGAAACTGCTTTAATTTACAAGGATGTGTTTCCACGTTTAAAGCTACGTGAGAAACATTATACATCCTTGCCATCTGAGGATGATTGGAGTCTTGCAAAAGAAATTTGTGGGAGGTTAAAGATATTTTATATTGTCACTGAATTATTTTCTAGAACTAAGTCTCCCACCACAAATCTTCTCTTGCATAAAATTTGTGAGGTGAAATTGGCATTGCAGAGTTGGCGTCAATCTGAAACTTGTGATATAAAGAACATGGCAGAAAAGATGTTAGTAAAATTTAACAAGTATTGGAGTGAATGTCATTTTGTTGGAGCATTGGCTATGATTTTAGATCCAAGGTACAAAGTAAAATCTTTGCGACATATTTTTGTTAAAGCCTATGGAGAGGAGGGTGCTACTTCTCACCTAGATGATGTACTTAGAGATTGTCATAGTTTGCTTCATGAGTATCATGTGGGTACAAATGAGGGGGCTCAAAGGGAAGGGATTTCATCTTCACATGTTTCCAAAGTTGGTGATGAATTAGAGGAGTTTGATCCTTTGAATGATTTTGATGATGAAATTGAAATTGATGGTGACATGTCAAGTAAGGTGAGTAATGTGAAGGAAGAATTGAATTATTACTTGGGAGAATCTCTCATGCCTCGTAATAATAAGGATTTTGATCTTTTGAATTGGTGGAATGCAAATGGGCTCAAGTTTCCAACACTAGTGAAAATGGCTAGAGATATCTTGGTCATTCCCGTATCTACGGTTGCATCCGAGTCCACATTTAGCACTAGTGGTAGGGTGCTTAGCCCACATCGTTGTAGATTGGGACCTAACATTTTGGAGGCATTGATGTGTTCAAGAGATTGGATTTGGGATGAATTTGAAGGTAATATGTTTTAAATTTTTTATTGTGACGTTTATTTTCTTACATTACAAATTATTATTTTTAGTTCAACCTTCAACGGGCGTATTGATGGAAGCATGTTGTGGATCCGCATCACTTTCCTTGCAAGAATCTACAATAACCTATGAAGAGTCGGGATATGTTGATAAAATGGATCAGGTAATACTTACTTTCATACCTCCGCAATTACTTTATTTCCTTTATGTTAAATATGCTAATATATATCTCTATTGATATGTATTTTAAGGAATCACAATGAAGGAAGAACTGCTTGTTGTCGGGTAGCTGTTTTTTGCTGATTTAGTTGCTGGATTTTGCTGTTTTTGGTGTTTGCCGAGTCACTGTTTTTTGCTGAGTGATTGTCTAATGAATTTCTGTGACACTCTCTGTTGAGACTGCCGAGTCACTGTTTATTTCATATTCATGGCATAAACTGTCTTAATTGTGTGATGTTCTGTTGCTTACAGCCGAATAAACTTAATTTATTCTCTTTTGTTTCTTTTCTGAAGTCTTTGGTTGATAGAAATCAGATATTCTGTAGGTTTTCTATGTCTGTCAAATATATAATATCATATGAATCTTGATCTGTAATCCTATATTAGCACCCTTCTTCCATGCTCTTATTTTGCTTGAAATCACTGATGGTTGAGAAGTGAGTAATCTCTCTCTCGATTTTTCATGTGTTAGTTTTTTTATTGATATTGCTTTGAAAGTTTATCTTTTCCGTTTCCTTTTTAAATTAAAATAAGGTGTGTTTCAATAGTTTGACAGGTAATCCTTTAGTAATGTGAATTATTATTTTTTAATTAGTTTGACTGCAGGTGGTCCTTTGGTAGTTTGAATTATTAGTTTCCAAGTTTTGTTCATTTAGTGAGTAATTGTCTTGCTGCTTCTAAATTGATTGGGTTTCACTTGATTATTCTGCTCTTTGTTATGCTCAATGTATTCTTGTCTGGTCAGGCTCTGTGTGCTGCATAATGCTGCACATATATTGAGCATATATTCTACGTGTTAATTTTATGAGTTTTTTCCTTTATAAACACCCATTTGTGTAATATTGAGAATTTTGAGTGATTGTCTGATGAATTTCTGTGACACTCTCTGTTGAGACTGTACTTTCAGTATGATCGGATTTACTGGTTCCATCTTTTGTAGCATTTATATTACTTAGATGGAAAGCCAATATCTGAAGCACCAATAACAGTTTGATTATGTCCTTTTTAATCAGTTTGATATTTATCTAGTGAAATGATGCTTGGTTTTGTGTTGAATATAAGATCACCCTTGCCAGTATAAATGCCCAACAAGCAGCAACAAGAGACCATGCCCTTCATAAGAGTCTGGGGATAGATGAAAATCTTGATAGTTTGCGTAGATAGCAAACATGTTTTTGCATTTATTTTTTATTTTTAATTTGATTGCAGGCATGCACTGAGTTATGTTGGCTTGCTGTCATGCTGTTTATTCTTTATTTTTTATATATCAAATATGCACTATTCGAAAAATCCTTTTACCTTGTGGTGGAAAATATTCATTTTATCCTTGCTAAGATTCATTTATTTTTTTTGCGTATCATTTCATATTCATGGCATTTTGTTACCGATGGTAACCCGATGGAACCCGTTTATACCGACGGGGTGGTAATGGTATTACCGATTCCAACCCGTCGCGGGTTTGGGGTGGGTTTGGTATTAGTAATTTTTAAATGGGGTGGTAATGGTATTAGCTAAACCCGTACCAAACCCGACCCGTTGCCATCCCTAATTCAAAGTAGTGAAATGGACTTCAATTCAGTGAAATTGAATAAATTTTCTAATTTAAAGTAGTTTAATTGAATTGTAATTGAGTGAAATTGATTAAATATCCAACTCAAAGTAGTGAAATTAAGTTTAATTAAGTAAATCCCCAACTCAAAGTAGTTAAATTGACTTCAATTGAGTAAAATTGATAAAAATCCCCAATTTAAATTAATGAAATTGACTTTAATTGAGTGAAATTGAGTAAATTTCCCAATTCAAAGTAGTTTTATTGAGTTCAATGAGTGAAATTGATAAAATTCCCAACTCAAAGTATTGAAATTGAGTTCAATTAAGTAAATCCCCAATTCGAAGTTGTTTAATTGACTTCAATTGATAAAACCTCTAATTCAAAGTAGTAAAATTGAGTAAATATCCCAATTTAAAGTAGTTTAATTAAATTACAATTGAGTGAAATTGAGTAAATTCTCAACTCAAAGTAGTGAAATTGAATGAAATTAAATTCAATTGAGTAAATCTCCAACTCAAAGTAGTTAGATTAACTTCAATTGAGTGAAATTGATAAAAATCCCCAATTTAAATTAGTGAAATTGACTTTAATTGAGTGAAATTGAGTAAATTCCCCAATTCAAAGTAGTTTAATTGAGTGAAATTGACAACATTCTCAATTTTAAGTAATGTAATTTTAAAATAATATATTATGTGATATATTATTAATATAAATAATGAAAATTATATGTGAACAATACCAGAATGGACCAGATTAACCGAATTTTCAAAAATATAATCTAGAACCGATCCGTAAAACACCGGATTGGGAGTTTTCGGATCCATGTCCAATCCAATCCATAATGAAACCAATCCATAATGTCCGGATTGGATTTTCGGATTCGCTGGATTTTTTTCCACCCCTAATCATCACGGTTAGTGAGGAGATTATTATAATTAGCATGTATTGCTTTCATCTTAGTTGTTTGCTTGCACCTGAGTATTTTTTATATATACAAATGTTATGTAAAGCTTGTCTTGTGATTGCTTATAATTATAAGATACTGTGTTGATTTTCTTCATTATCATGTGTATAATAGCTAAGTCAAATACGTGAATATGATGTGTTAATGATTAATTTATTGTCTCTACTGCATTGCTCACATGTTTCTAAGGAAAAAAAAATTGTTGAGCATTTTGCATTCATGCATTAGTATTAAGTTCATGCATTGTAGAGATTTATGTTACTCGAGAATCTGGATATACTCTTTATCATAGTATTTAGTGGTTGACTTAAATTCTTTCATGTCTCCTCTGTGAACTTTTCCTATGGTTACATTTTGAGACTTTCCCTATGTTTGATTGTTATATCTTTACTTGTCATTTCAGTGACGAAAAGGGAGAGAAGTATTAAGTAGGGGGGGAGATTTATTGGTTAAGAAGGCGAAGTATTGAGTAATGAGGAGTATATTCTCAGGGGGGGAGAGTGTCTATGATGATCATTATGCTTGCATTGTTGTTATGTTATTCTTATGATCATTATATTGGTTTAAATATGTTTTATATATGTTTTCCACACTTGTTTTTCATAGTATGTTAAGTGTTGTGGTTGCAGGATTGAAATGAAAAACTTATATTATATGTCTATGTTTGTGGGTGTATGCTCATAAGTATAGATATTATTTTGTTATTCGTGAGGATATCTTTGTAAAATATGGTTTTGTCTCAGAAATACCAAGGGGGAGATTGTAAGAACATTTATATTATTATTTATGTTTGACATGTTCTAGACAATAACCATATTAAGTAAATTGTGAGGTCAGGTAGATTTAGGAAAATTTGAAGTGGTCTTACAAAAGCATCAACAAGTTTCGTCAAAATTTAAATCAAGCTTAAAGGATGTGGAAAATACAAGAGAAATGAAAAATGAGCAAGTTTTAGCGAAAAATGCATTCTGGATGGCATAAACGACATTTTTCAGAGCCAAAACTTCAAGAATCATTCTAGTGGAATCGAGGGTGTTTAAACGGTACTACTCCCAAGAAAAGTGGGTTCCATGAGTTTTGCTACACCCAGCCAATGCGCCTAGTAGCTAAAAGTGGCTGGAAAGTGTTATTTCTATGATCAGCCTACGCCCGGTGAAAATTGGTCTACGCACCACGCGTAGTTCCCCTACGCGCCACGCGTTGGTGGAACTGTGTATTTATGTTGTGAAAACCCTAATTTGACCCCGATTTGAAGTTCTCTTGATGCGGCTGCGACTTTACACATTGAGATACATGCAATACATATAATATTCATCAAAATATAGGGTTTTGCTTGGTTAGGTGTGAAATTATAGAAAAGGGTAAACTTAGGGTTTCCCTCCAGTGTTCTCTATAAACACCAAGGTCTTCTACAAATGTGAGAGGGTTTTTAAGCCCTAAAGCCTTTGAGTTTTTGAGAGATCTCTGCAATATTCTATCGTTCATATTCTTCTACAGAGATAAAGAGAGAGAAAATTATTGAGTGATTCTATATCTTCTACTTCTCTCTCGATTTAGGGATTGTTCAATTGTGCTTCTACATCGACGATCTCTATGCATAATTGAATGACCTAGTTGTTGAAAAATCAACACACCTTATGCAACGTGGCTGCTTAGATCCGTTTGAGAAACAGAGTCGTCTGAGTGTGAAGATCGGAGCAGGAGGCTTCGTGGTTCATTGATTCTTTGAGAAGCGGAGCCGTCAGAGTACGGAGTGGAGCAAGAAGCTTCGTGGAACGCGAGTGATTCAAGGTTGTCAGACGTAGAGTGGAGAAAGGCAGATCTGGAGGGATTTATAAGTCAGAAGCTTCATAGTTTGTATATCTCTTGATTCGTAGTACATCGATACTCGAGTGTATACGTGGTTTTTACTTGGAGTATTTCCAAGGTTTTTCATGTAAAAATGTCATGTGTCTCTATTGCTTTATTTTCTGCGATTAGATTTATCTTTGTTAGAGAATTGGATTAAAATTGAATTTTCCGCAATTAATATTAATTTGTCAATAAATCTACAAAAAACCTATTCCCCCCCTCCCCCCCCCCCCCCTTGAGGCTACTTTCCTTTATTGTCTAGGTAATTTCAAAATCCAAAAAATTTTCTAATGATAAAACTTAAACATATAACACATATAGAAGTAATTAATATCACATAGAAAATTTAATTTAACTAAAGAAAGAAATAATAATAATTCGCGAAACATTTGTTTGTAAAATGAAAGAAAAATACCGGACGTTACAATTTTCTTTTATTTTATAACAACCAAGAAGAATTTTATTTTATTATTTTTAAAAGAGTTTTTTAATTTTTTGACCAATCAAAATTTTAAACTCATAAAACTGAAAACTAGTTTTTGTTCTGATTCTCTAAAACCGTTTCTGAAAAAAATTCTCATAAATATAGTCCAAGCAAGACCCTATTCTCACGAAAAATTTGCAACACAAATGGAACTCACCAAGTAGATTTAAGGGGTCAATAATGTGGACCTTTATTGACACGGTCCTGTCTCATTGGATCTTGATGGACCCGTGCATATATATGACCAATCTAGACCCTTATCTAAGGGCAATTGGAATGGGATAAGGAAACTGGATGGCTATGCAGCCATTGTTAGTGAGATTTGCACCATTATCTTAGGGCAACCAGTATGGGATAAGGAAACGGGTTGGTTATATAACCCTTGTTAGCAAGCTTGCTGATGTGGCTAGCTATCACTTGTGACTAGAATAGAACTATTGTGCTAGTCTAATCAATTTATATATTTTTTAGAAATTTAAAAAATATATATTGAATTGTTGTTTGTTCAATATTTTTAAACACTTATGTTTTGATTTTTTACAGAACATAATAGTTAAAAATAAAAATAAAAGGATTAATTATAACTAAACCCCCTTGAGATATGATAAATTACATATATACCCCCTATTGTTTGATAAATTACAACTAGACTCCCTCCAGTTTGTAAGTTGTAACAGATACCCCCTACGTTGAACTTCCAACGTGGTCAAACTTAATGTTGAGGTCATCACTTAAATGCTCTTTAGTAGATGCATTATGGGCATGGGTGAAGATGTAATTACATATTACCGATCACCAAAAATATACGTCAATCAACTTGAGGGGGTCTGGCTATAATTTACCAAATGATAGGGGTCTAACTATAATTTATCATATTTTGAGGGTTTAACTGTAATTAATCCAAAATAAAAATATCCATATAAAAGAAATGATACTTTATCACAACTAATTCAATGAAATATATATATATATATATATATTCAGATGTAGTAAAACATAAAAGCCATTAAAAATGCTTTTGCTTATAAATAAAAAACATTACAGATCACCAGTTCCTTAAGTTATTTTATTTAAAATTGTATTTTGTTGTGCAATGATTAATTCATGTTTTTGCTGCTTTTGTCGGCTCTCATTTTTTTTTTGATAAGGTTGATGGTGATGAGATCAAAATCAGATGAACATTGGATTATTTTTTTTGACTTGGCTTTTCTTTCTATGGATCCCCTTCAAATTAAAGGAAGAGGATTCTCTCTGGAAACTTATGAGGAGGAGCAAGAAGAGGACAACGCTTTGGTCAAAAATGCTAGGATGGCTGAAAGCCTGATCGATCAAACGCAAGTAAGATCACCCAGCTTAAAAACCTTTTCATTTGCATTTATATTGGATGGTCAAAACTGAGCATAACTTTGTTGAAGCGGTGTACATATTTATGTTTTTCAATAACCAAGGTATTCGGGATTTTCATTTCGACTAGTTCACAGAACTATTACTGAATGATTCCCTCACACATATCGTGTTAGCCTCAGACTATGTCCACGATCATGCCTTCAACAAATTGTTTGCACCTACTTCATTCGAAGATGAGACCTAATGCTTCTTGTTGGGAAACATATTAAAAGGTTAAAACCACGGGTATTATTTTTCCACACCAAGTCTGTGAGATAAAAATGAGATTTAAATAATAGTGATCGCATGTCTGTCAAAGCAGGCTAGAATGCCTTATGTAGCTCCTGTTAGCAAAAAACCTAAAGCTCTCAATCATTTTTCTTCCACATCATCTAACTCAAAACACGTAGCTTCTTTATTGTATACTTTAATTCTATAAAAGATGATTATTTCTCAATTCACACAGAAAATCCAGGTAAGGTCAAAGGGTGTGATATCGTTAATAGATCGTGGCGAGGTCCTCATGCCCACACAAGGCATCGGACAAGTGATTGGTGCCAATTTCTTGGGTTCCTTTTAACCATCAAATAATATGATAATAACAATAATAATCACCACACAAAAGTACGTCAAATATTTTGACATGGAAAACCCTTTGGGTAAGGAGAAAACCACGAGATGTCGTATAATAGAAACTTCCATTATATAAATAATGGGGTAAAAAATTCACCCTCAATGGGTTTGTAGCACTTAATAATATATACCCCAATTTGTGGGTTAAGTGATAATACAATTCACTCTCTCACAAATTGGATATCTCTCTATTTTTTTCTAACTCTCCGCAATTGCTTTGCAGGCTCTCTTTTAGCTTGTGTTTGAGAATGAATCTCCGCCTGCTATTTATAGAGGATGATGCGATTACAGAAAAAAAATTGCAGATTTGTGTGCCGCAATAGGCGAACTAAATTTCTGCATTTGTCAATTTTTCCTGCACCGAATGTACAAAAGTTAACATGTTGACTAAGCCAACACATTTTTTGGCTATACGTGAGACGAATGGTGTAGGGGCACTTAGCAAGTTGTATGTTAACCAGATTATTAGGTTGCATGGTGTCCCAATTTCTATTGTGTCAGATAGGGTCTGAGGTTTATTTCGCGGTTTTGGCAAGGTTTCCAAACATCTCTCGACATGAGACTACGGTTCAATACAACATTACATCCTTAGACTGACGGTCAGTCCGAGAGGACTATTCAGATATTGGAGGATATGTTTTGGGCTTGTATTCTGGATTTTCGGGAGAGTTGGGAGGACCATCCACCATTGGTTGAGTTTACCTACAACAATAGTTATCAAGCCAGTATTCAAATGACACCATTTTAGGCATTGTACGACATATTGTGTCATTCACTAGTCTATTGGACCGAGGTCGGAAAGACGGCAGCCTTGGGCCAAGATATCGTGCTTGAGACTACTGAGAAAATCAAGATGATACGATAGCGATCGGTTACAACTCAGAGCTGACAAAATAACTATGTTGATAGGTGTTCTTTATCTTTTGAGATTAGGTCACGTGTTTCTCAGGGCTTCTTCGAGGATGGGTCTGATGTGGTTCGGGAGAAGTGGCAAGTTGTCGCCACGGTTCATTAGTCATTTTGAGTTACTGGAGCAGGTTGGTGAGGTAGCTTACCGTTTAGCATTACCTCCGGATCGAGCTAGTGTTCACAACGCATTTCACGTCTCAATGTGGAAAAAGTATGAGTCAGACCCATTGCACGTGCTAAATTGGGTTGACCTTGATGTTGTTGAGGATGTGTCCTGCGAGGAGTGACCTGTTGAAATCCTGGATAGTAGGGATCAGGTTTTACGGGGTAAGACCATCCCTTTGGTCAAGGTTCTGTGGTATCATCACGTCATTGAGGAGGTTACATGGGAGTGTAAGCAAGAGGTACGGGCAAATATCTAAATTTGCTCGCTGACCGAGACACGTCGTGATTTTGGGGATGAAATCTCCTTAAAGAGGGGAGGTTGTAACGTCCGGGTAATTTTTTTCCTTTATTTTATTTTATGTTTCGGTTTATATTTTATTTCATGCATCATATTTTATTATTTTGCATGAGTTTGCGTTCACCGAAGAGATCACAGTTGGTATTTAAGGGTTCATCCATACAATATTGGGAATTTTTGTTTTCGGGCTTTAGGTGGGCCTGGGGCATTTCTCGGTGAGCCCAGTGTTCGTGTTTTGGTATATTTTGGGTTCATGATATCATGTTTTGGTGTTATTTTAGCGGTTTGGAGAGACGCAGGGCATTTTGGTCATTTTGAGATAGTGATTTAAGTGTGAGGAGTTCGAAGGATTTGTCTTCATTTCTTTCCTTCATCTTCCTCACCTATCTCTCTACAGACCACCAAAGCCACCATTAAAGCTTATTCAAACTTCTTCACCTCTCCTTACCACCTGCTTCGGGTTTTCTGTTGAACTAGAGAAGTGATTTACTCGTCGAGGGCTACATTTCTATACTAAAAATAAAAAATATAGTGCCAAACACTACCGCGAAAGAAAAAAATAAAAAAGAAAAACACTTACAGATTACAAGGACCACAGAGCTACAAGTCATCCCCCTTATCTATACGCTCTCTATCCGTCAAAATTTAAATCCCTAAGAGCAACCGGTATGGGGGCAAATATGGCTAGCTGGTAAGGGATTTGGCTAGTTTGGGCGTTGGTATGTAGTTGGCCATATGTGGCCCCCACACACTGGCTGGCTATTAGACTCTCCAAATAAATGAGGGAAACAGTTGGGAAAGAGGGGGAAGAAGTGGAGCAGTTGGTATTGTGAGGAAAACAAAATCACACACAGATATATATATATATATACACATACACATACATACAAATCAAACATAAATCCAAAACATTTAATCATGAAATTGAATATATATATATAATCACATATATACACAAATCAATATATATATATATAGAAATTTTGAAAAATTGAAGACCTACCTCCCTTCACCAAGTCGGAGATGGTGATTCCATCTCTGGATCCATAGCTAGAGATGGTGATTAAGGACGATAAGATCCCCTTTCTCTATCTATTGTTTGATCGCCCATGAATCATTGATGATGTGTTGAAGATGAATAAATGATGTCTGAAGAATTGGAGATAGAGGTAGAGATGGAGCGGAAAGATGGATGTAGAGAGATGGAGGTGGAGAGATGGAGCGAAGAGATAGAGGCAGAGCCAAAAGGGAGATGAAGGCCTTTTTTTAGGGTTTTCATCCTTTACTCTCTCTCTATATATATACATATAATATATATTAAAAAAAAATATCAAAATAACATTATTAAAAAACATATGTATATATATGTATATATATATGGTTTAGTAATACTACCTCCGTCCTATTTTACTTGTCCAGTTTGACCAAAATCTGTGAGTGTTTTTTGGTCAAACATGGACAAGTAAATTAGGACGAAGGTAGTATATATTATAAACATATAATTTTAATATTTTATTTTAGTATACATATATAATTAGTGATAATGTTAATTTAATTTAGTCACCAAAATTATATTAATTTTAATAGCCCACTTAAATAACATAATTCAATATCTAAAGTCTTTATATAAAAAATACAATCCACTAAAATAAATAAACATACATTATTAAAATATATATATTTTATTTCATTTATCTATTACACTTCTTCATTACCAAATTTATTCCACAAATGATTCATGAGGTCTTTCCTGAGATCCAAATTATTTTACGTATTGCGAATTCTACCAAGTCGGGTAGAGATGTGTGCTACCAAAAATGATGGATCTCGATTGTAGTGTGGAATCGAGACTGATTCATCTATTGGAGGTGTCTAGTTCAAAATATTGGTATTCGGTTCGTCTTCTATGATCATATTGTGCAATATAATGCATGTTCTCATTATCTTGCTCAAATCTTCTTTTTTTCAATAGTACACCGGTCTATAGCCCACCTTATCTACAACACGCCAAAGGCCCGCTCAACATTCTTCCTAACAGCTTCTTGTCTCTGAGCAAATAATTTTTCTTTTGCAGTTGTTGGACGTGGAATAGTCTGTATCAAAGTTGCCCATTTCAGATAGATACCATCAGATAGGTAATACTCCAATGTTCGTTGACATCCATTCACCTCATAATTGACAGAAGACATTGTACCATTGATAATATGCTAAAATACTTAAGAATAATCTAGGACATTCACGTCATTGTGTGAACCAGCCATACCAAAGAAATCATGCTAGATCCACAAATGTTTTGATACAACCGCCTCTAATATGAGCGTAGGTTTGCGAGATCTTCCCTTATGTGTGTCATGACAAGCCGCAATACAATTTTTCCATTCCCAATGCATATAATTAATAGAACCAATCATACATGGAAATCCTCTTTCCTCCTCTTCTTGAAGTAGACGTGGTACGTCGGTTTCATTTGGTGAGTGTAGGTGTTGATCCGCATATAATTCAATCACAAAAAAATCACAAAACTTCTTCAAGCATTGAATTGCAGTGCGCTCAATAACCTTCGTGTACTCGTCACATAGATCCGCTGAAATTCCATACGCAAGTATACGTATCGCTGCTATTATCTTCAAGATAAGGCTGCAGCCCATATGACTAACGACATCAGGCTTCTGTTTAAAGAAGTTGTCATGACCAGTAACATCGTTCAAGATGCAAAGAAATAATTCTCGTCTCATCCAGTACCGTCGACTAAAATTCTTAGGTGGAAAAACAGGATTTTCAGCAAAGTAATCTTTAAAAATTTGTTGGGCTACCTTCTCTCGATCATGCTTGATATATGGTCTCTTATTTGAACCAAATAATGCTTTTATCAGCTCAGGTGTGAACTTTCCTAAAACCGTTTTGATTCGTTTCTGTTTAACCTAAATTGCAGTCTCCCTCTCGTCTCGATCAGAACCCAACGAATCAAAAGAAGATTCAGACCTAGACTAAAAAGACAAGGGTGGAAATTGGGATTAAGATGCCATTTATTTTGTTCTCGTACAATATAATGGAGTTGAGTAATTGTAAAAGAGAGAGTGAGTGATTTATATAGACATAAAAAAATATAGCCGTTAAAATAAATGTGAGATGCCAATGAGTGATGAGTCCCCATGTGCTGTGTTGTTGTTGATGTTCTCAATTGTCACCATCAGACCTCATCTTATCTTTGCATCTTCTTTATTATTATGTCTTTTGTCTTTATTATATAACATTTGGCCTTATTCATTATAATCGCGTATAGTCCCATCACACTCATGTCTAGTCCCATCTTCTTTTTCTCTCCATTCAACTTATTATTGCCGTTATTATAGCCGTTTGGTGCAGTTTGTTATATAGCCGTTGGAAGTGGTTTAAAAATGTAGCCGTTATTATTGCCGTTATAATAGCCATTATGATTCTAAAGTCTATAAATATCACACAAATTTTTCTTCAATTCTCCATCTCAACCTTTCAAGCAAAAACCATGGATAATCGGCATCCATTCAACAACCCTTACACTAACCAATCTGGTAGCTCTGAATTATCACCCGTATTCAATTATGGGTGGAACTTTCAAGATCCTACACAATCTAAATTCTTGTCCCAACCCAACTTCCAATACACATATCCTCCTCAATATGAACCTGCATTCCAAACCCCACATCCATCATAGTATGCATCTCAATTCCAAATCCTATCTCAGCAAACTTCTCAATCTCACCCCTCTTCAAGGCCAAAGAACAAAAATTGATCAAAAGAAGAAGATGTAGCGTTGTGTAATGGTTGGTGAAGATCCAGTCACGAGGACAGATCAAAGTAAGACCACAATGTGGTAACGAATTCACTCTCATTTTACTAGTCAATTGAGAGGCATGTCTAGAAGAAATAGTAGTACTTTGATGAACCGCTTCCCAACCTTTCAAGCAAAAGTAAACAAATTTTAAGGATACTACAACAATGTCTATGACAATCCAGCCAGAGGCTACACTGATAAAGATATAGTAAGTTTTTATTATTAATTACAAAAGCAATTCATTCATTTATTTAATAATTATTAAAGTTTGAAAGTTGAATTTTATTTTTTCATTAACTGTAGATGAAAACTGCTAAAGAACTATATAAACTGCAAGAATATCACGAATTTAAGTTTGAGCATTGTTGGATCGTGCTTCGAGAGACACAAAAATGGCTCGTCCATTGCAATATTAAGTAGAACTCAACTCAACACAAAAAAAATAGAGGTATTATTGATTTGGATTTTAATGAGCCTGGTAATTTATCTGAATTGATACCAACAACACTAGGTTCTTCAACACTAGGTTCTTCGACTCCTAGTGTATCAACTCTAGGATCAATAAACCTTGGCGATGACGATCCACCAATAGATATCAATGAAAGTTCGCATAGTTCCTGCCTCGCTGGACGTAAAGTAATGAAGAATAGTAGGGAAAAAAGTTATCTATGTTATTGACAACAAAAAATTTGCTTGCAGAAATGCAAGTCGTAGCAGAAGAGAGAAAGAAAACTAATGAATTTGGAGTTGAACAAGACCGGATTAGGCTTCAAATTCGCTTGGAGAGACAACAAATTAAACAAATGAAGATACAATCGAAAGAAAGTATGACTCAAAAGGAGTTTGAAAGAGAAATAATGCTTCAAGATCCATCGAAGGCTCCAACAAAAGTATCAAAACTATGGATCATTGCACAATAAAAGGAAATTGAAAAAAAATTAACTCAACAAAATAATGATATGTAGTATTTTCATTTATCTAGCGAAAAACATATGTAATGCATTTAATTTAATGTAATATTTTTTTTTTGAAAGTTGTAACGTCTTTTTATTTAATAAAAATATGAATTATTATTTAATTTTTTTAAAACTTTCATGTTTGCTAATTTTGATTTTTCACAAACTAAAATATGAATTATTTTTTCACATATTTTAAACTTAAAAAAACAAAAAATTAAATTTTAGTTGCACCATGACGTGTCTTGCTATATTCCACCATTAGCCGGCCCAATTTGAGAGCAACCGCTCTAATTTTGATCAACACCACCACAGAACTCACGGCCGATGGCTCACGTCAAAACCTAACACCCTCACCGGCCACGTCGCCTGTAGCTCCGGCGAAGGTCTATCCGTCACAAGCAAACCTCGCCTGCAGATCCGGTGACTTTTCCCTCTCTTTGTTCTTCTTCTTGTTTTTCTTCTTCCAAAATCGTCACCTATACACATCATATCTCACTCTATCCTTGCTTTGTGGATAAACTTCACCTATTCTTTTAGTTTTGGTATAATATACATGTTGATTTTGTTATACATATATACATATATATTGTTGTGTTATTAACTTTGTTGTGAAGAAAATGGCAGCAGCTATAAATTTAAACAGTAGCAGCAGTCAGATTTTCTCGGTCCCTGGGTAGTCACTTTTCAAATCCATGTAGTAAATGATTTCTTTATGAAGCGGAATCAGAAAGAAAACAGAAAATTTTGTTTTCTCTAAATTTGCAGAAACCCTAACAAAAGTCTGTTTGAATTAGTTTTCTGAAAACAGAAACCCTTTGCAGAAACCCTAAGAAAAGCCCGCTTGGTTTGTATTTATGAGAATAATTTTCTGTTTTCTGAAAACTGAAAACCGTACATAAGTTGGCTTGAATTAGTTTTCAGAAAACAGTTTTAAGAAAACTCAGCTATATAAATGCCTGAGAGAACTCATTTTTATTGTTCTCAAAAAATTGTTTTATGTTATCAGAATTCCCTAGAGTTTTCAGAGATACAAACCAAACATGCCTATTTTCTGTGCATTTATCTCTTAGCTTATCTCAGTTCATTGATCTCTCAACTTATCTCAGTTAATCAATGATAAAAAAAGATCCATGGCCTTTTTCTGAACTCTTGTATAGATTTTCTTAACTCTAAGCTTATCCATAGTCTAGTTGATTCAACAATGAATGGAGATTTAGGGTTTTTTATTTTATTTTGCAGAGTGCTTCCAGATTGAGGATTTTTTTCATTCGGCTGGTGAGACCCTTGTTCGTCTCCATATCAGATACAATCTATTTAACAAAATATTAGAGTTCATCAATTAATTGAACAATCACAACTTTTAGTCTAGTAGATTCAATGATAAATGGAGATTTAGGGTTTTTGTTTTTTTTTCTAATTTTGCAGAAGGTTTCCAGATTTGGTGATTGTGTTTCCTTCAGCTGGTGAGAATCCTTTTCTTTCATCTCATCTTATAGATTATATTCCTAGATCTGGTTTACATTAGTTATATTCATATATATATATTCATGTTCTGATTTTGTGCAAACAGTCCTTAGTGTTAGAATCAATATAACTTGTTGTAGTAATGGTTTAGTGGTAGTTTGGTTCCGAAGTTGCATGAGTACTTGTCGTGTCATCAGTCAATTGCTTAGTAACTGGTATTTGTATCAATATTCACACACACAAATATATATTCTTCCATACAGCCATACATCTACACACTTAGACAACCTCTAATTTCATGAAATAAACTTCCAATCTATCTCAAAATTTAGAAACAACAACTACAATGACCTCATACTCCTAGATTATAAACAAGGGAAAACTTACAAAATTGTAGGTTCTTGTATACAAACAGAATTGTGTAATTTTATATATTTTTAAACTAATTCCATGGGAAAGAGTAATTTTGGGAATGCAAAGCTTTGATGAGCTTTGGTCATACACTCTCTGCATGCCCAATAAGCTTTGGTGAGCTGTTTGTCATGCACTCTTTACCTATTCGACAACCACTTGCGTGTCCCAACATGCTCTGGACTGGACCATTGCTCTGAAATAAGTTTGCCCAATATGTGGCAGTTGATACAATGTTAATGTGACTAGGTGTCAAGACTCAATTGGCCTTTACTACATTACATAGTTATATGTCATTATGAGCTGTTACATTTCATGAGGAATGCCAAGATGTAACTTTGCTCATCACTGTACTTTTTATGGTAGTCTATAATGTCAATCACTTGATAAAGAATGATAATGAAATTAAGCTCAACCAAATTCAAAGAACCCATGAACATATGTATGTTGTTTTTTTCCCCCCAAATTGCATGTTAGTATGTTGAAGACGATGTACACACTGTAAGAAGAAGACTAAGTTTTCGAGACCATGACTCTATTATGTATTCTGAAAGTATTCATTTTGTTGGCCACATATTGACACCTAGAGGGGGAGGGGGGTGAATAGGGTCAATTACAGAGAGAGGGGGGGGGGGGGGGGTGAATAGAGTCAATTACAAACTTTGAGACTTTTTCGGTTTGACTTTGTTTTATAAAAAATAATCTTTGTAGAGCTCTAGTCAAACACATAATGAATAAGATGATATCTTAAGTGTCTACCTAAATTCATACTTTGAATTATGAACAATGAATTGCATTACCAATTATATGCATAATGGAATCAAGTAGAATATGAAATAATTCATGCACCCAAGTATGCAATTCAATTAAGCATGTTATAGCACTTTCCTCATTTATAAAGACATAATGCAAAGTGCTATTAGTCATGAGGAACGTCTTGTAGAGTTTATGACAATTTATCAAACATTGAGTTCATACATAAACTCTCAATTAGAATCTTATATTGAATATGCATTTAGTCAAACACTTGGGGTGCATATAGATTATAGCTAAATAAAATGAGATTGTAGTCTAAGCTATAATCCACTTATGTTCACAATCCAATCCACTTCAATTATGCATTTTCCTAACCTCTTCATTAATATACAAACACAAGCAATTCCATAGCATTGATATATAAAGCTCAAGATTGAAAATGACAATTGCTTTTAAAGTAAAGAGATAAGGGTTAGAGAAAATGCATACCATAGACACCGAGATTTTTACATGGTTCAACCAAATCTTTGGTCTACATCCATGCCTTGAGATAACCTCTCAAGGATTCCACTATCGTGCTTTTCTTACGGGGGTAAAAAACAATCCCTCACATCTCCTTCTTTCCGGGTGAATGAGCAAACCCATACATGCTTCCTTCTTTCTGGGTGAATAACAAACCCATACAATCTTCAACAAACCCATCCCAAGCTAAGACAACTTCTTAGTCTTTCACTCACAAAGAATAGGAATTGAATTTTGAGTGTTTACAACATATCTCTCAATAGATGGATATAGAAATTCAAAGCTCACTTCCTCACATAATTAGAGTCATAAATGAAATACTCAATTGAAAAGCTCAACTCAATGTGTGGAAGAATGAATCACAAGATAAAATATGAATGATGCTCATGGTGATTTCTATAGGAGGGTTTTCTGCCCAAAGATGAATTCAAGAATGATGCACAAATGGTAGATTTCTTTTATACTCCTATCCCTCTCTTCTCTTACCCATTTTTGGCTCATATAAGACATATATATAGCATAGGAACACAATATAGCCGTTTGGGGGTGTTTTGGGAAGTTTTGGAACACTTTGGATCCGAAACTAGCCATTAGAATTCAAATTCCGGATGAGGCAGTCGGCTGGGTCTTCAAAAATTCATTCTGAAATTTATTTTTAACTTTCTGACTCAGCCATTGGCCCAGTCGACTGGGTGTTCAGCCCAGTTCCGACGCAGTTTACACTTTTGGTCATAATTGGAGTTCTATAACTCGGATGAAGGCGTTCTTTAGCTTTTTGGAAAGAGGATTTCAAGCTCTTGATTTTAGACTTTTGAATCGCTCCATTTAACCCATTTTTGAGTTTGATATTCTCGTTTGAATACACTTCATTTCGAACTTCTAACCCAGTTGATGGTTTTTCGTTAAATCTTTTGGGATTTTTCCGAAATGACTTAGACACACTCCTAGGATGTCTTAGAGACTTAATAAGGTCCTTGACCTGCCTAAATTCAATATTGAGATCATAAAATATTTTTCCAATTTAAACAAATTATCAATATTAGACAAAAGCTTTTCATGGTTTAACAATTTTGTTCAAAGCTTTAATATGCATCTAGAATCCATTTCAAGTGATATGAGTTAAGTTAATGGTTCTAGGACAACATCTTTGTTGAGTTTTTCCATAACTTATGAAAGCTTGAACTAACTCAACTTTAGCAAAGACTAAATGATGTTTATAGTTTAATGCTAATGATGCAAGGACTCATGAATGATATGCATGATCTTATATGCTATATGGTCAAGAGTTGAGCTTTCAAATAAGTTATTTCAAAAATAACTTTACATTTAATCTAGCACTCACCCAAGACTATTTTACCCATTTCTTAGATCTTCAATTTCTTTAAGCTTTGGGTTGATGTCTCCATTCTTGTCTCCAATGTCTTTTGAGCTCTAAGCACATTTGTTTGATCTTCTCATGGATCCACTAGTTCTCTTGAGTTTATCTTGAATCAATAACCTATTAAACATAACTCAAGTAGACATTAAATTCACCACATTCAATTGTTTGTTATCATCAAAATGTCATTTTTACCCATGGTGGAAAACTTTTGGGTCAACACATATTTCTGGGAAATGAAAATGAAAATAATATTTTGATTAGGTGTTTTCGAAGAGTGTCTTTCGAAGTTAATTCAGCTGAGTGGAGAATTCTCTTACATATCTGAAATTCATTCTTAATTTTCACCATTTCGAAAAATTGTTTGAATATAACACAATCCAACAAAAACATAATTTTTTTGATTATGTAGGTCATTTTCAGTCAATTTCCAAACACGTCACAGGTAGAGATGGGTTGCAAAACTCTGAACACTAATACCACCCCGTGACTAAGTTAATGAACAATTTGGTTCATGTCATTGTGCAAGTTAACATGCATGGTAATGATTAAAAGTCCTTGGGAGCTGTATTACCTTTACTGATAATTACAGCATCTGCAGCTCTTTTTCTTTATTAATTTTTTTAATTATAAAGTGTCATTTTTAATAGCAAAATGGAAATGATCTCAAGAATTCTGGCGAGTGAAGATTCATGTATCAACAGTTCCTCAATATGCTATTGTTTCTTACACACCCACTACAAAATTTGTTACAGTGTTGTTAAACTATAACAAGGATACTGATATGTGCACATGTTTTCTTTATATGTGAAGTTCTTATCGCAATTTCATGTAATGAGCCTTTCACTAAGCTAAACATATAACATAGGGGTGTGGGTGTTTTAGGTACTTTCCTTTGAGCATGAATTGTCTTTTAGGGGGTTTTCTGAACCTATAATGGGTAATTTGAGCTTTTTGAATACTATAGGGGTGTGGGTGTTTTAGGTACTTTCCTTTTGTGTATTTTGAATGACAAGTTATTTGAAAGTAAATATATTTCTTAATGTTACCATCAAACCCATAAAATTCCTCAATTGGTTCCCTCTAGAAGCTATTACCAATCAGCTATTAATTATTTCTTGTTAAGATTAAGCATAAATGGATGTGGAACTTTATTGTTATGCCAAAACAAATACAAATTTGGATGTCGTTTATTATGTTCTTATATTGAGATTCACATCACTGACAGAATCCTTTTGCTTTCCTATTTCAGATATATCTTCTAAGTTGGAGTATGGTTTCTAATTGATACTTCGTTACGATACTTCTTTATGTTTGTCACTAAGCCAATGACAATGCCTGTAAGGAAGTTCGTGGCATGTGTCATCGTTGGATTGGATGGTACACTTCTCAACACGGGTAAGCTCGCGCTCTTTTCATTATGTTTATTTTGAATGCTTCCTTTTTGTATTTTTCATGCATCTAAAATTTACTTCAGTGAGTATTGCTGTCATCACCATAGATATTTTTGTTCTCGGAGTGTATTTGTCTTTAAACGGAAGCAGCAATGTAATGTTGGTAGCATGCTATGTGATTACTCATGATGAGTTAGTCCACCAATGTATTCTCCGCTTATCCTTAAGATGGCTATTTTGTAATTTATACAACTCTTCTTCTATATTTGGATTTACTTTTATGAAAAAAATCCGATATATTTATTTGAGCTGAATGTTCAACATAATAATGACCCATACTTCTTATTTTGCCATCTGATTGCAACCATTCATCGGTCTTCAATTTTCTCATCAGAAACAGCTATCTGTTTTTCTGCCTGCGTTGTTGTTAGTGCTTGTCCTTATTCAGCCATAACTTCATCTCAATTTCTTGACAGATGGCATTGTGAGCGATGTTTTAAGAGTTTATTTGAGTGAGTTTGGGAAGCAATGGGATGGGAGAGGAGCTCATAGAATTGTAGGGAAGACACCTTCTGAAGCTGCTGCGGCAATTGTGGAGGATTTTGGGCTTCCCTTATCAACAGATGAATTAAATACAGAAATTACCACAATGCTCTCTGATCAGTAATTGACCTTCACTAACATATTTTATTATCTATATGGGTCGAATTAAAGTGGCTACACCCAATTTGTGGAAGGGAATTTCTACTCTCCTATACAGAGACATCCTCATAGACGGTTAAGTATGCAACATCCACCCAAAATAAGCAGTCATGAGGCTTTCTGAATGGGCATAATTTTTCCTTTTTTAAGAATTGGAGAGTTCAGTCTACTTTTTTATTCCAACCGCAAAGTCAAATCTTTATTGATTGCTAGAACTGGTTGGATTTCGATGCGTATCAAAGACCTTAACTGACTCCTGGCACACCCTATGGGGAGCTTATAGACTTCAACCAAGCGAATTGAATATATGTGTGTGTGTGTGTATAGAAACAATGTAGAGCTTACGGATGTCGCTAACTTTTTTCTTACTTCGTAACTTTAAATATATGTCTGCCTGTGGGTTGGTCGGGGGGTGGGTGGGTGATGGGTATATTAGCTGACTCCTAGCACACCCTATGGAGGGCTTAAATAATAGTTCAAGCAGACCTCAATCAAGCAAACAAAATATGAATACATAAAGTAGACCTCAGTCACCTTACAGGTGCTGCTAATATTTTTTTTTCACATTTCTTAACATTAGATGTGTGTGTGTGTGTGGGTGGGTTGGTGTGTATTACTTGTATTGCCGTTTGTATAGCGTCCCGGTTTGCGTATTTATTCTTTATAATTGGTGTTGCATTTCTCTAAATGTGCTATAAAATAATTGTCATAGATGGTGCAATATCAAAGCTCTTCCAGGTGCAAACCGGTTAATCGAACATCTAAAGGGCCATGGAGTGCCTATGGCATTGGCTTCAAACTCTCCAAGGGCGAATATTGAAAACAAAATATCTTATCAGCCAGGTAAGTTAAGATATTTCAAATGTTGTTCTTCGTGTCCTTGTGAAAATAAGTAAATGACAGAATGAATGCAGCAAGGATATTGAGATTTGTGCTTCATTTGTAGGCTGGAAAGAATCTTTCTCTGTCAATATTGGCGGCGATGAAGTTAAAGATGGAAAGCCATCTCCTGAAATGTGAGATGTCAACACGTCGAGTTTGATCCTAACTTCTTTATTGATGGGGTTTGTTTGGAAATGATCTAATTTGATACTGTTTCTGAATTCGTTTCACTGTTTGAAGATTTCTTGAAGCGGCTAAAAGGCTAAACCTTGAGCCGTCCAACTGTCTCATCATTGAGGATTCACCGTAAGTGATTTGATGCCATTTGGAATATGCACTTTAATTTAAGCACCCTGGCTAAAGCTTTTAGAAAAATAATGTCCCAATGTTGAGTGATTTGCTCTTTTAATATTTCTGTCTTATGAAGTTGAATAAAGGGAAGCTTAATTAACTTGTGAAAGGAACAGGTGAGAAGTAGCTAATTCTGCGGAAACATAAATGCTGCCATTTAATTATGCTTATTTGCTACTGGGAACTAATTCTTGAAACTTATCTGGATGCATAATCTTGAGAGATATCTAGAGACATGCTAGCTTCGGGAAAATATAATTGTTACTATTTTTATCTTTTGAGATTTTGAAAGACCTAAACTTTGGGTAGTTAATATATTTTTTTTCAGAGTCAAGGTGAAGGATACTTATCTTATGTATTAAGACATCTATTGAATTTATTACAGGAAAGTAGTAGCTGCCTCAATTTACTTGATAAAATTTTGATTTACTCGGTCTTATTTTTATAAGCTGTCTCCCTGACATATTAACCCACCAGAACAGTTTTTGAGGGACAGGTCACGAGAATCCCATGATGTCCTTATATATGTTAATATTGCCTAAAACAAATCCGAACTGGTGTATTTAGTTTTTTTAACAAGTAAACTAGGTTTTTCTTTTCTTCTTCTTTTTTTTTTTTTTTTTCTTTTTGTATAAATATACTTGCCTTTAATGAGGACTATTTGAATCCTGTTGCATACTCTGTGATTCTATTAAGCTAAGAGACGCAGACATTGCTACCTTTGTCATTTATTATTTTGTTCCTGCTCAATGCTGAAAGAGTGGGGTTTATTGCTGCTGAAGTTCATATACGAAGGAGTTGTTTATGAGGGTGAGATGTTGTAATAACCCTACTGCGATGCCTCCCTTATTCTACCCCATGCATGTTTCACGTACTTCTAAGGCTATTGGCTTGAACTCTGGTCTGGATTGAGATGAACCCTTAATTAGGCTAGGACTCTGGATTAATTCTACTTCTCGAGAGCCGTGGTGGTCCCCCCCCCCCCCCCGGACCGCCCGGATCCCACAAGTGAATCGAAAGTAGTAACTGCAGCATGTTCATTTTAGTGTATATTTTGACCTAGCAGACATCAAACTGGTATGATGTTTTTGTAATTGATACAAAGAGAACGTGTTTCATTATTTGAACTCTAAATATATTTGTGTTTTGTCAGACTAGGTGTTATGGCCGGCAAAGCCGCTGGAATTGAAGTGGTTGCTGTTCCATCTCTCCCAAAACAATCCCATCTTTACACTTCAGCGGATGAAGTGATCAATTCTCTTCTTGATTTGCGCCCTGAAATGTGGGGCCTACCTCCATTTCAAGATTGTAAACCTCTCACTGAAAATCATATTTTATAAATGTTATTGTTGCAAACATTTCATCTGAACAGTTTATTTGGAATTGTAGGGATAGAGGGTACATTACCAATAGAACCTTGGTACATTGGTGGTCCTGTTGTAAAAGGATTTGGCCGTGGCTCCAAGGTGCTTGGAATCCCTACAGGTAGCAAATTATTTGGTTTAATTTGTTTTAAGAAGCTGGAATTCTGTTGAATAGATGATTAGTCTTTTCATGCTATTGGCAGAAAAGTTATCATGCTTATTCATCCATGGCCGGCCTAAGCTAATAGATGATTAGTTTAGCTCATAGGTGGTGGTTCCTGATGTAACCTTCTGATTTTACTTTGGCTGGTCGGATTCGGAAGAACTTTGTTCTGCTCATCTTTGATTTACTTGTTCTTTGTTTCATTCACCCAGTTTTAACTGGATCACTATTATCCTTTTAGCTAATTTATCCACGGAAGGCTATTCAGAAATACTTTCGGAACACCCATCAGGGGTATATTTTGGTTGGGCCCGACTATCAACACGAGGTGTTTACAAAATGGCCATGAGTGTTGGTTGGAATCCATATTTCAACAACACCGAGAAGACCATTGTGAGTGAAGTATTGTATTATTTTAGAACTTAGCTAGTCGATTTCTTCTTTTGATTCTTTAATGTCTTCTTTAATTCCAGGAACCTTGGTTGCTTCATGACTTTGACAAGGATTTTTATGGCGAGGAATTACGTCTTGTTATCGTTGGCTACATACGGCCCGAGGTATCACTAAATAACGACTAGTATTATTATCAAAATTATCTCGGTTTTTCTCATGACATTGGCCTGGAACATTTTAGGCAAATTTTCCATCCCTTGCAAGCCTGATAGAGAAGATTCATGAGGACGGGAAAATATCAGAAAGAGCCCTTGAACTTCCATTGTACTCGAAGTACAGGGACGACCCATATCTGAAAAGCAAAAGCTCTTTGCATGGAGAGATAAATCATTCTTAACATATATCTGAAAAGGACCGTGACAGTAACATTTTTCCAGCCTTTTGGGATCTTATTTAAGTCCCGAAACACGGCTGGATGTGAAGAAACTTGTATGTTGAGTTATATTCTCAAAGTAATTTGGGAAACACAATTGTCTTCAATTTTAGCTATTATCAATACAAGCCAAGGAGCATAGTTTGATGCTGAGTTGTGGAATCATTACATTGATTTGTGCTCTACATTTAACATAGCATTTGAGATAGATTCACCCTGAAATTACCGAGACGATCAATAAAAATAGCGTAGAGGGGGTGAATAGGCTTTTTGTGGATTTATTGACAAATTAAAATTAATTGCGGAAAAGTCAATTTTAATCCAATTCTCTATCATGATAAAACATGCAAAAATTAATCTAAGTACAGAAAATAAAGCAATAGAGAAACATAATATTTTTACATAGAAAATCTTGAAAAAACTCCAAGTAAAAATCAAGGATACGCTTGCGTAACGATGCACTATGAATTAAGAGATACACAGACTCTATGAAGCTTTAGACTTACAAATTTCTCCAGATCTGCATTTCTCCACTCGATGTTTGTCAACTATGAATCACTCGCGCTCCACGAAGCTTATGGCTCCGCTTCGTACTCGACAGCTTTGCTTCTCAACGGATCAATGAATCACGAAGCCTCCTGCTCCGATCTCCGCACTTAGACGGCTCCGTTTCTCAAACGGATCTAAGTAACCACGTTGCAATCAGCGGTGTGTTGATTTTTCAAAATCTAGGTCATTCAATCATGCATAAGATTGTCGATGTAGAAACACGATTGAAAAACCTTAAACCAAAAGAGAATTAGAAGATGATCACTCAATGTTTTTCTTTCTTTCTATTGTTGTAGAATGATATGAATCTGTAGAAAACTTGTAGAGATCTCTCAAAGGCTTAAAGACTGCCTCACATGTGTAGAAGACCTTGGTATTTATAGACAATGTTGAGGAGAAACCCTAGGTTTACCCTTTCTCGTAATTTCACATCAATCTAAGCAAAACCCTTTGATATGGTCTTCAATATGTATATATTACGTATATCAATGTTCAGAGTCGCAGCCGCATCAAGAAAAAGCAAATCGAGGTCAAAATTGGAATTTCAGAATATGATTACGCAGCCCTAACTACGCGCGGACCGTAGATTCCCTACGTGCAGCGTGTAGGCCTAGGCTACGCGCGGTGCGTAGGCCTTCCTACGGGTGGCGCGTAAACCTCTTTTGGTGGTTCGTAGATGGTCCGTCAAAATAAAATTTTCTAGCCACTTTTAGTTACTGAGTCTGTAGGTGATGCGTAGCATTTTTCATGGAAACCACTTTCCTTGAGAATAACCCCGTTTGAACCCCCTCGACTCTGTTGTAATGTTTCTCGAAGTTTCGGCTTAGAAAAATCTCGTTTATGCCTTCCGGAATGCATTTTTCACTCAAACTTGCTCCTTCATTTCTCTTGTATTTTTCACATCCTTTAAGCTTGATTTGAATTTGACGAAACTTGTTGATGCCTTTGCAAGACCACCTCAATTTTCCTAAACCTACCCGACTTTATAATTCGTTCAACATGGTTATTGTCTAGAACATGCCATTAATAAACAATACTAACAAATGTTCTTACAATTTCCCCCTTGACATTTATGAGACAAAATCCTGTTTTACAAAGATATCATCACAAACAAAAACATAATATCTATACCTATGAACACACACCCACAAACATAGACATAGAATATGAGTTTGCCCTCATGAAGATCTTCCAATCCTGCAACCATAATAGTGAACAATACCATGAAAAGTAAGTGTGGAAAACATATATAAACCAACATAATGATCATAAGAAAATCATAACAACAATGTAAGCATAATGATCATCATAGACACTCTCTCTTTCTCCCCCTAAGAATATACTTCCCCCTCTTAACCAAACAATCTCTTCCCCTTACTTAATACTTCTCTCCCTTTTTGTCATTGAAATGACAAGCAAAGATATACCAATCAAAATACATGAAAGATATAAAAAGAAACGCCTCAAAAAAAATACTAAGATAAATTAATCTATAAAATTATATCCAGATTCTCAAGTACAAAAAAAATCTCTACAATGCATGAACTTACGACTAATGCATGAATGCAAAACAAAAAAAATATTTTTGTTCTTAGAAACATGTGAGCAGGGCAGTAGAGTCAATGAGTTAATTATTAACACATCATATTTGTATACTTGACTTAACTATTTTACACATGACAGTGAAGAAAATCAGCACAGTACCTTGTAGTTATAAGCAGTCACAAGGCAAGCCTTACATAGCATTTGCATATATGAAATATATTCAGGTGCAAGCAAACAACTAAGATGAAGGCAATACGTACTAATTCTAATAATCTCCTCACTAACCGTGATGATATTTCAGTCCAAAACCCAAGCTAGAAGTCAAATATTTAACTTGGACCTTATTGTTTGTGAAAAAAAAAACAATATATCATTGTCACACAATTTATTCTTTTCACCTTTTCAACTTTTTCAACATATCCCTTTTTATCTTTCTAAGCTCCGGACTTTCCAACAAGGAGTTTTAGTCCCGACTAACTGGGCCCGAGCTTCTTCCATGTGATTTATGCTCATTAGTGTTCTCCCTTTTTTACGTAAACACTCAATACTTACTGAGGCAAGAGGCCCGGTTACTCAGATCGAAGAACTACGTTTTGCATTTCTATATTTTAGACATTTCATTCTTTCCTCTTTTCAACATCACCACAACATTCATAAGCATGCAAAAGGTATTTCAAAGCATAGATCAATCTAGGATAGCTCATGAACTTACATATCACTTCGGATTAGATGAAAAAGACTAAAAGTTTCAAGAAGTATTACTGTCATCTCCGAAGTAAAACAAACACCCAAAGTTGATGAGTTCCAAAAATAATACTTAAACATGTCAAGTGAATAACTCATAACCTTAGGTCAGACTAACAACTCCAATTCTCATAAGCATAATAAGAAAAATAACTATGAGAATAGAGTGAAATATGACAACCATTTATATCCTTAGCCAAGCTCAACATGCTAAGAATTTTTTATTTTATAATTTTTATGGAATTTTTGTCATAATAATGCATGTATGAATAATCTTAATAGTAACAAAACATTTTGCATAACGCAGAATTCCGTTTAGAGTAATCTAGTGTGTTGTTGTAGGATGATGCATATATTGATATACGTCATGTAGTGCAACTTCACCACACACAAAGAGAAAAATTGTAGAAAGCACGTGATGATAAGACACTTTCTACAACGGGCGACTCCGTCCACGGTATAAAGCACGTGGTAGAAATTGTTTTTTCTTGTAGTGGGTCGATTTCCATGGGCCTTGCTAGTAAAAATGTGTGTTTTTTGTTCAAGTCACGAGTCTTCGTTGAATGTCCTTCATTGCTCAGGGATTGAATTTCTTGGAAAATATATATGGTTGAATTTCTTGGAAAATATATATGGTTGAAATTATTTCTCTTGTCTTTCATAATCTCTTTATGGATTTAGGCTCTTTCTTTGGGAATGGATTGTTTATGGGGTGTGTGCATTACTATTAATTTTGGTTTCTCTAGTGTAACCTCTCCCATAGTCTTCATGCTTTAGTTCTCCTTAATTACAAAGGTTGGTCCAACTTTGGTGTTCAATAAAACTAGGGGTGTAACTTGGGCCAGCCCAACCCGACCCGACCCAACCCAAACCTATGCCAACCCGAGGTAGACTATAGCCCAGCCCAACTCGCCCAACTTCAAATTCGGGTTGAGTCCAGCCGGGTTTGCTTATTTTTTTTTAAAAAAAAACAAAAAACAAAAAACTAAAACAAATGAAAAGGAAAACTGTAATAATTAACCTAAAACAAAAAATTTCTCTATTTTATATAGAATCTGGGTCGGGTCGAGATTTCGGGTCGGCCAATTTTTTTTTTTTTTTAAGAAGTAGAATTTTTGATGAGATTTTGAAACTGAAGATGAAAAAGAGAAAAAAAATTATTGGTGAATTTTTTTTTTTAACTTTGCAAAAAGAAAAATAAGAGAGGAAAATAGTTTTATTTTGCTTGATCTATGTTTCTGTATATATATGGAGGAATCCAGATTTGCTTTCTCTATAATCTTATATATCTCACTCTATATATATGTGTATCTATATGAAAATTATGATATATAAATTTGATGAAAAAATATGATACAATATAAATTTGTTCTCTTGTAATAAAAAATCAATCGGTTATATATATATATATATATACATGTGTGTATAAATATATGTTGAAAAAATCAAAAAAGAGAGAGGATGTAGAGAGAGGGGGGACGAACGACGGCAAGGAGGTGCTGCGGCAGTGGCGACACCAAGAGGAGGCGGCGACGGCAAGGTCTGGTGGTGGCAAGAAGTGGCAAGAGAAGGGTTAGGGTTTTAAGGAAAGAATCGGCAAGAGAAGCGGCAAGGAGGAAAATCAAGATTCAATAGAATTTTTTTTTATACATATATAGATATAATTTTGTATATATATGGAAAGAAATCAAGATTCAATAATTTTGGATCTGGGTTTATATACATATATATAGATAGATAATTCTAGAAGAAGATTTATATATAGATAATATATATACATATATATTGATGAAAAAGTCTTTAAAGATGGGAGAGAGATGATGCATAGAAAGAGGGTCAAGAATGGAGATGCGGCTTGGGCAAGAGGTGTAAGCTTTTAGGGTTTCAATTTTTTTTGTTTTTGTTTATACTATTGGAATTCGAGCTCAGCCCAACCCAACCCAGCCTAACCCGAATGGGACAGGCTCAGCCCAATCCAACTTCAAACGAGCTCAACCCGGTTAAGTCTAAATTTAAGATTTTTTGGACTGGGCTCGGGTTGGGCTGGGCTCGGGTTGCACCCCTAAATAAAACACATTTTACTAAACACACTTAATGTGTGTTGCTAAACAAGATTATACTTTCTATTTTGCACTAAGAACATAAAATGATGAATATTTTACTTTTAGTGAAAGTTAAAGTTTGAAGTGCAAATGGTTAGTAAACACATGTTTTATGTGCGTTGGTTAGATGGGCATTTTAGACCAAGTCGGCCAATTTTTCTTGGTCTAATCCACAAATCTTTGGCTAGTGATTGACGAAAACATAAAAAAGATAAATTATATATACACACACAAATATATTAAATCATCAAATTCTCCTTTTTTTTTGTCACATAACTATTTATCAATAATATACTTAACTTTTACACAACAAAAAAGAAAAACTTTAGCATGGTTCGCCATTGTGGTATAGGTTTCTGTCACGGTTGCATTATCGGTGTAATGGACAATATCGGTTTTAAAAATGAGTATCGGATGAGTATCATTGCTAAATAACGGATATCGATATTTTCTAAAAGCGTTACGAAAAGGGAGATACGCAACGTAACATATCAATTCGGCCAACCTTGGACTTTAATGGTGGTCATATATAACCCTTAGTAAATGAAGTAAAATTGCAGATGTAATATTTAGTGACGAATTTTAAATTGTCACCTAAAGATCTGACATTAAAAACTTTTAGATTATAGTAGTAGTAACAACTCCAAATCTATCTTAAATCTCATGGATGGAAAAAACTAATTTTTGTGCTATAATAACGTATAATTCTAGTCTTGTCACTAAATTTTTGCCTGTACAGGCACATTTTTTGTAGCGTTTGTGTATTTCAAAATTTTATTTAATTATTTATTCATCATTTCTCTTTACAGAGAGAAGAAATACTTTTCAGTTGAACTTTAGGTTTATATGTACGTGTATATATATGCATATGTACATATTATATGTGCAAAAATGTATGTATGCATATGTTCCAGTGAGACTCGCTCCAATGCATGATTGAGGGTGACACATTAGAAAAGTCTGAATACATTTATCAACATGCAATATTGTATAGGAGATAGATGGAAACTAAAGCAAAACATTCTATAATTGTATGAATCCTTAACCGAATTGCCCATAAACATATGCTATGCAAGCCGATGAATATACAAATAATCACCCTCACGCTCCTTTACACATGTGAGTATAATCCCATTTGGTTCTACTTCACCTCAAATCTTTTAATTAAGAGCGAATTGTCCCATTCTATACATATTATAAGGGGTTAAAAGCTTGCATCATTCTGGAGACAATTAGCTCCTTTATTTTTTTATTTTAGAAAAAACCAAAAATAGGTGAATTTATTTACCAAAAATAAATAAATAAAAAACAAAAATAGGTTTGTTTAATTAATACCAAAATAATAGTTGACATCATATTTTTGGATTTTTAATGTGAAAAATCAAGGATTGCCCCTAATAAAAACATATGAGTACAAAACATAGATAATTAATTTCAATTTAGAAACTCATGAAACTAAAAAAATATAATATACAATTTGAGTGATTCATAATAATTTAGGTGTCAATACACACATTTTTTTTGAATATATGGCTTAGGCCATTTCTTTTATATTATATATAAAGCTTACTTTTTCAAAAAAAAAAAAATACACATTTTTAAACTAATGGGTGTTATAAGCACAATATTTATATTACAAAGGTATTTTAAACACTTGTCCAAAACAAGTAGGAGTCAAAACACACATTTTAAAATTAATGGGTGTTATACATACAATATTTATATTATAAAGGTGTTTTAAGCACTTGCCCCAAAAACTTAGGTGCAAATATACACATTTTGAAATTAATGAATGTTATACGCACACTATCTATATTACATGGATGTTTTAAGTAATTAACCCTATAAAGAAATCCTTAACCGAACTAGCCTTACAGACATGTCACATGTGATATATGTTTCTCAACTATAAGTTAAACGTGTGATATTTTTGAAGAAAATACCATCGACCAAACAAATTTTAGACGTGATATTTTTATAAAAATCATCATCGATATCTCCTTCCTTAATGAGGTCGAAAAGTACTTGGTGCATTTTATATTGCCACCCAATTTTTCAGACGAATGATATACTCCATCCGTTTCAAAATAAGTGATCACTTTTATTTTTTTATTAGTTCCAAAATAAGTGTTCATTTTGAAAAGTCAAAGCACCTTAGTTGGTTAATTTATTAATTTAACCTTCAAACACTAAAGTTATAAAACATATACATTATAAATTATCACATCACTATGATGAGACCATGGGTAAAATTTGTATTTTATCCACTCACACTATGATAAAAATATATCCTCTTAAAAAAATGAATTCCCGAAAAATGACTTATAATATGGGACGGAGGTATATGTTAATTATGAATAGTTCTTCAATTTAAAAGTGACGTGTGTAACTAACTCTCACTATATTAAACATGTGACCTCATCACATCAACATGCCAACTCTATACGTACATCTATAAATATCAATATCGCGTTTTTGTGTATTTGTCCCACGACTACAAACTTATCTACTATAAGACGAAACACGAAAAGAGAAAAAAAATGAAGATGAGAAAGGAGAGTGAGATTGGCAAAACAGATATTGAGTTGGGAGGCAAAGTTTAGCCTAAATCCATCTTATAAGGACCCCATTCCCAGGTTGCAATTAACTTACTAGTTATCACAAATTTGGTGTTCAATTTTTTAGACTTGTCAGTTCATTGTACTTAATATCACCAAACAATTACATCACATGAATCTTAAAACTTCATAATTACCGAATTCAACAGTTCAAAGATTTTTGCGGGTTAACATCATCCCACAATGATGTCAATGAAACTGCTCATCTTGAAATGCACGTGTTTTTAAAGTTGCTTTGCAAATGCGATATTCTGCTATTAGGTTAGAAGTTCTTTTATTTTGCTTCTTTGTATTTTTCTTCTTCTTATTTTTCTAATGTCGTTTTCATTCTTGCACGGAATGGTCTAGAAATTCTTGGCTATTGATGTCAGGGGATATCAATTTTACTTGTCCCATTATATTTATCTAGTTTTGAATTTCAATACAATATAATCTTATATTTTTTCAAATTATTCCTTTTCATTAATTTCAAAAAATAATGAGCCTAACTAAAAACTACAACTATACTATATTATCAAACAATAAATTAGAAACATTAAATAGCTAAATAAATATTGAGAAATTATACTTGGATAACTAATTTAGTACAAAGGAGTATATATTTCATCTATTTTAAAGGTGCGACAGAGTGTCATTGATCTAGCTATCAGATATACATTGACATAAATTCATGGGCAAAATTAGACTGACCTTCCGTCAGATTTGTACAAATTGAATATCTATTATAATTAAATTTTTTTTTTTTTAAAAGACCTATTATAATTATTTCCTCTTAACTTTGACTCCTAAGTAGAACCATCCCCTAAACCACTGCAATTAAACAACAATTCTACTTACTTGAAAAGAGGATGTATAGGAAGAAAAATTTGATAAACATTATATATATTGCTAAAAGGCTATAATCAAAGGTTTAATTACCATATTACAAGTTAAGGAAATAAGTGTTGATGCTTGCAGTAGTCGAACTTTTAATTATTTTGACCTCAATCAGATTTCTGCGTAATTATTGGCGGGAAAAGGCATTGGTTATCTGGATTACCCTAGGCCCAATATCACGATGAACTACTATCGTACTATCGAAGCGATGCCCTTGGAACAAGCTTCAAAAAGACAGGCTCCTTCTTTCAACATTAATCCTTCCTCTTTCAGTAATTAGGAGTTCTACAGCAGGGAAATATCTTGATATTATTTTTATATTAAATCTTAACATTTGTTATCTTACTAAAAAAACATTGTTAGGAAAGATCATCGTAATAAACTTCAAAAACCTTCATATGTATGAAATTTGTTGCAACATTAGGAATTGCTTTAATTTACACTAAAACATCTATACCACTAGAAGTTCCATATATTTTAATGTTATCAAAAGGTTTCTCCTTTTAAAGTACATTTCTAATACAAAACACTCATATCACTTAAAACACTTCTTTCAATAATTAGAGTATAATGATTATATTACCTACCCAACAAAAAGTTATATTAACATACATGTTATAGTGGGAAGGTTTTATAAACAATTGATATGTGTCCTAAAATTATAAAAAATATTTAATAAATTCGAAAATATATTCATGACTGTTGAATTACATGATTTTGAAATTATAACGCATATAAGTTATTTACAGTGAAATATTTATAAAATATTAAAAGGCATAGTGCGATGCACTGAAAAATATATATATATATATATATATGTATATAATTAGTTAAAATTTTAAACTTATATCTTTCTGTTAGTAGTTGACATACACTAATCAATTTAGTCTTGAGATGGGTTGTCGCGATCCGGTTGAGAGTAATCATTTTTGGGGTCAAATTGCTAGCGCGGTGCGACCTGATTCACAGTCAATGGATCGCCCTCATGCAATTCAAATACAATTTGGACTGTGTTATGCGGTTAGTGGTGGAGTGATGAAACCCCAGTTTTCTCTCCCTTTGAATCACAACCAATATTTATTATTGCTTTCTGTTTTATTTTCATTATTATTAGATAATTCACAAAATCAAACTCTTTTCGGAAAACTATAATTTAGTGTTTTTAATCTATTAAAGTGAACAATCCTCGTCTCTGTGGGATTGATAGTCCTCTACTCAAGCAAAACTATATACAATTGATCTGTGCGCTTACAGAAGGGTAAAACCTAAAGTGTCATTAAGGTGTCATTTTTAACCATATATTTTGCACACACCTGATGCCCACCAGGTGCACAAATAGAGAGAGAGAATAGAAAAGATACATGCTAGTATTCTTGGTTAGAGTTAGGAATAATATAAGCTTATATTATTTCGGTGATACAGGCGTGAATATACACTGTGTGTGCGTGTGTGTTTCATCTGTTGATCAACCCCTTGTAATCCTCTTTTTGATTGATAGTGACACGGTGCTCTTAGTGGACGTAGGCTTATTTTGGCCGAACCACTATAAATCTTTACGTCCATTATTTTGTGTGTGTTTGTGTGTATTTTTTGATTTGCAGGTACACACGGCTTATAACAGTGTTCTTGGGCGGGTGTAGAAACCCTAATAAGTGGTATCAGAGCTTCAGGTTGAAGCAAATCCCGAAGCCGTACGTCCAGCTCCAGATTCGTAGGATCAAAGTACCCAAAATCAAAATTTGACACCACTAGGAGATTCGCCTTGACGAGACGAAGTGAACCGCATCGGCCGCGTAGCCACCAGAGCCTCCACGGGCCGACACAATTTTCGGCTAGATTTTATTGGTTCCGCGTGCAGCAGTTTCGTTTCCGGCTATTTTGCAGAGCATCGTTGATCGAAATAAAACATATAATATATCAATGGAAAACTCTTTCGAAGACAAACGTTTCAGCATAAAAATCAACCCCATCAAATGTTGCACGTGCTTGTACGCGTGGGTGGAAGATTCTTCCAGATTTTTCACATTCTGGCAACCGAAAAATTTAGTCCGGCGACGCGCCTTGCCGGAAAAGATGCTGACGTCAGCAGGTAATGTCAGCACCATGTTAGCTTTGACTTTGACCATTGACCGCCACATCAACAACAGTGCCACGTCAGCACAGGTTTGTCTTTTAGTGCTAAATTTGTTTTGGTCCGTTTGGAGTCATTTTTTACCCATTTTCAACGCGGTCAGAGGCGTTATTAAGGTTTTGGACTACTCCAGACGCAACCGTGTAATTGGTTTTGCATAATTGGACTCCAAACATCTCAAATAGGCTCAGTGGGAGCTATGAGAGAAGAAAAGGCAACAATGATCGACAAGTTTGATGGTACAAACTTTGCCTATTGGAAGATGCAAGTTGAGGATGTGTTATTCCAGAAAAATTTGTTCTTGCCATTAGAAGGGAAAAAGCCAGAATCGACGAAAGACGAGAATTGGACAATCCTAGATCGAAAGGCTCTTGGTACGATCAGACTAACATTGTCAAAGTTCGTCGCTTTCACCATTAAGAATGAGAAGACAACAAAGTCTCTCATGGATAGTCTTTCGAAAATGTACAAACAGCTGTCTGGAGCGAAT
This sequence comes from Cornus suecica, assembly GCA_963922005.1. Taxonomy (NCBI): domain Eukaryota; kingdom Viridiplantae; phylum Streptophyta; class Magnoliopsida; order Cornales; family Cornaceae; genus Cornus; species Cornus suecica. Next base: position 22,501,071 of record OY998247.1, read on the forward strand.
ATGATACATGTCATCACTAGATTGGAAAATTTGAAGATGTCCGAGAATGGGAAAGTCAGTGAACACATCAGTGTTCTTAATGAAATTGTTGAGCAGTTGGAATCAGTTGAGAAGGCAATCACTAGCAAAATGAAAACGAATTTTCTAATAAGCCAATTACTAGAGAGTTGGAGCGCTACAAAGGCTATAATTAGTAACTGTTCAGGGGTGGAACCGTTATAGTATGATTCCGTAGTGAGTATGTTACTCACAGAAGAGATCAGAAGATAGTCAGAGTCTTCTAACAGTGTCTCATCATTGAATGTCGACACTAGAGGCAGAGGTTCGAACAGGAATAAAGGCGGAAACCTAAGGTGTGGCCATTCTAAGTTGAGATAGGGAAGACCACATGGAAGATCACAATCTCGAGGTCCTAGAAATTCCAAAGAGATTGAGTGTTGGAATTGTGGCAAAACTGGCCACCTCAAGAACTAGTGCAGATCCCCGCTGAAGGTAGTGGAGAACAAGACTGAGACAAACATTGTCTTAGAAGAAGCTGATGATGCGCTGATATGTTCTTTGGAGAGCAAAGTAGAGTTTTGGGTCTTGGACTCTGGAGCATCATTCCATGCCACCTCAAGTCGAGAGCTCTTCGAGAGCTGTACACCTGGAAACCTTGGCAAGGTTTATCTAGGTGATGATCAACCCTATAATGTAGTTGGTAAGGGTGAAGTATATATCAGACTCAACGGATCGATATGGAAGTTGGAAGATGTCAGACACATTCCAGAATTGAGGAAGAACCTGATCTCAGTAGGCCAATTGGTGAGTGAAGGTTATGTGACCACTTTCAATGAAGGAGAGTGGAAATTTTCCAGAGGGGCTATGACTATAGCACGAGGAAAGAAGAACGGTACGTTGTACACTACCACCAAAGCTAACATGTTAATAGCAGTTGCAGAAAGCAAGGAGGATCACAATTTGTGGCACCAGAGGCTAGGTCATATGAGTGAAAAGGGGGCTCAAAGTTATGCTCGCAAAGGGAAAGCTACCAAGCCTAAATTCGATTGATATCGACTTATGTGAGGATTGCGTATTCGGTAAGCATAAGAGAGTTAGTTTTCATAAAAGCGACAGAGATCTCAGAAAGGAAAAACTTGAGCTAGTTCACACTGATGTCTAGGGGCCAACAAATGTCTCATCTATTGGCGGAAAATCCTATTTCGTCACCTTCATCGATGACCATTCTAGGAAGGTATGGGCTTACTTCTTGAAACATAAATCTCAGGTGTATGATGTTGAAATTACCTAGACGATAGTGAAAACAGCCTAAAGGGGGGGGGGGGGGGGGGGTGAATAGGCTTTTTGTCAATTTTATGATCAATTAAAATTATTTAGCGGAAATTCAATTTTAATTAGTCACAAACCCTAATTCTCAAAATAGATCAATCAAGCAAATATGAATATAAGTGCAAAAAATAAATAATGAGAAGACACAGAGATTTTTTACATGAAAAACCTTGGAAAGACTCCAAGTAAAAATCACGAATACGCTCGGGTATCGATGCACTATGAATCAGAGAATTTGTACAGACTCTGTGAAAACAGAACTTACAACCGTTGTAATTTGTTATTCTTCACTCGACGTCTGAAAGTCTAGATTCACTCGCGCTCCACGAAGCTCTCGCTCCGATCTCCATACTATGACGACTCTGCTTCTCAACATATCAAAATCACCACGAAGCCTCCTACTTCGATCTCCACACTTGAAAAACTCCGCTTCTCGAAATGGATCAACGCAACCTCATTACTTTAGATGGTGTGTGAATTTTTCAGCAACTATAACATTCAATCGTGCATAGAAATCGTCGATGTAGAAGCATGATTGAAGACGTAAAAAAATAAAAGAGAACTTGTGTATCTCTAATAACTCAATAATATTCTCTCACCATATGTATATCTCTGTAGAAGAAGAAGATGAAGCTGTAGAAAACTTGTAGAGAATTCTTAAAGACGTGCCTCCTCTTGTTGTAGATTTGGGTATTTATAGACAATGATGATCCAAACCCTAAGTTTTCCATTTCTCATAATTTCACATCCAAACCCTATATTCTGGCGAATATATTGTATATAGAATGCACTTTGATGTATATAAGTCGTGGTCATATCATAAAACCAACCCCCGAACAATTGGACATCGCAGGCAAAAATAGGCAAAAACTTACTGCAGCTACGCTTCAAGTGTAGCAGGGTCTACACTTCAAGCGTAGGTCCAACCATATCTCCAAGCGTAGAAATGTGTTTTCCAGCCACTTTTTGAAATTGAAAGCGTAGGCATTTTTGTTAAAACCACTTTTCTTCACAACTGCGCCAAAATGACCTTCTTGAACCCACGATACTTTTTGCTTGAAGTGACGGCTTCGGAAAATGTCATTTTCACCCTGCAGGAGACATTTTACCTCAATATGCTCACTTTTGTGCTTCATTTGTATTCTTCATTACTTCAACGCTTGATTCTACCTTTTACAAAGCTTATCGATGTTATTGAAACCAAACCAACCTATCTAACACTCAACATTGTTATTGTCTAGAACATGTCATAAATAAACAATACACAAAAATGTTCTTACAATCTCCCCATTGGCATTTTTGAGACAAAATCATGTTTTACAATATAGTCTCACAAATAACAACATAACAGTTATACCTATGAACACACACCAACAAACATAAATATAAATTGTCACCTTGCTTTCATGACGGCCAATCCTGTTACCACAACACTAAATAAACCATTAAACGCAAGTGTGGAAAACAGATATAAACCAACATAATGATCATCAGAAAATCATAACAACAATGCACACATAATGATCATCATTCTTCCCCTGAGAATAAACTCCCCTTTGCTAAATACTTCGCCCTTTTAATCAAGCAATCTTAACCAAATAATGAAATTTAATCAAACAATCTATCCCCTACTTAATACTTCTCCCCCTTTCTGTCACTAAAATGTCAAGCAATGAGAGTATATGCCATAACAATAATGTAGAGAGATGCAATGGAGTACTCAATGAAAAACACCAAGATATAGAACTCTTATTAGATCATATCCAAATTCTCAGGGAAACATACATCTCTACTATGCATGACCCTACTACTAATGCATGAATGCAAAATGTCATGAATAAAAATAAAATAAAATATTTTTTGTTTTAGGAATCTGTGAGCAAGGCAGTAGAGACACAAAGTCAATTATTAACACATCATATTCTCAGATTTAACTCGACCATTATACACATGGTATAGAAAAAAATCAACACACATACCTTGTAAACTCAAGAATGCACAAGTCAAGTTTTGCAAATAAAGATATATATGAAGATTCTCATGTGCAAGCACTAAGGTAAGATGAAAACAATACATACTAAAGTTGATAATCTCCCCACCAACCGTGATGATAATTCAATCCAATATCCAAACTAGAAGGCAAAAATAAAAGATATTTTCTCTTTGTCACACAATTTCCTCCTTTTCATCTTTTCAACTTTCTCACCATATCCCTTTTTGTCTTTCTAAGCTCCGGACTTTCTAGCGAGAATTTTTAGTCCTGACCAACTGGGCCCAAGCTTCTTCCATGGAATTTATGTTCATTAGTCTTCTCCCCTTTTTACGTGAACACTCAATGCTTACTGAGGTAAGAGGCTCGATTACTCAGATTGAAGAACTACTTTTTATATTTTTATATTTTAAACATCTCATTCTTTTTTTTTCCAACATCATTATAACATTCATATACATGCAAACAATATTTCATGCATAGACAAATATAGCATAACTCATGAACCTTCATACCACTCGAGTTAAATAAAAAAAATTAACAGATTCAGCAGACATTATTATCATCATCACTGAAGCAACTAACACCTAAGATTAAAGTTTTGTAACATAAAATAATCATGCCAAGTGATCATCCAAAAATCTTAGGCCAGACTGATACCTCTACTTCATATATGCATAATGAGACAAGTAAATATGAAAATAGAGTAAAATATGAAAACTTTTGTACTCTAGCCAAGCTCAACAATCTCAAATTTTTTATTGTCATTTATTTCAAAATAAAAATGCATGCATGAATAAAAATAATACAAATGCATACCTATCAATTCTAGGAAAAAGAAAAAAAAATGCAATGTTTTCCTAGAATGATAGATAAGAAGATATATATTCTAAAGAAAGCATACCAATAGATTTCCTAAGGCTAACATGGTTTTGTAAAGGTATCTGCCAACTGAGAATCTGTCAATATGAACTCTAAAGACACTATACCGTCTTCAACAAGATCACAAATGAAATAATGTTGAATATCTATATGCTTTGTCCTAGAGTGTTGAACAAGATTTTTAGAAATATTTATTGCACTCGTGTTATCATAGAACACAGTCATTGTACCTTGAGAAAAATCATAATCTTGCAACATCTGACGTATCCACAAAACCTGAGTACAACAACTACCAACTGCTATATACTCAGCCTCAGTAGTGAAAAGAGAAACACAAATCTGCTTCTTGCTATGCCAAGCAACCAAGCAATTACCATCATAGAAACACCCTCCACTGATACTTTTTCTATCATCAACATTATCGGCCCAATCAACATAAAAAAAGGATGCAATATCAGTATTAGTACCTAATGAATACCACAGTCCATAATTCACTGTCCCTTTAACATACATGATAATCCTTTTCACAACAGTAATATGAGACTCCTTAGGACTTGCCTGGTAACGTGCACACAAACCAACACTAAAAGCAATATCAGGTCGACTGACAGTCAAATACAATAAACTCCCAATCATACTCCTATAAAGTGTAGGGTCAACATCTTTGCCTTCAGTATCTATGCTAAGCTTGACACTGGTACTCATACGAGTGCAAACATCTTTAGCCATTTCTAAACCAAACTTCTTTACTAATTCCAAGGCATAACGAGTTTGAGAAACAAAAATCCCATCATTTAATTGCCTAACTTGAAGCCCTAGAAAGAAGTTCAATTCACCAATCATGCTCATCTCAAATTCATGTTTCATTTGATCTCCAAAATAATGAGCAAGCTGATCAGAAGTGGAACCAAATACAATATCATCAACATAGATTTGAGCAACAACTGTATCACTCTTAATTTTTTGAATAAACAGTGTTTTGTTCACTCTCCCTCGAGCAAAACCTGTTCCAAACAGGTAATCAGTCAACCTTTCATGCCAAGCTCTAGGAGCTTGCTTTAGCCCGTACAAAGGCTTTTTTTGCCTGTAAACATGATATAGACAATAGGATCTTCAAATCCTTTGGGCTGCTCCACATATACTTCCTCATGAAAAACACCATTCAGAAATGCACTCTTCACATCCATTTGATATAACTTGAATCCAAGATGACACGCAATAGTGTAAGTGTCATATTTATACTTACATAAAAAAGATATCTTTATTTAGGCTCTAATGGCCTTATATACATCTCATGAACTTGGATTTCCCCCCATTTCGTAGGATCATCCCCCTGAATTTATGGGATCATGACCCAGTTTGTAATTAACTACCCACTACCCTTTCGGTAGTGGGTTGTTAGCCCCTATTCTTTGGGGAGTGGTACAACCCTGATGGGCCTATTATAAGGGCCTTTGCTCGTGGGCTAATTAATCATTCACATGTACATGGGCTTGCTAACATTGGGCTTAAAAAAATCAAGATTGGGCCTATTAATTTTCATTATTTACACTAGTCCCATTCGGGTCTGGCATACGGGTCCATAGGATTGACCCGAATTCAACTGAAATAATTGCATACAGTCGTTTTTGATGACGTCAGCGTCATTATTGTGAGGAGACGTGTGGTTTTCAAACTTCATAATGGCGGCTACCGGTTCACTGTATTTGAGGCATTGGGAATCGGCGCACCTCCTCAGCCTTTTAATGATGGCTGTTGGCATGTCCGGGTGTATATAAACCCCTGTATGGCTTTATTTTTTACTCTTATCATCTTTAAATCTTGTAAGCAATCCTTAGCAGTGCTCAAGCTTTGACCGTTGATCGTACTTTGGTTGCCGGATGTTCTTCTTTCTTCTCGCCGGTTCTCTGTGTAAGTTGTCATTTTCATCATGTCTGATAGTAGTGCCACAAGATCTACCGAGGGGACGATTCCTCAGGAATATGGGGGGTCTGATGTTCCCAGCCCCCCTTCTGCAAACCCATCTTTTTCATCCTCTCCTTCTTCATCTCTGCCCATACCTAGTCGTCAGGATCTATCTAGCATGGGAGTAACTGTTTCGGGAGTGAATAATCAGGCAGATGTCCCTGATACTGTTCCTGTTGGGACTTCTGTTATATCCAATCCGGTAGGGACCGATGCTCCTAAAGGCGTTCCCGTTGGACCTTCTATTGAGTCAGCCCCATTTGTAGCTGAACCACTTGAAGCTCATAAAAGAAAATCTGTGAACCTTAAAAGTCTGAGGAGGGACTGTAAGATCCCAAAAGAGGTGATCCTGATGGAGTATGATCCTTCTCATGATTTCAGGATGGGCGACGGAGTGGGTTCGGATAAAGTGCTATTGTCGGCTCTTCAGATAAAGATGCTTCGATTTCCTCTTCATCCTCTTTTTCACTTCGTTTTCTTCACCCTAGGAATAGCCCCTCTGCAAGTCAACCCAAACTTCCTCAGGATAATTTCAATGTTGATCCTGATTAATAGAGAGAAAAAGCTATCCTTGGGTTTGGCAGATCTTCTACTTAGCTACAAAATTGTGGACTTGAAGGATTGTGAGGGGAGGTACAACTTCTACCCCTTTAAGGGTCGGGCGATCTGCCATGGGACTGAGAAAATAGAGAAGTACTGGAAGGAGAAGATGGTTTTAGTAAAGGGGGCTTGGTTTTACCCATATTCTAGGAGATGGCCGATCTCGAGTGTTTTTAAGCGTCTGGCCCTTCTTCCCTTTTATTTTATCCATAAGGAATCTTGCCTCTGTTCTGGGTGTGACCAGCTCAGAGCAGATTTTGTTTATAAGTCTTTAGGTTATAGGGATGCAGACATAGTGGCTCAGGATGTAGAGGCCCGTATTTCTTTATTAAAGTCCAAGGTCTGGTTAGACCGTATGTCATGCGCTGACCTGCTTACTCCTGCCAATTTGCAGGGTATATCCAAGTTAGGAGCCAAGTACAAGATCATCATGGATCCGATCAGACCAGTGATTGAGGATGATGATGATGATATGGAGGAAATAGCTGCGCCTCCAGCTGGTCAAGGACAAGTGCCTCTGGATTCTAATCCTCAGGCTGTGACCGTCGCCCTGGCGGGCGATGTTTCTGGGTCTGCACTTGTGCAGACCATTATCCCTGAGCTGCTTCAACCTTCTTCTGCCCAAACCAGACCGGTGGGGGAAGATAGACCTAGTAAGAAAAGGAAGCATAAGGGTAAGGAGAAGAGTTCTGCTTCCTCTGACCAGTTCACCTCCAGCCTTACGTCAATGTCCGCCATGATAACTCGGGCACAGGGGCTCTGGATGCCGGAGGAGCTTGAGATGCAGAGAGAGGCCGACCCAGACCGCATTGTGCGTAAAACTCCGGGGTTGTTACTGGGGGTATGTCTCTGTTTGATCCCATGTTTTATTCCTGCTTTTGTATATAATACTAACTCATTTTCCCTTAAAATTTCCTTTTAGGCTCTCTTCAGTGTCAACGCATTATGCCTCGCTCACGAGGCAGGTGTGAAGGAGCTGGAGCGTCTGAAGGCATACTTAGCTGATAAGGATGATCAGGAGAAAGAGCTGAGGGCTCAGCTAGGGGACCTCCCTTCCAGGGTTGCTCAACTGGAGGAAGAACTAGCTCAGGCAAAAGAGCTGAATGCTAAGCTATCTAGTGAAAAGGAGAAGCTAGCATCAGATCATGAGGCTCTTCAACACCAGGCCGGCATCTCCCAGTCTGCCTTGGAGATGTGCAAGAAAGGAGGGCTTGACATGCACCAGCACTATTCAAGGATGAATAACATAGTGGCTGGTGAATTCTGGAAGAAGGGCTTCATTGCTGGAGAGAAGGATCCAGCAAGGAGGAAGATCAAAGATCCTGATGCCATGGATAAGAAGTTAGGGGTTTAGCCACCATACGCCAGCCCCGAGCCTAGTTACGCTTAGAATCTTTTCACTGAATTCCTCAAAGGGTATCTTCCTGCTGACCCTCTCAACCCCTCTGTAGAGTTCTTCCCTCCGACCACACATGTAGATTCCTTAGGGAAGAATTTCAGTGGTTCAGGCCATGCTTAGGCTCTTCCATATTCCTTCTGTAGTGCTGTATTTTGTACTATGCCCTTCGGGCAATTTTGTAATACAAAACAGCAATTTTGCTTATCAATGGAATATGCACTTTTATTTGCTTTTGTTGATGTGAATCAGGCTAACTAGCTTTTACTTTAATTCTTTTCTCTTTTTGTAATTGTGAGTCAGGCTTATTAGCCTTTGTCATCTCATTATTTTAAATCTCATTCATCTAAAAGAGTGAGTCAGGCTTATAAGCCTCTGTCATCTCACTACTTGGGAAATTATTTTCAATTTCATTCCTCTGAAAGAGTGAGTCAGGCATATAAGCCTCTGTCATCTCACTACTTGGGAAATTATTTTCAATTTCATTCCTCTGAAAGAGTGAGTCAGGTATATAAGCCTCTGTCATCTCACTACTTAGGAAATTATTTTCAATTTCATTCCTCTAAAAGAGTGAGTCCGGCATATAAGCCTCTGTCATCTCACTACTTAGGAATTATTTTTAATTTTTATTCCTCTGGGAGAATAATTTAGGCATATAAGCCTCTGTCATCTCTCTACTTAGGAAATATTTCGTGAATCAGGCTTATTGATTGTACGAAGGATGACCATCTCTTCAGTCGTGAGGCATTCTGTGAATTGGGTTCCATATTGCCGTCACTATTCCTGAGGCGATAGGCCCCACGTCCTATGACTTCTATGACTGTGTATGGTCCTTCCCAATTCTCCCTGAGCTTTCCGATTAACCTGATTTTTTCCTTAATACCATATCGCCCACCTGGAATTCTCGTCTTCTGACTTTTTGGTTGAAGGTGTTCTTGACCCTCTGATGGTAGGCTTCCAGCCTTATGATGGCTTGATCTCGTTTTTCTTCGAGTAGATCCAGTCCATCAACCAGCTGTTGGTAGTTCAATTCCTCCTGATATAGCTCTGTTCTGGCTGTTGGTAATATTTGTTCTGTAGGAATGACAGCTTCTGTCCCATATGCCATTGAGAATGGTGTTTCTCCTGTAGGGATTCTTGATGTTGTTCTGTAAGACCATAGTACCTCTAGAAGCTTGTCTGGCCACACTCCCTTATGGTCTTCTAACTTCTTCTTCAGGGTGTTCAATATGGTTCTGTTGGATCTTTCGGCCTGGCCATTTCCTTGAAGGTACGTGACCGATGAAGTTCTTAACTGAATCCCATGCTCATTACAGAATTGTCTGGTCCACTAATTATCCAGATTTGTTCCGTTGTCGATCAATATCACCCTCGGCACTCTGATCCTACAGATGATATTGGTCCATATGAATTTGATTACATGCCTGTGGGTGATGGTGGAGTAAGATTCTGCCTCGACCCACTTTGTGAAATAATTAGTTGCTATCAGTGCTTGATTTACTGATCTGAGAGCCATGGGAAGTGGTTCAACTGCATCGATCCCCCATTGCGCAAATGGGTGCGGGCTGAAGATGGGGTTAAGTAGTTCCGGTGGCGGATGAATGAAGTCCCCATGGAACTGACACTTTCTGCACCTTCTAACATAAGCTTCAGTATCTTGGGAAAGATAAGGCCAAAAATATCCTTGGCTTAGGACTTTATGGGCCAATGCTCGTCCCCCTGAGTGATTTCCGCATGATCCTTCATGGATTTCCTTCATTATGGCTGATGCCTCTGAAAGGGTGAGGCATCGAAGGTATGGACCTCCAAAAGATCTTCTATAAAGCTGGCCGTGTAGCAAGGCATATCAGGCTGACTTCATGCGAATTTTCCGAGCCTCCGCTTTATCATCAGGAAGTGTGTCGTACTTGAGGTATTCTGCTATGGGATCCATCCAGCTCGGCTCCCAAGGTATTGCGCACACAACATCTGGCTGGTGGATGCTCGGGACATCAAGATAGTCAATCGGGGCGACTCTGGTCAGATCTTGATCATTGACTAAAGCCATGTTGGTCAACCGATCTGCATTTTCATTTTCCTCCCTGGGGATCTAGCTGAAAGTGTACTGCTCCAATCTGTCCAGCTCCATCTGAGCCAGCTTCTTATAGGGCTACAGCTTTTCCCCTGCGCCGTACTCGCCTTGAACTTTCTTCACCACCAGTTGTGAGTCACTGAAAATACGGAGCCTTCTAATACAGAGGCTTTGAGCTAGTCGCAGCCCAGCCAGCAGTGCCTCGTATTCAGCTTCATTATTGGTGGCGAAAAACTCCAGACGGACTGATTGTTGGATGCGGGTCCCGTCTGGTGTTATAATTTCGAGCCCAATTCCCTAACCTGCCGAACCAACTGATCCGTCTACATAGAGTGTCCACTCGGGCTCATCTGGATCCTGTAGGATTGACTCTGGCTCTGCTTCTAGAAGAAAATCAGCCAAGGCTTGACCTTTTATGGCTGTTCGTTGCATATATGTGATGTCGAATGTCCCGAGTTCCAGTGCCCATCTGGTTATTCTTCCCATTAGATCAGGTTTGGACATGATGGCCCTTATAGGCATGGTGGTTGGCACCATGATTGGATGGGTTTCAAAATAGTGCCTTAGCCGCCTTTTTGCATTGATTAGAGAAAGAACAGCTCGCTCCGCCATTGTGTATCTGGTTTCTGCATCATATAGGGACTTGCTGCTAAAAAAGACTGGCTTCTGGCACTTCTTGTCATCCTTTACAAGTGCTGCGCTGGTTGAGGTTGCTGATACGGCGAGGTACAGATGCAGTGGTTCTCCTGGATTTGGTGAGGCGAGGATTGGTGGATTTTGGAGATATTGCTTCAATCTCTGGAGGGCCTTTACCTGTTCTGGTCCCCATATGCTTCCTTTTCCGCCTCTAATTGCCTGAAAAAATGGTCTGCATCGATCTGTCAGTCGGGATACGAACCTACTCAGTGCGGCTACCCTTCCTGTCAGAATTTGGACCTCCTTTTGCATTTTTTGCTCTTCGCAGCTTATCAGAGCCTTGACTTGCGATGGGCTGGCTTTGATTCCTGTTCGGTTGACGATATGTCTGAGGAACTGTCCGGATGAGACTCCGAAAGAACACTTGGCTGGATTGAGCTTCATCCCGTACTTTTGGAGTGCATCGAACACTTCTTCCAAGTGCTTGAGATGGTCGTCTTTCCTTTTGCTTTTTACCACCGTGTCATCTATGTAGGCTTCAACTGTTTTGCCCATCTGACTTTTGAATATCCTTCTGACAAGCCTTTGATAGGTGGCACCTGCATTTTTAAGTCTGAAAGGCATTACTCTGTAGCAGTACATACCTTCCTCGGTAATGAAGGCTGTTTTCTCCTCATCAGCCTGATTCATCGGGATCTGATTGTAGCCGGAGTATGCATCAAGAAAAGAGAGTCTTTCATATCCCGTAGTGGCATCTACCATCTGATCAAGTTTGACAGAGGCACCACTTCTGTGGTTCAGGAAGCAATCCCCCGGATCCATCAGTAGCTGGAATGACCTCTGCAGGCGCTTTATTGGTCAATACTTCAGCAATCGGAGGCAAAGAAAAATGATATCAAGCCTTTTTACCATGACCCAGGAAAAGGGGGAGAGCCTCAAGAGTTTTTTTTATCCAGATTCAACATGGAGATGTCTTCTATTGATGACTGCGACCAATTGTCAGCAGTAGAAGCATTTTGTATGGCGGTCGTCCCTAGCACAAAATTCCACTCTTCAATAGTAAAACGGCCCCCTGTCAACATCGGTGAGCTCAATTCCAGAGCACAAGGGTATCTCAGAATAGAAGAAGAGGAAACGGTCATATAGAGAAGAGCCTCACTAGTAACAGTGGAGGCAAAATCCAAGGAAAGAATGAGGGATCAGAGGCCTCAACAACCTGATCCACCTCGGCAAGTCTCATCATCCAGAAATTCAGACAAGTGTCAACGAACGGAGGAAAGAACCACTCTGCTCAAAACCAGCCTTGGAAAGCTCTTCCAAGAAAACAAAACAAAGGGATTTTCAGACCACCTCCACCAATCAAACAACTGATGGAGTTGAGGGACATGACCAAGCACTGTGCCTTTCATAATGAGTATGGCCATCATACGAATGACTGCAGGAATCTTCGAAGGCAAGTCGAGGCAATGATCGCCAAAGGTGAACTTGCAGACTACATAATAAAGGATCAGCCAAGACCGGACAAACCACACAAAACACAGCCGAATAACTCCGCAGCAAGACAACCAGTGAGGGTCATCCATATGGTCCAAGGAGGTGAAGAAATATTGGAGGACGAAGGAAGCAGAAGGTCAAAGCTAAGAAAAGCACACAAACTCAAGCGAATCGGCGAAGTTTGCCAAACGACCCTCATCCAAGGAGAATCAAGAATTATGTTTTTATTCTTGAATATCCACTTGGTACCAATCATATTTATCTCCTTTGGTCTAGGCACAAGATACCACACATAATTCTTAACAAATTGCTGAACTTCTTCTTGCATAACATTAATCCAATCACTATCTTGAAGAGCTTCTTTTATATTTTTAGGTTTCAAGGAAGATGCATAACATTCATACGAAACGTCATTCTTAGCCTTTCTCCGTGTCACCATCATTTGATCAACAGATCTATAACATTATCTAAAGGATGGTACAATTTTACCCTTATAGATGGTTCTTTAGAAGGAGTCTGCTGAACATCACAAATTTGATCATGTGATTCTATAGGACTTTAAGTATCATCATTAACCACATTGTCCTCTTTCTCAACCTCAAAAGTATCATTATCCAATATAGAGAATGGCTCACTATCTTTCTCCTCAGCAGACATTGGAGACTCACCAACACATGAGTCATCAATCAGTACATTTGCAGATTTCATCATAGTTTGAGTTCTAAGGATAAACACCTATATGCTCGACTAGTCAATGAATAACCCAAAAATATTTCTTCATCACTCTTAGACTCAAACTTCCCAATAGATTCACGATCTCTAAGAATATAACATTTTGCTCTAAAAATCTTGAAATATTTCACATTGGTTTCTTGCATAAGGAGTTTTTAAGGTGCCAAGCCTAAGATAAACTCTATTTGAGGTATAACACGTTGTGTTCACCGCCTCGGCCCAAAAATACCTAGGAACATTCCTACCCTATAGCATAACATTGGTCATTTCCTGAATAACCCTATTCTTCCTATTAACTGCTCCATTTTGTTATGGAGTTTTTGGTGCTTAAAATTCATGTTTTATTCTTCTCTCATCATAAAACACTTCAATTTCTAAATTTTCAAACTCTCGTCCATGATTACTCCTTACTCTAGAAATCAAACAATTTTTCTCAGTCTGAAATCTTAAACAAATCCTCCTAAAACTTTCAGGAGCTTCAGACTTTTCACTCAAAAATCCAACCCATGCAAGCTTTAAGTAATAATCCACCATGACAAAAATATACCTCTTTCCTCCTTTGCTCATTGTCTTAGTGGGACCCATTAAATCAATATGCAACAGCTCTAAAGGTCTAGAAGTACCAATGACATTTGTTTCTTTGTGCTGACATCTGACTTGTTTACCCTTCTGACATGATTCACACACAATCCCTTTTGCATAACCAAGTTTAGGGACTCCCTTATAAATTTCACTCTTAGTAATTTTTGTTAATTCACGAAAATTAACATGTCACATCCGCTGATACCAAATTTCAACTTCATTAAGTTTAACTCTATTGTATAACAATTCAGAATTAGGAAAATGCAATAACAATTATCAGTTGAACGCATACCTTCCATTACACAATTCCCAGAAGAGTCAATGATCGAACACTTATCAGGTGAAAAAGTGACCTTATGATTGTTATCATATATCTGACTTATGCTCAACAAATTTGCTTTAAGACCCTCTACATAAAGCACATCTTCTAGTTTAGGTAGACCAGGAATCACAATAGTACCTTTTCCTTTAACATTTGACTTCTTTCTATCGCCAAACGTTATTATCCCTCTATGACACTCCTCGAGAAATCCAAAAAATGACTTATCTCCAGTCATATGCCTAGAACATCCACTATCCAGATACCAAAAAGTAGATTTTCATGCTCTAAGAGAAATATGAACTACAAGACAGTGTAGCTCACCTTTGCGAATCTATGCCTTCTTCATCTTCGGAACTCCATCCACCAATCTTGACAAATTCTTCATTTTTTCATTCAGCATTCGAATTTGATCTTGAACATGATCTCCATGTTGAACTCTTTGTTCCTTCAGTAACTTCAACACCTTCCCTCGCAGCTTAAAACACCTTGGTCGAATGTGACCTCTGACACTACAATTGTGACAGACATGAACAAATCTCTGAACTCTATCAGTCAACCTCCTATGATATCTAGTGGTAAGAGAAGGCTTGCTTTCAATAGGTCTTTTGACATAGGCTTGAACACCAGGATTCCAATTTGAATTTCCTTGTGAAGAACTAGACGCTACATGGGAGGCCTTTACAAAGGCGGTTTTTGCAACAACATTCGAATTCGACATAACTCCAACAAAACCCAAACCCTTTGTATTTTCTACTGATTTTCCCTTACTCAATATCTCATCAAGCTTAAGGGTTCCTTCATACCATTTACAAAGGGTTAATTTATCATCGTTCAGCTCTTTTTCCAAATTCTCAATCTCAGTAGATTTCTCAACCACTTCCTTATTGAGATCATTTACCAAATTCAATGCCTGAGTTCTTTCTAGTTTAGATTTTTTCAAATCCTCAACCAACTTGGCCTTTTGAGTCTGTAAGAGATTTTGAGTTTTAGAACTATTGACTAATTCATCTTTTAAAGAATGTAATTCTTTGTCCATGTTGAGATTTTTAATCAACAGTTTCATGTGATTTTTATGAAATTGTGCGGTCTTATCAAGTTATTTGTCATAAGACTCTTGAAGCGTATCATCACAACCTTCATCACTCTCAGAACCTTCTTCTTCAGAGATCGCCCAACTTGTACCAACTTCTCTAAACTCCTTGCTCTTTGCAGGAAACATAATAAAATTCTTAGAATCATCACCTACTTCCGATTCTGTCGCATCACTAGCTAATCCATTGTCAGAGTCATTATCCCAACTGATAGCTAATCCTTTGGATTTCTTCGAAGTGTTTGCACACTCTGCAGCTATATGACCATATCCTTAACATTCAAAATATTTGGGTTTCTTCTTTTTAGGATTAGACTTTTCCTTCCTAGTTTGAGTCTTATTTCTACTTCTAGACTCACCCAACTTATCCCAAAATTTTTATCCTTGGCCATTATGTTTAGCCCTAACAAATTTTTTCAACCTCTTAGCAAACATGACTTTATCATTCAAACTCAACTCACTTTCATCATCAGGTTCAACATGATCCTCCCTAGTGGTTTTGAAAGCTATGTTTTTTTCTTTTGTGCCACTAGCCTTCTTAGGGGGATTTTTGAACATCTCTATCTCATAAGATTTTAAATTTCCAGCCAATTCTTCAACCTTAATTTCTGTAAGACTCATGACCTCTGAGATGACAGTGACCTTAGATAAAAAACGTTCAGGACGAGACCTAAGGGTTTTCTTTACTATGGTAGTCTCATGAATAGGCTCACCTAGGTTATGGCAACCTCTTACAATATCAATTAACCTAGCCTCAAAGTCGGTGAAGACCTCATCCTCCTCCATCTTCAGCTGCTCAAATCGAGAATTCAGAATTTGAAGTTTTGATTGTTTAACCTTCGAAGTTCCTTCATGAGTAACTTGGAGAATGTCCCAAGCTTTCTTGGCAATTACGCACGTAGCAATACTCTTGAACTCACTCGGAGTAACAGCATTGTATAACGCATTCAACGCCTTCGAGTTCCAATTCATGCTATTCATCTCGACAACAGTCCACTCGCTTAACAGTTTTCCTTTCACTTCATTAGTCACGTCGTCTTTCACAGTGGGAGGTGAGTATCCTACTTCCACAACATTCCACGCTCTCTCATCTAAAGATTTTATAAACGCTCTCATTCTCGCTTTCCAATATATGTAATTCAACCCATCAAACAAAGGGGATCTAGATATGGAACCTCCTTCACGAGGCATCTCCGTCGTCTAATTTCACGATCTAACCCTAGGTAGTTAACTTAAATCGGGGCAACCACGCTCTGATACCAATTAAAATTACCTAGACGATAATGTAAACAACCTAGAGGGGGGGTGAATAGGCTTTTTGTCCATTTTTTATGATCAATTAAAATTATTTATCAAAAATTCAATTTTAATTAGTCACAAACCCTAATTCTCAATTTAATTCTCAAAAATAGATCAATCAAGGAAATATGAATATAAGGGCATAAAATAAATAATGAGAAGACACAAAGATTTTTTACATGGAAAACCTTGGAAAGACTCCAAGTAAAAACCACGAATACATTCAGGAATCGATGCACTATGAATAAGAGATTTTGTACAGACTCTGTGAAAATAGAACTTACAACCGCTGTAATTTGTTATTCTTCAGTCGACGTTTGAAAGTCTAGATTCACTCACGCTCCATAAAGCTCTTGCTCTGATCTCCGTACTCTGACGGCTCTACTTCTCAACATATCAAAATCACCACGAAGCCTCCTACTTTGATCTTCGCACTCAGACGGCTCCGCTTCTCGAAACGGATCAACACAACCTCGTTGCTATAGATGGTGTGTGAATTTTTCAACAACTATACCATTCGTGCATAGAAATCATCGATGTAGAAGCACGATTGAAGACGTCCAAAAATAAAAGAGAACTTGTGTATCTCTAATCACTCAGTAATATTCTCTCACCATATGTATATCTCTGTAGAAGAAGAAGATGAAGCTGTAAAAAACTTGCAGAGAATTCTTAAAGACGTGTCTCCTCTTGTTGTAGACTTGGGTATTTATAGACAATGATGATCCAAACCATAAGTTTGCCATTTCTCATAATTTCACATCCAAACCCTATATTATGATGAATATATTGTATATAGAACGCACTTTGATGTATATAAGTCGTGGTCATATCATAAAACCAACCCCGGAAAAATTTGGACATCGCAGGCAAAAATAGTCAAAAACTTGTTGCGCGTACATCCTAGCGTAAAAATGTGTTTTCTAGCCACTTTTTGAAACTGAAAGCGTAGGCTTAAGCGTAGACATTTTTGTTAAAACCACTTTTCTTCACAATTGCGCCAAAATGACCTTCTTGAACCCACAATACTTTTTGCTTAAAGTGACGGCTTTGGAAAATATCATTTTTGCGCAGGAGACATTTTACCTCAATATGCTTACTTTCGTGCTTCACTTGTATTCTTCATTACTTCAATGCTTGATTCTATCTTTTACAAAGCTTATCGATGTTATTGAAACCAAACCAACCTATCTAACACTCAACATGGTTATTGTCTAGAACATGACATAAATAAACAATACACAAAAATGTTCTTACAGATGTGTTCAAGAAATGGAAGGCTATATATGATAGAGAATGAGACGGGTTTGAAGATAAAAAGGTTAAGATTCGACAATGGTGGAGAATATCAGGACACCGAGTTCAAAAAATTTTGCTATTGAGAACGGTATTCAATTGGAGAAGACTGTTCCACGTACACCACAGGAAAATGGTGTAGCAAAACGTATGAAACGGACATTGACTGAGAGAGCCAGAAGCAAGCGCATTCATGTAGGGTTACCGAAATAGTTCTGGACAGAAGTAGTCAGTACAAAAGCGTATCTTATCAACCGAGGTCCATCAGTACCATTGGAGCACAGAATACCAGAAGAGGTATGGAGTGGTAAAGAGGTAACACTTTCACATTTAAAAGTTTTTGGTTGTGTTGTATATGTACATGTTAGTGATAATGTGAGGGATAAGCTTGATCCCAAGTCACAGAAATATACTTTCATTGGCTACGGCGGTGATGAGTATTGCTATCGCATGTGGGATGATCAGAACCGTAAGGTGATCCGAAGCAAAGATGTAGTGTTCAATGAAAAAGTGATGTACAAGGATAGGCACATAACTACCTTAGAGCCTATAGCACAGAGTGATCCTGTGTGTTAAGTTAGATGATGTTCAAGACAGTGAGAGTACTCAGTCAAAAGAACAGATTGAAGATGGCACTACTCAATAGGATGATACACTGCAGTCTCTGAATCCTATTCCTGTACCTAGGAGGACTTCACGGCCGTATGTGCCGAATAGGAGATATATGAATTATTTGTTTCTCATAGATGGAGGTGAACCAAAATACTACCATGAAGCATTCAGTGCAGTAGATGCGAGCCAGTGGGAGCTTACGATGGAAGATGAGATAAAGTCTCTTATCTTCAACAAAACATGGAAGCTAACCAAGCTACCGGTAGGAAAGAAAGCTCTCCATAACAAATGAGTCTACAGGGTCAAAGAAGAACATGATGGTTCTAAGAGGTACAAGGCGAGACTCGTAGTAAACGGTTTTCAGCAGAAAGCAGGAATCGACTACACCGACATATTTTCTCCGGTTGTGAAATTGAATACCATTCATTTAGTTCTTAGCATTGTTACAGCAGAGGGTTTGCACCTAGAGCAGTTAGATGTCAAAACTGCTTTCCTCCATGATGACCTAAAAAAGGAGATTTATATGCAGCAGCCGGAAGGTTTCTTAGTGATAGGTAAAGATAAACTTGTGTGTAAGTTGGAAAAGAGCTTGTATGGTTTGAAACAAGCTCTAAGACAGTGGTACAAGATGTTCAATGGATTTATGTAGAGACATGATTACAACAAGTGCAATGCTGACTATTGTTGTTACTTTAAGAGGTTTGACACAAGTTACATCATCCTCCTACTTTATGTTGATGACATGTTAGTAGTTGGGTCTGATTTTGCATAAATCAGCAAGTTGAAGAAGAAGTTGGCAAATGAGTTCGAGATGAAGGACTTATGCGCAGTGAAGCAGATTCTTGGTATGAGAATCAACAGAGACAAGCAGAAGGGTACTTTGCAGTTGTCTCAGGCTGACTACGTTGAACGGGTTCTGAATAGGTTTAATATGAGTGATGTTAAGCCGGTTAGCACACCTTTGGCTAGTCACTTTCGATTATCCAAAGAGCAGTCTCCCAAGTTAGAAGCAGAAAGGAACAACATGGCCAGTGTTCCATACGCTTCAGCCATTGGTAGCTTGATGTATGCGATAGTTTGTACTAGACCAGATATTGCATATACAGTGGGAGCAGTCAGCAGGTTCATGTCCAATCCAGGGAAGACTCACTGGGAAACAGTGAAGTAGATATTACAATATCTACGAGGTACCACCAATAGATGCCTTTGTTTTGGTAAAGGCAAAGTGAATTTACATGGCTATGTAGATTCAAATTTCGCTGGTGAGATAGACTACAGAAGAAACACTATTCGTTATGTCTTTACAGTAGGTACTACAATACTTAGTTGGATTTCATAGTTACAGAAAATCATAGCATTATCTACTACAGAGGTTGAGTATGTAGCCGTGACATAGGCTAACAAAGAAATGGTTTGGTTATAGGGATTGTTGGCAAAGTTGGGATTTGAGCAAGAGAAGAGTTTTTTGCATAATGACAATCAGAGTGCTATACATTTGGCAAATAATTCAACATTTTATTCAAGGACCAAGCATATAGATCTTCATTATCACTTTATCAGATCTCTATTAGAGGATGAAGTGTTGACACTTGAGAAGATTCAAGGAAGCAAGAATTCGGCCGATATGTTGACCAAAGTGGGTCTTCAAGCTTGAAGACAGAAATAAGGGCACCGTATTGCATTGATCATTGATGGAGTTGATTGATGGTGGCAAAGTTGTCAAGTGGGAGATTGTTATATATAAAGGGTGACTCCTTTGTGTTGAAAGTTGTCCCACATCGACTTAAAGGCAAAACCACTTCTATATCCTTCCCTATATATATAGGGCATCTCCTATTATATTGGGTGCACAAATAGAGAGAGAGAATAGTAGAGATACAGTCTAGTATTATTCTTGGAGAGAGTTAGGAATAGTATAAGCTGTTGGCGTGAGTTGTTAATTAAGAGGCAAATCAGAGTTATTATAGGAATAGGAATAAATATAAAATCCCATGATTACAACCCTAACATTTGTATAGCCAAGAATAGGGTTGCTAATCTCTCTATATATGTGTACAATATCTCTGCAAAGAAGATACAAAACATAATGTTTGACATGGTATCAGAGCTACACGATCTCTGGCTCTTGGTTCACGTCAATCCTTAGTTCATAGCCTCCTTCCGCCCACTACCTTCTGATATGGAAGATACCAACACCCCGTCAAAATCTGGTGGCTCTCCCACCGACCCCAATACTCTCCTCTCTGAATTATTCAACACCAAGATGGCTAAAGCTCTATCCAAAACTCAGGCCTCGACCGTGATTTCTGAACCTGCGGCTGTTTCGATTGGCATCAAGTTGGATGGTTCCAACTATGCCTTATGGTCCCAAGTTGTCGAGATGTGCATCTCTGGCAAAGACAAGTTGGACTACATCAATGGTGAGTTACCTTCGCCATCTCCGACCGACCCTTCCTTTCGCAAATGGCGCACTGACAATGCCATTGTCAAAGGCTGGCTGATCAACTCTATGGATCCGGCGTTAATCAGTAATTTCATTCGATTTCCCACAGCCCAACAGGTTTGGGATTCTGTTGCTACCACCTATTTTGATGGTAGTGATACCTCTCAAGTCTATGATCTCCGGCGCCGCGTCTCTCGTCTTCGTCAAGCGGGTGACTCCCTGGAAAAATACTACACAGACTTATAAGGCCTATGGCGTGAGATTGATTTTTGACGTCCCAATCCGATGGAGTACCCTGTCGATATTCAACGCTATAATAATCTCCTCCAAGAAGAACGGGTCTATGTATTCTTGGATGGTCTTGACGACAAATTGGACAATATTCACAGCGACGTATTGCAAATGCACCCGTTTCTCACTATGGAGCAAGCGTATGCCCATGTCCGCAGGGAGGCCCTTTGTCGGGCGGTGATGAACGTCGGTGACCATGAACTACCTCCAGGGGCGGTGCTTGCTTCGAGAGGCCTCAAGCTTGGATTGTCCGGTTTCTCTAGATCGGCTTCTCAGCAAACTGGGAAATCTTCCTCTAAGTCCCGTACCTTATCAGATGGTCTCAAATGCTCTTATTGTGGCAATATGAAACACACACGTGAAAACTGCTTCCAGTTGCATGGGTACCCAAATTGGTGGCACGATCTCCAAGCCCAGAAAAATCAGATACTGCGAGGACGGGTGAAAGCATGGGAAAGGCTGTTGTGGCAGCAGCCGAACCTTACTTCTCTCTCATCCTGGCCACTGCGACACCTAAACTGGACCTTTCTCATGTGGATCCAGGTAACCTATGTCATGCCTTGCTTAGTCATCGCCACGATGTGGATCGTAGTAATTGGCTCATCGACTCTGGGGCCACGGATCATATGACTTTTGATTCAGCGGATTTCTCCCGTCACTCACCTCCAACCAGCATTACGAATGCTAATGGAGTGATCTCACCCGTCACAGGGGCTGGATCCGTGACCCTATCACCCTCTCTTCATTTATCCAATACTTTACTTGCTCTCTCTTTATCCCACAAGTTATTATCTGTTAGCCAAGTTACTACAGATTTAAATTGTGTGGTACAAATGTTTTCTGATTTTTGTCTTATTCAGGATATTCTCACTAAGGAGATAATTGGGCGTGGTACTAAGAGGGGGGGATTGTACTACATGGAAGATTTCAGTTTGGGTTGTGCGCATCATGTGTCTTCTTCACTTGGTTCCACGGCTAGACAGATTTGGTTGTGGCATCGCCGTTTGGGACATCCGTCATTTGGGTACTTACAGCATTTGTTTCCTGATTTATTTTCCAACATGGAGATTTCTGAATTTCATTGTGATATTTGTATTTTAGCCAAAAGTCACTGTGTTCCTTATCCTTTACGCATGAATAAAAGTGATACACATTTTTCTTTAATTCATTCTGATGTATGGGGACCCTCTCCTATATCTACTGTTTCTGGTGTACGTTGGTTTATGTTATTTGTTGATGATTGCACCCGGATGACCTGGCTATATTAAATGAAACATAAGGATGAAGTGTTTCGTGTCTTTCAATCATTTCATGTTATGGTTCAGACCCAGTTCTCTGCTCAGATCCGGATTCTCCGCTCCGACAATGGTGGCGAATATGTTAATCACCATTTTCATTCCTATTTTCAACAACATGGTCTTATCCATGAGACCTCATGTTCCCAGACTCCTCAACAAAATGGGGTCGTTGAACGAAAAAATCGGCATATTCTTGAAACTGCCCAGGCTCTCCTCCTAGGTGCTCATGTCCCCACACGCCATTGGCCCGATGTTGTTACCACTGCCGTGCATTTAATCAACTGTCTTCCTACCAAAATCTTAAACTTTAAGACCCCCTACAGTCCCTATCAGCCTTGGTATCTCTACCTACGACACTAATGCTCCCTCCTCGCATATTTGGGTGTGTGCCGTATGTGCACCTCCATAAGAACCAGCGCACCAAACTTGACCCATGTGTCCTTTGGTGCCTCTTCTTGGGCTATGCTACGTATCAAAAGGGTTACCACTGCTATGATCCTGCTATTAAGCGTACCTATATGATGATGGATGTCACTTTTTTGGAGTCTGAACTGTTCTATCCTCCTTCGGCATCCATTTCTTCTCTTCAGGGGGAGACACTAGATGAAGAATTGAATTGGCTGAGTTTTGACTGGCTTGAAGATCAGAATGACACACCAATAATTGGTGAGAAATCAACAGATACACCAATAATTGGTAAGGAATCAACAGGGCCGGACGTATCCTCTGAATCTAGAGGGCCTTCGGCAATTGAGCACACACCATCAGGAGAAGAACCAGAATCCCCTCATCTTTCAGTGCCTGCAGACCCATCTCCTGAGAATATTCCTGAGGTAAGCAATTTAACTATGCCTTCTGTTATGAATAACATAGATACTTCTGCTAGATATACCTTACCTTTCAGGCATAACCGTGGCAAGCCGCCAAACAGATACTCTCCTGACATTGAGGAAAGTAGGTTGAGGTATCCAATTGCCAACTATGTTTCCACCAGAAAGCTACCTGAACCTCTCAAGACATTCGCACATGAGCTTTCCACATGTCATATTCCCACTACAGTTCAGGAAGCATTAACGGATCCCAAGTGGACTCAAGCGATAGAGGAAGAAATGGGGGCACTACTAAAGAATCAAACATGGACCTTGGTTCCATTTCCTAAAGGAAAGAAAATAGTAGGGTGCAAGTGAGTCTTCTCTGTTAAGCAAAAGGAAAATGGATCTATAGAACGATACAAGGCAAGGCTAGTCGCAAAGGGATACACTTAGACATATGGTGTAGATTATCAAGAAACCTTTTCGCCGGTAGCCAAGTTCAATACAGTCAAGGTCCTGTTATCTCTCACCGCCAACTTGGACTGGCCATTGCATCAGTTTGATGTAAAGAACGCATTTCTCCACGGTGACCTTAAAAAAGAAGTCTACATGGATACTCCTCTTGGATACATAGCATCTTCAAAAGCTGAAGTTGTGTGCAAATTGCAGCGAGCACTGTATGGTCTAAAACAATCACCTCGCGCTTGGTTTGGGCGGTTTAGTCTGGCAATGAAGAAGTATGGCTTCCGCCAAAGTAATTCAGATCATACATTATTTCTGAAGCATCAACGGGGCAAGGTAACAACTTTAATTATATATGTCGATGATATGATCATCATAGGGGATGATACAGAGGAAATAGCTAAGCTTTAGAAACAATTGGCGACCGAGTTTGAAATGAAAAATCTAGGAGGACTTAAAGATTTCCTGGGAATAGAGGTTGATAGATCAAGGCAAGGTATATTTCTTTCCCAGCGAAAATATATAATAGATTTGTTGTGTGAGGTTGGAAGTCAACGGACACCCCAATCACTCAGAACCACAAGCTTGGAGACTATCCAAGCCAAATACCAACGGACAAAGGAAGGTACCAAAGATTAGTTGGTAAACTTATTTACCTCTCACACACCCGTCCTGATATTGCTTTCGCAGTGAGTGTAGTAAGTCAATTCATGCACCAACCTAGTAAGGATCATATGGAAACAGTTATCCGGATTTTACGATACTTAAAATCCTCTCCGGAAAAATGGCTTATGTTCTCGAAAAATAACCATCTCAGAGTTAATGGTTATACATACGCAGATTGGGCAGGGAACACCACAGACAGAAGATCCACCTCAGGTTACTTCATGTTTGTCGGGGGGAATCTTGTTGCATGGAGAAGTAAAAAGCAAAAGGTGGTGGCATTATCAAGTGCTAAAGCAGAATTCCGTGGAATGTCTAAGGGACTTTGTGAACTCCTGTGGCTCAAAAGACTTCTAACTGAAATTGGTTTGCTCCTACCTCCGAGATGGATCTCTTTTGCGATAATAAGGCAGCTATTGCTATTGCTCACAATCCTATCCAGCATTATCGTACCAAACACGTGGAGATTGACAAACACTTTATCAAAGAAAATCTCGAGGCTAAAATAATTCGGTTTCCATTCGTGAAGTCTGAATACCAACTAGCGGATATTCTTACAAAGGCTGTATCAAGCAAGGATTTCTACAACTCACTTGACAAGTTGCGTGTTGAAGATATGGAGGCTTCCACTTAAGGGGGAGTGTTGGCATGAGTTGTCAATTAAGAGACAAATCAGAGTTATTATAGGAATATGAATAAATATAAAATCCCATGATTACAGCCCTAACATTTGTATAGCCAAGAATAGGGTTGCTAATCTCTCTATATATGTGTACAATATCTCTGCAAAGAAGATACAAAACAGAATGTTTGACATAAGCTTATATTATTCCGGTGATACAGGCGTGAGTATACATTCTATGTGTGCGTGTGTTTGATTTGTTGAATAATCCCTTGTAATCCTCTCTTTGATCAATAGTGAAACGGTGCTCTCAGTGGACATAGGCATATTTTGGCCGAACCACTATAAATCTTTGTGTCCATTGTTTGGTGTATGTTTGTATGCATTTTCTGATTTGCAGGTACACCCGACTTATAACAGTGTTCTTGGGTGGGTGTAAAAACCCTAACAGTATAAAAGCCAAGAGAGTTTAAGAAGCTTACAAAAGAGCCACAAAGGGAGCCATAACCTATAAAAGGGAAACAAGATCGAAAACCTTGGATTAAGAACCCTGATATACGCTGATTGTTCAAAAAATATGTATATATGGGCTGAAGATATGAAACTAAAAAAACCCAACTTCAAATAAATATCAAAATAATACAAATATAAACTATTTAATTAAAGGAGTATGCGCAAATATCCACTAAATAAAAATAATTTATTATTAATAAAAAAGAGTTAACCTTGTTTACATATTAATTACTACTTTATTTAGCTTGTGTGACTCCGAACTTTACATATATAATTTGTGAATGGCTAATGCAAATTAGAAGTCTGTTTGGTTGCGCAGATTATAAATTGAATTGGAATTGGAATTGGAATTTCACAGTATTTCAATTGTACAAATGCAATTCGAAATATACTTTTTGAATAATTTTATTATCTTCTACATTCAAATGGGTTTGGAATTGAAATTAGAATTAAATTAGACAAAATATATATATATATAAAGGTATAAGTATGTAAGTATACGCGTAAATGTATATGTGTGTATATGCATGTACGTATGTGGATGTGTATATATGTGTGAGTTTATACGTATGTATTTATATATGTATATGGGTATGTGTGGCCATATATATGGGTCTATGGGGACAAAACCAAGCACGGAGGCACGCCCATGCCGTAGGGTGCACTGTAACCCATGAATTTTTTCTTTCTTTTTATTTATAATACTAAATGAAAATTTTTAAGGGAATTATAGGAAAAAATAAGATTTGTCCCCATTAATTTTTTAAAAAAATTTCTGCTTATTGACCCTAATGTCAAGTTTGTCCCCCCATTACATTTTTTCCTGGCTCCGTCCCTATACATGACCCATATAGATGTCTATGTATATATATTTGTATATATAGGTATATATATATATGTGTGTGTGTAATTTTTTTTATATATATAGACGTAAATATATATAGACCTTTATGTAGATATATGTATGTTTGTTTGTTGCTGTGAAAAGTTAATTGTCACGGAGAGAGTATTTACTGGGTTGAAGACTTGGAATTGGAATCACAACTTGTCTTGTGCAATTCAAGTTGTGAAATTGGAATGCAATCCCAATTCTAAAATATTTTGTTGTATACAAACACTAGATTTGGAATTAAACCTCCCAATTCCAATCCCAAGGCTTCAATTTCGCTTCGCCAAACGGACCCATAGTGTAAACTTGAATTTTTACTAGTAGCGGTTTTCCATTTTTTTGTAAGTTTATCGAATAAAAAATGATTAATTACTTCAATTATATATGTATGGTGATCAATTAGGCAGAAAGGCATAGGTCAGTCATTTGCGCCAATAACTTAAGTAAAATAAAACAAGTATACCCTTGTAAATTTGTTTATGCAATCGATAGTTAGACATATACAAATAATTGCTGAAGTTTTGAACCAGTATGCGCATGTTATTAAAACATTTAAAGTTGACTACAACGGAAAATTAAATTGTATTTATATTTAAAAAATTTATTTACCGAAAAAAAATATTAATTTGTATTAAAAACTTTCTAACTTAATAAAAAAAGGGCACAGATGGATGTTGAGAGAATGTTGACACTTGGAAAGGATCTGTACACTTTGAGAGGCCGAATCATTCACAAGTTGGTTATAAGCTATGAAGCATGTACACTTTGTCTGAGGGAATCGTATCCGTGTTTGAGTCCCGTGTCAGACACTCGGACACGTGTCTAACGCGTATCCATACAGTTAGAGCAAGCTTAACAAATGGACAATTCAAGAACACGTTTAGGACAATTCCAGAACACGTTTTAGATACTTTAATGACACGACAAGGTAATTTTTATTTAAATTTAATATAACTTAAAAATACATTATGAATTAATTAAAATATAAAATTATACTTAAGCAAACAATAATAAAATATATAAAAATTAAAAATTAAATGCGTAATAAATTAATTTTATATAAATAAAATAAAATAATTTATTTAAATATAAATAAATAATTATTGTTTTATTTTTTGACATCTTCGTACCGTATCGTGTCCTATTTTTTTAAGGTTTTTCGTATCGCCGTATTCGTGTTGTGTTGGGTCGTGTCCGTATCAGTTCTTCATAGGCCATAAAGTGGAAGATCGACTATGATATGGCCAAAGGAAGAGAGAAACTGTAGGGGTTCTGATTTAAATTGATATAGAAATAGTTTCTACACTTGCTAACACAAAAATGATGATGATGATTTTATTGCTTTTTCTCTCAATTACAGAACTGTAGAAAGAAGAAGAGAAGGGAAGAGAAACAGTACAAACAACTTGCAAATCACTCTTTCTTTCTCTAGGAATTTATCTCTCTAAGTTCCCCCATCCACCTAAAATGAGACCCTGACCTCTTATTTATAGACCTCGGGTCAGACATAAGTTAGTGTCATATCAGCACCAATCCGCACCTAGACACCAATCCGCGCCTGGGCACCAATTTGCATCTGGGTACCAATCCGCGAACACCCCTCCTCGCAACTATCCTTGCGAGGCCATTTTATGATTCCGCAACTTTGGTCTCGGGGTCCATATTCATTTGGGCACTTTATACCCTCTATTTCTGATGTCATACCCTTTTCCCTTCCTAGGTCACGACCTTTTGCGCGCGTGTTCCTTTTCATGACCTTGAGTGCCATTAGCTTACCTAATGTACTTTCCTTAAATAACAACAAGCAAGGTTGAGATCCTACACTTGCACTTTCAAGTTGCTCCTTTAGGCTCCAATATAGCACTCCCTACGCGAGTAGAACATAGGGCTTTGGGTTTTGATCATAGATACGCCTTTAATCGAACCCCCCAAGGATCACCTTTTTGTAGCGCCCTTTACTCGCATATCTCCCTCAAAAATGCCCTGGGCCTATTCCTAGCCTCTTAGCACTTTGATCCTATCATTACACGGCCTTATATGCGTAATGACCTGTAGCTCGCGATGTACGCTTCGCGAGCCACCCTTTATATTTTCCCCCTTTTCACTTTAGTACTTGGCCAAGTACTAAAGCGCATTTACTCTTTCTGAATCTGAAGTCTTTTCCCTCAAATTCCATCAAGAGCTCAATCCGCGACCTACTCTTGTGCGGCTAGCCTTGTGCCTGTTCGCCTTCCGCAGTAATAAATGCACCCTTTTGGGTTTTCGCGCCCCCTTTTATATAAAACTACTCCTTTGTAAAAAATGAAGTTACCACAAACTATCCTATTTAATTTCATGTTTAGGAGTAGTTATAGTATAGATGCATACAACAGTCATACTAATGGCAGATGGATTGTAGCGAGTACGGACCGATTGCATCCTTTTTGGGACTAGGTAACTGCTTGTAGCGTTACTAGTCTGATTCATATAAGTTGTACTGCTCTCTTGCAATAATATAATTAAAGGAATACATTATAAGTCTAGTGGTGGAGTTGGAATTCAACCCTAGACTTGTTTATCCTGAGTGAAACCAAAAACAATTATCTTTATTTTATTTTATGTTTAATAGTTTAATCAAACAAACCAATTAAACAACTTTTATAAATATAATTCAATTTGCTAATTATAATTATTTGAAATACGACTTTGATATCTGTGGTTCGATACTCTTTCTACCCAACTATACTATATACTACTCGCATACTTGCGACTGGGAGGTTAAAACTAGATCGTGTTAATTCCTTATTTTTAACACTATTATTTTCACACGTTTGGAACCTATCAATTACCAAAAATTATATACAAATTTAAAATTTGTAATTTGATGTTAGCTAGAAGCTTAACAATGATTTATAATTTATCACAAAAGTTTTTCTAAATGTAATATCTTGAAGTCTATTACGAACCCGAAGTCTCATAATGATTAATGACCAGAAGTCTATTAATTTTGTGCCAACCTAAAGTTGCGCCAACTTAATGCATTATTGTTTATGGATTTTATATGATGAAACACTGTTTTTAATTCAATTAATTAATTTTTTCTCATCATTTTAATTTAAAGGTATCAACATGTCTAATCTAACAAAGCTTGAGTTTGTTGCGCTCATTATTGATGGAAATAATTATCTATCTTGGGTATTGGATGCTGAAATTCACCTAGATGCTAAAAGTATAGAGCATACCATCAAAGAGGAAAATCAAGCTTCGTCTCAAGATCACGCGAAAGCTTTAATTTTTATCAAGCATCATATACATGAAAAACTAAAATCTGAATACCTTACAATTAAGAATCCATTACTATTGTGGCAATAGTTGAAAGATCGATATAAATACCAAGTTGAAGTATCATTCCGAAAGCCCAATCTGATTGGATACATTTGTGGGTGCAGGATTTCAAGACTATAAATCAATATAATTTTGCCTTGTTCAAAATCAATTCGATTTTACAATTGTGTAAATATCCAATCTATGATGCAGGCTTGATAGAAAAAATATTATCCACTTTCCACTCGACTAACTTGCTCATTCAGCAGCAGTATAGGGAATGATTGTTCTCAAAATATTCTCAATTGATCTCTTGTTTATTAGTTACTAAACAAAATAACGAGCTTTTCCTAAGGAACCACCAAAGTTGTCCAACTGAATCCATGTCATTCCCAGAAGCGAATGCAACCACAACTCATAATAATCGCCGACATTATGGTCGTGGATGATATCGTGGAAAGGGATACAATAAGTATCTCGGGACTCGTGACTCTTTCAAAATTCCCCAAAGGAATTCCATAAACAGTCACCAGAAGTGGTCCAATAATAAGCAATACAAAGGGAAAAGTGCCTATAACAAACCTGTTGAGAACTATGGTGATAAGCCTTGTTTTCAATATGGTGTGAGAGGACATTAGTCGTTTACCTGTCATACGCCAAGGCACTTAGTGGATCTATATTAAGCTGCTATGAAAGAGAAAGATAAAGGAAAAGAGAAAGAAATCGATACAAACTTTATAGATGATTTTATGGATGATGACCTACCTATAGACATATCTAGTCTAGATGTTTCAATTTTTTTTGTGGATCCTATGATATAATAGATCATCTGAGTGGTAATAAGGATATCTAAACAAATAATCTGAGTGGTAATAAGGATGTGTAAACAAATAAAGTCCATTTAGAGTTGGCTTGGACTGACTTGTGTGTTTATCTAAAAAGGGTACCTTTAAAATATGTGTTTTTGTATATGATATATCATAATTGGTCTAAGTGTGCTTATGTATCTCATTTTCTATATGTTTTTTTTTAATAAATGACTACTTTTGCATAACTTGATTTTTATTTGTGTAGAAGGTATGGATATATCGAATGTGTTGCCTGAGTCTCAAATAAATAATGAAGATATATGTCTGGCAGACAGTGCTACGATGCATTCGATATTTTGAGATAAGAAATATTTTCTAATATAACACTAGCAAAGAATAATGTCAATACAATATCAGGTCCTGCAGACCTGATTGAATGTTCCGGAAGAGCCAACATTTTACTGCCTTGTGGAATAAATTTATGTCTTGATGGTGCATTATACTCCTCAGATCCAGGAGAAATCTGTTGACTTTTAAAGATATTCGGCACAATGGATATCATATTGAGACTATAAATGAAGGCAATATTGAGTATCTTTGCATTACATCTATTATTTCATGTCAACGCATGTAATTGAAAAACTTCCTGCTTTCTCTTATGGGTTGTATTATACAACTATCAAAACAATTGAATCATATGTAGTGTTGCACCCGAAGTGCTCTTGACTCAGAAATGTTTAAACTTTAGCATGATCGGTTAGGTCACCCAGGATCAATAATGATGCACAAGATTGTTGAGAATTCACATGGGCATACTTTACAGAATCAGAAGATTCTGTTGACAAGTGATTTTTCGCGTAGTGCATATTTTCGAGGTAAATTGATAGTCAAACCATCTGTCCTAAAAATAAGTGTTGAAATAGCTGATGGGCGTCAGGTGTGTGCAAAATATGTGGTTAAAAATGACACATTAACGACACTTTAGGTTTTACCCTTCTGCAAGCGCATAGATCAATTGTAGACAGTTTTGCTTGAGTAGGGGAATATCGATCCCACAGAGACGAGGATTGTTCACTTCAATAGTCTAAAAACACTTAATTATATTTTTCTGAAAAGAGTTTATTTTTGTGAATTATCTAATACTAATGAAAATAAAACAGAAAACAATAATGAATAATGGTTGTGATTTAGAGAGAGAACATTAGGGTTTCCTCACTCCACCACTAGCCGCATAACATAGTCCAAATTCTATTTCAATTGCATGAGGGCGATCCATTGACTGTGAATCAGGTCCCACCGCGCCAATAGTTTGACCCCAAAAAGGATTACTCTCAATAGGATCGCGACAACCTATCTCAAGACTAAACTGATTAGTGCATGCCAACTACTAACAGAAAGTAAATGCAGAAAAGTAAATTAAAGCATGAAAATAAACTAAAGCATATCTATATCAGTTTGTCAGGGCATAGCCTGTGTCAACCTAGGGTTTCGAGTTTTATGACCACCATTGTATAGAAAATCACAGATTAAGCATCCGAGTTCCAGCCCATAGTGAATAATTGTGATTGTGTAAGATAAATATATTCAAAAAGTCTAAGACAATAATCAATTCAAATATATAAACTTGTATCACGAATAAAAACGATCTCTCATCTAACATAATCATCACAGTATAGTCACAGTTTCCCCTCTCTAAAATTGAATATAAAACTAGAACTACATTACTTGGCTAGGGTTTTGCGAGAAAACCCTAGATACCGAATTAGTTGATCATGACGGAGAGAATCTGCATTCTCGGTGTAGAAACGCTCTTCATGACCTTCTTCTCCGGATCTCTAGGTCTTCAATTGTGGTTCTCTTGTATGGAAACAAGTCTAAACTTTGAACCTAAGAACTCTATGAATGAACGTGTATGAAAATCATAACCAGAACTTTAAACCTAACCCTCTCATATTTATAGACAAGTGAAGGAAACCCTAAATGGTTGCCCTTTTCTATAATTTCATAATACATGAATAATATATCTAAAATATGATGGAAATATGTGCATAAGCCTGTATATAGAGGTCTGGAATCATCGATCACTTAAAATATCGAAGCAGGGTCAAAATTGGAAATTTTCGAAACAACTTCTGCACGTAAAGGGATCACGTGGCCACAAGGTGGGACCTACGCTCCTGACCTATGCTTGGGCGTAGGTCTAGGGCGTAGGGTCCTTCTTTGGCTCACAAACCAAAGCATAACTCAGGTCCACTCTGCCTCTTTTTCCTTTGACGACGTAGGATATGATGCATCTTTTACTGTAAAAACTCATTTTTTTCATATTTGAGCTAGACTAGTCGCCTTTGACTCCCGATGCTTTTGAGTGAAGTAATAATGTCTGAAAATGACATTTTTGCCCTTCGATGAGATAATGATATCGGAAAATGACCATTTTGCCCTATGGTAGCTCTTCTTTATTCTAGCACACCTCTTGATTTCTTTCTCGAGATAGAAATGAACACAAACTCAATTAATTTACCGAGATTAGCTCTGTTTCTTCAATAAGCTCCTGAACATGCTTACACACACAAACGGGATAAAAATATCAAGTAACAGATTGTAAAGACATAACAAATGTAAGATAGGGGCGAAAATTGACCAATATTGAGCACCTATCAACAACTTCCTTTTTGCAAAGAATTCAAGGAGATATTTGTGGACCAATCCATCCACATTGTGGACCTTTTAAATATTACATGGTTTTGATAGATGCCTCAACCTGATGGTCTCATATGAGTTTACTATCTACTCGTAATATTTCATTAGCTAAACTCCTTAGTCAAATCATTCGATTGTGAGCACATTTTCCTGACTACCCAATTAAAAAATACGATTTGATAATACTGGAGAATTCACATCCCAAACATTTGATAATTATTGTTTGTCAAATGGCATTGATGTTGAACACCCTGTTGCACATACTCATACACAAAATGGTTTAGAAGAAGCCTTTATTAAACATCTTCAGTTGATTGCTAGACCATTATTTATGAGAATAAAATTACATGTTTCTGCTTGGGGACATGCCATATTTCATGCAGCATCTTTAGTTCGCATTCGACCAAATGCATACCTTAAATTTTCTCCACTTCAACTTGTTCTTGGTTATCAACCAAATATCTCTCACTTATGGATTTTTAGTTGTGCTATTTATGTTCCTATTGCACCACCGTAGCAAAGTAAGATGGGTCCATAACATAGACTGGGTATTTATGTTGGTTTTGATTCACCTTCTATTATTAGATATCTTGAACCTATAACAGGTGATATTTTTAAGGCACGGTTTGTTGATTGTCACTTTGATGAGGCAGTTTTTCCACCATTAGGGCGAGAAAAGATGCAGTTAATAAAGCAACCTAAAGCCACTTGGAATGCCATAGAATTATCACATTTTTATCCATACACAAAACAATGTGAACTAGAAGTTCAAAAGATCATTCATCTGCAAATAATTTCAAAAAAACTATTGGATGTATTACTGACACAACAAAGGTAACAAAATCACATATACCCCTTGCAAATGTCCCGGCTCGAATTGATGTGCTTGTAGCTAAACTTATGAGTTATGCAACAAATGCATCTCAAACATGCCAGAAGCGTAGTAGGCCTGTTGGTCCAAAAGATAGTGATCTCTGGAAGAGGAAAGTATAAGAGAAAGTGAACAAAGATAGCAATGTCCCAGAAGTGACACAAACCCCAGAAGAAGTTATGTCCCCAATAGTGTAATATGCCCCAAAAGAGGCACCGGTACCAGAAAATACTGAGATCTCCATAAATTATGGAGAAGTATGGAATAGAAATGAAAAACTCATCGATGATGAATTCTGTTATCTTGTTGCTCTTGAAGTAGCAACAAGTATTGAGGATCCCGGGCCTTAAACTGTCAATGAGTGTCGACAAAGAAAAGATTGGTTAAAATGGAAAGAGGTTATCTAGGCTGAATTAGATTCACTGATGAATTGCCAAGTTTTTAGACCTGTAGTCCTTACACCTGAAGTTGTCTAGCCTAATGGGTAGAAATAGGTATTTGTGCGGAAACGAAATGAGAAAAATGAAATTGTGATATACGTACAAAGCCCGCCTTATTGCTCAAGGTTTCTCAAAAAGGCCTGGAATTGATTATGAGGAAACATATTCTCCTGTAATGGATGCAATTACATTTCATTTCCTAATCAATTTAACAGTCTCTGAAGGACTGGATATGCGATTAATGGATATTGATACAACATATCTAAATGGATCACTTGATAGTGATATATATATGAAAATCCCTAAAGGATTTAAGTTGCCTGAAACAACTCATTCAAAACCCACATGTACTCGATCAAATTACAATGATCATTGTATGGGTTAAGGCAATCTGGACGCATGTGGTACAATCACCTTTCCGAATACTTATTAAAAGAGGGATATGCGAATGATCCTAATTGCCCATGCGTATTCATTAAAAAATCATTATCTGGATTTGCTATTATTGCAGTATATGTGGATGATCTGATGTATGCATTTCTGAAGAAAATGAAAATACTAGAACATACCTGAAGAAAAAATTCGAGATGAAAGATCTAGGAAAGACAAAATTTTGTTTTGGCCTACAAATTGAACATTTATTAGGCCGCTTGTCCACCAATCAGCATATACTGAAAAAGTTCTGAAGCGTTTTTATTTGGATAAAGCTCACCCTTTGAGCTCTCCAATGGTTAATCAATCTATTGATGTCAAGAAAGATCATTTTCTTCCTCAAAAAGATGACGAATAACTTCTCGGTATTGAAGTTCCATATATCAATGCAATTGGTGCTCTAATGTATCTTGCGAATTGCATCCAACCATATATAACATTCTCTGTTAACTTAATTTCAAGATTTAGTTTTGCACCGACCCGGAGACATTGGAGTGGAGTTAAACATATTTTGCCTTACCTTCGTGGTACAACTGACATATGATTGTTTTATGCAAAATAATCAAAGTCTCAATTAATTGGGTACGCAAATGCCGGTTATCTTTCTGACCCACATAAAGCTCGATCACAGACAGGGTACCTATTTACTTATGGTGACACTACTATATCATGGCGTTATATAAAGCAGACATTGACAACAACTTCTTCAAACCACTCTGAGATAATTTTAATTTTTGAAGCAAGTAAAGAATGTGTTTAGCTAAGGTATATAACACTACATATTCAAGAAACATGTGGGCTCTCCTCATTAAAAGACAAGCCAACTGTGGTATATGAAGACAATGTTACATGTATTACACAAATAAGAGGACGCTACATCAAAGGTGACAGAACTAAACATATTTTGCCAAAGCTCTTCCACACACATGACCTCCAGAAAAGTGGGGAGATCGATGTTCAGCAGATTTGTTCGAGTGATAATTTGGCAGATTCACTAAAGCATTGTCAACTTCTACATTTAAAAATCTGGTGCACGCTATTGGAATGAGTCGACTCAAAGATCTTTCATGATAAATTCATGATTACCATTATGCTGATGAAGGGGAAGTAATTGTTCAAAAATGTATTAACATGTTGTACACTTTTTCCTTCGCTAAGGTTTTTTCCAACTAGGTTTTCCTTGGCAAGGTTCTAATGAGGCAGCCTTATCATATGCAATACCATTTTCAATGAAACTAGAATAATGTATTCTTTTTCCTTTGCTAAGGTTTTTATACCAATGGGTTTTTCTCGCAAGGTTTTAACGAGGCATATTCTTTGTTTAATATAGTGAACCCCAAGGGGGAGTGTTGTAAAATAAGTGGTGTGATGTCCATAATACTAAGCGAAGCTTGGATGCAAAAACACTGCCCATCTCTACATTGAATTGGGTAGTTGTATAAACCCTATAAATTTGTGTATCAGCTTATTTGCAAGACACACTGAAAAAATACAAAACTCTCTATATCATATCTCTTTCTACTGTTATTGTGATTGTTTGCAAATACTGTTTGGTTCCGCCATTGATTCTTGAAATATACATATATGTGTATATATGCATTAGATTTGTTGAATTTTCCTTTTATTTATTTTCTTTTTGTTTTATAATTTGTTACATGAGATACACAATAAAGTTTTGTATCAAACTAAAAATATACATAACAGGACTTTATATAAATATATATATGTGCACATACGTGTGTATATGCATATATATAAAATTCTATATATGTATTATAGATGCTCAAAAGTTTTGGGTATTGACTCTATTTTTGTTTCTTTTTTTGTTTGTATGGGGTGTTATAAATTATGTGTTGAGAATTAGAGGAGAAAAAAAAAAAAGAGAAAAGGAAAGAGAAGAGTTAAACCATAGCAAACTAAATTATGTATCACAATGAATTTTCTTTGTACCCAACCAAATTTCAAAAAAGGATCTTAGCCGTCCATTACCCAACAAAGTTTAGAAAAGTATCTTACCCGTCCATCTGCTTTAACAAATGAAACGATTCAAGCACTCAAAGATGACCAATTTCTACTCTCAATACTATATAAGGATGTGCAATGTACATAATTTCTTACGTATATAATTCCAAAATGAAATTTATATATGAGCTTATATAAGTTTTTTACTTTGTGAATAATAAAATAGTACAAATGAAATTTTAAAATTAAAGGTTGGGTCACGGGTTGACCCGACTCGATTATGACCCATTTCAACGGGTTAAGAGCGGTCACTGACCCGTTTACGACCCGTCCACGTACAACCCAAACCCGCCCGTTTTCCACCCCTAATCTCAATGTAGGAAATCAATCATGGATGCTTGTATCTCTTCTAATGTTCTTCCTTTAGTTTCTGGCACCATCCTTGCAACAAACACAACAATTGAACCGGAAACAATAGTGAACATGAAGAACACTCCTGAAGTAGTGTAACCTTATTAGTACCATGTAGATAATAGGCATGTGTGTATATATATATATATATATATACACACACACAGAGTGAGAGAGATCACCTGCAGAGCTCCATTCAAATAAGAAGTTAAAAGTATAGGAAACAACCCAAGAACCAAACCAAATGTCAATGTCACCAAGCTTCCTGCTCAAACCTTAATGTTTATAGGAAATATCTGAAATAGCAAAGCATAATTGCATTTTATTCATGCCATAATAGACTTGAGTTAACTCCTACAGATAAATTACCTCTGACATGATAACCCATGGTGGACCACTAACGCCCGTCGTACAACCAGCGGTAAACACCTGGTTGTAGAATTAAGATGCACACATTACACAATTTGTTCAATGCAAAATGTTGAATTTGATTAAGAATAAACAAGAAATAAATAAATGAGTAACAAGCTTTGGGCTATTTTACTTTAAATTTGACATGGCGAAAAAAGAAAAGAAAAGAAAAATACACACACAGTCACAACAAACAAGAATTAATATTATATGTTTACAAGATCAGCGGAGAGCACAACACACCACATTATATTCATGTATAAGTTTTTTTTTGCCCTTGACAAACAACTCACACTTTTTTGCTCATATCAAGACTTGAACCCTCCACTCTCACTCTTGGAAGTTTAAACGATAACACTGCTAGAAACCATCAAGTATGGAGATTTTATGTGAGCATTAAATATATAACATGTTTTCGGTAATTAAAAAGAACACTAACATAAGAACAACATTCTCAAATTAACTATTTTTCACTTTCATGATATCAAGGATAGAGGATAAAAATACTTGTTATTTGGTTAGACATAGTACCAGTATGCCACT
Organism: Cornus suecica; assembly: GCA_963922005.1. NCBI lineage: Eukaryota > Viridiplantae > Streptophyta > Magnoliopsida > Cornales > Cornaceae > Cornus > Cornus suecica. The sequence continues at coordinate 22,539,242 of OY998247.1, forward strand.
CAAAACCAGTGCCGCAGTGAGCTCCTTTTGTTGATCAAAATCCTGGTCACGGTGAATGCATGTATTATTTAGAAGATAATTACTTATCAAACATAGGCATATGTAGCAATGTAAGGAGATATAGCTTAAAAGAAACCTGCCAGAGGAATCCCAATCCTATAAGAAATGCTCCCAAGCATGTTACAGCTGCAGTAACCTAAAGAGACTTCAGTGATGGCACATCTCTCATCAATGTTAAATTACGCAAAAAAGTAAGAAATTTCTTTCACGTTCTAACCATTAGAAGTGGTCGTCTTCCAAATTTATCCATCGAGTATACACCTAAAACGGAAAATGGAATCTGCGTGCATGCACAACAACATTAATACCATCAAGCCGAAGTGGTTTAAACAAAATCCAACATTTCAAATAAAGAGTTAAGAACCTGAATAATAGCCATTGTCCTTGTGCCAACACTAGTTGAGCTACCTACCATATGTAAGACAAAAATTCAGATATTCACTCGTCAAACAACTCTTTCAATTCATCAACCACTTGATGACATTTTTTACGGTTGAAGGATATAATATTTAAAATACACCATCTCTAATAGCTTAATCTTTCAGAGTAGTTGGGTAACTAACATGGTATCAGAGCAGTAAGTCCTATGTTCAAACATCACTGCCACCCTTTGTTGGAAAAATTACTTTTTACCACAGATTTTTTATCACGGGCCGGAGTAACCCGTGGTAGAAAGTATCTTTTAACCACAAAGTTCAAAAGCCCGTGGTGAAAAATTATTTTCTGCCACAAAATTTTTAACCCGCGGTAGAAAAATGCTTTCTACTACGAACTTAATACTGTAGTGAAAAGTCCGTGGTAAAAATGTACTTTCTACCACGGGTAAAAAGTCCGTGGTGAAAAATCCATACTTTCTACCACGGACTTAAATTTCTCGTGGTAGAAAGGGACTTTCCACCACCTAGATAAGCACGTGATGAAAAGCTCATACTTTCCACCACAGACATAAAATGCCCGTGGTGAAAATTTCATATTTTCCATCACATGCTTGATTGCCCGTGGTACAAAAGGAGTTTCTACCACGTGCATAGGCATGTGATAAAAAAACTCATACTTTCCACTATACGCATAAAATACCCGTGGTAGAAATGGAGTTTTCACCAGGGGCATGAGCCCGCGGTGAAAAACCCATTCACTCCACTTATAAAAGAGATCCGATTTGATATGATATTCCATAGGATATTTTAGTTAGTTAATCCATATTCAATTGCTTTAATAATTGAATCGTTGATTCGATAATTCGATCTAATTATACCATTATTCAAAATAAAGTTAACAAAGAATTTTAATTTCTTATTATTATTATTAAAAATTTAAATACCAAATTACATATTTACTTGTCAATAGGGGCGGAGCTAGGATTTAAAGGTAGGAGGGGCCAAAATAAAAAAAATTCAAGTATGGAGTAGATGTATATAAAAAAATATTTAGCTAAGCTTTGGTGTATTTATGTATACCAAAATAAAATATTATCTATAATAATTATATAAAAAGGGGGAAAAAAAAAGAGAGAGACCAAAACACGATAGTTACTACAAAATTTGAACTCAAATAACACAATAGTTACAGGAAAATTAAGCTCGATGATTTTTCAAAGATTGAGGATCATCTTTTATAGAATTAATTAAAATCCAAACAATTTATTTTAATAATGATACTTAAATAATTTGTAAGAATTATATAAAATTAAAACAATTATTTTTAATTTTTTTTTTTGGTAAATTTTATTTTTAAGTTTGAATAAACTACAATGTGCCATCTGAATTGTACTTAAAACAACTATTGAGAATTAAGCAAATTCACATCCAAAACAATAATATGCCTAAGTTAATGCCACTAGTGATAATTATTCATAACCCCGTTCAACAACTAAAGAGAATTTGTGAGTTTTTACTGTCATAATTTTATAGATAATAAAAATTAATTAAGTAATAATCACTCAAGTAATTATTGTATGTGTATGTGATGTCATAAAATTTTAATTTTTAAAGACAAGCAATTTGAGTTGTAATTACATTGAATAATGAGAATACAAAATTTGAGTGATAAATAATGTTGTCATGCTCACACGTACACAAGAATTTTAAAGAATTTTTTTTATAAATTGATAATTCTTAGTTAGGGCATCAAAAAGTCTTTTATTTAATTCATTTTTTAAATAAATTATTTTGGGCCTTTTCTATATTTTGTGAGGGGGGCCAATTAACCTATTTTTTATATTTACCCTTAGACCTATGTATAAAAAGTAAAGAAAACTTTAATTTTGGGGGGGCATGGCCCCTGCTTTGTTGAAAAATTAGAGTAGTTGGGCAGTTAACATGATATCAGAGCAGGAAGTCCTGTGTTCGAACCTTACTGCCACCCTTTATTGAAAAATTGTTGTTTAACGTCTTGGACAAAAAAAAAGCCACACGTGAGGGGGCGTATTGAAGGATTAAATATTAAAATTACACTATTTCTAACAATTTAAACTTTTAGAGTAGTTAGTTGTTAACACTTACCAACAGCTTCGAAAATAGAGCTTGCATAAAATGCAATTCCACTGTTGTAACGTTCCGTTATTTTTCTCATTTTTACGAGTGATTTTTTTTTTCATTTTTTTTCGGTTTGTGACGTCAAGTGATATGTCACTTCTGAGTTTTCTTGTGAGGATTCTATGTCACATTTGTCCTCTTAGTTTTCCTCTTATTGGGTTGTAATGGATACATTGGTGAGCACACTGAAGGCAAAGATGCTTTTGGCAGAAAATCAAGTTCCAATTGAAACTCTTCAAAACGTATGCAGGACAGTGAATGCTGCGAGGGTTCTTTCTAATTTAGGCTTCAATGTTACCGTGGAGATGATCACAGAGACCGTTGATTTGAGCAACTCCCTAAAGCTTGATATACACGATATGCTTGGTGTAGAGTTCTGTGTTTTGGTGGCCGAGAGGGAGGCTGAGCGGCGAAAGTTGGTAAGGAAAGAGTAATCTGTCATGTTCTGTGTTCTAAATACATGGGTGAGAAAATCAAGAAGATAAATTTGTCTGGTGGAAAGACCTATTGTCACTCTACAGTACTATCTTTGTATGTTTTTTTTTTTTTTTTTTTTTTTTTTTAGATTATGCAGAATATGTAAATGACATTTTGAATTTGCACAATGTATAATGGAGATATCCAAAAAATTTCTCCCAATTATTTCATCTGCACGAGGGGGGATTTATGGCAGGAGTGGCGGCGGAAGCAGCAGCGGTGGTGGAAGAATGGATGTGGATGCATGCAGGGGCGGAGCCATTCAATGGCTAGGGTGGGCCATGGCCCCTCCCCATTTTTTTCAAAAATTTTATTTAGCCCCAAAAAATTCATATATTAGAGATATGTTTGTAAAAATTGCATATGGCCCCTCCAAATTTTTGAAAAAATTCCTTAGATAGCCTAGAAAGATATAATTTTTACCAATAAATCTATAACAAATTGCATTGCCCTCCCCAAATTTTTTTAAAATTCCTTTGACAATCCGGAAAAAATATAAAATTTATCAATAAAGTTATAAAAAATTGCATTGCCCCCTCTAGGTCAATTTCCTGGCTCCGCCCCTGGATGCATGGGAAGCGAGTCAGGAGGCCAAGGAGTTAGAAGAAAGAGGAGCTCCAGAAGTCCATCCTGCTCTTGGAACATTTAAATATTTGCACATTATATATATAGCAATATCCTTTTCGCATTATAATATTATGTCTAGTATATAGTTTAAATATTGCATGGGGTATTAAGAAAATAAACTATGTGTGGGTAACGCTAATTCCAAAAAGTTAGTTAGCATTCCTCATATATATATATATATATATATATACACACACGTTTAGATTAAGGTTTAAGGATATCGGAATATTTACACACCTTTAGATTAAGGTTTGAGGATATCGGGAGAGAGACATGGCTGGGAACGATCCAAGTTCGGATAGGGTATAACTCTAAAATTTTAGAGAGACATAATTATAAAAATTAAACAATAAATTATAGAAAAACTATACTAATGTTCCCAAAAACACATAATTCTTTTTTTAAAAAACATTCTGCATGATTTCTAGATAACGCAACTTTTTATATATATATATATATAGATAAGAAGATTTTAGAACTTTTTAGAAAATAAACTTTTAGCATATTTTCTTATCATGTGTTCTAAATTAATTTATAACATAAACCCATGTTTTTAACAATTTTTTTTATTTCGCACATGTATATTCATTATCAGTAATAGACAAAAGAGTATTTGAGGAAAGGAAGGGTGCATATGTACCTTTGAATACTAAAGTAACATACAAATGTAATATATAGTGTCGCTTCTATACATTTCTTTACGAATTGATTAAAGTTTAACAAATTGTGGAGAAGATCATCTGTATTTATTTATTTATTCTAAGAATGGCCTACGACTCCCATAATATCCATAAGACACTAATACAATCATCTTTCATATAAGTCAAACGTTGAAACATTAACATATTTAATATGCACGATTTCAAGACATATTAACCACACTCTGGTTAATATGTCTTGATAAGTTAAGTTAACCACACTCTAGTTAGCACATTAACCCTAACAAAAGTTGATAAATTATGCAAAGTTGTGCAAGAGAGATGAACAGAGAACGGAAGGGGAAGACTAGGCGATGGGATGAGACAGATAGTACAACATCGTTATGTCCTCTTCATAATATGTAATGAGAACTCTTAAGCTTCAAACGCTTGGAATGATTAAAATGCTTCATGTATCTGTGTATATTTTGAAATTCTATTGAATATTAAACGGCCATATTGAGATGAGTTAATTATACGCATTCAACTACAGTGTTGTGCCCCCACCTCCCCTAAAAATTATTTTTTACCAAAACATTTTATAAGCAAATCGGATAATAATCTAAGGCGTACGTGTGAGCTTAGTGTCTTCTTAGGCCATTCTGCTGATGAAGATTGTTTAGACGATCTTCTCTTGTTATGGGAATTTATTTTCAATGATCTCTATTCAACTTATCATCAGACTACCAGATATACCTTTTATTCGACTTATGTTATCTACTTGCGTAAAATAAAAATAAATATATATATATATTTTCCTTTGTTGTAGGTGAGGTGATGTTCTTAGTGCAGCGTCAGATATGTAAGTGGGGGTGTTATTATCAATTTGGTTCAGCTTTTTGCAACCGATATTTCTGCGAGCATTTGAGGTCAGGAAAGAGATATTTCTCAAAAAATACATTTGAGGTCAGAACTTCCATTTGCTGTTCAAATAAGGCAACAAGGACCATATGTACGTTAAAGTAACACCCACAAGACTTGTTAGAAGAAATCAGCAAATTGATCTTAATCCTGATTCTGATTTTGAGTCTGATTGGCTGTGTGGAAGCAATGATTCCTGACGAGAGTGATTGATCCTGATTCTGAGGCGAAGATCAATCGAGAGAAGAGATGATGATTGATCTATGACAAGATTAGATTTTCTCATGAGATGAGAAAATAAGATCGAAAGAACCCAAAACGGATGAGATTAGATTTCCAAAACGGATGAGATGAGATTTTCCAAAACGGATGAGATTCCCTAAACGGATGATATGAAAATACCCAAAAACGGGTCAGATTCCCTAAACGGATGAGATGAAAATACCCAAAATGAGTCAGATTCCCTAAACGGATGAGATGAAAATAAGATGCTGGTTATAAGAATCAGCATAGCGAATACCCTAAAAGGGTAGAGAACAAGTACCCAAAAGAGTAGAGAATGAGTTAGAAAGAGCCAAAAAGATGAGTAATGAAAAATTCAAAGTCAAATATCGAAAAACTGACTGTTCGGTTGCATCTGGAGCGGTCTAATTAGATGAAATCGACTACTCATTTGTTAAAATCGGAGTTTAAATGAGCCCAGAATGCACAAAAGATTGAATAAGGGCAAAACTGTAATTGTGCAAAGAACCTAATGACGTGGCACAATCTGGTAGTGACACGTGTCTGAATCTGGAGATGACACGTGGCTAGTTCTGGAGAGGACACATGGAAAGTGCTAATAAGTTAAAATATCGCCAAAATCTCTACAAAATATCGTATCTCCAAAATATCGGCAAAATAGCATGAAAATATCATCAAAATATCGCGGAGGCGCGTGGAGCGTGTGAGGCGCATGAGGCCCGCGCGCGCTGCAGGTTGATGGCGTGTGCAGTGCTTGAAATCGAGGAGTCTAACGTGCCGAGCTTCTAGCGGTGCGTGCGGTGGAGTTCGGCCCTATTTTCAACAGCCGTGGCTTCGTTTGGGTCTCCACTGGTGCTGTCGTTGGTGATGATCAAGACTTTGATGATGGAGTTCCATGAAGATGGCGACGAGATGAAGTGGATGAGGCGTCGAGCCATTACCGCCATAAAGTAGAGATCGCTGGTAAAGTGATGCACACGACGATGGTGAAGTCTCTATTAAGAGAGAAAGGGGCAAAGACGGTGGTGTTGAGAGAGAGGCACACTGTAGTGGTGAAGTCTCGCCAATATCGCAGCGGTCGGTGTCGGCGGTGAAAGCTTACTTTTGAATTTCAGAGTATTGAAGAATATTGAAACAGATGAAGAATATTGAAATAAATGTAGAGAAATCGAAGTAGAGATATAAAAGAAAAATAGAGAGATTGAAAATCAAGGATGATGAGAGTTGATTGAGAAACTAGGATTTCAACAGAAGATCGCCACCGGGGATGAAAGATGGAGTGTCATCCCGGGCAGAGACGACACTAAGCGAAAGGAACTACCAAGAACCGATTGGCTCTGATACCATGTTAGAAGAAATGATGTTTTGATAATATGATAATTGAGAGAATATATATATATATATAAAAAAAGAACGTATATATTGAAGTGTATAGAAAGCATATGAATTACAATAGAGATGACTCCTATATATAAGACAGAATGTGTGGTGAACAAAGTAAATTTGGTATGGGGAACAAGTCAATTTAATTTAGGTAAAACTAATACTAGACGATTACAATAGATAGATGAATGGGCCTAAGCCCATAATATATTCTAACAAGACCATAATAGAAAACAAGTTAATAAATAACATATGTAATGTTTAAGCTTATTGTTACTAAACCTTGCTTGGACTGATACTCTAGCATTTGAGCTAGTCCAAGAACCCAACTGCTCTTGATCAGGTTTGTTAGTAGCACAAACAAAATGAATAGGCAGGCAGGCAGTAATACCCAGGAAGTAGCCAGATTATAAGCTTTTCTCGTCGCGTAAACCAGGAGGGGACCTGAAATATCCACAGTATGTTGTCCACGCACAACCAGGGAGTCATTAAAGACTACTTTATCCCGCTATCAAGACTGATATCTCCATAGGAAACGAAGCCCCTCATCAGCATGGTTTTTCGGAAGAGCTTCAGGAGATCTAGACCGAGATGAGTTATAGCTCCTAGAACTTGAACTCGTTCTTCTCTTCCAAGGGTGTCCAGCATCCACTCGAGGCCCAAGACGTGACATTAGCCTCTCACTCAGAGGTCGTTGTGTATCTGTTGGGCTAGGACTATGTTTTGGGCTCTGGCTGCGGTCCCTTCCACAACCACAATAGACTCTTGGGCTGTGAGAGATACTCCTGCTTCGACTTCTCCTGTTTCGGTACCTAAGGAAAATAAACTTATTTTAATTCATTTTGTATGATGGTGTCACTCCTAGACAGGGAAAGGATAAAGATATCTTATAACCATCTAATTCATCCCCCTTCGGATCCCCATGCAAGTTACAAAATATTCCCTGTTAATTAAGATGACAAACTCAAATCAATTGCAGTCATTGATTTTTATTGCCCAACAAATTTATTGTAACCCTGGCTCTAATACCTATAAAAATAATAATAATAATAATAATGGGTGAAACCTATACAGCATATACAAACGAATTGGAGAAATGTAGTACGAGAATGAATCTGGCATGTAAAATTAATCTCCTAGATGAGAACATAACAAATCATTTAATAAAAAAGGAGGCTGAAAAACATGCCCAAGAAGATCCAATTAGAACGGCAACAAGGAATGTAAGGAACAGGGAAAAAAGAACATGGACAATAGAAACAGGTATATCCTTACATTGGTTGATTCTAAAATTATCGATTAAATTATTTATTCCCTCAATTGGTCATTTCTATTAAAATAAAAGGGGAGGAACGTATATCAAATCATAAATCCAATCATCTCAAGATGGTTCTTTTGGTAGTTAGCTATGCACTAGGCCGGATTTAAAAACTTGGTTGTGTGAAGCTTGGCTTCTTTATCAGAAGACAGTAGTCATGTAACACCACATTATAGTATAGTTACATTACATTGGAGAAAAAATGAAACTAAATTATTCCTCTATAAATTTCACAGAAACATGAATGGATATCCAGATTGACAGGACGAGAACAAGAAGAAAGAGAACCTGGGGGACTCTCATGCATAACACAATAACAAAAATAGAAGAGAGAGAGAGAAAATAGATAGATAGAATATGGGGTGAGAAAGCAAGAAGAAGAAGAACAGAGAAAGAATAGGAAGAAGCAAAGAAAGAAATGATATATCAATATTCTTCAAAAACTAATGACGTCTATTACATCAGAGCCTTTTTATAGGCAACTAAAACCCTAACTAAAAATAATATCTAATATAATTAAAATGACAATTAAATACAAATAGTAAAATTACTAAAATACCCTAGAGTAATAAAACATTACTAAAGTCTAAAATATTCCTAATAATATATCTCTGCGCCTAGGCCTGACATAGGTGCGGAACACCTCACTATCTCCATCAATTCTGCCCAACTGAAAAGAACTCTCATTCGGAGAGGAATGGTGAAAATACTGCTCAAGAAGATCCAGGTCAATACGACGTAGATCATCATTTGAAATCCATGCAGAATCTAAAGCTAGACGATCCCACCAACAGACAAGGAAGCGACGTGAATCACCATGTGGCAAATAAGTGATCTGAGAATCAAGGATCTCGACGATCCGTTCAGTAAACTATAGTTGGCCTGTGGGAAGAGAAGGCACTGGTGCTGATGATGAAGAAAATCCACCTGTAGGCAAAGTATCAGAAGAATAAGGCTCAAAGGTGCCTCGGTAAGGTGACAAATCCTCCACATTAAAGATTGGACTAATATGCATATCTGGTGGTATGTTAAGTACATAAGCATTAGGAATAATACGATAAGGTCCCGAAGCTCGGGCATGTAATTTCTTGAAAGAGTTCTTTGTATAACGCTCTGGACGTACACGAGCGAGCACATAATCTCCTTCATTGAACTCTTGATTCCTACGATGACTATTTGCAGCAAGTTTTTAATTTTCATTACTCATAGCAATTTTTCGTCTAATATAGGCATGCAAATCACGAATATGCTGGGCAAAGAAATCAGCAGAAGTAAAGGGGCGAAAATCTGGAGGCAATGGGAAAAGGTCAATGGGCTGGCGAGGGGAAAAACCAGTGACAATCTCAAAATGGTTCTTAACCGAATTATTATAAGCAAACTCCGCAGTTAGCAACAACAAATCCCATGTACCCGGATGCTCTCCCACTAAACACCTAAGTAAGTCTCCCAAAATTTAATTAACAACCTCAGTTTGACCATCAGTCTGAGGGTGATAAGCTGAAGAGAATTTCAAGCTTGTCCCAAAAAGTTTCCAAAGTGTCTTCCAGAAGTAGCTAAAAAACTTAACATCTCTGTCAGACACAATGGATGTCGGCAACCCATGAAGTCAGACAATTTCCTTGAAAAACAATGTAGCCACGTGAGAGGCATCGGCTGTTTTGCTACAAGGAATAAAATGTGCAATTTTAGAAAACCTATCCACCACTACAAAAATAGAACCATGCCCTCTCGCAGTTTTAGGAAGATGTAGAACAAAATCCATACTAACATCTTTCCACGGCGTATGTGGCACAAGAAAAGAAGTGTATAAACCAGTGTTCCGTTTCTTAGTTTTTGCTAATTGACAAGTGCAACACTAGGACACTACTCTCGCAACATCTTTCTTTAGGGATGGCCAGTAAAATTTATTCTCAACTAAGGCAACAGTCTTATCCCTACTAAAGTGACCCGCAAGTCCTCCTGCATGTAATTCCCAAACTAAAAAGTCTCTAAGTGACGTACGAGGAATACAAAGTCGAGAATCTCGAAATAGATAACCGTCCCTAATAACAAAATCAACATAGTCACAACGGTTACCATTTTGAACCTCTCCAAAGATGATAGCAAAGTCTGGACAAGTAGCATAGCCGTCCTTCATTCTATCAAATCCTATCATATGAGTGCTCATAGCTTGAAGGACAGCTATAAAACGACTAAGGGCATTAGCTGGCTTATTCTCTGTACCAGCACGATGGTTGAGTACAAAAGTGTACTCCTGAAGGAAAGCAACCCATCTCGCATGTTTGGCGTTCAATTTACGTTGAAACTGAAGGTACCTCAAAGCCTGATGATCAGAGTATAAAACAAACTCTTGAGGTAACAAGTAATAACGCCAATTACGCAGTGCTTGTACAACAACATAGAATTCTTTTTCATATGTAGAATATCTTTGTTTAGCTTCACTAAGCTTCTCGTTGTAGTACGTAATAGGGTGACCTTCTTGACTTAAGACATCACCAATACCATATCCTGACGCGTCACATGCAACCTCAAAACCGTTATCTTCTGCTTAATCTCCTTGAAGGCTCAAGAAGTGGCAGAAGTCCATTGGAACTCCCATTTTTCATGTTATCCGTAACGGGAACCATAATAGAACTAAACCCCTTTATAAAGCGTATATAAAAAGTGGCCAAAATGTGAAAGCTACAAACCTCAAAAATAGAGCTCGGCTCTGGCCAATCTACAATAGCTTTAACTTTCTAGGGGTCGGCCACAATACCTTGCGCAAACACAATAAACCTTAAGAAAACAACCTCAGTCTGCATAAACGAACATTTCTTGAGATTCACATACAATTTCTCATCTCTAAGGATTTCAAGAACATATCTAATATGACCTAAGTGTTCTTCCTTAGACCGGCTAAAAATCAAGACATCATTGAAATAAACGACCAAGAATTTTCCGATGAATGGATGAAGAACCTGAGTCATAACCCTCATAAACGTACTAGGTGCATTAGAAAGCCCAAAAGGCATGACTAACCATTCATAAAGTCCATCATGAGTCTTGAATGCAGTTTTCCATTCATCGCCAGGTCTAATTCTGATTTGATGATAGCCACTGCGCAAGTCAATTTTGGAGAAACATTGTGATCCCGCCATTAGATCCAACATATTGTCAAGTCGGGGAATGGGAAATCGATACTTGATGGTGATCTTATTAATGGGATGACTATCCACACACATTCTCCATGATCCATCTTTCTTTGGCGTTAGCAATGCGGGAACTGCACATGGACTAAGACTATCTCGAATATAACCTTTCTGGAATAGTCCATCTACTTGCCTTTTCATCTCAACACTCTCTTTAGGATTCATGCGGTAATGAGGAAGATTGGGTAATTGTGATCCTGAAACTAGGTCAATAGCATGTTGGATATCCCGCATTGGTGGTAACTCGTTTGGTAGTTCTTCCGGCATCACATCTTTAAAATCCTCTAGCAAGCTAGTAACTTCAGGTGGTGGAGCTACTACTGGTTCAGGTGGACCTGAATGAACTTCTTTAGTCACAATGGCTAACACTACTCCGGACTCTTTGCCTGCCCTTTCAAAACTTTTCCCATCTAAAAGATTGAGATGTTTCTTTTTATGAGTCTTAGGGGAAAACCTATGTTCTTCTTTGTCTTTATCAATGGGTTTTGCGGGATTTAAAATTATTTTTTTCCCATTATGCTTAAAGACATAAGTATTATCCTTTCCATGGCTAATCACATCTAAATCATACAGCCAAGGACGACCTAAAAGTATATGAGCAACATCCAAAGTAGGGATGACGTCACACCAAATTTGATCCCTATAGCCACCCATTTGAATTGGGACCAAACACCTCTGAGAGATTGGTAAAGAAGTAGTATCCACACATGCCACATTATATGGGTGTGGATGTGGTTCAGGCTTAAGTTTCATCCTTGCCACCCTTGCCTTTGATACCACATTCATCGTACTTCCTCTATCAATGACAACTTTACAAACTTTTTCCCCGCATTTAACAAAAGTGTGAAAAATACTGGTGCGTTTCCAATCATCAGTCCCTGTAGGAGTAGATAAGATGCACCTCATGACACTAACGCGGGAATCGTCGTTTTGCCAGTCTTATTCATCTTCATGTTCAGAACTTGACATAGCTAGGGGGTCAACTTCCTGATTTTCATTATGGTCATTGTCAGGTTCCTCTCCCTCATTACCCCGGATCAACGTACGATGTGGACAACGGGAAGCAATATGACCTTTACCATGACAATTAAAACACTCAATGGCTGAACTATTTGGACGGGAACTTGAGGCGGCCATATCCGTACTCTTTGAATTGCTAACTCGTGGAGTCGGATTATTGCTACCCTGAGACATAGTTGGACCTGATTGTGCACCACCTCGAAGCCTCTCAAAGGTAACTGTTCTAGACTGTTGAGACTCCCCAAATTGAGAAGGCAATCACTTTGGAGGAACTCTATTATATTTCTTAACCTCTAAAGCCTTGTGATAGGCTTCGTCTAAGGATTCAAGCGAATGCAAATTGACCTCTTGTTTAATTTCCGGTCTCAAATCATTTATGAATTTGGTGACAGTTACCCAAGGTTCCTCCTGAATGTCACATCGCATGGAAAGCTCCTCGAAACGAGTGAGGTAATCAGAGACACTAGAAGACAGTTGTTTTAAATTCATCCATTGATCAAGCAATTGTTTATTATAATATGTGGGAAGATATTTTTATTTAACTGTTGCTTCATCTCTGCCCATAGAGTAATAGGTGGTTCTCCTAGACGATCTAAAATTCTCATAACCCCTTGCCAATATCGTTTGGCGGAACCAACTAACTTCATTCGGGGGAAGCAGACACGATGGTTATCCAACATTTCATACCACTCAAAATAATCATCCATGTCAGCTAACTAGTATAGGAATGCATTAGGAACTAATTTTCCATCATAACTAGGGGCATCAACTTTGACCCTTTTTGTGAGATCAGCACGAAAATTTTGGTGAGATCAGCACGAAAATTTTGGTGAGGGTCTTAATGGTGTCGGTTACCCCTATTCTGATACCTATCATTTAGACAAGGTGGTTCTTGATGGGCATGAAAATCACCGCCTAAGAAGGAATCAGCCGCATCTATGCCCTCTAGAATCTCTTGTGTGTGCCTATGATAATTTTCCCGAGGTGGGGGAACATGTGGGTATTCCCTGTTATCGTTAGGGACTCGACTTTCCCTAAAAGTGATGCCTGAATCTCGACGATTTTGGGGAATTATTGGAGTGGGAAGCAACCCATGTGGGTTTTCTGAATACTGGTGGTGACTATTACTAGAAACATGTGCAAGATGTGGGGAAACGATTGTGTCACCCTCGTGACCCACAGTAGAACGTTTGTCAAACCGCTATTACCAATTGGAATAGTTGTTTACATATTTCGATTAATTGGGCTCCATGGTCATCGTGTATTTGGGTAACTGGCTCTTTTAAAGTCTTAAGGTCCTGTTCTAGGGTTTGTATTTTTTGTTCCATGGCAGTTTGGGCATTAGAAAGATCTCAAATTATCATAGTTATTCAAATGAAATGGTTTAAGCTTGCAATGGTTATGGAAGTTTTGCCGTTATAAGACCAAAATTGAACAAGATAAATCAGATTATAAATTCAGAATACAAAAAGGTTTAGATGGGTCCTAGCAATGACATGAACTTACCACGAATAACAAATTAATCACACGCTTTAATGGAAGAAAGTACTTATTCCGAAACCCAAATTACCACCCTTTTGTGAAGTTGCAAAAGAGTCGTTGTGGGTTGATAAGCTCTTGATAGCAAACCTTGTGGTTTTGGGTTTTTGTGTTATATTGAGATGTAGGTTTTGGGTTGTGGTTTAGAATTAGGTCACTGATAGGAAACAAATTTTTTTTTTTTGTTTGGGGTTGCTGTCGGCTAGGGTTAGGATAGTTTGTGACAAGAAAATTCTACGGACCTTTTGCTCTGATACCAATTGATGCAGAACACAGTAATAGAAATAAAAGAGAGAAAGAGAAAATAGAGAGATAGAATATAGGGTGAGAAAGCAAGAAGAAGAAGAACAGAGAAATAAACGATATATCAATATTCTTCAAAAACTAATGACGTCCATTACATCAGAGCCTTTTTATATGCAACTAAAACCCTAACTAAAAATAATATCTAATATAATTAAAATAACAACTAAATAAGAATAGTCAAAGTACTAAAATGCCCTAAAGTAATAAAACATTACTAAAGTCTAAAATATTCCTAATAATATATCTCTGTGCATACGCCTGACCTAGGTGCGGAACACCTAGGTACGGAAAACCTCACGATCTCCATCAGACTCATGCCTCTGGGTGGGCTTCTATAACGTCTTGGTGGAGAGCGCTCAGAGTAGTTTCGGTAGCTCGAATCTCTGAAACAAGAAAGAATTAGTTCAAAAGTTTAAGGTGCCTACTCCCGAGAAAGAGGTAGGGAAAAAAGATACTTTTGAGATTCCTTACCTATCACGATTCCTTTCGCTAACATTTCTTCAGTCATAGCGATACCTAGGAGGCGAACGCTCTGGAGATGGGGTTTTGTACCATCCGTTTAGTGAAGCCCCACCCTCTTCTAATGCGCTTTGGGATGCCATTTGGGGAACGGCTTCTTGACAAACTTAGACCGTGATTAGAAGCAGGAGGTTCAGGAGCCTTGTGAGTGGGACTGGCTAAAGAGCTCCTTGAAGAATTTCCCTGCTTTTGCTGACCAGACTTCCCAGTTCCATTATCATTTTCAGACCTGATGGTCCCTTTAGGACTCCTTCTGTGATCAGCCCTAGATATGGGCTTTGGTACTCTTTTGGGAGGAGTTGGGCTCCTGTTTATTATCAATAGTAGAAATTTCTTCTTCAGTATATGCACAAAAGTTGACATATTATGCAATCAAAAGTGGAAATGACATCAAAATTCACACAAAGTAAATGCAAAAGAGTAAAATAAGTAGAACAAAAACCTCGAAATGTTTGATTTAAAATAAGTAGAACAAAAACCTCGAAATGTTTGATTTATCTGAATATTGATGTTCATTAGCAGTCTTGTCATCTTTAGATTCTTTCCCATGCCCATTGTTCAGGTGATCATCAACCTACTTCATGCGATGAGTTGTCCCCGGCCATCTTCAGGTTGCCATCCTTTTGCTGTTCTATTACAGCCTCACTACCGATGAGTGTGCCGGGGGTTTCTTTCTCCACATCTGTAACATCAGTCAATATGAGTCAGAGCAACATTGTTAAAATAGTGATTAAAATTTCTTTCAAAGCCTTCGCCACCTCAGATTAGAATGCATGTCTAAGTCATAACATCAAAAAATTATGAACAAAAAGAAGTCATAGCAAAAATATATCAGATTAAATACCAAGATTTGGGGGTTGCTTTTTTTGTGGATTGGACGAGTTACTAATTTTACGAGCAGAGACACGAGGACTGCCTTTTACATCATCAGAGTCACTTCTGCTACTACTGGTACTTTCACTTCCTGTACTTCTGAAAGTTAAACAATATTTCAAAAATAGAATAAGCCAAGAAGCAAAAGAATGTACAGCATAACAGAAACATATAAAACAGCAGCACTAAGTATGAAAGAAACCCAGACCTTTTAGAGCTGCGCCTTGATCTGGTACTACATCGGCCCCTTCTCTGCCTTTGCCTATCCCTCCTTTTTTTACCATGCTGTTTGACACTTTTTGATGACCTCCTCTTCTTCCTATGTCTTTAATCACTGGATGAACTAGAAGAATATGAATCAGATTCAGAATCCGACATAGAGTCCGAGTTGGAATCAGTTTCTGAATAATAGGAATCACAATCCATATCAGAGCTGAACAAATCGGATGAAGAATGTCTCCTTTTCTCTTCTTTCTTCAGTCCTTGAGAGATATCTTGCCTTTGCCGGCTCATCAGAAACATCATCAGAAGGAAAAGCTTTCCCTGTTTTTTTATTTTTTCCTGACAGAGACGGCACAACAAAGATCATCAAATATCATAGATGAAGCTGGTAAGGAGTAGGTTATATTCAAACATAACCCAAATTATACCTTTCTCTGCTTTAACTGAATCTTGAATTTTGCCTCCAGAATTTTCACCACAATCTACAATTTTTACAATCTGGGAAGGGGTCCCTGCAGATGTTCCAACCTGCTCAACTTTCTTCACAACGTCCATCCCCTTCACAACCTTCCAGAAAACTACATGCTTCCTGTGACATATTGTGCAATGCATTACTAAGTAATTTCTTAATCTATATTTGAACCTTTCACGAGGGTCATTGCAAACACGTCAAAGCGGGGAAAAATACAGGCAAACAAATACAATATGAAATACCTGTCAAGGTGAGGTTGAGGCTTGAATGATATAAAGAACTGGGACCCATTTGTATTTGGACCACCATTTTCCATAGAAAGAAGACCAGGCACATGATGCTTCAGTTTGATGTTTTCATCTGCCAAAAGAAAAAGGGAAAAGTGATATAGTGAAATCACAAATCAAACAAAAACCACTGATATGCCCAGATGAGCACAAACAAAACCTACCAGCAAACTTCCCTCCATAAATGCTTTCTCCACAGGTGCTGCAAACCATTAACAGGTTGTGCCTTACAAGTCTGGGCATGAAGATGGAAGTTAAACAACACATTTTATCTAGAACAACAAAACCGAAAAGAATAAAAGAGCATACCATTTCCCTTTGAAAAATCACCACCCTGTAGGAACAAAACAAGATACGTTATATAAATATATACTACATCTCTCTGTGTAAAAGACAAAGAAAATTACACAATGTATTCTTCGCAAAAATTGCAAGCCCAAAAGGCCTAATTCTTCAATTTCAAACAGACATGTATCTTCAACCGCCAATATAATTCTAGCCACTACAGAATTATAGTACAATTGTCAGGAGAAGTTTAATAATGTTCTCAGATAATTTGGACTTTGATAGAGAAGACACACAAAGATATGAGGTCAAACTATTAGGCGTTCAATATAACTAATTTTTGATGAATTCCTTGGTGGTTAGTACTATCAATATATACTATTTTAAGAAATTGTTATTTCACCATCTTTGTATCATGCAGTTTTCCTCCATGTCCATTCTTTGTATATCAGAGACCATATTACATAAGAGTTCTATACATTGTTATTTTTGCATTTCTCATAATGAGAAAACAAATGAGATGAACATTATAACAAAAGAATTCAGCAATAAAAAAAAACAATATCACATAATAAAAAGAACATGTCAATGCACTTCATTGTAACAGTATAAACAATAGGTTTCATATTACTCGTACATAATTCAAATGAAATCACAACTCCCTTGCATCCACTTTCATTTGCACGCTTTGTACCATGCGTGTAATATGTCGCAAGGAAAGAAATTGTAAACAGAACCATAATCTTAAAAGCATTTTGCAATTACGCAAGTGGATGGAATAGTTTTGTGTCGTAACTTCTGGCACAATAACCATCAAAGCAATAAATTAAAAATATATAACAGATGGATGGTTGCGACATTTGGAACATATGAATTTAGAAACAAGGGACCTCTCATGGTGTCTATGGAAAATAAGCGAAAACCACTTGTGGACTACATTTTGCTTACACACAGAATACTGATTGTCGTCTTCTAAGACAGACATGAAGACTCTCCAGGTAACGTGCGGGCTGAATTATCATCATTGATTCAGCAGGTACAAGTACATTGTCACAAACAAGCTGAGCCCGGAATGATTGTAGTTGTAAACATTGTTAGATGAAAGTGGCCAGCTAAAGAGTGTAGCACAGAATTCTTTCATCAAGAGAGAGAGAGAGAGAGAGAGAGAGTACCTGAGCCATGAAACCTTTAATTATCCGATGGAAAATAAATCCCTTGTAGTGCAAAGGTTTCCCTGTGGAAGCTCCAATTCCCTTCTCACCTAAAAAATGACCAGAGCCGAGAGAATCAAGATAGCTAAGAAGACCGGTCGAAACAGGAAAGTATGCTTCATATCCAACAGAATGTAATGATTATTTCATAGAAAACCTTTGTTAAACCAAGAAAGGCAACAACCAACCTGAAATACACCAAAAAGGAAAACAACCTCCAGAATCAAGAATTAAAAACAGAACAGAAAAAGGATAAGGAAAATTCTCTGAATAAGAACCACTGGGGAAGTGGGATTTCAGATACAACATACAAGATAATATATCTTATCATGTGTAAATAAGCAATAACTGTAACAAAACTGTAAAAAGATTAAAAATTGTGCATGGAACCATATAAGTTCTATTTCCGTTACATTAGTGACAAATAAATATAAACTCAAATAGCTTACAAAACAAAATCTGCCCCCGATGATCTTCTTCAAGTGGATGGGAAGGTTTATTGTGTCATTGTTACATAAACCCACATCAATCATCAACCTCTGCCCTGATCTCTCTTTGCAGTTCTTCTTTGTACTCTTCGAATGTCCCGGGGAAGGTTCTCACAGTTCCATCTTCTACCACCCAAATTTCACTCCTCTCTTCATCCTCGCAGACTCTTGATATCAACCTAGAATCATGACTAACCAGGACGACACCACCAGTAAATTCATCAAGTGCATCCGCCAGTGCATCAATGCTCTGCATGTCCAAATGATTTGTCGGTTCATCCAATAGCAGAATATGCGGCTTCGACATGGAAATTGACGTGAAAACAACCCGCGCTTTCTGCCCTCCGGATAATTTTGCAATAGGGGTGAGGTGGTTATGGCTCGGGAGTCCAAACTTCCCGAGTTTTGCACGGACAGCCTCCTGCTTGCTAAGTCCCTCTTGCTCCGGATGAAGACGAAGAAGATAATGAACTGGTGTTTCTTCCATTGTTAAAAGGTCCACAAAGTGTTGTGAATACCTTCCGATCCTCAACTTTTGACTCCTGCGCACTTCTCCCTCAGTTGGAACCAAATCACCAGCAAGAAGATTGAGCAGAGTAGATTTCCCAGCTCCATTAGGCCCAATAATGGCAACACGAGTCCCCATATCAATGCCAACATCAACATCAGACAGCCTAAAATCCTTTCGGTTTGGATAACTGAAGCTGACTTCTATGAGTTGCAAAAGGGGTGGCGTAAGCTCAGTAGGTTGAGGGAAATGAAATTCCACACTGTAATCTTTCCACTTCTTCGGAGCCTCTGGTGGCTCTTCATCCTCATCAACTTTACCCTTTGCCTTACTCTTTGATGCTTCCTTGGCAGCTGCAAACTTTGCTCTATCCTTGACCTTTTCCTGCTGAGCGCGATTCCCCGTCCTCTTTGCAGCTTTCAGTTGCTTGTCAAAGGTCTCAAACTTCTTGTTCATTTCTTTGCGACGCTGCTCATACCCACTTTCAAAATCATCAAAATTCCCACGGTAGAAGTGCAATTTCATGTCATGGAGATGGATGATCTCAATACAAACACTGTTGAGAAAATCCCGATCGTGTGAAACAACAACAAGAGTTTTCTTCCAGCGGCACAAGTACTCCTCCAACCAGAGGACAGCCCGAAGGTCAAGATGGTTGGTAGGTTCATCCAACAATAAAAGAGTTGGCTGCACAAAAAGCGCCCTGGCCAGTGATATTCTCATCCTCCAACCACCACTAAATGACTTGGTAGGTCGGCTTTGCATCTCCTTGGTGAATCCCAACCCAGCCAGAATTTTCGATGCCTGAGCCTCAGCAGCATCTGACCCCATTAGCTGCAATCTGTCATACAATTCAGCAAGCTTCTCTCCTGCATCGTCCCCATCGTTATCATCATCTTTGTTATCAACCCCCATCACAGAAGGTGAATTCTGCAAGGTAGCAACCTCTGCTCGGAGTTTTACAAGGTCCTCGTTCGCTGAAACAACTGCTTCAAGGGCAGTTTTATCATCACCAACCACCTCCTGTTCAACTAAAAGCACATCAATATTCCTAGGTACTGGGATCTTCCTCCACGCAAGGAGCTTCAACAGAGTTGACTTGCCCATTCCGTTGGGCCCAACCAAACCATACCTCTTCCCATGGGATATCTTCACAGATGTATTCTTCAGGAGCTCCTTCCCACGAGCTGAGACAGAGAAATTATCTATTGTGACATCCTTGACATTAGCATCAGTTTCATCTTCACCATCAAGAAGAGAGGCACGACTACCAATAACTACCGTAAAAGCATCATGGTCATCCCTCAGAACCTCCCGCCTGGCTTGCTCGACAGCATGGGCAGCAAGCATGTCTTTCTTCTCCCGTTTCTTCAACTCTTTATTGGCTATAGAGATCTCAAGTGGCCTTCTTGTTGCTCTTCTTGAGACTCCGTCTTCTTGTTGCTCTTCTTGAGACACATACCCACCATCATCATCATCATCATCGGATGGTGGGAGATCAATGCCATCAGTATAAGATTGAGGTTTTGGAGCTGCTTTTGCCTTGGGCTTACCAGATGCAGCGCTTGAGGAGGAGGATCCTTTCTTGGGTTTATCAGGTTTCTGATCCATGCTAGCAAGCATGGAAGAAACTGACACCGTAAGTTTCTCTTTCTTCTGATCTTTAAGTGCCTCTTTACTACCCGGCTTAACCTTCGTCACACCTGACTCTTCTATTTTCTTCTTTCCCATTACAAGAGCTAATCTGGTAAGAATAGAACAAAGCACATGAATTCCCTCACCACAGTAATTTCTAAGCTCCTCTAGATCTCGATTTAAACAAAATAAAAAGCAGAGCAGGGCAGCAAAATCAGAAGCCAAGGCCACATGAGTACACTGATCACCTTACAAATGAAATGTCAAGATCGAAAGAAATGACCGTGTTTTTCATTGAACAGTAATAATTTTACATAATTTTAAAAAAAAAAACAAAATTTTTTTTACACAAACCTGTTAATAATATAATCAACAGTAATAATAAATTTTTTTTACACAAACCTGTTAATAATATAATCAACAGTAATAATAGCACCAATTCTGTAAATTATACACCACACATAATTTCAGAAAAGCACCAATTCTTTTTACACAAATCAACATGCAATCATAAATCAACAGTAATAATAGACAAAGCCAAGAAATTTCAGAAAAGCCCCAATTTTTTTTACACAAACCTGTTAATAATATAATCAACAGTAATAATAGCACCAATTCTGTAAATTATACATTACACATAATTTCAGAAAAGCACCAATTCTTTTTACACGAATCAACATGCAATCATAAATCAACAGTAATAATAGACAAAGCCACGAAATTTCAGAAAAGCCCCAATTATTTTTACACAAATCAACATGCGATCATATAATCAACAGTAATTATACACAAAGCTGCATAATTTCCGAAAAGCCCCAATTTTTAGCCCAAATCAACATGCAATTAAATCACTTTTGATTAAATAGATCTAGAGTATTCCTCAGCCACTCATTCATCAGAACCTCAAGCAACGCCTTCATATCCTCCCATCCGTTCATCGCTTGCACTTGTTGATCATCCCTTCACCCATCAGTCCAACATGATCGGGATCGACAAAGCGGGGTGATTTTTGCCCAAAAACATGTAGAGGATACCAAACCCTATGTGGTGTCTCATGACTTCAGTGTAAAGATCTCTCTCTTTATCTTCATCGCTATATTATTGTTGTTGCTATGTTAGTTTTCTCCATCTCTCCTTCTTATGCCAAACCTCTGTTGCAAAGGATGGGTTAGGGTTCTTGTATATGAATACTTTAATTTTTTCATATTTTTTAATTCCATTTTCCTTATAATATTTTCTTAGAGGTCTTGGCACACTGAATCAAGGATGGTGTTAACAATGGTTTTTCAGATTAATGAATTTCTTTAGTTTAATTTTTTGAGTTGGAATATGTGAATACGTCTGTGTGGGTATTTTGCTTTCCCCTGATCCGTTGTTATCCTGACACCTTTTTTTCTTAGCTCCTATTGAAATTGAAAAAAAATTATTTCATTAATCTAGTGGCTTAATTTGATGCTTTTAGGATATATAGTTGGAGGATGGACAATTTCCAGAAGGTGCAGAGAAGTGATTTTAGTCACAAGCTCAAGGTACCCTCTCCGTGTGTTGTTTTATCTTAGTCTTTGAAACTATCATTGAATCACTGAAATATCGAGAATTCTTCACTGTTAATAGAGATTATTCTACATTGCTGTCATGCTAGGGTCAGAGACATGTTTAGCAAGACTTAAAAATAGTGACTTGTAAGCATTATAATTTCACATTTTTCCATGTTTTAGTTGTCATTTTTTAGCTTCCCTTAAGGTATGTTTCTCAAGCATATTATGTTTCAACTTATTTTTCCCAAACATAGCCATTGGGTACTAATCCATTACATGTCCTATGTTTTGAATATAATTGTTTTAGTTAATGTTCTGATTTTTTCCATCCTATAAGAGAATGAAATATTTGTGATTTATGTAATTTTGCAGTTAAGGGCTATTCAAGTAATGAAACATGTTTGCATTATTCTGTTATGCAAAACCTATGGAGTTTGTTTCTGCAATATTTGAGTTTTACACCACTGGGGCAGTTTACAATGGAGCTTTCACAGCATATAGTTTGTTCATAATGTTGATATCTGCTTACCTTCTTTTCGGTCATAAATAATCCTCTTGTTTGAGTTGTTGATGTGAAGTTTATTATGGTTAAGGTTAAAGTTTACAAAGACTTAATAAGTGACAATATAGTTTTATTGCATTTGAGCAGGTTGGGTTTCTACATCTGTGACAATCTTACCGACCTCAGTCTTAAGAAAAACATTAGGGTCATATTGCAATGAATACTTAGACTTACACCTCCTTGGCAGATTTTTTAACCACATCAAGCAGATAGACTTTCACCTACTTAGATTGCAGCAGCTGTGCCCGGGAAAACAAAGGCACAGTGTGAAGGGTGAGTGAGTTGAAGAGGGATTTTAGGAGCTCCAAGGCTTCCGCCGAGGCTTAGTGAACGGAATGGTCATGGTAAGGTTCATGTTGAGGAGGTAATTGCTGTTTTGTTACCCAATTACACCATACTTGTTTTTTATATTTAACATTTTACTTTTTCAAATTAGTGTTGCTACCCATCTGTTTTGATACTGGATTTGAGTCCAATAATAGAGCTTTCTTGTCACAGTGAGACCCTTAACTATGTAAAACTAGTCACCACTTTCTGGTTATATTGAGAATCTGTATGAATAAATTTATTTAGCATTTAGGGAAATTTCATTTGAACTTCAATTGAAGTATGTATTTTATACTTTCCTCACTAAATTAGTCACTTCTCTAGAACATCAGTTTGTAACTTTTAATGAGGATTGAGACCTGATGTGCATTATGGGTGACCAGTAAAGTGCTAGATAAAAGGGAACTGGATTTAGAGGGGCAAAGAAGCTGTTTAGAGTTCTTTTTTGTGGCCTTGGAGTCTGGACAAGAAATGGATCTGCTTGTTCATGAAAACCATTATGGTGTCCCATGCGATGGCTCATTCGAAGGTGTGGCCTGCAATGAGGTGGGTCGAGTGGTTAACATTGCACTTAGTATATTCTATTTTCAACTACTAGTATTTTCTGAAGAATCTTATTTGTTTAAAAATTGTTTATACTTTAATGTACCACCTGGACCAATGAATTCCAGTTCTATAAACACGCATTTGTTACTTGGTAGAGACTTTAATGTGAAAAAGCTTGTTCTATTCTCAAACCTCAGATCTCTTATCCTTGTGCTCCTACTCCAACAACTTGTACTTTTCTCATTTGCGTCATATAGTATGTTTTTTGCAGGATGAAAAGGAGACGTCCTCACAGGTTTTTCAAACAACTCCGATCGTACCAATTCAAAAATAAATGATGCGGAGGTAATCCTTGGACATATAGGTAGTAGGAATGGATCCTCGTGGGCTTGGACATAGTTCCATTGTTCTTAATTGTAGGTATTATATGGATTTTCCATATTGGTCCTAATTTTGTTGAACATATCTTAGGAGTTTCTTTATTTTTTTCTCCTTTTAATCAGTTGTACATTTGGTTTCTGACTTCACATGTCCATAAGTGCCTATTTTGTTTTAGAAGTTTGTTTTTGTGTTGTACTTTAAATTACAACTTTGTGTCAATGTGTCGTCTGAATTGACAATCTGTTTTGTGGTTGTACTTAGAAAGTATGTATTTATTAATTAATTTACAACACATAATGTTTAATCAAATCGTACATTCAGTGACAGAGTTTCAAATTCAGAAAATGGAAGCTATTGACACTAACTGTCATTAGTAACCAAGAGAAATAATTAAAAAAAAATTAAGTATTTAAGATAGTCCAAAACTGTCTCTAAAAGTCTCACATTAGTGACAGTTGTGAAGTCTGTGACAAAAGCATTAAACCGTCACTAATAGCACACTCATACTAAAACACCGTTTATTTTTGAAACACCGTTTATTAGTAATTAAGACGTTTTTATTAGGAACGGTCCATTTTGAGTTTTAGTAATGGTTTTGTGGGTTTTAGGGACGGTTTTGACCTTCTCAAAAACCAAGATTTCCTGTAGTGGGAGTATTAGTTTATTTATTCTCGCTGTCACTATACAACTTAGAAATATATAAAAAGAATCTTATATAACACTTTAAGATTTGCCTAAAGTGATTTACATCATCAAAGAGTTGTTTCACTTTAAATTGTATTTCACCTCCATTTGAATATGTGAACACTTCCCCATTAATTTTGCCTGTTTCAACCTCTTCATCCCCACTGTCTTCAGCTAAGTCAACATGCTCACTATAATCTGATAAGCCTCCATCACTGCCCACACCCTCATCTTCCACACCATCATTAAGGTTTTCATACCCTAAGCCCTCATCATCACTACTAGAGTTATCATCACTATCCTCAAAACTGCAATTAGATTGAGCTTCATAGTCACTATCATCTGTCTCTGCCCCAACATCACCATCAGTTACTAGGTTGATTGGAGCATCCACAGAAGATGAAGCAAAATTAGGCTCATCAAGTTCAACCAGGATATCTATTACCTTTTCATCTGATTTCATTTCAAACATTATAATTATGTATGGATCCCTACTTAGACACATTTTATAGTTTGATCCAGGGATTGTGCAAAATAACTTCAGATTGTCATGCCTTGTAATTTGGGTTGTTATATCATTACAAAGAAAATCAGATACAACAGCGTAGAGTTCCATAAACCCAAAGGTATCAGCATCTATATCTTTGACTAGGTAAGTGTGTCAATCAAAGTGAACAATTAGGTTATGAATTATGTCCATTTCCAATTATGAACAATGATCAACAACACAAGACAACAACAAAAACCAATTGTTATTTTAGAGACAGAGGATTTTATCAAAACTAAATTAACATAAATTAAACAACTAATATTCAGTTGAAGTGTTTAGGGTTTTATGTGTTCCAAGTGTTTAAGTGATTAGGGTTTTAAGTGTTTAGGGTTTAAAGTGTTTAGGTATTTAAGTGTTAAGTGATTAGGGTTTAAAGTGTTTAGGTATTTAAGTGATTAGGGTTTTTAAGTGTTTAAGTGTTTAGGGTAATTTAGGGATTAGGGTTTAGGGAAATTTAGGGGTTAGGGTAAATTAGGGTTTAGGGTAATTTAGGGATTAGGGTTTAGGGTAATTTAGGGATTACGGTTTAGGGTTTAGGGATTAGGGTTTAGTACAGTATGTGTTTTTTTTTTCTCTATAAATGACCGTGTTTTTCATTGAACAGTAATTATTATACATAATTTCAGAAAAGGCCCATTTTTTTTTTCACAAACCTGTGAATAATATAATCAACAGTAATAACAGCACCAATTCTGTAAATTATACACCACACATAATTTCAGAAAAGCACCAATTCTTTTTACACAAATCAACATGCAATCATAAATCAACAGTAATGCCACAAAATTTCAGAAAAGCCCCAATTTTTTTTACACAAATCAACATGTAACCATATAATCAACAGTAATTATACACAAAGCTACATAATTTCCGAAAAGCCCCAATTTTTTAACCCAAATCAACAAAATCAACATGCAATCATATATTCAACCCTAAATCGACAGTACTCAAGATGCAATCATACACATACAACCAAATTAGATGCAAACCTAAGATCAAGTATGAGATACTTACCAATCTTCAAGCCGGAAACAAAAAAATTCTTCAAATATTCAGATCTCTTACAAACATTCAAATCGGCCACCCAGTTGATCTTCTCATAAACCCTAAAAAAAAAAAAAACGCCTTTGTGAGAAACGACTCAGAGAGAGACAGACATAAACCTTCAAATACAAGATCTTAAACAAAATAAAACCCTTACGCTTTGGTGATGGTATTGATAGAAGAAACTACGAAGCTGTGCAATTCACAAGCTTCAGATTCGTGAAAAACCTATTCTGTTTCAGAAAATATATCTATGAATATTCATACACTTATTCAATGTTAGATTGTGACAGAAGATGTCTTGAAAGGTATTGATATTCTAAAATATGTCAGAAGAATTATATTCTTCAATCGGAGAATGCCAAACACGAATAAAGTAACGTTTCTCTAATTATAATATATATATATATATATATATTAAATATTAAATAAATTTGAATAAATAAATAAATAAAATAAAAACTTGGAAAATACTAAAGTAATTTATTTTTCAAGTTAGTTTTAATATTTTTCAAAAAAAAAATTGTACTTTTTTTTGGATTGTTATGTAAAACATATTTTAGTAAACATTCTTTGTGTTTTTCGTTTGTGTATGTTTCTCCTACAGGAATCAAAATCATCATTCTATTTTTATAGGAAACAAATATAAAAAATATTTCTTGTTAGTAAAGAGACTTTTAATTTCACTAAACATCTTTATAATATTGAATTTAATTAATTAACCCCTCTTGTTTCAAAATACCCCCTATAATTTTCAATTTAATCACATTGTCCCCTCTCCATATTATCCGTCAAATTGGTTAATGGCAAAATAAAATGACTAAAACGCCCATAGTCCATAAAACTAAGCCATGTGATATTTCAAGCATTATTTATAATTATAATGCTCACATGACCGGTATGTTACCATAAATCTAATTAATTTGATGAAAAAGTAACGGAAATGAATCAATATAATAAAATTGAAAATTTTAGGGGATAATTTATAACTAAGAGTGATTAGTTGATTAAATTTAGGAAAAATATCCCTTATTTCCCTTGAGGTAAGGTCTAATTGCACGCAGTACCCTTTAGTTTTGAAATGTATCAGTTACCTCCCTATGGTTAGTTTTTTCTATCACTTTCACCCCCTCCATCCAAAGTCAACGCGGTCAAGGGGTAAAGTACCCTAAATACCCCTCAAATTCATATTACAGTTTACCCATTAAATTATTGAATTTCACATTGCCCCCCACCCCAATGGATAAATTATAATTTCACTCCCTAAAATTCGAAAAAATATTTAAAATTTTAAAAAATATATAAAATTTGAATATATATAATTTGAAAAAATATATAAAATTTGGAAAATATATACAATTTTGAAAAAAATATAAAAAATCGAAAAAATATATAAATTTTGAAAAAAATAAACAAAATTCGGAAAAAATATATAAAATTCTGAAAAAATGTATAAATTTTGAAAAACATATATAAATTTCAAAATATATATATATAATTCGAAACAAATATATAAAATTCAAAATATATATAAAATTAAAATATATATATTCTAAAAATATATAAAAATTTCGCAAAACATATAAAATTTAGAAAAATATTTATATAATTTGAAATTTTGATGGTTCAATCTTCCAAGCAAAAAACTGCATAATAGCTAGCAGAACCCATCATATCTATTAGAAAAAGAAGTGTTTATGATTTGATAAACTTCTCACCCTCTGCACAATAAACATTAGAACACCTTCCTGTAATGTAGCCTTTTCAAATATATGCATATTTGAATTTGCAAATTAACTCATTTCGAATTTATATATTTTTTCCGAATTTTATATATTCTTTCTAATTTTAAATATATATTTTCGAATTTATATATTTGTTTCAAATTTTATATATATATATTTCAAAATTTATATATCTTTTTCGAAATTTATATATTTATTTCGACTTAGATATATATATTTTGAAATTTATATATGTTTTTCGAAATTTATATATTTTTTCGGAATTTTGTATATATATTTCAAAATTTATATATCTTTTTCGAATTTTATATATTTATTTCGAATTAGATATATATTTTGAAATTTATATATGTTTTTCGAAATTTATATGTTTTTTCGGAATTTTATATATATATTTCGAATTTTATATATGTTTTCTAATTTTATTTTGAATTTTATATATATTTCAAAATTTATATATGTGTTTCAAAATTTATATTTTTTTTCGATTTTTTTGTTTTTTTTCAAAATTTATATATTTTTTCCAAATTTTATATATATATTTGAATTATATATATATTTTTAAATTTTAAATATTTTTTAGAATTTTAGGGAGTGAGACTGTAATTTATCCATTAGGGTGGGGCAATGTGAAAATTCAATAGTCTAGAGGGTTTATTGAGGGTAATTTCGTAATTTTACATCTCCAATGGAGGTAATTAATATATTTGAAAACTTAGGAGTGCCCGTGCAATTAGGCCTTACCTCAAGGGAGGTCAGTGATATTTTCCCTTAAATTTAATAGTACACAAGGATTTAATGAAATTAACCGATTACATAATCAATAAAAATATTGG
Organism: Cornus suecica; assembly: GCA_963922005.1. NCBI lineage: Eukaryota > Viridiplantae > Streptophyta > Magnoliopsida > Cornales > Cornaceae > Cornus > Cornus suecica. The sequence continues at coordinate 22,568,212 of OY998247.1, forward strand.
TACCTATTTTTTATCCATATGTTAACATGGTTCAATCATAATCATAAACACATCCCTTGGATGTGAATGAGAGAAGGAAAACAATGGTCATGGGATTCAGGCAATGCCAAACACAATTTCATTGAGGCTTACACAAAATAACTACATAAAAGTAAAACTTCAATAAAATAACATATCAGAGAGTGAAAGTTGAGTATTAAACCTAGAAATCTATGCTCTTTCTTGCCAGAAGGAGGAACAACACAAAATCTCACTTGTGTACAGTAGAAATTTCGAAATATAAAACTAAAACCTGATGAAAGGTGCATTATATTGTCCTATACACCCCAATATCAAGATTTACAACCTTTTGGGGCCTTCTCTACCTATCTGACTGAGTGACTGACACAGCTGGAAAATATTTCTATACACAAGAAAATTAATCGAGTTTTGACCCCGGGGCAAGCATTGTATTCAAGCAGAAGAAGCAATGCCAACTTCAATCCGATCATAAACAATGCGAAAATGCCGGAGTAGATACACAGCAGTCTACAGTCTTTGAGAAATAGCAACCAAAAAGTGCAGGCAAGTATTATCTATCATCGTGAATCATGTCTTTTAAGCGATTGTTTCTTGCCGCTGAACACGCTGTAATACCCGCATTTGTCAGTTTTTCCGGTCTCTGATTCGCCATACTGCAATATTCGGGATCATAGGATTGCCCATTAAGCCTCATCCTCTGTATCACATTATGGTACATTGGGAAGAACTTCACTTGCACCACTGAGAATGAGAAATATGGGATCAAGGCCGAGATTACCACGAAGAGTGTGACAATCCAGAAAGACGGGGACGGGGTAAGAGACTCGATGAAGACTTTGTAAGCAGTGGTCGAAAGACTGGGAGGCATGGCTCCGTAAATCAAGAGGAAAATATACCAGAAAGAGATACTACCCCAGATGTAGAGATGTTGTATCAAGGTGAAGTAACTGACAGCGAGGGCAATCTGGAGGTTCACGGTCCAAACAACGCATGTGTACATTGTTGCTCCGAAGATGTCCAATCCGGTAGTTTTTCCATTTTTGTTGAAGGCCTAAGGCCATGTTTGGTAAGCGGTCTTTCTGGTCTGGTTTGGTCTGGTCCGGTCCGGTCTGGTCTTGTCTAATCTGATATGAAAAAGTCTGTTTGGTAAGCGGTCTGGTCTTACTATTTATTTATTATTTATTATAATATTTATTTATATATTATTTCTTTATTTATTTATTATTTCTTCACTTTATAATATATTTTATTATAGATATTATTAATTTATTATTTATTAATTTATAAATATATTCTATTTATTTATTATTATTTCATTATTTAATTCATTTTATTTATAAATTATTTATTCATTTTTAATAATTTAAAAATATATTTTATTAATTTAATATTAATTTATTATTATTATACTCATTTTTTATTATTATTATGAAGTATTTATTCATTATTCTATTTACTTATTATTTTTTATTATATTTATTTTTTATTTTTTATTATATTTATTTATTATTATTATTTATTTCATTTTGTTTATTATTTATTATTTTTATTATATTTTTAAATATGTTTTATGTAATTTATTATTTATTTATTTTATTTATTATTTAGTCCATTTTTTATTATTATATTTATTTATTATTATTGTATTCATTTTTTATTATTATTATGTTTTATTTAATTTATTATTTATATTATTAATTATTCATTTTTAATTATTTATAAATATATTTTATTATTTATTCATTTGTTATTATTATATTCATTTTTTATTATTATTAGGTATTATTTATTTCATTTTGTTTATTATTTATTATTTATATTTTATTTTTAAAATATGTTTTATTTAATTTATTATTATTATTTATTCATTTTTAATTATTTATGAATATATTTTATTAATAAGACCAGACCGGACCACCAGGAACCACCTTTTTTTTTGTCTGAAATGAGGTCATTTTGGTATGATTTGGTCTTACTTAGTCTAACCAAAAATTTAGGACCAATGCTACCAAACATGGTCTGGTCCCATAAAACACAAGACCAAACCAGACCAGCTGGAACCGAACCACCTACCAAACAGGGCCTAAGGCTCAACTTATTTTGTGCAAAGGGGGAGAATGACGTGTCTACTTATGATTTTTTTCCTAGCACTTATGATTATTTTTGCTACTTGATATAATCTCAAGTGTATCCGTAATGCTTGTTGCTAAGATAATATTTTTGTTATGCTCAATGGTATATTTTGATTTCATGTTTTACTTATTTGATGTTAAATTTCAACCCGTGCATGTTGATAGGTGGAGCATTATCTAATGCTTCTCTACATATGTTGTCAAACACATCAATGTTTTGTCATCATCAAAAAGTTGGAGATTGTTGGCCTAAAGGTTTTAATTTAAGGGCATTCCCGTAATTTTGATAATAACAAACCATTAATGATGTTTAGTACTAACAAATTGTGAAAAATGTACGTGTAAGAATTAGCAAAAGATATGATAAACATTGTTGGGCAAACAAAAGAAATTCAAGGTTCATCAAGCATGATCAAGCAAAGGAAAAACGAAGAACATCTTCAAGTTGCTTGAAACAAGAAAGAACCTCACTTATGAAGATCATGGAAAAATGGGGTAGATAGGTTGGTGAGTGTTTTAGACTTAAATGTTAAATTCATTTTAAGACTCAAAATTTGAAGCTTATTACTTGTCATTCATGCATTCATACTTAGTATTTGAAAAACATTTTGAAACATGAATTATCTTAACAAATATCTTAAAACATGTTTTCATTGCTTCAAATTAAGCTTAAAGGACTTCAAAAACAAGTATTCAGCAAATGTAGTCAACTACACTATTTCTATAGTCTATTACATTTTCCAAAATGTTATTGTTGTGCATATAGTCGACTACATTTTAAATATAATCAACTACATTTTACAGAAAGTTATTACTGCACAACATAATCGACTATATTATAGATATACCCGTTAGGCAAAAAAGTCAATAACGGCTACGTTATAGATATAGTCGACTACGTTAGGCAAAAAAAGTCAATAACGGTTAGTTTTTTAAATTAATGATTTTTCAACAACTCCGAACAGCTCTATAACCTTTTCTTTTGGCTCAAAACCTCTATATATACATACCTTGACATCTTAAGGTAAAATACACATTTAAAGAGCATTCATTGAGCTTTAAATCATGTTTCCCATTCTCTTTCAAAGCATTCAAAAATCATTCAAGTCTTAAGCTTCTCTTTTTTATTCTTGCTTTGAATATAGTTGTGTGAGCTTAACATTTAATAATCAATATTTGAGAGATATTTTCATTGATTCATTGTAATCAAGGGTTGGTATGACCCAATTCAAGCTTAAGAAATGGTGTTCTCTTAGCAAGGAGAAGTGGTGTGCTTCTTGTAAAGGTTTGTTATTCACATGTAAGGAAGAGATGTAAGAGAAGTGGTGTGCTTCTTGTGAAGGTTTTCTCTCCACCCATAAGGAGAAGACATAGTGGATTTGGGAAGTCTCAAGAGAATCTTGAGTCGATGACGTAGGAATCAAGGGAATTCTGAACCTCGCTAAAATCGCGTGTCCAAGTATTTTCATTTCTCTTTTTACTCTTATTTGATTTATATTGCTTTGTCCATTTATATTATATCATCTAAGATTGCAATTATATTTATCAAATAATATATCGAATTAAATTCCATTGTTTAAACTAAGACTCTATTCCTCCCCACCCCCCACCCTTTTTAAAGTCATTTATTGGATAACAATTGGTATTAGAGCTCGGCTCTAATTTAAAGGCTTAATCACCTTAGAGAAAAAATAATGGCAAACAATGGTATTACACACATATAGGGTCAATCTAACAATAAACTCTTTGATTTGATGGTTCAAACTATAGTTATTGGAAAACTAGGATGATTGATTTTCTTCAAGCTATAGATTACCAAATACTGCAAGTCATTGAAGATGGACCATTTATTCCTATGAAAGAAATCAATGGCTAAAAGGTGCTTAAGGAGGCAAAAGAGTGGAATACGGATGACCGCAAACTTATCTGTATTAATGTTAAGGCTAAAGTGAATTTAAATTGTGCAATTAGTCCAAATGAATTCAATAGGGTATCTATTTTCACAACCGTCAAAGAAATTTGGGATAAATTAGAAATAACATATAAAGGAACTTCACAAGTTCGTGAGTCAAAAATTGATTTACTTATGCATGAATATGAATTATTTCGCATGAAATAAAATGAATGCATTAATGATATGTTTTCTCGATTCACGAATATTTTGAATGGTTTGAAACATCTTGGTAAAATTATGGCTAACTCGGATGTTGCAAGAAAAGTTCTTAGAAGTCTACTGGCTAAATGGGATGCCAAAACTACCGCCATTAAGGAGTCTCATGACCTTAATAAGCTCAACATTGATGAGCTACATGGTTCACTTCTCACATGGGAGATAACGCTCAAATCACGTGAAGAAGAGTCTAAACCAAGGAAAGGATAGCTCTTTAAGCCGCCTTCAAAGAAACGTTGATGGAGACTGATGATCTCAAAAATGATAATGAATAAATAGCTCTCATCACCCAAAATTTCAAGAAATATCTTCAAAGAAAAGGTCTTCAAAGAAGGAATCCTACGAGAAAGGGAGAACCATCTAATGAGACTAGTAAAAGAGACACACCCACGTGCTTTCATTATGGAAATGTGGGTCACTTCAAAGCTGATTGTCTCAATCTCAAAAGCGAAAAGGAAAAGAAGAAAAATAAAAGAGTTATGTAAGCTACATGGGAAGATGATGAATCTCCCATCTCAAATAGCGACAATGAAGTGGAAGAAATGGCAAATCTTTGTCTCATGGTCTTCAATGACGAGGTATGCTTGAAGTTCTCTTCTTCCAAGGATAAATGGTTCCTTGATAGTGGATGCTCGAGACAAATCAAAATTTCTCTCTCTCAAGCCTTATGATGGTGGAAATGTGACATTTAGGGATAATTCTAAAGGAACAGTAATCTCTTCATCTCTCTCTATTGATAATGTGCTTCTTGTTGATGGATTAAAACATAACTTGTTTAGCATTAGTCAACTTTGTGATAAAGGTTTTAATGTTATCTTTAAATCTAATCATTGCATAGTTGAACATAATAACAAACAAGTATTTGTTGCTAATAGAAATGGAAATTTATATACATTGCTTTTATGTGAATTGCATGACCAAGATGTTACATGTTTTATTTTCAGGGTCGTCTCAATGAAATTGGAGGCCTTAGGCGAAAAGTATAAAAGATGAAATTGGAGACCTTAAGCAAAAAATATAAAATGAACTTTTGGTATATTATATATTATTTTTAATAACACTTATTTAAAAACCACCCTTTTCGCTTTTTGAGATACAAAATTACTCATCAGATTCTTGTATTCAAGTGTTGATATTGTCAATAATATTCGGTAAGCAATGCATGCATTTGGAAAATAATATAATTTTTTAATATTTTTTTTAAACTATCGTCATTATATGATTTTAGATTTTTAAAATTAAACAAAAAACCAAATATATTTTCATATGTTTTAAATTGTTCAAATCCAGTATAAATTGAAGAAATAGCTTGGTCAATTATGTACAAAAAATAATGGACCTTAAAAGTTTCTACAGTTGGTTGAGATGACATATCATCTATATTTTCATCAAATTATTTTTTCCTACGAGTTATACGTTTCTCATGAAATATGGGTTATATTTCCATTTCATTAGCAATTTCTTTGGCTTTAACAATGAATTTAAGCAAAAGAAGTTAGATACCCACCAAGTATTAGTGTGGCTTGGAGTCTGGAGACAAAAACAAGGTCAGGCCAACCAGCGGAAGAGGATGGTTTCACCGATCTACGAACAATGTAGTTGTTTATGACTCTCGATTAATGAATTAAGAGATGATTCAGTTATGAGCGTCTTGAGAGAATAAGATTTGAGAGATTCATTCGACAAGAGAGGGAAAAGTAAGGCAATAATATTTTGAGGGAGAGAGGAAAATTGAAGAACTCTGATCTGATGAGACTGGTGAGAGTGAGAATAAGGGAGAAAATAAAAAGAGAAACCCTAGCTGCCCATGTCGTTTCGTTTTGCCCAAAAGTTTCAAATATAAAATTATTTTGTAAAATATGTGTATTAAAAATCTAATTTATATGGAGGCTCATTCTATTTAGGTCCATTCCAAAGGAGACCCATTTTAAAAATTTATTTTTTACAATATTATAAGGAGACCCATTCTAAAAGTTTAATTTTTATAACATTATATGAATGCTTATTTTAAAAAGTAAATATATAATATATTAAAAAAAATTATATATATATAAGGCCCCCAAAATTTTGGGGCCTTCCTCTTGAGCGGGGCTTTAGGCGGCCGCCTAAATCGTCTTACTATCAAAACGACCTTGTTTATTTCATCAAATGAAAATAGTTGGTTATGGCATAGAAGACTTGTACATGCTAGTATTGATTTATTGTTTAAATTGTCTAAAAAAGACTTAGTCAAATGCGTCCCAAAGATTAAGTATATGAAAGACAAACTTGTAGGTCTTGTCAATTAGGGAAACAAGTTAAGACATCATTTAAAAGTAAAAAGAGCATCACTACCACAAGACCACTTGAATTGATTCATATGGACTTGTTTGGACCGGAAAAGGGTTCTTAGTATAGGTGGTAAACTTTATGCATTTGTCATTGTTGATAATTTTTCTAGATTCACTTGTGTCTTTTTTCTTTCACATAAAAATGAGGCTCATTCCATCTTTTCTAAAATTTGTAGAAGAGTTCAAAATAAAAAAGAATATAAAATTAATACCATTAGAATGGAGAGAGGAATAGAATTTGAAAATTAAGACATAGAGAGATTTTGTGATGACAGTGGCTATGATCATAATCTCTTGGCCCCTAGAACTCCTCAACAAAATGGTGTTGTTAAAAGAAAGAATAAGTTCCTACAAGAAATGACTATAACCATGCTAAATGAGCATAGGTTGCCTACATACTTTTGAGCCGAAGCCGTCAACATCACATGTTATGTCATTAATAGGATAATTATTAGAAAGACCATTGACAAAACTCCATATGAACTTTGATATAAAACAAAACCCAATATTGGGTATTTCAAGACGGTCATTTTATCATAGTTTCGGAGAAAAATGGTTTTCATGAAAAAGCCTACGCTCAATCCTACGCCTACAAAAGCAAAAAGTGGCCAGAAAGTGAAGTTTTATGCTAAGGCTACGCCTGAGCCTTCGCTCAAGGTACGCCTAACCTACGCCTAAGTCGTAGCTAGGTTACGCCTAAGGTGTAAGTTCGGTAGGAATTTTTTAATTTCTGCTGCAATGCCCGATTTGCCCCTGTTTTGATTCTATGATGCGTCGACGACTCCCACATCTCAAATTACATGCTAAACACATATTATTCATCAGAGAGAATGGTTTGAATTGATTGATGGTGAAATTACCAAAAATGGCAAACTTAGGGGTTGCCTCCACTCTGTCTATAAATACAAGGCTTTACATTAGAATTAGGGGTTCGTTCAGAGAGTTCTTCCACGTTTATATTTAGAATTGCTGCTACCGTCAAGGTGTGGAGATTCCATTTAGAAGGAGGAACCATTCAAGACCTAGAGATCCAAGGAGGAGGATTATGCAAGGCGATTCTACACCAAAGATGTAGTTCGCCTCAACCATGATCAACTATGTAACACCCCGTGTTATTTTCCTTTTTCCTGAAATTATATTTAATTTAATTTCGGTTATGACGTACTTGTTCATGACGTTTATATTATTCTTGGTATTTCGCGTGTAAATTTTTCGCGTTTAGTTTTAAAGTCGACTGGACGACTTACGGTTTCTCTTTGACGACTACGCGAGTTCTTGTTATCGACTACGCGGTATCGTTTCGACATTTAATGATTAGTGTTTTGACTGGACGACGACACGTTGTAATTGATCGGGCTTGTTTAGTGTTCCGACGTTTGGGTTCCTAACCCGGTGTATTTCTTTCGGACTAATTTGGTTATTCGGCGTCCTGCGGACTTGCGGGTTGACACGATATTATTTGGAGACTTCAGGTATTTATCGGGATTTATTATATATATATTTAATTATATATATATAGTTTTGGGGTTAAATTACAATTAGGGATAAATGGAGGGTTAGTTGTGCAATTAGGTTATATATGTGTATATGTATACGAATGTCTGTTGAACCACATCTTCTCCTTCATGAAACTACAACCTCTACATCTTCTTCTCCACGACCGAGCCTCTTTCTCCCACCTCCATCTTCATTATCGTTCGGCTGAGAGAGAGAGGAGTCGGGCTGAAGAGGCGGTGCAGCCGTGGTGTTGCAGGCCAGAATCGACGACCTGGTTAGATGTTGGGGTCGCCGTACATGGCGACCCAGGTGGGGGTTATCTCGCTGGAGTGATGGCGAGCTGGAGGACAGAGGCGACGTGTAGCAGCGAGCTCGCCGGAGCTGCTGACGACGCGCGACTATGGGAGATGGTGCGTTCCTGTAGGCGTTGACCAGGGTTTGACATGGGTGGTGGTTCAACAGTGACGGCGATAGGAGATAAAGGTTGCCGGAGCTGGTAGTGGCGGCCAGCGGTGACGTGGTGGAGCAGATCGTTGGTAGTGATGATGAATAGTAGCGAGTTCGGACCGAGTTGGGTTGACTCAGTGGCGAGTCGGGCTCAGTTTGGGCTGATTTTTGGAGGATATATTGGCTTCGGTATCGTGTACGTTATATCCGAATTTGGTGCGAAACCGTTGAGCGGTTTGCCGGAAATTTCAGATTTTCGGTATGGTTTTCAGTTTAGTTTTTTGTAGATTTGTTCCAAATTATTTATTGATTGCTAACGAGTTTCAACTATATTGAATAGGACGGTAAGGCGGTCGTTTCGATATATTCGAAATATTTTTCGGACGACTTTGGTCGGCGGGCGTCATATTCGGGCGCCGGTACTATTCACGGTGGGCCCGAAACGGCTGTTCTGTAAGCGTGTTTTAGGTGGGAAATTTTATTTCTCACTCCGCATTATTGACGTAGTTTAGGGTGTGCAAACCCTTAATTATTTTAATATAGATATATTAAATTGTTAATTTAAATATCTATAATTGGCTTAGGAGCGAAACAAGACTTAGGAATTAATTTAAGAAATTAATTAGATTATATTCCCATGAAATTAAATAATATTCCTAATTGAATTGAATAGGAATAGGTGGCTTAGAAATTCCCTTGAGAATTAAATGGACTAGAGTATTTTGTAAACGTTGGACGTGAAGAGCTTAGACGTTATGCTAGGTTCCCCTTACGATACGTGAATTATTTGTTTTAATTGTTTTAAAGGCATGTTAAAAGAGAATGACTTGTATACTTGGAATTAAAGTATAAGTTGATAAATTGCAAGCATGCTTATGTGATATTATTGCTTGTCTTGATTTACTGCTTTATTGTTTTAAAAGCATGTGAAAGAGAGTATGAGATTCATGTGGTAGCATGTGGATATTGTTCATAAATATGATGTATTACATATTTATGTTAAGGCATGATTGTCATTTGGACCTGGATGCATATTGAGAATATCATGTAGTGTTAAATCATGGTATTGGTATATGTGGGTTGTGAAATCATGTGGGGTGTCTTTGTGTCGAATCGTCGCAACAACTGACCAGGGGGTGTTCCCATCCTGCGGAATAATGAGCCGTGAATGGGGTATAGGGTGAGTCGTCTCATTCTCGAAGTCGCGGGTCGTCTCGTGCATCCATTATACGGATCTTTGGTCACGGGTCGTCTCGTGCAAACTGTCTTCCTTGTTGAAAGTGTAGTGTCAAAAACACTTGGGAAGAATCGGTGCGGTACTCTTTTTCCTTGTAAATGGGTGGAGTGCGTATTCGTTAACCACGTGATGTGGGCAAAGGGTGGTGTATGAGTCACATTGTATATGCATGACATTTATGTGATTTCATTTGACATGTATACGTGATATTATTACATGTGATGTTGGAGCAGGTTTAATATGTGTTATTATTGCCTGTTGGATTTTGGAGCATGTTATGTATGAATATTGTGAAATTAAATTCATATCTTTATAAAATGCTCAGTTGAAAGTGATAAATGCGAAAACAAGAATTAAATGAGAAAATTGTTAAAGTATAAATGAAAAGTGTATCTTTATACTTGTGATTATCTACCTTGTGCCCTTGGGGGAGGTTAGGTATATTGGCATAGTGACCTCTGTGGTTAGTTATGTGTTATCTGTAGAGATTTGAGGTTAGGGATTGATTGAGTATCAATTGTGATTTGAGGCCTTAGAGAAGGCGGTGATAGTTTTGTGGTTTCGGTTGGTTGCATATTACTGACCCTGGATGTTTCTTTCCCACTTAGGGGGAGGTATCCTTTATCGTGCTTTTGAGGTTTTGAGTGCGGTTAGAAGTGGTTGTGATTGAACCTGTCTAGTTGAGTGGAAATGACTTCTTGATTCTGTCAATTATCAATTGTGAAATTGGAGTCATAATGAATTGGAAGAAGTATTGATTGAGACTAGTTATTCCCGTGGTATCGGCCACTTGTTCTCCCTTTTCATGATATTAGGGGTTTAAGTGATTTTATTAAGTACTCGAGGTACTGTAGCTTGACAATCTTGTTTCTAGTGCTTAGTTCATTCCTCTAAGCATTTCTTTTATTGTACTCTGTATACTAGTACATGTTTTTGACTTACACGTCATTCCTTGAGTTGTCGGTTACGGCGTGGTGCCGAACCTTTTCCAGGTGTTGTCATTTGATCTCGTGAGGTTGGGAACGGATAGTTGTGTTCTGTGAACCCAATGTAGTACTCTTCCTTCCTTGTCCTCTTGGACATTATAGGAATCCGTGGAGTTGTGTTTACCCTTATTTGGTTGTCCTTCGGAAACGGTGTTTTCTAAACTCTTTGTATTTAAAAGGAAAAACCCATTTTCGCCTACCCCCGTAGCAACTAAAAGTTTTAGTACTTTGTAAAATGATCTTAGGATCTTCTTTAAAAAGATTTTCAACTTTTAAAAGCCGGTGATGGCAACTGACGGAGACCGGGGGCAAGACGGTCATTTTTACTATGTGATTTCTTAAAGGAAAACTATTTTATTACTTTTCTTGGGATTCTGAGATTTCGAGACTTCTTTCTCAATATCTCATCCTGTAGAGTTTTGAAAGGTGTTCCATTGTTTCACCTTTGCTTCCTATCACTTCTAGGTCTCTGTATGAGGCTTTGTGTTGTTCAGTGCACACATATAGTGTTGCTTTTCACTTTCTTTATTGTTGATGTCACCACTTAGGTGATTTGAGTTGTCACACGTGTTAGGGGCATGGATACCGAGTGAATTGGTTTCTTTTGTCCGGGTGTTCTCACTAAACACTTGTGGTGTTTTAACCTTGACATTGTTGTCTCGATTATCTGTTGGTTTAGCGTTGGGACTTCTTTCCCATTGCTTTGGTTTCCTTGTTCAGGTGTTTTCACTAAACACTTGTGGTGTTCTTAACCTTGACATTGTTGTCTTGGTTATCTGGTGGTTTAACATTGGGAAGTCTTTTCTTTTGCTTTGCTTTGGTGACCCTGAGGTGGTCGTTTTTGTGAGTTGAGTTTGTGTACTCTTAGTGATTTGATTGGGTGGTTCTCCTCGCCTACAGTGAGAGTGTTAGTGATGTGATTGACCCTATTGATGATAGTATTATGAGGTCGATATGATTTTATGGTATAGTGATATGATTGAGGCGATCCAGCCCTTGAGAGGTAGATTTTCCTTAAGGATGGGATGAGGTTTGTTATATATATATATATTGTACATATATATATATAGATGATGATTGTGTTAGTACGCAAGGACGTGAGTACTTTTCCTCCTGTGTTCTCGGGGAGTGAGTCATAAGTATTCCTTGGTACTAGTTGCGGATTTGATTCATGTGGAGATTAGAGGTGAGTGTGATTCCCTCTGTTTGGAGTTGTGGTTAGCGTTGTGAGCGCTTGATGATTTTTTATATTCGACCTGGGTGTCGTGTACTTAGTGTACGTTGTTGAGAGTAGTGTAGACTACCGGTATGGGTTCTTGGAGTACGAGTCTTAGTTGTACCCTAGAGACTCATGTTGTGTAGTTATATATATATGTATGTATCTATATGTATATATATATATATGTCCCCGATATATATTCATTTACGGTAGCATGTGAGCACGTACCTTGGGTTTTCGTGGCTGGGTTATGTTGTGGGCTATGTACCTCACTGGGTGGTTTAGCATTACCTAAACTATTAGAGGATGTGGTAATTAGAGTATCCTTTCCCACTGAGCTTATTTGCTCACAAGGGTATTTCATTTGCCCCCTGGTATTCCCATGCCAGGTTGCAGGAAACATACGGCTATGAGTAGGATGTAGTGCAATGGCAGTTTTCTTTAGTTTCTTGTTACAGGTTTTGGAGTTGCGTTGGGTGATGCGGTTACGGATGCAGCACGACTGGTTTTGGGGACGGTAGTTGTCTTCTGTTAGCTTCCTTACCCATATTTTGTGGGATTGTCATTTATTTCTTTTGGGAGCCAGTCTATTGGCATATCCCTATCGGTGTATCATTTATTTCCTGTATTTACTCTTTCAGGATGTTATTGTATCTATTATGTACAGCTAGACATTTTTCTGTATTCTTATTCGAGCATTTGTGGCTCTGTTGATGTTAGAGGGTTTGGAGAGGTTTTGGTTTCTTTCCACTACCTCGGCCCTAGTAGGATTGATGAATGTGGGGCTTGGAAGCCATTGTTATTATCGAATTGCTATTGGCAGGTTATTGTGTTGTGGTTAGTTGTCCGGATGTTCCATTTACAAACGGAACTCTGCCGGATTTTCGTTAGATTCCGCTGCTTTGTTTATTATTCATTTGGGTATGAAATATACCGTTCTATCATTATTCCATACGTTTTCATGGCTAATGATATCTTAGTTGGTTGTTCATCATAATGATCACATCCTGGATCCCTTGGATGTCCTAGTTCGGGAGTCTTAGGAATTTGGGGACGTGTCAGCATGATATTAGAGCACTTTTACCCTTTTGTGGGTGTTTGATGACTGAAGGTCATTTGTTTTCGTTTCTTTTTACTTCCGCATTCACTCCCTTAGCTCTTAGGCTCGAGTTTCGGAGTCCTAGGAATTTGGGGCGTGACAAACTAACTCGGTATTTAGGATTTTCTAGCAAAACCCTAGCCAAATAATGTAGTTCTTATTTGTTTTCAATTGTAACGAGGGGAAATCGTGACCATGATGTCATGATTGTAGTAGATAAGAGACCGTTTTTGTTCTTAATACAAGTTTATATATTTATTCTAATTCTTGTCTTAGACTGAGTGAATGTATTTATCTTACACAATCATGATTATTCACTATGAGCTTGAACTCGGATGCTTAATTCATAATTTTCTAAACAATGGTGGTAATAAAACTCGAAACCCTAGGTTGACACAAGTCATGACTTGGCGAGTTGATACAGACATGCTTTAGTTTATTTTCATGCATTAGGAGTAGATTAAAGTAATTTAATTGGTATATATTAGTCAATTCAATCATGAAATGGGTTGTCTCAATCCGGTTGACGGTATTCCTTTTTGGGATTGTATTTAGCTATTTGCGATATAACCTGATTCACAGTTTATGGATCGCTCTCTTGCAATTGTTACATTGATAGAACTATGTTATGCGGTTAGTGGTCAAGCAATGAAAACCCTAATTTTTCTCTCTTGAATCATAAACCAATTTATTTTTCTTTTTAGAATAATTTAGTTAATTTAGATAATTTGATATTTGACCACCAAAACAAACAATTTTTCAGAAATATAACTCATTATTTTTGAACAGTTAAAGTGAACAATCTTAGTCTCTGTGGGATTAATATCCCTTACTTAAGTTGTTGCTATTCTACAAATGATACGTGTGCTTGCGTAGGGTAAAACCTAGTGTCCTTAAGGTATTGTTTTTAACCACATATTTTGTACACACCCTAACGCACATGAAGTTTTTGGCACCCTTGCGGGGACTAAGCATTGTTCAATTGCTTTAGTAGTTTATTTATATTGCGTTATTGTAGTTGTAGTTAAAGTTAGAATTTTGTGTGATTTACAAGTACTCTGACAAGCATAAAAGGAGAAAGCGGAGCTTCTGAAGTTGCGTCTGGAACCGTTTATGAGTTTTAGTTTTGCCTTAATTTTTTGCATTTAATTCTAGCTTTATTTTATGTTCATAGTTAAAGTAATTTTGAAGTAGTTAATTTAGTTAGTTTTTATTTCATAAAATTTCAAAAAGAAAAAAAAATAGTCCTTAGTGTAGCGTATGACTAATAGATCAACCCGTTCTAATTCTAGCACCGCGTTTGTCAAGTACGATCCTGAGATCGAAAAGACTATCCATCGTTTACGTCGAGCTATTGAAGAGCGTCATCGTCAGTCAGAGGAAGACACCATCCAAATCATTGAATAATAAATAATGGGTAACCAAAAAGCCAACCTTTTGATGGCACCGAAGACGTCACTGAAAGGATATTACATACCGGATGCGTATGATTCATATGCTGATTTTCTAGAAGAAAAAGGTGCGAAACACTTTGAAATCAAGATAAGCTTTATTAATATCCTTCCTAAATTTTATGGACTTAGAATAGAGGACCCATGCCAACATATAAATGATTTCTTAGATGTAACATCTACTGTTATGTATGATAATTTATCCAAGAATGATCTGTGAGTGCAATTATTTCCTTGGTCGTTAAGGGAAACCAAAAGATGGTATATCAAATTGGCTAAAGCAACTAAAATTGATTGGGAAAGCCCTTAAAAAAGAATTCATGAAAAAGCACAAGATGCGATCAAAAGTTTTAGATAATTGTTTGGTGAGCAGTTTCATGATGTTTGGGAGAAATATAATGAAATCTTGTATAAGTGTCCCCGCCATAGGTTCTCTGAACAGGATATAGCTAAGAATTTTTACATGGGACTTGGAGATGCACATAAGACTTTGATAGATGCGGCAACAACATGTCAATTTACCTTGAAGCTGGCAAAAGAACTCTTAGAGATGTTTAACAATATTAGTGAGAATACAATTCAATATGAATCTAAGTTGAGGTCTAGAGGTGGACAAGATAGGAGATCTGGAAAGCTTATGTCGTGAATCATGATGATGTGAGAGATTCAATGGCATTGATAGGGGAGAATCTATAAAGAATTGACAAGTTTCTTCAGTGAAGTCATTCCCCTCCTAGAGAAATGTTAGAAGTAGAAGCTGAGTATTCTCATAATGAGTGTCAGGACATAATGGCTACCGATGCCAATGCATCATGAAATTATTCAAATAATGCCCCTTTCACTAATTCATACACCTCAAATGCCAGAAATCACCCACTTTTGTCCTATAAATCTATAAATATGGAGAACTCACCACCAAGGTTCCAACAAAGACAATCGGCCAATCCACAACCAAGGTTCACTCAGAGACAATAATCATATAATCCACAGCCAAGGTTCCAACATAATCAACAATCATTCAACTCCCAACCAACAATCATGGCTCGAAATCCTTAGTCAAATTACCAACCCAGATAGTCATCCAATAATTCTCAGGCTCTCTAGCCATTCAATAATTCTCAAGCTCTCCAGCCATTCAATAATAATTAGGTTGTCCAACCATATAACTACCAGACCCAGCCTCAAAGAAGTCAAACTCATCCACCCGATTTCCATAATGATAGGCTAGACCAGACCTTAATAGGCATTCAGAATATGCTAGGTGTTCATACTCAAGTGTTGGCATAACTGCACATCCAGATGGGCCAAATAGCTAATCAGATGAATATAAGAGAACCAGGAAAATTGCCTAGTCAGCCAATAATAAACCCAAAGCCGTAACAAGCACTGGAGCTTGGATCCTTCACTAATGATCCTCATGAGTCAGTTCAAGCAATCACGAATCTGAGAAGAGGAAGGGAAGTGGAGAGTAGAGTTGAGGAGGAACATGAAAATAGGTTGCAGAAAAGAAAGGAGGCCAAACAAGCACAAAGAAAGGAAGCTGAAAAAGTGAAAAGAAAGGAAGCTGAAAGAGTTCAGAAGGAGCTATCACCGATGGGTGACAATGTCGATCAGGCATTACTCAAAGAGCCAGAAAGGGCAAGTTACGAGGAGGCAACACCTTTCCCTCAGCATCTTAGAAAGCCGACCAAGTTGAGAAGCTTAAAGAATATGATATGTTGGAAACATTCCGGTAAATTAAAGACCAATTTTCCTCGCTTAGATGTTATTGTCCAAATACCACCTTATGTTAAGTTTTTCAAGGATCTCTGCACAAAAAAATGAAGGATCAGAGCAAAGTGTCCAAAGAAAATACTATTAACTGAGTAAGTAAGTTCATTGCTTTTGAGCGATACACCACCTAAGAGGAAAGATCCCGGTGCTCCCACTATTCCATGTGTCATCGGTGACCAGGAAATTGGTAGAGCTCTTCTTGATATAGGTGTGAGTATTAACTTGTTTCCTTATTTAGTCTACCAACAACTAGGGTTGGGTGAATTTAGTCACACTGCGGTCTTACTTCAATTTGCTGATCAGTCAATCAAGCAAGCAAGAGGAATTCTAGAAGACGTCATTGTTCAAGTGGGCAAGTTCTACTTTCTAGTAGATTTTGTAGTTCTAGATACAGAACCTGATCCTGACTCAAAGAAACACATCCAGGTGATATTAGGAAGACCATTCTTGGCCATGGCAAATGCATGTATCAACTATAGAACCGGAGCCATGGAACTGACCTTTGGAAATATGAAAGTGCAGATGAATGTCTTCGAAGGGAGTCACCAATTGCCTGAATCAAGGGATTGCTTCCAGATTAATGAGTGTGATGAACTTGATGATATCATAGAAGATTTTGCGACTCAAATTCTGGGGAAAGATGAGCTATAGTCATTTATGACTAGAGAGTGGCTGGACGAAGAAGTTGATGATTGGGATGCGCAGTTGAAGCTACCCAATGAAGAAATTGATGAAATAGAAACTGCTTTATACACTCAACTATAGCGGGAGCCGATTGAGCCACTTCCTATTATCTAGAGTACTCCGCTGATTCCATCTCTAACAACTCCTCCTATCTTGGAACTCATGGAATTGCCCAAAAAGTTGAAATATGTCTTCTTAGGACCAGACAAGACTCTTCCTGTGATTATATCTTCAAAACTGATAATAAAACAGGAATCGAGTCTGGTTGAGGTCTTGAGTGAGAATAAATAGGCGATAGGATGGAGCGTTGCGGATCTGAAAGGCATAGATTCCTCGATTTGCATGCATCGTATACATCTTGAAGAAGATGCAAAACCATCAAGGGAAATGCAACGAAGACTGAATCCGAATACGAAGGAGATGGTAATGAAAAAGGTGGTGAAGTTGCTAGATGCGGGTATCATCTACCCCATCTCTGATAGCACATGGGTGAGCCCAACACAAGTGGTGCCAAAGAAGTCAGGCATCAAAGTTGTACCAAACTCAAAGGGTGAGCTAATACCATAATGCACGACCACAGGGTGGCGTGTGTGCATTGACTACAGAAAGCTCAACTCAAACACCAGGAATGATCATTTGCCTTTGTCATTTATTGATCAGATCCGGGAAAGGTTAGCCGGGCAGAGCTATTATTGCTTTTTGGATGAATACTCCGGCTACAACCAAGTGGCGATTGATCCTGTTGATCAGGAGAAAACCACCTTCACTTACCCGTATGTCACGTTTGCTTATAGACGGATGCCTTTTGGTTTGTGTAATGCGCCAACTACATTCCAGAGGTGTGTGATGTCTAGTTTCTCTAATATGGTGGAAACTTTTCTAGAAGTATTCATGGATGATTTCTTAGTCTTTGGGGAAACCTTTTAAGACTTTTTGAAACATCTAGCACTAGTGCTCAAAAAATGCAAAGAGACGAATTTAATTCTAAGTTGGAAAAAGAGCCATTTCATGGTTCAAGAGGGGATAGTACTGGGCCATATTATATTGAAACGAGGGATAGAGGTTGACAAAGCAAAAGTCAAATTAATTTCGAAATTGCCTCCTCCCACATCTGTTAAGCAAATACGTTATTTTCTTGGTCATGTCGGGTTTTACCAACGATTTATCAAAGATTTTAGTAAAATCTCCCGGCCATTGTGCAACTTACTAGCTAAAGATACAAACTTTGTATTTGATGCAGAGTGTCTCCATGCTTTTGAGAAGTTGCGTACTCAACTCTCAACAACCCCAATCATCCGTCCACCTGAATGGTCTCTACCATTTTAGTTGATGTGTGACGCTTCGGATTATGCCATAGGAGTTGTATTGGGTCAAAGAAAGGACAAGCTTCCATATGCGGTATACTATGCTAGTAGGACTCCGAATGATGCTCAGATAAACTACACAACAATCGAGAAGGAGTTGCTGGCAGTTGTTTTTGCCTTGGATAAATTTTGATCATATTTGTTAGGAACCAAGGTTGTTGTGTATTCGGATCATGCCGCGTTGAGGCATTTGTTGACTAAGAAGAACTTTAAACCCATACTAATTCGGTGGATTCTGTTGTTGCAAGAATTCAATTTGGATATTAAAGACAAAAAGGGTTCAGAAAATGTAGTTGATGATCATTTGTCTAGGATTGTTGTTGAGTCTAAAAAGGAAACTACTACTCTTAAGGATTCGTTCTCGGATTAACATCTGTTTAATGTGGTTGTTGTGGAACAGATACCGTGGTATGCTGACATTGTCAATTATAAAGCCATCGGTAAAATTCCAAAAAGTTGGTCTAAGAATGAAAAAGACCAATTCTTCAGTTAAGTCAAATTTTATATTTGGGACAATCTACATTTGTACAAGTATTGCTTTAATCAAATCATCAGAAAATGCGTCCCTGAAAGTGAGGTACAAAGTATTTTAAAGTTTTGCCACACGCTCGAATGTGGAGGTCATTTTGGAACCAAAAAGACAGGTTATAAGGTGTTGCACAATGGGTTTTACTATCTGACCATATTTAAAGATGCTTTCGAGTGTTGTAAAGCGTGTTTATGATGTCAAAACTTGGGATTGATATCTCGACGGGATATGATGCCTCTAAACCCAATTATGATTGTGGAATTGTTTGATGTATGGGTATTGGCTTCATGGGGCCATTTCAAAAAATGGATAAGAAATAGTACATACTTGGGGGTTGATTATATTTCGAAATGGGTAGAAGCTATAGCCACCATACATGTGGACCATGAAGTGGTGGAGGAGTTTGTAAATTCGAATATTTTCTCACGATTTGGTATGCCACGAGTGATCATTAGTGACAGTGGAAGCCATTTTGACAACCTGTTTTTTGATGCTTTGTGTCGAAAGTACAACGTCAATCATAAGATTAGAACATCAGATCACCACCAGACCAACGGACAAATGGAGGTTTCGAACAGGGAAATCAAGAATATCTTGAAAAAAACAGTGCTTCCGGATTTGAAAGATTGGCCGTAGAGGTTGAATGATGCACTGTGGTGATATAGGACTGCGTATAAGATGCTGATTGGTATGACACCGTATCATCTTGTATATGGTAAGGCATGTCATCTCCCTATTGAGCTAGAACACCGAGCATATTGGGCAGTTCGGAGGTTGAACTTTGATATAAAGAAAGTCGGTGCTCAGCGAAAACTCCAACTTCAAGAGCTTGAGGAGTTAAGAAACGATGCTTATGAGAACGCGCGAATTTACAAGGCTCGGATGAAAATATTTCACGATAAACACATTTGGAATAAAGTCTTTGAGCCTGGCCAGAAAATATGGTTGTTTAATTTAAGGTTAAAACTGTATGAAATCACAAAGGTTTACCCCTATGGAGCAGTAGAGCTTGATGATCCTGATACTGGAAAGAGGTTCATAGTGAATGGTCAGCGATTGAAACACTACATTAATGTCCAGCTAGTCGAGTGTGTTGTGGAGATGATTGATTTGACTGATCCGACACCCGAGCTGGATGAGCTTGATCCAGAATACTGAAGAGTAGCAACGTCGTGCCAACGACATTAAACATTGGTACTAGGTGACTAAGATTAACTTTTGATCCTAGTTTATACTTGTAGATGGTAGATTAGTTCGATTTTTGTTCTGTTGAGTTGTAAGATCGAGTTGTAGAGCCATTGTCATCTTAATAAGAAGGGTAATTTTATCCAAAAAGAGGGGTAATCTAGTCAATATGGTACAAAAGAATTCATAAGGAGCAGTGGGATTACACGGAACGAGAAAAGATGAAGATTGGAACGAAAATTTTTTTTGCCCTTAGGGGACCTACGCCTAAGGCGTAGGCCCAACACTGTTATAAAATAGTCCCGCGAGCCATTTCCCCATCTCTTCATTTCAAAATCTTTTTTCTCCCTCATTTCTCCACCAAAACACCCGAGACTTATTCCTACCAATCACTCATAGTGCATGTTTGGCAGAGGGAATGGAGTTGGTTTTTTGGGTTTGGTTTGAAAAAATGGCACCAAACCATGTTTGGTAAAATGGTGTGGAAATTTGGTACCAACACTGTAGCAAACCATGGTGCCAACTTTGTGAAGGAATTTAGAACCATCATTTTTTATGGTTCATGATTTTGGTGCGGCACTGTAACACCCCATATTAATACAAAATTTTAATATTAATATTAATTATTTAAATATTATAATATTAATATTATAAATTTTAATATTAATATATTATATTTTTGGAAATTTAATATATTTTAATATTATAGTTTTATTATCTTTCTTAAAAATTAATATATTAATATTATAAATTTTAATATTAATATGTTATAATATTAATAAATTATAATAAAACTATAATATTAATATATTAATATTAATATTATAATATTAAAATATATAATATATTAATATATTAATATATTTTAATATTTATGAAAAATTAAATATTTCGAAAAACTTAAATATTTATGAAAAATTAAATATTTCGAAAAACTAAAATATTTATGAAAAATATAAATATTTCAAAAAAATAAAATATTTATGAAAAATTAAATATTTCGAAAAAATTAAATATTTATGAAAAATTAAATATTTATGAAAAATTAAATATTTCAAAAAATTAAATATTTATATATTTTATTTTTTAAAACATATATATTTACAAAATGTTATTTTAAATAAATAAAATGTCAAACTATTCCAAGTTACCAAATATGATTGGTTTCAGAATTTCAGCTCATACCAACTCTACAAAACATGGTTTGGTTTTTCAGTTTCACTTTTTCTTACACCAAAACCATCTGCATCAAACATGGTTTGGAACCAAAATAAAACCACACCAACTCCAACCAACCCAACTCCAACCTAACCAAAACAAAAAACCAACACTACACCGTCTACCAGATTAGTGCGTGTATTGTCCGGATTCTCGTGTAGAACTCGAAAGGTCTCCGAATCTTAATTTTGGGGAATTCATCATATCGCTTGATTCAGTGAGTTTCGTTTCATTATTTTGATTTCTAATGACTAATATAACTATTCTAAACTAGTATTGACGAACAAGTCCGATCAAAATCATGTTTTGATCTGTTTTTTAAAATTTGAGATTATCGGTTTCGAATACGGATTGAATATTGGATTTTTGAGATGAGGGCTTATTTAATCGTCGTATTAAATCTATTTAGATATAGTTTTAAGTTTGATTCGGTGTCCGGGACATTGTCGCTTAATGTTTTTCATAAAAACTCTGTATTGTAGGCATGGCACGGACTAAGGGCGCGGCAAGACGTGTGGCTAAAGCTGTCAATCTGGTCGACAACACAGTTAGGCAGAGGTCGAGGTCACCATCTCCTGACCTTACACCTATTCTGCGCCGGAGCACTCGTAGCACAAGGCGCCGATATATTGACCCGCCATCCTCTTCTCATCATCTTTCAAGGCTGACATGCCAGAGTCCTCTACACAGGGCTGTGATCTTGAGTTACCACATGGCAGGCTCACAGTAGATCCGATTGCTCCACCGGCACCGTCTCCACTTCATGTGCCTGAACAGCATGATGAGGGGATGGATGATGATGATCATAGTGACCACGTTGTTCAGGAAGAAGAGCACGTTGATGCAGCTGACTATGGCGATCACGCCGGTCAACAGGATGAGAGGTTTCCTGAGCCACAGGCAGATGGTGAGCCATGAGTTTTGACTACTTTCCGCCCGGTGCAGATGGCTAGAGTAGACGATTGTCAAGAGGTACCAATAGGAGCAAACTTATCTGGTCGAGGTATTTGAGGAGCTGCACCTAGGACCCGCGTGGACTATTGACAGACTGAGGGCACGATGCTTATTACTTATCCTTGCCCCTGCAACCTCAGTCATTTGTGAGAGTATGATTCATGAGTTCTTGCTTAACATGCAACATTACAGCCGAGGGATGAGACTGCAGACGGTGGTTAGGGGTGTTGAGTTTGAGATCACACCACAGTCTATTGCTGCAGCTTGGGACATTCTTGATGATTGTCCGCCCGAGTTGGCCGATGAGTTTCCGCCGATGCTAGATGTATTTCCTCTAATTGAAGACATTTTCCGCTTACAGATTGTGGGGCGCTGGGGTGACAGGCATAGGAACTGCAGAGAAAAATCCAACTATCACTCGATGCTTTAGTTCTGGGACGTGATTGTCCATTCACAGATTCTTCCACATAGCCATTAGACTCTGCGATACGCACCATTCCCGGCCCTCCACTATGTTTTCGAGTTTGAGAGATGGATTTCTTTTCCACAGATTTTGTGGTAGGGTCTATATATGCACTATATTCAGCTGCGCACGGAGACCAAGGTTGAGCAGAGCGGATTTCAGATACGGTTTCCCTGCTTGACGATGAAGCTGATGTTTGATGCTGGTGTAGAGATGGAGGTGGGTGAGAAGAACGTGTTCAGGAATATGTCACCGTACTCAGAGGGGATGTGGAAGGAGAACTGGAGCCGATTGTGTGGTGATGAGGTTATAGCGAGGAGACCGGTGTTTGGTCCAGTTCCACCACCTGTTCAGGATGAACAGACTGATGATGCGGGTGAGGTTCCCCCACAGGACAGGGATGGACAGGCTGCATATGATCCATAGATGCCAGCTGATGCGTATGTTGTTATGCCATAGGCGCCCGCTAGTTGTACTGTTATTTTGTCTCAGGCTCAGCTTGATGCCATTATAACACTGATGCAGGGGCTAGAGCAGATGTTAACTCAGGAGAGACAGGCCCAGCAGCTAGAGACCGCGCACCGTAGGTATGATCACAGGCAGTTGTACCACAAAATTGATGGCATTCGGAGGCACATGGATGTACAGCTTTCGCCTACACCACCGATCTCAGATGACTAGGAGTAAATTAGTTTTAGTTTAGATTTTTGTTTTCTTTTAGCTTTTCCACATTAGAGATGAATCGTCGGGCGGATAGATTTTGATAAGATGCTTCATGTGACCGCTTTAACGATCATACTCTAAATGTTTTTGATATTTTGTTTATAAAATGACACCTTTTGTGATCAGTATTATTGAATTATTCATTTCCCAAGACTTTTTATGCTTACATTGAGTGTGTTGATATTTTAAGTTCTTTTGAGCTTTAACATCACACTATGAGGACATGTGTGCGTATAAGTTTGGGGGTAAAGATGAACTGGTTACAAATGAGGTTTTTGAAATATATATATATATATATATATGGCTAGAGCTACGCCTTAGGCGTAGGGAGTTGCAAGGGAGATTTTGAAAAATTAAAATTTTGACCCATTTGAGGGTTGTTATGGCCAGGTTTGTATCTATACTTGTACTAGAATTTATTTAGATATATTTTTAGGATTTGAAAGATTTAGATAAGAATTTTTTGTAAAGTCCTAGTCCGAATATGAATTGGAGTGCAATTACAATTCTAAGTGGGATTGTTATTTGTTTCCTTCTCCAAATCTTACCATAAGTTCAAATCCTTTTTCTATTTGAATCTATGATATCCATCTATAATTACACCCATTGAGAGGACACAATTCATAATTCATAAGAGCTTGAGCAAGATGGCAAGTTTCTCTTATTATTTTCCTTTTTCTTCTTCCTACCCTTCCGAGGGTGAGCGTATAGAAAGCGATTATGAGATATAATCTGACCCGGAGGAGTTTATTGAGGTTGAAGAGTCATATGTAGATGAAGGGATTACGAATGGAAGAGCTACAAGCCGGAAGCGAAAGAAACCCACACCGACCTCGTTTATGTTGTGCATGATGCAATTTGA
Source organism: Cornus suecica (assembly GCA_963922005.1). Classification (NCBI taxonomy): domain Eukaryota; kingdom Viridiplantae; phylum Streptophyta; class Magnoliopsida; order Cornales; family Cornaceae; genus Cornus; species Cornus suecica. Next base: position 22,592,556 of record OY998247.1, read on the forward strand.
ACTAGAGTTTTGTCCGAACAGGATGAACAGGATGTTGATTGCGCCCGGGAGGAAAATCCTTAAGCAATTAGGATTACTGAATTTAGAACACCCGACTAGAGGAAAAGTATATCCGGGATTGGTTTGAAGGTTTTATGCAAATATGAAGATTGAAGGACAAGACAGATTTGAGGTTATGAAGGCTCAAGTGAATGAGTGGAGTGCTCCTATAGTGGTGAGTCGAGAAATCATTGCAGAAGCATGGAATATACCACTAGGTTGTCCAGCACGTTTCAAGATCAAATTGAATGAGTCCCCTGCTGAGTGGCCACATGAGATGAGGAGATGATTCAGGAGTTACGTCGGATCCGAAAGCAGAGAGTTGTGAAATTTTTTGGTTGAAATCGGATATGTTATACTTGGATTGTGTGCTTACAGCTCAGCTTTGACAGAATCATATGACTATCTGAAGGGGACATTTGTTTATCAAGATGCTGTATGCCATGACTCATGGTTATTGGTTGTGTGTTCCGACAACAATAATGATTTATATGTCGATTATATGAGCGATTGTGCGTAGAAGGTGGACGGGTGGAGATGCGTTTGAGCATCATCTTCCATACCCGTTCTTGATATCGAAGATCATTGAGCAACAATTGGGTGAGAGGTTAAAAGAGATGGCTGCAGTACGTTGGACATTCACGAAGCAATATCCAGAAGAGGACTTGGTTCGGTTGAAAGAGATAGTAGAACTCTAGATATATGTGAAGAAAGCTGCAAAGTGATACGAGAGAGAAGGAGGATGGATCCAAAGTAGGGCTAGGGTTTAGGATTAAGATTTTGTTTTTTAGAGATGGTAGACGCTTCAGACCACGTCTTCACATTTTTATTTTATAGGATTGTAGGCTCTTAAGGCCAAATCATTAAAAAGACAAAAATAGAATTTTTAATTCTTTGAAAAATGTGTTGATTTCTGGATATTTATGATGATTTTTTTTTCCCTTGCTATGATATTGGGTACTTGTTCTTTGTTGAGTATATCTATAAGTAATCCAAATCTAGTTTGGGGGAGGAGATCATGTGTTTCACTGTTGAATCCAGAATTGATCTGCAAGGGTAATTATATCCGTTCTCATACATTATTTTTTACCATGAGGACATTGTCTCATTTGAGTTTGGGGGTGAGGGTATATAGTTACAAGGAATGAAAATTTTTGAAAAATATATTGAAATATTTGAAATTTTTTGGAGAAGTTCTTTGTTTTCACACATGATTATTTTGTATTACAATTTGATTGAGTTGTGTTTATGATACATGAGTAGTATGTGATGTGATATTCCCGCTCATGAGAGTAATGATTATATCGAGTTAAGTGAAGTGATGTGGTTTTACATAGGTGAGTGAATTAGTGAAATTGAAACTGAAAAAGACTATCTTGACCTATAAGCACAAACACACATTCACTATGAGAAAAATAGTTGATCTTTGACTATGTAATTGAAAATAATTTTGCCACAATAAAAGGGTAGATGGGGTGTTGTTATGATGGAATGGAAAAAATTGAAAATTTATTTAAGAAAAAAATAAGATGCAACAAGTGGTTCTTCGATCTGAGTAACCGGGTCTTAGTATCACCAATATCATTGTTCGCGTATAAAGGGAAGAAAACTAATGAACATAAATCCTATGGAAGAAGCTCGGGCCCAGTTGGTCGAGATTAAAAATCCTCGCTGGAAAGTTCGGAGTTTAGAAAGACAAAAAAGGGATAACAGCGGAAAGAAGAAGTGTTGTTTTCAGTTTTTAAAAGGCAATGTTTGATTAGTGAAGTAGGAAAAGAGATATTGAAATACCATAGGGGAATGTTCAATAAAACATGGAGGGTTGACTGGATCAGGAGTAGAAAGTGTCAAAGTCATATACTTTAGTGGGGACCATGCATGACACGAAGCTCGAGATAGTTATTGTTCGGTTGTGAGTGGTAGTATTTGCATCTGTATTGTCTTTTGCATTGTATCATGACTTAATTGACTTGTGAGTGAACTCATGAATGCGTGATTATAGAAAACTGAGATGTTTGTGGGTACCATCATTGGAAACCCTTATGAGACTTCACTCGTCCACTAGGGGTTTAAAAGGCTTATTACACGTGCTAAGTGTAATCGTCGACCCTCGCGAAAAGAAGGGATTATGTTAGATCAGTTAGAGTAGTTAGATTAAAAATCATCACATGAAAGTTTCTCTTATTCATTGCTAGGGGACTAACAATATTTAAATTTGGGGTGTGATAGGTGTCAAATGCTAGACATTTTGACTCCTTAACTCATTATAGTTACGTCCTTTCATTCCATTATTTGGTATTTTTATGTTGTTTGCGTGTTTATGCATGTTTTAGGAGCTTAGTGAATAAATAAAACTAACTTTGGTGAATTAACCAAGTACATGTTCGTTTCTATCCAAGAGGAGAGTCAAAGAGGTGTTTCCGAGACAAAAATGGCTCCTAGAGGGCAAAAACGGTATTTTCTGAAGCTGTCACTTCAAACAAAAAGTATCGTGGAATCAAGACGGTCATTTTGGCACAGTTGCGGAGAAAAGTGGTTTTCATGAAAAAACATACGCTCAATCATACGCCTACAGAAGCAAAAAGTGGCTAGAAAGTGAAGTTTTACGCTAAGGCTACGCTTGAGCCTACGCTAAAGGTACGCCTAACTTACGCCTAAGGCGTAAGTGCGCTAGGAATTTTCTAATTTCTGCTACAATGCCCGATTTGCCCCCGTTTTGATTATATGATGCGTCAACAACTCCCATACCTCAAAATACGTGCAAAACACATATTATTCATCAGAGATAAGGGTTTGAATTGATTGATGGTGAAATTACCAAAAAGGACGAACTTAGGGTTTGCCTGCACTCTATCTATAAATACAAGGCTTTACATCAGAATTAGGGGTTCGTTCAAAGAGTTCTTCCATGTTTACATTCCGAATTGCTGCTGCCGTCAAGGTGTGGAGATTCCATTCAAAAGAAGGAACCATTCAAGACCTAGAGATCCAAGGAGGGGGATAATGCATGGCGATTCTACACCAAAGATGCAGTTCGCCTCAACCATGATCAATTAACTCGGTATCTAGGGTTTTCGAGCAAAACCCTAGCCAAGTAATGTAGTTCTTATTTATTTTCAATTGTATCAAGGGGAAGCTGTGACCATGTTGTGATGATTGTAGTAGATAAGAGACCATTTTTGTTCTTGATACAAGTTTATATATTTATTATGATTCTTGTCTTAGACTGAATGAATGTATTTATCTTACACAATCATGATTATTCACTATGAGTTTTAATTCGGATCCTTAACTCATGATTTTCTACACACTAGGTAATAAAACTCTAAATCCTAGGTTAACACATGCCATGCGTTGGCGAGTTGATATAGACATGCTTTAATTTATTTTCATGCATTAAGAGTAGATTAGAGTAATTTAATTGGCATGTACTAGTCAGTTCAGTCATGAGATGGGTTGTCACAATCCGGTTGACGGTATTCCTTTTTGGGGTCGTATTTAGCTATTTGTGATACGACCTGATTCACAATTTATGGATCGCTCTCTTGCAATTGTTACATTGATAGAACTATGTTTTGCGGTTAGTGGTGGAGCGATGAAAACCCTAGTTTTTCTCTCTCTTGAATCACAAACCAATTTACTTTGCTTTTTAGAATAATTTAGATAATTTGGTCTTCGACCACCAAAACAAATAACTTTTCAAAAATACAACTCATTGTTTTTGAACTGTTAAAGTGAACAATCTTAGTCTCTGTGGGATCGATATCCCTTACTCAAGTTGTTGCTATTCTACAAGTGATACGTGCGCTTGCGTAAGGTAAAACCTAGTGTCCTTAATGTGTTGTTTTTAACCACATATTTTGTACACACCCCGACGGACATCATTTAACATCTTAAGGTAAAATACACATTGAAAGAGCATTAATTGAGCTTTAAATCATCTTTCCCATTCTCTTTCAAAGCATTCAAAAATCATTCAAGTCTTGAGCTTCTCTTTTTTATTATTGCTTTGAATATAGTTGTGTGAGCTTAACATTTTATAATCAATCTTTGAGAGATATTTTCATTGTACTACATTTGTGATTCATTGTAATCAAGGGTTGGTTTGACCCAATTCAAGCCTAAGAGAGGGTGTTCTTCTTGTAAAGGTTTGCTCTTCATCCGTAAAGAGGAGCGGTAGGAGAAGTGGTGTGCTTCTTGTAAAGGTTTGCTTGTCATAGTGGATTTGGGAAGTCTCAAGAGAATCTTGAGCCGAGGAGGTAGGAATTAAGGGGATTCTGAACCTCGCTAAAATCGCGTATCCAAGTATTTTCATTTCTCTCTTTATTCTTGTTTGATTTATATTGCTTTGTGCTTTTATATTATATTATCTAGCATTGCAATTATATTTATCAAATAGCATATCGAATTAAATTTCATTGTTTAAACTAAGACTCTATTCACCCCCTCTAGAGTCATTTATTGGGCAACAATAAGTGCTCTCAGAAAATGAAAAACTACGGCAGCTGCGGATCGAAGAAAATTTTAGCATTGTCTGGCCTGAGATAGCACCTCTTCATTCTTTCACTATGACGCCAAATAAGAAGTAAACAATTTTATCCAATTTCCTCTCAATTTTGCTTCTCTTTGAAGGGGGGGTCAGTAGAGTTTTGAATAACCTTTGTGTCATGACCAGTGAAGATAACAGCCCCAAATATGTAGTCTATATTCCTGAGCTTAGAGTCTCGAAGTAGAAGTTTTTGAGTAAGCGGATGCTGTTGCTCTTCAAATTCCATGCCCCCAATGAAGGAGTACAAATTTGCATTCGGATCTTCGCATTTAACAATGGCCTTAAAATCCTTGAAGGAAGCGCTCTCGTGTAAGTGTGAAGTTGCCTCCAATGCCTGCTTTAGTTTCAAATTTGTCTCCCCATCAAGGTTCATGGTCTCAACATAGCAGATTGCATCATCATAACTAGATGAAATCAAGAGAAGGTCCGCTGGAAAGAATTCATCCTTCTCCACCCTCACGACATCGCTCACTTTCAGATTCTTCCATTCAATATGACTGAAAACCCCATTACCACAATTTACTTTGACCTTTTTGTTGTTCACCTCAATATCCTGAAAAAATATTCCACACATCAAATTATGCAGCAGAGAAAAAGGTTGTAACCTAAAGAAACCCCTCTACCTCCCAATATAGATTGTTCGGGGTTTCAGTCAGAGTAGAGCAAAGCAGGTGTGAGTAATTTTCCAGGAAACTAAAAACTTTCTAGCAAGTGAAACAGCTTGCTAAAGAACAGTGGGCAGTGTGATACATAAATAAATATCAAAGTGGTTCACAGAATGAGAACTGTCCATTACATAACTTGAGAAGAAGCAAGAGAGTATGGCATAGTATCACGAATGAAGTTGAAAGAACACAACATTGGAGTGAATCCTAGTATACTGGAACTCTATTTGCAAATCATAATATGCATTGCCATTTTACTAATATTCGGGGGATTTGAGTTTATATTTAAATAAACCAATTAATTCAAGTGTGGAATACAAACATCCAAAACAACTCCTACAATTCAGAACTAACAGGAACAGTTGTGCCTGATTGAATGCTAACTAGTTAATTAAATGGCTAAAAGTTAACCTCATAACCATTCTGTTATCTGAGCCTCTCACAACAGTTGTCCAAGGTCTGATAATTAAGTGAAACATTAACATTCATACATTTCCCACCTAATTGCCAAGTTAATCAGGAAAGAAACAAATAGAGAACTATGCTACAATTTATAAAATAGGAAAAATCAAAGATCCTAGATATATCCATCCCAATCAATTTAGATAAATGGGGAAAATACCTACTGTTTTCGCCGCCAGTCTTCGATACCCTCTTTCACCATTGTAGCCCCAACCACAATAATGAGAGGGATTATAGCACTGACAGCAGTATAAGGAGCAAGTGGTGTGAAGGCCAAGATGCCAGTGACAAGGAAGTAAAAATTGGCCTCAAACAAAGCCTTTGCAAAGAAAGATGCAGCTGTGTAATTGTCTACATAATAGCGAAACCCGGCCTCGGGGCAGTTTGGATCATTGCAATAAACAACCCTTGAAAACCCTGGTCCCCCAATCTGTGAAAGATCATCATCCATGAGAGATGCTTTCCCACATGCTAAAATTAAACTTCTTCCTTCTTCTTCCAGTCTTCATTTTCCTCCAACTAGTGTTTTACCCCAAAATAGTCCCAATTCTGAAAACCCCAAATCTATCCAGAACAAACACTTGGTAGTCCTAATAGCAAGTTTTCACTGATAATTGCAATTTCTTCAAGAAAAGCAACCCACAAGAATATCCTGAATCAAAAACACCCAAACAGCACAAAAACCTTTAACACCCACAAACAGTATATGATTTCAGACAACAAAACCCCAGAAAAGTTTCAAACCCAAACCGCAAAATTTTAGTAAATTAGTGATACACAAAATAAATAAATAAATTGAATTAAATTGAAAATAGACAATGGATTAGAAGATATTTTTCACTAAATAAAGCTTGTCTGTGTGTGTATGTGTGTGAGAGAGAGAACCAAACAAATACTCAGAAAAGAAGGGGCTCAATGTTCAGAACAAACAAACAACACTCCCCAGACAAAACAAACCACTCTCGCAACACCCATATACAGCTTCTAAAATCTGTGGATTTTCAAGCCAGAACTACAGTATTTGTCCCAAATGAAAAATACCAGAAACAAAAAAAAACCTATAATCAACTAAAACCGAAGCAATGAAAAACCCAGTATATACAAATTCGTATACATATATATATGTATACACTATATTAGGCCTACATAAAGAGAGATAACATACGTAGAAATATGTGGATATTTGATTTTTCTCTTGGCCCTGAAGCTTTGAACAGAGACTTGTATCTCTATCTCTCTCTTTCACGTTTTGACATGACGAAAAGTCGTATGTCACACGCTCATTGGCTTCAATCAGGGTATAAATTTCAACTACTCCACATTTCAACACAGCTGAACAACCCCCAAAAGGTCAACCATGTCCAATTGATATCAAGAAAATCAATGCGACATTTGAAATTTCTTTGGGAAAAAAAAAAAAATCAAAAATAGAAGCTGAAGTGGGGAAGATCAATGGGTTTTCTCAGTTGAACCGATTCACACCCACAAAAGGGTTTTTTTTTTTTTTTTCCTACTTTTTTCGCGGGAAGTTTTCAAGAATGCATCAATGGCGTGTGTTGCTGTCTTCTAGGTCTGGTCTCAACATTGTAAGAAAAGGCAATAACTTTGCTTTTATTTCAGAGTATTACTCTAATTACATAAATAAATATACACAGACATAAATATGTGTCAATTTGTATTTTTTTTCCCTTTATACCAGAAAACTATGAAGGAAGGAAAAAAATAAGGAAAATGGTCTTTAAGCAACAAGGAATAAGAAAAGGCAATAACTTTGCTTTTATTTCAGAGTATTACTCTAATTACACACATATATATATACACACACACATAAATATGTGTCAATTTGTATTTTTTTTCCTTTATACCAGAAAACTAGGAAGGAAGGAAAAAAAATAAAGAAAATGTTCATTATGTTAATTGCTAAACCTTTGAAGTTAGATTTTTTGTCATTTATACAAACGGCAAACGGCAAAGAAGATTAGTAAGAATCTAATTGTAATTAAATTAAAAGCGTTAGATAATACTGGGTACTGTTTAAACAGTTGGCCTTTGAGATATCACTAAATATTGGGAGGAGGGCCCAACGTGTGACAAAAGGGTCCAGACTAAAATTTAAGGTAATTTATATAAAATCTAATGAGGTCTCAAAATTTAATTATTAAATTATTTGTCGTTGGTCAAACCCTTTAATATTTTAAATTTTAATCAAATATTTCCTCCAGTAGATTTTTATGTCAAAATAATTTAAATACTCTTCATATAAATTACAATTTCACCTCTTTTATTTGAACATATTACACTTTCCCCCTCTTATTTGAATAATTACACTTTCCCATCTATAAAAATATATATATATAAAATTCAAAATATATATTTAAATTCGAAAATATATATATATAATTAGAAACAAATATATAAATTTTGAAATATATATAATTCATAAACAATATATTAAAATTTGAAAAAATATATAAAATTCAAAAAAATATATAAATTTTGAAATATATATATAATTCAAAACAAATATATAAAATTTGCAATATATATATAAAATTAGAAAAATTATATAAAATTCGGAAAAAATATATAAATTCATATATATATATATATAATTCTAAAACAATATATAAAATTCTAAAAATATATTTAAAATTTCAAATATATATATAAAATTCAAAAAAATATATTAAATTTCGAACAAATATATAAATTTGAAAATTATATATAGAATTCAAAACAAATATATAAAATTTAGAAAATATATATAAATTTGAAAATTATATATATATTTCAAAAAATGAATTTTATTTTTTTATATCACCACGTGAGTGGCACGTGACATGGTGTATGGTTTGGATCAGGCACGTGAGGTTGAATGGGGACCCATGTCATGTTGTGTTCTTAAATCTTTATTTTTGATTGTATTGTTTTAAATGGACAAAAACTTAAAGGAAAAATAGGTAAATGTGCGAAAGTTGGACAAGAAGAAGTGGGATATGGTAAGATGATGGGTTGATTGCTTGTCTCTTCTTGGATACTAGCATCGTCATTTTCTTTTTATTTCCTTTCTATTTTTTATGGGGGTAAATTCATATATGTTTTTCAAATTTTATATATTTTTCAAAAAAATTCGAATTTTAGGTATTTTTTCAAAATTTAATATATATTTTTTCGAAGTTTATATATTTTTTTGAAATTTTATATATTATTTTTGAATTTTATATATTTGCTTCAAATTATATATATATATTTTTGAATTTATATATATTTTCCAAATTTTATATAGTTTTTCTAATTTTATATATATATTTTTTCAATTTTATATATTTGTTTTGAATTATATATATATTTCAAAATTTATATTTTTTTTCGAATTATATATATTTTTTCAAAATTTAATGTATAGTTTACGAATTATATATATATTTCAAATTTTAAATAATTTTTTCGAATTTATATATATATATTTTTATAGATGGGGGAAATTGTAATTATCCAAACAAGAGGGGTGAAAGTATAATATATTAAAAAAAGAGGGGTGAAACTATAATTTATGTGAGGGACATTTAAGTCATTTTGACATAAAAATTGGCTGGAAGGAGGTATTTGATTAAAATCTAAAATGTCAAGGGATTTGACAAACGACAGGGAATTTGATGATTAAATCCAGAAATTTCAGGGAATTTTGTATAAATTACCCTAAAATTTATTAGAGAAGTATGTCCCACTCCTCCCACGTAGTAACATGCATTAATATATGATTTAATATATATATATATATATAATCTAGTATGTATATGCATTGTGTAATTTTATGGACTATTTGTTTCTGTGAGATATATTTGATCTCGATTACTACTTCATAAGAACTAGAATTGACATGAAGGTTTTTTGAGTCGAGGACATGGTGAGTTTGTGGTATTAAAAAGACATGGTGAAATCGTCTGGTAGATAATAATTTTAGAAGTTGATAATATTTTTGGAAGTTATCCATATGTAGCGTATCAATATTTTTTTTATACTTAATTTTTAAATTACTATCATTCAATTTGATATTTATTTTTGAAATTGATATTATTCGAATTTGTTACACATTTATTGCACCCACGCTCAAAACCTTGATACTTACTTTAGGAGTTTACACATAGTCTTAATCACGTGAGTTAAAGATTAAATTCAACCATTGTGTTCCAAAATTATAGAAAGGAAATATATATATATATATATCAAGTTTGTAAACATAAAAATTCAGGCAAAGGGGTATTTGGATGTTTCCTCTAGTTCATTTTGTACAGATAACCCCCACTATCATTCCAAAAGTGTGCACTTTGACCCCCTTAACACTGTTACGTTCACTTTTTTTGCCAGAATTCAGTCACATGATGAGCGTAAAACACCCCTATGATTTCAGAAATGTGCAGAAAACCCCTCTCTCAGTCACCGAAAAAAGTCTTGGAGGGAGTTATTTGCACTCTTTAAAAAGTACAGGGTGTTTAGAAACCATGAGGGAGTTTTTCGCACAGTTTTAAAACCGTAGGGGTGTTTAGCGCCATTTGCCCATATATATATAATTTTTTAATATATTATATATATTTCATTTTTAAAATAAGCTTTCATACAATGTTGTACAAATTAAACTTTTAGAATGTGTCTCTTTATAATGTTGTAAAAAATAAACTTTTAGAATAAGTCTCCTTATAATGTTGTAAAAGAATTGTTTTTAGAACGGATCTAAATAGAATGGGTCTCCATATAAATTAGATTTTTAGTACACATTTATTTGAAAAAATAATTTTATATTTGAAATTTTTGGGCAAAACAAAAAAGCATGGGTGACTAAGATTTCTCTTTTTGTTTTCTCCCTCATACTCATTAGTCTCATCAGATCAGAGTTCTTCAATTTTCCTCTCCCTCTCTCAAAATATTATTGCCTTATTTTTTCCTCTTTGTCGCATGAATCTCTCCAATCTTATTCTCTCAAGACTCAAGACTCTGATAACTGAATCAACTCTTAATTCATCAATTGAGAGTCATAAACAACTATATTGTTCATAGATCGGTGAAACCATCTGTAAGGGGTAGCTCGCGAGTATCCATTATGCGAATTTGGACATGTCTAAATGACATGGGGGAAAAAAGTTATTTGGAAACTGGCCCAAAATGGTTTATAGAAGAGATAAAGAATTACACAGAGGTAACTATGGGGGGACTAATGTGGGTATAGCTAACATCTAAACTCATAGCCCTATATGTTGCTCGCGTAGGGAGTACTAAGTGGAAATCTAGGGAAAGGCTTTGGGTGTACGAGTAGTGGGTCGCGACCTTACTTGTATCATTCAAATCTAAAGTACCTCAGAGAGACTAATAATATTCAGGGTCATGAAAATGTTATGCATGCGAAAAGACATGACCCCGGAAAAGGCTATAAACATCAATAAAGCGATAAAGCTCATCGGATAGGGAAGTACTAAAAGGAAATGATGGATTCGCTAGGGAACCTCGCGAATCAAGGGTCACGAGGTACTAATAGACCTCACGAGTGGAAGCCACTGGTTCGCGACATGGTGTTGATGTGGCGAAAGTATCTCGCGAGAAGTAGCCTGATCACTGTGTCTATAAATATTGATCCAGGTCTTCATTTTGGGGGACTTCTCAGACTTAGATAGAGAAATTCCTAGAGAGAGAAATAGTGGTCTTCAAGTTTGTTTATACTATTTCTCTTCTCTTTTCTTCTTATTTCTATAATTTTGTAATCATCAAGGAGCAATAAAATTATCATAATCATTTATATATTAGCGAGTCTAGAAACTATCTCTATTTCAATTTAAATCAGAACTCCTACATTTAAGGCGACTCTACTGGGGAAGAGATGTCTTCTGCACAAGCTAATCCTCGTCAAACTCGCCGAAGAGGGCATCCATCCACAAAGCGTACCGAGCAAAATGAAGAAAATGAAGCAGAGTAAAATCAAGAGACTGAACCAGCTCCACCAGCGTAGAGGCAGCGCCATCGTGCAACGGTTGGTATCGTGCAAATAGAGGTTCCTCCAATGATAGATCCGACACCAAATTCACCGGAACTTCCACCAGTTCTTCTACAGACTCTGTTCAACATTCAAGAGACTCAGATGCCCATTCTCACCTTTATGGAAGCTTCGTTTACCTTAGTGCTTGGATCAGAGTCACCGGTAGTTGAAAAATGGAGCCTTGCCGAGAACAACAACACAAGGCCTTCCTCAAGAGGTACCACATGTATAAACAAAATCATTAGAAAAAGAAGTTTATATCACCAGAGAGCAGTTGGGAGCCATCCTGAATGTAAAGGATGATGTAGATGAAGTAGAGACAGCTCCACCGTACCATCCAAGTATCATGGCCTTGTCGTTTCCTGAACATTATGGGGTGCCAAGATTTCAGTAGTTTGATGGTAGGGATGGAAACGCGATAGAGAATGTCTCCAGATTTGTGGATGCTCTAGGGCCTCACATTAACGACGAGTACTTGAAACTTAGAGAATTTTCTAAATATTTAACAAGTACCACATATACTTGGTACACCAGTCTGGTTCCGGCCTCAGTAACACTGGAAAAATATGGTAATCAAAATTTACACCAAGTTCTTTCAAGCAGATGAGGAAGTGTCAATGCTTTCACTCACAAGACAAATGCAACGACTGGGAAAGGAAGTGGTAGCTTATGTCAAGAGATTCCGTGAAACTGCTCTACAGTGCCATGAGCCACTCATCAAGCTTCAATTAATCAAGATATGCATAGAGGGGATTCTACGAGAGTACATGATGCATTTGGTCAACCATGAATTCAGAACTTTTTATGCACTAGTTGACAATGCACGAAGGCCGGGAGAGGTTTTGGCACCTCTGACATGGCCAAGTATTGCCACAAGGTGAGTGGCAATGGCAGCAGCCACATAAGATGAAATGACAAGTGGAGATCGCACCATAAGATCTAAGCCACCTCTTCTACCTTTTGGCGAAAAGGAAGCGATTGTTTTGCTTAATCAGTGGATCACTGATGATGTTATATCATTGCCTCTGGTATTGAGGGCGCCGATGAGAGAAGAGAAAATGAAAAGTAACTATTGTCCTTATCACAGGTCCATCCGGCATTCCTTAATCGGGTGTTAGGCATTTCGTGGAATAGTGCACAAAAAAATATCGTCAGGAACCTTAGATGTCGCAAAAAATGTAGCCAATGAGCCTTTTCCCGTACATATGTCAGTAGTGAGTGCTCATGATGACACTAAGGAAATGGTGAGTATTGCCAGGTGTGAATGTTCTCCTGCTCGCGAAATAATGGAATTTGCTAAATTCGAAATCTTCTTCAATGAGCTTCCGATTCAAGAGCATGTGAAAGAATTCTTGAAGGAGCAAACGATTGCCGTTCTCAATGACACCATTGTTATTCCACAACAAGGAAAGGCCACGGGCGAGATCACGTTCTCATAGGCTGACAGACAAGTCATGTTCCCTCACAATCGACCCCTGTACATACCTGTTACTGTTAATGGGTGCGAAATGAAGCGAGCCTTTCTTGATAACGGAGCATCTGTTAACTTAGTCCCACTTGCAACCTTGCGAATGATCAATTTCCCTGAAAGCAAGATTGTGACTCATGCCATTTCAGTTACTGAATTTAATGGGACCAACAAGCCACTATGGGATTCGTAACGTTGGATCTCAAGGTTGGGAAAATTAGGGCTCCTACCAAGTTTCATATTATCAAGGGACAACCTTCGTATCAATTGCTAATGGGAAGGCCATGGTTGCATGCATATGGCATAGTACCATTATCTTATCACCAAGTGATGAAGGCCAACTGGGGGGAGGGAATAATGACAATCAAAGCGTCCAAGAGCCCTTTATGTGCCTCTGAAGCTCACTTTGTAGATGCAATTTACTTCTCAGAGTATGAAGAAGAGGCTGGCCGCGGTGTCTATGCTGGGAGGATCTAGAAGCGGAAGTTCCACTCAAAAGGCGGGCGAAGGAAGTAAGTTGGTCACGAGTCAAAATGTCTGATGGGCGCGTGGTGTACAAATTGTGATGAGGTTGGGGGTTAGAGGCCTGTACAATCAGCCTTGACCCCGGGACATCAAAATTGAACTCGCGACCAAAGCATCGCCTACAAGAGATCGACATCGAGGATGGAACAATGCCACGACCAACTTTCATAACCAACACCTTGTCTGAAAAGACCAGAGTGTCTTTAGTGAATCTGCTCAAAGAATATCGTGATGTTTTCGCCTGGGATTATGGTCCGATGCCGGGGCTAAGTACTGTACTAGTTAGTGATCATCTCAATGTGCACCCCGCATCAGAGCTAAAGTAGCAACGACAACGGGTATTCCACCCAGACCTAGAAATACAGATTAAGGCAGAAGTGGAAAAATTATTGAAAGCGGGATTCATCAAACCTACTCAGCACCCAACATGGCTCGCGAACATAGTACCTGTGAAGAAGAAGAGCGGGCAGATTCGAGTATGCGTGGACTACCGTGACCTTAATAAGGCTTGCCCAAAAGATTATTTGCCTTTGCCTAACATTGACACTATGGTAGACGCGACCACAGGATATGAGATATTTTCGCTAATGGATTGATTTAGTGGCTGCAATCAGATAAAAATGACACCAGAAGATGTTGAAAAAATTGTTTTTCGCAAACTAATGGGAAACTTTCACTATACCGTAATGCCCTTTGGACTTAAAAATGCCAGAGCCACATATCAGAGAGCTATGATAGCCATCTTTCATGATCTGATGAAAATTCATAAGAAACGATTTAATTTTCAGGATAAAAATCAGGAAAGTAGAAACCTTCAAGATGGACAGAGTATGGACAAAATGAAAATTCTAAGTATACATCAATAAAATCAGAAAGTATCTTTGAAGAGGAAATGGATGACCAACGAGAAGCTCGCGATTTCAGCACATGACGGGTCGCGAGGTCAGAATCATTTGAAAAAGAAAAGGAAAGAGGGGTAGTGTAACACCCCGTGTTATATTTCTTTTTACTGAAATTAATTTTGATTTAATTTCGGTAATGACGTCACTTGTTCATGACGTATTGTTTATTCTTGGTATTTGATACCTGTAAATTTTTCGCGTTTAGTTTTAAAAGTCGACTGGATGACTTTACAGTTTCTCCTAGACGACTACGCGAATTATCGTTATCGATTACACGGTCTCGTTTTGACGTTAGTTTATTCGACGTTTAATGATTGGTGTTTCGATTGGATGACGACACATTTTAAATTGGTCGGGCGTTTAGTGTTCCGACGTTTGGGTTTCTACCCCATATATTTTATTGGGCGTCCCGTTATTATTTCGGGCTTAAGAGATTATGTTTGGGAGTTCCCGATAATTATTGGAATTTATGGTTTATATATATATTTAATTACAATTAAATATATATATAGTGTTGGGATTTATTATATATATATATTTAATTATATATATATATATATATTGAAGTGGGGTTATTTTGCGATTACGGATAACTAGAGGGTTACTAGTGCGATTAGGTCATATATATATGTATATGTATATACAGACGTATCTGCTCCTTCTCCTTCACGCATCACGCACGACCACATCTTCTTCTCTTCTCTTCTCCACGACTGAGCTCCTCTTCTTCACCTTCATCTTCAGTCGCCGGTCATGGCTATAGAGAGAGAGAGAGAGGCCGGCTGAGGCGAGCGCGGCTATGGAGCTGCAGGTGGTGGCGCAGCAGCTGGGTCGCGCAGAGGCGACCGCACTGTAGCAGTTCGCGCAACAGTGCAGTCTGGCCAGAAGCTTTGACCATTTTTTCGGTCGACTTCCCGAGCTCGGTTTGGGCTGATTTTCGGAGGGTAGCTTCGCCTATATGTCAGGTATGACGTGTAAACATTTCGTGATTTTACGTTGAGCGGTTTGTCGGGAAATTCGATTTGAAGTTTCGAATTTTCGTTTGGGCTATTTTAGATTTAGCCAAATTAATTAACCGATTATTAATGGGCTTCGTATATATCGTATAGGTTGTCGAGACGGACATTTCGATATAGGTGAAATATTTTTCAGACGACTTTGGTCGGCGGGCGTCATATTCGGGCGCCGGTACTGTTCACGGTGGGCTCGAAACGACTGTTCTGTAAGCGTATTTCAGGGGGGAAATTACATTTCTCACTCTGCATTATTGAAGTAGTTTAGGGGTGTAAAACCCTTATTTAATTTAATATAGATATTTTAAATCGTTAATTTAAATATCTATAATTCGTTTAGAATCGGAATTGGACTTAGGAATCAATTTAAGAAAATTAATTAAATTATTTCCTACGAGATTAAATATATTCCTAATTGAATTGAATAGGAATAGACGACTTAGAAATTCCTTTGAGAATTAAATGAGCTAGAAGATTTTGTAAACGTTGGACGTGAGAAACTTAGACGCTATTCTAGGTCCCCTTTTTATTACGTGGATTATATGTTTAAATTATTTTAAAAAGACATGTTAATTGAAATTGGAAATATTTTCTAAGGAATTGAAGAAAATATATTTTGAAAACATGAAATGTATATGAAACTGTTTTCATATGATTTAAATGCTTTATTGTATTTTAAAGCATGCAAGGAGATTTTTGAGATTTATGTTGACATTACCATGTGGGTAATTGCTTAAATATGATGCACTATATATTTATGCTGAGTACAGGGGTATGTATCCTGTAAGAACGGTTTTGTGTCGGATTGTATCCGTTAACCTGTGATGGGCGCCGTGTGAATTATATGTTGGTATTTTCATAAATATGGTGTATTACATATTTATGTTGAGGCCCGGGGTGCCTGTTGAGAATGTCGTGTAGTGTCAAATCACGATGTTGATATGTATGAGTTGTGTACTCAAGTATGGGTGTCTTTGTGTCGGATCATCACAACAACTGGCCAGGAGGTATCACGCCTACGGAACTAAAAAGCCGGCAAATGTGAGTTAGGAGTCCAGGTAGAGGCTCATGTTCTTGACTCAAGGGTAGTCATGGCGTACGGAGTTGCAAGTTGGGCTCTCGTACAACCGTCTTCCCTGTTGAAGTGATAGAGAGAAAAATCACTTGGGAAAGGTCGGTGTGGTAACTCTACACTATGATGAGTGGACAGAGTTTGTATCCGTTACCCTTGGGAAGGGTGTGTTGTGTGTGAGTATCACGGGGAGTGTTGAGTCACATTATACTGCATGTTATTTATGTGATCTCATTTAACATGTATATGTGCTATATTACATGTGTTGTTGGAGCATGCTATTTATGAATATTGTAAATTAAATTCATATTTTATAAATACTCAGTTGAAAATGAATAATGTGAAACAAGACTTTAAATGTTGTAATTATTAATAAGTATAAATGAAACGAATATATTTATACTTGTTGTTGTATACCTTAGTACCCTTGGGGGAGGTTATGCGTGTTGGCATAGTGATTCATGTGGCTAGCGGAGGCTAGTGGTGGACCGTAGGCTTGACTTGAGTTGAGGCCTTAGAGATTGTGGTTAGTAGCCTTAGAGATTGTGGTTAGCAGCCTTGTGATTGTGGTTAGTAGCCCTGTGATTGTGGTTAGTAGTTTGGTGATCGTGGTTAGTTGTGTGAACTCTTTTGAAGATTTGAGGTTAGGGATGATTTTTGTGTCAATTGATAATTGAGGCCTTAGAGAAGGCGAGTGATGAGTTGTGTGAGATTTGATTGATGAGAAGAGGTTATGATTAGGGATTCATTAAGTACTCGAGGTACTGTAGTCTGACAGTTTTGATTCTTATGCTTAGTCCTTTCCCTTAAGCATTCCTGGTACTGTGTTTTGTACACTAGTATGTGGTCGTTGACTTGTATGTCATTCCTTGAGTTGTCGGTTACGGTGTGGTGCCGAACCTCTTCCTCGTGGTGTCATTTGATTTGGTGGAGTTGGAACGGATGGTTGTCTTCCGTGAGTCCAACGTGTTGCTCTTCCTTTACTGTCCTCTCGGACATTACAGGAATTCATAGAGTTGTGTTTCTCTTATTTGACTGTCATTTCGAAAACGGTGTTTTCTAAACTCATTGTATTTAAAAGGAAAAACCCGTTTTCGCCTACCCCCGTTGCAACTAAAAGTTTTAGTACTTTGTAAAATGATCTTAGGATCTTCTTTAAAAAGCCGGTGATGGCAACTGACGGAGACCGGGGGCAAGACGGTCATTTTTACTATGTGGTCTCTTAAAAGGAAAACTATTTTTATTACTTTTCTTGGGATTCTGAGATTTCGAGACTTCTTTCTCAATATCTCATCTTGTAGAGTTTTGAAAGGTGTTCCATTGTTTCACCTTTGCTTCCTGTCATTTCTAAGTCTCGGGTATGAGGCTTGGTGTTGTTCAGTGCACACATATAGTGTTGCCCTTCCTTTCTTCTTGGTTTTTGACGTTACCACTTAGGTGATTCGAGTTGTTCCACATGTTGTGGGCATGGATACCGAGTGGATTGGGTTCCTTGTCCAGGTGTTCTCCTTAAACACTTGTGGTGTTTTAACCTTGACATTGTTGTCTCGGTTATCTGTTGGTTTAGCATTGGGAAGTCTTTTCCTTTGCTTTGTTTCGGTGACCATTAGGTGGCCGTTCTTGTGAGTTGAGTTCGTGTACTCCTAGTGATTTGATTGTGTTTTCCTTGCCTACAGTGAGAGTGTTAGTGATGTGATTGACCCTATTGATGATAGTATTATGAGGTTGATATGATTTATGGTATGGTGATATGATTGAGGTGATCTAGCCTTTGAGAGGTAGATTTTCCTTAGGAATAGGACGAGGTTTGTTATATATATATATATATTGTACATTTACAATATATATATATGTAGATGACGATTGTGTTAGTACGCAAGGACGTGAGTACTTTTCCTCCTGTGTTCTCGGGGAGTGAGTTATGAGTATTCCTTGGTACTAGTGGTGGATTTTGAACCTTGTGGAGATTAGAGGTGAGTGTTTAGATTTTCTGGTTAGCGTTGTGAGCGCTGGATGATTGGTTAGATTTGACATTGGTGTCGTGTACCTAGTGTACGTTGGTGAGAGTAGTGTAGACTACTGGTGTTGGTACTTGGAGTACGAGTCTTAGTTGTACATTACAGACTCATGCTGTGTATTTATTCTTATATATATATATATGTGTATATATATATATATCCCCATTATATACTTACGTACGGTAGTATATGAGCGTGTGCCTTGGGTTTTGCGTGGATGGGATTAGTTGGGCTATTTATATCTTATTAGACGGTTTAGCTTTACCTAAACTATCAGAGGATGTGGTAGTTAGGATATCCTTTCCCACTGAGCTTATTTGCTCACAGGGGTATTTCATTTGCCCCCTGGTATTCACACGTCAGGTTGCAGGAAATATACGGCTATGAGCAGGATGTAGTGCAACGACAGCTTTCTTTTGTTTCCTTGTTACAGGTTTTGAAGTTGCGTTGGGTGATGCGGTTACGGTTGCAGCACGACTGGGTTTGGGGACGATAGGTATCCGCTTTCAGTTTCTCTACCCATTGTTATGGGATTGTTATGTATTCTCTTTTGGGAGCCAGTCTGTTGGCATATCCCTGTTGATGTATCCTTTAGTTCCTGTATTTATTCTTTCTGATGGTTATTGTATCTATTCTGCACAGCTAGGTGCTTTTCTGTATTTTTATTCGAGCACTTGTGACTCTGTTGATATTAGAGGGTTTGGAGGGGTTTTGGTTTCTTTCCACTACCTCGGCCCTATTAGGATTGATGAATGTGGGGCTTGGAAGCCATTATGATTATTGAATTGCTTTGGGCAGGTTATTGTGTTGTGTTTGGTTGTCCGGATGTTCCATTTACAAATGGAACTCTGCCGGATTTTCGTTAGATTTCGCTGCTTAGTTTATTATCCATTTGGGTACGAAATATACCATATCTATCATTAACCCATATGTTTTCACGGTTAATGATGTCTTAGTTGGTCATTCGTATTAAGGATCACATCTTGGATTCCTTGGATGTCCCAGTTCGGGAGTCTTAGGGATTTAGGAGCGTGTCTGTTGGTATCTAAGGATACTCTTGTGTTTTTAGTATTCGTGTTGGCATGGAGTATATTCTTATTGTTATTCCATGTACTTCTTTGTTATTGTTGACTCTAGTAGTCGCTTTGTTTGTGTCACCCTTTAGGGGCATGACAGCATGGTATCTGGGCATTCATTGTAACCCTTTATGGGTGTTTGATGACTGAATGTCTTTTGGTTCTCGTTTCTTTTCACTTCCGCAATCACTCCCTTAACTCTTAGGCTCGGGTTTCGGAGTCCTAGGAATTCGGGGCGTGACAGGTAGGGGCATAGTTGGGAAACCTCTCTAAAATAAAAAGTGTAAGAAATGTACCTGACACGTGGGTACTAATGTCATATCTACCAAGTGATATTGAAAAATCATTGGCAAAAGTATCCAGCTGAAAGTATAAGGTACCAAGAAACATGGGGGCAAGAGGGATTCGTATACCCCGCGAGAGCATGGCAGCAAGGAGGAACACATACCTACTGGGGCCATCCTCTAGTCTACCCTAGAAAATATATCGGTCTAACTAGTATGCGAGAAAGCCAACTATCTCTAAGGGACCGTTGAATTATGGGCCTGGAGTTGACTCACGAGTTTGGCCTGATGTAGGTTTTTAGGGAGCATATTCGCGAAAGAAATGATGACATCATGCGGATTATGATATCTTGGGATTGTTTGGCAGGGCTTATTCAGAAATAAACACTCATTTGTCGTACCAGTTCCCTCTCTTATAGGCATAGGCTCCGCACTCGCGGAGTTGGTTAAAAATCTTCTTATGTCCGGGATCAACCAGAGGAGCCTTGATAGGGCGTGAGTCAAGAACTGGAGGGCGAAATAAAATTATTACATCTTCAAGAGTTGGTGTGAGAAAAGGTGTTCCATCGCGAGATAATAGTGGTCAAGGCATCCACATCGCGACGAATGTAGAATTCGGAGAAGAGTTCAATAGACTAAAGGAAACCTGCTTGAGTCAGAACAACACGATAGTGATCTTGGCTGAGAATCTGGCTGAACCACATTTTCCAGTCGTTAATTGGCGCTACGTGCCCCTCGTACTCAATGAATGAAAAGGGGGCATCTCCCATTTCAATGATGAAATGAGGAATAAAGGGGGGATATGATGAAAGTAGACTCTGCTTCATGATCTAGGTCCAGAGTAACAGGATCACTAGAGGCATCACCAGTAGTATAATTCTCCATCTCAGACCAAAGGACGTCATGGTGAAAGTAAAAAAAGGGAGCTTTTCTCCATTCTAAAGCATGAGGAATAGGGGGAACAACCCCAGAAGATGGAGTAAGAATTTTAGGAGTGGATGTGGCTTTAGTCATAATAGTAAGAATAAGAGCAAAGGAATTTTTGTGAAAGGTTGGGAAAGGGAAAATATGCGAGGAAGGAAAAGAGTAGTGGACATGAAAAAAAGGAAATAGGAGAAGAGGGAGCTCTAAGAGGAAGACAAGTGTAAAAATGGGAAAAATAATAAGTGTGGTTTATATAGGGGTTGGGCGCGAAAAACGAAAAGGTGCATTAAATGCGCGAGGGAAGCGAAAGGTCACCTAACCAAGCGCACCAAATTTAGTCGTGGATCCTAGGTAATAATTTATTTTGAGAATTTGAGTCTAGATATGAGGAGACAAAACTGAATACATACGCAAGAATGAATAAAAAAAAAGGCAAAAACAAGGAAAAATGGAAAAATAGAGTTGCGAAATGGAAAATTAACTCGCGAGATAAGAATATATATCATGTTGCTCTTTAGTATTTGGCTAAGTACTAAAGCGCAAAAGGGAAAAATGTAAGGGGGTAGCTCACGAGTATCCATTATGGAAATTTGGACATGTCTATATGACATGGGGAAAAAACGTTATTTGGGAATTGGCCCAAAATGGTTTATACGAGAGTGAAAGCATTACACAGAGGTAACTATGGGGGGACTGATATGGGTATAGCTAACATCTAAACCCATAGCCCTATATGCTGCTCGCATAGGGAGTACTAAGTGGAAATCTAGGGAAAGGCTTTGTGTGTGCGAGTAGTGGGTCACGACCCTACTTGTACCATTCAAATCTAAAGTACCTCAGAGAGGCCAGTAGTACTCAGGGTCATGAAAAGGTTACACATGCGAAAGGACATGACCCCGGAAAGGGCTATAAACATTAATAAAGAGATAAAGCTCATCGGATAGGGAAGGACTAAAAGGAAAGGATGGATCCACAAGGGAACCTCGCGGATCAAGGGTCGCGAGGTACTAATAGATCTCGCGAGATGAAGCCACTGGTTCGCGACATGGTGTTGACGTGACGAAAGTATCTCGCGAGAAGTAGCCTGATCACCGTGTCTATAAATACTGATACAAGTCTTCATTTTGGGGGACTTCTCAGACTTAGAAAGAGAAATGCCTAGAGAGAGAAAAAGTGTTCTTCAAGTTTATTTGTACTGATTCTCTTCTCTTTTCTTATTCTTTCTACAGTTCTGTAATCATTAAGGAGTAATAAAATTATCATCATCATTTTTGTATTAACGAGTGTAAAAGCTACTCTGTATCAATTTAAATCAGAACCCCTACACTATCCTATTCAACTGTTGGTTTTTTGTTTAATTTTAAAAAGCTAAAATCATTAAGTGACGATAGTTTACAAAAAATGTTATCTTGATTTAGAACAATTTTTAAAACATAATGAGTCTTCTGATATTGAGGGTTTTAATTTATTTTTAGAATTAGAAGTTCTCAAAGAAATTTTACTAATAGAATCACACAATCCATTGAAATATAAATTACATTAAAAAATTAGATTATTTTCCAAATGCATGCATTGCTTGAAGAAATGAGTTTTTTAAAATTAAAGTTGATAAAATCATATCTAAGATCAACCAATGTCGCAAAAAAGATTAAATGAATTGACTATATTATCTATTAAAAAAGAAATTTTATCAACACTTGAATAGAAGAATATATGCAAAAAAAAATTAAAAAATACAAGAATCTGATTTGTAATTTTGCATCGCAAAAAGCAAAAAGGATGATTTTTAAATAAGTGTTACTAAAATAATATATAATATACCAAAGTCCCTTTTTTGCCCAAGGCCTCCAATTTCACATTTTATATTTTTCGCCTAAGACCTTCAGTTTCATGTTTTATATTTTTCGCCTAAGGCCTCCAATTTCATTGAGACAACCCTGTTGAGTATTTACACATCAAATTTTAATCACGTGGGTTTAAGATTAATTCAACCATTTTGTACCAAAAATTACATAAAGACAAGTACTAATATTTATCAAGTTTTTAAAAATGATTTCATGGATTTTGAAAAGTTGTAGAAAACTGTGATTTCAATTCAAACTTTACAATGAACTTAACCGGGTCAACTTTTCGGCACCAAAGGTGTAAATTTACCACTTTAACCTATTAATCTCTTAATAAAAGTGCTAAAAAACCTCATGTAATTTTTTAAAATATTACATCTTAAAGTAGTTTTTTAAGCACCTCTATTTCGCAAAAGTTTAGGGAGATATGAACTCTAGGTGAAAATGTAACACCCGTGTTATTTTATTTTTTTTTCTGAAATTCTTTTCGCTTTAATTTCAATTGTGACGTCACTTGTTCATGACGTCGTGGTTATCCTTGGTATTTCGTACGTGTAAATTTTTCGCATTTACGTTTTGGACTTGGCGTGAAGGCATTTATGCAGGTTATTGTTACCGACTACGTGATTTCGTTTTGACATTTAACGTTAGTGCTTCGACTGGGTGGCGACACGTTCTGTTGTCTAACGTTGAGTTTCTGACTCGGTTGTTTCGATATAGTTCGGGACGTAACCGATGTTTTCTGTGGTTGAGTTTTATACCCCAGATTATTTATTTCAGGTTATATTAATCATTTTATGTTCCGTGAAATTTTGACTTCACATGATTCTTTTTAGGAGTTGAACCGTTATTTTCGGGATTAATTATGCCTATATAATTACTGTTTAAAATTATATAAAGGTAAAGTTTTATTTAATTGATATATATATTATGTAAATATATATACATATATTCATATAGGGTGTGACACATTTTATTCAAGCTTTTGGTCACACTAATATCACATGCGCTTGTTGAAATTAGGTTGCACAAAATATAATTCAATTGGGACAACATAAATTATTGCATCAGATATATGCAAAGTTATATACATATATGTATATATTGTCGGTGTCGGTAAGAAGAGAACCAACTCACGCGACCACCAATCCTTCTCCTTCTTCTCTCTTCATCATGCACCACCATCACGACGCGACATCATCTTCTTCTTCTCTGCAAATCGACGGGAGAGAGAGAGAGATGACTACTTGAGAGGGAAGGAGTCGCGCCTGGTGGAGGCATGACTTGCTGGTGGTTCGTGTTGGAAATGAAGAAGAATTAGAGAAAATACTTTATTCCTTGTATTCAACTTAATTAAAATATGTAAATTACATAGCCTTATATAGGCCTCAAAAGATACATGTAACTATCATATATAAATGTAAATAAATACCGACTAACCCACTAACATAACATTTACTAGAGTAACTCCCACTGACATTTCTATCAATTACTATAACTTTATTGTCTACCACTAACACAAACAATAAGACACTAAATAAAACTATTGTAACTCCCACAACAAGCAATCAAGTTTATTATTTTCAACACCCCTCAAACTTGATTTTACTTGTCAATTTCTGAAATTCTTTCAATCTTGAGGGACTTGGTGAAATTATCAGCAACTTGATCTTTTTCATGAACTTGAGGTCCACTTCCTTCTTGCACACTTCCTTCTTTTTTAGGAAATCTCAAATGACAAGTGTCATTCTTCTCTATGAACATTATTTCTTCATCCATAGTTCCATAGTATTTTTTAACTTTTTCCCTAGAACTGCATCTTCAGTTTGTTCACATTCTTCACCTTTGTATGCTAATAATAATGTAGCCTCCACTTCTCCCTCAACAACATTTGCCTCTTCTTCTACATTATTAGTAGCATTTCTGCATTCCGAAGCATAATGACCATATTTTTGACAATTGTAACATTGAATATAAGACTTGTCATACATTCTTCCATATGGCCTCGATTTGCTTCCTCTTCCACGACCTCCTCTTTCTTATTGTGAGTCGTATTATTTTTGTTCGTGAGTGGTTATGTGATGACCACTTTTGTCTCCTCTTCCTTGGCCACGTGCACTTCTACGTCCTCGGCCCCTTTGGTTTCCACCATACTTCTTATCTCCATCTTTCAAAGAAAGCTTTGTTTGAAACACTTGTTCAAAAGCCTCTTGTTTCTTCACCACTTTTTCTTCATGGGCTTGCAACGAACCCATAAGTTCATCAACATTCATGGAGTCCAAATCCTTTGATTCTTCAATTGCGACAACAATGAAGTTGAATTTAGAATCCAACGACCTAAGGATCTTTTCAACGAACCTTGTATCCGTTGAGGCGACTTCACCATATCTCCTTAGTTAGTTCACAATACTTAGAACCTTTGAAAAATAATCTGAAATTGATTCAGATTCCTCCATTTGCAATGCTTCAAATTCACCCCTTAAACTTTGGAGGCGAACCTTCTTCACTTTCTCCACTCCTTGGAAAGAATTTTGAAGAATCTCCCATAGTTGCTTTGCATTACTAGCACTAACAATCCTTTGTAGCATTGCATCATCCAGACATTGGTGGATGATCATGACCGCATTTTGGTCCTTTCTTTTGGCTTGGAAGTCATCTATTTGGGCTTGAGACAATGTTGCCTCATCTTCTGGCTCATTGAAACCTTTGTCTACAATATCCCACATATCTTGTGCTCCCAAAATTGCCTTTATTCGGATACACCAATTTTCATAGTTGTCTTTGGTGAACTGAGGCATTCGAAATGGAATTGAACAGTTTGTCATTTCCTCTCACTCTCACAACCTAATCTAGCTCTGATACCACTTTATTAGAAATAGTGGCCTAGAGTTTAGGAAGAGAAGTGTATGAAGAAGAATTAGAGAAAATACTTTATTCCTCTTATTCAACTTAATTAAAATATGTAAATTAAATAGCCTTATATAGACCTCAAAAGATACATGTAACTATCATATATAAATGCAAATAAATACCCACTAACCCACTAACATAACATTTACTAGAGTAACTCTCACTAACATTTATATCAATTATTATAACTTTATTGTCTACCACTAACACAAACAATAAGACACTAAATAAAACTATTGTAACTCCCACAACAAGCAATCAAGTTTATTATTTTCAACAGTTCGTAACCTAGGAGGTCGTCGGCTGAAGGGTGACGATGGTGAGCAGCGGCGGCGACGCAGGTGGTGCAGGGCTGGACCACGGTTGGGCAGCCGCGCGCGTTGTGCACCAGACCTGACTTCGGCCAGAGTTTTGAGCAATTTTTTCGGTGACTTTCTGAGCTCGGTTGGGGCTGATTTTCGCAGGGTAGCTGTGCCTCGATGTCAAGTACGACGTGTAAAAATTTTAGAATTATTCGTTGAGCGCTTCGTTAGGAAATCACGTTTATAGTTACCAATATTTGTTTGGATTATAAATTTATTAACTTATTGGGAATGAGCTTCGTATATATTGATTAGGTCGTCGAGTTGGAGGTTTCAATATATTCTAAATTGTATTCAAACGACTTTGGTTGGCGGGCTCATTTCGTGCAAAAAGTATTTTGGGCCAGAATTGAGCACGCGTCTTTGATGACGAGTCGGGGTGTCTGGTTTGGTTGTGGACGTGACGGTTTAGCTTGACGGCGCGCATTTTAGGTGGGAAAAATATTCTCACTGCTATATCATTTGCTTTGATTTGGGTGTGCGAACCTGTCCTAGATTTTATTTTAATTTAGATATATTTATCTGTGAAGATAAAATATATCTATCGGTGTCTTAGAAGCGAAACATGATTTAGTAATTAATTTGAGAAGATTAAATAAATATTTTTCCTGGTGAATTAATACCTATTTGAACTGAATGAGAATAGGTGGCCTAATAACCCCTTGAGATTTAAAGTGGATTAGTAAAATTTGAAAAAGTTGGATGTGAACTTAGAACGTGATATTAGTTCCCCTTTTTGCTTGTGTTACGGATTTTAAAACATGTTAGGGGATATATGAAAATGAGGGACATGAAAACTTAAACGTTATACTAGTTCCCCTTATGATATGTGGATTATTGCTTTAAGTGAATTAAAAAGCATGTTTAAATGAATGAAATTATTTTCTTGTGATTTAAATGCTTTAATTAAAATAAAAATATGTTAAATGAATGAAAATGTCATCCCTGTGAAATTTAAAGGACAACTTGATGATTTGGTGTATGAGAAAGCATCTGTGTTGATTTTTTCTTTAGTGATTTAAAAGCATGTTGGGAAATATTTTCATAAATATGATGTATTACTTATTTATGTTGAGGCATGGTGTTTATTGAGGCCCTGTATGCATATTGAGTACACCGTGTTGTGTTGAGTGCATGGGTGTTGGTCTATGTGGGTTGTGTAACCATGTGTGAGTTTGACTTGTGTCAGATAGTCGAATGTTTTCATAAATACGATGTGATATATATTTATGTTTGATTTGTGTCGGATCGTTGCAACAACTGGCCAGGAGGTGTCTCTCACCTACGAACTAAAAAGCCAAAAATGTGATATAGGGTTGTTTGCGCCCCATCAGGTGGTATGCGCCACTCTCAAAGTCGTGGGTTTGTCTCGTGCATTTGATCTTAGGATCGGAAGTCACGAGCTAGTCTCGTGGAACTGATATTCCTAGTTGAAAGTGAAAGAGAAAAAAAATATTTGGGAATAATCGGTGTGGCACTCTACATTCCTTCGTGAGCTAGGAGTGAATGGTACAGATTCTAGATCCCTTGACCCTTAGAGTAGGGTGTGTGGTCGTGTGTGTACCACGGGTGGTGTTGAGTCACATTGCATTCATGTTACATTTATGTGCTTCTATTTGACATGTAGATCATGATAGTATGACATGTGGATTTTGGAGTAGGTTTATTATGTGATATTATTACCTATGGATTGTGGAACATGTTGATTATGAATATTGCGAAATAAATTCATATTTTTATAAAATGCTCAACTGAAAATGGATAACGTGAAAATATGATTTATATGTAGTAAATGTTAAACTATAATGAAATATAAATTCTTATACTTGTGATTATGTACTT
The DNA here is from genome assembly GCA_963922005.1 of Cornus suecica. NCBI lineage: Eukaryota > Viridiplantae > Streptophyta > Magnoliopsida > Cornales > Cornaceae > Cornus > Cornus suecica. Next base: position 22,620,536 of record OY998247.1, read on the forward strand.
TTATGCCCGCAGGGGGTTTAAGTATATTCATGTAGTGACCTCTTGGATAGTTGAGGATAGTGATGGACTATATAGTTTATTGTAAGTTGAGGCCTTTGAGAAGGCGGGTGATAGTCTTGTGGTCTTAGTTGGTTGCGTAGTACTGACCAAATAGATGTTTCTTTGACACTTTGAGGAACGTATCATCTATAGTACTTTTGAGGCTTTTAAGTTGGTTAGACGAGGTTATGATTGAACCTATCTCATGGTGTGGTAATAGTCTCTCGATTCCGTTAGTAATCTAGAGAGTTAGTATCAAATGTGAATTTGAGGTTTGAATGAATTAGAAGAGGTATTGATTGAAACTAGTTAGTTCTGTGGTATTGGCCACTAGTTTTCTCTTGTTATGATCTTAAGGGGTTTAAGTGATTTTATCAAGTACTCGAAGTACTGTTGTATTGCAGCCTTGTTTCACGTGCTTAGTGTAACGCCCCGCGTTTTCCTTTCACTTTTCTGGAATTCTTTTCCATGTGTTAACATTTTATGACGTCACTTATTCATGACGTCTTGTGTATTCTTGGTACGAGTAAATTTTTCGCGTTTAAGTTTTGGACTTAGCAGGACGACTTCATGGTATTTCGTTTCCGGTTTTGTGGATTTGAGTGTCGCCAACGACTACGAGGGTTCGTGCAATATTTTCTCGTTGGGACTTCGACAATCGTGTTGCGTTCTCGAAAGTTCTAACCTAATTTAGTGTAGACGTTCGGTGTAGAACTTATATGAAATTCTTGTTATATTTTCGTGTTGTAACTAATGAAAATTATTAGAAACGATTTCGGGAAAGAAATGACCTAGGGGTATATGAGTAATTTCATATTTGGAGCAATTAGTGAAAATTGTAGAGAATTGGCTAAGTGTTGGTGTATGGATGGCATAGTGGTAATTAGAGAGGATGACAAGGGGTAGAAGGGTAATTAAGAGGCTTGATGGCACTCTTGTAATTAACCCCAACTTTGGCATATTTTGGTCATTTCCACATTTTATGTGTTGTCTCATTCTTGGCCCTTGATTTCAATCTCCCATCTTTGTTTTAGACCCTTGGATCATAAGGCCTTGTTTGGTTGGCACTTAAATGGAATAATCCATTATTGTTGGTCTTCCACTTGGCAAGACTTTTTGTCAACCATTGGATGATTAATTATTTCCCATCTTCATTCTAGGCCCTTGGATGATAAGGCCTTGTTTGGCAAATTAATGGGTTTTGTGATTTGTGTAATAAGTCTTCCACTTGGCAAGACTTATTCCTAGCCCTTGGATTCATTTCCTTTTCCCCATCTTTATTATGGACCCTTGGATGGTGAGTGGTGTGAGTGGAGAATCTCTACATATTGCAAGTCTTCCACTTTGCAAGACTTCATCTTCTTCTTCTCCATTTTCTCTCATTTTCTTCCTCTTTGTTCTTCTCCACTTATGGGTGGAATTCATCACCCTAAGTTGGGATTTTGGTGTGGCCATCAACATAGAAGATGTTCATGATGTCCTTCTCTTTAGTTTAAGCTAAAGATGGGTAAGTGTTCTTCCTCCTTTGTGTGTTTCCATTTCAAACCAAGTTAGGGTTTCTTGTTATAACCACTAAATGTTTCTTGCTCTCTTCTTTTGTTGGAGCTTGATTCATGGTTAGGAGTTCATGGTGAAGCTTTCCACCGGTTTACTCCTTGGATTTTGGTTGAGGAAGAGCTAGGGTTTCATGGGCTTTGCTTGGTGGTTATGGTGGTTTGCTCTTCAAGAGGTAGGGGGAAAAATTCCTAGCTAGCCATCTTGTGATTGTGTAATAGGATAAATTGGATTCTAGGATTTCTAGCATTAAAATGAAATTTGCTAAGTATATCCTTGGAAAGATGAAGTTAGGGTTATAGCATGTTATATGACTTAACCCTTGTGTATAGAATATTTTTGATGGTATTGAATAGGGTTATGAAGCATGCTAGCTATGTGGTTAAACTTGAGATTTCTTATATGCAAGTGTGCTAGTATGCCTATATATATGTGTATGTATGTGGGTATAGCTATGTATATGTGTAAGTGTAGTTATGCATATGAGTATATGGGTGTTAGGAAGGTAGCCTTAGAATGAGATTAGGCTAGTTCCTTTGGATAGATTTTTGGACTTCATGTCATGTTGTGATGTGATATGTGAAAGCTTGCTAAATTGAACTAAGAGCATGTTTAAAAGAATGGAATGGTTTTCATTGTGAATTAAATGACAACTTGATGAATTGGAACAATTCTTGTGTATGAGAATGTGTCCTTATTGATTTTTGCTTTAAATGGAAATTAGAAGCATGTTAAAAGGAGAATTGAGAATTATATTGGATTCATGTGGATATTATATATAAATATGATGCATCACATATTTATGTTGATGATTGATTGTCATTGAAACCTAGATGCATATAGTGTTGGTATATGCGGTTTATGAAATCATATTTATGTTGGGGCATGATTGTCATTGAAACTGGATGCATATAGTGTTGGTATATGCGGTTTATGAAATCATATTTATGTTGGGGCATGATTGTCATTGAAACTGGATGCATATAGTGTTGGTATATGCGGTTTATGAAATCATGTGGGGTGTCTTTGTGTCGAATCGTCGCAACAACTGGCCAGGGGGTGTTCCCATCCTACAGAATAATGAGCTGTGAATGGGGTATAGGGTGAGTCGTCTCATTCTCGAAGTCGCGGGTCGTCTCGTGCATTCGTGTTGACGAATCTTTGGTCACGGGTCGTCTCGTGCAAACCGTCTTCCTTGTTGAAGTGAGAAGTTTCAAAATCACTTGGGAAGTACCGGTGCGACCCTCTGTTAGCTCATATTTATGGGTAGAGTGCGTATTCGTTAACCTATGATAGGGCAAAGTGTGGTGTTGAGTCACATTATATTTGCATGGCAATTATGTGATTTCATTTGACATGTATATGTGAGTTATGTTTACATGTGAAGTATGATATTATTCCATGTGATGGAGGAGCATGTTTAAATATGAATTTTGTGATATAATTCATTTGTTATTTAAAATGCTCAATTGGAATTGAAGGATGTGAAAAATGTAAATTCCATGACTTATTTAAAGTATAATGTGAGATCAATGATTATGTTTATTGCTATGTGCTTTTATACCCTAAGAGGAGGGGGTGATATGAGTTGGTTTAAGGGCTTACTTGTGATAAGTAGAGTCGGTATAGGTTGTGGTCTTGATTGATTGAATATAATGACCTTATGATCTTGTTAGAAACCTAGGGGATGTGGTTTCGAATATGAAATTGAGGTTGAAAGAATCGGAAGGGGTTCTTGATTTGAAACTAGTTGGTTCCGTGGCAACGGCCACTAGGTTCCCTTTAGCGGTATTAAGGAATGGAATGTCATCGAAGTTGTAGTCATTCCCGGTTAAGTCGTGATTGGGTTGTGAATTTGAATGTGGAGCGAAGTGTGGTTGGGTTAGAATTAGTGCCTTGTGTATAGTCACTTTCCCATTACTTCAAGTTGCTTTTGAACTTCGGTTCTTCATTCATTTGCTTCATTTGAGCGTCTTTAAAATCACTTGGTTTTTCCGTTGGTTTCGGTTGTTCCCGAAAACGGATTTTTCGTAAGACTTGTGTTTTAGTCTATTCGGTCTTTGAGTGAAAAACCCGTTTTCGCCTACCCCCGTTATGCCGACAAAAACTTTGAGTTTTGAAATGGTTTTAAAATCAAGAAATAAAGGATTTTGACTTTTGAAAGTCGGTGGTGTCCAAAACGGATACCGGGGGCAAGACGGTTAGTTTTACGGATTTTCAAGAAAGTATTTTTGGTAAAACTAAACCGAGATTAAATGATAGTTTCTCATTTCTAAAGTTCCTAAATGAGTTGAGGACTTTTGTCTCATGATTCCTACGGCTTTGAAGCTGTTTGGAAGTCATTTTTGAGGTTTTCTAACCTAGGCAGTCGACTGGCCCCTTCTAGGCAGTCGACTGGGTCAACTAAGCTTCTTCCCGTAAGAATTTTGGAACTCTCTGGTCCAGCCAGTCGACTGGGTCAATTGAGCCAGTCGACTGGGTCATCAGACAGCCGACTGGGTAAACTAGCCAGTCGACTGGGTCAGCTTTGGATGGATTTTTCCTGATTTTCAAAAATTCATTTCTCTCACCTCGTAACTCGGATTGAGGTCCCGTTTCTTCATATGGCTCGTGCTAGGAACAATATTTGTAAATAAAATTTAAAATAATTTATTTAAATTGAAATTTACTGTTTTACCCTTGGAGAAAGAGGGGTACTTCAACTTTCCGTTTTTATCGGCGTTGTCCGATACCGTTTTCAAAACTTCATATCTCTTGCGTCAGGGCTTTGAATTTGATCCCGTTTGTTTATATGGTTCAACCTATGTCCAAATAGGTGGGGCAACCTTCGAAAGTACATCTTTACCCTTGAAATGACCATTTTACCCTTTGGTGAGCATGTGACCTTTGATTGGTTGGTGTGATGGGTTATTCAATCCATTTCACTTCCTTTTGTTGTTGGGAAACCTTTGTGACTTACCTTAGGTTTACATGAATGTTTTACCCCTGTGTTGGGTTTATGGATGTCATTAGTGGCATGTGAAGTGATTGATAGTATGATTCGATAACGATTTGAGGTTTTGGAGTTCGGTATGCCTGTGGCCTAGGAACTATAAGTGTTATAATTCCTAGAGTGTTATGAATAGGAGGTTTACTCCCATGATTTGGTGATAGTATTGAGGTGATAGTGCTGTGTTGATTGTCAGTGTGGGACTGACGGGTACGAGTCGTAGTGATCTATGACGGGGGTTGTACTACGTATCTGGTATTGGTTGTATATCCTTGTATATATATATATATACGTGCATATATATATATATATATAGGTGTGAGTTATTTCATGTTGTTGCGATATAGTTTCACTATATGCTATTTGCTTATTTGTGGATGCATGGTAGGGGACTAGTGGGATGTATTCCGGGCTCTCATCTTGGTGTGATTGCCAGGTGGGATATTTGACTGACCTAGGGTAGATGCATGTACACGGGTTGGTTTTCATTTGATTTGAACGGTCGTAGGATGTGATGGTTATGATTTCTTTCTCCTACGGGGCTCAATGAGCTCACCCCGGCAGCGGTATGCCTGGTGGTTTACACCACCAGTTTGCAGGAAATGTTTCGGTTATGGGCAACGTGGAGTGCAGGATGGCTCGTGACACTGATGCTGTTGCGGGATTTGGGACGATATATATGTAGAGTTGTATCTTTTGTTTCATTTTCTTGTTCCCTGTATTGGGACCGTCGATGTTGTACCTCTTGGGAGCCAGTCTGTTGGCCTATCCCTTCCTTGTATTCAGTGTTGTTATATCGTTGTAGAGATGTATTCTTTCGGCACTTAGACGTGCCTTGTGTATCATTTGGTTTAGCTTCCGCTTTATTGTGTATGGAATTATTATTGATAATAAATTTCCATCCGGTTTATGGTTGTTTAGCATATTGATTGGTTGCTCATTTTACGGATCACGACCCGGATTCCTCGGATCTCCCGGTTCGGGAGTCTTAGGAAATTTGGGGCGTGACACTTAGTTTATTCTCCGAAGCATTCCTTGTACTATCCTTTGTACACTAGTATATGTTTTAACTTATATGTCACTCCTTGAGCCGTCGGTTATGGTGTGGTGCCGAACCTTTTCCTTGTATGGTCATATGATTTATTGGGGTTGAAAACGGATGGTTGTGTTCCGTGGATCCAACACGTTGTTATTTCTTCATTGCCTTTTGGACATTATAGGAACCCTTGGAGTTGTAGTCACTCTTATATGACTGTCTTTCGAAAACGGAGTTTTTTAAGTTTTGTAAACAAACTCATTCATATTTAAAAGGAAAAACCCATTTTCGTCTACCCCCATAGCCATGACATGTTTTCATACTTTAAAAAGAGATCTTAGGATTTGCTTTAAAAATATTTTTAACTTCTAAAAAGTTGGTGATGGTGACTGACGGAGACCGGGGGCAAGATTGTCATTTTCACTGTGTGGATTCTTAAAAGAAAAACCTATTTTTATAATTCTCGAGATTTCAAGATTCCGAGACTTCTTTCTCAAGACTTCGACCTGTAGTGTTTTGAAATGTGTTTTCTTGTTTCACCTTTATTTCCGATCATTTTTAAGTCACAGTTATGAGGCTTATTGTTTAGTGCACACACATAGTGTTGCCTTTTCTCTTCTTTTGGTTTCTTTTGTCCGGGTGTTTTCCCTAAACACTTGTGGTGTTCTTAACCTTGACATTGTTGTCTCGGTTATCCGTTGGTTACTATTGGGATCTCTTTTCCCTTGCTTTGTTTCTTGATCCTTATGTGGTTGTTCATGAGAGTGGTGTTCATGTGTTCTCCGTGATTTGATCGGTTAACTTTCCTCACATATAGTGAGAGTGTTGATGGTTTGATTAACCTTATTGACGATAGTGTCATAAGATTGAGGTGGTAATATATTTAGTGGCCTTGAGGTGATTTAGTCCTTGAGAAATAGATTTCCTCTAGGAATGGGATGCTGGTTCTTATATATATATATTGTACATATATATATATTGATGACGATTGTGTTAGTACGCAAGGACGTGAGTGTTTTCCCTCCTATGTTCTCGGGGAGTGAGTTATGAGCATTCTTTGATACTAGTTGTGGATTTTGTTTCCTTTGGATATTAGAGGTGCGTGTGATTCTCTCTCTTTGGATCTTCTGGTTAGCGTTGTGAGTGCTTGATGATATGTTAGATTGGACTTGGGTGTCGTGTATTTAGCGTACACTGAAGTTGGTACTTGGAGTACTAGTCTTAGTAGTACCTTATGCGACTCATGTTGTGTATTTATATATATATGTATGTATGTATATATCCCCTATATACTTATGTACGTTAGTATATGGGTGCGTTCCTTGTGATTTGGGGCCGGTATTAGTTATGTGTTGCGTGTCTGCTAGATGGTTTAGCATTACTTAAACGGTAAGAGGATATGGTAGTTAGGATTTTGTTTTTCCTACTGAGCTTCTTTGCTCACAGGGTGTTTCATACCCTTGGTATTTGACGTCAGTTTGCAAAAAATATTTCGGCTACGGACAACATACGGTGCAGCGACACCTTACTTTTATTTTCCTCGTTACAGGTTTTGAAGTTGCACAGGGTGATGCAGTGCGACTGAATTGGGGACGATAGTTATCTACTGTTTCCTTTATCATTTACTTTCCTTACCCGTGTTATATGGGACTGCTATATATTTTTCTTGGGAGCTAGTATGTTGGCATATCCTTATTGGTGTATCTTTTATTTCCTATATTTATTATTTCAGGATGTCATTGTCTCTCTTCTGCACTGCCATGTGTCTTTCTATATTCTTATTCGAGCATTGTAGCTCAGTAGATTATAGAGGGTTGTGTAGGGGTAGCGGTGTTTTCTTTCCACTACCTCGGCCCTAGTAGGATTAACGAATGTTGGGCTGTGAGCCATTGATATTATAGCACTTGTTATTGGCAGGTTATGTGTTGTGTTTCCGGGATGTTCCATTTACAAACGGAATCCTGCTAGATTTTTGTTGGATTCCGCTATTGTATTTCTATCGTTCAATTGGGTATGAAATATACCATTTTTATCAATTTTCCATATGTTTTAATGGTTATTGATATCCTTAGTTGGTCGCTCATTTTATGGATCACACCCCTGAGTCCTTGGATGTCCCGGTTCGGGAGTCTTAGGATTTTAGAGGCGTGACAACATGGTATCAGAGCATTCTGTTGAGTTTCTATCATTCAGTTAGACATGGAATATATTACTTTTTTTGTTATTCCATGTATTTCCTTATTATTGTTGACTCTAGTGGCTGACGTCACCCCTTAGAAATTCGCTGATTTTCCAGATTGGAATTTCGGGAATTTTAGGGGCGTGATAGAAAATATTGAAAATCGAAGGGGACTACCTGAAATTAGGGCAAACCTGAGGGATCTAGATTAAATTGACCCATTCATTTAATAGCAATTTTAAATGATCATTAAATTCATAAACAATTAATTATCAAATATCGGAATAATTTGAACATGCGTTATAGAAGTAATTCATTTATATATTTTAATTTTAATTTAATAATGTCAAATTAAATAAAGAGTTTCCAACTGATTTTAATTGAACTTAATTTCTCATAAATCGATCTAAAGTTCATATCTAACTAGGGATGGCAACGGGTTGGGTTGGGTTGGGACGGGTTTAGCTAAAACCATTACCACCCCGTTAGAAAATTACTAATACCATTACCACTCCAAACCCTCGACGGGTTTTAATCAGTAATACCATTACCATCCCGTCAGAACAAAAAGGTTCGATCGGGTTACCATCGGTATTTACTAAGTTTTAAAGTTAATCTTTTATTTAATAACACTCAATTAGTGTGCTTTTGATTTGTCATTTAACATATATTATTTAACATTAGAGGGAGGTTGATTGCATAAATTTTTTTATTCTAGTAATAAATGTTTATAAAAAAATGTATATGTTGTATAAATTTAACTTAAAAAGATATATTATAAGTTAAAATAAAGATATAGGGACCATTTCTATTTTGAAAAGGGGAATGCTAATTTCCTCCTTACATGTGATGTGATCTAATAAAAACTTTATATGTGTCCTAAAATTTAAAAATATTTTCATAAGTTTCAAAATCTTTCCATAATCATAGATTTGCTTTATTTCTATAATTTTTAGGATCATCTCCTATATTTTTCTCTCTCCAGCTTTCCCTGGAGGTGTAGGGGTTCGTGATGTGAAGAATGTAGGAATAGTTTCTCAACTAGCTAACCGGCCAAAAACCTGATTTTATTGATATTTAGAAGATAAATACAAAGTCCAGATAGTAGACAAAATAGAGAGCAAACAAGAGCCTTACAAGGGCCTTTCAAGATAATGCTTACATCTCTCCCTCACTCTTTCTCTCTCTAAAACTATCTATCTCTAGATCTAGAGTGGAAATGGAGCATAATTGGAGTCCACCGGAGAGCCCCTGAAACCATGGCACTGCCTCGGTATTTATAGACATCGAATCAAACACCGACTTGAGGACCCCACCACGTCATCTGAGCATTTATGTTCGCGACCTTGATTATGAAAATACGCGAGACCACCCCGCGAGACCCCCCTCGCGAGCCCCCTCGAATTACCCCTTCGTGCGACCCCCAGTGATACCCCCCACGAGACCACCCTAAGACCCCCCTGAATGACTCCTTCGCATGACCCCCAGTGAGACCCCTCACGGGATCCCCTCGCGAGAGCCTTCTCATGATCCCCTCTTGTGACCCTCTTCTCACAAACCTTATTAAAAGTCCTTCTCGCAAGCCTGTTTTTATGAGCCATTTTGCCTTAAACATTCCATGTCCATTGCCATTGAGCCTTTTGTTTTCCTTATGTTTGTGCCCTGGACATATTGTCCCCTGATGTCATAGGATGTGCCTGAGTCATGATCTTTTGCATACATACCTTTTCATCACTTACGAGTCCTGCCAGACCCTTTTAAAGTGCCCTTTCCAATGATGCCAAGTGATGTCACAACTTTTACTTGTCCTTTTGAAAAGGTCCCCTCAAAGTCCTATTTCAGAACCCCCCATTATGATGAAACACATAGGGACGTGAGTATTAATGAGCCTATGTCTCTCATCGGCCCTCACGCGCACCTCTTTATAGTGTTTACTTCACAATCCATTGATGCCTAATACTTAGCCAAGTACTAGGGTCTCGAGCCATTTCCTGCGACTTCCTCCTTTGAATCATGGTGCTTAGCCAAATACCAGAATGTCAAGTCATGGGCCAATTCCCATGATTAACTAAAATGCCATGTAGCGGGCCTGTTCCTACTACCTGCTAAAATACCAAGTCGCGGGCCTGAGTTCCTGCATCCCCCATTACAGTCCTAGAGATGCAATGCAAACCTTGGATCTAAGAATTTGAGGGTATTTCACCTTTAAGGCCTTCATTCTAACCTAATAGATTATTATTATTATTATTATTCTTTAAATTCATTATAACCTAAAATATTATTTAATTATTATTATTATTGTTATTATTATTATTATTATTAAAGAAGTAACATATTTTGACCTTCAAAGATTCATAGGTAGGGCTACAAATTAATCGAGTCATTTGTGAGTAAGTTTGTATTCGACTCCTTAAGAGTTTGGTTTGACCTCGTTTATTTAATATATGAATCTACCTCGAACACATTTTTTAATCTTGTTTAATAAATGGGATGAGCTTGTGAGCAAGTTTGTTTAGCTAAAATAATAAATATTATACAATCTTAGAATCACCAATAAAATGTGTCGAATTGAAAGAATACGAAAAGAGTTGTTGAAATTATAAGATCGATAGGGCCACTTTCTAAGAATCATTTCTAGAAAAATATATATAAGTGAAAAAAGAATATAAACAAACAAACTGCATTAACAAAAAAATCTTACAACAAACTCAATGTAAATAACCATCAACAAAAGTCATATATAGTTGGAAACGAACTGCATGTTAAGAGTAGAGATCAACTTGCATTTGTTACGCCAAGTTTGAATATATATTTCGGTGTAAGACAATAATTGTTCCACATTAATTTTGGATTATATTTAATTTAAGTAGTGTTAAATAAAATTGTAACCACGTTGTGTCAGTTATTGGTCATGTTATGTAATTACTCTTAGTGTTGGTTACCATGTTGAGTAATTGTAACCTAATCATAGTATGAGAATTATTGAAACCGGTAATGCCAGATTTATTGAAAATGGTGACATTAGTGGGAGTGATGAAAATAGGAATGTGGTCATTCAAGATGTTAGGGTACAACTCCCTTTACCCAAAGCTTCTGAAATTGTTCCTCAAGTTGTTGTACTGCATAATAATGAAGAACAATTGAATGATCAACAACCCAGTGATGAACTCCATAATGAAGTTGTCACTAATGAACAAGTTGTAGAAGAACCATAAGGAATATCATTACAATGATCTCAAAGAGAAAGGAGGTCTGCTATTCCAAATGATTATGTGGTTTATCTACATGAATCTGATTATGACATAGGGATATGTAAGGATCCGGTTACTTATTCACAAGCCATTAGTAATAATGATTCTACTAAATTGATCAATGTTATGAATAAAGAGTTAAAATCAATGCAACAGAATGAAGTTTGGGAACTCGTTGAATTGCCAGAAGGTTATAAACAAGTCGGGTGTAAATGGGTCTTCAAGACCAAACGCGACTCTAATGGCAATATCGAACGATATAAAGCTAGACTAGTAGCCAAATGTTATACTCAGAAACAAGACATTGATTATAAAGAAGGGTCATGTGTGTTAAACCCCCTATAGTATGAATATAGTGTGTATAACACCCTCCTAGTTTGATTTCACCATAATCCTTTCATTTGTGTGCGAATTGACCCCATTTCGTGTTAAATGATATATATGCCCTTAGTATAATTCGAAAAACATATATAAATTTGAAATATTATATAAAATTCATAAAAATATATATATAATTTGAAAAAATATCTAAAATTCAAAAAATATATATTAAATTTCAAAAAAATATAAAATTCGAAAAAACATAAATTTTGAAAAGAAAAATATAAATTTCAAAAAATTATATAAAATTGGAAAACAAATATATAAATTCGAAAATATATATATAAATTTCGAAAACATATATAAATTTTGAAAAATATATATAAAATTCGGGAAAAATATTAAATTCGAAAAAAATATATTAAATTTTGAAAGTAAAATCTAAAATTTGAAAACATATATAAATTTCGGAAACAAATATATAAAATTCGGGGAAAATATACTTCTATTTTCTACTTTGTTTGACTTTAAATTTTGTTTTGGTGTATTGTACTTTGGTCACTTGTGTTTTTTATACTTCTATTTGCACAACTATTTGAATTTTATATTTTTTTTTTCGAATTTTATATATTTGTTTCGATTTTTATATGTTTTTTCAAATTTTATATATATATTTTCAATTTTTATATATTTATTTCGAATTTTATATATATTTTTTGAAAGTTAATATTTATTTTTTGAAATTTATATATATTTTTTTACGAATTATATATATATATTTTGAATTTTATATATATAAATTTTGAAAATTTTATTATATATATATATATATTGGTTTCCAATTTTATATATATAAATTTAGAATTTGAATTTTATTTATTAGCTTTGAAATTTATTTTTCAAAATTTATATATATATTTTGAAGAAAAAGGGTAAAATGGTTATTTAAGAGAGTATAAAAGTCAAAGAATGGGGTATTCGCAGGTTTTCAAAACTTGTAGGGGGATATTTGCACGTTTTCGAAATATGCAGGGGGTGTTCGCACGTTTTCCAAAAGTGCTGGTGTCAATACACACATTTTCAAAGTACAGGGTGTTATACGCACCGTATTTATACTACAGGGGTGTTTTTTGTACTTAACCCTATAAAGAAACATTTTCTCCGGTATCTAAGAAGGATTCTTTGAGAATCATTATGGCATTAGTAGCTCATTATGATTTAGAGTTATATCAAATGGATCTGAAAATAACCTTTCTAAATGGGAGTTTAGAAGATGAAGTTTATTTGGACCAACCTGAAGGCTTCGAACTTAAGTGTAAGGAACACATGGTCTGTAAAGTTAAGAAGTCAATATATGGGCTTAAACAAGCTTCCCGACAATGGTATCTTAAGTTCAATGATACCATTACCTCTTTCGGGTTTAAGGAAAACACCGTTGATCGGTGTATATACCTGAAGGTCAGTGGGAGTAAGTTTATATTTTTAATTCTATATGTTGATGATATACTACTTGCTAGTAGTGATCTTGGTTTATTATCTGAAACCAAGAATTATCTTTCTAGTAACTTTGAGATGAAAGATATGGGAGAGACATCCTACGTGATAGGAATAGAAATATTTCGGGATAAATTACGTGGATTGTTAGGGTTGTCTCAGAAAGCATATATTGAAAGAGTTCTAGAAAGATTTGGTATGAAGGGTTGTTCAGCTAATGTTGTTCCAATACAGAAAGGGAATAGGTTTAGCCTAAACCAATACCCCAAGAATGATTTGGAATGTAATGAAATGAAGAATATTCCTTATGCATCTATTGTGGGAATTTTGATGTATGCATAGGTTTGCACTAGACCAGACATTAGTTTCACAGTGGGAATGTTAGGGAGATACCAAAGCAATATAGGGTTAGATCACTAGAAGGCTACAAAAAAGGTTCCGAGATACTTGTAAGGAACCAAGGATCACATGTTTACATTTAGGAGGACTGGTCATTTGGAGGTTATTGGTTACTCATTTTCGGATTTTGCTAGATGTATGTATAGTAGAAAATCCACTTTTGGTTATTTGTTCCTTTTGGCTGGAAGAACGATTTCATGGAAAAGTGCGAAGCAGTCTATCGCTGCTTCGTCGATTATGGAAGATGAGTTTGTAGCATGCTTTGAGGCTCCTGTTCATGGTTTGTGGTTGCGAAACTTTATTTCAGGACTTGGAGTTATGGAGTCTATTTCTGGGCCGCTGAAAATTTACTATGATAATGCCGCTGCCGTCTTCTTTTCTAAAAACAATAGGTATTCTAAAGGAGTTAAGCACATGGAGTTGAAATACCTTACCGTTAAAGAAGAAATTCAGAAACAGAGTGTCTATTGAACACATTAGCACACAGCTTATGGTAGCAAACCGGCTAACGAAGGGATTACCACCCAAGACCTTTAAGGAACATGTTGAAAGGATGGGTCTAGAATGCCGTAAATAATTAATGTCATTTTATTATGGATGTTATGTGTTTAGATGTTTGACACTTTGATATCAATAAATGTGTTTATGATATTTCCTATTTATTTATTTATATACATGTATATTACGGTTGAATGATAACATGAATAGTCTTGAAAAAGACATTATTGGACATTTATTGTAAATTCCTAATTATATGTCATGTTAAGTAGCGTATTAATGTTGTGGTACATGGAAGAGACCGTGTCGATTTTAACTGACACATAACCGCTATGACTTGCATTAGTACTCTATTTGCCATGATATTTATGGTGACCGAATTATGAACTCAATGTGGTTTATTGCGCGCTTATGACAATTTTACTTACCACTAGAAATTAATATGGTCCAAGTGGGAGAATGTAAGACAAAAAATGTCCCACATTAATTTTGGATTATATTTAATTTAAGTAGTGTTAAATAAAATTGTAACCACGTTGTGTCAGTTATTGGTCATGTTATGTAATTACTCTTAGTGTTGGTTTCCATGTTGAGTAATTACTTCTAGTGTTGGTTACCATGTCCGTTGTGTAATTACTCCTAACTATACTCACTTTGATGGAGAGTGGGTCTAACGGTTTCTTAGGATTACTTGGTCTTCTCTCTGCCTATAAGAGTACGTAAAGTTCCATCAATTACATACATCATTGAATACACTTATAGAATACAACACATAACAGAGAGTGTAGTAAAGGCAAAAAAAGAAATCAAGTTTCCAGAAATGTGATCTTGTACGTGTGCAGACTTCTAGGTTGCAGAGAGTGTAATGGCTACTGATAGTGGTATTCCTAAATCTTGGAATTTAATCTTTTAACGTTTATTATTTGAGCATGATTAGTTCCAAAATCCTAAATTACTATTCGATTATGCATGGTTTGATAGATCATAAATATGCCTAATTGTTTTACATTCGGATTTCAAGTTGACTATGCTTGTTTATAACTAAGCTAGCTCGATCAGTTATCGTGTGATGCTATATATGGTTAATTACTCATTAACATGATGCAAGGTATTTTTCTATGTTTGGTTACGAAGTGTGTCAACATTAATTTTAGGCAACTTATATATTGTCCAAAACTAGTTAGCTAGATCAAAGGCATAATGACCAAGCGTTACGAGATCAAATGAGAGGTTCAGAGTTGATGGTGTGTGAGTAAAAAAAAGCACCTAACTAGCTAGCTAAAATTTCGACATATAGATGAATAATGTTTGAAGATACTCAGATTTTGGTTCATGAACAAGAAAATGTCAATTGATACGGTGTAAAGTACCAACAACTGATGCCATTAAGTGTTTCATTGCATGGGTTTGTTTTTCTTGAAGTTGCAAGGTATTGAAGGCGACATTGTCTTATTTTGGTCCTTTTATTCAAAATATGTTATGGTGACCTCCAAGGCTTTACTCTTTAACCTTCTTCTGTTTTTCGGTTCTGATATTTTTTTCTGGCCTGTTGTCTGCAAAGCTGCAACTATGTGCCAGAAAAATACCAAAACTATCATTCAAAGATACAACCAGCGAGCTTAGTATGTATATATATATATATATATTATATAAGAAATGATGTTATTGACTTTACCTTTGTATAGTAGTAGAGAGTTTTTTTTTCGGGAATTAAATAGTAGTAGAGAATTTCAATAATTCAAAGAGACTGACTCAAGTAAAAAAAGATTTAGAGTTGTTGCCTTTAAATACATCAGTCTCATATTCGATCCCCCTTGATTCTATACAATCTCTTGAATCATCACCGCAGATAAAATTCGAGCTTAATTAGGCTTAATTTGAAAAATAAAAATATTTCAACTAGGTTACATTTTTTCCTTTTTGTGAATAAACTAGCTAGGTTACAACATTTCACTTTATAGGTGATGGCTGATAAGTTGAACACAAAAAGATTACCATCTCTAACTCATATAGTCTCTATATGTCAATATATATATATAATCCATCATGTAGAATCCGATTGTTCCCTCATGCACACAACACTAGTCTAATAGTGCATTAGCCTAGAGGGTGAATAAGCTTTTTATGGATTTATTGATAAATTAAAAATTAATTGCGGAATAGTTATTTTAATCCAATTCTCTAACAAGCTAAATCATATAAAGATCAATATAAGTGCATAAGATAAAACAAGAGATGACACACGATATTTTTACGTAGAAAATCTTGGAAACATTCCAAGTGAAAACCACGGATATATACTGACGGGTTGAGATTTGATGATATTATGTCGTTGTTTCACCACACCCCGATCAACAAGATTTTATACCTACTAATACTTTACTTAAAATAGTATAGCAATAAGTAGGGTCAAACCACTCTCAACTTGGAACTCGTTTTGAGACAAAGATCCAAAACTTTACTTTTCGAGATAAAAAGAAATCACTTAAAACAACTCTTGAATTTTTTTTTAATAGTAAACTAAAATAACTAAATAAAATTATCAAATGGTGGAAAAAATCCAAGGGAAAAGAATCCACCACCCGGGTCTATACAAATAATATTATATATTTCTATTGCAAATTCTCCTCCAACCTATTAAACATAAACATAGATATTGGTAGACATTCCCCGTATTTTCATTAATTGGTAATCACGAAGAATCCTCCCTCTAATGTTTTGGTTTAAATAAAATGTAAATAGTAGTAGGCATTCCTCGTATTTCCATTAATTGGTAATCACGGAAAATCCTCCTTTTATTTTTTTAACTTCCAACCTCTATTGTAAGGTTTTTGTTCATTGAGATTCATAAAATGAATACTCTCGGGAAGAGAATTAAACAATATGAAATAAAATAAAAATTATTTATATCTTACCCATGGTGGCTTCATCACCCCCTTGAGAAGAGTTTTAAGCTAGCATGTTGATAGAAAAATAAAACAAGGTAATAGAATAAAATTCCATTGATAGAGCAAAAATTACACAAAATATGAAAATGGTACAAAAGTATTCTAAACTCTCATTCCTCAACTCTTCACTCGGCCTCACATGGCCTCTATATATAGGCGCAATACACTGATGCATTAAATTTGATATTCAATGCTACCTACTCTCTCAACCACTTCTCTCACGTCACTTTCTTTCTTTCTTTCAGACATTTAACATATATTTACACACTTACACACTTACACTTACACACACACATATATATATATGCATTTATTACATTCTCCCCTTCCAATTCTTTCTTTTCCTTCATTTTCATCCTTCTTGCTTTCTTTTTCTTTTCTTTTGTAAATCAACCCCTGCATGAAATAAACATATATACATATTAGGACATTATGCTAGATAAATTATTCTATTTTGTGCACTTATCAAATTACCCCCAAACAAGCTTTTGCTAGTCCTCTAGCAAATAAGGAAAAAATAGATAAGTTCACAAAAATGATACATTATTGAAGTTTAACTAATGATGTGCCACTTTCGTAGGATACATTCGATTGCATTTACCATATGCAATAAGGCCTTAAACCCCTAGGTTACCCTAGTGGCCGAGCAATAGCCTCATGGGGGTTTACACTGAAGATACCCACAAACTTTTTTAGTCTTCATTTTCATGCATTCATGTATTCACACACTCATTAATTAAGCCATGATACAATATATAAGATAATATGAATGTAAATACTCCCACTCACAACCGAATAATAACTATTTCAAGTTAATGATACGAACGGTCCCCACTAAAGTAAATAACTTCGTTACTCTCTACTCCCAATCTAGACAACCTTCCGTGTTTTTGTGAACATTCTACTATGGTATGTCAATCTCTCTTTTTCTACTTCATTGATCAAACTTTGCCATTTTTCGTAAATATTCATTCTTTCCATCATTCCACGTCTATCCATTTTTTATCTTTCTAAGCTCCGGACTTTCCAGCGAGGGTTTTTAGTCCAGACCAACTGGGCCCGAGCTTCTTCCATAGGATTTATGCTCATTAGGTTTCTCCCCTTTTTACGCGAGCAGTGATATTGGTGATACCAAGGCCCGGTTACTCAGATCGAAGAACTACTTTTTGCATTTCTTTCAAAATAAAATTTTAAAATTTCTCCATTCTATCTCCCATTTTTATAGCGGCAAAGCTATTTTTTCAACTTCATAGTCAAAGATCAACTGTTTTTCCCATAGTGAATGTGTGCATGTGCTTATAGGTTAAAGTTGTCCTTTTCGGTTTCAATTTCACTAATTCATTTACCTATGTAAAGCCACATCACTTCACTAACTCAATCTAATCATTACTCTCATGAGCGGGAATATCGCATCACATACTACTGATACATCATAAACACAAACTTAATCAACTTATAATGCAAAACACTTATGCATAAAAACAAAGAATTCTTTTCAAAAAATTTCAATTTTTCAAATTTTTTTTTTTTTTTTTTTGAAACTCTATTTGATTAAATAGATATCCACCCCCAAACAAAAATAACACTGTCCCTAGTGTGTAAAAATACATCTAAGAGACAAATTTGAACAAATTACCACAATTGAGGTGGAGGTGATGGAGTATAGTCCCTGCAAAGATTCTGGGCAAAAGAAAAGTCAAGTGATTGGAAATATTATGATAGACTTTACCCCCAAACAAAATCGAAACATACCCAAATAGAGTGAGAAAGAAATTTTTTAGAAAATATTTACACAACAGACTGGGTTGCCTCCCAGGAGCGCTAAGTTTAACGTCATCAGCCAGACGTAATGGAGGTGCTACCCCTAAATGGATCAGTCCGAATAAATCGGATCAATGAAGAGAATTTCCTCAGTTTCAGAACCTTCAAGTTCTAGGAAAGGCTTGAGGCGATGAGCATTGACTTTAAACAATTGTCCAGTCTTAGGGTCTTATAACTCAATGGCACCATGACTAGAAATGTGATGGACATAGTACGGGCATGACCAACGTGACTTTAACTTCCCAGGAAACAATTGAAGACGGGAGTTATACAAAAGAATCTTTTGTCCTATGAAAAACTCCTTTTTGAGAATGTGTTTGTCATATTCCATTTTAGTCTTAGCTTTATAAAGTCTTGAACTCTCATAGGCATCATTTCTAATTTCTTCTAATTCATCAAGTTGAAAGGTCCTACGTTGACCGGCTTTATCATAGTGAAAGTTCATGGCCTTGATGACCCAATAAGCACGGGTGTTCGAGTTCAACAGGCAAGTGACAAGCTTTGCCATAGACCAATCGATATGGGGACATTCCTATAGGGGTTTTGTAAGCAGTTCGGCATGCCCATAACGCATCCTGGAGTCAAAGACTCCAGTCCTTCCTTGTGGGGTTAACAATTTTCTCTAAAATCTGCTTAATCTCCCTATTGGATACCTCAGCTTGACCATTGGTTTGAATATGATATGATAGGGCCACTTTATGGTTGATTCCATATTTGGACAACAGGTTTCCAAAGACTTTGTTGCAAAAATGTGAACCATTGTCACTGATTATGGCTCGAGGTGTTCCAAATCGAGGCAAAACCTGGTCTTTGAAAAATTGCACCACAACTCTATGGTCAGCTGTTTTGCTGGCTAAAGCTTCTACCCATTTTGACACATAATCAACTGCTAGAAGGATGTAGAGATTGCCAAACGAGGATGGAAATGGTCACATGAAATCAATACCCCAGACATCAAAGATTTCAACGACGAGAATTGATTGTTGAGGCCATTCATTTCTTTTGGTAATCTTACCGAGCAATTGACATCTATGACAAGCTAGACAGTATGTGTGGGTGTCTTTAAAAAGGGTTGGCCAATAGAATCCTGACTGCAAGATTTTTGCAGCAGTTCGTTTGGAACTGAAATGGCCACCACAGGCCTGGTCATGACAGAAGGAAATGACAGACTCTTGGTCTACCTCAGGAACACACCTATGAATGATCTGATCTGGACAATATTTAAACAAGTAGGGGTCATCCCAAAAATATTCCTTAGCCTTGGCCAAAAATTTATCTTTCTCTTTCTTGGACCAGTTGGAAGGAATTTGACCAGTCACAATATAATTGACAATATCAGCATACCATGGTGCATGAGATATCTCAAATAATTGCTCATCAGGAAAATAATCAGAGATTGGAATGGAGTCACTAGTGGATTCAATAACAAGACGGGACAAATGATTAGCGACTACATTCTCAGAACCTTTCTTATCTCGAATCTCAAGGTCAAACTCTTGAAGGAGTAAGATCCAGCGTATCAACCGAGGTTTTGCATCAGATTTGGACAAAAGATGTCTTAACGCTGCATGATCAGTATAGATGATGACCTTAGATCCAAGCAAATAAGATCTAAACTTCTCAAAGGAGAACACGACTGCTAGCAACTCTTTCTCAGTGGTTGAGTAGTTGATTTGGGCCTCATTTAAGGTTTTTCTAGCATAGTATATGACATGTCGTGCTCTATCCACTTTCTGGCCTAAAACAGCACCTACTGCATAATCAGACGCATCACACATAATTTCAAAAGGCAAGGTCCAATCAGGTGAGCGAATGATAGGTGCAGTAGTGAGTGTGGACTTTAAGTGCTCAAAGGCGGACTTACAGGCATCAGTAAACTCAAATTGGGCATCTTTAGCGAGAAGATGGGTCAAAGGTCTAGCTATCTTACTGAAATCTTTGATGAAGCGCCTGTAGAAACTGGCATGACCTAAGAATGCTCTAATATCTCGATCAGATTTAGGGATAGGTAGATTGGAGATTAGATCAATTTTGGCTTTGTCGACCTCAATTCCTGCACTAGAGAAATTATGACCTAGGACAATTCCCTTTGTAACCATGAAATGACACTTTTCCCAGTTAAGTACCAAGTTAGTGTCACGACAACGTTGAAGTACGAGAGAAAGATGGTCCAGACATTGCTCAAATGATGATCCAAAGACAGAGAAGTCATCCATGAAGATTTCTAAAAACTTTTCAACCATGTCACTAAATATAGTCATCATACACCGCTGAAATGTAGCTGGGGCATTACACAAGCCGAATGGCATACGATGATAAGCGAATGTACCGAATGGACAGGTGAAAGTTGTCTTGTCTTGGTCATCTGGGTGGACAGGGATTTGATTGTAACCAGAATAGCCATCTAAAAAGCAATAGAAGGCATGACCAGCTAATCTCTCTAACATTTGGTCGATGAAGGGAAGTGGAAAATGGTCTTTCCGAGTCACACTATTCAGTTTCCTGTAGTCTATGCAAACTCGCCATCCAGTTTGAATGCGAGTAGGAACTAGCTCATTGTGGGCATTGGACACAACAGTGATGCCATACTTTTTTGGAACGACCTGGATTGGGCTCACCCACTGACTATCAGAAATCGGGTAGATGATATTCGCGTCAAGAAGTTTGATAACTTCTCCACGGACAACTTCCTTCATATTGGGGTTAAGTCTCCTTTGAGGTTGCCTACAGGTTTTCGCATTATCTTCTAAGTGAATGCGATGTTGCACCACTAGAGGACTAATGCCTTTGATATCATCAATGGATCATGCTATGGCTTCCCTATTTGTCTTAAGAACCTCAAGTAATTGGGATTCTTGTTGCTCAGTTAACTCAGAAGATATTACCACTGGAAAAGTCTCAGATTCACCAAGATATGAATATTTTAAAGTCTCAGGTAAAGGCTTTAATTCTATCTTAGGTGATTTCTTTGCATGTTCAGATTCAGTGGTAACCGGTAAGGACAATGATTCAAATTTGGATTTATACTTGGGGGCTTCAAAAGGTGTGGCAGAGTTTAGCAAATCATTGATTTGGCTAATATAATTAGCCTCATCAAAACTATCACCAAAATGGGCTAAACACTGCTGAAGTGGATCCTCGGGATAAGAGTGGTTAAAGGTGTGGGTGGTCAATGACTCAATAAGACAAACTTCTTCAACAGATTCTGATTCAATGGGTTGTTTCATCAAATTAAACACATTGACTTCCACTTTCATGTTCCCAAAGGTCAAGGTCATGCTACCATTTCTACAATTGATCAAAGCATTGGTTGTGGCTAAAAATGGTCGACCTAAAATTATTGGAATTTGCTTCCCTTGAGTTGGCTGAGTGTCTAGCACAATGAAGTCTACGGGGTAATAAAAATCATTAACTTTGACTATCACATCCTCAATGATACCCCTTGGAATTTTTATGGATCGGTCAGCTAACTGAATTCTAACGTCAGTTTTCTTCAAATCAGTCAATCCTAAATCCAAGTAGACTGAATACGGTAGCACATTGACACTGGCACCAAGATCCAATAAAGCCTGACCTTCAAAATTTTCTCATATCCTACAAGTGATAGTGGGACTACCAGGGTCTTTGTGTTTAACCACAGCTTGGTTTTGGAGGAAGGAGGAACAATGTTGGGCCATGAAGGCTTCCTTAGGAATATTGGTTTTCCTCTTGACTAAGTCTTTGATGAATTTGGCATAAGAAGGAATTTGCTTAATAGCAGTGAGAAATGGAATGTTAATCTGGAGATTTTGAAAAATCTCTAAGATTTCTCTGTATTGAGAATCCTTCTTATTGTTGACTAGTCTAGAGGGAAAAGGTGCACGTGGAACAACCGGCTTAAGAATGATCTCATCAATCTTAGGACCTTGATCCTTTTTGGATTTTGGGGAATTGGGGAGAAGAGATTTGGATTTGTCATTTTCATGACTGATGGGTGGCTCAACCTTATTATCAAATTTCTTTCCTGACCTCAAGGTAGTGATAGAATTTACATGGTCATTTGAGTGGTCAGAATTAGAAGTGGTCCCTATGTGATTAACTCCTTTTCCTTTTGGATTGATTTTGGGTTGGCTCGGTAATGTACCCCTTTGTCTTTCAGAAAAGCTGCAGTGAGTTGACTCAACTGATTTTGGAGAGACTGCTGAAATTGCAGTTGATTTTGAGTCAAGAGATCAAAGTTATTTTCTAACTTTTGGAATCTCTGATTGGAATGCTTATTGGATTGATCAAGATTAAGGGCAAGCATTTTCAAAGTGTCCTCATAATTGGAAATATTATGGACCGGTGGGACCGGAGCAACATAGTTGTTCATGGGATCAACTGCTAAATCTCGGCTTGGATTGAACTGGTTAGTCCTGGGGAATTGATTTTGAGGAATTAGTTGTCCTTGAGGTGGAGGTGGCCTATTGGAGTTACCTTGATAACCGGATGGACCACCTAAGTTTTGTGGAGGTAAATTTTGCCTCCATGAAAAATTAGGGTGGTTTCTAGTATCAGGATGGTAACTTTGGCTAAATGTGTTAGGCAATGGTCTCCTAAAGGTATTGAAAGCACAAACTTGCACATCCGAAGGTTCAGATGTCCAATAGACCGGACATTCCTCTGTGGGATGAGATAAACCAGAACAAACATTGCTTTGTGCAGGGGTAGAGATTAGGGCAAATGCATCAAACTTTTTGCTTAAGTCTTTCACTCCGTCAGCAAGACTTTGCATCACAAACTTTAACTCATTTTCAGGTTTGATCTCATAAAAACCAGGTTTTCTATTCATTTGATCATTCCTAGAAAAATCATTCTCACTTTGGTTCCAATTCCAATTTTGGGCATTTTCAGCTAGTTCCTCCAAAAATATATAGGCTTGGTCAGGGGTTTGGGCATTGAAATTTCCTTGGTGCATTGACTCAATCATGGTTCGGTTCATAGGTGAAAGTCCCTTATAAAAGAAATGGACTAACTGTGCTTTATTAAAGCCATGATGTGGGCATTTGAGGAGCAAGTCATGAAATCAGTCCCAAGTTTGGTGGAATTGTTCTTCAGTTTTTCCTCTAAAAGTACTAATGGCATCTCTCATTGATTCGGTCTTTTGCATGGGATAAAACTTACTCATGAATTTTCTTGCAAGTTCATCCCATGATCTAATGGAGTTGGGTGGAATGTAGTTT
Organism: Cornus suecica; assembly: GCA_963922005.1. Taxonomy (NCBI): domain Eukaryota; kingdom Viridiplantae; phylum Streptophyta; class Magnoliopsida; order Cornales; family Cornaceae; genus Cornus; species Cornus suecica. Next base: position 22,644,266 of record OY998247.1, read on the forward strand.
AGCCATGAAGCAGCTTTATCTTCTAAGGATAGGGGAAAAAGACGCAGTTTGACACCCTCTTCATTCAAATTTTGATTTTTGAATGTGTTGCATATTGTCAAGAACTTCCCTAAATGGATATAGGGTTGTTCACTTTCGAGTCCATGGCATTTTGGCAACATATTGATTGTGGCGGGTTTAATCTCAAACTGGGGTGCATCATTCTCAGGTAGAACTATGCAATTGGGTGGGTTGGCTGTGATTGGGGCAAAATAGTCATTAAGAGTTCTGGGTGCAGCCATTGATGAATTATTGGTGGTTGACAGATGTAACATGGGAATTGATTTTTCTTCTAAATCAATGAGTGACAGATCACGAGGAAACCTAACGAGACGCTTGTTAACTCGCAACCATTGGGGCATAAACAAAAAGAAACCTAAAAGGGCTAGATGAGGGAAAAATCACACAAAAATTTTGGCTTTGTTATCTTGAGCTTAAATTCAAAGGTGGTGAATTTTTAAATATAATATTGTAGAGAATTAATAGGATGATGTCCAAATTAATTTTCTCCTAATTAGACATCTCATACTCTATTCCGGATTAAGTCGATAGATTACCAGTTAAGAATTATCAAACTAACAACGGAGTAGTTCCCAGGAAAGTGTGGCGAGGCACGTGGCCTGCTTAATGCCGAATCAACCTCACTATCCTAGACAGAACTGTCCTACCGTTTATCAATTTGATAATGACTTACTGGGGTGACTACCAACCGCTTCCTTCCTAGAGGGCCTATGAGCTCGGAACCCTAAAGTGGCTGATTTCTAATGAATTTTAATCAAATCCAGTTCATGGTTTAACAAATGCAAGGAATTTTTGTGATTTGTGGGCCACGGAGACGGGTGATGAAATCCCGACCGTATCTTGTGGGAATTTTGCCCTTAAGTATCTTATGCAAAATGCTAATTAAAATATGCACAAGCAATACAAGAATAAAACAAAATAAGAAAGAAATATACAAATTGTTTTTTTTTTTAATATATATATTGATATGAAAAGAAGCTAAATACAAATAACGGGAGCCTAGGGTAACGTCTAATGTTATTCTACCCTAGAGGTCGCATGCAAATTTTTTACCTATTCTAGGAGAAAGTAATAATAATAATAACAAGGGTTTAGAAATATGGAACCTGGATGACGACCCGATACAGTAACTCCTGCAAATAGAAAACAACAAAAATAAACAAGTAAGTAAAAAAAAATGAAAATAAAATTGAGTGAATAATAAAAATAATAAGAATTAAACTAATCTAATTTGTTTTTTTTTTTTTTTTTTTTTTTTTATGGGTGGGTTTGATTATTTTGAAAATAAGTAGGGAAGCAAAAGTAATTTTTTAAAATAATTTCTTGAGTGATTCGGATTTATATTGAAAGGGAAAGAAAATTTCACACTTGACCTACTACTATCTATTCAAAATGTAACAGTAAAGAAATAGCCAAGTGGCACACAAGCTATGACTCTTAATCGATTTTTTTTTTTTGATTATTTATATGGTTTGTCAAAGTTAGACTACTACAAAATAAAGTGGTTTCACTACTTGCACAGACACACGTTAGTGCTCCGGTTTGACTTATGTGTCACCTTTTTGGGGTTTTTTTTTTTTTTTTTTCTAAAGTTAGATAAAAGCAAGCACATATTTCAACATGAAGGAGCTGTCAGTGTGTCACCATTGAATGAAACAGGTTAAAAGAAGTATATTTTTTTTTCTTCAGAACCTACTGTTACACAGTGAACAGAAAAACAAAGCCAAAAGCAAAATGTATAAAAAAAAAAGCTACAAGAATGTAAAAAAAAAATTCTACCAGACGATTCCCTATTTTTTTTTTTTTTTTTCAAAATTAACAAAATTATAAAATAAAGAAAAACATATGAAAAGAAAGGGAGGGATAGAAAATTCGGGTGGGTTTGGAAATTTTGAAAAAGAGTAGGGAAGCAAAAGTAATTTGCAAAGAAAAGGAAAGAAAATGTGACACACAATGCAAAAGTGAGGCTGCTGGAATTTGTTTTTTAATTTGTTTTTATATTAAAGGGGCCCACGAAAATGAAAGGATAAAAAACAATTTCACAAAAAGCTACTGCAAAGCCTAACCTCCTACTTTGACTTTTGCGTAAATTATTATTATTATTATTATTATTTTTTTAACTAAAGGTAACAATAAGCAAATAAACGATCAACTAAACAACGATCCAGTATGGTACGGACAAATTTTTATTTATTTATTTTTTTTAATTAACAGAATGTCACAAAATAGATAAATAATAATAATAATAATAATAATAAAGAAAGAAAGGAGGGATAGAAAGTTCGGGTGGGTTCCCAAAAAATTTGAGTGGAGGATCTTTGATTCCGAATTCTTAGTGTTGAAGCGAAAAAAGGCTTACAGACTCTATTAAGTTAGGACTTACAAATAACTCTAATTTGTCGTTTCTCACTCAATGTCTAAAAGGCTTCAATCACTCGCGCTGCCACAAAGCTCTTGCTCCGATATCCGACTCTGATGGATCCGTTTCTCAACGGATCAAGGAACCACGAAGCTTCCCGCTCAGATCTCTGCACACTAACGATTCTGTTTCTCAATGGATCAATGCAACCACGTTGCACAAGGTGGTGTGATGGTTTTACAGCAACCGGATCATTCAATTGTGCATAAAGATGTCAAACGTTGAAGAATAATTGAATACCCGTAAAAAATTAGAGAAACCCTTGATATAGAATGATCAAACGATCTCATTTTCTCTCTCTCTGTAGACAGATCTGGTCTATGAAAGTATCCCAGAGATCTCACAAAAGCCACACCAAAAATTTATAGAGACTTCTCTTATTTATAGAGAGAGGAATCATATTTTGAGTAAACTTGTATCTTTTTTGGACTATGACTCTTTTTTTTGTGTTACTCTTATAGTTTGGAGTCAATCTAGCCAAATTTGGTGTAAATATTCTTTATACACGTGCTAGGATATGTTGGAGTGTAACCTAAGTCATTGTGGTTCACACCAAGAGAAATTATTAAAATACCCGTTGCTACTTACGCACGACCCTACGCTTGAGTGTAGCTTTAGCGTACGATTGAGCGTAGACTCATGTGTAGCACTTTAGCCATATGCATAGGTTTGCGTAGGATTCAACTTTCACTTTTTTGGCTACTGCATGCGTAACAAAAATCATGAAATCCACTTTTGCATTTTCTTTCCGTTTATACCCCTTTTATTCCTCTAACATGTTTCCCAAAGCTTTAGCTTTAAAAAATGTATGTTTTACCCTTCGGAATGTATTTTTGTGGTCCAAACCTGCTTCCTCTTCATTACTCTTGTATTCTTCGATACTGTAATCTTGATTTGAGTTTGACAAAGCTTGTCGATGTCTTTGTTTGACCACTTTAATTTTCCTAAACCTACTCGACCTCATAATTCACTCAACATGGTTATTGTCGAGAACATGCCAACAATAAACAATCCCACAAATGTTCTTACATAGACAATTGTATTTGAAATTACCTAAATGATTAATGAAACTATCCTAGAGGGGGTGAATAGGCTTTCAGTCGATTTTACGATCAATTAAAATTATATAATGGAAATTCAATTTTAATCAATCACAAACCCTAATTTTCTAATCAGATAAATCAAGCAATTATGAATATAAGAGCAGAAAATAAATCATGAGAAGACACGGATAGTTTTACGTCGAAAATCTTGGAAAGACTCCAAGTAAAAATCACGGATACGTTCTGGTATCGATGCACTATGAATCAGAGAATTTGTACAGACTCTATGAAAGCAGAACTTACAACCATTGTAATTTGTTGTTCTTCACTCAACGTCTGAAATTCTAGATCCACTTGCGTTCCACGAATTTCTCGCACAAATCTCCATACTCAGACGGCTCCGCCTCTCAACGGATCAAATCACCACGAAGCCTTCTACTTCGATCTCTGCACTCAGACAACTCCGCTTCTCAAAACAGATCAAAGCAACCAAGTTGCAATCAGCGGTGTGTAGAATTTTCAGAATCTAGGTTATTGAATTGTGCATAAGATCGTCGATATAGAAACACGATAGAATTAACTTCAAAATAAGAGAGAATTAGAAGAATCACTCAATGATATTTTCTCTCACTATCTTTATCTCGGTAGAAGAATATAAATGATAGAATACTGCAGAGATCTCCCTAAAAAACCCTAGCCTGCTCTCTTATAGACCTTGGTATTTATAGACAATGATGAAACAACTCATAAGTTTGCCCTTTCTCGTAATTTCACACCCAACTGAGTTAAACCCTATATTCTGATGAATATAATATGTATTGCACGTACTTCAAGGTATGGGTGTTGTAGACACATCATATAATTAAAATCAGGGCATAATCAACATTGCAATAGGAAACAAAATTTTCCTGACACAGCTACGCCTTAGGCATAGGGTTTGAGCGTAGATTTGAGCTTTCTGGTCACTTTTTGCTTCTGTAGGAGTACGCTTGAGCATAGATTTTTCATGAAAACTACTTTTCTCTGCAACGAAACTTTTTGCTTTAGGTGACGGCTTTCAAAAATGACATTTTTGCCCTCTGGGAAACATTTTGACTCAATACGCTCACTTTTGCACTTCACTTGTATTCTTTACTACTTTAATACTTGATTTTGTCTTTTTCGAAGCTTGTAGATGTCGTTGAAACCAAAACGACATATCAACACTCAATATGGTTATTGTCTAGAATTTGCCATAAATACACAATACTCAAAAGTGTTCTTACAATCTCCCCCTTGACATTTCTGAGACAAAATCATGTTTTACAATATAGCCTCATAATTTATTGGACCTTTTGAGATTCTTGATCGTATCAGTGAGGTAGCATATCGTTTAGCGTTGCCACCGGATTTATCGTGGGTTCATAATATTTTTCATGTCTCCATGCTTTGCAAGTACGAACCGGATCCATCTCATGTCTTGAGTTTGGAGGATGTCGATGTTGCTGAGGACGTGTCCTGCGAGGAGCGACCCGTGAGGATCTTGGATGCAAGAGAGTAAGTTTTGTGGGGCAAAATTATCCCGTTAGTTAAGGTCTTGTGGCACCATCGCGGAGTTGAGGAGGTGACTTGGGAGCGTGAGCGTGAAGTTCAGGAAAAATACCCGGACTTGTTTTCTATTATAGGTACGTCTTGATTTCCAAGTTGAAATCTCCTAAGGTGTGGAGGTTGTAGCGTCCGGTATTTTTATGTGCTAATTAAATTTTTTATTTAAACAATTAAGTGTTTATGGGTCCGTTTGGATAACCTGTTTTCTGTTTTTGTTTTTTTACTGTTCATCAGATAAAAAAAAAAAACACGTTTGGCAAACGCGTTTACTGTTCACTTTTTTTTCCCCAAGAAAACTGTTTTCTGTGAATAGTGTGTAAAAGTGGTGAAAACACCAAATACAACTTTTAGTTGTTTTTTGAGTTTTTTCACTGTTTAGGTGGTAAAAACAATGAAAACACCAAATTCATAAAATACAACTTTCACCAAATAAAAGTGGTGAAAACACCTTCATCCAAACGCTTTTTTGTTTTTAGTTTTTTGCTGAAAAAAATAAAGACAAATACAAAAACAGTTTTTATATTTGAAGACAGAAAACAAATACAAAAAACAGGCTTTCCAAACGCACCCTATGCGATTATGTTCTTAATGTGTTTATGTGCTTAGCATGACTTACATGTTTTATGTGATATTAAATTTGTAAGTTGCATGTTGTATTTTCATTTTGAGAATAATGAAAATTATTAAAAATGATTTCGGGAAAGAAATGACCGAAGGGTAAATGAGTAATTTCATATTTTGAGCACTTAGTGGAAAGTGTAGAGATTTTGGCTAAGTGTTGGGGCATGAATGACATGTTAGTAATAAGAGAGGATAACAAGGGGTGAAAGGGTAATTAAGAGGCATTATGACACTCTTGTGAATAACCCCAAGTTGAGAAGATATTGGTCATTTCCCACTTTTGGGGTATCCATTGATATTCTTCTCCCATATTTGTTCTCAACCCTTGGATCATAGGGTCTTATTTGGTTGACACTTAAATACAAGAATGCATTATTGTTGGTTTTTCACTTGGCAAGACTTCTTGTCAACCCTTGGATGGTTTATTCATTTTTATGGCTTTATTCTCAACCCTTGGATAGTGAGAATGGTGAGTGGAAAATCTCTACAACCTTTAGGATTAGCCATTTTGCAAGACTTTCATCTCTCACAAACTCTTGCTCTTTCTTTCTCTTCTTGTTTATTTGAGGATTGCTCTTGTTGGTGTTCTTGAACCATTTGGTAAGTCTTCTAATCATTTTAGGGTTTTGTTGCTAAGAACTCTAGCTTTCAAGTTATGAATTTTCCTTATATGGATATTGATTCTAGCCTTCTCTTATTTGTAATATATAAGATGAGTTTTCTTTCAACTACCAAGTGAGTCTCATTGGTAGTAGCTTTCAATTTCCCTATTGTGAAGAGCTAGTGGTAAGTTTCCTATCATGTACTCTTGAGCTTTCAATTCTCTATGAAACCCTAAAATAGATTTCATTATGGTTTGAATTGATTCTTGTGGGTGGAACCACTTGTGTATAAATTTCGGTTTCTTATGACACCATAATAATTATGTTATTCATATAGTGTGTTACTACTGTTGGGAGCTATCCTATTGAGCACTTGAGTTGATATTGACTTGGACCTCTTATAGGCATATTGTGTAGCTTACTTGGAGTTGAGGTAGGGGGAAAATTAATTATGTTCATCTTTGTATGAAGGTGTGTGCGTCTAAGTGTATATATATCGTATATATATATATTAGTTGAGTATTGACAACTTAGACGATAAATTAGGCCCTTGAAAGCATGATTTTGTGATATAAATGCTTGTGATGGTTAATTGCTTATAAATATGAAATTGTAAGCATTGTGATAATTTGAGTACAATATATTGCATAAATAAATAAACATGTATTTGTGATGACATATGGTTGTGATTGAGAACCTTGATGCATTTTGAGTACACCATGTAGTGTCGAAACATGGGTTTTGGTTTCTACGGTTTGCGTAAACTTCGTAGGAGTTGTTTTGTGTTTGGATCGTCGTAACAACTGGCCAGGGGGTGCTTCTTGCTCCCACTAAACTAATCTTCCGAGAAACACAGACGATAGGGGGATGACTTGTCCAAATCCTATTCCACGACCGCATCGTGTTTGACGTCTTCCTTGTTAAAAGTGAAAGTGTCAAAAATCATTTGGGAAGAATCGGTACGATAAATCTACCTTCCTTCATGAGAAAAAGGGGAAGTATTTGAGAATGATCTCGTTGACCCTTAGAGTTAGGGTGTGTATTTGTGTGCGTACCATGGGTGTGTTGGGTTGTATTACATCTAAAATGCTATATATATGTGATTGTGGTTTTGGATGTTGAAGCATGTTATATTTGAATGATTATGATGTGAGCATGTTGAGGAATTGCTTGTTGGGTTTGATGGAGTTCCGGATTGGTGTGAGAGTCATCTGGAATAAAAGACCAACCTAGGAGTAGTTGCATGTACCATGGGTGAGTTGTACCACTCGGACTACTGAGATTGAGGCAATGACACTTCCTCTTCTGGCTAGTGTGCTCACCCCACAACTTATATATTTTTCAGGTGATGATTCTGTTGGGAGAGTTCCGTAGTCTCTCCGTGGATGTGTAGCACTTGTCCGCCCTTTTGTGTAGGGGTGGTGGACCGTATGACTTTGTAGAACATTAGTGTAATGTACATGTATACACATGCTTCTCTTTTGTAAACTTATAACCGAATGATTAAGTACTTATTCTTTTTCCGGCTAGCGTGTTAGCTGGGTAGCTTGTAATGATGTATGTCCCTTGGAGCGTTATACGTGAGGATTTTATTATTTTGGTGCATTTCGGTGCCGACAATGTAAAGACTAACTCATTTTGTGAAAACTTTGTCAAGCCTTGCCTAAGACGTTTTAAATATTAAATCTATGAATCCCTTCATTTCTATTTGTGTAATGGATTATTTGCTATGGAATGTTGTTATTTGGAATTTGGCCGAAAACAACATTTTTCTAGATATTCAAACAAACCCTTTTTGTTTTGAATAAAAAACCCGTTTTCGCCTGCATCCGTGATTTCAAAATAAATCTCATATTTTAGAAATGGTTTTAGAATCTATCTCGATGTGAAATTTGGCTTTAAAAACTCGAGAAATCATAGATGGAGACCGGGGGCAAAACGGAGAATTCACAAAAGCAATTCAATCATTTTTGGGATCATGTTTTGTCATTTCTTAGCTTCAGGTATTTTAGTCGACTGATTTAGAGAACCAGTCAACTGATTCTTCCTTGAATTTTTATATAAAAATATCTGCCATCAAATTAGTATCAGTCAACTAATTTACTGTAGTGTGTATACCAGTCGACTGATTTAGAGGATCAACCAACTGATTCTTCCATGAAGTTTCTATAAAAACCTCTGTCATCAAATTAGTCGACTTACTTTTCAAATCAGTCAACTGATTTACTAAAATGTGGGACAAGTCGATTGATTCTTCAAACAAGTCAACTGATTTATTGGAACATTATGTACAAAACTTATTTTGGGGTTTTGACCCTGAAATCATTCTCTTATGTTGCTATTACCTTTCTAATGCATAATTAGTCAATTTATAATGTGAAATGACTATTGTACCCTTGTAGGTGTATTTGACGATTTAAGGTCCTTTTCGTTTTGTTTTGTTTCCGCAGTCATTCCTTTATCTCTTAGGCTCATCTTTCGGAGTCTTAAGAAATTTGGGGCGTGACACTACCACAATCCATAATTCACCATCCCTTTAACATACTTGATAATCATTTTTACCGCAGTAATATGAGACTCCTTAGAACTTGTCTGATAACGTGCACACAAACCAACACTAAAAGTTATGTCAGGTTTACTGGCAGTCAAGTACAACAAACTCCCAATCATACTCCTATAAAGTGTAGGATCGACATATTTGCCTTTAGTATCTATGCTAAGCTTGACACTAGTACTCATGGGAGTGCGAACATCCTTAGCCTTTTCCAAACCAAACTTCACCAATTCCAAAGCATAATGAGTTTGGGAAATGAAAATCCCATCACTCAATTGTCTAATCTGAAGCCCAAGAAAGAAGTTCAATTCACCAATCATGCTCATCTCAAATTCATGTTTCATTTTATCTCCAAAATAATGAGCAAGTTTATCAAAAGTGAACCAAACACAATATTATCAACATATATTTGAGCAATAACTATATCACTCTCGATTTTTTGAATAAATAGTGTTATATCCACTCCCCCTCGAGTAAAACCTGTTCCCAACAGGTAGTCGGTTAATCTTTCATGCCAAGCTCTAGGAGCTTGCTTTAGCCCATACAGAGCCTTTTTAAGCTTGTTAACATGACCAGGACAATGAGGATCTTCAAATTCTTTCGGTTGCTCCACATATACCTCCTCATGAAGAATACCATTAAAAAATGCACTATTCACATCAATCTGATACAACTTGAATCCAAGATGGCATGCCATAGCAAATAAAATTCGAATAGATTCAAGCCTAGCCACTGAAGCAAAAGTCTCATCAAAATCTATACCTTCCAACTGAGTATAACCTTGAGCAACAAGCCTAGCCTTATTCCTAACAACTGTACCATTTTCATCATTTTTATTCTTGAATATCCACTTGGTACCAATCACATTTATCTTTTTCGGTCTAAGCACAAGATACCACACATCATTCTTAACAAACTACTGAAGTTCTTCTTGCATAACATTTATCCACTCACTATCTTGAAGAGCTTATTTGACATTTTTAGGTTCCAAGGAAGATGTATAACATGCGTACGAGACTTCATCCTAGCCTTTCTTCGAGTCACCATCATCGGATCAACATATCCAATGACATTATCTAAAGGATGATACAATTTTACCCTTGCAGATAGTTCTTTAGAAGGAGTAGCCTGAATATCACCAATTCGATCATGCAATTCTATAGGATTAGAACTATCATCATGAACCGCATTATCCTCTTTATCAACATCTAACGAACCATTTCCTAATAGAAAGAATGGCTCACCATCTTCCTCCTCAATAGACATTAACGGCTCATCAAAATATGAATCATCAACCACTACATTAACAGATTCCATCATCGTTTAAGTTCTAAGATTAAAAACCTTATATGCCCGACTCGTCAATGAATACCTAAGAAATATTCTTTTATCACTCTTAGACTTGAATTTCCCAATGGACTCACGATCTCTAAGAATATAATATTTTGCTCCAAAACTCTTGAAATACTTCACATTCGGTTTCTTGTCATTTCACAATTCATAGGAAGTCTTTAAGGTGTCAGGTCTAAGATAGTCTCTATTTAAGGTGTAACAAACTGCATTCACCACCTTGGCCCAAAAATACCTAGGAACTTTCCTACCATGCAGCATAACATTAGCCATATCTTGAAGAGCTCTATTTTTTATCTCAACCACTCCATTTTGTTATAGAGTATGTGGTGTTGAAAATTCATGTTTTATTCCTCTTTCATCACAAAAAGTATCAATCCCTGAATTTTTAAACTCCTTTCCATGATCACTCATCACTCTAATAATGGGATAATTCTTCTCAGTCTAAATTTTCAAATAATATTTTCTAAAATTTTCAACAGCTTTAGATTTTTCAATTAAAAATCCAACCCATGTAAATCTAGAGTAATCATCCACCATGACAAAGATATACTTCTTACCACCTTTGCTCATGGTCCAAGTAGGACCCATTAATTCAATGAGCAACAACTCTAAAGGTCTGGAAGTATGAATGGTATTTATCTTCATGTGCTAACATTGAACTTGTTTACCCTTTGGACATGGTGCACACACAATACATTTTCCAAAACCAAGTTTAGGGACACCTCTAACAATTTCACTCTTAGTGATTTTCGTCAAATCTCAAAAATTAACATGTTCCATTCACTGATTCTAGATTTCAACTTCATCAAGTTTAACTCTATTGCAAGATAACTGAGAATCAGGAACGATGCAATAACAATTATCAGACGAACGCATACCTTACATCACGCAATTCCCAGAAGAGTCAATGATCAAACACTTATCAGGAGAGAAATTGACATTATGATTATTATCACATATCTAGCTTATACTCAGCAAATTTGCTTTAAGACCCTCAACATAAAGCACATCTTCTAGTTTAGGTAGACCAGGAGTCATAACCGTACCTTTTCTTAGAACCTTCGACTTTTCTTCATCAAGCAATTCCCAGAAGAGTCAATGATTGAACACTTATCAGGAGAGAAATTGACATTATGATTATTATCACATATCTGGCTTATACTCAGTAAATTTACTTTAAGACCCCCAACATAAAGCATATCTTCTAGTTTAGGTAGACCAGGATTCACAACCGTACTTTTTCCTTTAACCTTCGACTTTTCTCCATCACCAAAAGTGACTATCCCACCATGACACTCCTCGAGAAATCCAAACAATGACTTATCTCCAGTTATATGCCTCGAACATCCATTATCCAGATACCAAGAGCTAGAATTGTGTGCTCTAAGTGGAGTATGAACTACAAAATAGTGGAGCTCACCTTTTCTAACCCTTGCCTTCTTTATCTTTTAGTCAATAGTTTCATGTGATTTTCGTGAAGTTGAGTAGTTTTATCAAGTAATTTATCATATTCCACTTGAAGTGATTCATCACATTCTTCATCACTCTCATAACCTTCCTCTCCAAACATTGCCCAACTTGTAGCGACTTCTCTAACCTCCTTACTTTGTGTTGCAAACAAGGTGAAATTTCTAGAACCATCACCTACCTCCGAGTCTGACGCACCACTAGCTGATCCATTATCGGACTCATCATCCCAACTGACAACTAATCCTTTTGATTTTTTAAAAGTGTTTGCAGACTCTGCAACTATTTGACCACATCCTTAACATTCAAAACATTGGGGTATTTTCTTTTTAGGATCAGACTTATCTTTCTGTGTTTGGATTTTATTTCTACTTCTAAACTCACCCAACTAATCCCCAAATTTTTGTCCTTAACCACTCTGTTTAGCCTTAACAAATTTGTTTAACCTTTTAGCAAACATAACAATATCATTCAAACTCAACTCATTTTCGCCATCAGATTCAACACAATCCTTCGTATTGGTTTTGAAAGCTATGCTCTTCTCTTTTATGCCACTAACCTTCTTAGGAGGATTTTTTAACATCTCCATCTCATAGAATTTTAAGTTCCCATCCAATTCTTCAACCTTGATTTCTTTAAGACTCATGACTTCTGATATGATAGTAACCTTAAATAAAAAAATGTTCAGGTAGAGACCTAAGGCCCCGTTTGGATACCTTGTTTTTGTCCTCTTGAGAACAAAAAATATTATTGTTCTTGTCCTTGTTTTCTACCTTAAAAACAAAAAAAAACACAATTTTTGTTTGGGATAAAAAAACAAAAAAAATGAATCTTCTTCTTCTCGACTTCCATTCTTCAGTCTTTTTTTGTCTTTTTCTCACATACACACTTCTCTTTACCACCTATAAACCCATTACTGCAAATGGTCTCTCAATCTCACTTTCTCTCTTTAAACCGGAAAATCCTTCTTCTCTCTACACCAATTCAACTCCAATACCCCAAATCGAACTTCACCACTCTCCAATTTTGCCCTAAATCTCTCAATTTTGTGACCAAGCCACCTCACTTTAACAATATCTTCAAATCCAAACCTCTCGAACCACGTACAAACTTGCAACACCATTTCACAAGTCGGCGAAATTGATCGGTTCTGTGTGTATATATATATATGTATGTGTGTGTGTGTATGGGTATTCAATTTGGGGGTTTAATAGTGGTCGAAGGTTGTTGTTGGGGGTGGTGAAAGGCGGCGGTGGTGGCTGGTGGCGGTGGTGGTGGTTGAGGATGGAGGTGAAGGGGTGGTGTCGATTTCAGAACTGTTCGGGAAATTTTTTTCACAATTTGTTTTTTTTTTGGAAAATCCCAAAAAGGACAAAAAAATAGGTTTTTGTTGTTCCCTTGTTTTTTCAACTATTTACGAAAATACTTTTCAAATTGAGAATAGAACAAACAGTAAAAATGGTTGCCAAACACGTTCTGTTCTCATGAACAGTGCCAAAAAACAAAAACAGAACATAAAACACCCTTTCCAAACGCACCCTAAGTATTGTCTTAACTATGGTTGTCTCAGGAATGGGTTCACCTAGATTATGACAACCTGTGACAATATCAGTTAGTCTAGCCTCAAAGTCAGCGTAGACTTCATCATACTCGATCTTCAACTGTTCAAATTGTTTATTCAAAATTTGAAGTTTTGATTGTTTAACCTTTGAGGTTCCTTCATGAGTTACTTGGAGAATATCCTACGCTTCTTTGGAAATCTTGCATGTGGAAATTCTTTGAAATTCACTTGGAGTCACCGCATTGTACAACTGATAGGTGCTCAAAAGTATCCATTTTAAGCCCCTATCTTACTGTTGTTATGTCTTTTCATTCCATTATTTGATATTTTTATGTATTTTGTGTGTTAAAGCATGTTTCAGGAGCTTAAGGAAGAAATTGAGCTAACTTCGATGAATTAACTGAATAGTGTGTTTTTTCTATTCAAAGAGGAGAGTCAAAAAGGCAGTCGGAGACAAAAATGGCATTTCCAGAAGCCGTCAACTTCATCAAAAAGTATCATGGGTTCAAGGCGGTCGTTTTAGTGCATGCACAGAGAAAATTGGTTTTCCATAAAATACCTATGCTTGTGCCTACGCTTTCAGTTTCAAAAAGTGGCTGAAAAACATATTTTTACGCTTGGGGGTATGCTTGGACCTACACTTGGAGGTATGCTTGGACCTACACTTGAAGCATAGGCCAACTATGTTTCAAACGTAGGTTAGGTATGGTTGAAGTGTATCTGCGATAAGTTTTGTGGTTTTTTCTATGGTTTTTGCCTGTTCTACCCCCAGTTCGATTTGAAGACGTGCATGTTACTCCAGACCTCTGTATACATGTATATACATCTATATATATCAGAAGTAAGGGTTTGCATGAAGTGAAGAGTGAAAAGATTGAAAAGGACTTCTTTACACCATTGGCTATTTATACACGATCATAAATCAGTGTTGGGAGTTCATTCATTGAGGGTTGGCTGGTTTATGCAGAGAGTTCTCTCACGTTCAGACTTCCTATTGTTGAGAGCCATATTTAAACCTAGAGATCCGGAAAAGAAGACTATGGAGATCGTTTCTACATCATCGATGCAGTCACCTTCCACCATAGCTAACTAACTCGGTATTTAGGATTTTCTAGCAAAACTCTAGCCAAGTAATGTTGTAACGAGGGGAAACTGTTAACCATATTGTGATGATTGTAGTAGTTAAGAGACCGTTCCAATTTGAAATATTAAATTTTATGTTTATTCTAAATTGTTGTCTTAGATGGAATACATGTATTATTTTGCACAACTATGATTATTCAATATGAGTAGGAACTCGGATGCTTAATTATGGCTTTCTACACAATGATGGTAATGAAACTTGAAACCCTAGGTTGACACAGGCCATGCCTTGGCGATTTAATATAGACATGTTTTACTTTATTTTCATGCATTAGGAGTAGATTAGAGTAATATAATTGGCATGTACTAGTTAGGTCAGTCATGAGATGGATTGTCGCAATCCGGTTGATGGTACTCCTTTTTGGGATCGTATTTAGCTATTTGCGGTACGACCTGATTCACAGTTATGGATCATCCTCTTGCAATTGTTACATTGATAGAACTATTTTATACAGTTAGTGGTAGAGCGATGAAAACCCTAGTTATCTTTCTCATATGAATCACAACCAATTTTCTTTGTTTTCTAGATAATTTAGTTAAAATAGATAATTTGGTCATTGACCACCCAAACAAACCATTTTCAGAAAATATAATTTAGTGTTTTTGAATTACTAAAGTGAACAATCTCAATCTATGTGGGATCGATATCCCTTACTCAACCTATTGCTATTTTACAATAGATACGTGCGCTTGCAAAGGGTAAAACCAGACCGTCATTAAAGAGTTGTTTTTAACACATATTTTTAGTACACCCCGACGGACATCAATAACGTATTCAACACATTGGAATTCCAATTAGCATTGTTCGTCTCAGCAGCAGTCCACTCGCTCGACGGTTTTTCTTTAAATTCATTAGTTGCATCGTCTTTAACAGTGGAAGGCGAATATCCTATCTCTACAACATTCCACGCTCTCTCATCTAAAGATTTCAAAAATTCTCTTATTCTCGTTTTCCAATATGTGTAATTCGAGCCATCAAACAACGGGAACCTAGATAAAGAACCGCCTTCATAAGGTATTTCCATCGTCTAAATTAAGAATTTAACCCTAGGTAGTTAACCTAAATTAGGGCAACCACGCTTTGATACCAATTCAAATTACCTAGACGATTCATAAAACTACCCTATAGGGGGGTTAATAGGCTTTCAGTCGATTTCATGATCAACTAAAATTATCAAGCGGAAATTCAATTTTAATCAATCACAAACCCTAATTTTCTAATCAGATAAATCAAGCAATTATGAATATACGTGCGCTTGCATAGGGTAAAACCAGACCGTCATTAAAGAGTTGTTTTTAACACATATTTTTAGTACACCCCGACGGACATCAATAACGCATTCAACACTTTGGAATTCCAATTAGCATTGTTCGTCTCAGCAACAGTCCACTCGTTCGACGGTTTTTCTTTAAATTCATTAGTCGCACCATCTTTAACAGTGAGAGGCGAATATCCTATCTCTATAACATTCCACGCTCTCTTATCTAAAGATTTCAAAAATTCTATTATTCTCGCTTTCCAATATGTGTAATTCGAGCCATCAAACAACGGGGACCTAGATAAAGAACCGCCTTCATGAGGTATTTCCATCGTCTAAATTAAGAATTTAACCCTAGGTAGTTAACCTAAATTAGGGCAACCACGCTTTGATATCAATTGAAATTACCTAGACGATTAATAAAACTAGCTTATATGGGGGTTAATAGGCTTTCAGTCGATTTCATGATCAATTAAAATTATCTAGCAAAAATTCAATTTTAATCAATCACAAACCCTAATTTTCTAATAAAATAAATCAAGCAATTATGAATATAAGTGCAGAAAATAAATCATGAGAAGACACAGAGATTTTTACGTGAAAAACCTTGGAAAGACTCAAAGTAAAAACCACGGATACACTCGGGTATCAATGCACTATGAATCAAAGAATTTATACAGACTCTATGAAAACAGAACATACAGCTATTGTATTTTGTTGTTCTTCACTCGACGTCTGAAAGTCTAGATCCACTCGCGCTCCACGAAGTTCTCGCTCCGATCTCCGTACTCAGATAGCTCCGCCTCTCAATGGATCAAATCACCACGAAACCTCCTACTTCGATCTCCGCACTCAAATGACTTCACTTCTCAAACCGGATCAAAGCAACCAAGTTGCAATCAGCGGTGTGTAGATTTTCAGAATCTAGGTTATTCAATCGTGCATAAGATCGTCGATGTAGAAGCATGATAGATTCAACTCCAAAATAAGAGAGAATTAGAAGAATCAGTTAATGATATTTTCTTTCACTATCTCTATCTCTATAGAAGAATATGAATGATAGAATACTGCAGAGATCTCCCTAAAAACCCTATCCTCCTCTCTTGTATACCTTGGTATTTATAGACAATGATGAAGCAAACCCTAAGTTTGCCTTTTCTCGTAATTTCACACCCAACTGAGTTAAACCCTATATTCTGATGAATATAATGTGTATTGCACGTACTTCAAGGTATGAGAGTCCTAGACGCATCATAGAATTGAAATTGGGGCATAATCGACATTGCAACAGGAAACAAAATTTTCCTGCCGCAACTACACCTTAGACATTGGGTAGCTACGCCTTAGGTGTAGAGCCTGAGCGTAGTTTTGAGATTTCTGGCCACTTTTTGCTTCTGTCGGCGTAGGCTTGAGCGTAGATTCTTCATTAAAACCATTTTTCTTTGCAACTGTACCAAAATGACCTTATTAATTTAACGCGACTTTTTGCTTTAGGTAACGGCTTCGAAAAATGCCGTTTTTGCCCTCCGGGAAACATTTTGACTCAATACGCTCACTTTTGCACTTCAATTGTATTATTTACTACTTCAATACTTGATTTTTCTTTTGTCGAAGTTATAGATGTCGTTGAAACCGAAACGACCTATCTAACACTCAACATGGTTATTGTCTAGAATATGCCATAAATAAACAATACTCAAAAGTGTTCTTATAATCTCTCCCTTAGCATTTCTGAGACAAAACTATGTTTTACAATATAGCCTCACAAATAACAACATAACATCTATATCTATGAACACACATTGACAAACATAGATATAAACTGTCACTTTACTTTGTTGATGGTCTACCAATCCTGTAACCACAACACTGAACAAACCATTAAATGCAAGTGTGGAAAACAAATATAATCCAATATAATGATCGTAAGAATAACATAACAACAATGTAAACATAATGATCATTATAAACACTCTCTCCTTTTGCCCCTGAGAATATACTCCCCCTTAAAAACTTTTGCCTATCTAAACCAAATAATCTCCCCCCCTTACTATATACACATAGACGCACACACCCTCGTACAAAAACTAAAACAACTCGTTTTTCCCATACCTCAATTCAAGTAAGCTAACACAAGGATGCCAAAATAGGTCCAAGCCAAGCTACCAATTCAAGTGCTCAAAAGGATTGCTTCCAACTAGCAACACACCATTCAATGTAATAACAATAATACAATGGTGTCACAATAAATCAAAATTATCAAAAGTGGCTCCAACCACAAGAATCAACCAAACCCTAATGATAGCTAACTAGGGTTTTGAAATTTAAATGAATCAAGAGACGAAACTCTTACCAATAACTCAACCAAAAATTGGAACCAAAGAGAGAACCAACACTAAGGAATCAAGAACACTTACAACTCTTCAAGAGTTAATAGCCAAATCTCCTCCAAGCTAGCAAAAACAAATTAATGGGGAAAAGAAATAAGATCTCCACCATGATTTCTATAATGGATTCAATAATGGAATTTAAGAACCCATGTGATTTCAAAGAGTTTTCCCAAAATAATGAAAGCTAAGGTTTACAAATCTACAAGAATCAAAGAGAGATATGAAAAGCTTATTAAGTTCAACTCAAATGGGGAAGAGCAACAACACAATCTCAAGAACAACTTCATTACCAACCAAGTAAGAAATGATCAACCTTGGCATCCATGGAGCAAGAGAGAGTGAAGTACTATGGAGGAGAGGAGAGAAAAGTGTTTGCAATAAAATGTGAAGTCTTGCAAAGTGAAGAAGACTTAAGAAATGTAGAGATTATCCACTCACATTTCACACAATCCAAGGATTGAGAATAAAGCGAAGAAAATGAATAAATGATCCAAGGGTCGAATGAAGTCTTGCAAATAAAAGACCAAGAATAATGCATTCATGCATTTGTATGTCATCCAAACAAGACCCTATGATCCAAGGGTTGTGAGCAAAGGTGGAAGAAGACTCAAGATAAATGGTTGAGAATGAAACAACATTTCAAAGTGTGAAAATACCAAATCCTTCTCAACTTAGGATTAATTACAAGAGTGTCATCATGACCCTCAATTATCCTTTTAACCCATGTCTTCCTCTCTATTTACCATCATGCCACTCATACACCAACTCTTAATCATTTCTCTACAATTTCCACTAAGTCCTCTTAATATGAAAATATCAATTTACACTTTGGTCATTTATTTCCCAAATCAATTTTCAACACCTTTCATTATTCTCAAAATGAAAATACAACATGCAACTTATAAATTTAATCTCAATTAAATCATGAAAGTCATGTTAAGCACAAAAACACATTAAACACATAATCACATAGGCACTTAATTGTTCACAAAAAGTTTTAATTAGAACGTAAAAATACCGGACGTTACACTATCCCTGCTATGTTTGGTTGTAAATATGAAGCACTTTAGGAATGGAATGAACTTAAAAAGACTATTTTTCAAAAATACCTCTCTTAATGATAAATATATAATTATAATCAAATAATATTATTTTATAATTTTTTTACAATAAGTTTAAGGTGGAACATTTGTTACTCTTATAGGTCCAAATTATTCTAAATTAACATGTTATAACATTAGGCTGCGAATGAGGTGTTTATTGATGAATATATATGGATATCCCATCCCAAGACATATTACTCTTATGCATATGCTTTATAAAAATAGATTTATGTTATTGTAAGATTTGTCTCATGATGCTCCGGCATTACATTAGCAATTTCTTTGGGGCATGTGTTAGAGGTCTTGCCTCACATCGGATTCCAATGAGAAAGTGAATGGGTTATAATGGATAGATGTTAGCCTCGCCTATCAGCTTAAGTTTTATGGTTAAACCTCGAAGCATTCACCCGTTACAGTTGGTATCAGAGCCAGACTCAATCCTTGATCCAGTGTCATGCCAAGCACCCTTTTGGGTTTGCCCATCTGGGAGGAGTCCGGGTCTAAGGTTGGGTAGGCAGGGTTTTCCGACCGCAAAGAGGGCGTTACGCGGATTCGGATGGGGGAAAAATGTTAGAGGTCTTGTCTCATATCAGATCTGGATGGAAAATAAATGGGTAGATATTAGCCTCACCTGTCAGCTTAAGCTTTTGGGTCGAACCGCGAAACATCCATCCATTACAGCATGCGTTTAGCTGGAGGATTTTTTGAAAAAAAAAAAATACTGTCAAAACTTAGTACTAGAAAATTCATTTATCGTAACGGAGATGAATAAATCAAATTTTTACTCACTTTGTCTATTTTTGACTCCACTTGACCAAATTGCACTATCAAAAAGTGATATTTTACAATTTTTCCATCAGTTAAATTTTATACTGATTACATATATATATATGTACTTTGTGAGCTTAAAATGTGTTCATAATCTGAAATATATTGGTAATCCATCTGATGATTCTTTTTCTCAATTCTTTTCAAGCTGAGAAATACAAATACTTGTTTGTTCTCTGCGTTAGGTACTTAGTGGTATCCAATGCCATAGCAAGTTCATATGCAGCAATGTCTTTGGCATACTGAGTGACAAAGATAGGCAAACAACAAGAATGGCCCTGCATTGGCACTCCAAATCCTAGACCTAGTAATGGTGACACTGCTTTTCTCCGCCAACGGTGCAGCCCTCGCTGTTGGGGAGATTGGCCTCCATGGAAACTCGCACGCGAATTAGAACAAGATGTGCAATGTGGTCAAGAACTTCTGCCTCCAGTCCACAGCTTCCATTGTCACGTCCATGCTTGGCTCCTTTGCCTTCCCTTGGTTGGTTGTGTTGTCTACCCTAAATCTCCACAAAAGATGTAGTCAGTTTGGTAGTTAAAGTAGTACTATATGTGTTGGCTAGCTTGTCAATTTACTCTTGTGTGTACTTGAAAATGGGAGAGATTGTAACCATGATACCCTTAATTACCACTACTTGGGTGATGAACTTAATGTGAATTAATAATCATGTCTATTTTGTACTTGAGGAAATTTCTACTAGAGTACACAGCATGGTTTCTTGCTTAGCATGGGTTTTATCCTAGAATTGTGGAGTTTGATTACTTACAATTGATATTGATGATGGTTGACTATTTGTTTGACATTATAAGTTTAGAGAAATTATCTTCTAATACTATATTATACTCACTTTGTCCCAATTTATAAGTTCTTTTTGGGAATCCAACTTTTTAAGATGATGTATTAGTAATGAATGAAATACCAATTTTATTATTGGTTCCACCATAATGATGTAATGGTTTATTGTGTAGATGATTTATAATTTTAACGCGTGAAGGGTAAATTAGTAAAATGGTATGATAAAATGCTTTGACTTTTCAAATGGGACACTTATTTTGGGACAGAGAAAAGAGTAAAAGTAAACACTTATTTTATGACGGATGGAGTAATTAATTATTAGTACTATTAGCAGACAAAACAAAAAAACTCTCTTAATACTATATTTACCCTAATTGGGACAAATTGGTTTACACAAAAAAGAAAGAAAATAAAACTCTAATTTGGAATACATAATGTGTAGTGAAATATTTTTGTTTTGCAATGTTGAAAATAAAATGTCATGGGATGAAACAAACAAATAAATTGATAAAAGGATCTAAACTAGGCAATACTTTACACATAGGGATGCACATCAATAACCACATAAATTTGAGCTACGTACCTGTTAACATGTTTGAGCTCGTTGGTTAAATAATGGAGTCCAATTTGTAATGAACGAGTTGTCAAACCTGAATAATAGTGGGAAGTGGTATTGACTCGCATATACTCATGATGAACATGAGTTTATTTATGTTCATGAACACATATATATCATTATGGTTTGTGAACAATACAGTGCAATAGGTCATTTTATTTATTTATTTAAAAAATTTAAGTACATTATGTTATCAGGTTTAACATAAATCAGTATTGTATGCCCATTTTTACATCAGGCCCATCATACAAAACCAATACTAGATCAGCATATCTGTTAAGCCCAAATAGAAAACAAAGTCCAAGGATATAAGCCCATTTCAGGATAAGAGCTATTAAGGAAATGACCGTTTCAATATATACAATCAAAACTGACATAGGGTTTTTATTATAGCAGTTTTTCAAAACATTAAACTTGAATTTAATGTAGATATTGTCTTTAATATGTCTTAAAACCCATTTATGAGGGTAAGACCAAGTTCATGTATAAAAGGAAGGAAAAAGAAAAGGAAAAGGATCCGAAATTGCTCTCATTCTTGTTGATTCTTGAAATACCTATTATTATCTTGTTGTTTATCTATTTCTTAGCTTATGTTTAAGATTACAAAAGTTGAAATTCGTTCGGCATCTGCGAACGGGTTTACACTTTTTGGCGCTGTTTGTGGGAACTTCGATTTCTAAGCAGAAGCTATTAGATCAATGGCGGGAGAAACCACTACACAGTTAGGAGATACAGCTGTAATCCTTCAACGTCTGGAGGCCCTTGAAAAAGAAAATCAGGAGCTAAGGCAAAGGTTGGATCAGTCTGAACATCCAGAATTGCCTATAGCAGGACGCCGTAACGGCCACGGTGTTGAAAAGGAGGACAATCATCATGAGGCAAGTTCAGCAGATCGTACAGCAGATCTTACTCGTACCAAGCCAATCGCAGATGAGGCGAATGTCAATAATCGGGCAGTTCCGCTCGATATGGTGACCAGACTTCAGAAGATTGTAGATGAGCAAGTAAATGATCTCAGAACACAATCACTTGCGGACCTGGTGACGGGTTGAGATTTGATGATATTGTGTCGTTATTTCACCACACCCCGATCAACAAGAATTTTTACCTACTAATACTTTACTTAAAATAGTATAGCAATAAGTAGGGTCGAACCACTCTCAACTTGGAACTCGTTTTGAGACAAGGATCCAAAACTTTACTTTTCGAGATAAAAAGAAATCACTTAAAATAACTCTTGAATTTTTTAATAGTAAACTAAAATAACTAGATAAAATTATCAAATGGTAAAAAAAATCTCAAGGGAAAAGAATCCACCACCCGGGTCTATACAAATAATATTATATATTTCTATTGCAAATTCTCCTCCAACCTATTAAACATAAACATAGATATTAGTAGGCATTCCCCGTATTTCCATTAATTGGTAATCACGAAGAATCCTCCCTCTAATGTTTTGGTTTAAATAAAATGTAAATAGTAGTAGGCATTCCCCGTATTTCCATTAATTGGTAATCACGGAAAATCCTCCTTCTATTTTTTAGTGTCCAACTTCTATTGTAAGGTTTTTGTTCATTGAGATTCATAAAATGAATACTCTCGGGACGAGAATTAAACAATACGAAATAAAATAAAAATTATTTATATCTTACCCATGGTGGCTTCATCACCCCATTGAGAAGAATTTTAAGCTAGCATGTTGATAAAAAAATGAAACAAGATAATAGAATAAAATTTCATTGATAGAACAAAAATTACACAAAATATGAAAATGGTACAGAAGTATTCTAAGCTCTCACTCCTCAACTCTTCACTACTCCCTCCTGCAACTCTATGTTAGTCACTAATTAACCCTAGAGGGGGGGGGGGGGGGGGGGTGAATAGGGTGTTCAAAAATATTTCTAACTCTTTTCGAAATTGGAACACACTATAATCAAATGTCAATTTCTCAATAGGAAGTGGATGATTCAATTTAAACTTCTATAATAATTATTTTTAAGACAAATTAGCATACAAGATATTTAAGCAATTATAGCATGCAAATTAATCAAGTAAAGAGAAAGAGATAGAGAGATTGACACCGTGATTTTTTCGAGGTTCGGTAACTCCTACTCCTCGGCTCAAGAACCCCTTCTTGAGACTTTTCCCGATCCTTTCACTATGGCCCTTCCTTCACAGGTGGAATGGCAAACCTTTACAACACAAGCCTCTCGAGCTTGTCTCTCAATCAAGAGAACAACCCTCTCTTGAACAATCGGTGGACTTCACTTGTCCGAGATTACAAATTCGTATGTAATCAATAAAATCACTCAAGAACAAAAACACTCAAAACCCAAAGGTTTTTATGGAAGATAAATCAATATAAGCTCAAGTGTTTTTGGTGATTTTACAATAGCTCTAGAAATGTATTCTCAAAGGATATAATCAATGAATGATATTTGGAGAATAAGAAGAGATACTAGAGGTTTTGATTTTCGAAGAAACTTGGAGAAAATCAGATTTTCAAAGCTTGGTTTCAATGGCTTTTGTAGAGAAAATTTCTGCAGAATTTTTGATAGCTTTGTTTCTCTTTGTGTTTCAATCTCTTGGTCTTCAATGAATACATATCATTCTATATATATCAATACATTAGGGTTTTGAAGAATGTATATTGTATTTGAAAGACAAGAGCCGTTTGAACACCATTAAACACGATCCACAAAACATGGGAATTGTTTTCTGAAAATCTGCAGAATTTAAGCAACAAACTAGTCGACTACTTCTCATTTGAGTCGACTACTTTGGACCATTGAGTCGACTAGAATGAGTTCTAGTCGACTACTTTGGACCATTGAGTCGACTAGAATGAGTTCTAGTCGACTACAATGAGTAGTCTAGTCGACTCAACTTTGTTTCAGTCGACTCTTTTGATGTGGATGAAAAACCAATAGCTACTGATTGTTTTAGTCGACTACTAGAATTTACACAGGTTTATTCTAGTCGACTACAACATGAAAAACATTTAATAAAAATATTTTTCTTTCCGTTTAAGTTCGGTAAAGCGTTTTTCATTCCATTTGAGTTCGGTTTATTTTATACTTGAGCTTATACGATAAAATTGACACATAAAATTACCTTGTTACAATGATCGCTCCCCGACCTATCTACCCCGAGTCTTGAGTCTTCGACTTTCGCTTTTGCCGTTGAATTAATTGATTTTCCATTTGTGCTTCAATTTCTTTCACAGCTTTTCGCTTTAAATCAAGCTTTCTTTCCGAGCTTGTTTTTCGAGTAGTTTCCTTTTCGAGTTTGATTTCTGAGTCGTTCACCTGTCTTTTGCTGAAAGTATAAACTCGATAATTCATTAGTATCAAACACTCTTCAATGGTTTGTTATCATCAATTTTGGAATTGTTTGCCGAAAGTAAATTTCAAAGCCAACACTCTAGTTTGCGAATATTTATAGGCATATTGCAGACCCAAATGATCAATGACATTTATTGGTTTCTGTGCTTTTCAACTACCACTATTGAATTGTGTGAAGCATTAAAAGCCTCCAACTACTCTTTCAACAACAAATTCTCTCTCTTCCTTATTTAATATTCCTCTACCCCACTTTCACACCTATTCACACGTACACGTACACACACATACATATATATATATATATAAAGTTATTACATCCTCCCCCACTGATATTTCTTTTTCTTCATTTTCATCCTTCTTGCTTTCTTTTTCTTTTGTTTTGTAAATCAACCCCTGCATGAAATAAAAATATATACATATTAGGACATTACGCTAGATAAATTACTCTATTTTGTGCACTTATCAAATTACCCCCAAACAAGCTTTTGCTAGTCCTCTAGCAAATAAGGAAAAAAATAGATAAGTTCACAAAAATGATACATTATTGAAGTTTAACTAATGATGTGCCACTTTCGCAGACTATATTCGATTGCATTTACCATATGCAATAAGGCCTTAAAGCCCTAGGTTATCCTAGTGGACGAGCAATAGCCTCGTGAGGGTTTACAGTGAAGATACCCACAAACTTCTTTATTCTTCATTTTCACGCATACATGCATTCACACACTCATTAATTAAACCATGATACAATATATAAGATAATATGAATGCAAATACTCCCACTCACTACCGAACAATAACTATCTCAAGTTAATGATATGAACGGTCCCCATTAAAGTAAATAACTTCGTTACTCTCTACTCCCAATCTAGACAACCTTCCGTGTTTTTGTGAACAATCTACTATGGTATGTCAATTTCTCTTCTTTTACTTCATTGATCAAACTTTGCCATTTTTCATAAAAAATCATTCTTTCCATCATTCCACTTCTATCCATTTTTTTATCTTTCTAAACTCCGGACTTTCCAGCGAGGATTTTTAGTCCCGACCAACTGGGCCCGAGCTTCTTCCATAGGATTTATGCTAATTAGTTTTCTCCCATTTTTACGCGAGCAGTGATATTAGTGATACCAAGGCCCGGTTACTCAGATCGAAGAACTACTTTTTGCATTTCTTTCAAAATAAATTTTTAAATTTTCTCCATTCTATCTCCCCTTTTATAGCGGCAAAGCTAATTTTTCAACTACATAGTCAAAGATCAATTGTTTTTCCCATAGTGAATGTGTGCATGTGCTTATTGGTCAAAGTTGTCATTTTCGGTTTCAATTTCACTAATTCATTTACTTATGTAAAACCACATCACTTCACTAACTCAATCTAATCATTACTTTCATGAGCGGGAATATCGCATCACGTACTACTGATACATCATAAACACAAACTTAATAAACTTATAATGCAAAACACTTATGCATAAAAACAAAAAAATTCAATTTTTCAAATTTTTTTTTTTTTTTTTTTTTGAAACTCTGTTTGATTAAATAGATATCCACCCCCAAACAAAAATAACACTGTCCCTAGTGTTTAAAAATAAATCTAAGAGACAAATTGGAAAAAATTACCACAATTGAGGTGGATGTGATGGAGTAGAGTCCCTGCAAAGATTCTTGGGAAAAGAAAAGTCAAGTGATTGGAAATACTATGACAGACTTTACCACCAAACAAAATCTAACATACCCAAATAGAGTGAGAAATAAATTTTGTAGAAAATATTTACACAACAGACTGGGTTGCCTCCCAGGAGTGCTAAGTTTAACGTCATCGGCCAGACTTAATGGAGGTGCTACCCCTAAATGGATCAGTCCGAATAAATCGGATCAATGAGGAGAATTTCCTCAGTTTCAGAAGTTTCAAGTTCTAGGAAAGGCTTGAGGCGATGAGCATTGACTTTAAACAACTGTCCATTCTTAGAGTCTTGTAACTCAATGGCACCATGACTAGAAATGTGATGGACATAGTACGAGCCTGACCAACGTGACTTTAACTTCCCAGGAAACAATTGAAGACGGGAGTTATACAAAAGAACCTTTTGTCCTATGAAAAACTCCTTTTTGAGAATGTGTTTGTCATGTTCCATTTTAGTCTTAGCTTTATAAAGTCTTGAACTCTCATAGGCATCATTTCTAATTTCTTCTAACTCATGAAGTTGAAGGGTCCTACGTTGACCGGCTTTATCATAGTCAAAGTTCATGGCCTTGATAGCCCAATAAGCACGGTGTTCGAGTTCAACATGCAAGTGACAGGCTTTGCCATAGACCAATCGATATGGAGACATTCCTATAGGGGTCTTGTAAGCAGTTCGGTATGCCCATAACGCATCCTGGAGGTGAAGACTCCAGTCCTTCCTTGTGGGGTTAACAGTTTTCTCTAAAATCTGCTTAATCTCCCTATTGGATACCTCAGCTTGACCATTGGTTTGAGGATGATATGATAGGGCCACTTTATGGTTGATTCCATATTTGGACAACAGGTTTCCAAAGACTTTGTTGCAAAAATGTGAACCATTGTCACTAATTAGGGCTCGAGGTGTTCCAAATCAAGGCAAAACCTGGTCTTTGAAAAATTGCACCACAACTCTATGGTCAGCTGTTTTGGTGGCTAAAGCTTCTACCCATTTTGACACATAATCAATTGCTAGAAGGATGTAGAGATTGCCAAACGAGGATGGAAATGGTCCCATGAAATCAATACCCCAGACATCAAAGATTTCAACGACGAGAATTGATTGTTGAGGCCATTCATTTCTTTTGGTAATCTTACCGAGCAATTGACATCTATGACAAGCTAGACAGTATGTGTGGGTGTCTTTGAAAAGGGTTGGCCAATAGAATCCTGATTGCAAGATTTTTGCAGCAGTTCGTTTGGAACTGAAATGGCCACCACAGGCCTGGTCATGACAGAAGGAAATGACAGACTCTTGGTCTACCTCAGGAACATACCTACGAATGATCTGATCTGGACAATATTTAAACAAGTAGGGGTCATCCCAAAAATATTCCTTAGCCTTGGCCAAAAATTTATCTTTCTCTTGCTTGGACTAGTTGGAAGGAATTTGACTTGTCACAATATAATTGACAATATCGGCATACCATGGCGAATGAGATATCTCAAATAATTTCTCATCAGGAAAATAATTAGAGATTGGAATGGAGTCACTAGTGGAGTCAATAACTAGATGGGACAAATGATCAGCGACTACATTCTCAGAACCTTTCTTATCTCGAATCTCAAGGTTAAACTCTTGAAGGAGTAAGATCCAGCTTATCAACCGAGGTTTTGCATCAGATTTGGATAAAAGATGTTTTAACGCTGCATGATCTGTATAGATGATGACCTTAGATCCAATCAAATAAGATCTAAACTTCTCAAAGGAGAACACGACGGCTAGCAACTCTTTCTCGGTGGTTGAGTAGTTGATTTGAGCATCATTTAAGGTTTTGCTAGCATAGTATATGACATGTCGTGCTCTATCCACTTTCTGGCCTAAAACAGCACCTACTGCATAATCAGACGCATCACACATAATTTCAAAAGGCAAGGTCCAATCAGGTGAGCGAATGATAGGTGCAGTAGTGAGTGTGGACTTTAAGTGCTCAAAGGCGGACTTACAGGCATCAGTAAACTCAAATTGTGCATCTTTAGCTAGAAGATGGGTCAAAGGTCGAGCTATTTTACTGAAATCTTTAATGAAGCGCCTGTAGAAACCGGCATGACCTAGGAATGCTCTAATATCTCGAACAGATTTAGGGATAGGTAGATTGGAGATTAGATCAATTTTTGCTTTGTCGACCTCAATTCCTGCACTAGAGATATTATGACCTAGGACAATTCCCTTTGTAACCATGAAATGACACTTTTCCCAGTTAAGTACCAAGTTACTGTCACGACAATGTTGAAGTACGAGAAAAAGATGGTCCAGACATTCCTCAAATGATGATCCAAAAATAGAGAAGTCATCCATGAAGATTTCTAAAAACTTTTCAACCATGTCACTAAATATACTCATCATACACCGCTGAAATGTAGCTGGGGCATTACACAAGCCGAATGGCATACAACGATAAGCGAATGTACCGAATGGACAGGTGAAAGTTGTCTTGT
The DNA here is from genome assembly GCA_963922005.1 of Cornus suecica. Taxonomy (NCBI): domain Eukaryota; kingdom Viridiplantae; phylum Streptophyta; class Magnoliopsida; order Cornales; family Cornaceae; genus Cornus; species Cornus suecica. The sequence goes on from OY998247.1 coordinate 22,673,175, forward strand.
CTTGGTCATCTGGGTGGACAGGGATTTGATTGTAACCAGAATAGCCATCTAAAAAGCAATAGAAGGCCTGACCAGCTAATCTCTCTAACATTTGGTCGATGAAGGGGAGTGGGAAATGGTCTTTTCTAGTCACACTATTCTGTTTCCTGTAGTCTATGTAAACTTGCCATCCAGTTTGAATGCGAGTAAGAACTAGCTCATTGTGGGCATTGGACACAACAGTGATGCCAGACTTTTTTGGAATGACCTGGATTGGGCTCACCCACTGACTATCAGAAATCGGGTAGATGATATCAGCGTCAAAAAGTTTGATAACTTCTTCGCGAACAACTTTCTTCATATTGGGGTTAAGTCTCCTTTGAGGTTGCCTACAGGTTTTCGCATTATCTTCTAAGTGAATGCGATGTTGCACCACTAGAGGACTAAGGCCTTTGATATCATCAATGGACCATGTTATGGCTTCCCTATTTGTCTTAAGAACCTCGAGTAATTGGGACTCTTGTTGCTCAGTTAACTCAGAAGATATTACCACTGGAAAAGTCTTAGATTCACCAAGATACGAATATTTTAAAGTCTCGGGTAAAGACTTTAATTCTATCTTAGGTGGTTTCTTTGCATGTTCAGATTCAGTGGTAACCGGTAAGGACAATGAATCAAATTTGGATTTATACTTGGGGGCTTCAAAAGGTGGGGCAGAGTTTAGCAAATCATTGATTTGGCTAATATAATTAGCCTAATCAAAACTATCACCAAAATGGGCTAAACACTGCTGAAGTGGATCCTCATGATAAGAGTGGTGAAAGGTGTGGGTGGTCAATGAATCAATAAGACAAACTTCTTCAATAGATTCTGATTCAATGGGTTATTTCATCAAATTAAACACATTGACTTCCACTTTCATGTTCCCAAAGGTCAAGGTCATGCTACCATTTCTATAATTGATCAAAGCATTGGCTGTGGCTAAAAATGGTCGACCTAAAATTATTGGAATTTGTTTCCTTTGAGTTGGCTGAGTGCCTAGCACAATGAAGTCTACGGGGTAATAAAAATCATTAACTTTGACTATCACATCCTCAATGATACCCCTTGGAATTTTTATGGATCGGTCAGCTAACTGAATTCTAACGTCAGTTTTCTTCAAATCAGTCAATCCTAAATCCAAGTAGACTGAATACGGTAGCACATTGACACTGGCACCAAGATCCAATAAAGCCTGACCTTCAAAATTTTCTCCTATCCTACAAGTGATAGTGGGACTACCAGGGTCTTTGTGTTTAACCACAGCTTGGTTTTATAGGAAGGAGGAACAATGTTGGGCCATGAAGGCTTCCTTAGGAATATTGGTTTTCCTCTTGACTAAGTCTTTGATGAATTTTGCATAAGAAGGAATTTGCTTAATAGCAGTGAGAAATGGAATGTTAATCTGGAGATTTTGAAAAATCTCTAAGATTTCATAGTATTGAGAATCCTTCTTATTGTTGACTAGTCTAGAGGGAAAGGGTGCACGTGGAACAACCGGCTTAGGAATGATCTCATCAAGCTTAGGACCTTGATCCTTTTTGGATTTTGGGGAATTGGGTAGAAGAGATTTGGATTGTTCGTTTTCATGACTGATGGGTGGCTCAACCTTATTATCAATTTTATTTCCTGACTTCAAGGTAGTGATAGAATTTACATGGTCATTTGTGTGGTCAGAATTGGAAGTGGTCCCTATGTGATTAACTCTTTTGCCTTTTGGATTGATTTCGGGTTGACTCGGAAATGTACCCCTTTGTCTTTCAGACAGAGTTGCAGTGAGTTGACTCAACTGATTTTGGAGAGACTGCTGAAATTTTTGTTGATTTTGAGTCAAGAGATCAAAGTTATTTTCTAACTTACGGAATCTCTTATTGGAATGCTTATTGGATTGATCAAGATTAAGGGCAAGCATTTTCAAAGTGTCCTCATAATTGGAAGTATTATGGACCGGTGGGACATGAGCAACATAGTTGTTCATGGGATCAACTGCTAAATCTCGGCTTAGATTGAACTGGTTATTCCTGGGGAATTGATTTTGAGGAATGATTTGTCCTTGAGGTAGAGGTGGCCTATTGGAGTTACCTTGAAAACTGGATGGACCACCTAAGTTTTGTGGAGGTAAATTTTGCCTCCATGAAAAATTAGGGTGGTTTCTAGTATCAGGATGGTAACTTTGGCTAAATGTGTTAGGCAATAGTCTCCTAAAGGTATTGAAAGCACAAACTTGCGCATCCGAAGGTTCAGATGTACAATAGACCGGACATTCCTCTGTGGGATGAGATAAACCAGAACAAACATTGCATTGTGCAGGGGTAGAGATTAGGGCAAATGCATCAAACTTTTTGCTTAAGTCTTTCACTCCATCAGCAAGATTTTGCATCACAGACTTTAACTCATTTTCAGGTTTGATCTCATAAAATCCAGGTTTTCTATTCATTTGATCATTCCTAGAAAAATCATTCTCACTTTGGTTCCAATTCCAATTTTGGGCATTTTCAGCTAGTTCCTCCAAAAATATATAGGCTTGGTCAGGGGTTTGGGCATTGAACTTTCCTTGGTGCATTGACTCAATCATGGTTCGGTTCATAGGTGAAAGTCCCTTATAAAAGAAATGGACTAACTGTGCTTTATCAAAGCCATGATGTGGGCATTTGATGAGCAAGTCATGAAATCGGTCCCAAGTTTGGTGAAATTGTTCTTCAATTTTCCCTCGAAAAGTACTAATGGCATCTCTCATTGATTCGGTCTTTTGCATGGGATAAAACTTACTCATGAATTTTCTTGCAAGTTCATCCCATGATCTAATGGAGTTGGGTGCAATGGAGTTTAGCCATGAAGCAGCTTTATCTTCTAAGGATAGGGGAAAAAGACGCAGTTTGACACCCTCTTCATTCAAATTTTGATTTTTGAATGTGTTGCATATTGTCAAAAACTTCCCTAAATGGATATAGGGTTGTTCACTTTCGAGTCCATGGAATTTTGGCAACATATTGATTGTGGCAGGTCTAATCTCAAACTGGGGTGCATCATTCTCAGGTAGAACTATGCAATTGGGTGGGTTGGTTGTGATTGGGGAAAAATAGTCATTAAGAGTTCTTGGTGCAGCCATTGATGAATTATTGGTGGTTGACAGATGTAACAAGGGAATTGATTTTTCTTCTAAATCAATGAGTGATAGATCACGAGGAAACCTAATGAGATGTTTGTTAACTCGCAACCACTGGGGCATAAACAAAAAGAAACCTAAAAGGGCTAGATGAAGGACAATCACACAAAAATTTTGGCTTTGTTATCTTGAGCTTAAATTCAAAGGTGGTGAATTTTTAAATCTAATATTGTAGAGAATTAATAGGATGAGATCCAAATTAATTCTCTCCTATGTAGACAGCTCCTACTCTATTCCAGATTAAGTCGATAGATTACCAATTAAGAATCATCAAACTAACAACGGAGTAGTTCCCAGGAAAGTGTGGCGAGGCACGTGGCCTACTTAATGCCGAGTCAACCTCACTTTCCTAGACAGAACTGTCCTACCATTTATTAATTTCACAATGACTCACTGGAGTGACTCAACCGCTTCCTTCCTAGAGGACCTATGAGCTCGTAACCCTAAATTGGCTGATTTCTAATGAAGTTTAATCAAATTCGGCTCATGGTTTAACAAATGCAAGGATTTTTTTGTGATTTGTGGGCCACGAATACGGGTGATGAAATCCCGACCGTATTTTGTGGGAATTTTTGCCCTTAAGTATCTTATGCAAAATGCTAATTAAAATATGCACAAGCAATACAAGAATAAAACAAAATAAGAAAGAAATATACAAAAAAAAATCTTTTTATTTTATTATTATTAATTTTTTTTTTAATATATATATTTATATGAAAATAAGCTAAATACAAATAACGGGAGCCTAGGGTAACGTCTAATGTTATTCTACCCTAGAGGTCGCATGCAAAATTTTTACCTATTCTAGGGGAAAGTAATAATAATAATAACAAGGGTTTAGAAATATGGAACCTAGATGACGACCCGGTACGGTAACTCCTGCAAATAGAAAACAACAAAAATAAACAAGTAAGTAAAAAAAATGAAAATAAAATTGAGTGAATAATAAAAATAATAAGAATTAAACTAATCTAATTTTTTTTTTTTTTTTTTTTTTTAAAAAAAATTTTATAGGTGGGTTTGATTATTTTGAAAATGAGTAGGGAAGCAAAAGTAATTTTCAAAATGAGTACGTGAGGGCTTCTGATTTTATTTTATTGTATTTTTTTTTTTTAAAAAAAAAATGGTCCAACAAAAAAAATGAACCTGTGAAAATGAAAGCCTGAGCTAAGCTACTGCTCTTTTTTATTGGAAAATTTCACACCATTCAAAAGGCTAAGCTACAGCTCTATGTTATTAGAAAATTGCACACAATTTAAAAGTGAGCGGTTGGGACCTTTATTTTTTTATTTTATTTATTTTATTTTTTTTTTAGAAGAAAACTATGAAAGTCACTTAAATGCAATCCCAATTTGGATTAAACTGCAGTACAACACTGTGATCACAGATGAAGGTTTTTTTTTTTTTTTTAGAAGCACAAAATGATGGTCCGGTTGTTACAAAATATGAACTGTGCACTGAATCTCACGCAATCAAAACTTATGACATTAATTACCAAATTGTATTGCAGGGCAGTTTCATAATTTGAAAGAAAAATAATAAAATAATAATATAAGAATCCAACTATCAAAATAATCACAGATGACACAACAATGAAAAGCAGAATTGGAAAGTGACTTTCGTTCTTTTTCATTTTTTTTTTTTTTTTTCAAAAGAACTTGTCAAAAGGTAGGAGCTGGGAAAGTAACCTGCTACTTTGAATTTTGTGTTAATTGTTTTTTTATTTTTTAAGTAAATGACTAAAGGCAAAAGGAGAAACTGACTCTCGGGTCATAAGCCCCCAAAATTTTTTTTTTTTTTTTTTAATAGAATAAACTAACAGAATGTCACAAAATAGAGTAAAAAATAATAATAATAAAGAAAGGGAGGGATAGAAAGGTCGGGTGGGTTCCCGAAGAATTAGAGTGGAGGATCTTTGATTCCGAATTCTTAGTGTTGAAGCAGCAGCGATGCCATTTGACGGGTTGAGATTTGATGATATTGTGTTGTTATTTCACCACACCCCGATGAACAAGAATTTATACCTACTAATACTTTACTTAAAATAGTATAGCAATAACTAGGGTCGAACCACTCTCAACTTGGAACTCGTTTTGAGACAAGGATCCAAAACTTTACTTTTCGAGATAAAAAGAAATCACTTAAAATAACTCTTGAATTTTTTAATAGTAAACTAAAATAACTAGATAAAATTATCAAATGGTAAAAAAAATCTCAAGGGAAAAGAATCCACCACCCGGGTCTATACAAATAATATTATATAATTCTATTGCAAATTCTCCTCCAACCTATTAAACATAAACATAGATATTAGTAGGCATTCCCCGTATTTCCATTAATTGGTAATCACGAAGAATCCTCCCTCTAATGTTGTGGTTTAAATAAAATGTAAATAGTAGTAGGCATTCCCCGTATTTCCATTAATTGGTAATCACGGAAAATCCTCCTTCTATTTTTTAGTGTCCAACCTCTATTGTAAGGTTTTTGTTCATTGAGATTCATAAAATGAATAATCTCGGGACGAGAATTAAACAATACGAAATAAAATAAAAATTATTTATATCTTACCCATGGTGGCTTCATCACCCCCTTGAGAAGAGTTTTAAGCTAGCATGTTGATAAAAAAATGAAACAAGATAATAGAATAAAATTTCATTGATAGAGCAAAAATTACACAAAATATGAAAATGGTACAGAAGTATTCTAAGCTCTCACTCCTCAACTCTTCTCTACTCCCTCCTGCAACTCTAGTTTGCGAATATTTATAGGCATATTGCAGACCCAAATGATCAATGGCATTTAATGGTTTCTGTGCTTTTCAACTACCACTATTGAATTGTGTGAAGCATTAAAAGCCTCCAACTACTCTTTCAACAACAAATTCTCTCTTTTCCCTTATTTAATATTCCTCTACCCCACTTTCACACCTATTCACACGTACACACATATACATATATATATATATATAAAGTTATTACATCCTCCCCCACTGATATTTCTTTTTCTTCATTTTCATCCTTCTTGCTTTCTTTTTCTTTTCTTTTGTAAATCAACCCCTGCATGAAATAAAAATATATACATATTAGGACATTATGCTAGATAAATTACTCTATTTTCTGCACTTATCACCTGGCCATCGAGATGACTGGAAAAAAGATTAAGTCACCGTTCAGCACTGAAATACAACAAGCAAGAAGGCCAGACAAGTTCAGAATGCCAAAGTTCATTATGTTTGATGGGACGCAGGACCCAATTGAGCACCTGTTTCATGTGGAACAGATGATGACTCTCAATATGGCCGATGATGCACTAATGTGCAAAGCTTTTTCTACAAGCTTAACGGGTCCAGCCCTGTTATGGTCAATGATGCACTAATGTGTAAAACTTTTTCGATCGATTATTTCCAAACTCTGATGGAAAAATTTCTAGCCTGGTATTTTGGTAATCGGAAGCAGAAGAGGACCATTTCCAACCTGTTCACTATGAGGCAAGCGAAAGGTGAAACATTAAAGAATTTCCTATCCAGATTCAATTTAGAAATGGGAATGATACCCAGTTGCGATCAACTAGCAGTAGTGGAAGCTTTCAAGGTGGTTATTGAACAAGGGACCAGCTTTCAGAGATCCTTGGTGAAATCAACACCCCTCAACATGGGTCATTTGAATTCACGGGCATAGGGATATTTGAGATTGGAAGAAGATGAACAAGTAAGAGGTCATCGTTCGGCACTAGTCGGTGTGGAAAACAAATCAAAGGAAAGGATAATTAAGAAGACAGATAATACGAGCAACCAACGATCAGCTCCGTACAGGCAACAGGAAAGGAGGCCAATGTATGACATACCTGAAAATCCACTTCGAACAACCTTAGCAAAGTTGTACAACGAGAATAAGGCAAATGGTATTTTTTGCCCACCATTTCCATTGAGAATGCCACCAGAGCAGCAGGACTGTTCGAAGCACTGTGCGTTTCACAATGACTTTGGCCATTTAACCAATGAGTGCAGACAATTGAGGAGGCAGGTTGAGACCTTGATAGCCAAAGGAGATTTGAAGGAGTATGTGGACAATGGAGTCAAAAATTTTGATCGACCGAAGCCCAATAAAATTGTGGGCGGACAGCCGGTCAAAATTATTCACACAATCCATGGGAAACCAGAGGAGGATAAGGAAAGCCGTTCGGTTCAACATTCACGAATGCGCAATGCCAACAAGATCCGAAGGGTTGGGGAGGTGAATGTAATTCGGAACTACCCAATGCCTACAATATCATTTACTCAGGAGGACTTAAGACGTGTACAACTACCACATGAAGATCCACTGGTAATTTTGATCATAGTTTCAAATTGTTTAGTTAAAAGGGTGTTAGTTGATCCAGGTAGCAACACGAACATCCTGACCAAATCAGCTTTTGAGAAGATCGGCATCAGCACGGAGTTAATCAAACTGATTGCCAGTCCAATGGCAGGCTTTGATGGAAAGAGGATTTGCCCGATCGGGATCCTGAACTTACTTGTGACAGCCACAAAGCGGACCTTGACATAAAATTTCATGTTGGTCGACGTACAACCTTCCTACAATCTGATCATGGGAAGAGGTTGGATTCATCGAATGCAAGGAGTTCCTTCTACTCTGCATCAGGTGATGCGGTGTGTTGATCCATCAGGGAAAGGGTTTGTTGATATTTAAGGCGATCTGGTGGCGAAAGAATGCTATGCCATCATCACCAGAGGTTTGAAGGGCGAAAGTTCCGAACAAAACTTGTAGCAATTACCGAACCTCCGTGATCAGACTGACAATGATGAAAAGACCGAAGAGGACACCATCACAGTGGATCTGATCGTCGGGAGCAAGGGAAGGACCACCCGAATTGGAAAAGGACTAAATTCTTATGAAAGGAGCAACTTGATTTCTATGTTGAGATCAAATATTGATGTTTTCGCTTGGGAGCACAGCGACATGCCTGGGGTCGATCCAAGAACCATGATGCACACATTAAATGTTTACTCCGATGCACATCCCGTACGGCAACGACCCTGAAGGATCGGAACCGAACGAGGAAAGTTTGTAGTTGAAGAAGTTAGCCAATTGCTAGATACTGGTTTTATCAGAGAGGTTCATTATCCCGTTTGGATGTCCAACGTTTTCGTAGTGAAAAAGAAGAATGGAAAGTTCCGAATGTGTGTGGACTTCACCAACTTAAATAAAGCTTGTCCGAAGGATAGTTTTCCTTTACTTAAGATTGATCACATGATCGACGCTACTACAGGGTTCGAATGTCTCACCTTCCTGGATGCTTATTCAGGATACAATCAAATCCCAATGAACCCAAAAGATGAAGACAAAACAACGTTCATCACCGAACGAGGGACCTATTGTTACAAGGTCATGTCGTTCAGTCTAAAAAATGCAGGTACGACTTATCAGCGACTGATTAATAAGATTTTCAAGACCCAGATTGGAGATACGGTGGAGGCCTACATTGATGACATGGTTGTTAAAAGCCAGCACAAGGATGATCATCTGAAGCACTTGGAGGATGTGTTCACATCCCTGCGATCGCACAAAATGAAGTTGAACCCGGAAAAATGCACTTTTGGTGTGTCTTCCGGACAATTCTTGGGACACATAGTTAACAAAGATGGAATCAAAGCAAGTCCAGCACAAGTTCAGGCATTGATTCAGATGAAGGAACCTGAGTCCCCAAAAGAAATTCAGGTACTCACAGGAAGATTAGCAGCTCTGAGCCTGTTCATCTCCAAATTGTCAGATAGATGCAAGCCATTCTTCGATGTCCTGAAGTCTAAGAAAACGATTACTTGGGGAGAGAAACAGCAAGAAGCGTTCGATCAGCTGAAACTCTACATGGCGAAACCACCAATCCTGACGGCACCCAAGGATCATGAGTCTTTGATTCAATATTTAGTAGTTTCTCCGAACGCAGTCAGTTCAGCGTTGGTAAGAGACGATGGGAACAGACAGTACCCAATTTACTATGCGAGCAAAATATTGCTTGACGCCGAGAGAAGATATTCGAAGACAGAGAAAATCATCTTGGCATTGGTCCAGGCAAAACAAAAGCCGCGTCATTACTTCGAGTCCCATCCGATCAGAATCCCAACAACATTTTCGATCAAAGCAATTTTGTCAAAGCCAGACTTCTCGGGATGAATGACAAAATGGTCAATAGAACTAAGTATGTTTGATATTACTTATGAGCCACGAACGTCTCTAAAGGGTCAAGTTGTGGCGGATTTCCTCCTTGAGTATGAAGTGACCGAAGATGAGGTATGTGATGTAAATCCAAGGTGGTTGCTTTATGTAGATGGATCAGTGAATAGCCTAGGGGCAGGTGTGGGGATCGAACTAATATCCCCAGAAGGCACCAAGTTGCAGCAATCAATCAAATTGTGCTTTGAAAGTTCAAACAATGAGGCTGAATACGAAGCCGTTTTGGCAGGATTAAGGTTAGCAAAGGAGCTCCAGATCAAAGAATTAACTGTGTTCAGCGACTCTCAGTTAGTCGTAAATCAGATCACAGGAAGTTATAATACAAGTGAGGAAATGATGTTGCAGTATAAAAATGTCATTCAGGAAGAAATGCGAAACTTTCAAGTAGTCGTTTTCAAACAAATTCCAAGGGCAAAAAAATCATGGGGCTGACTATGTAGCAAATCAAGCATCTTCAGCTGGAGACGATATGATCATAATAATTCCTGTGGATGAACTGTTCACCCCTTCGATCAGAAAAAAGAAAGAGATATCCGTGATTCCGTACGAGCCAAGTTGGATTAATTTAATCCTTGATATTTATTGATCGGTGTTCTACCTGAGGATCGATGGGAGGCAAAGAAAGTAAGAGCAACTTCTACCAAGTATTCAGTGATCGATGGCTTTCTATACCGTTGATCGACGAGTGGGCCCTACCTGCGATGTTTGACACCATCTGAAGCACAAGAGGTACTCAAGCAGTTGCACGATGGGACTTGTGAAAGCCATGTTGGAGATAGATGATTATCTCATAGAGCAATAACACAAGGATATTTCTGGCCGTACATGATTCGAGATGCGGAGGAATACGCGAGAAGGTGTGACAAATGTCAAAGACATTCGCATATAATCCATCAACCAGCAGAGCTTCTCACAGCGATGGCCTCTCCTGTTCCGTTCGCACGATGGGGAATGGATGCGGTCGGATCATTAACAAGGGCAGCATCAAATCAAAAGCATGTGCTTTTGGCCACATACTATTTCACTAAATGGGTGGAAGCGAAGGCTTATGTTAGAATCACTCACACTCAAGTGATTGATTTTATTTTAAATCATATAATCTACAGGTTTGGTGTGTCAAAGTACATAATGATGGACAACAACACAAATCTTGACAATTAGTATTGTTGGCTTTGAAATTCCATATTAAACAATAAATCTTATTTTGATATTAACAAAACATTCAAAACCGTTTTAGGTACTAATATGACTTTGAACTAAGTATTTCAGCAAGTACAGGTAAATGATTCGAAAAGATCATAAATACCAAAAAGCGACAAACGATAAGGAAACTCAAGCGCAAACTCAAAGAAGGACAAAATGATCAAAGAAAGAACAAAAGCTAGACTCAAGACCTGGGGTAGATAGGTCGGGGTGAGAATATTGTAACAAGGTATCTTATGCGTTGATTGGTCTTATAAGCTCAAGTAATTAATCAAACGAACTCAAAACGGATCAAAAACGGACCTTGAAAATATTTCTTAGAGTCACCCAATCGACTAGCCATGAAATGGCAGCCGGCTGACTGTGACCCAGTCGACTGGCCAATAAGGACCCAGCCGACTGGATGAACCAGTGAGCTATAAACAGTTTTGACTGCATGAGGCAGTCGACTGGCCTGTCCAAGGCAGTCGACTAACTGTTCCCAGTCGCCTGGCAGTTAAGGACCCAGCCGACTGACTGAACCAGAGAGTTATGAACATTTTTTATTACCTAAGGCAGTCGACTGGCCTATCCAAGGCAGTCGACTGACTCACGAGGCAGTCGACTGACCTTCTTGAGGCAGTCGACTGACCCTAGCCGTTGGGAAAAATATTTTAAATCTAAGTATGAAGGCAGTCGACTGGGTACCGGTAGGCAGTCGACTGGGTGCTTCAGGATTTTAAGGAAAAGTGTTTCTAGCAATATTTTTGCCCAAAAACAAATGATTTTGCTTGCTGATTTTCAGGTCCTACTCTCCATATTGTCTAGAGTGAGATACACTCTCCAAACCCTAGTGTTACACTATATAAAGAAAGTGATATGGATTGAAAACTTAAGGTTCTTGTGTGAGAAATTTTCCAAACATTATTCATCTCTTTTTTTCTCTCAAGCACTTTCTGAAAAATCTTTTGATAGCAAGAAAAATCTAAATCTCGTTTTTCACTCATATCATTTTGAAGATTTAAACTCAAGCTTTGTGGTTATTCTCTTATTGAAAATATATTGTGAGAATATATATATCTTGAGTTCTTGAAATATCACCTAAAAATACTTGAGCTTATATTGATCTATCTTCCATAAAACCCTTAGGGTTTTGAGTGTTTTTGTTTCTTGAGTGATATATTGATTGCATACACAAATTTGTGATCTTGGGTGAGTGAAGCCCATTGTATCAAGGGTGGATTGTTCTCTTGATTGTGTGAAGGGCTAGTTAGCTCTTTTGTAAAGGTTTTGCTATTCCACCTATTGAAAGAAGAGCCATAGTGTGAGGATTGGGAAAGTCTTAAGGAAGGGGATTCTTTGAGCCGAGGAGTAGGAGTTACCGAATCTCATAAAAATCACGGTGTCAATATCTCTATCTCTATCTCCTTACTTTATGTTCATGCATGCTCAATGTATATTGTGGTAAATAGCTTGTTGAAATTAAGTTAAATTATTCATTGCATATTTACCTTGTAAATTAATATAGAATCTTGTTGCATGTTCTAGTAAGAATTAAAATGAGTTAGAGAATTATTTTTAAACCCTATTCACCCCCCCTCCCTCTAGGGTAAATTAGTGACTAACAATTGGTATCAGAGCATAATCTCTACTTGTTTTAGACTTAACCGTCTTAGAGAACGATCATGGCCTCAAACATTGTCACTTATGTAGAAGGACAATCAAACAATAGGCCCCCATGGTTTGATGGTTCAAACTATAGTTATTGGAAGACTAGAATGATAGACTTTTTTCAAGCTATTGATTATCAAATTTGGCTAGTTATTGTCGATGGACCTTTTACTATTACCAAAGTGGTTGATGGAAAAACTATCCCCAAATTGCCCAACAAATGGGATAATGATGAGCGTAGACTTATGTCATTTAATGCCAAAGCTAAGGTTAATCTAAATTGTGCCTTAAGTCCAAATAAATTTAATCGCGTCTCTACTTGCTCCACGGCCAAAGAAATGTGGGATAAACTTAAAGTTACTTATGAAGGAACTACTCAAGTTAGAGAATCTAAAATTGATATACTTCTGCATGAATATGAATTATTTGCCATGAAGGAAGATGAAAATATCAATTCTATGATGTCTCGTTTCACTAATATTTTGAATGGACTAAAACATCTTGGTAGAATTGTTCCTAGATCCGATGCGGCACGCAAAGTTCTTAGAAGTCTTCTGGTCAAATGGGATGCGAAAGTGACGGCTATTAAAGAAGCACATGATCTTAGCACTATGAGTCTCGATGATATTTTTGGGTCACTCCTTACATGGGAAATTACCTTAAAATCTCGTGAAAAAGATGCCAAGCCTAGAAAAGGTATAGCCTTGTAAGCTTCCACTAAAAGTGAAGCAAATGAGAGAATCAAAGAAGAGGTTGATGAAGACATTGCCTTGATCACTCAACAATTCAAGAGATTTCTTCAATGAAAGAAGGCTAAAGGTCGGAGGTTCTTAAAGAGCAATGAACCAAGAGGAGAGACAAGCAAGAAGGAGTCCATTACGTGCTTCAATTATGGAAAACCGGGGCACTATAGAAATGAGTCTTTCAAGCCCAAAAAGGATAACGAGAAAAGGCCAAACAAAATGGCCATGAATGCAACATGGGATGACTATGACTCTTGTGATTCGGATGAGGAATAAAATGGTGAGAAAATTGCAAATCTTTGCCTCATGGCAAATGAAGATGAGGTACATTTAAATTTACATGCATTAGAGAATTCCATTTTGTCATATGATGAGCTTTTATTTTCTCATAATGAATTACAAGATGCATTTGAAAATTTGTATGATGAGTTTGAAAAACTAGCTAAGAAACATAGTTTGCTTAAGAAATCTAAATCTTCATGTAATTCTACTTGCCTCACCATAGTTGATTTAAATGCAACAAATGATAAAAGTATGAAGATAGAAGAGGAAAATATCTTGTTGAAAAAGACTATTGATGATCAAATAAACATCTTAGCAAAATTCACAAAAGGAAAAGAAAACTTGAGCATCATTCTAGGAAAACAAAGAAACTCTTTTGACAAATGCGGCTTACGATATGATGCATTCAACAAAGATGCACTCTTATTGAAGAAAAGAAAATCATTAAGGCATACTTTTTCAAAACAATCTTCCTTCTCAACTGCAATTGATCACAATCATGTTTCATGCTACTATTGCAAGAAAAAGGTCACAAATCAAATGCATGTTTTCTAAGAAAGAAGAAGAAAATTGTCTCAAAAATGTTTTGGGTTCCAAAAGGAACCATTGCATCTCTACGTGCAAAAGAAAACTTGGTAACTAAATCATTTTGGATTCCTAAAGGAACTATTGCATCTCTTTCTAACCATAATGGACCCAAAATAGATTGGGTACCAATAAAAGTCACGTAAAGTTGTGTTGTAGGTATTCTTGAAGTCCACCTCAAAAGAAAAATGGTTCCCTGATAGCGGATATTCAAGGCACATGACGGGGGCAAATCAAAATTCATGTTCCTAAAATCTTATGAAGGAGGAAGCGTTACTTTTGGAAACAACTCACAAGGCAAAATTGTTGGAATTGGATCCATTGGTATATATTCTTCTCTAGCTATAGATAACGTACTTTTAGTTGATGGTTTGAAGCATAACTTGTTTAGTATTAGCCAACTTTGTGACAAAGGTTATGATGTTATCTTTAGGTCAAATGCATGCATAGTTGAGAAAGATGGAAAGCAATTGTTTAATTCAAAGAGAAACGGAAATTTATATACTATGTTGCTATGTGAATTAAATGAACAAGATGTTAAGTGTTTTGTCACATCGAGTGAAAATAGTTGGTTATGGCATAGACGCGTTGGACATGTTAGTATGGACCTCATTCAACGTTTGTCGAAAAATGAATTAGTCAAAGACCTCCCGAAGACTAATTTTTCAAAAGATAAAATATGTAGTGCATGTCAAATAGGTATGCAAGTGAAATCTTCTTTCAAGAGAAAGAAAGATATCACCACTTCTAGACCTTTAGAGTTACTTCATATGGACCTCTTTGGTCCGGAGAGAACGGCTAGCTTAGCCGGGAAACTCTATGTACTTGTTATGGTAGATGACTACTCTAGATTTACTTGGGTTCACTTTCTTGCTCATAAAAATGAAACTCACTCCATTCTTGATAAATTTTATAGAGTCATTCAAAATGAAAAAGATTTGAAAATCAAGAAAATTAGAAGTGATAGGGGTAGAGAATTTGACAATCAAGATCTAGAGATATTATGTGATGAATTTGGTGTATCTCATGATCTCTCGGCTCCAAGATCTCCTCAACAAAATGGGGTAGTTGAAAGGAAGAATAGATCTTTACAAGAAATGGCTAGGACTATGTTAAATGAACACAACCTTCCTCGAAATCTTTGGGCGGAAGCGGTAAACACCGTTTGTCATGTCATAAATAGAGTTATCATCCGAATGAATTTGGGTAAGACTCCGTATGAGTTATGGAATGGTCGAAAACCCAATATTGGGTATTTCAAAGTGTTTGGTTGTAAATTTTTCGTTTTAAATGATAAAGATAACTTGGGAAAATTTGACTCCAAATCGGATGAAGCAATTTTCTTAGGGTATTCCTCAACTAGTAGAGCCTTTAAAGTCTTTAACAAAAGGACTTTAACCATGGTAGAGTCTATCCATATTGTTTTTGATGAATCACTACCTCTACCATCACCTAAGGTTGACCTAGATGATGATGAAGTTGTAGGAATTGAGGATAGTTTCAATAATCTCAATATCTCCAACTCATCAAGTAGGCAAATGAATAAGAGTAAAGTTGGAAATCAATCTAATGATGACTTGACTTGCTCCATTCCTAAATCTTGGAGGATTGTGCACAACCATCCTCTTGACCAAGCCATAGGTAATGCTTCACAAGGTGTTAGCACAAGATCTCAACTTAGAGACCTATGCAACCACATGGCTTTTGTGTCCAACATTGAACCTAAGAACTTCCACGAAGCTCAATGTGATGATTCTTGGATCATGGCTATGCAAGAGGAACTAAATCAATTTGAACGCAATCAAGTTTGGCATTTAGTCCCTTAACCCACACATCAAACTATAATAGGCACTAAATGGGTTTTTCGAAATAAAAAGGATGAAAATGGAGTGATTATTCGAAATAAAGCAAGATTGGTAGCTCAAGGTTACAATCAAGAGGAAGGCATTGACTATGATGAAACCTTTGCACCCGTAGCTAGATTAGAAGCAATTAGAATGTTTCTTGCATTTGCATCATCTAGAAATTTCATTCTTTATCAAATGGATGTCAAAAGTGCTTTTCTAAATGGAACTATAGATGAAGAAATGTTTGTAAAGCAACCACTCGGCTTTGAAAATGAACTTTTTTCAAATCATGTTTACAAATTATCTAAAGCCTTGTACGGGTTAAAGCAAGCTCCTAGAGCTTGGTATGAACGGCTTATTGACTTTTTACTTCAGAAAGGGTTTTCTAAAGGCAAAGTTGACAACACTCTCTTTACAAAAACTGTCAAGAATGATTTGTTGATTATCTAAATATATGTTGACGACATTATATTCGGATCCACAAATACTTCTATTTGCAAAGATTTCGCATCTAGTATGCAAAACGAATTTGAAATGAGTATGATGGGTGAGTTGAATTTCTTCTTAGGGTTGCAAATCAAGCAAAGCTTGGATGGCTTATTTATTAGCCAATCTAAGTACACTAAAGATTTGCTAAAGCGATTTGGCATGGAGGAAGCCAAACATGCCATTACTCCTATGAGTACCTCTATTAAACTCGACAAAGATGAAAATGAAAAATGTGTTGATATTACTAAATATAGAGGCATGATAGGAAGTTTACTCTATTTAACTGCTAGTAGACCGGATATCATGTTTAGTGTATGCTTATGTGCTCGTTTTCAATCTTGTCCTAAAGAATCTCACTTGCTAGCCGTAAAACATATTTTTCGCTATCTTAGTGGGACGATTAACTTAGGACTATGGTATCCACGTGACACTACACTTGATCTCACTAGTTATTCGGATGCCGATTTTGCGGGTTGCAGGGTGGATAGGAAAAGCACAAGTGGTACATGTCATTTTCTAGGTCACTCTCTTGTTTCATGGTCAAGTAAAAAGCAAAATTCGGTTGCCTTGTCTACGGCTGAAGCCGAATACGTAGCGGCCGGTAGTTGTTGCGCCCAAACTATTTATATTAAGCAACAAGTACTTGATTTTGGACTTGTTTTAAATCTCGTACCTATTAAATGTGATAACACTAGTGCTATTTGTATCTCAAAGAATCCTACTCAACACTCTCGCACAAAGCACATAGAGATTAGGCATCATTTTCTACGGGATCACGTAGCCAAAGGTGACATTGAATTGATTTTTATTGACACTAAAAATCAACTGGCAGATATTTTTACTAAACACCTCTCGGACGAACCGTTTTCAAAAAAATTCGTAGGGAATTAGGAATGGCCATGGATTTTGAAGTAATCAGTTAATTTTCACAAAATCTCATCCACGATCTCGGCTTTCAAAATTTAAAATATTTTCGAAATTTTTTTTTTTGAGGGCCAGTCGACTGCCTCGTATATGGCCAGTCGACTGGATCAACCAGAGAGTTTTTGTGATTTTATTCAACTTCAGCCAGTAGACTGCCTCCTTAGGCCAGTCGATTGGGTCATGAGCCAGTCGACTGTCTCCATATGGCCAGTCAACTGCCTCTGCGCGAACCCAGTTTTTATTTCTTCTTTCTCTTCGTCTTCTCTTCACTCTCTCCACGATTTTGGGCATGAGGAGGCCCAAAAGAAGACAGTCGAGGACATGAAGCGTCTTGAGGGCAAGATCGACCGCATCACCACTACCTTGGACGCACTTCGCCATGACCCTCCGCCTTTTTGATGTCGTCAAAGGGGGAGAATGTTTCGGGTTAGTTTTGGTTAGGTTTGGTAAGTGTTCGGCCATATGTCCATTTTGTGTAGCATAGGACGTCACCTATGTTTGATGTTTATGTTTTCTTTCATTTTATTTCTATGTTTTATCATTTTGTAATGTGTAGTAGTAAAACAACATGTACCGAACTTGCAATTATTAATTGAACTATGTTGTTTCTATTATCCTTCAATGCATTACATAAATGAGTATTAATTTGCAAAAATTTATTTCCTAAGGGGGAGCATGCAAATAAAAATGAAAGATGCACACATTGAGGGGGAGTATCACTTGATACTTCACCAATTATATGCAAACACGAAATGTTTTGTCAAGATCGAAAAGGGGGAGATTTTTGGCTTTGAAATTCCATTTCAAACAATAAATCTTATTTTGATATTAACAAAACATTCAAAACCGTGTTTGGTACTAATATGACTTTGAGCTAAGTGTTTCAGCAAGTACAGGTAAATGATTTGGAAAGATCATAAATACCAAAAAGCGACAAGCGATAAGGAAACTCAAGCGCAAACTCGAAGAAGGACAAAAAGATCAAAGAAAGTACAAAAGCTGGACTCAAGACCTAGGGTAGATAGGTCGGGGTAAGAATATTGTAACAAGGTATCTTATGCGTTGATTGGTCTTATAAGCTCAAGTAATTAATCAAACGAACTCAAAACGGATAAAAAACGGACCTTGAAAATATTTCTTGGAGTCACCCAGTCGACTGGCCATGAAATGGCAGCCGACTGACTGTGACCCAGTCGACTGGCCAATAAGGACCCAGCCGACTGGATGAACCAGTGAGCTATAAACAGTTTTGACTGCATGAGGCAGTCGACTGGCCTGTCCAAGGCAGTCGACTGACTGTGCCCAGTCCCCTGGCAGTTAAGGACCCAGCTGACTGACTGAACCAGAGAGTTATGAACATTTTTTATTGCTTGAGGCAGTCGACTGGCCTATCCAAGGCAGTCGACTGACTCACGAGGCAGTCGACTGGCCTTCTTGAGGCAGTCGACTGACCCTAGCCGTTGGGAAAAATATTTTAAATCTAAGCATGGAGGCAGTCGACTGGGTGTCGGTAGGCAGTCGACTGGGTGCTTCAGGATTTTAAGGAAAAGTATTTCTAAACAATATTTTTACCCAAAAACAAATGATTTTTCTTGCTGATTTTCAGGTCCTCCTCTCCATATTGTCTAGGGTGAGATACACTCTCCAAACCCTAGTGTTACACTATATAAAGAAAGAGATATGGATTGAAAACTTAAGGTTCTTGTGTGAGAAATTTTCCAAACATTATTCATCTCTTATTTTCTCTCAAGCACTTTCTGAAAAATCTTTTGATAGCAAGAAAAATCTAAATCTCGTTTTTCACTCCTATCATTTTGAAGATTTAAACTCAAGCTTTGTGGTTATTCTCTTATTGAAAATATATTGTGAGAATATATATATCTTGAGTTCTTGAAATATCACCTAAAAATACTTGAGCTTATATTGATCTATCTTCCATAAAAACCTTAGGGTTTTGAGTATTTTTGTTTCTTGAGTGATATATTGATTGCATACACAAATTTGTGATCTTGGGTGAGTGAAACCCATTGTATCAAGGGAGGATTGTTCTCTTGATTGTGTGAAGGGCTAATTAGCTCTTTTGTAAAGGTTTTGTTATTCCACCTATTGAAGGAAGAGCCATAGTGTGAGGATTGGGAAAGTCTCAAGGAAGGGGTTTGAGCCGAGGAGTAGGAGTTACCGAATCTCGTAAAAATCACAGTGTCAATATCTCTATCTCTATCTCCTTACTTTATGTTCATGCATGCTCAATGTATATTATGGTAAATAGCTTGTTGAAATTAAGTTAAATTATTCATTGTATATTTACCTTGTAAATTAATATAGAATCTTGTTGCATGTTCTAGTAAGAATTAAAAGGAGTTAGAGAATTATTTTTTAACCCTAGTCACCCCCCCCCCCCCCTCTAGGGTAAATTAGTGACTAACAAGTATGTTCAGGTGTTGCTAGACGAATACGACATCAATCAGAATTTATCATCTGTCAGCTATCCGCAAGCCAATGGACAAGTCGAGATAACAAACATAACGATTTTTGACGGGATAAAAAGAAAATTATAGGGGATCGAAGGAAAAGGTCGATGGTTAGATGAATTACCAAGGGTCCTTTGGAGTTACCGAACGACTCCACGCAAGCCGATCGGGATGACTCCATTCGTTATGGCGTACGGAATCGAGGCCATAATCCCAATTGAATTGGAAGTCCCCACAACAAGAACTCATCTATTTGATCCTGAACAGAATGAAGAAATTCTAAAAATCGAAGGTAATCTCATAGATGAAAAGAGGGAAATGGCCTCAATAAGATTGACAGAATATCAACAAAGGTTGATGAGGAGTTACAACAAAAAAGTGAAACAAAGATCATTTCAAGTAGGCGATCAAGTACTAAGGGTGTTGGCCAGCAGATCAAACAAACTAGATCCCACATGGGATGGGCCGTACAGAGTAACAGAGGTGATCGGCAAAGGTGCCTACAAATTGGCCGATCAAGATGGAAAACAAATCGAACGAGCTTGGAATGCAATACACCTAAAAATGTATTTTCAATAAAATTTATGTTGATCTTAAAATTCGTTTAATAGTTTGTACGATAAGATCCATTTCAAATCAATAAAGATATTATTAATATCTTCCCATATTTTTGTTCAAACTGTTATTAAAAAAAAAACCCAAGTGAAATAACTTGGCCAAAATACATAAGCCATTTAGGCAAAAGACCATCATGAAGATGGCATCAAGTTCCTGCTTTCACAAAGACGTATAAAGATACGCATCAAAAAGGTTGTGTTCAAAAGAACACATCATCCTGTTCAAAAAATATTAAGCACAACAGTGCCATCCTGTTCAAAATATTTTAAGGACAACAGTGTCATTCTGTTCAAAAAACATTATGCACCTCAGTGCCATCTGTTCGGAAAATACCTATGCACCTCAGTGCTATCTTGTTCAAAAATATTAAAGCACATCAGTGCCATTTCAAAACTTGTCCAAAAACGCTCACCACATGAGCATAAAAAATATATATGATTTTACAGACCTCAAAAATTGTTCAAAGATAAAAACTTCTAATCAAGAAGTTGAAAGATTAATATCATCAGTGGGTGGCTGTTGGTTTTCCGAAGTAGGAGCGGAAGGCTCAGCTGACATTTCATTGGCAGCAGGAGGGACTGCAGAAATAAGCTCTGGTCGTTCGAATGGAATGATCCCATGCAAAATAAATTGAGCAAAATCTCTTTCATCTTGGCAAGCCTCAGGTTTTTCATATGGATGAACGGCACCGCAAGCAGCATCATGAGTGGCCGGATTATCATATGTACGAGCAGAGGGGCCCATCGATAGTTGATCATGACAAAATCTGAACCCATCACAGAATTTTATGTCGAAAATGCTCACATATCTCCGATGTATTTCCATACCTCCCCTTCGGCAAATTTCTAAACCGGTTTTCAGAACAACATTGGAAGTCTCAAGATTGTGGACTTGTTTCTTCAGTTCAGCATTCCGATCAGATTCTTTCTGATGGAGTTTCTTTAAACTTTCCACCTTGAGCTCCAAGACCTTCCTTTGTTTCTCAGCCAACGTGGCGCATTTATCAGCTCGCAAGTATGTAATATCTATGTTTTTTCTCTTATACTCTCCTATTTCACAGCTTTACAAAGAGCTAAGACATTGAACACAGACTGAAAAGAGAAGAAACGTTAGTAAAAAAAAAAAAAAAAACTTTGGTACCTCCAAAATAGAGACAGGAGCCCTAGCCAAAAGCTCGTTCTGATCAACATGCTGCTGAAAGAGTTCATCTTTGGGTGGCCACATTCCCCGAGCAAGTGCCATCAGGGAATCAGGGTCGGACATGGCCAGTGAACGGCGATTCAAAGTACTTCTATCACTTTTTTCGAACTTTGGGATCCAATCGCCTTTAGGATCAAATGATGGAGGAAAGCAGTAATCTAGAATAGTGTAGCCGCTCACTGACTTGGCCTTCTTCACCAGCTTCTCATGCTTCTCAGCATCATTTCTTTTTGCATGCTCTGAAGGGGGACCCAACAACAACTTTTTCTGAACGCCACCGCCATCTTCTGAGTTCGTCCTCTTCAGAAGCCCCTTTATCTTCTTTGGGTCTTCGGTCAGATCAATCATTTTATTATTTCCTTTGTCAGAAGACGAACTGACAGGGGGAGGAGATTTTTTTGCTGCAGCACGCTTGGAAGCTGTTACCGGAATCTCCATTATAGTAGCTTCTGGAGCACTGGCAGCAATTAACTTCAAATTTTGAGAATTCAAAAGTGATTTGCTGGACGGAAGAGTTGCAAAGACTTTTTCGTTTAGATATTCAAGACGTTCGGTTATATACAAAAAACATAGGCATACGATCAAAAAACAGACAAATACGCAGTCCAAATAAAACAGGCAAAAATTTGTAAAGCACAAAAAGTACACTTGCCAGGATTTTTGAATCCACACTTCAATTTCTTACAAATACCGAAAGTCCTTGGCAGAGGATACGGGCCGGACGCATCCACCCTCCAATTTCTCCCAATTTTCACCATCTTATCTTTCCATTCCTTCTCAGAAGAAGGATTCCCCTCACAAAGTTTTAAGGTCGAATGGGGGTGCAAATGGTACCGACCGGGGTTTTTTCTGATCTGATCGACTTTATAGCAAAGCAGAAAATCACCCAAACCTAAGTTCAAACCTCGTTCGTAATTCAGAACGAGCATTACAGACAAAACCCTGAAGAAATTAGGGTTTACTTGCAAAGGTGTAAGACTTAAGGAAAAGAGAATGTAGTGATATAAGGGATATAGGGGAAATCTAAGTACAGTCAAGTGATGCGCAAAGAACAAGACTTCACCCGGTTCAAATTCCTCATATGATTTAAAGTTTAAATCAGAAGAATACTCAGAAATTGAAACATCTTTTGGAATATCAAACTCTATTCGACATCTATCAGCTGATGATAATTTACGTAATTGTTTTCGGGAAAGCTTTTGGGGACTCGAATCAATAAGATCGAGGGCAACCACAGAAGAAGAAATAACAGGGGCATCATCAGCAACCACCTCCACAGAAGGGGTTCGGCTACTGTCACTACTCATGATATTTTGATTTCAGAAAGAAAGATGAAGGACGAAAAGAAAAACTAACCTCAAGAATTTCTTGCTGTAAATCGTCTTCAAAGAGTAAGAGTCTGCTTTTGTAAATGGGGAAGAAGTATTGAAGAAGATGAATGAAGTAAGGAAACAGACGGTTACACATGGCTTTTCGAATTCCCACCATATTTCAAAAATGTGAAATGGGCTTGGGAATTGGGGGCAAAGTGTAGGCCTATTTTTACATCAGACCCATCATACAAATCCAATATTGGATCATCATATTTGTTAAGTCCGAATAGAAAACAAAGCCCAAGGATATAAGCCCATTTCAGGATAAGAGTTATTAAAGAAATGACCGTTTCAATATATACAATCAAAACTGACATATGGTTTTTATTATAGCAGTTTTTCAAAACATTAAACTTGAATTTAATGTAGATATTGTCTTTAATATGTCTTAAAACCCATTTATGAGGGTAAGACCAAGTTCATGTATAAAAAGAAGGAAAAAGAAAAGGAAAATGATCCGAAATTGCTTCCATTCTTGTTGATTCTTGAAATACCTTTTATTATCTTGTTGTTTATCTATTTCTTAGCTTCTGTTTAAGATTATAAAAGTTAAAATTCGTTCGGCATCTTCGAACGGATTTACAAGTATATATTTCACGTGAATCCATCTTGTTGTAAGATAAAGCTTAGAACTATTCTCAACATGATTCAATTTAAATTAAGCTTGTTCGTAAATAATAAAAATAAAATATAAAACTCTTAAACGAGTCGAGCAAACCGAACACGATCTTTTTAACATCATGACAATTCCAAACATAGTTTTTTGAGCTTGCCATGACCTTGGGCAGAGTGATAAACAAAACATGATTGAAGTTGAGTTGCCTAAAGCTCGGGTAGTTTAGGTCAAATCAATTCATTTGTCTCGTCATTTTTATGAATACAAGAGCGGGGAAATACAATTTTTTTCAGTATATATTCTCCAAAAAATAGAAAAATAAAAATACATATACCTTTAAGTTGTCTTCAGAGATAAACACGATCCCATTTCATCCCTCTGAAACTTTAAAGACGAAAGATTAAAAAAATACGAGGCATTTGCATACTTTATATGCTTATATCAAGTAAAAGATATCATAAAGTCTTATTTTCCGCGTTATTAATTTATGAACAATGACCCTATACAATTTTATTTTCTGGGTAAGATATCAATAATCCGTGGTTTTGAAATATTTTATTACCCTAACTAAATTATATATAAAATTAGCGACAAATATTTTCGTAAAATTCAATTAGAAAAAGACACCATTTTATCAAAATTTTATTATTATCATTATTAATTTATTACAGAATATCTGCTTTTTGTGTCTGCAAATGATAATACTACATCTGTCCCATATTAGTTGTCCACTATTGCAACTTTACTTATCCCAAAATACTTGTCTAGAATTTTAATGTAATTTAACCTTCCACTTTCCCCAACTACCCTTCTTCCACTAACTTTAAACAAATACCGGACCCTACCATAATACTATATCATTAAGGATAAAATTGAAAATTGCACACTAGTCAATCCAAATTAATAAAATATTAAAAAATTTAAATTGGACAACTATTGTGGGACGGAGGGAGGGAGTAATAAAAAGACACAAAATTTGATTTGCTACCGTGGGCCTGCTTATCCAATGGGCCACAACCTCGCCCATGTAAATATATATAGTATATATATAAATTGTATTGGGTTGGGTCTCTGGTTTTCATATTCCTTTTATGTTACATGCCCTCAAGGGCCTCAACAAAGAAATAATATCAACTAATGGAAGAAAAAGAAGACAACACTGTGATTCCCCAAAGAGACCCAGACTTCGGGAAGCTGCAATTCGGGTATATATCATACATACCCTCTCCACCATGTACATAACTCTATTATTATACATATATATATATATATACACAGGCGTATATTATCTGTGATTCTGTATTAGGGTTTAATCTATGGTTTTGATTGGTAATCAGATGTGAGCATTACCGGAGACGGTGCAAACTTCGAGCCCCGTGCTGTAATCAAATCTTTTCCTGCCATCACTGTCACAACGACGCCACCGTACTCTTTTTATTTCATTCTCTGAATATATAATCACATATTGCATAATATGCTATATATATATGCGCAATTATATATGAATCTCTTGAATTCGGACTTTCGGTAATTTTATTGAATATGTTGTTTTCAATTTTGAGAATCCTTGTAAGAATGCAAATATGCTTTTGGCTTCTGAATTGATTTATTTTAATAATGAAATTACAATGAAATTACGAATTTAACATATGAAACTGGCTATAATAGATATATTTGAAAAAGGGGACTCATGTTAAACTTGAATTTAGTGAAATCGATCATCCTCTGTAGACATAACTTTACTAGTACTCAATTATAAATGGATAGATTTTTATTTTTTAATTTTAATATCTTAGTTTTTATTATCAGAATAATTAAATTCTTGTGAGTTATGACAACTACCTGCTACAACAGAGGACCTAAACTTAGTGTAATTATTAGTGGATAACTGACATTCAGCCGTAATAAAAATCATTTGGGTTAGTATTACAAAACAAAAAAAAAGTATATTTTATGTATAAAAAATTCTGTTGAAAGGAAATATTGAGTGTTTGAGCTTTATTAAGAAAAATATAAAAATCTATTTTCTTAAAAGTCTAAAGAAATATGAAAGGCAAGTTTAAGGCACAGTGCATACCAACTCTTTTTGTATACCAACTCATCTTGCATGCAAGGTGTTTGACATGTTTTCTCAAGAAGGGCGGGAATCTTTGATTTGTTCAAGGGAATGGGCCTAGACAAGTCTGGCCCAGCCTTTGCCTTTCTCTTCTCTCCATATTTCGGCTCTTGCTTGGCCGTAAATTATAGCTGACGATGGCTTATTCACCACGTTGTTAGGCAATTCTAATTCATAGTCTACTTTCTTTCCTTCTCGAGAAGTACACAAAAGGAGTATGAACATTAACAATGTGATATATCAAGTGACTAATTCACTATTAAGTATGTAAGATTCAGTTTTAGACTTTAAAGAGGGAATGATTTCACCAATTTAAGTTCAGCACTTGTTCAGTCATTCTTTTTTTTTTTGATAAAAAATGTTGTCAAAATTGGCATTTTTCTATATAAAATGGAGGTGATAGAAATGGAAGTCTGGAAGGATAAATTTGTAATTCTGTTTGTGAAATGACTCAATTCATATGTCCAAGGTCATTCTAGTCATTTTATGTCATTTGGGAATGTGTTTGGTCCCTTTCCAAACTTGAGGGGTTGTCATTGTTCAAAAATAGTCAAGTTATAGCTACCTTCGTTAACCCATACTTGAAGGGGTGTCATTATGATTCGCCCTTCTCTTTATTAGTTAGAGTGGTCTGAGCAACCTGAAAGATCATCATTTGGGTATATACTATATAGTTTTACAAACATATATAATTCTTTCTTTGGCAATTGTCTTGAATATGATGTTTTATAAATTTTCTTTAATTTTTTCTTAACTTGAGTGCTTTGAGTAACCTAAAAGATCGTCATTTGTGTATATACTATATGTATATATAAATGATTTTTTGAAATCAGACTGTTGCAATTGTCTTGAAATGGTGTTTTATAATTTATCTTTATTCTATTCTAGCTAGAGTGCTTTGAGCAGCCTAAAGGACCATCATTCCTCTAATATTATACATAGTTTGAATTATATTTGCTGCTTTTTTTTTGTTTTTTTTTTCAATCAGATCTGGCAATTTTTCAAATATGGTGTTTTGTAGTTTTTTCTTGATTGTGTTGGAGTTAGAGTGGTCCAAGCAATCTGAAAGATCATGTTTCGTATACACAAATATATGATTCTGTTTCCTTTTTTGAACTTTGAAAGTTTCAATTT
The DNA here is from genome assembly GCA_963922005.1 of Cornus suecica. Taxonomy (NCBI): domain Eukaryota; kingdom Viridiplantae; phylum Streptophyta; class Magnoliopsida; order Cornales; family Cornaceae; genus Cornus; species Cornus suecica. The sequence continues at coordinate 22,699,840 of OY998247.1, forward strand.
TCTTGAATATGATGTTTTGTAATTCTTCTTTAATTTGTTTCAATTAGAGTACTCTGAGCAACTTGAAGGATCGTCATGAACTCGTTAGACACAAAGTTAAGCAAGTACGTCTAATTGTCTTTTAAGTATTTCTCTTGGTTATGTAGCATCTATATCGTGTTATAAATCTTTCTCTTGGGTTGCTTTTGTTTTGGTGTTAATTTCTCCAGGTTATTTGTTCCATTTGTGATACCGAACAACAGGTTCAACTTTCTGAAAATTTCTTATTACTCTTAATCATATTTCCTTGATTTTATTTTATTTTAATATCTGCTTTAATGTGACAATTTCCTTTCTTGCTGCCAGGTTGCGCAGATTTGTGTTAAATGCAACGTCAAGATGGGAGAATATTTTTGTGAAATCTGCAAATTCTACGATGATGATGTAATTCAATTAGCTTCAAGTCAATATTCCACAATGTGCCTGAAAATTTATAGTGTGTTGAGAGAAGATAGATCAAGCAGCCCTAATCCTCCATTATTTTGAGCTCTACATAAAAGCCTTCCAATTAAGTTTAACTCCAGTGGACCAGTAGCCCACGAAACACTTTTCCCTGCCCTTTATTCATTTAATATAAAGGAATCTGCGTATAAATTTTGGATGAGTTTGTTTATTTTTATTATTATTGTTTTATCTGTCTTTTGTTTTGTATGGTACATAATATATGATCTTATTGCAGACTGACAAGAAGCAGTTTCATTGTGAAGAATGTGGCATTTGTAGGTGTGTAAGTTAATGATATTACTATTCTGTATCTATCTCATATTTCACAAAGTTTTCTTCTAGGATATCTTTTTTTATTGTTATTGTTATTGTTGAAAATATATGTATATGAACCATTATTTTGCAGGGTCGGTGGGCGTGAGAACTTCTTTCATTGCCAGAAGTGTGGTAAGCGGTCCTATTCTTTAGTGGCTTTGGTCAGTGATATATAAATTAGTTATACCACTTGTAATTTTTTATTTTTTTCCCTAATAACCTGTCTATGTCGTGATATCTAAATTTTAAATTTTGGATATGGGTCAGAAGTGTTGGTTTCTGACATGGTTCGAGACCGACATGGTAGTCTGTGCTTCTAGGCTGTTAACATGCACATGCCTTGTTCCTATCCCCTTTTTATTGTTCTTTTGATAGTGCAGGATCCTGCTATTCGGTGAGTTTACGTGGAAATCACTCATGCGTGGAGAACTCGATGAAGAATCAGTGCCCTATTTGTTATGAGGTTTGCATCTAGGGTCTAGGCTGTCTTATTTTTGTTTGTATTTCCCAAGGTGTGGCATAATCTAACAACTAACAACCTTATGCTGTGCTGGCAGTATCTATTTGACTCAGTTAAAGGCTCAAACATTTTGAAGTGTGGACACACAATGCATACTGATTGCTATCTTGAGATGAGGAAACAACATCAGTAATTACTAGACAAATCCACCTCGATTTTCTTCTCTAATTGCTTCATTTTTAGCATGCTGAACTATTGCTTATAGTTTGTAAATTGCATGGAATCATCATCCAGGTATCGGTGTCCCATCTGCTCCAAGACAGTGCTGGACATGTCCAGAACATGGGAAAGATTAGATGAGGAGGTATGGATTTTTTGTTGTTTTCCTTTAACTTAGATATTGAAGTTTCCTTTATCAAATCAAACATGATTGTATAATTCTATTTAATTTTTTCGTGGTTTTTGAAGGGTTTTATTGTGCTGTTTGCCTCATAAGGCTCTTTCATATTCCTTGTTTTATTTTTTAATTTTGGGTTTATGAATCTGAATATCGTTTTCAGTGGTGAATCGTTTCTCTCTCTCTCTCTTCAACCTTTAGTTATCGCCTTCTTGTCTGATCTTTCATTAATGGCTGGATTTAGAAACGAGAGCATATAATTGTGCTATAGCTTTTCTCAGAATCCTCTGTTACTATTTGAAGCTTTCTTCAATATCATTGTTATAGTGGATAGTGATCATCTTTTGTGGTCGTCGATCAATTGTGGACAAGTGGAATACATATGTAGGTTCAAAAGGTATGAAACCGTCATTTTTGAGTTTTTGGAATTTGATAGCAGAAAATGTAGATTCTAGATTGATTTATTATTGAGAAAGATGGGGTGAAAGACTATATTGAAGTAGTAGTAGGCCTGTGGTAGTACACCCTTATTTCAAACATTGTCTGAGATTTTTGATGAATTTTCTTGTATCATATGTGGAAAGCTCAAGCTCAGATTTTCTTCATGCTGATTCAGCAGATCTTTAGTTTTTATTGGTGACTACTAATCTTGCTGGCTTTTATATGATTTTACTTACATCGTGGAAAACTAAAGATTTTCCTTCCGACTATTTCCTGTTTCCAGATTGCTTTGTTTTCTAGATATTTATTCAATAGAGTCTCATTTTTTGTTTGAAATGGAGTATTGCCCGTCTCAGTTTACATATATTTGGACGCCTCAAAATTCATTATCCAAAGACACCTTAATTGATTGCACAAAACCTTACTTTTTGTAGACTTCTTATCAAAATTAAATTGCCAGCCACCCTAAAAAAAATCTCCCCCTCCTTGTTCTGTCTATAAGGCCATTACCCATTCTTGTATCCATTAATCTAGGTTCCGGGAAGGGAAGGGACATATTGGGTGGAAGGAACAGACAAACTTTCTGTATTATTTGCGCAAAAGGGCTGTCCTCATTTATAGATTTGGATTATAATGTTTGAAGCACAAGCCTTTTACCACAACCCTGAGCAATACCCCATAAAAAGGATAGCCAGTGCTCCTCTGAAGGGATTTGAAACCAGTTTGCAAACATTTTTCTCCCGCCAAGGAATTGCCAGAGCTACATCGTATTTCAGTTATTCATCTGTGTCTTCTTTAATCATTTTATGTGAGATGCTGGTGTTCTGAATGAATGTTGATGTTTCTTGTTGATAGATTGTGGCCACTCCCATGCCTGAGGCGTATCGCTATGAGGTAAATACTCAGTGCTCTTTGTTGCTTATCTGTTAATTTAGTTGTTCATGCAGTGTCAGCTTCTAGCACATGATGCCAAGGCTTCTTGCAGATGTAATTGTATGGCATTAGACCCATTAGAAGTATCTTCTCACATTTAAGATGAGTAAAATACTAGACAGATCTCACTTAACCTTTCTTTCCGTTCCTGGTTGTGGAAATATCGCCTGCAGTTTCTTAGTGTATCCTTATGACAATCGCATTGGTCTACCTCATGGTCAATTCTGGAGTTTTGGCATTAATTGCTATTGCAATTGGGTCTTGAAGATTTCGAAGCTTTATTTCAGTGAATTATCTAAATATTTCTGTTTACGGCAATCAAATTGCACAAGCAAAGAACTAATGAATTGCAAACCCTACCTGTACAGGTTCCGATCCTCTGCAATGATTGCAACACTACCGGTAAAGCGTCCTTCCACATTTTTGGGCACAAGTGCTCCCATTGCAGATCATACAACACTCGTGTGATCAACCAGGACAGGCAGCAATGACCTTATTCATTCTCCGACAATGCTCTATATTCTCCTTGATGAACCTCTATATCATTTTTTAGCTGATCTTTTGCTCTATACCAAATTTGAATTGTATTTTTTTTCTTTCAAATTTGTACCCTGTTGGGTACTGTAAGGTATTTCCAATAGTCTCGTACATTTACTTGATTAATTGGTGTTGGGCCTTGCTTTAGTATGTGAAATGCTTCTAGAAGTTTTGCTTAGGAATTGGTGTGTGCATCTTACTTGTGATTTTGGACTGAGGGTTAATCATGAAGATATACCATCTATGAGTCTATGATTATCTTGTCATGGAGCCTTTTCTCCCTTATTTTTTCTGGGCCTTCTAGACTTGTAAATACAAGATTAATAGATTGCATAATACATAAATCTAAAACTGATTTTTATAGTTAAGTACTTGGTCATAGTTGATTTATATTTTTCTAATGTGAATGATCTTCCCCAGTATGATATGCATATAATTCCATGTGATTCTATTTCACTCTAAATATTTTAATATAGTGCGAATTATCCCCATTTTGGGGGCAATTCGCTCTTAATCAAAAGATTTGGGATGAAGTAAGATTTGGGATGAAGTAAACGCAATATATGCATATCATAAGGGGTTAAAAACTCTCACCATTCTGGGGTCAATTAGCTATTTTTTCATTTTAGAAAAAACCAAAAGTAGGTGGGTTTATTTGCCAAAAAATAAAAACCGAAAATTGGTTTCTTTAATTAATACCAAAATAATTGTTGACATTATATTTTTGGATTTTTAATGTGAAAATTTAAGGATTGCCCCTTATATAAACATATTAGTACAAAAATGGATAATTAATTTTAATTTAGAAACTCATGAAACTAAATATATATATATAATTTGAGTGATCCATAATAATTTAGATGTTAATACACACATTTTTATTTGTATGACTTAGGCATTTTCTTTGATATAATATATAAAGCTTCTTCAAAAAAAAAGATATACACTTTTAAAATTAATGGGTGTTATAAACACATATTTATATTATAGGGGTATTTTAAGCACTTGTCCAAAAAAAAATAGGCATCAAAACACATTTTAAAATTAATGGGTGTTTAATGGGGTGTTTTGAGTACTTAACCCTTTATTCAAAATGGGCCATTTAATAGAAACGAATATTTTTCTTTTACTTCTCTATAATACGAAACAGATTGAGAGTTGCTCAACCCTTTATTCAAAATGGGCCATTTAATAGAAACGAATATTTTTCTTTTACTTCTCTATAATACGAAACAGATTGAGAGTTGCTCATCCAATTGTACTTTCAATTGAACTAACATTTGAAGCATTAGCTCACATAAGATATGATTTAATTGTTATTATATATGGTTGGCAGTAACAAGTGATTGTAGAGTTAACAATTAACAAAACATAGCATCACAAACCCAACAAAGTAGCTCCGAATGAAACCATTAGGAAGAGAGAAATTTGCAGAAATTGTGCTCTTATGAAATAAATTTTTTTGTTCAAAATAACAACATAAATAAGAGGTCCAAAGTATCAACATAAATAAGATAAAGCAAGAAGGTTTTTGATTGGAGATTAATGCTCTCTAGATTGAATCCAATCTACTATCGCGGTGATAGAAGTTGGTGACATGGTAGTGAGGGTGGTTTGTTTACTTGAAATGTGAAAGGGTGGTTTTAGGAATTTTATATTTTAATAGCATTCCTTAGGAATGGAATGACCATTAATTTCATAAGTTTACTAATTGAATGAATTTTTATTCCAAGAAATTTTTATTCCAAAAAATGGATTTTCATGTCTTGAGAAATGTTATTCTCTATTAAAAAAAAAACATACTAAAAAAATAAATAAATAGATAGAGTATTCCATTTCATTATATTCTTTCATACCAAACATGACATTAAGTAAAAGGTAAGTAATGAAAGGAAAAAGGAGTGAACAAGCATATGCAACAAAGAAGCCATAATCCATTGCCCACCACACACATATATATATATATTAGTAAAATCCGCACGTGATAAAAATTTGTAATATAATTTTTTCTAGTCTTCATAAATAGAAATAACTTTGTAATTTAAATTTCAATTAAAAAAAATAATACCAAATAAGGAGTCAAATTAATAAGGATACACAAAAAGAATATAATTATATAATAAATAAGTAATTACTTTTATGAAATTTAAAAATAAAAATTACAAAAAAATGAATCAATTATTTATATGCATAGAATTATTATTGTAAAAAGATATTGCGAGTGAACATGTTCTCAAACATTGAAATAAATAATATGGGTTGAATGCTATAAATATGTATATTTTGTCATGCCAAAAAGAAAAATAAGTATTATTTTAATAGTAACAAAAATATTTTTTATAATTAAAAGAACAACTTGTTTTTTTGATAGAATACAAAAAATATAATAATAATTTAATTATTATCATTTTATTTCATTTCTTTTTTCTCATAACTAATGTTATCATTTTTCCGCCTCCTTTGTATCCAAACGAAACCTTAACGTTACTCATATTTCAATAAGTTTAAGGTGGAACATTCGTTGCTCTTATAGGTCCAAATTATTCTAAATTAACATGTTATAACATTAGCCTGCGAATGAGTTGTCAACTTGTCATAAGCAAGATTACATAAAAGTTTAAATTATTATTCTAAAAAAGATTATGGCAGTAGTTGTCAACTTGTCATAAGCAAGATTACATAAAAGTTTAAAACAAAAATAGTATTAAGACAATTACAGTTGACGGAAAAACAATCATGGATACTAGGGGTGCAAGTTGGGCCAACCCAATCCGGCCCAACCCGAACCTGATGTCAACCCGGTTTAATTTTAGCCTAGCCCGGCCCGCCCAAAACGCATTCTGGGTTGAAATCAACCCGATCCGGTCGGGTTAGGCAGGTCACCTGGTTTGAGTTTTTTTTTTTTTTTAAAAAACAAAAATTTTCATATATGTATATACATATAATATATCTCTATGTATATGAAAAGATAATAACATAGTTATAGATAATAACTCACCTAAAACAAGGACGTTCTTTATATTATTATTTCTGGTCGGGTCGGGTCAGATTCTGAAACTGAATGAGAAAGAAAGAAAAAATTTTGAATTTTTTTTTAACTTATGCAAAATGAAAAATAAGAAAGGAAAATATTATAATATAGATATACATATGAAGGAAGTTAGGAACCAGATCTGCTTTCTTTATAGTTTTATATATCTTTACATACATACATATATATGTATCTATATGAAAATCAAGATCTATTTATTTGATGAAAAATTATGATAATATAATTCTTTTCTCTTTGTATATATATATATATATATATATATATATCTGTAGAACAAAAACTAACAGTACATATATATATATGTGTGTGTATAAATATATTTTGATGGATGAAATAAAAAAAAAAAGAGGATGGAGACAGAGGGGGGACGAATGGAGCTGCAACAAGAGGCGGCGGCGACGGCAAGGTGCGGTGGCGGCAAGAGGAGGAGGCGGCGGCGGCAAGGTGGGGCGGCGGCGGCAAGAGAATTAGGGTTTTAGGTAAAAAGTAGAGAGAAAGATGATTCATACATTATTACACATATGATTCAGTTTTAAATAAATAGGAGAGAAAATCTAGTTATATATGTATATGGGCTTAGAGGTATGATTCGGGTTCAGCCCGAACCCGCCCGACCCAACCCAATATGGGACGGGCTCAACCCGAACCCAACCCAACATGGGACGGGTTCAACCCAATTGAGCCCGAATTTAGAATTTTCCGAGCTGGGCCCGGGTTGGGTTGGGCTAACCCGCCCACGTTGCAGCCCTAATGGATACCCAATAGTTGTCATAAAATTTTTCTAAACCAATAAATCATATAAGGGTTTAATATAAGCAAGCCAGAAAAATTTGAATTATAATTAATCATAAATCTGTCAAAATATTATGGATACCGAATAATATAATTTAATCTTGCTTAGATAGAGACATATGCATACATATTAAATCTATAAAACATATAGAATATTGAAAAACACACACCTTTCAAAGCTTTTGTCAGCAAATTTCAAGAGTCAGAACCACACTGTGCAACACATAGAGTCGTCCCAAATACAACCTCCAACTCCTAGCTGTTGTGCCATGGTGGGTTTCAATTCTCACAGTATCAAAACTCAATTGGAAGTTTGGAACTAATGGTTCGCTCACGTTTTAGGACTCTCAATTGGAATTAGGAACTATTGGGTATAACACAAAGCCCTAGTTTTAGGTTAAGTTCTGTTTGGCACTAATGGTTCAGGAACAGTAAATTGGAATTTGAAATTACAAAGTCCTAGTATTAATTTAACTTCTCTTTGGGATGATTTGTTTTAATTTACTTATTGGGCTGAATTTGATTACACATGAATTGGTATTGGGTCATGCATATACAAACATAACTATATATATATATATATATTTTTCATTTGTGGGGCTATATTATTGTAAGTAAGTTTTTTTTGACGCCCCTTTGGCCCTGAGGCCCTAGGCGACCGCCTGGGCTGCCTAGGCCCAGGGCCGACCCTGGTGGTGGCGGAGGATCCATTCGTTTCTTCGCTGCTACTTCCACGACTGTAGATGTTGAAAAATGCACAACACAAGAATCGAATGGTTTATTCAGATTTTTCTTTCCTTATATACATTCCCTTTTTTAATCCTTGAGCCCATTAGGGCAACATTCTCTTACACATCAGTATTTTTGTCTTTTTGCCATGTCACTAGCTTGCTCTTCAAGTTTATTCTAGAATATTTCGGTTGATGGTCCTAATAGTGAGCGTTTCATTCAGACTCTAGGGATTCATGTTGGCCAAGGTTAGTGGAGTGGGAACCTGATGGGCTTGACAAATCCCACACATATACAGGACCCCTTTCTGGTTTGAGGCCTTGTCAAAGCCCATAGTTAGGAAGAAACGTGTGGGAGTCTTCGTGCATCCCCCTTGTCGGGTGACATGGAAATTCATTAAATGGGGATAGTTATACCTCATCATTTGAATTCAAATCCATGGCTCTCGTGGCCTAGATTCTTGTGCGGGTGGCTGAAAGGGCGGCTCAATGCCCCGTTACTTGTGCGAGGGATCTTTGGTATTTGCTTTCAATCAATTATAGATAGCTCTCTCTTATATTTTTGCAAGCTTCTCATTTTGTGATTTTTGTCTTCTAAGTAAAAACTTTATCCAACAAATCATCATCTTTGTTTGTTTTCACCGGAAACTACAACTTCTCGCCGGAAACCTCATATTTCTTCATCGGAACCCTCCTCATTGTAACTTTTACTTCTAACTCTTCTACCTTTCTACCAAAATGTCTGACATGATGACACTCGATCGGGTAATGATTGTGTTCTTTTCACTGTTGATCCTGATGCTTCTTTCAGTTCCCCATCAGTTGAAGTGGTTAGGACAGTTAGATCCAGTCCTCCGGAGGTCACCCAGCATGTTAGTGTCGGTGGGGTTCCCGTTGTCACTGGTCCAGTTGGGGGTCGGGTTGTTAGGGGATCTGGAGTACAAATTACTGCTGACCCCTTGATAGCTGAGAAAAGGGTAGATGCAGTTCTGAAAAAGCTTGAGGTCGCTGATGCGGTAGTTATCAGGCACTACCCCAAGGATAAAGATTTTAGGATCGGTGAGGGGGTTAGGGGTGACCAGATCCTATTTTCCTCTTATCATCTACAGATCCTCCAATTACCAATTCATCATTTCTTTCTGCTCGCCTTGTCTACCTTAGGTCTGTGATGTCCGTCGAGTGTGGTTAAAAATATGTGCTAAGAATGCACCCTTATGACGACCTAGGTTTTACCTATTGCAAGGGCATGAATTGTTTTGTAGTATAGTTCAACTTAAGAAAGGTTATCGATCCCACAGAGACTAAGTCGTATTCTGAATTCTCGTAAAATAATACTCTCGAATTGTTAGAAAAATATAGTTTTTGATTTGTGATATATTAACTATTTAACTAATAAAACAAATAAAGAAAGATTAAGAGAAGAACAATAAAAATAAAATTTAGGGTTTTCATACTCCACCACCAACCGCATAATATAATTCTCTAATTACTCAATTGAAAGAGGGCGATCTATAACTATGAATTAGGTCATACCGCAAATAGTCGAATATGACCTCCAAAGAGATACCGTCAACCAGATTCGCTATAACCCATCTCTGGACAGAGTATGACTAATACATGCATCTACTCTAAACTATTCCTACTAACAGAAATTAAAAATCATGTCTATCTCATCTCGACGAGGCATGACCTGTGTAAACCTAGGGTTTCAAGTGTTAAGAACCATTGTGTAGAAAATCATGAATTAAGCATCCGAGTTCCAGCCCATAGTGAATAATCATGATTGAGTAGAACAATATATTTATTCTATCTAAGAGAAGAATTTAGAACAAATATAGAATTATGTATAAAAATCAAAACGAACAATCATCTACAACAATCATCACAGTATAATCACAGTTTCCCCTCGTTATAATTGAAAGCAAACAAAAAAACTACATTACTTGGCAAGGGTTTTGCGAGAAAACCCTAGATACCAAATTAGTTGCTTATGGTAGAAGGAGACTGCATCGTTGATGTAGAAATGCCCTTTGTGATCTTCTTCTTCGGATCTCTAGGTCTTGAACGATTTCTCTTTTTTAATGATATGTGAATAAAAGCTCTAAAATTATGTGAAGAGAAGTCCTAAAATTATTGGGAAAGAAGTCCCCTAGATCTGTAGCAAAGCCCTAATATGTGATGTATAATATGTGTATATTACATATATAGAGGTATTGGGGTCAAACTTAAAGTCATCCGGGTCAAAATAGAATTTTGGCCCGAATATGAAATTTCCAGCTTTTTCTGCAGGACATCTCTCGCTTTTTTAATCATATCTGGAGCTACACACATTGGATGAAGGCATGTAATATATCGTTGGAAATTTGACATGAAGCGCTTGATGATAGGCTCAAGAATCACACTATTTGGACATTGTTTGACCGAGATATGAGCTCCCGAAGTTAACTGAAAGTTTGTGTTAAAAACACTATAACATTCCGCACCTACGCTTCAAGCGTGGAAACTCACTTTTTGGCCACTTTTTGCAACTGGAAGCGTAGGTCAAGCGTAACAAAACCACCGGAAACCACTTTTCTTGATAATTGCTCCGTTTGGACCCCCTTCACTCCCTCGATATGATTCTTGAAGTTGCGGCTCCGAAAAATGACGTTTTCGCCTTCCGGGAGACACTTTTCTCTTAAAAACACCTCTTTAGATCTATTCTTTTGGATAAAGACAAGCACTTCTCTAGTTAATTCACCAAAGTTAGCTCGTAATCTTCATTAAGCTCTTGAAACACACTTAAACACACAAACGACATAAAATACCAAATAACGGAATGTAAAGACATAACAAATGCAAGATAGGGGCTTAAAATGGATACTTTTGAGCACTTATCAGTCTGGCCCCACTTCAGGTTGGACCAAACTTCTTTGGAATACTGGCCATGGTCTTGCTGCTCAATCGGGATATGGGTATGGACTTGGGCCTGGCCGAGGTCCTGTTTTCTTATAAGCTGCAGTATCAAAAGGACTGTAAAGGGCATTTCAATCTTTTTCCCTATCAGGAGAGAAAGATGTGTGATGGTGTTATAAAATCTAATAAGGTTTGGAAGGAGATGATGATTTTGGTGAGCGGGAACTGGAGACATCTTAATGCAAACTTCTCGATCCCCAAAACTTTTAGCCAACACCTGTTCCCTTCCTTCAAATCCTATCGTTCAGGGGCATGTTTCTGTGAGGTGTGTGATGACAAGTTGGGGGTAAACATTTTAGGTTTTTTGAAGGCGCCCGCTAACCAAAAAACCCTATTTTATATTAGATCTCGTTTTGATCTCCTAAAGTCCAAAGTTTGGGGTAAACCTTTAAGGATGTGTCCTGACTCATGATGCTTTGCAAGAAATATCATCGAAAGGAGTAGACATCATGCTAGCAATTCCTCAACCTAATCTCAAGGGAAAACGAAAGAGGGCATCAGGCAACCCTGCCACTCTGGCTACCCCTTCGGGAACGACATCCCCTTCTGTTAATGAGGTTCCACCACCGCCCCCTTCAAGTGATGCTCCACTCATTCCTCTTCCCCCTCATTATGGGGAGGAAAGTGTCTATACTCCCACTCCTCCTATTCTCCCTTCCCTAAGGGATAATCTCGTTGACCCATCCCGATCTGCTGGTGATGGTGTTTCCAAATCAGCTGGAGATGAGGTTATATTGCCATCCCGATCGGAGAATGATCCGTCTGGCCATTTGGTTTGGCCCTGATTGATAACATCAGCCTCTCATAGTGTACAAATGGAAGCCAAAGTTGCAACCGAGAAACCCGTTCCTTGGAATCCGAGAATAAGGTTCCCGGGTGGCAGATTATTGGTCTCAGGGAACGAGACCATTAATGATGATTTTGCCCTTCGGGAGATGGGTCCTCCTATTTGGACCCTGGCCGATAGGAACAAGATCAAGAAGGTGGACAGGGGAGAGCTGGCTCTGACAGGTCCTGAAATAGCAATGAAGGTGATTTATGTGCAACTTGAACTTATTTCCCATATGGATTTTATTGTTTCCTTTGGTATGTTTATTGATTGAGTAACACTGGTGATTTTTATGACAGATGCTCTATCTGACCCAAGCTTACAACTCGAAGCTTGAGGAAGACAGCAGGGCCCTCAGGGAATCGGCGGAGTGCTTGAGGCTGAAGGAGGAGGCCATGAAGAAGACGACTACCCTACTGACGATTGCTATTGAAAAATTAGAGGCTAAGACCATTCGGGCCATAAAAGTAGAGCAACAGCTCTGGGAGGCTAAACAGAAAATTAAAGAGGGAGATGAGGTACAACAAGCTTTGTCAACTAAGTATCAGGAGCTGGTGGCCAAGTTTGAATCTTTGGAGGGTTCTCTCCTCAAGATTATTGAGGAGAAAGTTGAAACTAAGAACCTTCTGGCAGTGGAGAGGTCTACAGTGGAGATGTGCCATCAGGGTGGCAACCAAATATACAATCGCTTCAAAGATACTTCTAATTACCGGGTCAGGTTTTGCTGGAGGTCCTACTTTCAGGATTTCCAGAAACCCGCTGAGGATAGGGACTTTATCTCAGTGCAGGAATTGGATGAGCCTCTTGGCATTGCTCCTCATTACAAGGATCCGAAAGCAGGCCCCGATGAAATTTTCTTCTGTGAGTTTTTTACTAATCCTCTTCCCGGGTCTGCTTCCGCTTCTGGCACCGTTGTGTCTAAACTAGCTCTGGTTCTTGATCCCACTGCTTAGCCCGATCCCTCTCGAACAGAGTGAAGCGCGCCAGAGGGGGTTGTTACCAGGGCTAGTGAGAAGATTGAGGAGTTTGGTCCTGAGTTCAGATACGAGGGGCAGAAGACTTAGCATTTGTTCTTTTTGTACTTTGTAAGCCTTGGCCATTAGGGCCCATGTCTAATATAAATCTTTGAGACATTTTTAGAACCAACTAATATTTTCTATCGGGCCCTTGATGTCACACTACTTTTTTTAATTAATAATTCTTATAAAATTTTGATCACCTATGGATTGATCGATAATGCTCCTTTCGGGCTCTTGAGGTCATGCGAAAGATGTCACAATACTTAGATAATTTTTTCCATAGCTTCTTGACCAATTGTGGACTAGTGTTGTGTCTTTTGGGCTCTTAAGGCCATGTGAGAGACGTTACAATACTTAGTTTATTTTTTCTTTAACATTTTGACCACTTGTGGGTCAGTGTTGTGTCTTCGGGCTCTTGGGCCATGTGAGAGACATAACAACACTTGGATAATTTTTGTAAAACTTGGATCACGTATGGATCAGTGTTGTGTTTTTTGGGCTCTTAAGGCCATGCGAGAGACATGACAACACTTAGTTTATTTTTTCTTTAACATTTTGACCACTTGTGGGTCAGTGTTGTGTGTTCGGGCTCTTGGGCCATGCGAGAGACATAGCAACACTTAGATAATTTTGGTAAAATTTGGATCACTTATGGATCGGTGTTGTGTCTTTCAGGCTCTTAAGGCCATGCGAAAGACATGACAACACTTAGTTTAATTTTTATTTAATATTTTGACCACTTATGGGTCAGTGTTGTGTCTTCGGGCTATTGGGCCATGCGAGAGACATAACAACACTTGGATAATTTTTTTAAAACTTGGAACACTTAGGTTGCATTTGGTAACGGTTTGGTGCAGTGTTAGTTTTTGGTTTTGGGTTGGGTTGGGTTGGATTTGATTTGGTGTGGTTTTATTTTGGTTCCAAATCATGTTTGGTGCAGATGGTTTTGTTGTGAGAAAAAGTGATGCTGAAAAACCAAACCATGTTTAGTAGAGTTGGTATGGGTTGAAATTTTGAAACCAAACCATGTTTGGTAACTTGGGATGGTTTCACATTTTATTTATAAATATTAAAATTTTGTAATATTAAAATATATTAATATACTAATATACTAATATTAAAATTTATAATATTAAAATATATTAATATATTTTTATTATATTAAAATATATTAATATTTTAATATTAATATATTAATATTAATAGATTTTAATTTTAATTTTAATATTAATATTAATATAAATTTTAATATTAATATTAATATTTATAATATTAAAATATAAATATTATATTCGGTGCTACAGTGCTACAGTGATTCGGGTTGCTACAGTGTTACAGTGCTACAGTTGTTTGCTACAGTGTCCACACCATACAAAACCATTCACAAAGATGGTTCCAAATTCCTTCACAATTTTCACACCATGGTTTGCTACAGTAACCGAAAAAACTTTTCACACCATTTTACCAAACATTGTTTGGTGCCATTTTTTCGCACCAAAACCATATTTTTGGCACCAAACCATGTTACAAAATAGGCCCTTATGGATCGGTGTTGTGTCTTTCGGGCTCTTAAGGTCATACGAGAGACATGACAACACTTAGTTTATTTTTGAATCAGTAATCATCTGTAAGCTATCTTTGCCAAGAAAAGACAATTTTACTGATGTCAACTCAACTGATCTGGCGTTGAAGCCTTTTTACAAAAGAGAACATGGTAAGGTAAAAATTGAATTGGCCCGTTACGGGTAATACCTCTTCAATCGAGAGGCGTTCTAAGAGTTCGACTCCATTTTACCGTCTTCGTTTCTGCGGACGCGATATGTTCTGCACCCGATAACTTCGGTGATGGTGTACGGGCCCTCCTAAGGCTCCCTAAGATTGCTTACGAGTTTTATTTTTTGCCTAAGGACCATGTCCCCGATCTGGAACTCTCTTCTTTTTACTTTTTGGTTAAAATGGTTTCGGACACGCTGTTGGTAGGCTGTCAACTTGATTCCTGCTACTTCTCTTCTTTCATCCAACATATCAAGGTCGTGAGCTAGATGCTGGTTATTAGCGCCATCTTCCCAGGCTTGGCTCTTGAGGGTTGGAACTTTGACTTCTGTGAGGATTACAACCTTAGCGCCGTATGCCATGGCAAACGGTGTTTCCACACTTGATTGTCTGGGTATTGTTCTGTACGACCAGAGCACTTTAGGCAGTTTTTCTAGATATGCTTCTTTGACTTCTTCAAGCTTTTTTACAAGAGTGTCAAATATAGTTCGATTTGTCCTTTCGGCTTGTCCATTCCCTCGTGGGTACTCAACTGAGGACGTATTCTGATTGATGCTATGCTCGGCGAAGAATGCCCTTACCTTCTAGTTGTCCAATTTTGTTCCATTATCCATCATAATTGTTCTCGGTAGCCCGAATCTGCATATTATGTGGCTCCAGATGAATTTGATGACATGGTTGCTTTTAATTATTGGATAAGCTTCGGCTTCTACCCATTTCGTGAAGTAGTTAGTGGCTTGAAGGATATATGACGATGATCGTATTGCCTTCGGGAGTTGACCCACAATATCCATTCCCCATCGGGCGAAAGGGTAAGGGACCACGGTAGGATGTAAGAATTCCGGTGGCCGATGGATAGCATCTCTATGCATTTGGCATGCCTTACACATTCAGACATAGTCCTCGGCATCCTATGACAGATAAGGTTAGAAGTATCCTTGGGAGAGTATTTTGTGAGCCAAAGATCTTCCTTCAGAGTGGTTCCCGCATGACCTGTTGTGGATCTCCTCTATTACTGCCCTTGCTTCAGAGGGGGTTACACATTTTAATTATAGACCTGAGACTGATTTTTGATAGAGCTACCCCCTTATGATTGAGTATCGGGCTGAATTCATACGGATCTTTCGAGCTTCTACTTTATTCTTCGGGAGGACCCCGTGTCTGAGGTAATCCGTCATGGGATCCATCTAGCAGGGGTCCCAAGGGATAAACATTACATTCTCGGGCTCTTAGATGTTTGTTCCAGCTTGGAAATATACCAACACAACCCGGGTAGGTCTTCATCAGTTGAGGATGCTTGCCCGGCTAGGTGGTGAACCACAGTGTTCTCATTTCTCAGGATCTGAGTGAAAGTTATTATTTGAAAATACTCTATTTCTTTTAACACGAGTGCTCGATAAGACTCCATTTTTGCATCATTTGCCTCGTATTCTCCTTTGATTTACCGGATGACTAATTGGGAGTCACTATGCATTGCTTAGATATGGATTTGAAGGCTTTTGGCTAACCTTAAACCATATATGATTGCTTCATACTCGACCTCATTATTGGTGGCTGGGAACTGTAGTCGCACTGTCATATAGAGATGGGTACCATCAGGTGTCTGGATTTCCAAGTATCTGGCTCGTGCTACTGATCGGTCTCCTCAGTTTCCTCCTCGAGTAAGAAGTCTGCCACTATTTGACCCTTGATGGAGACCCGGGGTACGTAAGTTATATCATAAATGCCTAATTCAATGGCATACTTTGAAATTCTGCCAGGAAAATCAGGTTTAGACATAATGATCCAGATAGGAGTGGAGGTCGGAAAGATGATTGGATGCTCCTCAGAGTAATGTCTGAGTTTCCATATTGCATTTATTAGTGAAAACAACAGTTTCTCTTGCATGCTGTATTGGGTTTCAGCATCTGCCAAGGATTTGCTTGTGTAGAAAACAGGCATCTGCAAGCTCCCATCTTCCTTGATGAGGGTTTCACTAGTTAAAATGGCGAAAGTTACCAGATAGAGATATAAGACTTTATCGGGTTTTGGTGTGGTACGGATTGGGGGCTTGGCCATGTACTCCTTCAATCTTGTGAGGGCCATGGATTGCTCTGGACCCTAGACCTCACATTTCCTTGCCTTGATTGCATGAAAGAATGGTCTGCATCAATCGATAAGTCTTGAGATGAATCTGCCAAGGGCAACCACTCTTTCAGTTAAGACTTGAACATTCTTATAGGTCCGGGGTTCTTTCATTTCCATTAGGGCTTTGACTTGGGTCGGGCTAGCCTGAATTCCGGTCCGGTCCATAATGTGTCCCAGGAACTGTCCAGATGACACACCGAAGGAACATTTCTCCGGGTTGAGTTTCATTCGATGTCTCCTAAGGGTGTCAAAAATTTGCTGCAGATGTCCCAAATGGTCCCCTTTTGCTTTTCTTTTGACCACAGTGTCGTCGATATAGGCTTCGATCACAGTGCCCATCATTCCTTTAAAGATCTTGTTTACCAATCTCTAGAAAGTAGCACCTGCATTTTTCAATCTGAAAGGCATAACTCGAAAACAGTAAGTACCTGTTTCAGTAATGAAGGATATATTTTCTTCATCGGTAGGGTTTAGGTTTATCTAATTGTACCCTGAGTATGTATCTAAGAAAGTTAATCACTCTTAGCCAGCGGTAAAATCCACCATCTGATAAATTTTTGGTAGGGGAAAACTATCATTCGGGCATGCCTTGTTCAAGTCAGTAAAATCAAAACAAACTCTCCACTTACCATTCTTCTTCTGGACAACTATGACATTGGCAAGCCAATTGGGGTACTTCACTTCCCTGATGAACCCCGCCTGGAACAATCAGGATACCTCTTCTGTTATGATTTGGTTCCTGTGGGCTCCCATGCGCTCTGCTTTGCCTAATTGGCCTTACATTAGGGTCAACATGGAGGGAGTGCTGGAAGACAGTGGGATCAATACCAGACATATCTATATGTCCCCAAGAAAAGACATCGGAGTTGTTCTGCAAAAACTGGGTCAGTTATTTTAATTCATAATCAGTAAGGTTTGTACCTGCATAGGTGACTCTTTCGAGCTTATCGGGTATTATGGATACAGGCTGTAAAGGCTCGACCACAATTGGGATACCCGAATCCCCGTCCTTTAATTGCTATTTGGGACCTGGACCCCGATCTTCGGTGCAGATCTCATTCGGTCTTTTTTCTTTCCTAATATCTTTTAGGGTAACGGTATAACATTCCTTTGCAGCCACCTGATCTATTTTGTTGTCGATGATGTCAAACCCGTTCGGGCCTATACACCTCAACAACTGATATAGGGTTGAAGGTACCCCCTACATCTTGTGGATCCATCCCCTTCCCATGAGCAAATTGTAAGATGGCTTCACATCCACTATGACAAAAGTTTCTAGCAGGGTCCTTTAAGCGGCGGATACTGGTAGTTGGACCTCCCCGATGGGTTCAACCTGCTTCCCGTCGAATCCGGCAATGGGACTTTGGGAAGTCACAACTTCACTTGGATTGATTTCCAGCTTCTCGAATGCCCATTTGGTGATGATTTTTGCACTACTCCCTGGATCAACCATGGTTTGCTTAATGAGGCAGTTGGCTACCATCAATGTAATAACCAGTGGGTGATCATGTGGGGTCTGGATGTTTTGAAGATATGACGTAGAAAATATAATATGCATTTCACCTATCCTGTGGTGGACTTAACTGACTCTGTTAATTTTCCTCATTTTTTGGGCTTGACGCATCTGGCTCCGGTTGGCTCCTTCCGTCTCCTTAGAGGTGGGGCCCCCGAGAATCATGTTGATAATCCTGACTGGCTGCGCAACTACGGGATTTCGGGGGGCATTGGGTGCTTGTTGATCGGTCCTCGGTCTGTCCCTCTAGATGTAATCCCGGAGCTCACCTCGAAGTATCATTGCCTCTACTTAGCGCTTGAGATTTCGGCACTCGTTGGTAAGGTGCCCGAAATCACTGTGGAAGGCACAGTGCTTTGACTTATTCCTTTGCTCCAAAGGTTGTCTAATAGGTGGTAGTGGTTGGAAGATTCCTTTGGATTTGGTCTTTTGGAAAAGTTTGCCAAGGGTGACCCTCAGGGGAGCCAATTTATCTTCAAGCTTGGGATGCTTCAATTGGTTCGGGGCTGAAGGACTCGAGGTAGTTGGGTGCTTTTGGTCGGTCACTGGCTCTTTTGATCGGGTTTCAACACTGACCAAGGTTGTCCTCTTCTATTTGATAACATCTTCCTCTTCTATCCTCAAATACCCTTGGGCCCTGGAGTTTAGCTCCCCGATGTCTGATGGTGGACGCTTCACCAGAGACTGATGGAACTTAGTCCCTGGAATCAGGGCCATTCGGAAGGCTTCGAAGGTAGAGTGTTGGTCACAATTGTCGATGGAAGAAGACTCAATGTTGAAACGGGATATGAAGCTTTTCAGGGATTCTCCCTTCTCTTGGATCATCGTGACGAGGCAGGATATGGTTTTCTTCTATCTCTTATTCCTGTAACACTGGGCGACAAAAAGCTTGGTCAGCTACCGATTAATCCAGATGGTTGCTTTCTGAACCACTATAGAGCTGCATTGGCAAGACTTATGAAAAATACTTTACAAAGCAATGCCTCATTCTCAGCATACAGTCATTTTATGATGAATCTGATAAACGTGCTCCTCAGGATCCTTAGTGCCATCATAAAGGGTGAACTGGGTATGACAAACTTCTTTGGGAAGGGCTCTCAAGTTATTCCAAGAGTGAACGGTGACTGGATCAACTCAGTGGAGGCCTGAACGACCAGATCGTCGGTAGACTAGGTCCTCAGATCTCTCAAGACCTTTCTCTGGAACTCGGCCATCATTTGCTGGAGCTTTTGGGGGGTCAAGGCCTCATCGGTTATGGAGGCGTTGCCTAGGCGATGAGAGGATTCGGTATGCTCCTCTGCCCCCGACGCCATCCTCCTGGTCCTGTGAATGGATGGGTGCTGCTGGGGGAGCGGGTGGGAGAGTCATCCTTGCCATAAGCTCTGCGTTCTGCTTCTCAAGAGCTTGGCTCCGTTCCTCAGTGGCTAACAGGTGTTGCAGAATCTGTTCATTGGTCTGAGAAACACCTGCCTGGCTATCTCCAGTGGTCAGAGCATCTGCTTAGGAACGGGCTACCGACATGATTGCTCGGAGGGAGAAAGAATAAGATAATCACAAGTTTAGAAGGTCAGGATGAGTATAAACAAGCTCAACTATCGATATGGGAAGATGATCACAGATCTGTAAAGTAAAGAAATCACAGATATAGAATCAGGAGAATTTTTCACATACGACGCCAATGTGTAGATGCCGAAAAATGCACAACACAAGAATCGAATGCTTTATTCAGATTTTTCTTTTTTTATATACATTCCCTTCTTTGAGCCTTGAGCCCATTAGGGCAACATTATCTTACACATCAGTATTTTTGTCTTTTTGTCACGTCACTAGCTTGCTCTTCAAGTAAATCCTAGAATATTTTGGTTGATGGGCCTTATAGTGAGCTTTTCATTCGGGCTCAGTATGTTGGGCCAATGTCGTGCAGTGGGAACTTGATGGGCTTGACAAATTCCACACGTACAACGGCCAACCGGGCTAACTTGAGGCTTTTCTTCAAGAATCAAAGGCGTGGTTAGTATTTCTTCCATGCTTAATAGATTAGTTCTAAGCTCTGATCTGCTTCAGGACAGAACACAAGAGGTGAGAAGGTTGAGAAAATGAATGAGCTACGTCTTAATTGGAGTAAACTTTAGTTGGTATATAAAAGGGTACTTAATTGTTGTTTAATATATTTTTGGAGGGCATAAGAGGAAATGATGTTCCTTTATTCATATAGTATTTGTGCCAACCGGGTGAGTATGTGAATATGTATATTCAATGGGAAATGTTTAAATGATGTGCTGGCATTCGGATCCTAGTCTTAAGGAGATCCACATATACTCTATAAGATTCTCAATTCTTAAGTCATACGACTTTTGTTACGTAGTAAGTGTCCAAACAATAATATATTTTCGTGATAATATGTTATAGCCCAATTTGTCACCAGTATTTATATCTTTAATTGAGTTGTCAATAATTTTTTTTTCTTTTCTTTTTTTCTTCTTCCCCTCACTGTGTATATTCTTTCTAACTTTTTGTATGGTTGTTTATGATGAATGCAAAATTACAATGTGGAAGAGGCAAGCGTGTGTGTGTCGATCTGGTTATTGGAGGGATTGATTTCCATTACGAATTGCATGCTAAGAGTCATATTACGGATTTGTTAGATGATTGATTATGATAAATGCCTGAATTGTTGCATCTTGGTTACTTGCATGATTTTATGGGAAGGTTTTATAATTGAGAGCATTCACAATTTGCAAATCGTTATAACTGCATGGGCGATGATTCTATCAAGTTCAGATGGTCGGGTAAATAGTTAAGAAGCACTTTTAATTTTACATTTTGCTTTTAAATTCTTCGACATATTTACTCTCCCGTGACATATTTCAGTCTAAAAAGTACAAATGTCCCATTCGATTATCTTTCATTACAACAAGTGCACTCAGACCATCTTTAGCACTCCACATGACCATATGTAATCTGATAAAACTCTAATGTCCATCATAACTTTAATTGAACTTGAAATTAACAAAGCCTGGGGGCGGGGTTGAATAGGCTTTTACTGGATTTAATGACAAATAAAAATTTAATTGCGAAAAAGTTAATTTTAATCCAATTCGTTTAAAATAATAATGGAAAAACTCCAAGTAAAAAACCCGGATACGCTCTGATATCGATGCACTATGAATCAAGAAGTACACAGATTTTATGAAATTAAGACTTACAATCACTCTGATTCGCCATTTATCACTCGACGTCTGAAAGTCTTGAAACACTTACGCTCCACAAGGCCTCTGCTCCGATCTTCGTACTCTGACGGCTCCGCTTCTCAACGAATCAGTTTACCACGAAGCTTCTCGTTCCGATCTCCGCACTCTGACGGCTCCGCTTCTCAACGGATCTATGCAACTGAGTTGCACAAGGTGGTGTGATGATCTTTCAACAACTAAATCATTCAATTGTGCATACAAATCTTCAGTGTTGAAGCACAATTGGATACTTTCACCAAAACAGAGAAAACATTGATATATGGTGATCAAATAATCTTTTTCTCTCTCTCTGCAAATGGATTTGATCTGTATGATAATTTCAAAGCTCTCACAAAATATAACTCACATGTCACCCCCTTCTTTTTGGTTTAACTCATATAAATAGAGAAGAGTTACCCAATTAGGGTTGAGAATCATTTTCCTTTCAGGATTTGTATTCCCATAATTAAGTCTTCCAAATATAGAATAATATATCAATGATAGTCCAATATACCAATAATAACTCCTAACCATGTCCTTAAGTGAATATGAGTCTTTAAGGCATCAGAATAAGCTGCCTTTAAAAATTGAAGTCGGAAACTTCAATTACTGAGTACTTGACATCTTGATAGCACGGCATAGCGCACTCATGGCATGCCAAAGTCACTGGAATCCACGCCATGGTTCGCGCCAAGGCACAAATCTTCAAGTACTCGGTAATGAAAAGTTCGAGTACTAGGTACATCAAAATCTCGAGTACTCGGTAACCAAACCTCGAGTACTCGGCAACTTCATAAATCAAATTGTTTATTTATTTGTAATGCCGCTTCCGATTAACTTCCTTTCACAACTCTTATGTTCTTCATCACTTTAAACTTGATTTGACACGCTTGTTGATCTTCATTGGACTTGTCAACTTGATTAACCTGAACCACGACTCACAACACTCAACATGGTTTTCTGATAAGAAACATGTCATTACAAATAAATGTTCCTACATAACTTTTCCTATCCCTTTTGTTCGACCAGAGTTATCATTCCACATTCTACAACTCCATCTTCTAGTTCTTTGAAACTGAAAAACCAATCCCAATGTGAACACATATGATAGGAGCACCTTGTTGGGTTGGCTAAAATTCTTAATGTCAACAATGATGGATATACTGTTCCAATGGTGGCTAACTATTCCAACGGTGGCTTAATGAAGAAAACTTAACCTTGAAGACATGAGCAGTAGAGGAAGCAAACATTTTATTATATTCATTCAAATGGTTGCATATCGAATTACTTGACTTGAGCTCGAGATGGAAGAGTTTGTTCTTCAAATGGAGCCGATTCTCACTACTCTTAGTCATATTTATATATATATATATATATATATATCATTAAGTTTCTTCCACAGGTCATTACCCAATGTATCTTTCATAACAATATACTTCTAGTCCTCTGCAAGACATATCCTAATAGTAGCACAAGCTTGTCGATTACACTTCTTCTAGACTACATTTTATTTTATTTTATTTTAATTTTTTGAAAAGAAAGCTTGGATTTTCTTCATGGTACTTTCAATTCTTGCACTGCTACATGCCAAAGTAATTTATATTTCAGCCATCAAATTCCTCAATTTCCAGACTAACATTTTGTGTTTTTTCTGTTATAGTTGTTCTAATATAAAAAAAATCGCAGCTTCCTAACATGAAAAAATTCACAGTTTTTCTTCTGATTTTCCAATATATTCTAATACATATAAAATTTAATTTCATCTAGTGTTAAATATAAATCTTAAGACATAAAATCATGGTTGTTTTTGCTATATGGTAGTTTAATTTCTTCTAATGCTGTGTGTCATAACCAATGAAGCTTAACTATACTAAACGGACCTCACAATTGAGAATATATGGCCACCCAAATAGGTTTATCATAGAAATCACAAGAAAGGTGGAAACATCTTCTAATATTAATTTTACTTTCACAACAGTATCTCAATGGAGAAGATCAATCATCGATGCTTGTATCTCCTCTAATGTTCTTCCTTTTGTCTCCGACACCAATCTTGCAACAAATACAACAATTGAACCGGAAACGATTGCAAACAAGAAGAACACTCCTGAAGCAGTATGGCCTTATTAGTACCATGTAAGTACACAAATATTATCTATATATATACATATATATATATATATACATATATATATATATATATGTATAGAGAGAGAGAGAGAGAGAGAGAGCATCACCTGCTGAGCTCCATTCAAATAAGAAGCTAAAAGTATAAGAAACAATCCAACAACCAAACCAATTAGTCAAAGTCACCAAGCTTCCAACTGATCCCTTGATGTTTATTAGGAATATCTGAAAGGGCAACACATAAATGTATCCCAATTGATGTTAAATATAGTAGACTGATGGCAATTCTATAAATGTATGGAGTCAATGCCGATGAATAAACTACCTCTGACATGATAACCCATGGTGTATCACCCACGCCTGTTGACTAACCAACAGAAAATACCTGGTTGCAAAATCATGACACACACACACACACACACACAACTGATCAATATGTTAAATCAACATGTTGAATTTAACTAAAAAACAAATAAAATTTGAGCTATTTTACTTCAAAGCGAATGGAAATACATTATACATATCTACAGGGAAATTATCTTCGAATGTGAGAAAAATTGAAAACATTTTGTTTGGTTAGACATGGTACCAGTATTCCGCTTAGAATCAACGCTGCAGTGAGGTCCTTACTTTGATCAAAATCCTGGTCACGGCGAAGTTATGGTTTAGACAATAATTATATATATATATATATATATAGATGATAGAAATGTAAAGATATATAGTTTTAATGAAACCTGGAAAAGAAATGCCAATCCTGCTAGAATGGCTCCCAAGCATGTTACAGCTGCAGTAACCTATCAAGACTTTAGTACTAGATCATCTATTAACCACATCAAAGTACCCATTTTTTTAAATGTCTTTCTCATATTATAACCATGAGAAGTGGTCGTCGTCCAAAATTTTCTAGGAAGTGCCTCGAAAAAAACCCAAGTTCAAATAACACTCGAGAGTTAAGAACCTGAATAATAGCCATTGCTGAAGTTCCAACACTAGCGGAGCTAGCTACCATATGTAAAAGATATTGCTTAGAAATTCTCTCCTCAAATAACTCTTTCAATTCGTTAGTTACTTTATGACTCTGCAAAATATATTAATCTTACCAGCAGCTTCAAAAATGTAGCTTGCATAAAATGCAATTCCAGCGTTCCCTCCAAATTGTACAAGTAACATTAGCCCGACTCCAACCTTAACCAATTCGTTGTATTAATTAGAGACCGAAGAGGTTGTGGAAATGGTATAAAGCCACAATTAATTATGATCAACGTGAAGGCTTACAATGAGTGAGTGTGCATATCTGCTGTCGAACAGGTCCAAAAATCTGGATTTTGAGAGTCCATGAAGAATTTATGTGGATTCCTATAAAAAAACAAGGACTTATAGTTGCTGCTATTGGAAATAGGAAAAGGGAGAATAAATCGAAAGCCTAAATTTTCTTCTTCTAGACAGAGACTTTTTAATTAGCATGTCAAGTTCAAATGCTACCTTGATTTCAGCAGTTTCTTGAGAAATATCACGGTCCGCCCCCCCCCCCCCCCCCCCCCCCCCCCAGACTTTTTAATTAGCATGTCAAGTTCAAATCCAATCGAAAGCCTAAATTGGAGTACTCAAAGGTTTACCAAAACCTTTGAGTACTCCAATTTTCATTTCTTTTTTCAATCACTCTTCTGGACTAAAAACTCTCCACGTGACTTCACATATATAAGGAGATTAAATTTTGAATCTAACTCACCAACCATCTCAGAGACTCTGGTATGAAGAACAAACCAACAACTTGTACCAGACATGGTAGAGTTCCTAAATTAGAAACAAAAAATGGAAGCTCATATTAATGGATTGCACGACGTTCAGACCGTACTAAACAACAAAGAAGTGAAGCATAGTAAGTACGTATTATAGCCATGAAGCGCCAAGTAATTACATTCCCTATGAAAAACATCAGTGACATGCCAAAACATTGTGACAACTGTAGAATTCCCAATGATATAACATAAGTCATTAATAAAATTTATGATAATTCTGATCTATCTAGTTTCTAATTTACCTGATTAAGAGATGAACATCCTCCTCCAATATTCTTAGGTGTGAGGACAATACTTGGCCATGTGACCCGACTGTCAACACTGAAGTTACGCACTTCACCACTACTCTGTCCCAGCTGACGAAGTGGACACCGTGGCCTTGTGTGTCCTGACTGATTGCACTGATAACACACCACATTCCGGCGAGTAGAACCAAAGGATACTCTAGTAGAAGGTGCAGACTATCCCGGATGTTGCTGCGGCTGTGCAATCGGAGCTGAAGTACCCTCACGTTGCCTCTTCTTATTCCCAAAGCCCGAAGAAGAAGAACCTCCGAAGCCCTTATCCCTAGCTTCACGAGCTAATCGATACTCTCTTGCATCCTCTTCGGCCAATAATGCCTTCGTAACGGCCTCTCGATACGTCGGCATAGTAAGCACCGAAATCTTTGACTTAAGTTTTCCCCTCAAACCCCTCACAAAACGTCGGCCTTTAACCTCATCATCCACCACCATCTCTGGTGCGAATCGAGACAAACTAGTATAACGAAGCTCATACTCGGTCACTGTCAATTCACTCTGAACCAACTCATAGAACCGGTCCCTCATGCCCATCCTAGCAAGATGTGGAAAAAACCAATCCAAGAAAAGCGTGCAAAAATCCGCCCATATGATAGTTCGAATGTCCCTCGTGTTTGTAACAGACTTCCACCAACCCTTAGCATCGCCCGTAAGTCGGAATGATGCAATCATGACCCGTACATCATCATCAACCACCCTGAGAATATCAAACCCATTGGTTATCTGCTCCAACCAATCATCTGCTACAAGTGGATCCGGACCGCCCACAAAGGTAGGTATGTCTAAACGTAAGAAATCCCGGAGAGCCCTTTGAGCACGCGAGCCCTCGTCCTCTACATGTTGCCTCTGAGGAACCTGTGCCATAGTTATTACTAAAGCACGCACAAACTGCTCACCATCCATGAAAGGAGCAGCCGGTACACACTCCCCTACATCCGGATGTACTGGCACATTCTCGTCCATAATCGGAGGTACTTGATCCGGAGCATCACCTTCTCTAATGATACGCGGTCGACCTCTACGTGGCGGCATTCTCACTACATGACAACAACATGTAAGGCACAAGTACAATCATAGTATGCCAAACAAGACCACAAAGCCATGCCGACACACGTATAAGCCAACGACGTACAAGAGACGGGAAGTAATACGTAAACATGTAACATAAAAGCAAACAAGAAGTGTAAAGCGATAACGACCCCGCCCATCATCCCATAGAGAAAGAACATGCTCTGATACCAAGTTGTCATTCCAACACCCCATGTTTACCCAAGGGTAAAATGGTCAAATCAGGGATAAAATAGTAATTTCAAACTACAACTACAAACTTTGGACCTAGCGCAAGCCATACAAAAAAACGGAACCTAATTTGAAGCCACGAGGAAGGAGATATGAATTTTCAAAAATGGTGTCAGACAACATCGACCCAAAAACTAAAGTTGAAGTACCTCTCTTTCACCAAGGGTAAAACAGTCATTTCAGGGTTAAACTGGTCATTTAAAATTTTATCTCTATAATTTAGACATAAGACAACCCATAGAAACAAACGGGGGTCCATTCCGATGTACGAGGAAGAAAATATGAATTTTCAAACATCGGACGTTACAAGCCGCTGCAGCAGGCCATGGCATGCCATGCCGCATGCAGCCCTGCGCGCTACAGCGCACCGCGCGCGCGCGCAACAACCATGCGCGGCCTACTGTGGGCTGGCATGCCCAAAGCCAAAAATAATGATATTTTTTTGGAAAAACTGAAAAACTGGAAATTTTTCCGAGTGTGGAAGCAATCAGCCACTAGTTTTTCATCAACTTCCTAAACATGCAAAATCTCGTATTTTGCGATATGACTTTGTTTTTCGCACCGTCAGTCCCAAAAAATCATAAATATTGGAAAAGTGAGTTTTTCCTTGTCGGAACCCAAAAATAGTTTCCGAGACCTCGGGAAACGCGAAAAATGTAAACTTAGCAAAAAAATGATTTTTTTTGTAAGTTTTCATAAAATCTTCCGTCTTACCCCCGGTATCCGTTTTAACTACTGCCGGTTTCTAAAGTTTGAAATCTCTAAGAAAACGAATTTAATTAAATCCATTTCTAAAAATAAGAAAATTTACCCGTTTTACAGGGGTAGGCGAAAACAGGTTTTTTCGTTCAAAACGAAAGGGTTGGTTTGAAAGACTAGAAAAACGTCGTTTTCGGCCAAACACCTAATACTCACATTTCATGACAAATGACCCATTTCACATTCACAACTCCAATGAAAAAAAAAGATTCAATAATGACATTTAAAATGCTCTAAGGCGAAACATGTTATAGTTTGTTCAAAATGCATATTTCCACGATTCGACACCGAAGTGCCCCAAAAGAATATAATCCCCGCGCATAGCGTTCCAAGGGATGTACATTGAGAATAACACCTCGGCTAACATGCTAGCCGGGTTAAAATAAAATAAATTTTCAAATTCAACTTATATGAACAAAAAGAACATTTAAATATATGTTTATCAACTAAATGTCCAACAAAATAAGTATGGTCCACCTCCCATGCACAAAAGGGCGGACATACAGCCACACGTCCACGAAGAGACTACGAAAGTCTCCCAACGGGATCATCACCTGAAAAATATATAAGGCGTGGGGTGAGCTCACTAGCCCAGTAGAGGAAGCGTCATTGCCTCCATCTCGATAGTCCGAGTGGTTCAACCCAACCAAGGTTCATGCCACTAACCCTAGGTCGGTTTCTTGTTCCACATGGCTCTCACGCCAATTCGGAACCCCATCGAACCCAACAAATAAGTTTTCCCCAACATGCTCACAACACAAATTTCCACAATTATAACATGCTTCCATATTAATATCATAATCACATATATATGATAATTCAAGTGTAATATGACTCAACACACCCCATATTATACGCTTGCCCAATATAGGTTAAAGAATACATACCCTACTCATTTATAACGAAAAAGAGTACCGCATCGATTCTTCCTAAGTGATTTTGACAATTTTCACTTTCAACAAGGAAGGCGGTTGCACGAGATGACCCGTGCCTAAAGATTCGTATAACGAATGCACGAGACGACCCGCGACTTCGAGAATGAGATGACTCACCCTATACCCCATTCCCGGCTCATTATTTCGTAGGTTGGGAACACCCCCTGGCCAGTTGTTGCGACGATTCAACACAAGACTACGTACACATACAAATACATAATCCGTATAAACCCTACACCCATGCTTTTGACACTACATGGTATACCCCAAAGTGCATAAAAGTTCTTATTATAACCATATGCCATCACAATACATGTTTCTATCAAATAACATTATATTGGATTCAATTTATCACAAGGCTTACAATTTAACATTTGTTAAGCAATAAATCACAACATGAGTTTATATAACAAATTCATGTTCTCAAAGGCCTAAATCATAGTTTAAGCTATCAAGACCAACTCGCATATATATATATATATATACGGCATATATACACATAGATGCACACACCCTCATACGAAGATAAACACAAATCGTTTTTCCCCTACCTCAATTCCAAACAAGAATACCAAGAACGAGTAAGGCTTCCAAGAGTGAGCCGAATCAACCCAACCTCCTCCAAAGCCAACAATAAGTTCAATTCACCCGGTAGCTAAGCTTTAATAGAGTCTTAAGCAAGAACTATAGATAGACAACCCCATAATCAAAATTTGAAGACATGAACTCAAGAAAAAAAGTTAGGGTTTGAAGCTAGAACTTCCAAAGGAGGAGAAATCACTTACCAAGCTTTAGCTCAAAAGGAAGCTTAGAGCATCAACATCAACATCAACTTTCATGCACAAACCTCCTTCAAATTCTCATCAAAAGGAAGAGAGAATTTCACAACTTGAAGAAGAAGGAGTGAAGTGAGGGAGAGCAAGAAAGAAACGTATGAGCGAAGATAGAGAGGTTTGTGGGGAATGAGAGAAATGTCTTGCACTTTAGAAGACTAGAATCAATACATAATTGTGTATATGTATAACTCATAAATGAGTGTCATAATCCAATGGTTCAAAACAAAGATGGGGAAAAAGGAAATGAATCCAAGAGCTAGGAATAAGTCTTGCCAAGTGGAAGACTTATTGCACAATTCACAAAACCCATTAATTTGCCAAACAAGGCCTTATCATCCAATGACTTAGAATAAAGATGAGAATCAATAAACCATCCTATGGTTGATAAAAAGTCTTGCCAAGTGGAAGACCAACAATAATAGATTATTCCATTTAAGTACCAACCAAACAAGGCCTTATGATCCAAGGATCTAAAACAAAGATGGGAGAATGAGATCAAGGGCTAGGAATGAGACACCACATGAAAGGTGGAAATGACCAAATTCTTCCCAAGTTAGGGTTATTCACAAGAGTGCCATCAAGACTCTTAAATACCCTTTTACCCCTTATCATCCTCTTTAATTACCAACATGCCACTCAAGCCCTAATTCTTACCCAAAATCTCTACACTTTTCACTAATTGCTCAAAAAGTAAAATTACTCATTTACCCCTCGGTCATTTCTTTCCCGAAATCATTTTTAATAATTTTCATTATTCTGAAAATGAAAATAAAACATGCAAGGCATGCTAAACACATAAACAAATTAAGCACATAAGCACATAATTGTTTAAATAAAATTTTTAAATTAACATGTAAAAAATACCGAACGTTACAAATACCGAACCATGGTCATTGCCCGGAATCCCTCATCTATAAATCTAGGATTGCAACCATGTCAACAAGAACAGTTTGGTCAGGTACATACAATTGCTCTAGAACAAACCATGGGAATGGTAATGGCTCTGGCCTCCGACCACGAGCTCAACATCCCTCACCTCCTTTGGATTCACTACCATCGTTTGGGCAGCTCTGTCACCAGGTGTTTAAACTGTCAAATGAAGTGGCAAAGTTGGAGCAAAAAATGGACAACAAATTGGTTTGTCTCCAAAACGAAAGCAGGGAGGTGAGTTTGGATAGCATGGTAGTCGAAGACCGTGTCAACCAACATGTTCATCCCTCCCGAACCCTATAACCAATGTCATGATGGAATTAGGTTAGTGGCGAAATTCAGTTGTATTGAAAATTTAACCCTAATTCCCCCACTGTTTTTAGTATGTAATTTTATCGTGTGTATGTGATCATGTATGTCGTTTGTGTTGAAGTATTTATGTTTAATGTTGTTAAAATGAAGGATCCATCTTGTTGGAAATGTTTTGTTTTTAAAATGAAGGATCCATCTTATTGGACATGTTTTGTTTTTAAAATGAAGGATCCATCTTACTGGACATGTTGTGTTGATGTAGTTCTACTTGAATGATCATGTTGATGTATTTACGTGGCCTCGGCGTTACTCATCGTATCAGGGCCAACCCAAAAATTTAGTATAGATTGTGGATAAAAATTTGTAATTAAAAGTACAAATAATATAGAATTTTTAAATAGATTCACAATACTATAATTTTTGAAGATTTACAAAATACCATTAAGATGCTTTTTGGTAGGGGCTCCAAAAAAATTTTAGGCTTCAATATCGCCTAGGCACCCAAAATATTTTTACACTCTCAGGGCCGGCCCTGCATCTTATTGGACACACATTTTGTGGAATTTTAAAACAATTTAGAATATAGGCATGCATAAAATTAACTCACCATATATATATAGTTGTACAATAAATATGTTAAATTTAGGATTTAGAAGAATATATTTATTCCTAACTCTTTATCATATTATAATTTAGTATTTATAATTTACACCAAATATGTAAAAGTAACGAATTTTTACAATTTTATTTGACTATTTCACCCGATTTAAACATTAAACATTATTAAAATATATAGATACCACCACTTGACATCATATTATAATTTAGTATTTAGAATTATAGTCATCACATTAAACTTTTGACATTATATTCAACATCACATTATTAACATAATGCAGAGATACCACCACTTCCTAACGATTAAGCATATTATGTGCTTGTTTGGTAGACGGTGTGGAGTTAGTTTTTGGTTTTGGTTTGGTTGGAGTTGGGTTGGTTGAAGTTGGTGCGGTTTTATTTTGGTTCCAAATCATGTTTGGGGCAGATGGTTTTGGTGTGAGAAAAAGTGATGCTGAAAAACCAAACCATGTTTGGTAGAGTTGGTATGGGTTGAAATTCTGAATATTAATATATTAATAAATATTAATATTAATATATTAAAATATATTAATATATGAGTTTCACATTTTATTTATTAATAAATATTAATATATATTAATATATGGGTTTCATATTTTATTTATTAATAAATATTAATATTAATATTAATATATTAAAATATATTAATATATTAATATATTAAAATAAATTAATATATTAATATTTTTTAATATATTAATATTATAATATATTATTATATTTAATTTTTCGAAATATTTAATTTTTCATAAATATTTAATTTTTCAAAATATTTAATTTTTTGAAATTTATTAATATCAAAAATGAATTTGCTACAGTGTTGGTACCAAAACCAAAACCATAAACCATAAAAAATGATGGTTTCAAATTTGGGCTCATTCCTTCACAAAAGTTGCACCATGAAATTGCTATAGTGTCTATTCCAAATTTCCACACTATTTGCCAAACATAGAATGAAACAAAATTTTCAAACCAAACCCAAAATTTTAGCATATTGCCAAACATGCACTATATTTTAGTATTTGGAGTTTACTACACATTTTTCTAACCAACATGGCACAATTGTAACTATACTTCGATTACAGTGCACAATATGCAGCCATTGGATAGCTATGATGACCTATTAGGGGTAGTTAGTTCAGACTATATTAGGGCGCCAAGTTAGTATGGAGCACATCCCTTTAACTCAGATTTGTTGCCAACTTGATTTTGACTTTTCAGCACCACTTCTTTCAGATACAGTAAGCAAAGAAAGGTAAATATCATGGTTGTGGACTGAACTCTTATTCCTATATAGACGCCCATATTCAATATTACTTACAGAAATGGGTGAACACGTGTAAGTAATGATGGACAAGTCGTGGATGGATAAGAATCAGTACAATTAGTCAAAGCTTTTGGTACAAAAGGGGATTACTGGCATAACGACTAGTAATTCGTGTTAACAGGTCAATTCACGAATTAACAGGCAATCTGATACTAATTGACACGAAAATCAAATATTTTAAATATAATACAATTCAATTTGAAAAATAAAAAATAAAAAATAAAAAAAAAATTGAAATTGAATTTGACACAATTCAATAATAGTTTATTAATGTATTTCAATCCATGACCAATTAGATAATAAAAAAAATCAGTAAATAAATTTAACAATAAATATAATCATGTCAAAATGATCGATTCGTATCAGAAATTGCCAGCTCTACTTTCAATCTTATCACATCGAATGGAAATTGAATACCATTGGGACAGTATTTTCTGCTTGACATCCATCATATGCAAAGAGATAAGGGAAACTCAGAGCTTGACATCCATCAGCTGCAGCCTAATGCAAAGAGATAAGGGAAAGTCATAATTATGGGTGGTAGATGAATCTCCAGATATTTTCTTATTTTCATCTCATCTATATATATATATATATATATATAATCTAAACATATATTATAGCCTAATTCATATTTACAAATATGGGGTTTAGAAATAATGTAATGCATTTATGCTATGTTTGCAATACATATAAATGTAATGGAATGAAATGAAATGCATATGGGAATGGAAGGGGAACGAGGAAAGAACATAATAATCAATTGCATTATATTATTTTTTGTAAATATGAATACTTTAGGAATGGAATTTACTTGATACAATCATTTAATCAATATATGCATCTCAATCAATTAAAATCAATTATATACCGAAATTAATATTGGGTAACAATTAAGGTGGTGTAGTACAAGTTGGTGACAATACAGATTATTTATATATATATATATAAAATATCTTATTATTTATGTTAGAATAATGTAAATTGTTTGGTTCCTTTAACAAAAACATAACTTAGGCAAATTTTCGATGGCAATGAAATGTAATCTATTTTTGATGTTGGGATTATAATTATAAGTTCGACCTAAACGTCATAGTTTAGATATTTTTATAATGCATTCATAAAACATAAACAAGGACGAGTTCATTGTTTTTCACTAATATATAGAAAGGAACTTCCATCTTATAACAGCGATGGGGTTTAGCAAAACATTGACAACATACTCAGCCATGGGCATGCCACCCCGAAACCAGTTCGTAACATACCGAAGACAGAACGAGCATAATGTCACGGACTTATTTTTGAGCCCCGTGACAACACACCTCGACCTTTCGAGAGACAAGCATGCTGGCTGGTGGATGTACTTCAACGTCAAATGACTGGAATGGTTCCAGGGAAGGGGCGTGCAGGACACAAGGTGGTAACCTCCTTTGGGCCAACCCTGCACAAATTGGTCGGGAGCTGGAGCCGTTCCCCTGATGAGACCAAGGCAGGTCGAAACCAGTCAGTGTGCAAGCCGATTGAGGCACGTCGTGCGAGAATTACCATGCCCTCACAAGCTCATATTCGGGGCATGGTGCCGCACGGGCCGTGCCGCTGCGCGTGAAAACTCTAGGCCCGTGACAAGTGGTATCAGAGCAAGACTTGGGAGTAAGCACATCCAATTGTGTCCCCAGGTCGATCTTTGGGCCAAGACGGAGCAACACGTGTACCGGAGGATAATCCTCCATTGCCACCTCCCACGAAGAAAACGCTTCACCCTGAAGCTGATCGGGTGATCTCATTGAAGTCAGGTGCCCCGGGCCATGTTCACATCGTGATCGTGCGTAGAGAGTAACTACGGCGATTGCAGAATTCACCCGACTCTCCGTGACAACGTAGCGTTGGAAGCCGACGGGGTAGAAGCTGCGGCGGAGCTGTTGAGATCTCTTGGCCACACCTACCATAGACCTCGACCCTTGCTCGAGGATATGGCATTGAGATCCACTTGTGACTGCGACGAGGACGTTCGCAGATTGAGTGGGGGAGAATGTCACGGACTTATTCTTGAGCCCCGTGACAACACACCTCGACCTTTCGAGAGACAAGCATGCTGGCTGGTGGATGTACTTCAACGTCAAATGACTGGAATGGTTCCAGGGAAGGGGCGTGCATGACACAAGGTGGTAACCTCCTTTGGGCCAACCCTGCACAAACTGGTCGGGAGCTGGAGCCGTTCCCCTGATGAGACCAAGGCAGGTCGAAACAAGTCAGTGTGCAAGCCGATTGAGGCACGTCGTGCGAGGCTTACCATGCCCTCACAAGCTCATATTCGGGGCATGGTGCCGTACGGGCCGTGCGGCTGCGCGTGAAAACTCTAGGCCCGTGACAATAAGGTAGCAAGTTACATGACGAACACCTAATTTACATAAGTCTAACAAGCCACACATCGGCAATAAATGGCTAAACACGACCAACTAACACAAAAACCTTCACAACACTTACCAAAAACCGCCCCAACCGCCCCTTTCCCGTTCACCCTTTAGTCTTTGAGGTCATCATATTTCCTCTGAGCCATCATCACCACCATCGTCATCACTTGATATCACCACAGTTCCAGTTGATCTATCAAAGTTCTGGTCCCATCATCATCCACATCTTCATTGGCCTCGACCGACATGTGGCTGTCTTGGGCAAGCATCAGTTATGTGGCTCAAATGTGCTGGTGCAGACGTCTGTCAACTTCTCTTACCTCTTGTGAGACGCGTTCGAAATTGAGCCTAATGTTCACCATACGCCACTGCGAGTCTTCCTCGATAGTGGCGACTCGCACTGTCAGTTGATATACGAGTTGAACAAGCTCCACGTAAGATGAAAACGATGGTGGGGGATACATTACATCTAACGCCCTACGTTTTTCTTTTTTATTTCTGGAATTCTCTTCCAAAAGTTAACATTTTGTGACGTCACTTATTCATGACGTCTTATATATTCTCGATATGTGTAATTTTTTTGCGCTATGTTTTCGACTTAGCTGGACAACTTCGTAATATTTTGTTTCCGGCTTCATGGATTTGTGTTTCGTTGACGACTACGTGGGTTTTTCATAACGTTTTTTTGTTGATGCTTCGGCGATCGTGTTCCATACTCGAACGTGTTACTTTAGTTTATAGTAGACGTTTTGTTATGTGTTTATTTTTATTTTTAGAACTTTTGGGAGTGAGGGGTATTCTCGGTATTTCACTTGTGTGTGGGTTGTTGAGGAAGTATGAGTCTTGTTATGTGTTTTGGAGTATTTGGATATGTCCCGGATTGTTTCCGAATTTTCCGGTGTCATCTTGGGGCCTTGGAGCCTTTTCTTGCAATTGTTGTTTCAAGTCTACCGAGTACTCGATGTACAACTCGATAGATTGTTTACTGAGTACTCGACTATTAATCTACCGAGTACTCGGTGTACAACTCGACAGTTTTCACAAATTGCCTATATAAGGTAGTGTTGACCTAAAAACATTTCATTTCTCTCAATTCTTCACCAAACTCAGCCTACTCTCTCCCCCTTGGTTTGCTTGCAATCTTTGCCCTATTTCATCTATTTGGGCTTGGATTTTGGTAACGGCTTCAACACGGAAGTTGGTCGTGGTATTCTCGGCTTCGATTTGAGTCATGGATTGGTAAGTGATTTTCTCCTTTCGTGAGTTATTTTCCCAAACCCTAGCTTTGGGTTTTCTTGTCAAACCATCTATTGATTCATGTTTTCATTGTGGTTTGAGTTTGATTCATTCTTAGGAGACTATGGCGAAGCTTTTCAGCAATTGGTTTATTCGATTCCAGTTTCGGGTGAAAGCTAGGGTTTCATAGGCCTTGTTTGGTGTGATTTTGTTTTTGGGCTTTATAACCCTAGATATATTTTTTGCTAAGTGTAAACTTGAGAAATATGAATTTAGGGTTTATTTGTGTTTATGTGCTATAATCCATGTTTATATCATCCTTGAAATATGTATATGATGCATGCTAGATGGGTATGAGTTGTGGACTTCTGAAGTTGATATATACTTGTATGCATATATATGTGAATATGAGTATTGAAATGTATATGTATAAGTGTAATTATACATATAGGATTATGGGTTTTGGTAGTGTAGCCGTGACAGCGTAAGTAGGCTAGCTACCTTAGATAGGAATTTGGGATGCGGATGTAGATGATTGGTGGATTATGAACTTAGAGTGTTATTCTAGTTCCCCTATTCTTGTTAATCTTGAAGTTGCTATCTTGACATTAAACTTGTGTATGAAAATGAATTAATGTGTATAATTGCTTTAATTGAGATAAAAACATGTTAAATGAAATGTAATGTTATCTTTGTGAATAAAAGGGTAACTTGATAATTTGGAACATTATTTATGCATGATAATGTATCCATGTAAGTTAAATGCTTTGAGGTAAAAACATGTTTAATTAACGGAAATGTTATCCTTGTGTATTTAAAGGACAAACTTGATGATTCGGGATCATGAATGATGATGAGAAATCATACTTGTTGATTATTGATTTAAATGAAATTTAAAAGCACGTTGAATGATGAAAATCATTCGTGTTGACATTTTGGGAATGTTGGTTATAAATATGATGTGATACATATTTATGTTGATACATGGGTCATTGAGGACATAGTGAATGGGTTCACCTTTTGTATTGAGAATTCAATTGGTGTTGGTCTACGTCCGTTTATGTAATTATATGTGAGTAGACTTATTCGGGATTGTCGTAACAACTGGCCAGGGGTGCTTCTTGCTCATATGGAACTAATCTTCCGAAAAACGCAGACGGTAGGGGGAGGACTTGTCCAAATCCTATGTGCATGACAACGTCATGTTTGATGTCTTCCTTGTTAAAAGTGAAAAGAAAGAAAAATCACTTGGGAAGAATCGGTACGATAAATCTACCTTCATTCATGAGAAATAAAAATGAAGTGTTAGAGAATGATCCGTTGACCCTTGGAGTTAGGGTGTGTGTGGTTGTGTGTGTACCATGAGGTGTGTGAATCACATTGTATTGAGTTGTTGTTATGTGATTTATGTTGGCATGTGGATTATGATATTATTCCATGTGATTGAGGAGCATGTTTAATGTGAATTTTGAGATATAATTCATATGTTATTAAAATGCTCAAGTGAAATTGGATAATGTGAAAAATATGATTTGCATGCCATGTTTTAAAGTATAAGGTGATATGAATGTTTATACTTGTTGATATGTACTTATATACCCTAGGGTGGCGATATGAGTTGGTTTAACGACTTTCTTGTGATAAGTAAAGTCAGTAATGAACTATGGAGTTAAGTGTGAATTGCGACCTTTGAGAAGGTGAGTGATAGTTGAGTAACCTTGGTTGGTAGTGGGGTATTGACCACTTGATGTTTTTGCACCTTTGAGGGGTGTACGATCCTTGATAGTTTGGGATTTTGGTTGGCTATGTAGATATGACCATTTGATATTTGTTTTGCATTTGAGGAATGTATCATCTATTTTACTTCTAGGTTTAAATTTGGTTAAGTGAGATAAGGATTGATCCTAGTCACTTGTGTGGTAACTGTCTCTTGATTCCGTTAGTAATCCAAGAGAAGTGATATTAAGTGAGAATTGAGGTTTGAATGGATTGGATGAAGTTTTGATTAAACCTAGTTGTCCCATAGTTCTGGCTATTAGGTCTTCCTTTTCATATGCTAAGAATAGAAGTGTTCTTGAGGTGGTTTCCTTAACCACTTGGGGTGGTTAAGATGAGTTGTCATTTTGAGAGTGAATTGAGTTCACGGTTGGGAATCGAGTTGTTAAATCATTTTCCCAATTTTGTTGAAGTATTTTCATTTTTGGACTTACTTCATCATTCTTCGTTCTTCTTGTTCATGTTGGATGTTGAGTCACTTCGCATGGTGTTGTAGGTGTTTCGGTGTGCTCGGGGTTAGCTTAGAGTCATCCGACGTCATTTCGGGGCTTTTCGAGTTCATTCCTTGACATTTTATTCTAGGGGCCACTCAGTACTCGGTGATGATTCTACCGAGTACTCGGTGAGTGTGTAAGTGCGCGCACTTGCGCGCAAGCCTCATTTTTTGCCCGAGAGTTTTGGGCATTTCTAAGTGTACCGATTAGTTAGTGTACAACTCGATGGAAGAGCCACCGAGTACTTGAAGCGTCCACCACCAAGTACTCGATGTACAACTCGGTGGCACCTATTTATGTATTTATTACAACTTCTTTATGTTCTCTCCCTTGTGCTTCACCACTTCTCCTACTATGCTTGAGGCATTGATTAGTGGTCTTTAGGGATAAGTTTTGTTCAGTTGGAGGATCGGCTTAGATCCATCTTTCTTGAGTGTTGGTTGTGGCGAAATGTTGAGCCACTCCTTTGTGTCATCATTGATCCGTGGGGTTGGAAACGGACGTTGGGTTCCGTGGTTCCAGCGTGTCACTTTTTCTTGTTGTTCGGCTGATTTGAGAGTGTTTTCTCTCAGTATCTGTTTCTCATACCTTCTTTCATTCCGAGTCTATGTTTTAATGTGTGTGGCTTATTGCATATACGTAGTGATGTTTCCTCATCATGGGTGGATGTTCTCCATATTGACGTGATGTTCCAGTTATTCATGTGTTTAGCATTGGAATTTCCATTTCTTGTTTGGTTTCATGGTCTTATGCGGCCTTTCTTGAGGGTGGTGTTCCCATACCCTTTATGGTTGAGTAGTTAGTTTTCCTTGTTCATAGTGAGGGCGTTAGTGATAGAATTGATGTAGTTATGGATAGTATCATGAGATTGATGTTGTGGCATGTGTAGTGTTATTGATGTGAGTTAGGTTCACCTTTGTGAATAGGTGGATGTGTCGTATGTGTATTGTGTATATATACATTGACGATGGTTATGTTGGTATGCAAGGACATGAGAATTTCCTTGGTACTGGTTATGGATGTTCCGTATTATGGGTATCGTGGTGATTTTAGTTCCTTTGGAGCCTATGGCTATTGTTGTGGCCATTAGACTGATTGCCTATGTTATGACAAGGTATTGTGTACTTGGAGTACGGTTACGTGAGTAGTGTAGACTACTAGTGTTGGATTGGGGGTATAAGTTATAGTGTTCTCTTGTAAGGCTAGAACTGCATGACTTGTACTTATTTGTTGTCTCTATGTATATATACGTATATATATATGGGTGTGCTTTTTCCATATGATATTATATTATGGTTTCGTTATGTCCTAGTTGCCCTTGATGATGTATGGTAGGGGACTAGAGGGATATTTTTAGGGGTCTTGCATGGGCGTGACTGCCATGAGGGATGATTGACCGACCTAGGGTAGATGCATGTACACGGGTTGGTTCGCACTGGACTTGGACAGTCGGAGAATGTGACGATTTTGATTTCCTTTTTCCTACGGGGCTTGATGAGCACACCCCGGCGTTGGTTTGACCTGGTGGTATATACCAGTTTCCAGGTTTTGTTTCGCTAGGGACTGTTTGCGGTGCAACGACACCTTTCTTTTATTTCCTCATTGCAGGTTCTGGATTTGTCTAGAGTGTTACGGATGTTGTTGCAGGATTTGGGACGTTTGTACGTAGTGTTGTTCCATCTTAGTTTCCTTTGCTTGTCCCCTGTATTGGGACCGTTGTTGTAGTATTTATTGGGAGCCAACCGGTTGGGGCATCCCTTCCTTGTATTTGGTATCGTTGCATCGTTGTAGAGATGTATTCTTTCGGCACCTAGACGTGCCTTGTATATCATTTGGTTTAGCTTCCGCTTGATTGTGTATGGAATTATTATTATTAATAATATTCCATTCATTTTATGGTAATTGATGATCTTAGTTGGTCACTCATTTTATGGATCACGATCCCGGATTCTTCGGATGTCCCGGTTCAGGAGTCTTTAGAAATTCGAGGCGTGACATTACCGGAGGAGGTGTTGTGTACACCCTTGAGGGAGCACTAGAGTTTGATCCAACTGCGTACCCCCTGCAAAAACATGAGGGACCACCAGAGTTTGATCCAGCTGAGCTTGCTATGATAGAGGGTTGAAGGTTGAGGCTTCGAATGTTAATATAATATTTTCTTAGTTTGGTATGACGCGAAGGGGAAGGGGAAGCATTGATCCCTATATATAGGTCAAATTGGACAAATAGGATCCAAGTATGGTATAATGTGGACAGAATTTGATGGGCACTTTAGGAAACTTGAAAGTAAATTTCATATGATGTAGTCATATATAAGTGTTGTTATCATAACGTTGTCAATATAATTATGTGCATTTGGCCATTAACTGTATGTTGTTCCTAAGATAAAAAGTGATATTATTCTCACAAATTGCTTTTCTCTTCCTAAATTTTGAAAGTATCAACCGTTGTTCTCTTTCTATGTGCACTGTAATTGAAAAAATATTTACTTTGTAAGAATCGAAAAATATGCAACCTCTATAGGCGAATATATTCACTAAATTCCAAAGCATAGAAAATATAGTTGTAGTCAAATATGTAGAACTAATAATTCTAACAATTAATTTATAACTAATAATTCAAATATGTAGAAGATTTTTAGTTCATATTTTATCACATATGTATATGTAGTAGGCGCCCAAACCATTAGTACAAATAAATGTCAACTCCTGAGCCAGATATGTTTTAACAGATAATTTCTTTGTTAAGAAAATTGTATAACAATGTTTAGCTCAACAACCATATATATTAAGGAAATTATTCTCACATTTTTTATTTCTCGGCCTAAACTTTTAAACTATTAGTGAAAATATTATTATGTCTGTATGTGCATTGTAATTGGAAAACATTACCTTTGCAAGAAACAAAAAATTTGCAACTTAGTCGAATATATTCACTAAATTCCAATCCCTAGAAAAAGTAGCTTCAATGAAATGTGTAGAAGACTAATTTGGAAGTGTGGTAATCACTCAGATCTTAAAAAATAGATGAAACTAAAAACATATCCATTGTGTACACGACTTCAAATAGATTTGAAGGGAAATGAGCTTTAGTGAAATGTGTAAAAGTAACTATAAAAATAGAATAGATGAAACCAAAAACATTTCCATTGTGTACACGACTTCAAATAGAATCGAAGGGATATAGAATTTGAGTAAACGTATATTTTCTATGCGTTGCAATTTTGTGAATATATTCGAATTTGTTGCACATTTTTTGTTCCATACAAAGTTAATATATTTCCAATTAGAGTGCACATAGAAACAGAACAACGGTTGATAGCTTAAAAAATTTCGAAGAGAAAAAAAAATTATCAGAATAATTTCAGTTTTTTAGGTTGGTAATATGGACTTAATGTCACCCAGGGTCCTGTAATTATCTTAGGAATAATATACAGTTAAAATAATTAAATTTTTTTGTTCCAATAGTTACATATATTTCTAGTTACAACAAGTATAGAAGTGTGCTAATCGCTGAGATCTTAAAAAATAGATTAAACCAAAAACATTTGCATTTTATACATGACTTCAATTAGAATTGGAAACAATTATTCTGAGATTTTCTATTTCTCATCCTAAATCTTTAAACTATCAACTATTATTCTTTTTCTATGTGCATTGTAATTGGAAACAATTAACTTTGTAAGAAACAAAAAATGTGCAACTTTTATTCATTGTGTACATGACTTCAAATAGAGTTGAAGGGAAATGAGCTTTAGTGAAATGTGTTGAAGCAAGTATAGAAGTGTGGTAATCGCTGAGATATTGAAAAATAGATGAAACCAAAAACATTTCCATTGTGTACAAGACTTCAAATAGAATTGGAAACAATTATATGAGATTTTCTATTTCTCATCCTAAATCTTTAAACTATAAACCGTTGTTCTGTTTCTATGTGCATTGTAATTGGAAACAATTAACTTTGTAAGAAACAAAAAATGTGCAACTTATATTCATTGTGTACACGACTTCAAATAGAGTTGAAGGGAAATGAGCTTTAGTGAAATGTGTAGAAGCAAGTATAGAAGTGTGGTAATCGCTGAGATCTTAAAAAATAGATGAAACCAAATATATTTCCATTGTGTACATGACTTCCAATATAATTGGAAACAATTAACGTTTTTTCTTTTTCTCATCCTAAATCTTTAAACTATCAACCGTTGCTCTATTTCTATGTGCATTGTAATTGGAAAAAATTAAATTTGTAAGAAACAAAATATGTGCAACTTATATTCATTGTGTACACGACTTCAAATAGAGTTAAAGGGAAATGAGCTTTAGTGAAATGTGCAGAAACAAGTATAGAAGTGTGGTAATCGCTGAGATCTTAAAAAATAGATTAAACCAAAAACATTTTCATTATGTACACGACTTCAAATAGAATTAGAAACAATTAACTCTGTTTCTATTTCTAATCCTAAATCTGTAAACTATCGACCGTTGTTATGTTTCTAGGTGCATTACAATTGGAAACAATTAACTTTGTAAGAAACAAAAAATATGCAACTTAATTCACAAATAGAAGCAAGTATAGAAGTGTGGTAATCGCTGAGATCTTAAAAAATAAATTAAACCAAAAACATTTCCATTGTGTACACAACTTCAAATAAAATTGAAAGGAAATGAGCGATTACCATAGACAATTATTTGCTAACCTAGAAAAAAAATAGAATCTGCAAACATTGACAAAATTGGATTTGGATTCCTAGTTCTGAAGCAACTCAAAAAATTATTTCATAGATAATTAATTCACAAATAGGAAATATTTCGCAAGTACTAAATATCAAGTGCGTAAACAAGATTTTGATTGATACAATAATTACATCGAAAGCGCAAGTATTTCGCAAGGGATATGAATGTGGTAACAAAGTTATATTTACTAAGTAAAATTCATCCAACACAACTTATACCAAAACCGCATTATAAACCAACAATTATCGGAACCCTAAACATTACACATTAGAATTAGAAATGAACCAATTGAATTTGAGCACAAAGTTTGGGGTTCAAATGGTCAGACCCAAATTACTTTACACCCATCATTATATTCACAATACACATTACGATCACACAAAAAAGGATCCACCAATTTACTGTCCAACCAAAATTATATTCACAATACACATTGTGAACCCAAACAATAAGGACCCCTTAAAGTTTTACAACCATCCAGGATTGCAAAAATTAATTGTTTCAATTTCAAATCAATTTCAAATCAATTTCAATTTCAAAAATTAATTGTTTCAATTTGAAATTAATGGTCCTTTATGCAAGCTAGGAAAAACATCTGAAACGGTGGAGAAGATAATCACACATACAAGAATGATATGAATGAGTAATATCAATTATTAATCAATTATGGCAAATAACAATCATAATGTACCAGTTCTGCATTCTTCACGTTATCCAAAATATGACATGGTGCAATTATTTTATAATAAGTTAAAATCTCATGAGGAGTCAGTGTCGATTTCTCAAGTTTCTTCTTCCTACCAATGGCAATGCAACTCATCATCTTTTGGATGGCTTGGGATTTGAAGAAATATTTGCCTTGCCGCTCTCCTTTTTTACTCTGATTCAGCTTCTCAGCAAACACATTGATTACCTGTTTCAATCTGAGAGTGGGATGTTTACCAAAAAATTAAATTAACAAACAAGGCACGACCCTAATCAATAACAACCAGTTTGAACAAGGTTTGAGAGTATGTTATCAATAAACTAACGGGTAATATTATGAAGAAACTTCAAGTATTATCATTAAAGCAAAAAAGGTTTAAGGGATGTGTTTCAGAAGAAGAAATTTCTCAAAATGGACGACTGTGATGGGATGGAACCTCAATTTGCCCCTCCCCTAATGAAATTATCAAATAATTTTTTTATTACCCCAAACCCAACATAATATTCTAGAATAGAATAAAGAAATAGAATGAATAAATAATGAATTATCGTTGGGGAATTGGTGGGTTTCAGGTGTGTGCAAAATATGTGGTTAAAAATAAAACCATAACGACACTTTAGGTTTTACCATTCTGTAAGCGCACATAACAATTGTATATAGTTTTGCTTAAGTAGGGGAATATCGATCCCATAGATACGAGGATTATTCACTTTAATAGTTTAAAAACACTAAATTATAGTTTTCTGAAAATAGTTTGATTTTGTGAATTATCTAA
Organism: Cornus suecica; assembly: GCA_963922005.1. Classification (NCBI taxonomy): domain Eukaryota; kingdom Viridiplantae; phylum Streptophyta; class Magnoliopsida; order Cornales; family Cornaceae; genus Cornus; species Cornus suecica. The sequence continues at coordinate 22,744,817 of OY998247.1, forward strand.
TAATAATGAAAATAAAGCAGAAAAATATGATAAATAATGGTTATGATTCATAGAGAGAGAGAGAAAACTAGGGTTTCCTCACTCCACCACTAACCGCATAACATAGTCCAAATTCTATTTCAATTGCATGAGGGCGATCCATTGACTGTGAATTAGGTCACACCGTGCCAGCAGTATGACCCCAAAAAGGATTACTCTAAACAAGATCGCGATAACCCATGTCAAGACTAAACTGATTAGTGCAAGCCAACTACTAATAGAAAGTAAATTAAAGCAGTAAATCAAACTAAAGCATGTCTATATCAGTTTGTCAAGGCATGGCCTGTGTCAACCTAGGGTTTCGAGTTTTATGACAACCATTGTGTAGAAAATCACATATTAAGCATTTGAGTTCTAGGTCATAGTGAATAATTGTGATTGTGTAAGATAAATATATTCGAAAAGTCTAAGCCAAGAATCAATTCAAATATATAAACTTGTATCACGAATAAAAATGGTCTCTCATGTAACACAATAATCTCAGTATAGTCACAGTTTCCCCTCTCTACAATTGAATATAAAATCAGAACTACATTACTTGGCTAGGGTTTTGCGAGAAAACCCTAGATACCGAATTAGTTGATCATAGCTGAGAAAATCTGCATTGTCGGTGTAGAAACACTCTCCATGGCCTTCTTCTCTGGATTTCTAGGTCTTCAATGGTAGTTCTCTTCAATGGAAGAACTCTATGAATGAACGTGCATGAACCAGCCTTCAAAAACTATATTAAAACTAGAACTAAAAACAGATTTCTTTAAGCTAAACCTAACCTTCTAGTATTTATAGACAAGTAAGGGAAACCCTAATGGTTGCCATTTTCTGTAATTTCATAATACATCAATAATATCTCTAAAATCATATGTAAATATGTGTATAAGCCTGTATTTAGAGGTCTGGAATCACCAATCACTTGAAATATCGAAGTAGGGACAAAACTAGAAAATTCTGAAACAACTCTGAAACAACTTCAGTATGACGAGGGATCACGTGACCACAAAGTGGGACCTACGCTTGGGCGTAGGTATAGGGCATAGGGCTAAGCTCCTGACCTACGCTTGGGCGTAGGTTCGAAAACCACATCGTAGCTTAGGAGCGTAGGTTGGGTCCAATCTGCCCCTTTTTCTCTTTGACGACGTAGGGTATAATGCATTTTTGCTGTAAAAACTCGTCTTTTCATATTTGAGCTAGACCGGTCGCCTTTGACTCCCGATACTTTTCGGCGAAGTAATAATGTCTGAAAATGACATTTTTGCCCTTCGATGCAATTACGATGTCAGGAAATGACCATTTTGCCCTCTGTAGCTCTTCTTTGCTATAGTGCACCTCTTGATTCCTTTCTCGAGATAGAAATGAATACGAACTCAGTTAATTCATCGAGATTAGCTTTATTTCTTTATTAAGCTCCTGAAACATGCTTACACACACAAACGAGATAAAAATACCAAGTAACAGAATGTAAAGACATAACAAACGCAAGATAGGGGTGAAAAATGACCAATATTGAGCACCTATCACACCCCCAAAATTACATATTACTAGTCCCTTAACAATAAATTCAGAGAAAACTATCTCTGATGATTCTTATTCTAACTAATCTATATTAATTTAACCTAATACCTTGCTTTCGTGAATGTCAACGATTACATTTAGCACGTGTAAAAATCCTTTTAAACCCCTAGGTTACCCTTAGTGGACGAGTGAAGTCTCTTGAAGGTTTCCAGTGATGGTACCTACAAACATCTCAATTCTTTTGTAATTACGCATTCATAAGCTCACATACACAATTCAAGTAAGCTATGATACAACGCACAAGATAATATGAATGCAAATATTCCCACTCACTACCAAACAATAATTATATCAAGCTTCGTGTTATGAATGGTCCCCACTTAAGTGAATGATTTTGCTACTTTCTACTTAAAATCTAGACAACCTTCCGTGATTTTATGAACATTCAACGACAATATTTCAGTTTCTTTTCTCCTACTTCATTGATCAAACTTTGCCATTTTTCATTAAAACGTAACTTTTCAACTTTCCACTTTTCATCCCTTTCTGTCTTTCTAAGCTCCGGACTTTCTAGGCAGGATTTTTAGTCCCAAGCAACTGAGCCCGAGCATCTTCCATGGGATTTATACTCATCAGCCTTCTCCCCTTTAAACGTGAACAGTGATATTGGTGATACTGAAGTCCGGTTACTCAGATAAAAGAACTGTTTTTTGCATTTTATTTTCTCAAAACAAATTTCAATTTTCTCCATTTCAACCAAAACAACTCCCCATCTCCCCTTTTATTGCAGCAAAATTATTTTTCAACTAAATAGTAAAAAATAAACCTATTTCTCATAGTGAATGTGTGATTGTGCTTATAGGTCAAAGTCGTCCTTCCACATACTATTCATGTATCGTATACACAAATTTAATCAACTGTAAATGTCAAACATTCATGCGTAAAAACAAAGAATTGTTCCAAAAAAAAAAATTTATTTTTTCTCAAAAATCTTTATTCCTTATAATACTATACCCTTACCCCCAAACTTTTAAATCAAACAATGTCCTCATGGTCAAAAATAAAATAGGAGAACAAATACATTTACCCTTAAAGCTCAATTCTGGATTTCAAAGCAAAACACAAATCCTCTACCCCAAACTTGAATTTGATCACCTGGAGATATCATCAACAAAACACACATACCCAATCATAGCAATGGAAAAGAAATTTCATCATAAACATCCAGAAATCGACACATGTTTTCAAGGAATCAAAGATTATCTTTTTTTATTATAGAATTTTTCTTTTTTTTTATGACAAAAATATTAATAAAAAAAAAATCTAATTTGGCCTTGAGGGCCTACAATCCTAAAATAAAATAAAATAATAAAAAAATAAAAGAAACAAAGATGTGGCCTTAAGGGTCTACCGTCTCTACAAATAAAATGACCTAAAAATCCTTAACCTAAATTCTAATCCGCTACTTCTTCTTCATCACTCGACACGACACTCTTCAACCATATCCGGCAATTTGCAGTCTCTTTCAATTTTTCTAAATCTTCCTCCGGATATATTTTCATGAATATCCAACGCATCTCATCCAATTCCTTCATTTTATCACCCAACTGCTCAGCAATAATTTTTTATATTAAAAATGGTTATGGAAGATAATAGTCACATTTATCGGCCCCCGCCCATTCTCGACTCACAATTTCTCGAGCATACAACATCTCAGCCATAATCAATGTTGGAACACACACTTCATACCCATGAGTTAGGGCATACAAAGTTTGAAGCATAGTGTGATCTCTTGCACTTGTTCGATTATTAGGCCAAAGTTGAGTTGCAACAACACAATCCAAATAAAGTAGATCCGACTTTATCCACCAATTATCACACGTTTTATCCTTTGGATCTAAAACTACACACAATTCCCAAACCATCTCTTCATCCTTATGTAGCCATACTACCGGATGCTCCTTCAATATTCCTTGTAAGTTTGCCGGAGTACCGATTGGTATATTCCATGCATTGACAATACTTCTTCTTCCGACCACAATAGGAGCACTCCACTGAGTCACTTTAGCCCTTATCACCTCAAATCTTAGCGGTCCCAAAACTATCATATTTTCATAGAATTTTTGGACCAAGCCCGGATACACCTTTTTGCCCGCTGGTTTTTCTAGATTGTTCAATCCTTGTTCCCTAAGGATTTTCCGTCTGGGTGCAACTAAAACTCAATTCATCCTCTCCGAATGAAATATCTCCTCAAATTACAACTGACATTGCAAAAACAATTTTGGTGTGGTTCGGCTTCCTTTTCTACTCGTAGCTTCGTTATTTGTGCTCTTCATGACCACATATGGTATCGTCTTTTCTATAAATTCCTCCGGGTCAGAATAATCTTCATTAACATTATCCATACTAATCCTCCTCAAAATAGAAAGAATAAAAGAAGAAGAATACCCAATCTAATGCTCACTCTTTGAGAATTATGAATTGTGTCTAACCTATGGATGTATTTATAGATTAATAGAGCAGAATTAGAAGAGAAAAAGGATTTAAAACCCTTAATTAACTAGGAAAAGAAAAGCAATAACTAATCCAACTTATATTTGTAGTCTCCTTATCAGATTAGTGTTACTCTAAAAATTATACACAAATTCATAAACATAACTTAAACAAATCTAACTACAAGTATAAGTACAAATCAGGCCAAAACATCCCAAAAAGGGAAGAATTTTTCAATTTTTCTGGCCCAACCACGAACTACCCTACGCTTGGGCGTAGAGTAGGGCTAAATTTTTTATTTTTTTTAAAATCATGGCACGCTTTCTAATAACCAACGCACCCTCAAACTTAAACGCACATATGCCCTTATAGTGCGAAAATAAAATCACATATACTCAATGTAATAAACAAAGTAAGGCACATATATCAGTAAAAGAGGGTAAAAAACTATCATTTTATATAAAAGCAAAAATATTATAAACAGTTAGAGATGATCATTAAAGTGGTCACAAAAGATCGAACATTGACTCTCCGCTTTATGATTAATCTCTAATGTGGACAGCTAAAACAAGAAAATCTAAAAACAAAATAAAATAAACTAAACTAAACTACAACTATATAGTATCATCCGGAGGTGGCTGTGGTGGTGGAACTGTCACTCCCATATGTCGCATCGTAATATCCCATCGATCCATCATCTCAAGGTGCTCACGTTGTCGGGCATGCCTCTCCTCTGTAAATGCGCGCTCCAATCCCTCAATACGTCCAATCAACTAGTCGTACTGAATCTGAGTCATCATAACAGCACCCCCAGCCAGGGCATGTGGCACATCACCTCCTAAAGTAGCCTCCTCAGCCTATGGCACCTCTACCTCAGGCATCTAATCCTCAGCCTGTGGCACCTCCACATCATCCTCCTGTGCACCCGACAGTAAAACTCCTCTGAATCTGCGCCTGTAACAACCCGCTCCAACACTTGGTATAATATTGTCCGCTTTGGGCCCAGCCCGCACGGTGTTGCTCTTGGGCTCCTCCCAAAAGGCCCGTGGGTAACACAAGTGTGGGTGCATGCACAAGCCCGTGGGTAACACCAGCGAGGACGCTGGGTCCCAAGAGGGGGTGATTGTGATGTCCCACATCGCCCGAGTAGAGGTCTGGGGATGTACTTATATGTGCAGTGTTGTCTCCAATTGGTATGAGGCCTTTTGGGAGGAGCCCAAGAGTAAAACCGTGCGGGCTGGGCCCAAAGCGGACAATATTATACCAAGTGTTGGAGTGGGGTGTTACAATTGGTATCAGAGCCAGAGCCCGGCCGGAATTAAGTGTGGGTGCATGCACAAGCCCGTGGGTAACACCAGCGAGGACGCTGGGTCCCAAGAGGGGGTGATTGTGATGTCCCACATCGCCCGGGTAGAGGTCTGGGGATGTGCTTATATGTGCAGTGTTGTCTCCAATTGGTATGAGGCCTTTTGGGAGGAGCCCAAGAACAAAACCGTGCGGGCTGGGCCCAAAGCGGACAATATTATACCAAGTGTTGGAGCGGGTTGTTACAATTGGTATCAGAGCCAGAGCCCGGCCGGAATTAAGTGTGGGTGGATGCACAAGCCCGTGGGTAACACCAGCGAGGACGCTGGGTCCCAAGAGGGGGTGATTGTGATGTCCCACATCGCCCGGGTAGAGGTCTGGGGATGTACTTATATGTGCAGTGTTGTCTCCAATTGGTATGAGGCCTTTTGGGATGAGCCCAAGAACAAAACCGTGCGGGTTGGGCCCAGAGCGGACAATATTATACCAAGTGTTGGAGCGGGGTGTTACAGCGCCGATGAGCATATGTCGCTAGACCCTTCTTGATCCACCCCTTGTTCCACGCTCCCTTGCCATACGCAACTAGCGGTGCAAACTTATCCTCAACATCCATCTGTAATCCATGATCAAATATCAACTTCATCACAAAGCAGGGAAGAACCATCTGGAACTTGGCAGTCCCGACCTTGTTCTCCCAGTGCAAGTGAATATAATACCAGAATAAAGTCTGCCAAAGGGCGTGTGGAATAGAATACCAGTGACCAAACTATAAAGCATAGTGCAACACCGAAAATGGCCGGTGGCACATAGTCTGATGGCTATGTGGTAACACATTGAACTGGACTATCACATCCCAGAGCCACAACATCGGATGATAGTTGTACTTCTTGGTCCCATTACGCCTACTATCGGCCCACTACCCTTCAGTCTACAATCTCACCATATCATAAAGTGGCGAAAGTGGGTCTGGCATAGGTGGGAACCTCTCCTCTAGCTCTGCAGGGCACTCATGTGGAATACCCCATGCAGCAGCAATACTCTCGGGAATAACCTCAAACTCCCGCCCCTACACCACTATCACGAGTCGAGTCCCTCTGATGTAATGCCTCATATGAAGCTAAAACTAGCTAATAATGTCAGCGCAAATGTGTGGTGTAGCTGACGTTAGGATCGGTAATAATCTGCGCTCCCTTAGTATGCCAATGGTCCAATGTGGAATTGGCTCTATCCGTTCAAGTGGCATAATAGCAAAAGTGCACTCTTGTCGGAACCCCTTCTTAAAGCCTGGGTCATTAGCGTCTCCTTGGAGACTGTGGAATGCTTCCATCTGTAAGAAACAAGGTCACCCTCATCACCATCAACTGCCAGTTTAGGATATGGCACCTCGCCGCGCTCAGCATCCTCTAACTCTGCCTGCCTATCCTCACTATCACCACTATCGGAAGTCTGCTCATCGGAAGTCTCTGACTCATGTTGTAGTGGTAATGGCTCGGGGACTGGAGACTGTGCCCAGGGTCGTTATGGTGCCCTCGGTGCAGTAGGTGGAACTGTCATTCAGCCATATCACAAATCTAACTCAATGCCCTCCATCGGTGCAATCGGCCTCTCAACTTCCTCATCGGACGAATTCGGCGCAACATACACCGGTCTCAGTGCCCGGGTACTATGGTGTACATGCCGCATACTCTCTAGGGGCGGTGAACGTGATCTGTTTCTCTGCACTGCCATCCCCGACGTAGATGCTCCCTCAGCAGCCTTCCTCCCTCCTTTTACACGAGCCATTGCTACAAAATTTGGAGTTTTACAAAAATAAGTGAAAACTATTCGGACACCGAATCAAACTCAAAACTATATCTAAAGTATTATAATATGACGATTAAACAAGACCTCATCTTAGAAATTAGATATTCAAGCCGTATCTGAAGCCGAAAACCCAAAACGGATTAAAACACGATTTCGATCGATCTCGTTTATCAATACTAGATTAGAATAGTTATATTAAGTAATCGAAACCAAAAGAATGGATCAAAACTTACTAAATCGCAAGAAACGGAAAATTCCCCAAAATTGGATTCTGTAGACTTTTCGAGTTCTTCACGTGAATCCGTACACACTGCGCACTAATCTAATGATCCGCCACTTGGGAATGATAAGAAATATCAATATTCGGCTTTAGGAACAAACGGGAGTCGATTTGGTGGAGAGGAGAGGGAGAAAATTGAATTTTAAAATGAAAAGCCGCGGTACTGTATATATACAGTCTTGTGACCTATGCTTGGGCGTAGGTGCCGAAGATGAATTTTTAGCTTCGGCCATTTTTTTGCTCGTTCTCTATTCTTGAATACTCGAACCTCCCCTATACACACCTATTGACTTCATTGACTTCGATTCGTCAAAATTTAGCGCTTTGTGGACAAAAATACCCCTCCGAATGATGGTAACTATTTCAAACTCGATCTTAAAATTTTATAAAAACCGAATTAAACTATTATTTGACAACTACAAACTAAGATCAAAAGTTACTCTTTATCACTTAGTACCAATGTTTAACGTCGTTGGCTCAACGCTTCCGCCTCTCAGTACTGTGGATCAAAATTATCCGGCTCCGGTGCCAGTTCTATTAAATCAACTGTCTCAACAACACTCTCTGTCGGCTCAACTTTGATAGAATGCTTCAAACGCTGACCATTCACAACAAATTGCTTTCTGTTGTCAGGGTCGTCAAGTTCTACCGCTCCATGGGGGTAAACCTTAGTAATTCTGTACGGCCTGTCCCATCTTGAATTGAACAACCACACTTTTTGGCTGACCTCAAAGCTTTTCTTTCTGATATGTCTGTCATGGAATGCTTTGGTTCGGGCTTTATATATTATAGAATTTTCATATACGTTGTTCCTCAACTCCTCAAGCTCTGCGAGTTGGAGTTTCCTCTGAGCACCCAATCTTTTTATATCAAAATTCAATCTTCTGATCGCCCAATATGCTCTGTGCTCGAGTTCCACAGGGAGATGAAACGCCTTACCGTAGACCAATCTGTATGGTGACATACCAATCGGTGTCTTATAAGCGGTCTTGTATGCCCACGGTGCATCATTTAACCTTCTCAGTCAATTCTTCAAATCAGGATCCACCGTCTTTTCAATAATGTTCTTGATCTCCCTGTTCGAAACCTCCACTTGACAACTCGTCTGTGGGTGATATGGCATTCCAATTCAATGAATGACACCATACTTCTTGCGGAAGGTCGGAAGAAACTGGTTGTCAAAGTGGCTGTCGCTGTCACTAATCAACACTCGTGTCATACAAAATCTAAAAAATATATTTGATTTTACAAACTCCTCAACCACAATGTGAATCGCATGCGACGTGGCAACAACCTCTACCCATTTAGAAATGTAATCAACTTCCACTAATATGTACTGTTTATCGCTGACCTTTGGAAATGGTCCCATGAAGTCAAACCCAAGACGTCAAACAACTTAACCACCAAAATAGGATTCAGTGGCATCATGTCTCGTCGAGATATGGATCCCAACTTCTGACATCTTAGACAAGATTTTCAAAACTCAAACGCATCCTTGAATATGGTGGGCCAATAAAAACCGCTATGTAGGACTTTGTGAGTTGTCTTCTGAGCACTAAAATACTATCCACACTCTAGCGTATGACAGAATGTCAGTATGCCTTGAACTTCACTTTCTGGAACACATTTACGAATTATCTAATCCGGGCAATATTTGTACAGTCGCTGAATGTCCCAAATATAAAATTTTATTTAGCTGAAGAAACGATCCTTCTCATGCTTAGACCATCCATTAGGAATTCTACCCGTGGCTTTATAATTGACAATATATGTATACCACGGTATCTGTTCCATAACAACCATACTGAAAAGATGTTCATCCGGGAACTCATCCTTAAGAGGAGTGTTGTCCTTTGTGGACTTAACCATAATTCTTGACAAATGATCAGGTACAACATTCTCTGTACCCTTTTTATCTTTCATCTCCAAATCAAATTCTTGTAGCAATAGAATCCATCGAATCAGTCTGGGCTTGGAGTCTTTCTTGGTTAGCAAATGCCTTAGTGCGGCATGATCTGAGTACACGACCACCTTGATTCCCAACAAATATGACCTGAATTTGTCCAAGGTGAACACCACTTCCAATAACTCCTTCTCGGTAGTTGTGTAGTTCATCTGAGCTTTGTTCAAAGTTCTACTAGCGTAGTAAATCACATATGGCAACTTGTCTTTTCTCTACCCTAACACAACTCTGATTGCATAATCTGAAGTGTCACACATCTGCTCGAACGGTAGAGACCAGTCCGGTGGACAGATAATTGGGGCAGATGAGAATTAAGCAAGCAATTTCTCAAAGGCATGAAGACAATCTTCGTTAAAGACAAATACTACATCCTTAGCTAGTAAATTGCATAATTGTCGGGTGATTTTGCTAAAATCTTTGATAAACCTTCTGTAAAACCCGACATGGCCCAGAAAAGAGCTTATATGCTTCATAAATATGGGAGGAGGTAATTTTGAAATTAGCTCAACTTTTGCTTTATCGACCTCAATCCCTTGCTTTTATATAATGTGGCCAAGTACTATTACATCTGAACCATAAAATGGTTCTTCTCCCAACTAAGAATTAAATTGGTCTCCTTACACTTTTCAAGTACTAGTGTTAAATGCCTCAAAACGCCTTCAAAGGTTGCCCCAAAGACTGAGAAGGCATCCATGAACACTTCCAGAAACTTTTCTACCATATCAGAGAAGATAGACATCATATACCTCTGGAATGTCACTGCGAAAGTGGTTTTGTCCTGATCTGCAGGATCAAATGCCACTTGATTATAGCTAGAATATCCATCCAAAAAGCAGTAGTAGCTTTGTCTGGCTAATATTTCCAGGATTTGATCGATGAATGGTAATGGAAAATGATCTTTTCTGGTGTTAGAGTTGAGCTTTTTGTAGTCGATACACACACGCCACCCCGTAGTTGTGCGTTGAGGAATTAGCTCACCCTTTTCAGTGGGCACCACTATGATTCCCAACTTCTTCAGGACCACTTGAGTTGGGCTTACCCACTTACTATTAGAGATTGTGTAGATGATTCCCGCATCCAGCAACTTTACTACTTTTTTTCTTACAACCTCCATCATGTTCGGATTCAAATTCGCTGCATCTCCCTTGACGATTTCACCTCATCCTCCAAATAAATCAGATGCATGCAAATTGATGGATCAATCCCTTTCAAATCAGCCACACTCCACCCAATCGCTTCTTTATTCTTGGTCAAGACCTGCTATCAACTTTGATAAAATAATTATATAAAGAGTTTCGTTGGGTCCCAAGAAAACATACTTCAACTTCTCTGGCAACTCCTCAAGTTCCAAAACAGGCGGAGTCATAAGTGATGGAACTGGGGGAGTACTCGAGACTATTAGGAGTGGTTCCACTGGCTCTTGCTTCCAATGTTGCGCGTATAATGCAGTCTTAATTTTATCCAGCTCCTTGTTCTGCCATTCCATATACGCATCCTAATATTCGATTTCTTCATTCGACACTTCATTTTCCAGAAATTCTTCAAACTCGTCTTTCTCCAGAATTTGAGTCACAAAATCATGTATAATATCATCTAGCTCATCGCACTCATCTATCTCGAAATAGTCCATAGACTCAGGTAATTGATGTCTTCCCTCAAACACATTCATCCTGACTTTCATGTTCCCAAAGGTTAGATCCATGGCTCCGGTTTCGCAATTTATGTACGCATTTACCGTGGCTAGAAATGGTCTGGTAAGATCACTAGGATGTGTTTTTTTGAGTCTGGGACAGGTTCCATCTCCAGGATTACAAAATCAAATGGAAAGTAAAACTTGCCCACTTGAACTATGACGTCTTCCAAAATTCCTTTCGCCTGCTTGACAGATCGATCAACAAACTGCAGTCCAACCTCTATGGGACTGAGTTTTCCCAACCCTAGCTATTTATAGACTGAATAATGAAGCAAGTTAATACTCGTACCTAGATCAAAAAGGGCTCTACCAATTTCCTGGTCACCGATAACATAAAAAATAGTGGGAGCACCAGGATCTTTCCTCTTTGGTGGAGTATTGCTTAATAGCAGTGAACTCACTAGCTCAGTCAAGAGTATTTTCTTCGGATTCTTCTTTCTACTTTTCCTCTTCTGCGTACAGAAATCCTTGAAAAATTTAGCATAAGGTGGGATTTGGGCAATTACGTCTAAGAGCGGCAGATTAATCTTGACTTGTGGGAACGTATCCAACATATCAGATTCTTTCATCTTCCCATACTTAGCCAGCTCTCTAAGACGTTGAGGAAATGGCGGTGCCTCCTCGTAGTTTCCCTATCTGGCTCATCAAGCAATGTCTTGTTGACACTCTTTTCTACAGGCAGTTTATCTGTCTGAACTTCAGCCTCTCTGCTCTCAACCTCTTTCTGCTCTGTTGTTTTTCTGCTTCATTCCTTTGAGCTTGCTCAGCTTTCTTTCTTCTATGCAGCCTTTCCTTATGTTCTTCTTCCACTCTACTCTCCACTACCCTTCCACTTCTCAGAGTCATAATTGCTTGAACAGACTTGTGATTAACATTGGTCAACGATCCAAGCTCTTACACTTACTGGATATTTCGGTTAGCGATAGGCTGACTAGGCAACTGACCTGGCTCTTTAGTGTTTCTCTGATTTGCCATTTGTCCTAACTACATGGTCATTTGGGCCAGTGCTTGAGTATGAACACCGATCTGATTTTGGAGGTCCACCAAGGTCTGCTCTATCCTGTTATTTTAGAAACTGGGTGGTGGAGCTTGGTTTCTTTGAGGCTGAAGCTGGTATTGGAATGGTTGGATAACCTGGTTGTTATTGAATGGCTGAAGAGCCAGAGAATTATTAGGTGGTTGTCTGGGTTGGAAATTTGATTGAGAATTGCAAGCCAGTATGGTTGGTTGAGATTGGAATGATTGTTGGCTCTGTTGGAACCCTGGCTGCAAGGTAAATTGCTGCCTTGGTTAAAAATTGGATTGAGATTGGACCACTATCCTTGTTGAATTTTTATGGAGGATTCTCCACATTTGTTGACTTATACGATAAGAATGGATGATTTTTATTATTTGAAGAGTATGAGTTGGAGAACGGGGCATTATTGGAGTAATTCCATGTTACATTGACATCAACAGCTATTACGTCCTCACACTCATTTTAAGAATAATCTGGTTCAACCTCATAAACTTCTCTTTTGGGAGAATGACTTATTTGGGTAAGAAGTTTTTCAAATCGTTCTAACCTCTCCTCTATCAAAGCCACTGGATTTTTCATACATGATTAACTTCAAATGCTTTTTCCGATCTTCTCTCTAGTTGACCTTTAGACCTCAGATCAGATTCATCCTGAAGGGCATTTTCACTGATGTTGTCAAACATCTCTAAAAGCTCTCTTGCGGGTTTCAAGCTAAACTGACCCTGTGTAGAGGTATCTATCAGATTTTTATGCTTTTCACCTAGACCCATGTAGAAATTTCTAGCAACATCTTGATCAGAAAACCTATGGTGGGGACATTTATGCAAAATCTCATTGTACCTCTCCCACGCATCGTGCAATTGCTCTCCTGGCAACTATCTGGATCGCTTAATCACATCCTAGGCTTCTGAAGTCTTTCTTATGGGAAAATGTTTTTCTAAGAATTCTTGCTTAAGTGTTTCCCAATCAAGTTTAGTTGCTTGAGTCAATTTAATGTACCATCTTTTTGCTTTATCTTTTAAAGACCATGGGAACATACGCACTCTTAGATCATTTTTAGTTAAACCATCATACCTAACGGTTGATGCTACCTCTTAGAATTCATTGACATGCTGGTACGGATCTTCTATCCTGAGACCAGAGAATTTTGGGAGCATGTTGATCACACTCGTCTTGATCTCGAAATGCTTTGCACCTTCCTTTTCTGGAAATTCAGCATACGATTCATATGCGTCCGGTGCATAGAATCCCTTTAATGAGGTATCCGGTCCTCTCCATGGATTAACTCTTTCTTCACCCATCTCGACTTCTTCTGTTTGACGATGCTCTTCAATAGAATTTCGTAAACGCCTTAGAGTTATTCCGATCTTCGAGTCATATACAATTAACGCAGAATTTGAATTTGAACGCGTCAATCTATCGGACATAAAGTAATTTTTGTTTTTTTCGAAAACTAAACTATGAACAAAAATCAAAGCTAAAAATTAAATGCAAAAACCAAGCAAAATTGAAACTCACAAAGGGTCCAGACGCAACATCAGCAACTTTGTAATTTCCTTTCACGTTCTTCAATTGTACCTGAAAATCACACAAAAATTCAACTTTAGCTTTAATCTACAATAACGCAATGCAAATAAACTACTAAATCTATTGAACAATGCCAAGTGCCCTGCAACGGCACCAAAAACTTTGTGGGCGTTAGGTGTGTGCAAAATATGTGGATAAAAATGACACCTTAATGACACTTTAGGTTTTACCCTTTTGCAAGCGCACAAATCAATTGTATATAGTTTTGCTTAAGTAGGGGAATATCGATCCCACAAAGACAAGGATTGTTCAATTTAATAGTTTAAAAACATTGAATTTTAGTTTTCTGAAAATAGTTTGATTTTGTGAATTATCTAATAATAATGAAAATAAAGCATAAAACAATGATAAATAATGGTTGTGATTGAGAGAGATAGAAAACTAGGGTTTCCTCACTCCACCACTAACCGCATAACATAGTCCAAATTCTATTTCAATTGCATGAGGGTAATCCATTGACTGTGAATCAAGTCGCACTGTGCCAGCAATTTGACCCCAAAAAGGATTACTCTAAACCGGATCGCGACAACCCATCTCAAGACTAAACTGATTAGTGCATGCCAACTACTAACAAAAAGTAAATTAAAGCGGTAAATTAAACCAGTAAATTAAACCAGTAAATTAAAGTAGTAAATTAAACTAAAGCATGTCTATATTAGTTTGTCAGGGCATGGCCTGTGTCAACCTAGGGTTTCGAGTTTTATGACTACCATTGTGTAGAAAATCACAAATTAAGCATCCGAGTTCCAACCGATAGTGAATAATTGTGATTGTGTAAGATAAATATATTTGAAAAGTCTAAGACAAGAATCAATTCAAATATATAAACCTGTATCACGAATCTCATCTAACACAATTATCTCAGTATAGTCACAGTTTCCCTTTTCTACAATTGAATATAAAATCAGAGCTACATTACTTGGCTTGGGTTTTGTGAGAAAACCCTAGATACCGAATTAGTTGATAATGGCTGAGAGAATCTGCATTGTCGATCTAGAAACACTCTCCATGGACTTCTTCTCCAGATCTCTAGGTCTTCAATGGTAGTTCTCTTCAATGGAAGAACTCGATGAATGAACGTGCATGAACCAGCCTCCAAAAACAATATTAAAACTAGAACTAAAAAATGAACTCTTTAAACTAAACCTAACCCTCTAGTATTTATAAACAAGTGAGGGAAACCCTAATGGTTGCCCTTTTCTGTAATTTCATAATACATCAATAATATCTATAAATTCATATGTAAATATGTGTATAAGCCTATATGTAGAGGTCTGGAATCACCGATCACTTGAAATATCGAAGGTTGGACAAAACAAGAGAATTTTGAAACAACTCCGAAACAACTTTAGCATGTCGAGGGATCACGTGACCACAAGGTGGGACCTACGCTTGGGTGTAGGTATAAGGCATAGGGCTATGCTCCCGACCTACTCTTGGGCGTAGGTCTAGGGCGTAGGGTCCAAAACCACAGCGTAGCTTAGGAGTGTAGGTTGGGTCCAATTTGCCCCTTTTTCTCTCTGACGACGTAGGGTATAATGTTTTTTGTTGTAAAAACTCGTCTTTTCATATTTGAGCTAGACTTGTCACCTTTGACTTCCGATGCTTTTCGGTGAAATAATAATGTCTAAAAATGACAATTTTGCCCTTCGGTGGAATAATGATGTCGAGAAATAACTATTTTACCCTTCGGTAGCTCTTCTTCGCTCTGGGGCACCTCTTGATTCCTTTCTTGAGATAGAAATGAACACGAACTCAGTTAATTCACCGAGATTAGCTATGTTTCTTCATTAAGCTCCTGAAACATGCTTACACACACAAACGAGATAAAAATACCAAGTAACGGAATGTAAAGACATAACAAACGCAAGATAGGGGCGAAAAATGACTAATATTGAGCACCTATTAGAAATGTACAAGGAATGTACAAGTTCACTTACAGGGTCACTATCCCACTACTTATCAAAGAGAGACATAAGCAAATTGGTGTCCATACTTCACCAAAACCTCGCTTATATAATCAACAAATAATTGGATTAATAGTTAGGAAGAAAGTAGTTTTTAGCATGTAGTAAAATAAACAAAAATTGTTACCATTTTGCTTACACACCTTGCATCGCCATCTTGCATCGAGCCTTCATAGCCGCAGGAGTAGCTTCACCATACACCTTTTCATATTCCTCTTGGATGGAATTTCCAATATGTTCTTTCTCCAGACCATACACTATGCTACCAAGTCGAACAGAACGACGATCTTCATCAGAGCCGGTGTCCTCCTCTAAGGATTTCTCTACTCAGTTATCCATTAACTGATTGAAATTGTCGTGCCCAATTTCACATATACTAGTAGAAGCAAGGCGGAGATCAGTGTCATCGTTATCCACCAGAACATCGATGAGGATTTGGTGTCGTCAAATTGTTCATCTTCTACTTCAGCAACTCCTGTAATGCCCCGTGTTTTCCTTTCTCTTTTTTGGAATTATTTTCCAAGTGTTAACATTTTGGGACATCACTTATTCATGACGTCTTGTGTATTCTCGGTATGTGTAAATTTTTCACATTTGAGTTTTGGACTTAGCGGGACGACTTCGTGGTATTTTGTTTCTGGATTCGTGGATTTGTGTTTCGTTGACAACTACATCGGTTCGTCGTAACATTTTCTCGTTAATGCTTCGGCGATCGTATTCCGTGCTTAGACGTATTATTTAGTTTATTGTAGACCTTTCGATGTATCACTTATGTGATTATGTGTTTATATTTGTTTTTGGAACTTTTGGGAATGAGGGGTATTGTCAGTATTTCACTTATGTGTGAGTTGTTGAGGAAGTATGGGAGTCTTCCTATATGTTTTGGAGTGTTTGGATGTGTCCCGGATTATTTCAGAGTTTTTCGGTGTCATCTTGGGGCCTTGGAGCCTTTTCTTGCACTTTGCAGTTTTAGGGTTACCGAGTACTCGGTAACTTTTCATACCGACTACTCAACTACTGTTCATACCAAGTACTCGAGGTACAACCCGGTAGATTTCATAGATTGCCTCCTATATAAGGAAATCTTGACCTAAATCATTCCAATTTTTCTCATTTCTTCTCCAAACTCAGCCTACTCTCTCTCATTTGGTTTTTCTCTCTATCTTTGCCTATATCATCTATTTTGGCTTGAATTTTGGTCACGGTTTCAACATGGAACTTGATTGATGTAGTCTTGCCTTCGGTTTGAGTCGTGGATTGGTAAGTGGTTTTCTCTTTTTGTGAGTTATTTATCCCAATCCCTAATTTTAGGTTTTCTAGTCAAACCATATGTTGATTCTTGTTTTCCTCGTGGTTTGAGTCTCGATTCATTCTTAGGAGTTTATGGCAAAGCTTTTCACCGATTGGTTTCGGCGGTTTTGGCTTCGGGTAAAAGCTAGGGTTTTCATAGGCCTTGTTTGGTGATTAGCTTGTTCTTTATTTGAGGTAGGGGAAAATATCTCTAATCTCTCATTCTTTGATTCTTGAGTGTCCGATTTCATTTCCAGACTTTATGTGCTATAATCCATGTTTATATCATCCTTGAAATAGGTATATGATGCATGCTAGATGGCTTATGAGTTGTGGAGTTTTGAGATGGAAATATACTTGTATACATATATATGTGAATATGAGTATTGAGGTGTATATGTATAAGTGTAAGAATACATATATGGTTTCGGGTGTTAGTAGTGTAACCTCGATAGCGTAAGTAGGCTAGCTACCTTGGTTAGTGATTTAGGATGCGGACGTAGATGATTAGTGGATTATGGGATTATGAAATTAGAGCGTATTCTAGTTCCCCATCCTTGTTAATCTTGAAGTTGCTATATTGAACATTAAACTTATGCATGAAAATGAGTTAATGTGTTGATTGAATACTTTAATTGAGATAAAAGCATGTTAAATGAAAGGTAAAGTTATCTTTGTGAATTAAAGGGTAACTTGATGATTTGGAACATTATTTGTGCATAATAATGTATTCTTTTGAGATAAATGCTTTAATTGAGATAAAAGCATGTTAAGTGAATGAAAAAGTTATCTTTGTGTATAAAATGATAACTTGATGATTTGGGATTATGAAAATGCATGAGAAAGCATACTTATTGATTTTTGCTTTAAATGAAATTTAAAGGCATGTTGAATGATGAAAAGCATTCGTGTTGACATTTTGGGAATATTGGTTATATATATGATGTGATACATATTTATGTTGATGCATGGGTCAATGAGGACATAATGCATGGGTTCACCTTTTGTATTGATAATTCAATTGATGTTGGTCTTCGTTCGTTGTGAAATTTTGCGTGAGTAGACTTGTTCAGGATCGTCGTAACAACTGGCCAGGGGGTGCTTCTTGCTCCTACGGAGCTAATCTTCCAAGAAACGCAGATGGTAGGGGTAGGACTTGTCCAAATCCTATGTGCACGACCGCGTTATATTTGACGTCTTCCTTGTTAAAAGTGTAAGTGTCAAAAGCACTTGGGAAGAATAGTACGATGAATCTACCTTCATTCATAAGAAATAAAAATGAAGTGTTAGAGAGTGATCCATTGACCTTTGGAATTAGGGTGTGTGTGGTCGCGTGTGTTGCATTATGTGATTTATGTTGGCATGTGGAGCATGTTTAAATGTCGATTTTACAATATATAATTCACATGTTATTAAAATGCTAAAATGAAATGGAAGGATGTAATAACATAATATACATGCCTTGTTTAAAGTATAATGTGCAATGAATAATTCTACTTGTTGTTATGTGCTTGTACGTCCTTAGGTGGGGTTATGAGTTGGGTTTTTATGGCTTTCTTGTGATAAGTAAAGTCGTTAGTGAGTTATAGGGTCGATTGTGAAATGAGACCTTAGAGAAGCGAGTGATAGCGTTGTGACCTTGGTTGGTAGTAGGGTATTGACCACTTGATGTTCTTGCACTTTTGAGACGTGTACGATCCTTGATTTCGGTTTCATTTCAGAGCTTTTCGGGTTCATTCCTTGACTTTGCATTATAGGCGCCACCGAGTACTCGGTGATGATTCTACTGAGTACTCGGTGAGTGCATAAGTCCGCGCATTTGTGCGAGAGGCCTTAAATCCACCCAATAGTTTTGAGAGTTTTGGATGTAAAATGTCTACCGAGTACTCGATGGGTATAATACCGAGTACTCGGTGAAAACTGATTTTGTGTACCCTTATTAGCTTATTTCTGTTCTCTTCCTTGTGTTTTACCACTTCTCTTACTATACTTAAGGCATTGATTAGTAGTCTTTAGGGATGAGTTTTGTTAGGTTGAAGGATCGGCTTAGATTCGCCTTTCTTGAGTGTTGGTCGTGGCGTGATCTCGAGCCACTCCTTTTTGTGTCATCATTTGACCCGTGGGGTTGGATACTGATGTTGGGTTCCGTGGTTTTAGCGTGTTTCATGTTATTTCTTCGTCCTCATGGGACGTCATAGGAATCCTAGAGTTGGGATTGTTCGATTAACTTGAGAGTGTTTTTCTCTCGGTATATGTATCTCATACTTTTTTTCATTTTGAGTTTTGGTTAAGATGTGTGTGTCTTAGTGCACATACATATTGGTGGTTTTCCTCGTCACGGGTGGATGTCCCACCATGTTGATGAGATGTTCCGATTATTCTTTTGGTTAGCATTGGAGTTTTATCCCTCGATTGATGTCATGGTCTTGTGTGGCCATTCTTGAGGGTAGTGTTCACGTACCCTTCGTGGTTGAGTAACTATCCTTCCTTGTTCATAGTGAGGACGTTAGTGATGGAATTGATCTCCTTGAGGATAGTATCATGAGATTGATGTAGTGGCATATCTAGTGCTATTGAGGTGAGTGTGGTTCGCCTTTGTGAAAAGATTGAGGTGTCGTATGCGTATTGTGTATATATGCATTGACGATGATTATGTGGGTACATAAGGACTTGAGAGTTTCCTTAGTATTTGTTATGGATGTTCCTTCTTATGGGCATCGTGGTGATTTTAGTTCCTTTGGAGCCTATGGCTATGATTGTGACCACTAGAGTGATTAAATATGTTACGTTCGTGTATTGTGTACTTGGAGTACGGTTATGTGAGTAGTGTAGACTACTAGAGTTGGATTGGCGGGTACTAGTTTTAGTATTCTCCTTTGAGGTTAGAACTACATGACTTGTACTTATTTGTTGTATCTCTATAGGTGTACGTGTGCCATATGATATTATATTATGGATTCCTTATGTGCTAGTTGCCTTGATGATGCATGGTAGGGGGCTAGAGGGATTTGTTTTAGGGGTCTCGTATTGGTGTGATTGCCATGTGGGACGATTAACCGACTTAGGGTAGATGCATGTACACGGGTTGGTTCACACTAGTTGTGGACGGTCGGAGGATGTGATGATTTTGATTTCCTTTCTTCTACGAGGCTTAATGAGCTCACCCCGACGTTGGTTTGCCCTGGTGGTTTACACCAGTTTGCAGGTGATGTTTTGGCTAAGTATCAGGTTTTCTTGCAGGATGGCTCGTGGCACAGATGTTGTTGCGGGTTTTGGGACGTTTGTACTTAGTGTTGTTCCAGTTTAGTTTTCCTTTACTTGTCCCCTATATTGGGAATGTTGTTGTACTTATTCGGAGCCAGTCTATTGACATATCCCTTTCTTGTATTTGGTATCGTTGCATCTTTGTAGAGATGTATTCTTTCGGCACCTCGATGTGCCTTGTGTATCATTTGGTATAGCTTCCGCTTTGTTGTGTATGGAATTATTATTGTTAATAATATTCCATTCGGTTTATGGTATTGATATTCTTAGTTTGTCGCTCATTTTATAGATCACGACCCCGGATTCCTCGGATGTCCTGGTTCGGGAGTCTTTGGAAATTTGGGGCGTGACAGTTTGGTATCAAAGAATTTTGTTGAGTTTCTATCATTCAATTAGGCATGAAATATATTATTTTATTTGTCATTCCATGTATTTCTTTTTTATGGTTGACTTTAGTGGTCGCTTGACTGACGTCACCCCTTGGGAATTCGCTGATTCTCTGGGTTGGAGTTTCGGGAATTTTAGAGGCGTGACAACTCCAATAATGATAAATTTCCTCCTTCTACTGTTGCACCTTCATCTTCTACATTTCCTTCACATATTCCTCCAACACGTTTTTCTAACCCATCAGCATCATCATTCTTTTCGAGAATGGAGTTTTATATTCCTTCCCCAAAACATTCAAACCCCGGGGCTACATCTGAATCTTCATGTGGAGGTGTGTGTTTTCCCCCCGTTTCCTCTTCTTCTGCTCCTTTGCTTTCTTCATCCTCTTCTTGTTCACTTACCTTATCTTCAGCTTTTGCCACTGCCCCGGCCTCTCATTTTTCTAAATTTCCTTGTTTTGCTCATTCGTCTCCCTGTTCTACTTCATCTTATTCTTTTTCTTTATTTTTTTCAGAATTGGAATCAGATTCAGAATAGGAATCTTTATACTCTTCCTCTTCTTCTGTTTCTGAATCGTCCAACTTTAGTTCGAGTTTTTCAATTACTTCTCCATCAACCTTGCCCCTGCACCTATCTCTGACCAGCCTACAACTCTTCCCCAATGCCTTCCTCCGCTTCGGTCGCTCAACTACCTCTTCTACATCAACATCCAAGGCTTTCTTTCTACGACCGCCATTGGCACCATCTACCTTCTTGCTCTTTAGATTCTCAGGTTTTGTATGCTTTTTAACATGCTGATGATACTGATTAGCAGTAGTTAGCATCTGTTGGCCAACATACCTTAAGTGATAAATCATTTCTTGCAAATATTAATGCAACAACAAATAATTAAGAAATTTAATCAAGGATATTAACTATTGACGAACAAATGTGAATCAAGGATATTAATTATTGACCAACAAATATGAATCACTTCCTGCCATTGACACAACATAGTGAAGGATAAATTAAGAAGTTTATGTTAATTTATAATGCCTATAATGCATTATATAACTGCAAATATAGACTGTAAAATGCCTTGGAAACTAAGATACCGTTAATCTTAATTAACATAATTAAAGCAAATTGACCACCATGGAAAGACTGAGGCCACAATTAAAATTTCATATTGCCTGACATTTTTGCATTATTAGCATAGATTAATGCCTTATGGTATCAGAGAGTTCATGTATGATAACTTCACCAGTTTAGTTGTCCTGTCCCGACCAAGTAATGGCAACAAAAAGCTCATTCTGAGTGTTTATGTATGTGTTTCATGCTACACATCTACTAAACATGATAGAATAATTTAGGCAATAACTTAGGCAACTTTAGTACAGAAAATGCAACATAAATACTTAAGCAATAACTTACATCAGTTTGGATGTCCATCGAGTCATCATTGTCTAAGTTGCGTGCTCTCTCACTCATGGCCGAGGTACAACCAGTGGAAACAATGGTTGGCAGACTGGCATTAGTGCTTTCCGCAGAGGGACCAAAAGGGATCAACTGTGGACATATTTAACATAATGTTTTAAAACCTATTTATCAATTTACCATGTGTTGATGTGATGTTTTATCTATTTAACACCATAACTTTATCAAGACACTTTAAAAAACAAAACATAAATATAAAGGTCAATGCTTACATTGTGTGTACCATATGCGCCCATACTATTGTCCCATTTAATTCTGCAACGTATGAGGTCCGCCATCCAATAACCAAGGCTTTGAATGTTAATAAGTGCACAAAATAGAGTAATTTATTTAGCATAATGTCCTAATATGTATATATTTTTATTTCATGCAGGGGTTGATTTACAAAAGAAAAGAAAAAAAGAATTGGAGGGGGAGAATGTAATAAATGCATATATATATGTGTGTGTAAGTGTACGTGTGTATGTGTGTAAAAGAAAGAAAGAAAAAGTTGAAACAAAAAATATATGAAAGAGTTGGTGAGTTGGTGGGCCAATGTAAGAATTAAATGAGAGAGAGAGAGACGGTTGGTGACAAGGTGGTTGGAGAGGAATTGATGATTGAAGGTGGTTGGATCTGCATTAAATGGCTCCTATTGTCTATATATATCTTCAAAATTCAGTCGAATAAGGGGGTTGAGGAGTGAGAGTTTATAATACTTTTGTACCATTTTCATATTTTGTGTAATTTTTGCTCTATCAATGGAATTTTATTCTAATACCTTGTTTCATTTTTTTATCAACATGCTAGCTTACAACTCTTCTCAAGGGGGTGATGAAGCCACCATGGGTAAAATATAAATAATTTTTATTCTATTTCGTATTGTTTAATTCTCGTCCCGAGAGTATTCACTTTATGAATCTCAATGAACAAAAACCTTACAATAAAGGTTGGACACTAAAAAATAGAAGGAGGATTTTTCATGATTACCAATTAATGGAAATACGGGGAATGCCTATTACTTTTTACATTTTATTTAAACCAAAACATTAGAGGGAGGATTCTTCGTGATTACCAATTAATGAAAATACGGAGAATGCCTACGAATATCTATGTTTATGTTTAATAGGTTGGAGGAGAATTTGCAATATAAATATATAATCTTATTTGTATAGACCCAGGTGGTGAATTATTTTCCCTTGAGATTTTTTTCCACCATTTGATAATTTTATCTAGTTATTTTAGTTTACTATAAAAAAAAAATTTCAAGAGTTGTTTTTAAGTGATTTCTTTTTATCTTGAAAAGTAAAGTTTTGGATCCTTGTCTCAAAACGAGTTCCAAGTTGAGAGTGGTTCGACCCTACTTATTGCTATACTATTTTAAGTAAAGTATTAGTAGGTATAAATTCTTGTTCATCGGGGTGTGGTGAAACAACGACACAATATCATCAAATCTCAACCCGTCAAATGGCGCCGTTGCCGCTTCAACACTAAGAATTCGGAATCAAAGATCCTCCACTCTAATTCTTCGGGAACCCACCCGACCTTTCTATCCCTCCCTTTCTTTATTATTATTTTTTTTTCTTCTCTATTTTATGACATTCTGTTAGTTTGAAAAAAAAAAAAAAAACAGTAGTGTGGGAGCTGGTGACCCGAGAGTCACTTTCTCCTTTTGTCATAAAGTTTCATAAAAAAAATAAAAATTAGTTAATTTACGTAACAGTCAAAGTAGCAGGTAGTATTTTTGACAAGTTCTTTTTTTAAAAAAATAAAAATAAAAAAATTTCAAAGCCGCCCTCACTTTTGCACCATTTTCTTTTCCTTTCATTATTGTGGGCCCATTTAACAAAAAGAAAGAAAAAAAAAATTTAAACAAAAATAAAAACATAAGGTCCCAGCCGCTCACTTGTGAATTGTGTGCAATTTTCTCATAACATAGAGTATAGCTTAGACTTTGGAATTGTGTGCAATTTTCTAATCACATAGAGTAGCTTAGGCTTTTGAATGTTTGAAATTTTCTTTCCCTTTTATTTTTTTTGAGGGAATGTTTAAAAAAAAAAAATTTAAATAAATACAATAAAATACAATCCGAAGCACTCAAGTAAAAATTTTGAAAATTACTTTTGCTTCCCTACTCATTTTCAAAATAATCAAACCCACCCATAAAAGAAAAATAAAAAAAAAATAAAAAAAAATAAAAAAACTAAAAAAAAACTAAAAATTGAAAATAGATTAGTTTAATTATTATTATTTTTATTCACTCAATTTTATTTTCATTTTTTTTCCTTACGTGTTTATTTTTGTTTTTTTTTTTTATTTTGCATGAGTTCTTGTACCGGTTAGTCAGCCTGGTTCCATTTTTCTAACACTCTTGTTATTTTATTTTTATTTTTTTTCCCCTTAGATTAGATGAACTTTGCATGCGACCTTTAGGGTAGAATAACATTAGACGTTACCCTAGGATCCCGTTATTTGTATTTAGCTTATTTTCATATAAATATAGGTATTAAAAAAAAAAAAAAAGATTTTGTTTTGTATATTTCTTTCTTATTTTGTTTTATTCTTGTATTGTTTGTGCATATTTTAATTAGCATTTTCCATAAGATACTTAAGGGCAAAAATTCCCACAAGATACGGTCGGGATTTCATCACCCATCTCCGGGCCCACAAATCACAAAAATTCCTTGCATTTGTTAAACAATGAGCCGAATTTGATTAAAATTCATTAGAAATCAGCCAATTTAGGGTTACGAGCTCATAGGCTCTCTAGGAAGGAAGCGGTTGGTAGTCACTCCAGTGAGTCATTATCAAATTGATAAACGGTAGGAAATTTTGTCTAGAAGTGTGGTTGACGCGCCATTAAGCAGGCCACGTGCCTCGCCATACTTTCCTGGGAACTACTCCGTTGTTAGTTTGATGATTCTTAACTGGTAATCTATCGACTTAATCTGGAATAGAGTAGGAGTTGTCTAATTAGGAGAGAATTAATTTGGACATCATCCTATTACTTCTCTACAATATTAGATTTAAAAATTCACCACCTTTGAATTTAAGCTCAAGATAACAAAGCCAAAAATTGTGTGATTTGTCCCTCATCTAGCCCTTTTAGGCTTCTTTTTGTTTATGCCCAGTGGTTGCGAGTTAACAAGCGTCTAGTTAGGTTTCCTAGTGATTTTTCACTCATTGATTTAGAAGAAAAATCAATTCCCTTGTTAAATCTGTCAACCACCAATAATTCATCAATGGCTGAACCAAGAACTCTTAATGAGTATTTTGCCCCAATCACAGCCAACCCACCCAATTCCATAGTTCTACCTGAGAATGATGCCCCCCAATTTGAGATTAGACCCGCTACAATCAATATGTTACCAAAATTCCATGGACTTGAAAGTGAACAACCCTATATCCATTTAGGGAAGTTTTTGACAATATGCAACACATTCAAAAATCAAAATTTGAATGAAGATGGTGTCAAACTGCGTCTTTTTCCCCTATCATTAGAAGATAAAGTTGGTTCATGGCTAAACCCCATTCCACCCAACTCCATTCGATTATGGGATGAACTTGCAAGGAAATTCATGAGTAAATTTTATCCCATGCAAAAGACCGAATCAATGAGAGATGCCATTAGTACTTTTAGAGGGAAAATTGAAGAACAATTCCACCAAACTTGGGACCGATTTCATGACTTGCTCCTCAAATGCCCACATAATGGCTTTGATAAAGCACAGTTAGTCCATTTCTTTTATAGGGGACTTTCACCTATGAACCGAACCATGATTGAGTCAATGCACCAAGGAAAGTTCAATGCCCAAACCCCTGACCAAGCCTATATATTTTTGGAGGAACTAGCTGAAAATGCCCAAAATTGGAATTGGAACCAAAGTGAGAATGATTTTTCTAGGAATGATCGAATGAATAGAAAACCTGGTTTTTATGAGATCAAACCTAAAAATGAGTTAAAGTCTGTGATGCAAAATCTTGCTGATGGAGTGAAAGACTTAAGCAAAAAGTTTGATGCATTTACCCTAATATCCACACCTACACAATGCAATGTTTGTTCTGGTTTATCTCATCCCACAGAGGAATGTCCGGTCTATTGTACATCTGAACCTTCGAATGCGCAAGTTTGTGCTTTCAATACCTTTAGGAGACCATTGCCTAACACATTTAGCCAAAGTTACCATCTTGATACTAGAAACCACCCTAATTTTTCATGGAGGCAAAATTTACCTCCACAAAACTTAGGTGGTCCATCCGGTTTTCAAGGTACCTCCAATAAGCCACCTTCACCTCAAGGACAAATAATTCCTCAAAATCAGTTCCCTAAGAATAACCAGTTCAATCCAAGCCGAGATTTAGCTGTTGATCCCATGAACAACTATGTTGCTCCTGTTCCACCGGTCCATAATACTTCCAATTATGAGGACACTTTGAAAATGTTTGCCCTTAATATTGATCAATCCAATAAGCATTCACATCAGAGATTCCAAAAGTTAGAAAATAATTTTGATCTCTTGACTCAAAATCAACTACAATTTTAGCAGTCTCCCAAAATCAGTTGAGTCAACTCACTATAGCTCTGTCTAAAAGACAAAGGGGTACATTCCCGAGCCAACCCGAAATCAATCCAAAAGGAAAAAGGAGTTAATCACATATGGACCACTTCCAATTCTGACCACTCAATTGACCATGTAAATTCTATCACTACCTTGAGGTCAGGAAAGAAAATTGATAATAAGGTTGAGCCACCCATCAGTCATGAAAATGAACAATCCAAATCTCTTCTACCCAATTCCCCAAAATCCAAAAGGATTAAGGTCCTAAGCTTGATGAGATCATTCCTAAGCCGGTTGTTCCACGTGCACCCTTTCCCTCTAGACTAGTCAACAATAAGAAGGATTCTCAATACAGTGAAATCTTAGAGACTTAGCCAAGAGGAAAACCTTCCAAATTAACATTCCATTTCTCACTGCTATTACGCAAATTCCTTCTTATGCAAAATTCATTAAAGACTTAGCCAAGAGGAAAACCAATATTCCTAAGGAAGCCTTCATGGCCCAACATTGTTCATCTTTCCTACAAAACCAAGTTGTGGTTAAACACAAAGACCCTAGTAGTCCCACTATCACTTATCGGATAGGAGAAAATTTTGAAGGTCAGGCTTTATTGGATCTTGGTGCCAGTGTCAATGTGCTACCGTATTCAGTCTACTTGGATTTGGGATTGACTAATTTGAAGAAAACTGAGGTTAGAATTCAGTTAGCTGACCGATCTATAAAACTTCCAAAGGGTATCATTGAGGATGTGATAGTCAAAGTTAATGATTTTTATTACCCCGTAGACTTCATTGTGCTAGACACTCAGCTTACTCAAGGGAGACAAATTCCAATAATTTTAGGTCGACCATTTTTACACACAGCCAATGCTTTGATCAATTGTAGAAATGGTAGCATGACCTTGACCTTTGGGAACATGAAAGTGGAAGTCAATGTGTTAAATTTGATGAAACAACCCATTGAATCAGAATATGTTGAAGAAGTTTTTCTTATTGATTCATTGACCACCCACACCTTTCACCACTCTTATCCTAAGGATCCACTTCAGCAGTGTTTAGCCCATTTTGGTGATAGTTTTGATGAGGCTAATTATATTAGCGAAATTAATGATTTGCTAAAATCTGCTCCACCTTTTGAAGCTCCCACGTATAAATCCAAATTTGAATCATTATCCTTGCCAGTTAATACTGAATCTGAAAAAGGAAAGAAACCACCTAATATTGAATTAAAGCCTTTACCCGAGACTTTAAAATATTCGTATCTTGGTGAATCTGAGACTTTTCCAGTGGTAATATCTTCTGAGTTAACTCAGCAACAAGAGTCCCAATTACTCGAGGTTCTTAAGACAAATAGGGAAGCCATAGCATGGTCCATTAATGATATCAAAGGCATTAGTCCTCTAGTGGTGCAACATCGCATTCACTTAGAAGATAATGTGAAAACTTGTAGGCAACCTCAAAGGAGACTTAACCCCAATATGAAGGAAGTTGTCCGCGGAAAAGTTATCAAACTTCTTGACGCTGATATCATCTACCCGATTTCTGATAGTCAGTGGGTGAGCCCAATCCAGGTCGTTCCAAAAAAGTATGGCATCACTGTTGTGTCCAATGCCCACAATGAGCTAGTTCATACTCGCATTCAAACTGGATGGCGAGTTTGCATAGACTACAGGAAACTGAATAGTGTGACTAGAAAAGACCATTTCCCACTCCCCTTCATCGACCAAATGTTAGAGAGATTAGCTGGTTAGGCCCTCTATTGCTTTTTAGATGGCTATTCTGGTTACAATCAAATCCCTGTCCACCCAGATGACCAAGACAAGACAACTTTCACCTTTCCATTCGGTACATTCGCTTATCGTCGTATGCCATTCGGCTTGTGTAATGCCCCAGCTACATTTCAGCGGTGTATGATGAGTATATTTAGTGACATGGTTGAAAATTTTTTAGAAATCTTCATGGATGACTTCTTTGTCTTTGGATCATCATTTGAGCAATGTCTGGACCATCTTTGTCTCATACTTCAACGTTGTCGTGACACTAACTTGGTACTTAACTGGGAAAAGTGTCATTTCATGGTTACAAAGGGAATTGCCCTAGGTCATAATATATCAAGTGCAGGAATTGAGGTCGACAAAACAAAAATTGATCTAATCTCCAATCTACCTATCCCTAAATCTGTTCGAGATATTAGAGCATTCCTAGGTCATGCCGGTTTCTACAGGTGCTTCATCAAAGATTTTAGTAAAATAGCTAGACCTTTTACCCATCTTCTAGCTAAAGATGCACAATTTGAGTTTACTGATGCATCTAAGTCCGCCTTTGAGCACTTAAAGTCCACACTCACTACTGCACCTATCATTCGCTCACCTGATTGGACCTTGCCTTTTGAAATTATGTGTGATGCGTCTGATTATGCAGTAGGTGCTGTTTTAGGCAAGAAAGTGGATAGAGCACGACATGTCATATACTATGCTAGCAAAACCTTAAATGATGCCCAAATCAACTACTCAACCACTGAGAAAGAGTTGCTAGCAGTCGTGTTCTCCTTTGAGAAATTTATATCTTATTTGATTGGATCTAAGGTCATCATCTATACAGATCATGCAGCGTTAAGACATCTTTTATCCAAATCTGATGCAAAACCTCGGTTGATACGCTGGATCTTACTACTTCAAGAGTTTGACCTTGAGATTCGAGATAAGAAAGGTTCTGAGAATGTAGTCGCTGATCATTTGTCCCGTCTAGTTATTGACTCCACTAGTGACTCCATTCCAATCTCTGATTATTTTCTTGATGAGCAATTATTTGAGATATCTCATGCGCTATGGTATGCCGATATTGTCAATTATATTGTGACAAGTCAAATTCCTTCCAACTGGTCCAAGCAAGAGAAAGATAAATTTTTGGCCAAGGCTAAGGAATATTTTTGGGATGACCCCTACTTGTTTAAATATTGTCTAGATCAGATCATTCGTAGGTGTGATCCTGAGGCAGACCAAGAGTCTGTCATTTCCTTCTGTCATGACCAGGCCTGTGGTGGCCATTTCAGTTCCAAACGAACTGCTGCAAAAATCTTGCAATAAGGGTTCTATTGGCCAACCCTTTTCAAAGACACCCACACATACTGTCTAGCTTGTCATAGATATCAATTGCTCGGTAAGATTACCAAAAGAAATGAATGGACTCAACAATCAATTCTCGTCGTTGAAATCTTTGATGTCTGTGGTATTGATTTCATGGGACCATTTCCATCCTCATTTGGCAATCTCTACATCCTTCTAGGAGTTGATTATGTGTCAAAATGGGTAGAAGCTTTAGCCACCAAAACAGCTGACCATAGAGTTGTGGTGTAATTTTTCAAAGACCAGGTTTTGCCTCGATTTGGAATACCTCGAGCCCTAATCAGTGACAATGGTTCACATTTTTGCAACAAAGTCTTTGGAAACCTGTTGTCCAAATATGGAATCAACCATAAAGTGGCCCTATCATATCATCCTCAAACCAATGGTCAAGCTGAGGTATCCAATAGGGAGATTAAACAGATTTTAGAGAAAACTGTTAACCCCACAAGGAAGGACTGGAGTCTTCGCTTCCAGGATGCGTTATGGGCATACCGAACTACTTACAAGACCCCTATAGGAATGTCTCCATATCAATTGGTCTATGGCAATGCCTTTCACTTGCCTGTTGAACTCAAACACCGTGCTTATTAGGCTATCACGGCCATGAACTTTGACTATGATAAAGCCGGTCAACGTAGGACCCTTCAACTTGATGAGTTAGAAGAAATTAGAAATGATGCCTATGAGAGTTCAAGACTTTATAAAGCTAAGACTAAAATGGTACATGACAAACACATTCTAAAAAAGGAGTTTTTCATAGGATAAAAGGTTCTTTTGTATAACTCCCGTCTTCAATTGTTTCCTGGGAAGTTAAAGTTACGTTGGTCAGGCCCGTATTATGTCCATCACATTTCTAGTCATGGTGCCATTGAGTTACAAGACCCTAAGACTGGACAGTTGTTTAAAGTCAATGCTCATCGCCTCAAGCCTTTCCTAGAACTTGAAGCTTCTGAAACTGAGGAAATTCTCCTCATTGATCCGATTTATTCGAACTGATCCATTTAGGGATAGCACCTCCCTTACGTCTGGCTGATGACGTTAAACTTAGCGCTCCTGAGAGGCAACCCAGCCTGTTGTGTAAATATTTTCTAAAAACAAATTTCTTTCTCACTCTATTTGGGTATGTTTCGATTTTGTTTGGGGGTAAAGTCTGTCATAATATTTCCAATCAGTTGACTTTTCTTTTGCCCAGGATCTTTGCAGGGACTATACTCCTTACCTCCACCTCAATTGCGGTAATTTGTTCCAATTTGTCTCTTAGATATATTTTTACACACTAGGGATAGTGTTATTTTTGTTTGGGGGTGGATATCTATTTAATCAAATAGAGTTTCAAAAAAAAAAAAATTTGAAAAATTGAAATTGTTTTATTTTTATGCATAAGTGTTTTGCATTATAAGTTGATTAAGTTTGTGTTTATGATGTATCAGTAGTATGTGATGCGATATTCCCGCTCATGAGAGTAATGATTAGATTGAGTTAGTGAAGTGATGTGGTTTTACATAAGTAAATGAATTAGTGAAATTGAAACCGAAAATGACAACTTTGACCTATAAGCACATGCACACATTCACTATGGGAAAAACAATTGATCTTTGACTATGTAGTTGAAAAATTAGCTTTACTGCTATAAAACGGGAGATAGAATGGAGAAAATTTAAAAATTTATTTTGAAAGAAATGCAAAAAGTAGTTCTTCGATCCGAGTAACCGGGCCTTGGTATCACCAATATCACTGCTCGAGTAAAAAGGGGAGAAAACTAATAAGCATAAATCCTATGGAAGAAGCTCGGGCCCAGTTGGTCTGGACTAAAAATCCTCGCTGGAAAGTCCGGAGTTTAGAAAGATAAAAAAAATGGATAGAAGTGGAATGATGGAAAGAATGAATTTTTACGAAAAATTGCAAAGTTTGATCAATGAAATAGAAAAAGAGAGATTGACATACCATAGTAGAATGTTCACAAAAACACGGAAGGTTGTCTAGATTGGGAGTAGAGAGTAACTAAGTTATTTACTTTAGTGGGGACCGTTCATATCATTAACTTAAGATAGTTATTGTTCGGTAGTGAGTGGGAGTATTTGCATTCATATTATCTTATATATTGTATCATGGTTTAATTAATGAGTGTGTGAATGCATGAATGCGTGAAAATGAAGACTAAAGAAGTTTGTGGGTATCTTCATTGTAAACCCTCACGAGGCTATTGCTCATCCACTAGGGAAACCTAGGGGTTTAAGGCCTTATTGCATATGGTAAATGCAATCGAATGTAGCCTGCGAAAGGGGCACATCATTAGTTAAACTTCAATAATGTATCAATTTTTTTTTTGTGAACTTATCTATTTTTTTTCCTTATTTGCTAGAGGACTAGCAAAAGCTTGTTTGGGGGTAATTTGATAAGTGCAAAAAAATAGAGTAATTTATTTAGCATAATGTCCTAATCTGTATATATTTTTATTTCATGCAGGGGTTGATTTACAAAAGAAAAGAAAACAAAAAGCAAGAAGGATGAAAATGAAGAAAAAGAAAGAATTGGAGGGGGAGAATGTAATAAATGCATATATATATATGTGTCTGTAAGTGTACGTGTGTATGTGTGTAAAAGAAAGAAAGAAAAAGTTGGAAAATAAAATATATGAGAGAGTTGGTGAGTTGGTGGGCCAATGTAAGAATTAAATGAGAGAGAGAGTGACGGTTGGTGACAAGGTGGTTGGAGAGGAACTGATGACTGAAGGTGGTTGGATCTGCATTAAATGGCTCCTATTGTCTATACATAGCTTCACAATCCAGTCGAATAAGGGGGTTGAGGAGTGAGAGTTTAGAATACTTTTGTACCATTTTCATATTTTGTGTAATTTTTGCTCTATCAATAGAATTTTATTCTATTACCTTGTTTCATTTTTTTATCAACATGCTGGCTTACAACTCTTCTCGAGGGGGTGATGAAACCACCATGGGTAAGATATAAATAATTTTTATTCTATTTCGTATTGTTTAATTCTCGTCCCGAGAGTATTCATTTTATGAATCTCAATGAACAAAAACCTTACAATAGAGGTTGGACACTAAAAAATAGAAGGAGGATTTTTCGTGATTACCAATTAATGGAAATACGGGGAATGCCTACTACTATTTACATTTTATTTAAACCAAAACATTAGAGGGAGGATTCTTCGTGATTACGCTTTAATGGAAATACGGAGAATGCCTACGAATATCTATGTTTATGTTTAATAGGTTGGAGGAGTATTTGCAATAGAAATATATAATCTTATTTGTATAGACCCGGGTGGTGGATTCGTTTCCCTTGAGATTTTTTTCTACCATTTGATAATTTTATCTAGGTATTTTAGTTTACTTAAAAAAAAATTTCAAGAGTTGTTTTTAAGTGATTTCTTTTTATCTTGAAAAGTAAAGTTTTGGATCCTTGTCTCAAAGCGAGTTCCAAGTTGAGAGTGGTTCGACCCTACTTATTGCTATACTATTTTAAGTAAAGTATTAGTAGGTACAAATTCTTGTTCATCGGGGTGTGGTGAAACAACGACACAATATCATCAAATCTCAACCCGTCAATTGTTGCCTTCCGGGTAATGAAATTGGAAAGATTTTAAACGCATATAATATAGAAGTTGTTGCAGAAAAAAAAAATCAATAAGAATTGTTACAACTAATGGATGTCAAACCTTCTCAAACATGCTGCACAATTCCTGCAAGAACACCAAACATCCACGATACGAAGCCTTTAACGGCCCCCCTGATCCCGGCCTTATGGCTTTAACAAGAGCATCTGCAACAAATTTTGCCTAGTTGTACGTGCCAATGGCTTCTACTTTGGTAAGAGCAGGTAACAGGGACAAATTTTGCCTAGTTGTACGTGCCAATTTCAGTTTGGAGATCTCAAGGACGAAGACGGAGTTCTCAAGGGAAAGAGGGCACAAGTTATTGCTATAGTGTTCAATTTCAATTTCAAACCAAAATTTTGGACCAAGTTTTAAATTCACCACGTGTTGGAGCAAAATTATTTAGGAGTCAAACTTTGTACAGTTCCGTATAAAGTATATGATATACACAGTGAATTATATATATAATGATATATGTTAATGTGGAGGTATAATTGCTGAGGTGGATAGTTGAGCCAATGAGAAGCCGCCATGTGTGAATGGAAAAAAGTCGAATCAGAGAAGGGCTAAACCTAATTTTTTTCCCTTTGAAGAGTTCTTTGTTTGTTTCAGGTGTAAATGATTTTGTACTTCAAGATATTCTACTTTAATACTTGGGGGTACCTCTAATTACTGCTAGATTATCTTCTGAATATTGCAAAGACATTGTGTAGAAAATGACTAAGAAGGTTCACTCTTGGAATAACAGATATTTGTCTATTGCAAGAAGGTTAAACTTATTGAAACTGTCTTGTTTGCAACTCAAATCTACTGGGCTTCTATATTTTGTCTCTCTAAATATGTGATGAAGCAATTGAATACTCTCATGAGAAGATTTTTATGGAAGGGTATTGAGTTGAAACAAGGAGGTGAAAAAATACCTTGGCACCAACTTTGCCTTCCTAAGGATGAGGGGGGGTTAGGTTTAAAGAATCTGGAAAACTGGAATCATGCTACCATTTGAAAATCAATTTGTGGGCTTTATGGGTCCATGAGGAGTTAATTAAAAACAATAATTTCTAGTTACTAAAGATTTCAGACAAATGTTCATGGATTTGGAGGAAAATCCTAAATTTCAGTAGTCAATTTAAAATATATTTTTCTTTCAACATTGGAAATGGTAGTTCCATATCACTGTTGTCACGCCCCGTTATTCCTGAGACTCCAATCCGGAGAATCAACGAATTACGAGGTATGACGTCACGGAAAATGCCAACTAGAATCAATAACAACAACGACATACATGGAATAAGAATGAAAACAAAGTATTCCATGCCACCTGAGTGATAAAAACTCAGTAATAAATTCTAACAAAAATCCGGTAGATTTCCGTTTGTAAATGGAACATCCGGACAACCCAAAATCAACACAATAGAATAACCTACCCATAAGAATAAAAATAAAATCAATTGCGCGCAGCCCAACATTCCAGAAACCTACTAAGGCTGAGGTAGTGGAAAAGAACACCAATTCCTGTACACAACCCCTCTAAAATCAATAGAGCCCCAAAGGCTCAAATGAAATTATAAAGAAAGCCACATGATGATGCCGAAAAGGTATAAAGGCACCCCAAATCAACAAATACCGAAATGAAATATACAACAAAAGGGAATATGCCAACAGATTGGCTCCTAAGAGAAATAAGAATACACAAGAATAGCTACGGACAAAAGGAACAAAACTAATTAAAAACGTCCCAATTCACCCGTACCATCGCCGCTGAACGCGTCGTGCTGCATCCACCTGCAAACCTGCAATCTATATGAATGTGAGCACAACCTTAGGGGCTCACCAAAAATATCTATATAACACACTCTTAGCCGTCTAGGAATTGCTAACCATCCCAGGTGCATGAATCTATCCTAGGTCGGTCAGTTGTCTCATGTGGCACCCATGCTAAACAGAGACCCCAAAATAATCTCATCAATAACCTCAAATCTACTCAATAATCACAATAAAACACCTAACAATATAAATAAGCCCAATGCATATACCATATCAAATCAACGTATATATATATATGTATATATGTACAAGACCCCGTAAATAACTAATCATCTCCCGGAAGGCGTACACAAACAGAGTCTAATACGCGCCCTTATATAGAATACTACAAAAACTCACTTCTTATCCTTCCATGCACCAAGCACGCCGCTCCGAGTTCTAGGAGATACATAGGTCTCCTGATACGGATACACTTATACCATTTATTCCACAAGGGTAACATAAGGAGAAAAACCCTAGTACTATATCATACTAGACCATTACTAGACAATCTCCAATTCACAATGCCTACTGAGGCACAGGAAAGGGTTACTAGAGTCCTTCAATCCCAAACGGATGTCGAGGTCCTTGGGTTTTTAAAGATAAATGTTGAACCCCGAAGGATTCAACCGGTTTTTAAGAAAAAGTTAGGACCCGGTCAAATCTGTTTGGTTCCAACGCCTTCGAACCCAACCAGAGTACTA
The DNA here is from genome assembly GCA_963922005.1 of Cornus suecica. Taxonomy (NCBI): domain Eukaryota; kingdom Viridiplantae; phylum Streptophyta; class Magnoliopsida; order Cornales; family Cornaceae; genus Cornus; species Cornus suecica. Next base: position 22,780,679 of record OY998247.1, read on the forward strand.
GAAGCCGCACTATGTGTGCATAAATCAACACCATGTCTCTTACCTAAAATATGACAGGAAAAACATCAAAGAAAATAAGCATAAGGACCGCACTAACAGCTGAGGCCCTGAAATACCCAATTCTGTTATACAATCAAGGAAAAACTGACGAGATAGGAGAATGACCACAAGTTTCAAGAGGGAAACCATTTTAAAATCTCATTTAATTTTCCTTCAAAACCGGTCCTAAGACCTTTAATAATATTTTAAAAATTTATGAAAAATTCTAAGAATACCCAAACAAAACCGACAAGAAGGAATCCCAGAAACAAACTAGGAGAAGCCTGGAGAGCTCGAAACCAAACAATACCGAGATCTCGGACACAATCTCGAGATCTCAAAAATAGGGATAACTACTACCCTATACTCATTGATTTCACAAAACATTTTCAAATGGGATTTTCTACCATTTCTCAAAGTGAGATTTTCTTTCAATACTCCCGGTTCCAAGGATTTAAAATATTTTTCATAAATATTTTTTAATTTTGGGTTTCAAAAATAGTTAACGGGACCCGGGTAAATGAAAAACATATAGCTTTATGAAAAAAAACCCAAAAGTTTTAAGTTTTCAAAACATTTACATATCCTTGGTTTTGTCCCAAAGATCCAAACCGTAACCGTGACCTCAAGATTCATGGACTAAAGGTCGTTTACTTCTCAAAACGTCACCCAAGTGAACGAAATTGCGATAGGCTCAAATTACAGGAGTCAGAAGAGGGAAGGACAGACTAACGGGCCTTAAACGATCCCTAAATTGAAAAAAACTCTCCATACCACCAGAGTGGTCCACCAATCAACCTACGGTAACACTAGTCACCAACCGTGAAGGCCTATATGGCCGAAAACCACGACCTCATATAAGTCCCGGTATGAGGCGTTAATCAACTCAACTAGATACCCAATTCACAGGAAACAGATACACACCAAGGTCTATTTTTCTACTGAGCTCCACTTAACTACTCAGAACACCCGCCAATCATGGCTCCAATAACCCTGGTTTTTAATTATTATTAAATCTTTTTACTTTTCAACATAGGGTTTTTAAGCTCTCATTCACATTGAGAAAATCCGTTAATCAGTTTTCTAATATTAACAGGGGATCTCTATATCCAGGAGCATAATCATAATCTGAACTATTGCGCCCTAACGCTCAAGGGGATAATATATATATATATATATATATAAGATCTATCTACATATGACCTGTTTCATATCAGTAATCAATAACATTAAAAAATCTCAACAGATAAGCACATATCAAATAAATGCTCAAAGCAATGTCAATACAACCTTATCTGCATGAGGGTTAAACAAATATCCAAGAATCCCAAACAGTTCACTGATGGGGTAACAAACCCACAAAAGGAAGGGTGGGTATCGCCAAATAGAGTACGGAGACCACAAGTCCGTCCGGAATGGCAAGTGAGGCCCAAGCCCTCACCCCCAACGTCTAAGGATTCGAGAGATGGTAGCTCCCTAGGTGTTAGACCACCCCCTGGCCAGTTGTTGCAACTATCCAAACGGTCCATTCATATATATATATATAATATAAATGAGGCATGCAACTCACACCGAATCAATGCATATGTCCACGGTGCTACATAAATGCAAAATGCCTCTACATGGACCCCATGCTCAATTATGCAGCATAAATTTCAAAATTTCATACGAACCATGCTTTATAATTAAATTAAAACAATAAATCACCACTACTCCATCTCGAGTTCATCCGGGTTCTCAATTGCCCAATTCTTATAAATTTTCAACGTATTCGCATGCTTTAATTTAAATAACAATAACCGAATTCAAATAAGTCCACTCCAGGGATAATTTAGTTCATAAATTCAATTATTTATAATTTACAAGAAAATTTAGAGGGAACTAGAACCACGTTTAAGTTTTAACGTCTCTCGCTTCCACGTATCCCCTAACGTATATTTAATTTCAATAAACCACAAACAACAGGGGAAACTTATCGTTACTTTCTAAGTCCAAATCTAATTCCACAATTCCAATAACCTACTTTAAATTAAAGGGCATCAGACCGCCTCTTCAATTTAATTTAAGTAGGTTTTAATTATTCATAATTTTCAGAGAAATAATTTTAATTAACTTATCAAGGAAATTCTATTTTCTGATCCCATTTACTCCACCTATGGATAATTCATCAATTTTATAAAAATTCCTAGATCTCGTTTATAGCTAGGAATGCTAACACCGGCTATCACACACATATAAACATATGCCGGAAATGCTAGAAATTCCTACGTACTAAAAATCCCTCCTAAATAAATGCTTACAAAACAGCACTGATACGACTCACCGTGAACTGTTTCGGCGCCCGAATATAGAGCTCGCCGACCAAAATTGTCCGAAAATTTTCCCGCTCGGACCAAAACGACTACTTTACCGCCCTATTCAATATTGTTGAAACCCGTTAGCAATCGATAAATAAATTTGAACAAATCTAACGAAAACCAAACCGAAAAATCGTACCTATAATCTGAAATTCCAGGCGAACCACTCAACGGTTTCGCACCAAATTCGGATATATCATGTACGACATCGAGATCAAGCTATCCCTAAAATTTCATGCCAAACGAAGCCCGAATCGGTACTGAGTCAACCCAACTTGATCTGGCTAAACTCGCCACTGGTCACCACTGGTTATCTCGCGCTACCACGGCATGAACCAGCACCACCACCACACTGTCGCACACCACTAGCGACCCTAGCCGTCGCCCCTTCCCGTCAAACCACTGCCCCTGTCGAAACCCTAAGTCGAACCCCATCTGCAGCGACCTTCCCCACATCAGGTCGGGATTTTATCTACAACTCTGGTGCCACTGCTTCTCGCCGTCGCCATCCTCTACTAACCATCGCCGCCCTTGGGCCGGCGATCATAAACCCTAGGTCGCGGCTGAAACCCTTACCAAATCGCGTCTCCCTCCAACCGCGATCAACACCCAACTCCGGCTCGCCTCCTTTGCACCCAACTGCCGCTGCGAATCGTCACCTGGGCCGCCGCTCCTCGCCGGCGACACCCAGCACCCCCAGGTCACGATTTTAGCTGCGACCCAGCCATCTAACTCCGGTTTTCTCTCTCTTCAACAACCCATCTCTCTCTCTTCTGCAAAACGATAATGATGATGATGGTGGAGAAGAGTTGTGGTGCCGATTGAAAAGGAGAGAAGGAGAAGACGAATGTCGGTCGTCTCTCTTTGTACCAGCCACACCATTTATCCAATATACATATATATAATTTCCATTAATATATATAAATACCAATAATTATTATTACATATTTTAGTTATTATGTAATAATAATAACCCAAAATTTATCACCCACTTTAAAATAATTAATTATAAAATATTGCGAGAAAATTCCCGGCTCGATGGCCCGTTACACCTTCAACCAAATAACCACCGTGAAGAAACGGTCTAAAATCATCCACGTCAAGTGCGGAACGAAAAATATAACCATTTAACCTCAATTTATTAATAAATAATAATATATGGAATATTATCAAAAATTCCCTAAACGATGACACGCGTATCCGAAAAATCTATGGGACGCCTGATAATTATTACAATCCGAAATAAATAGTCCGGGGTGTGAAATCCAACCACCAGAACACCAGATACGTACAAAATCCATCAAATAACTACAAGCAACAAGGCACTAAAAGAATCCGATATAAACAAACAAGTATGCCACAACAACCTATAGGGTCATGCAGAAATTTAAATACGAACTAAAATAACTACACCGGACGTCACAGGGCGCATCCTAAGCCTAACAAAATGCTAAGTGATAACGTCCCAACTATATCGCGTAAATACAAACACAAAGAAAATGAGAAAGGAGAAAGGAGAATACAAATACTCCTAAGCACGCCAGCTAAACAAGGCATGTACTAAGCCACTTACAAGGGAACAAAAGCGTCGAACACCTAAAACACTAAATGCCGAACTCGAACAACAACGTCGGAGCCTTAAACGTTGGACATACTAAGCATGTCGCCACCCAGTCGAAGCACCAAACGTCGAGCATTAAAATGAAATTACTTAATCGACAATAGAACCCACGTAAACCTCTAGCCACGTCTGAAACACAAAACATTACTTCAGGTAACGTAATCACTAAAGAAACTCCACGAAGTCATCAAAGAGACAATTGCAGAGTTGTCCCGTCAAATCTAGAACTCACGTCAACGTTTCACCAAGTCGTAAATAATACTATCACATCAAGTCATATAATTTCCAAGGAAAATCCACGAAGCTCTCGAGGAGAAATCGCAATGTCGTCCAGTCGAGTGTAGACGTAAACGCAAAACAATTATACTTGAAACACCAAGAATAACCATGACGTCATGAACAAGTGACATCACAACCGAAATTAAATCAAAAAATAATTCAAGGAAATTGGGAAAATAACACGGGGTGTTACAAGTGTGATATGATAAGTGGCTTTATGAAGATTCTATATATGAGATTATGGGACACAGGGTTATATATGATTCAGGCTTGAGCAGGACTGCAAAGCTAGAGGTTTTTATTGATCATTAAAGCTCAACTTCCCAACCCAAATATAAATCAAGATAACAGAATTATATAAAGCCTTACTAGGCACAAATTTAGTATCAAAACTGCTTGGGAAGCTATCCAAGCTAGGAGAATGAAAGTGGAGTGGGCTTCATTGGTTTGATTTTCTTCTTCTATTCGAAAACATGTTTTTAATCTTGGGATAGAATGCAAACTATGGGTATAGTGCAGGCTTGAAAATGTATTCTATGTCACTTGGAAGATGAATCTAGAGATCACTTATTTTTCTATTGTCCATTCTCTAAGCAGATTGGGAATGTTATTATGCATAAAGCAAATTTTGGTGCTATTGGCTATTTTTGGACTATCATTTTGAACTGTTGCAATATTTATTTAAAAGGCAAAAGCCTTCTCAAAGACATTACAAAGTTATCTTTAGCTGCAACTGTGTACCATATTTGAGGAGAAAGGAATAGAAGAATGTATGGTAAGGAGGTGAGAAATGGGAAACTTATCTTGCATGACATTATCGAAAATGTAAGATTGAGATTAATGTCTCTCCAAAGGATCAAACTTAATTCAGTAAATGAGAACACAACCCTAAATTAAACCCCTTTAAACTGAAACCCCAAATTGAAAATCCTTTAAATTGAAAAGCTAAACTCATCCCTAAATTAAACCCCTCTAAAATGCAACCCTAAATTGAAAACTCTAAACGTATTAACTATTGATGATTTCAGTTAGAGGAGCATAGTAACATACATATCCCCATAGTACATAGTGTGAGCACTGAGCAGATAATATTTTATTCATATATATGTGATATAAATAGGGAAAAAGTCCGCTTCTTTTTACGGATATTCAAACAATGTTCACATTCTCACAGAAACCCAACAAAATTTATTGAAAACCCACACAGATTCTCTCAAGTTGAAAGCTAAATCTACGATAAATTGAACTAGGGCTCGCCTCTGAAGTTGTTTCATAAACTGCGATAATGTCTGTGGAGTCAAGTTCTACTTCAAATAATGATAATATCAAAGGAGTGCTCACTCATGGCAGTCGATATGTCAAGTACACTGTGTATGGCAACTTTTTTGAGGTCTCTAACAAGTATGTCCCCCCCCCCCCCCCCCCATTAGACCTATCGGTAGAGGTGCTTATGTCATTGTTTCGTAAGTTAATCAAACACTTGGATATGTTATAAATATGTATCTATAGGTTAATTTGAAGTTTGGTTCTAGTTTAATTTGGGTTCTTTAGTTGTATGGTTTTGCGACTGAGAAAACAAAAAATTTTGGTTTTAGTATTTTTACTAGTTTTGTTTTGCTCAAGTTTGAAATGGGTCTTGGGACATTTTAAATAGAAATATGTGGAGTATGGTCTTGCGAAATTTTAAATAAAAATATGTGGAGTATTGTTTTTATATTCAGGTATAGGTTGATGTTTGTTTCTTACTGGATTAAGTTTTTGGGGTTAATTTGGGTTGGTTTGTTTTATGAGTTTATGTGCTTATGGTTTATGATCACCCAAAGTTCAATTTATTTAGTATTGCATGTTAGGTTTATTTGGTTTAGATCTCAAATGGGTCTTTGGATACTTTACTTAGGAATATTCAGATTAGTCTTTATGTATCAAATTTCTGAGTTGAAGTTTGTTATTACTGAATTTTTATTTCGTTAATTGGGACTCTTTGTTTTATATCTTAGAACTTATCCCAAGTTTCATAAATTTAATACTACTGTTAGTTTTTCATACTTAAACCTCAAATGGGTCTTGGGATAGTTTAGATAAGGTTTTTTGTGGATATTTCTTTTAATATGCAAATACTAAGTTGAAGTTCGTTTCTCGGTACGTCATTCAAGTTAATTTGTTGTTCTGTTCTGTCCTGGGACTAAATGCTTATGAATATTTATATTAGTTTGATTTGCTTAAATTCAAATTAGTCTCGTGAGATTTTGGATAGGAATGTTTACATGAATTATTTGTACACTTCTCTATCCTTTATTTATTTACTAAATTATTTATTTTTTTTGGAAAAATAGACAGAGCATAATCAAGGATAAATTAGGAAGTTTAATGCAACCCTAAATTTAAAACTCTAAACATATTAACTATTGATGCCTTATGGTATCAGAACCTGAGTGTTCATATATGATAACTTGACCATTTTAGTTGTCCTGTCCACCAAGTAATGACAACGAAAAGCTCCTTGTGTGTGTTTGTGTATGTGTTTCATTCTATACATCTACTAAACATAATAGAATAATGGGATAGGAAGATGGTTTCGGCAATTTTGCAACCTCAACGGATCCCAAAACTACCGGAGACTTTCCGAGCTCATGGGTCTGTGGACTGCATCGGCCATGGTGCTTGAAAACTCTAAACTCAAGTTAGAAACCCTAATTTAAACACATCTACAATGTAACCCTCAATTGAAAACTCTAAACTCAACCTCTTGAAAAATCCATATTCAAAAAAATCACATACCAAATTAACAAAACCGGATTAACAAATCACATACCTAAGTTTATGCAAATTTTCCACCAGAATATTAATGGACGATGGAGGAGGGACGGCCCCAGAAGAAGATGATGGTGGGTTTTTCGCCGATTTATTCACTCCTTTTTTGGTGGCTTTCTTCGACTTCGTCTTGGACAAAGCTTTTCCCGCGGGTGATTTCTTTGACGCACCGGCAACATCCTTGCCTTTATCGACCATTTCGAGTGATGAATTGCCCTTATCCACCTAAATTGGGGATTTTTAGGGATTCCCTCCCGTGATTTTTAGGGTTAGAGCTTAGGTTATAAATTGGGGATTTCTAGTAAGCTAGAATAGAACACACATGCAGATTAGAGAGGGAGTTTAGGGTTAGGTTTTAGGTGGTTGATGAAATAGTTTTAGGTATTTACACGGAGCTCTCAACGGGAAGAAGAAAGACGGAGTTCTCAAGGGGAAACAACTAAAAATTGCTACAGTGGTTCACACAATTAGGAAATGTTTGAATTTCAATTTTAGGACGTGTTTGATTTGGAGCCAAAATGCTGTAATTTTAGGAAGTCAAACATGTCGTAGTGTCATATTTCCAAACAGTTCCGTATAAGTATGTGATATACACATATATATGTATATGAGCTAATAGAGTTGATTGATTGATGTAAAGTCATCATGTGGGAGATTGTTTGTTAATGACTCCATTCCTCGAGGATCGAAAAGAGAATTGGAGAAAAAGATGTCTTGAAGCAAAAGTGGACTAAATAACAAACCGAGTACTCGGTGGGTTCTTCACCGAGTACTCGGTAGTTGCAAATTTGCGCGAACTTGCTCAATTAAAGGAAAAGTGGCAGTGAGTTTTGTGTACTTGTGTGCACTTATACGGGATTTGCACATCCACCGAGTACTCGGTGGAATTCTCACGGAGTACTCGGTGACCCAGAATCGGGTTTTATAAAAGGAAGGCTTTGAAGACTCCAATTCTAATTGGGATTTGATTCCTATTGACTTGTCCATCAGATTTACCTCTCCTATAAATACATGGGGTATTTCTATTGTATGTGTACGCAAAAATAGAGAGAGAGAAACACAGAAACACAAGATCTTCTACAGATTGACAAGAGAGATCAGAAGAATTACATATTAAGATTCTTCTTGAGAGAGTTAGGAAAATATATGTTTATATTATTACTGGTGATATAGGTGTGAGTATACACTATCTGTGTGCGTGTGTATGATCTGCAGATCATCCCCTCGTAATCCTCTCTTTGATTATAGTGAAACAGTGCTTTTCATGGACGTAGGCTTGTTTTGGACGAATCACGTATATATCTTTGTGTCGATTGTTTGTTGTGTGTTTGTTTGTGCATTTTCTGATTTGCAGGATTCATGATTTTCAGAAGAGGGTTGAAACCCTAATGTAAGAACACTTTTGAGTATTGTTTATTTATGGCATGTTATAGACAATAACCATGTTGAGTGTTAGATAGGTCGTTTTGGTTTCAAGGACATCTACAAGCTTCGACAAAGGCAAAATCAAGTATTGAAGTAGTGAAGAATACAAGTGAAGCGCAAAAGTGAGCGTCTTGAGGAAAAATGTCTCCCGGAGGGCGAAAACGACATTTTCCAAAGTCGTCACTTCAAGAAAAAAGTATCGTGGATTCAAGATGGTCATTTTGGTGCAATTGCGGAGAAAAGTGGTTTTAACAAAAATTTCTACACTTACAGAAGTAAAAAGTGGCCAAAAAGTGAAAAGCTACACTTGACTCTACGCTTGGGCCTACGCTTAAAGAGTAGCAATGTAACACCCCGTTTTATTTTTCCAATTTCGTGGAATTATTTTTTGATCTAATTTCGGTTGTGACGTCACATGTTCATGATGTCATGGTTATTCTTGGTATCTCACGTGTAAATTTTTTACGTTTACGGTGCACTCGACTGGACGACGTTGTGAATTCTCCTCGATGACTTCGTGGACTTCTGTGGCTATTACATGACGTGATGTGATGGTAGTGTTTCAAACTTGGCGAAACGCTGACGTGAGTTTTGGATTCGACAGCACAACTTTGCGATTGTCTCTTTGGTGACTTCGGGGGGTTTCTTTCATGATTACGTTACTTGAACTGATGTTTTGTGTTTCGGACATGGCTGGAGGTTTACGTGGGCTTTTGTGCCGATTACGTGGATTCGTTTAGACGCTCGACGTTTGGTGTTTCGACTGGGTGGCGACATGCTTAGTATGTCTGACGTTTAAGGCTCCGACGCTGTTATGCGAGTTTGGTATTTAGTGCGTTAGGAGTTCGACGTTTTGTTTTCCCTTGTAATGGGATTAGTATGTGTTTCATTTGATTGACATGCCTTGTTTAGCTGGCATGCTTAGGAGTATTTGTATTCGTATTCTCGTTTTCTGTGTTTGTATTTACGCGATATAGTTGGGACGTTATCACTTAGCATCTTGTCAGGCTTAGGATGTGCTAGGTGATGTAAGGAGTTATAATTTCCTTTCGTATTTGGTTTAGTACATGCTTTATCTGACTGATGTACTTAGTGTTTATATGTACGTGTTTTGTTTGTTTGGTGTGCTTATTTCTTCATGTTTCTAAGTGCTCATATGTGTTGATGTGGTTGTACTTGATTATTGTTTTGGGTTCTTTTCGTGCCCTAGTTATTAGTAGTATTCGATGGGTCTTGTACGTGCCTAGTGTTCCGGTAGTTGGATTTTGTACCTCGAATTATTTATCTTCGTTGGTATTATTTATTGAGCGACCCGTAGATTTTTCGGTTACGCATGTCATCGTTTAGGGATTTTCTTATGATTTCCTTTTATTATTAATTGAGGCTAAATGATTTCTTTTCGCTTTTCGCACTTGAGGCGGCGGGTTCTGAATTCTCATTAGTAGGGATTTTAGATTATTAATCTAGCGGACCGAGAATTTGGATAAATGGACTGAGACCAATCTTTTGGCGGAGTCAGGTTTAGAATTATTCTGTGTTCCGACGGTTATGTTTTGTACCCGGAGTGTTTATTTTGACTTATATTATTTATTAGGTATCAGTAGAATTTTCGAGTTCACGTGATATTAATTGCGGGTCGTTCGGTTATTTATTTCAGATTATATATATATATATATGGATTTCATACCCCAGATTATTTATTTCAGTTATATTATTTATTGGGCGTCCCGTTTATATTTACGGGCTCGTGTGATTTTAATTGGGGGTCCTCTGTACATTTTTGGGATTTATTATACATAAATTATTAATTGGGAGAATATATATATATATATATATATATATATAAATGGAAATTATATATATGTATATTGGATATTATGTGTGTGGTGGGTATTGAGAGACACGTTATCATCTACTATCCTTATCTTCAAAGTGCAGACTACCTCTTCCTCCACACGATTTCGCCTTCATGCTCACGACCACACGACTATCTTTCCTCATTCGTTCGCACCGACAATAGTCGGATTTCTCTTATCCTAATCACCAGATTGGCGGGAGGAAGAAAGAGAGACAAGGTTGTGATGGAGGACGCATGCGCATAAGGGCTACGTGACCTGGTGGACCTGGAGGTTGCCGAACATGGCGACCTAAGAGATGGCGCCGGTTCTTGGTGGCTGCGGCTGTAGCTGTAACGATTCAGCTAGGAACCGATGAAGGTTTGTTGGTGGAGCCGATTTTGGCTGGTTGGGTCGCAACTGAAGGTGCGACCTGGTGGTGCTGGCGGTCACAGTAGATAGAGGATAGTGATGGTGATCTGGTGGAGACGGTGGTAACTGACTGTGATTGCAGGAAGATCGTGGTTGAAACAACGGCTGAGGTGCGATTCGACTTAGGGCTTCGACATGGGTTGTGGTTCAATGGCCAAGGTTGGCGACGGGGGCGTCGTGTGGGAGGTCGTGGTGGCGCTGGTTCGAGCGACGGTGGTGCTGACGAACAGTGAAATGTTCAGTCGGACTGAGTTGGGACGACTCAGTGCTGATTCTTGCTTCGTTTGGCGTGAAACTTTGAGGATAGCTTATTTCCGATGTCGTACACGATATATCCGAATTTGGTGCGAAACCGTTGAGCGGTTCACCGGGAATTTCATATTATAGGTACGATTTTTCGGTTTGGTTTTCGTTAGATTTATTCAAAATTATTAACAAATTGCTAATGGGCTTCGTATATATCGTATAGGTTGTCGAGACGGACATTTTGATATATTCAAAATAATGTTTTAACGACTTTGGTCGGCGGGCTCTATACTCGGGCGCCGACACTGTTCACGGCGAGACAGTTCGGGGCTGTTCTGTAAGCTTTATTTTAGGTGGGAATTTTACATATATATATTCTTATATATATGCATATCTGACACTCTAATAGTGCGTAAAAAACGTTAATAAATCTCCGTTGTATGTTTATGGATAAATAAAAATGTTTAATTAAATTTTTAGTGATAGACGGAAATCTAGGAATTTTATAAAATTTATAAAGTACCCATAGATGGATTAAAGGATATCGGAATTGGTAGTTCTTATGGAGAAATTAAATAAATTATTTCTCGGAAAATTTACAATAATTATAAACCTATTTAAATTAAATCGATATAGGCGGTTTAGTACCCCTTGAGTTCGAAATAGGTTTATAGAAGGTATATGTGGACGTAGATCCGGTTAATTGATTTTCCCCTATTATTTATATTTTATAGAAATGAAAAATATGTTAGGGGATTCACGAGAACAAGGGACGTTAAGAACTTAGACAGGGTTCTAATTTCCCCTTTTGTTTATTTTTGCTCGAATTTATAAAGAAGTTAAGTTACGAATTAAATTGTATAGTTGTCCCTAAGGTGGATTAATTTGAAAACGATTATTGAAAATTAAATTAAAAGCATGCGAGTATATATAAAATTTATAAAGAGTGGGTAATAGAACACTCGGAGGATTTTAAGATTAATGGACGTGTTTTTGTTATGATTTGATTATAAAGCATGCTTTGTATGAGAATGATTGAAATATTTATGCTATATCATTGATCATTGGATCCATGTGGAGGCATTTTACATTTATGTCACCGTGGTTTACATACATTGATTCGGTGTTGGTTGCATGTCTCATTTATACCATCTATGATTATGGACCGTTTGGGTAGTCACAACAACTGGCCAGTATAGGAGTCTCCCGAGGCTTGTGGAATAGTAATCCACTTAATAGGGGGCGTGCGAGGACTGTTATTCCGAGCACTGGTTTATTATACTTATGATTTGGCGACCTTATATACCCATTTATTTTAGCGGTTAGGGCTTGCATTGGTGTATACATTGAGTATTTATGTTGATATGATATGATTAGCGGTTAGGGCTTGCATTGACATTGGCATTGGTGTTGGCACGAGTATTGGCATTGCGTTGACGCACACATTTAGTGTTTGGTTGCAATATGATTACTGTTCAGATTATCTGTTATTGTTTATTGATATTGAGTAGCTTATGTCTGAATTTTAATTTGAGATTTGTATTATTCTCTTGGGCGCTAAGGCACGGTAATTGTGATTGATATTTTAACCGTGGTTAAATTATAATGAAAATTGTGAATTTTTCCTAGTGTAAAGGAAACCGTGAAAACTTATAGTTAAAAGGTGAAAAGTGAAAAGGGGAATATTAAGAAGCCACGTTTGGTGATTATATTTGGTAGTTATATAAGAACTAAGTGAAAGCGACCTTGGGGCGTAAGGTTTCCCCATATGTTAGGCTCTAGTTGAGCTGGGTAGCAATATATTGAGACTTAGTTGAAATTGTGATCTTGGCCCCATAGGCCTTTGTGATTGGTGATTATTATTATCACAGGATGATTGATAGACCTCTCCGGTAGTGTGGAGTATTGGTTGAGTAAGGGTCGGATAGAGCTTATTAGTTTGACCTTATTCACTTAAGCATTGGTCTGTATATGAGGTTATAGTGTGGTCGGTACACTACTCTAGTTGATATATAAGAATGGTTGATTTGAGGTCTAACCGGGTATGATAGGTTAGCATTCTTCCTTTTCTCTGGACCAGAGTTGTTTTAACTCTACATATTATTCAGCACCAATCCGTAGTTAAATGTTGGACTATCATGTGTCTTAAGGATCCATCGAATGTAACTTGAGGTGCCCATAATGGTTTGAGTTGTCATACTCCCGAGTGGACGTTTGATAGTAATTTTGAGACAGACTGGCAATATTTGAGGATGATATTGACCCTTTGTTTGTGGTATAGTGATATTGAGATCTTAGAGTATTATGGAGATCTTATGGTGATACTGGTGGGTATGGAATTGATTACTTTTTTAGTGTATACATAAGGCACACTTTGTTTTTATAGTTTCCCGATCTTAGTCTCGGGTAAGAGATATCATACTGATTTATGCACACGTGGTGCGATTCGTAGTACCTTGGGTGGGTTCGGAGGCATTGGAACTAAACAGATTTGACCGGGTCCTAACTTTTTCTTAAAAACCGGTTGAATCCTTCGAGGTTCAACGTTTTTCTTTAAAAACCCGAGGACCATGGCATCTGTTTAGGACTAAATGACTCCAATAATCCTGTCTAGTGCCTAGATAGGCAGTGTGAGTTAGAGATAGTTTGGTTGGTTACCGAATCCAGTGTAGGGATATTATCTTCCCTTTTTATGTCTTTTCGAGTTAGAGGAACTGAATTGAAGATAGAAAATGTGAGACTAACTTTCTCTCTAGGAATGATTAGATAGCGATGCTAGTTATGAGCGATGATCGAGTTGTGGGCATGGTTATGATGATTCACTTTCGGTAACCCTAGTGAGTGATCTATTTACCTCCTAGAAACCTTTAGTAGCGTGCTAGATGCACGGTATGGTAGATAGTTAGTCCATGTATTTATTATTTTGGGGTGCCATTGTATTTGTTCGGCACTACCATTGAGTTTTATGTATTCTTATTTGAGCTTAGTGACTCAGTCGGTATTTGTTGTTTTGGGATGCCTTTATACCTTTTCGGCATCGCCATGTGGTTTTCTTTATAATTTCATTTGAGCATCGCCATGTAGAGGTATTGGTGTTCTTTTCCACTACCTCGGCCCTACTAGGTTTCTGGAATGTTGGGTTGCGTGCCATTGATTATATTTCTGTTATTATGGGTAGGTTCTTTGTTGTGTTGCTTTTTGGTTTGTCCGGATGTTCCATTTACAAACGGAACTCTGCCGGATTTTCGTTAGATTTCTTTACTGAGTTCCTATCACTCATGTGACATGGAATACTTCATTTTCATTCTTATTCCATGTATTTTGATGTTATTGTTAATCTTGGTTGTCGTTTTCGGTGACGTCATACCTCGGGATTTGCTGATTCTTCAGATTGGGATATCAGGAATAACGGGGCGTGACAAACGACGACTCAAATTCTGCTGAGTTCTACTGTGATGTTCGTTTTGCCCCCGTTTTGATTCTATGATGCCTCTACGACTTTCACACCTCAAAGTACATACTATATACATTATATACACCTGAGATTAGGGTTTTAATGGGTTTAGTTTGAAATTATGAAAAAGGGGCGGATTAGGGGTTCTCATCTACATTGCCTATAAATATCAAGGTCTACAACAAAGGAGGCATGATTTTTGAGAGGTCTCTACAAGTTTTCTACATATTGATATTCTTCTATAGAGATATATGTTGAGAGAGTATTATTGAGTGATTATCTTTCTTCTAGTTCTCTCTTGGTTTGAGTATCTCCGATTGTGCTTCTACATTGACGTTCTTTATGCACAATTGGATGATATAGTTGCTGAAAAATCACAACACCATCTATTAGAACTAGGTTGCGTGATCCATTGAAGAATGGAGTCGTCTGACTGTGGAGATCGAAGCAAGAGGTTTTGTGGTTATTTGATCCGTTGAGAAACGGATCTGTCAGAGTACGGAGATTGGAGCGAGAGCTTCGTGGAGCGCAAGTGAATCTAGATTTTAAAACGTTGAATGAATAACAGCATTACAGCGGTTGTAACTTTTGTTTTCATAGAGTCTGTACAAATTCTCTGATTCAAAGTGCATCGATACCCGAGTGTATTCGTGGTTTTTACTTGGAGTCTTTCCAAAGTTTTCCACGTAAAAATATTTGTGTCTTCTCATGATTTATTTTCTGCACTTATATTCATAATTGCTTGATTTATCTGATTAGAAAATTAGGGTTTGTGATTGATTAAAATTGAATTTCTGCTAGATAATTTTAATTGATCGTAAAATCGACTGAAAGCCTATTCACCCCCCCCCCCCCCCCCTCTAAGCTAGTTTCATTAAGCTAGTTCTAACAGTAAACTAAGCTTGGAGAGGGGGGATTGAATAGGCTTTTTAAGAATTTATTCACAAATTAAAATTTTAATTGCGGAATAGTCAATTTTTATCCAATTCCCAAACAAGCTATATCATGCAGATAATGATATAAGTGCAGAAAATAAAGCAATAGAGACACACGATATTTTTACGTGAAAAATATTGAAAATTGTTCCAAGTAAAAATCACAGATACATTCTGGTATCTATGCACTATGAATCAGAGAATATACAGACTCTATGAAGACTGAACTTACAATAACACTAACTTGCCTTTTTTCACTCGATGTCCCAGAGTCTTGATTCACTAACGCTCCATGAAGCTCTCACTTTGATCTCCGTACTCTGACGGCTCCACTTCTCAACGGATCGATGCAACTGCGTTGCACTAACTGGTGTGATGATTTTCCAGCAACGGACTATTCAATTATGTATAAAGATATCACGTGTTCCAGCACACCTTTGGTGCAATGGTATAACCTCACCCCCCAATTGGAGAAGTGAGGGGTTCGAGCCTTTTAGGAGGCATTGTGGTGTGTGAGTTTCTTAACATTTTAAAAATATATATATATATCATGTGTTGAAGCACAATTGAATAATCTTTAAAAACCAAAGAGAATCCTGATATTGGATGATCAAGCAATCTCTTTCTCTTATTCTCTGCAAACAAATCTTATATATGGAAGAACAACAGTGCACACAAGCCACAATCTCAGAACCACCACCCTTCTCTTGAGTTTAATCCATATAGATAGAGAGAAGAGTCTCCAATTAGGGTTAGGATTTCTTTTCCTCCAAGTCTTTGACTTTTGATCATAACGTCCTCAAAATATTGTCCTATATATCAATAATAACCCTTATACATGTCCTAAAGTGATTAAGAGTCTTTTAATGCTTCAAACGAACCTATTTTTAAAAACTGAAATCCGCTAGTTCGAGATCTCGGGAATTTATTCGAGATCTCGTAGTAGAAAAATCTCGAAAGCTCTTTGGATGTTTTCACCACTTTCGCACTAGTAGTGCTACTGGCGGTCACTTTCCCGAGATCTCGGGAATTACCTCGAGATCTCGTAGTACAAAATTTCAAACTTTGTTTTTCTTATTCTTTCTTCGCACTACCGCTTCCACCCAACTCCACTTCACTTCTCTTATATGTTTAGCTTCTTTACACTTGGATCTTGATTACAGAAGCTTTCCAATGTCACTTTGATGTTGTCGTTCGATCTGTCAACTTAATAACCTCGACACACACTAAACAACACCCAACATGGTTATTGATCAGAACATGCCATTAGACACAAATGTTCTAACAAATTAACTAGCAAAAACTTTCTCCTGAAACACTACTTGCCGAGCAATCTTTAGAACTCCTTCAGGAACAAGTGTGAGCTAACCTTAGATTGATCATGGATATTTTGTAGCTAGATATGGGGGAATATATATATATATATTTACACGGGAATATATATATAAAGGAATAATTACACAAACCTTTCCCAAACTATGGTATAATTGCACGCAATTCCCCTAATGTTTCAATAATATCTGAAACCTACATTAATTCCACCTCCGTTGTAACATTTAACCCCTTTTGTTCAAAGTCAACGCCAGAAATTTAATTTAGTGGTCAATAATGACATATTAGGGACGTACCAAACTCTCTATTTTACCCTTGAAATCCTTGCAATTACATTTGAACTCTTACGTTTGCATTAAAAATTACATTAGATTTGTTTTATTTTTTAATTTTGATTGCTTTTAGGAATATGAAAATAATTAATGAGTTAATCTTTTCAAAAGCAAAGTTAAAATTTATCAAGAAAATTAAATTTAAAGCGTCAACAACTTAAAGTTTGGCTAATTGGTTCTAAAATCACATTCGTAGAGCCAAGTACATCAACTTTTGCAAAATAAAAATAAAAACAAAAATTAAATTTGAAAAGTCCTAGAAGTTTGCATATTTATTTTATATATTTATAAACACACATACACGTATATAATGCATTGTCGTTCATAATTATGAATTCTTTTTCATCTTTAGTTCTACAAACTTGTTTATTATTTAAAAAAAAATCATTTCTGGTACTTACTTTTATTAGGTAGAAATAAATGTTATTCCAATAAATGAAAAAATACAGAATTTGATTGATGTTATTATAATTGGATAACTTATAATTTATTTATTTTGTGTTTTTAACATTAATATATTTTATGTGTCATTTTAATAAAATAAAAAATCACTTTTAAACTTCTTCTTTTTCATGTGAAACATTATTATAAGGACCTCACTTTTGACTGTTCGCCTGAGACTTTCAAAATTTTTAGGAATCTCAGGCCCTAATGGAAAATTTTCCCTAAAGCATAAAACACACACTTGCTTCCTTTTATAACTCTTATCAAATAGTTCCTTGGTCTCATATGATGTGGAATTCAATCTCTGTTCCACGACACAAGTTCATTTTTTGGTTGTCATCCTCAATAGACTTTCTACATTTGATATAACATTCCCTTTCTAAATAACATTTTCCGGACCATTGCTCCCTTTGTCTCTCCTCCAAAGAGACTAATCATTTTTCTC
Organism: Cornus suecica; assembly: GCA_963922005.1. Taxonomy (NCBI): domain Eukaryota; kingdom Viridiplantae; phylum Streptophyta; class Magnoliopsida; order Cornales; family Cornaceae; genus Cornus; species Cornus suecica. Next base: position 22,798,666 of record OY998247.1, read on the forward strand.
TTGTACATTTACTAGGCCAATTTGGAACTAAATCCAATATTTTTGTGAACTCCACATTCTTCATCTATCTTGGAATGATCTTGTAATTTGGGCCTCCTATCATTGGCAGTCAAAGAACATCACCAACTCCATAAGCAAACTGGCACTTTCAACATCCATTTACCATATTTGTATCGAGAGAAATTCACTACAAGAATTCTTAGTATTACCGACACTTTTTAGTATTGGTAAAGATTCAAAAAAATACCGGAAACAGTTTCACTGACTGTAAGAAATTTTCACCAGGAAAACCACTACCTGTAAGCTTTTCTGGCAGTGTTTATAAATTGCCAGTATCTACTGGCGGTTCTTATATAAACGCCACTAAAATTTGCTTAGTGGCACTTTTGGTTGAGCGCCGCTGCTCGTGAAAAAAAGAAAATTTTGAAAGCTTCACAACTAGTCGGGTAGGAGACACATGAGACCCACACATATCTTCTTGTTTAGAACCACCCTCCATCACCAACAATAAAGAACCGCCCCTCCATCACCATGTTAATTTCCATAATAAATTAAAAGTGTCTTCTCCTGCTCTCGATTATATACCCTTAAGTTTACCTTTTTTTAGCAATGTGGGACTTTCGCTACCCTCCAATCCTACTGCGCCCACCACATGCTCTCAGAAGAATTAAGAATGCAGAGAGGTTTGGGTTCGTACCTCCCTTTCAGATCAATGGTGTTTGAAAGACTATAGTATTACAAAGGCAGTAGATTTATTTAGGGTTTGGTAATCTATAATTTAACTTGGTTTATGAATAATATATATCTACTAATTGATATTGATATATATAGGGTAGATTAGAATCGGGTTGGGTCATGGTCATCTGATTTAATTTTAGCTCATTTGTACAGGCCAAGTAATTTAGAGGATTAGATTGGGGTCATAGGGAATTTGATTTGCGAGAGAGAGAGGTTCTGGCAAAATTAGGAATGGCAAAATGGTCCGATCCGGCCCTGTAATAGTGAAAATGTCCAGCCCAATTGAGCCCATCTGTCATCAGGCCCATCAAGTTTATGGGCCAGCAAGATATTTATGAACCCAATAATAAAGCCCATTCAGAGGAGGTATGTAATAAAGGACCCTGATTAAATGTACAGGATGAAGTCCATTTAGGATATGTATATAAAGAAATTCCAGAAATTAATAGAAGGATTCGAAGAAGTGTTGAACATTTTAAGGTGTTTACAGGCCCAACCCGATTGGGGCGGATTTGGTAAATTTATAAACAGGTTTGGGGCGAGATTGGTATCGGAAATTAAAACCCGAAGCGGGTTTGGGTTTTTTGGAAAATCCGTTGGTAACCCGACCACAACCCGTTTACGATTTTAATTTTAATTTATATATATATATATATATGTGCGTCTTTGTCTATATATAACTCATTAATCTTATTCTTGGTGCTGACATCTATATATATATATTTTTTTTTTGAAAGAATTTCAGTCAATATTCGTATATATATATTTGTTTGTCTAAATATGTGGGATATTTGGTTTATAACGTAAAACATAATATATGCCTAGAATAAGATAGAGATACTTGGTTTATAACTTAATTTGTCATCAAATAATTTAGTAAATCAACTGTGCTTCTAATTTATTAGAAATAATTTAGTACAATCGATGGTAACCCGATGGAACCCGTTTATACCGACGGGGTGGTAATGGTATTACCGATTATAACCCGTCACGGATTTGGTATTAGTAATTTTTAAATGGGGTGGTAATGGTATTAGCCAAACCCGTCTCAAACCTGACCCGTTGGTGTACTTTATGTTCAAATCATGGTGGGGTTATTATATATGCTCTATAGTATTAAAGCTAACAGAGGTGGATATGTATGTGTATATATATATATATATATATATATCTATAGGGTAAATTATACAAACCTTCCCTTAGCTTTGATCTAATTACAGGAAGTATCATTAACGTTTTAATAATATCAGTGACCTCTCTTCAATATTATCGGAGTAGAATTCCGATGACAATTTGTTGCGAAATTATTTATATGCCCTGAATTAAATAACCATATATATAAGTACTATATACATATACATACACGTATATATATATATATATCACATATATAATGATACAAGAGCACATTACAAGGCTCTCCTCATAACCATCTTCTACATACTCCTAAAGATCATAAGAGAGGAATATGGTCTTCATCTTCACACACCAAAAATCATAGTTTTCCCCATCAAATGATGGAATTGAATTTTGGTGTCCTCCAACATTTTGGTTGCTTGAAGTTGCCATGGCTACCGATCTTCTTCCGGATTTATTTTCCGTCAACAATCTTCACGCCCAGATTTCTCAAGACCAAAATCGAGCTCTGATACCAATTATGTTGGCTTTGTTTACCAACTAATAGCTATTGTGAATTGAAGATGGAATAACAAAATATGAGTAGCCAATTAACTAGCAAAGCAGAGGACAAATGTAGTTTGAATCTGCAGAATTTTTCAAAGACACAAAACGGAGGAGTAGTCCCCTGCCTCACTGGTTTTTTTTTGTATTTTCTTTTTCAGAATACTACATTACAACACTTCAATACAACCTCACACACAACAACACACAGCACACTCCACTCACCTTTCCATTATTGCATTAGTTTTTCTTTTATCTATTTTAAAACATAGAAGACTCACACACTCAATAAATCACTCTCAAACAAACACAAGTGGTACACCCACTCAATCACAATAATGCACACAATAATTCAACAATAAAAATAGTAAATAGAATTTTACAAAAGGCATTAATTTTAACACTCCTCCTTAATGTCATTTTGTAACACCCAACATTTCTCTAAGAAATTGTAACTTGTCTCTTGGTAGAGCTTTGCTGTAAATGTCTGCAACTTGATCTTCGGTTTTGCAATATTTGAGTTGAATCTCCTCATCTTCAACCTTCTCTCGGATAAAGTGATGCTTGATGGCAATGTGCTTCGTCTTGCTGTGGTAGATGGGATTCTTTGTCATAGCAATTGCCGATTTGTTATCACATAATTTCAGAGTTGCTTCTTCTTGCTTCTCGCCAACATCTTCTAAAATTCTCCTTAGCCAAATTGCTTGTGAAGTTGCCAATGATGCTGAAACGTATTCGGTCTCTGCAGTAGATAGCGCCACACTTTGTTGCTTCTTGGATGCCCATGAAAATACACCCGAACCAAGCGAGAATGCATACCCGGAAGTGCTTCTCATATCATCAACACATCCGGCCCAATCACTATCACAAAACCCAATCAATTTTGTATCAACATTTTTCTCAAACAAGATACCTAAATCAAGTGTACCTTGAATATATCGCAACACTCTCTTGGCAGCCCCATATTGTATTTGACTTGGTTTGTTCATAAATCGGGATAACAAGCTTGTAGCATACATGATATCCGGTCTTGTAGTCGTCAAATACAATAGGCTTCCAACCAAACTTTTATAATGAGATGTATTTGCTTCTTTGCTTCCATCTTCTTTCATCAATTTCTCATTCACCACCAAGGAGTGTGAATGGATTTGCAATTCAACATTCCAAATTTTTCAAGAAAAGTTTTTGCATACTTCTTTTGGCAAATAAAAACTCCTCCTTCCTTTTGATAAATTTCAATGCCCAAGAAGTAATGCAACAAACCCAAATCATTCATTTCATATTTCTTCATCATATCCTTCTTGAAATCATTTATCATTTTTTCATCACTACCGGTAAAAACTAAATCATTAACATAAAGAGAGACGATAAGGATACCGGATTTACCTTGTGTCTTGAAATACAAGGTTGGCTCACTTTTGCTTCTTTGAAATCCCTTTTCATTGAAGTATGCATCAATTGCACTATACCATGTCCGAGGTGCTTGTTTTAGGCCATACAAAGCCTTCTTCAATTTGTAGACCTTATTTTCTTTGCCTTTGGTAACAAACCCTTGAGGTTGCTCCACATAAACTTCTTCTTCCAAAACACCATTCAAAAACGCTGATTTTACATCAAGTTGATGTAAGAACCAACCCTTTTGAGCCGCCAATTCAACAAGAGCTCTAATTGTGTCAAGTCGATCCACGGGCGCAAAAGTTTCTTGAAAATCAATTCCGGGCTGTTGAGAATACCCTTTTGCCACAAGCCTTGCTTTGTTCTTTTGAATAGAACAATCGGGATTGAATTTGATTTTGAAGATCCACTTCACACCAATCACATCTTTGTCTTTCGGCTTCTCTACCAATGTCCAAGTCTTATTCTTTTCAATCACTTGAATTTCTTCCTCCATAGCTTTCTTTCATCCCTCTTCTTTAATTGCTTCTTCAAAGCTTTGTGGTTCAAGAACACAAAAATTGCAACTAGCATACACATCATTAAGACTTCTCATTCTTCTTGGAGTTGAACTTGGAGATGATGAACTTGAGCTTGATAGAGAAGTTGGATTTGATTGTGAGCTTGTTATTGGAGGCATTTCTTGTTGAACTTCAAAACCACCTTCATCTTCATTTTGTTGATTTTCCAATTCTTCATTGAGAGGAATGAATTGATCTTGAACTTTCTTCTCTTTCCAATCCCAAGACGCCTTCTCATTAAAGAGAACATCTCTACAAATGATCAATTTATTCTTTTTCAAATTGAAGAGTCTATAGCCCATTGATTTTGAGCTATAATCCACAAAGATACATTTTTCACTAGCTTCATCAAGCTTGCGCCTTATTTCTTTTGGAACATGAGCAAAGCAAATACAACCGAAAACTTTCAAGTGATTAACGGATGGCTTCCTTCCGCTCCATGCTTCCATTGGTGTTTTGCTCTCCACGGCTTTTGTTGGACTTCTATTCATCAAGTAAACGGCGGTATTCACGGCTTCACTCCAAAATGATTTGGGCAGCCTGTCACGCCCCGTTATTCCTGAGACTCCAATCAGGAGAATCAGTGAATACCGGGGTATGACGTCATTGAAAATGACAACCGAAGTTAACGATAACACTGAAATACATGGAATAGGAATGAAAATGAAGTATTCCATGTCACCTGAGTGATAGAAACTCAGTAAAGGAATTCTAACGAAAATCCGGCAAAATTCCGTTCGTAACTGGAACATCCGGACAACCCAAAAACAACACAACAGCACAACCTGCCCAGAATAACAAGAATAAAAGCAACGGCATGTAGCCCAACATTCCAGAAACCTACTAGGGCCGAGGTAGTGGAAAAGAACACCAATACCTCTCTGAAACCCTTCTAGAAATCAATAGAGCCCCAAATGCTCAAATGAAATTATAAAGAAAATCAAATGGCGATGCCGAAAAGGTATAAAGGCACCCCAAACTAACAACTACCGACTGAGCCACCAAGCTCAAATAAGAATACATAAAATTAAATGGTAGTGCCGAACAGATACAATGGCACCCCAAAACAATAAATACATGAACTGAATATACAACATAAGGGAATCTGCCAACAACCTGGCTCCCAAGAGAATAAAAGAGTAATAAATATGATTACGGAAGGAAGAATAAATCTACCGTCCCAAATCCCCCGTACCATCGCCGCCGTACGCGCCGTGCTGCGTCCACCTGCAAACCTGAAAATGTTGTGTGTGGGGGGTGAGCAAAAACCACGCGCTCACCATAATATCAAAACATCACACTAATAGCCGTCTAGAAAATGCTAACCATCCCGTGTGCATGCATCTATCCTAGGTTAAGCTATCGTCTACTATGGCACCCCCGTCAATCCGAGACACCCAATAATAACCTCGCAACTAATCTCGAAACTACTCAAGAGTCGTAAAACAACACAGATCATAAGATATATCTACCACTCGTATATACGCATGTCGAATCAACATATATATATACACATATATATATATATATATATATATATATAAATCCCGTAAACAGCTAATCCTAGCACCTGGTGTAGGAAGGCACCCAATCGAATACACACTCTCATATAGAGATACAACCAGAACTAACTATCTACCATTCCGTGCACCTAGCACGCTACTCAAGGTTCCTAGGAGGTATATAGGTCCCTCCTTAGGACTATCGAAAGGGAATAACCATTCTTCTACGTACAACAACCAGTGAACCAACCCGTTCACTCGAAGAAACCTAAAAAGGGAAGGTCCTATCTCCACATCGGATTCGGTAACCAACCGAACTATCTCTAACTTACACTGCCTAGCAAGGCACTAAAAAGGGTACAGATCAACAAGGTCACCTCTAACTCATACCGCCTATCGAGGCGCAAGAAAGGGTTACTGGAGTCATTTAGTCCCAAACAGATGCCATGGCCCTCGGGTTTTTAAAGAAAAATGTTGAACCTCGAAGGATTCAACCGGTTTTTAAGAAAAAGCTAGGGCCCGGTCAAATCATATTTGGTTCCAATGCCTCCTAACCCAACCAAACACTAGGAATCGCACTATGTGCGCTTAACTTAACCTCACTTCTCTTACCCGAGAAGATCCACAGACAACCACAAATGATCATATTTCTTACCTTAAGGAATGAAACCTCAGAAACACATGTTCGGGTTAAAACCAGAGAAACTATAACACGGGGAAAAGAACTACTAGGGTTCAACTGAATATCACCTTAAAGTCACATTCAAACTTATTTCGAAACAGGTTCTAAGATCTTCAACTTAATATAGGAACCTATAAACAAATCCTCAAAGGTTACCAAACCAACACCGGGATTCAAGTGTTCCTCAGAACAGCTAGGAGGAATCTGAAACAATCAAACTCTAAAAACATATCTAAATCTCAGAACTAACCTCGAGTCTTACCCGACCTTTAACCTGAACAACTCTCTCCACTACCAAAGTGGTTTAATAATCATCCAGTGATAACCCTAATCACCAATCACAAAGGTCTATTGTGGCCAAAGGCACAACCACAACCAAGTCTCAATATACAACTAGCCAACTCAACTCAAGGGGAAAACAATTAATTCTCAAAACCTCTTTTCATCTATATCCACGTAACCACCTGGAACACATGCAAACCATGGCTCTACTAATCCAGGTTTTAACATTATTACATTTCATTTCTTTTAAATTTTAAAAGCTTTAACTTTTAATCACATTGAATTAATTTCCACCATTTATAATAAAGTTACCAATATCATCAGTTTAATAACAGCTAATATCAACAATATAAAAGATCCATAACCGATCATATAAACGAATGAATGCTCAGTATGTATGTCAATGCAATGACAATGCAACCCTAGCCACTAAAGGGTGAAACAAATATCCAGGAATCCCAAACCGTTCACTGCTGGGGCAACAAACCCACAACAGGAAGGGTGGGCGTCGCCAAAGAAAGTGCGGGGACCACAAGCCCGCCCGGGAACCGGCAAGTGAGGCGCAAGCCCTCACCCCCAAATGTCTAGAGAATTGAGAGTTACTAGCTCCCTGGTGCTAGACCACCCCTGGCCAGTTGTTGCGACATTCCAAACGATCCAGACCTGTACGTGACATAACTGAGGCATGCAACGTGCACCGAAACAATATGTATATAACATGGTGCTATATGAATGCAAAATGCCTCCATATGAATTAAATATGCTCAAATACACGGCATCAAAGCCAATCAATCTCATATCAATCATGTTTCACAATTTAAATCACACGATAATTAAATTTCCATTTATCACAAAAATACTCGGATTCTCAATTGCCCCATCTTTATAGAATTTATATTCCAGCATGCTTTTAAATTTTAATTCCCAATAATTGTTTTCAAACAAATCAGCCTCAGGGGAAAATTTTGACAATTTAATACACAATTTAATTTATTAATGATTTCCGAGAAAACCAACTAGGGAACTAAAATCACGTCTATACATCCCTCATCCTCGTGAATACCCCCTTATCTTAATTCAAATTTCAATAAAATATAAATAAAAGATGAAATATTTATTAAACGGCCCTACGTCCCTCAATATCAAATCGGCCCCGCTCCCACTGTATTTTAATAACAGTTATATAAAATCCGGGAGCTAATTACAAGTTCTAATCTTTTACACAAAATTCTATAAAATCCCACTTTAAGTTCGGGGGTACTAAACCACCTAATTTAATCCAAATTTGGTAGGATTTAATTTATTATAACTTTTTAGGGAATTAATTTACTTAATTTATCAAGGGAATTCCGATTCCCGACTTCATTTATCTATTTATGGATACTCCATAAATTCTATAAAATTCCTAGATATTCGTCTACCACTAGAAATTTAATTTCATACTTTTATTATTTATAAACATACAACGGGACTACTTAGCATTTTCTACGCACTATTAGTGAGTGCTAGATAAATATATATATATATATATATAAAAATTTCCCCACCTAAATTAAATGCTTACAAACAGTCCCGCTTTAACCGACAATGAACAGTGCCGTCACCGGAAATAAGCTCACCGAACAAAGTTGCGCTAATCCATTTTCGAATATGGAAAAATATCCGCCTCGTCAACCTAATTAATATACCCGAAGCTCATTAATTATCGATAAGTAATTTTGAATAAATCTAAAGAATATCAACCGAAAATTCTTACCGAAATTCTGAAATTCCCGGCAAACCGCTCAACGGTTTCGCACCAAATTCGGATATATCGTACACGGTACCGAGGCCGAGCTATCCTCCGAAAATCAGCCTAAATCGAGCCCGACTCGCCACTGAGTCGACCCGACTCGGTCCGACCGAACACTCCCCTGTTCGTCAACACACACGGCTGGACTGTGCCACCAAGTCATCGCCTCAACCACCGCGAACCGCCGTCGCCATCCTCGCCGTCAGCCCTGAACCACCACGGTCTCCTTGTCCAGCGACCTCAAAGCCTCTATCAGATTGAGTATGAAACACCCCCATTCGGCCCCTTTCCTCTTTTCTCTCTAATAGATCAGTGGTGAAGAGGAGATGGAAGAATAAAGGAAGGGAAGTAGCTGATGTGGTCATTGTAGAGAAGAAAAGAAAATCGCATACCGTAGCTGCGTAAATGAGATACAGAGAAGAAGACTTGACCGGCTGTGTGTCTCTCTCCACAGCAATCATACATATGTATATATATATGGGTAATTACCAAAGCAACTCTTGCTTTAACCATAATTATACAAGTGACTTTTCCATTTTCTAAAATCACTCTATCACCCCTATATACATATATAAATACTTAGTGTCAATTGCCATTTCAACTCTTTACTCTTCCAATATTACAAAATCAACTCTCCAATTCTCTATATTTACAAAAGTGACTTCCAAATTTTCCATAATTACATATGTGACTCCTATCTCTTGCCAATTCACCTTTTTAACTCCAAGACATATATTATATCCATGTCCCATAAAATATACCGGGGATACTCAAATGATTCCACGTGAGCCCATAAAATTCACCGGACTCCAAATAAATAATATAGGCCCAAATAAAACTCTGGGGCACAAAATCTATCCACCAATTAAATCACCGAAAGCCCCATCGAACTCCGAATAATTAATATAATCCGAAATGAATAATTCGGTTATATAGTCGGATATAAATATTTATAAAAACCAAATTAAATCACTAATCGCCTAGCGGTTTATACTACACGCTCTCGTAAACTCTACAAATAGTCGAGAAATAATACAAGTCGAAATAAACCCTCCGGGTACGAGACTCAACTACCTGGTCATCGGAGTCGTCACTAACCCTATCGAATCAAAAACCATAAATACCGAACAAACCCAACGTGTCGTCAAGTCGGAGTACTAAACGCTATAGGTTTAAACAAACTCGCATTAACACTTATTACGTACGTATACACATGAAGAACAAACAAGATAATACCAATACACATAAGCACGCAAGTCATACAACTAAGGCACATAAATTCACATCAACACACAGAGCATCAACACACATAGCACGTATATACAAACATAAATAAAACGAGCGGAAAGAACTATCAATACTCCTAAGCACGTCAGCTAAACAAGGCACGTACTAACCCCATAACCGGGGAAACAAAAACATCGAACCCCTAAAGCACTAACTACCGAACTCAAATCACTGAGTCAAAACCCTAAATGTCAAGCGTCGAAATAAACCCATTTAGTCGATAACCCAGCTGTCAATCGCCACAACTCAATCACGTAGTCGATAATAAGAACACACGTAAGCGTTTCACTAGGCTCGAAATACTATCGTCACGTCCAGCCACGTAATAGCTACAGAATTCCACGAAGTCAACGAAGAGAAATCATATAATCGTGTTGTCGAATCTTGAACTCACGTCAACGTTTCACCAGTTCGAAACATTAAACTTGCTGTCAATTCTCGTAATCGCCAATGACAATCCACGAAGTAGTCAACAAGTCAATAGTCGCGTCATCCCGTCGTATCAAGAAATAAACGCGAAAAATTTACTCGTAAATTACACAGAGTAACCATGACGTCATGAACAAGTGACGTCATCACTGAAAATAAATCGGACATAATTCAGAAAAAAAGGGAAAATGAAACGGGATGTTACACAGCCCCTTCTCATGAAGCATTGATTTTCCCATCTCAACAATGGTTCGATTCTTTCTTTCCGCCACTCCATTTTGTTGTGGAGTGTGCCCAACGGTTAATTGCCTCTCCAAGCCAATATCTTCACAAAACTTGTCAAATTCATTTGAATTGTATTCTCCACCTCTATCACTTCTCAACACTTTCATATAATAGCCACTTTGTCTTTCAACAAGAGCTTGAAACTTTTTAAAGATAGAAAATACATCCGATTTTTGTCTCATGAAATAAATCCATGTCATTCTTGAAAAATCATCGACAAAAATAATAAAGTACTTGTTACCTCCATGAGTTGGTGTTTGTATCGGTCCGCACACATCGGTATGAACAAGCTCCAATGGTACTTTTGCTCTCCATGCCTTCTCTTTTAGAAATGGCTCTCAGTGATGCTTACTAAGAGCACATCCTTCACAAACTTCTTTCACTTCTTGAATAGAACTTGGTAACCCATGTACCATGTTCTTTTGTTGTAGACCTTTCAAGCTTTGAAAATTCAAGTGCCCCAATCTTCTATGCCAAAGCCACGACTCATCAACAATGTCCATCTTCAATGCCACATCTTTTGAGTATGAGAAAGTGAGAGGAAAGCTTCTATTTTTCTCCATCTTCAATTTTGCAACAATATTATTTTTTTCTTTGTTGTCAAAAATCTTGCAAGACTCCTCATCAAAATGAATAGAGTACCCATGCTCTACAAGTTGCCCAATACTTAGCAATTTTTGCTCCAAATCCGGAACTAGTAACACATCTCAGATATTTCTTCTTCCATTCTTAGTTTCTATGCCAATGGTACATTTTCCCTTTGTTTGAACCAAAGCTCTATTTCCCATTTTTACATGAGAATTCACCGAAATATCAATCTCCAAAAATATACTCTCATCTCCGGTCATGTGATTGCTACATCCGCTATCAAGAAACCACAAATCATTCTTTTGTTCCGATGCCGTGTGACAAGCATAGAACATATTTGATTCACCTTCTTGCTCTTCGGAGAAATTTGCTTGTTGATTTGTTTTCAACCGGCAATCTTTTTGAACATGCCCAAATTTCTTGCAATTGTAACATTGAGGTTTTCCCCAAAACCAACAATCTTTATCAATATGACAGCTTCTTTTACAAATACTCCAACTTTGTTTATTGTAGTCTCCATTTCCGCCTCTATCAAAATTATTCCTTCCTCTTCCTCTTGCCTTTCTTCCAAATCTTCCTCCTCCTCTTCCAAATCTTCCTCCTCTAGATGAATCGCCTTTGGGTCGATCAAAACTAGATGGGTCTCTTTCATTAATTTTAGAGGTAACATTGAGCTTAGATTGAAAGGCACTTTCAATTGATTTTTCGGCACGCCTACTCAATCTTTGCTCAAATGTTTTGATAGAACCCATTAGTTCTTCAACACTCAAGATTTCAAGGTCCTTGGTTTCTTCAACAACGGCGATAATGGGGTCATATTTTTCCGGCAAACTAATCAAGATTTTTTCAACAATTCTTTGATCGGAAAGAATTTCCCCATGTGTTCTCATTTGATTTACAACTTTCATAAATCTAGAGAAAAAATCTTTCAACAACTCCATATCTTTCATTTTTCATATTTTCAAAATCTCTTCTCAAAGATTGGAGTTTTATAGTTCTTACCTTCATTGTGCCTCTATATTCCTTTTAGAGAACATCCCAAGCCTCCTTTGCTTTTGTTGAGTTGATGATTCTCGGAAATATTGTATCAACAACTCCTTGTTGAATCAAGGCAAGAGCTTTTGCATCCTTCTTCCGATGCTCCTTCAATTGTTGTCTTTTAGCATTCGTCAAAGTTGCCGCATCTTCCGGTTCCTCATAACCATCTTCTACATACTCCTAAAGATCATAAGAGAGGAATATGGTCTTCATCTTCACACACCAAAAATCATAATTTTCCCCATCAAATGATGGAATTGAATTTTGGTGTCCTCCAACATTTTGGTTGCTTGAAGTTGCCATGGCTACTGATCTTCTTCCGGATTTATTTTCCGTCAACAATCTTCACGCCCAGATTTCTCAAGACCGAAATCGAGCTCTGATACCAATTATGTTGGCTTTGTTTACCAACTAATAGCTATTGTGAATTGAAGATGGAATAACAAAATATGAGCAGCCAATTAACTAGCAAAGCAGAGGACAAATGTAGTTTGAATCTGCAGAATTTTTCAAAGACACAAAACGGAGGAGTAGTCCCCTACCTCACTGGTTTTTTTTTGTATTTTCTTTTTCAGAATACTACATTACAACACTTCAATACAACCTCACACACAACAACACACAGCACACTCCACTCACCTTTTCATTATTGCATTAGCTTTTCTTTTGTCTATTTTAAAACATAGAAGACCCACACACTCAATAAATCACTCTCAAACAAACACAAGTGGGACACCCACGCAATCACAATAATGCACACAATAATTCAACACTAAAAATAGTAAATAGAATTTTACAAAAGACATTAATTTTAACATGAATTAGGGTTTGAAAAAAGTTTATATGATTGGGATTGGGGGTTCTAGGGTTTGACTCCAAAAATTAGGGGATTTGTTTTTTGTTTATTTTGTTGATGTCGATTTCGTTCTTGACCTCGTTTTCCGGCGCGCCGGAGTCGGAGGAGTGCGGGGTGGAGAGGAGGCGAGTGGTGGTTGCACAGGAAAAAATCCACCCTTTACCAGTGGTTTCTTGCAATCGCTGGAAAATATCCACCCTTTACCAGCGGTTTCTTGCAAGTGCCGGAAAAAATCCACACTTTACAGGCGTTTTTTTGTAAGTGCCGGTGAAAAATCACTTGTACCGGCATTTTTCACGGATTGCTGGAAAAAATTAGCTTTCACCGGCAGTATTAAAAATGAGCGCCGGTGAAAATGAGAATTCTTGTAGTGATATATACCTGTATTTTTAGAGGATTGTGCTCTTCTCAACACTCTTATTAATGAAAATACGAAATTTTATTTGTTCTTGCTTCTTTAGGATTGGGTTGGCTGCTTAGTGTGCTCGTCGTGGTTGGGATCTTCTATCATCAACGCCACCACGTCCTCTATATGGTTGATTGTTTGCCTTATCCAGAGATAAGGTTTGTTATATATTTGTGTGTCGATTGTCTGGTACCTTTATGAGCTACCCGTTCTTGGTTTTTAGCCTATTCCACTTATTGTGGACTTTGTAATTTCTAAAAATAAATTCACCAACAAAAGAACCAAACAAAAATAAACTGAAAAGGTTGCAGTCCAAAACTCACAACTCAAAAGCCCTACGGCAACAAAATAACCACTCTTAGGAAGCTATTTATTTCTCAAATTTGCAATGAACATATATATGCCATTTTCTATAAATTAAGTTATACAAAATAACCACTCTTAGGAAGCTATACAAATTGTTATTAATAAGAAGTAATCGCTCGTATAACACAAGATATGACTGCTCGCCATTTGATTTTGTTCAACAGCTTCTCAGTTGGATCCATAGTTGGCTTAGCATGCAATTGTGGATGACAAAAAAAGAATAGCTATGTGTCAATATCTAGGGCAACACAGATAAGAATCCCATCACCCTTGTGCTCAATATATATATGTGACATGAATGAGAAGATTGTAACATAATATCGATATTAAGCGACCGGGCTGTCTAATATATCAGTATGCTCTTAGACAAGAATTATATATATCAACACTGATGTTTTTTAGAAATTAGAACATGTAACTTAATATATATATATATATATATATATATATATATATATATATATATATATATATATCGAATCCGGAAAGCAATTTGCTACATTATTGAACAGAAGTTCCTGTCATTCTTGTTGCAACCTTTACAGGCTTCCCAAATTATAGAAATTTTGTCAACTTAAGTTTATCAAAGCTGAATGGAAATCTAGTGATAATATTTGGCTGCCCAGAACTACCCCAGTAGGTTTATCAATAAAATTATGCAAAAAAAATGGAAAAATTAAAAAAAAAATAAGTTGGATTTTGTTGGAGTATATCAATGGACGAGATCAATCATGGATGCTTGAATTTCTTCTAATGTTCGTCCTTTAGTCTCTGGCACCAGTCGTGCAACAAATAGTACAATTAAACCGCAAATGGTTGCAAACATGAAGAATACTCCTAAACCAGTGTAAATTATTAGTACTATGCAACAAACTGAGAGAGAGAGAGAGAGAGAGAGAGAGAGAGGATTCACCTGCTGAGCTCCATTCAAATAAAAAGTTAAAGGAGTAGGAAGCAATCCAAGAACAGAAAAAATTGGCCACATTCGCCAAGCTTCCAGCTGAACGCTTGATGTTTATAGGAAATATCTGAAATAACAACACATATTTAAGATAACTGTACCTTTTAGGAACACCTAATCCTGATTAACAATTCTACAGAAATAAGTGAAAACCAAAAAAAAAAATTGAGAAAGATGAATACCTCTGACACTATAACCTGACACTATAACCCACGGTGTAACACCCAGGCCAGTTGTATTAGCAGCAGAAAATACCTTGTATCAAAATCAAGAGAGGTATGCACATAAACACGTGCACAGTTTTATATTTGTTCCATCAAAATTTTTAGATGGGCTAAAACAAAAATCAAAAGTAAAAAGATGACTAACAGGCTTGGGTTTAATTTTTATTTTATGTTTGAAGTGGAGAAAAAAGCAGACAGAATTTTTGTGAATGCCAATAGGAGTGACTGTGGTCATTCAGAGTATTACAAAATAAGCAAAGAACATTGCAGATACTCATTTGAACCCTAGCATTATATTCATGGAATTTTGTGCGGGAAGTGACGAAATACGAAAAGAAATTTGTTATTTACAAAGAACACAAATTTCACTATAAGAAATATGGGCTTTCGTGGCGGTTACAAGGATTAAAAACTGTAGGTATAAGTTTTAGTGAGAGACTTTCAATTGCCACATAAAGTCGTAACATTAAAAAATATATATTAGGCTATAGTGGCAGTATAAACTTTTGTGTTATAGTGACAAATAATTTTAATCTGCAGTTGAATTTTTTTCAATATACACACAATATTTTGTAGTGAAAACAGTCTTTACTTAACGATAATTCAAAAAAGTGGATAGAACTATCATTTCATTTGGCATTGTACCAGAATGCCACTCAGGACCAATATCGCAGTGATCTCCGAAAATCCTGGTTGTGGTAAATAAAGATTTCAGAGGATAAATTATCTTTGAATATAAATATATAAAGGTAAGTATATAGCTCCAGACAAACCTGCAAGAGGAATGCAAGTCCTACGAGAAAGGTTCCCAAACATGCTACAGCTGCAGTAACCTACAAAAACCTCACACTTGCAAATATATCAATTCAATTAGAATACTACAAAAATAAAATTATCTATCACACACTAACCATCAAAAGTGGTCGTCGCCCAAATTTATCGATTAACAGTATAGCCAAAATGGAAAATGGAATCTGCCGAGATTATCAACATCATCAAAGAACTGCCATAAATAAAATGCGACATTAAAATTACACTGAAAAGAGTTCAGCACCTGAATAGAAGCCATTGCTAAACTACCAACACTAGTCGAACAACCTGCCACATATGAGACACATTCTCAGATTTTCGTTATTTAAATTAGCTCTTTCTATTCATTAATTAACTAATGACATTACTAAAAATTCTTAATTTACCAGCAGCTTCAAAAATAGAACTTGCATAATATGCAACTGGAGTGTTCCCTCCAAATTGTACCAGTATCATTAGCCCAAGTCCAACCTTATGAAATTTGTTGTATGGGTGAGAGCTCCGAGAAGACATTAAAAATGTAAGAAGCCAGAATTAATCAGAACTAATTTTTACAATGAGTGAGTGCGCATATCTCAGCACGAACAAGTCTAGAGTTCTTGATTGTACGAGGCTATGAAGAGTTTCCGTGTATTCCTGTAAAACAAGAACATATTTAGTTGATCGTTCTTAATCTTAGAAATAGGGAAACTGAAAAAAAGGAAGCGTAGAGTTCAACTTTAGACAGTAACTTTTGAATTAACATGTAAAGTTCAAATGCTACCTTGATTTCAGTTACTTCTTGAGAAATATCAACGTCGCAGTGTCTCTTTTGACTCTTCTACCTTACCAATTTTTGCCTAAAAAGAAAATGACAATTCAAAGCTTTTTATTTTTCCTTTAATGTGTTTTGGTGAAATAGTTCAAAATAAAAGATGGAAAGAGGAGGAAAATGATGTCTAGAGTTGTTTTGTTAAGTTAAATTTCATTGTTTTAACTAACATGCTCTGATTCGAAAGAAGAAGAAAATGAATACGTCAGTTTGTGTGTATGACAATCATTCATATACAAACTAAAAGAATACCTCATTAGGAACACTTGAATATCGAGTCATTTATCAAAACTTTGAGCTCTCAATTTGTCTTCACAAATTTAATTACTTCGATCATTTGGACTAAACACATTACATGTAACACGACCTCAATAAATAGAAAAGTCCGAATTTTGAATCAAACTCACCAACCATCTTGGAGACTCTGGTATGAAGAACAAACCAACAACTCCTAACAGAGATGATAAAAGTCCTAAAATTGGAACAAAAATAGCAAGCTCGTATTAATTGAACTACCTTCAGACGATATTAAATGATACAAAAGGGAAGCAAGGTACCTATCAAAGCCAAGAAGCGCCAAGTAATAATATTTCCAATGCAAAACATCAGTGACGTGCCACAACTTGCCGATAACTATAGAATTCCCACGACATGTAACAGAAGATCAGCTGATTCTTTATTTTAAATTTACGATAATTTTTATCAATGTTAATTTTAAGTTACCTGAACCATAAATGAACATGTGCCTCGAATATTCTTGGGTGTAATTTCTGCTATATACACGCTTACCTGTTTTGCCAAGAGAATATGAGCCAGTTTATGTTGAGAAATCACTAATGGTGATTCTATATACCCAGGATCAACACAATAAATGAGAGAAATAAACTTTTATTCTTAAACTCACACTTTAAAAAATACAAAGCTCATTCTCTCTTTTTCTTTTTTCTTACACTCTTCTATTCAAAACCTATCTCTAACTTCTAATTAATACACTACACAATACCTCTCTATTTATAAGCATACAAACCTAATAAACAAGCTTTGAATGTTCAACCCATAGGTGTGAACATTTGACTACTTTCTTAGCCACCATCTTTGAAGTTGCATGACAGCCTCTTGTTTAGTCTTTAAAGACTGCTTCTAGATGGCTCCATGGATTCTTTGTTTCACACTTGTTGAATCAAGTTTACTATTTTCAAAATCCCCTTTTAAACTTGATTCGGGAATCTTCTGCATTACTTGCAACTTCTTCAGTCCTATGGACTTGTCTTGGAATTTTTGCATTCCATGCAACTAGTTTTGCCTCTCTCGTCCAGTTTTGCACAGAGATGGTTGACTATCTTCTTCATAGTCAAGTCCACGACTAGCGACAAACACCTCGAACTGAACCGAGTCGACCCGCCTGAACTCTGAAGAGATACCATTTTCTTTCCCTGCACTTCCTTTCCCTAGAACCATTACCGAGACATTATATTCCTTCCTGAGACCATTGTACTTGTCTGGCTTCACTTTTCTACTTTTGTAGTCTTTCACGAACATGCGAGTTTTGCATCTTTGAACTTCGCCTTTTCCACTTCTCGTCTTATGGACGAACTTCAACCCAGTTGACTTATGATCTTCTGGTGAATTACACTGCTTCTTCTCTATGGTGAACATCTCTTCATCCATATATGTCTTCCATTTCTTCTTTTCAATGGCTTCGGTGAAGCTAACCGGATCTTCTTCTGACTTCTTCTTGGTCCAGTATTTTTCACCCGGATCCACCTCTGCCTTTTTCTTGTCAGGAACGGGAGCAATTTGTGTCACTGTTGGTGGCACTGCTTCAACCTCATCTCGTGGCACTGTTGGTGACACTTCTTCTTCTTCAATCACGGGCTCCTTGGGCTCCGCTTCTTCTTCAAAAATCCAGCTAACAAGATTCTCATATTGAGCCATCAGCAGCATTCCGTTTAGCTCATTTGTGTCTTTCTTTATAAAGAACACATGTTCGTCATTTTCATCTTCTTCTGTTAGCTCTCTTCTCCATTCACGGGCATAGTGGCAGTATCTGTTGCAGTTATAACACTTCATTTTTCTTCTCCCATCTTTACCTCTGAATGCATCTTCTCGTCCTTGATAGCCACGATTTCTGCTTCGACCTCTTTGTGAATTTCCCCATCTCTCTTCTTCGGCTGAGAACTTTGCCTGCAGGACTCGTCCTCTCGGATGCTTGAGGTATTCTTCTTGTCGATTCGCTGTTCATGGATTTCAAGCGTGGCTTGTAACTCATCAACAGTCATGACATCCAGATTCTTCGATTCTTCAATGGCTACAACCACATACTCAAATTTTGAATTGAGCGATCTCATTATCTTCTCGAGCACAGGTACATCTTTGATCTTTTTTCCACATCCTCTTATTTGATTGACAATAGTCAATATTCTGGTAAAGTACTCAGAAATTGACTCCATTTCTTTCATTTGCAGCAATTCAAATTCCCCCCCTTAGACTTTGAAGTCTAATTTTTATCGTCTTTTCGATTCCTTGATTTTCTTTACGAAGAATTTCCTATGCTTGCTTGGCGGTGTTGATAGCAGAGATCTTCTCAAAACTTGCTTCATCTACACTCTAATAAAGCAGATATAACGCCTTCTTGTCCTTTCGTCTTTCTTCTTTAAGCTCGGCCTGTTGGGCCTGGCTTAGATTCTCTACTTCTTCGGGTTCATCATACCCGGTATCGATCACATCCCATAAATCTTGTGAGGCTAAAAGGACTCTCATCATGATACACCACTTCTCATAATTATCTTTGTTCAGTTGCGGAAGCTGGGGGAGGAAAAAATTGCTGGAGGACGCCATCGGAATTACTTAAGCACTTGAAGTACTTATTTCTGAAAATCAGTGTTGAATCTAGTCAAACCGACTGCACGGTTGCGTCCGGAGCGTTCCGTTTAGTAAAAACCGACTCTTCGTTTGCTCAAATCGGAGTTAAAATGAGCCCGGAACGGACAAAATACCAATTAGGGGCAATTCTGTAATATCCAGAAATATTTGTTGACGTGGAGGCTGATGTGGCAGTGACACGTGTTGGCTCCTGATTGGGCCACGTGTAAGTCGGTGGTTGGTGCCACGTGTCGGCTATTGGTTGGTCCACGTGTCCACTGATGGTTGGTACACGTGTCAACTGATTACTGGACCATGGGTTGGTGACGTGTCAAGGCTGACGTAGCACAGGTGATGACGTCATGGATGACGTGTCAGGCGCGTGGGCTTCACGCGTGGCTAGAGGTTGAAGATGAACCAGGCGCGTGATTGCGCGTGGGGCTCACTCGCCTAGCTTGTGGCGGCGCGTGCGGTGGTGGATTGGCCTGAAATTTTTTTGGTTACGTTCCTGGTGGAACGGAGAAGTTAGAAATGTGCTCAAACTTGTGGTTTGGACACCTATGGCTCACGAATAGGCTTTGAAACTTTCGGCTCTGTTTTTGAAAATTTCTTCTGGGTTTGCTCAAGCTTCTCTGTGCTCTGATACCATGTTGAGAAATCACTAATGGTGATTCTATATACCCAGGATCAACACAATAAATGAGAGAAATAAAATTTTATTCTTAAACTCACACTTTAAAAAATACAAAGCTCATTCTCTCTTTTTCTTTTTTCTCACACTCTTCTATTCAAAACCTATCTCTAACTTCTAATTAATACACTACACAATACCTCTCTATTTATAAGCATACAAACCTAATAAACAAGCTTTGAATGTTCAACCAATAGGTGTGAACATTTGACTACTTTCTTAGCCACCATCTTTGAAGTTGCATGACAGCCTCTTGTGTAGTCTTTAAAGACTGCTTCTAGATGGCTCCATGGATTCTTTGTTTCACACTTGTTGAATCAAGTTTACTATTTTCAACATTTTATGCTGATATGTGAACAAAGAAATGAATAATTTGCAATACCTACCACATAACTACTAATCCCAGATCCAACTCCCAATAAGAGTCTTCCAATGTCAAGTGACCAAACTCCCTTTCGACAGCCACGGATAAATTAATACCAATCACGTCATCCAAAGAATGAAAAACATAATTCTACTGCTTGATAGATTGACGGAACAGTAAAAATGAACTTATATAACTGTGAATTCAATTGCAAATAAGTTGTGGAGCTCTTAAGGTGTTTGGACTTTGTTTTGTGTTGACAAGGGATTTTACTACTTTCAATTTTCTTCTGAGAGTGATTGTGATACAGTGATAGATCAAGGCCCTTGCCACTTTGTTAATCACTTCTTGGTTTTGAGGAAATGGCAACCTGGTCTATCTCTTCACAAAGAGGAAATCTCTACAATACCATTGTGGGTGAAACTATTTAATATTCCTTTGGAATTTTGGTCACCTAAGGATTTAGGTTGTATTGTAAGTGCAGGTGGGTAACTCTTGTATTTAGATTCTTTACTTGA
Source organism: Cornus suecica (assembly GCA_963922005.1). Classification (NCBI taxonomy): domain Eukaryota; kingdom Viridiplantae; phylum Streptophyta; class Magnoliopsida; order Cornales; family Cornaceae; genus Cornus; species Cornus suecica. The sequence continues at coordinate 22,819,793 of OY998247.1, forward strand.
GCATTGCAAAAGATTCAGTTTTGTAAGGGTTTATGTGGAGGTCAGTGCTAAACAAATAATTTATGTTGACTTTAAAAAATGGAGACCATGTTTTGATCTCTGTAAAATACCAATGGTTTCCTGCTAGGAGTGAGGGATATGGTGTCTTTGGGCACTGGGCTAGGAATTATTCAAAGCAAAAAGTTGTTGAGGATCCTCCCAAGCATGTGTAGAAGCCTGCTCAAGAATGGAGAGTTGTGGGGACAAGTGGGAAAGTTACTGATGCAGATAAGAATATTATTGGTTTGCCTGTAGAGGCCAATATTTCTATTGCCAATGCATTTAATGCTTTTAATGTTTTGCAAGATGATGAAGTGGTTGATGATACTTAGTCTTCTCCTGTGAATACTAGCATAGCTTGTACTGCTGAAAACATGGGGCTTGATGCTGAGCTAGGGTTGCTTATTTTGGAGATGTTCTAGTTATTGCTGATATTGTTAAGGAGGCGGAGGGGATTCTTGATGTTCATGTTGACTCTCACCCTCATAAGGGTGTGTCTGAGGAGCATAATCCTGGCATTATTGAGAACACTGCTGAGATCTCTCCAGACCTGGTGGATAAGGTTCAAAATAAGGGTGAGGTGATTCGATCAGATGCTTTAGAAGACACTAATCAATTAGTTGCAGGTATGGTAAGTCACATTTCTAAACCTCCAAAGCCTCTAGGGAAATCTAAAGTCAATGATAAGGCTAAGAGTGCTAAGTCTGTTATTCCTAGTATGAAACTAGCAGAGGTGTTGCTTTGGGGGTTCTCCAAATTCGTGAGGCCATGTTCTTTGATCTTTTTTGGAGCTCTGTCCTTTTGAAGGTTGTACATTAGTTTTTCAGTTTTCAATGAATTTAGGTATTTGGAATGTTAGAGTCCTTAATACCTCAAAGAAACAGAATGACATTGCTCAAGTTGTTAGAAGGTTTAACATGCCTCTTTTCTGTATGGTGGAAATAAGGGTGAAGGAAAGGAAATATGCTAAAGTTGTTCAAGCAATTGCCAGAAGGTGGAGTTTTGTTCACAACTATGATTATGCTCTTAATGGCAGGCTTTGGGTATACTGGGATCCTTCAAGACTTATTGATATTCCTATTTTCCAAACTGATCAGATCATCTTGTGTTCTATTAGTTGCATAAAGGGAACTTATAGTTATGTGGGAGAATTTATTTATGGGTTGAATGATAGCATTGGGAAGAGAAGGTTATGGAAGGATATTGTGCAAGCTACTTAGTGTCATGATTTGGTTCCCTTTTCTTGGCAGGTGACTTTAATACTATCAGATATTCTCATTAATAATATAACGGTTTTTCTCTTAGGGACTCTACAAAGAAGGAGTTTGGGGAATGTATTAAGCTGGTTTCCTTGGATGACCTGAAGCATATTGGTGTTCATTTCTCTTGGTCTAACCATACTTTTATAGGAAATTTGATTGGGTTCTTATCAATGATGCATGAAACTTTACTTTTGTAAATTCAGAAGTAATTTTTGAGCCAAATGCAGTCTTTGATCATGCTCTTATTATAATCCAAATGGAGGCTAAAGTTCAAAGGAAGGGTGATCCTTTTAGGTTCAATAATCAACTCATCTCTCACCCTCATTTTATGGATATTGTCAAGGGTGTTTGGTCCACTGAGGTCCCTAGTTCATACATGTTTAAGGTGGTTCAAAAGTTTCGGTTGTTGAGGCAAAAGCATAAGGTTTTAAACAGAGCAACCTACAGTGATTTAACTGCCCAAGTACAAGTTGCTAGGGAGAATCTTAAGGCTTTGTAGTTGAAGCTTGATTCCAATCCCAAAGATCTTGATGTTTTGCAACAAGAAAATGAAGGTCTTGCACACTATCTTTAGTTGTCCCAAGCTAAAGAATATGTTTATAAGCAGTAGTCAAGGGTTCATGGCTACAATTGGGGGACAGAAACAATGCTTAATTTCACAAAGTTGTAAATTCCAAAACAAAGTCAAATTGTGTTTTCACTTTGTAAGAACACTTTTGAATATTGTTTATTTATGGCGTGTTCTAGACAATAACCATGTTTAGTGTTAGATAAGTCGTTTTGGTTTCAACGAAATTTACAAGCTTTGACAAATGCAAAATCAAGCATTGAAGTAATGAATAATACAAGTGAAGTGAAAAAGTGAGCATATTGAGTAAAAATGTCTCCCAGAGGGCGAAAACAGCATTTTCCAAAGCTGTCAATTCAAGTAAAAAGTCTCAAGATGTCAAGAGGAATATTTTGGTACTATTACCAACAAAAATGTTTTTGACTAAAGTATCTATGCTCAAGCTTACACCTACAGAACCTAAAAGCGACTAGAAAGTGAAAAACTACGTTCAAAGGTACGCTCAAGCTTTTTCCGCAGCTACGCTCAAGGGGTATTCCTAAGGCGTAGGTGCCTGGCGAGGGATAAATTTCATATTTTGTGAATTGTCAAATTTGACCCCGACTTGAAGTTTGATGACGTGGTTATGACTTATTAACCAATATACACGTTTGTATATCAATATAAATCAGTTTTACTCCTAATTGGAAGGGTTTGAGATAAAGAAGGATTCCAAATCAAAGTGGGGAACAAGTTATCTCAAAACTAGGATTTCCTACTCTATAAATAAGAGGGCTCTCTACAGATTTTAAAAAAAACGATTTTAAAAAGAGCTTAGAAAGATAAAAAGGGATATGGTGAAAAGGTTGAAAAGATTAAATTGTGTTTTCTTTATTTAACAATAAGGTCTGAGCTAAATATTTGACTTCTAATTTGGGTTTTGAACTGAAGTATCATTACGGTTAGTGAGGAGATTATTAGATTTAGTACGTATTGCTTTCATCTTAGTTATCTTGTAACTCTTTATAACTACAGGGTATGTGTGCTAATTTTCATCACTATCATGTGTATAATAGTTAAGTCAATTATGCGAATATATTGTGTCAATGATTAGCTCATTGTTTCTACTTCCCTACTCCCATGTCTTTAAAAATTAAAATATTTTTTGTTTTACATTTTACATTCATGCATTAGTCTTAAGTTCATGCATTGTAGAGATTTATGTTACTTGAGAATCTGGATACAATCTAATAGAGAACTTTATCTTAGTACTAAGTGTTTGGCTTAGATTCTCTAGAGTCTCATCTGTTATCATTTCCCTATGCTTTCATCTTGAGTCATTTCCTTGTTTTTCTCATGTGTTTTGGTTATTTTTATTGTTCCTTGTCATTTTAGTGACAAAAAGGGGGAGAAATATTGAGTAAGGGGGAGTAATGGTTTTAGGGGCAGAAGTATTGAGTAAGGGGGAGAAGGAGTGTGTGTTTTATGATCATTATGCTTACATGAATATTGTGTTTTTCTTTTGATCATTTTATATCTGTTTTCCACACTTGCGTTTAATGGGTTGTTCAATAATGTGGTTACAGGATTGGTAGACTGTCATGAAAGCAATGTAACAGTTTATATCTATGTTTGTCAATGTGTGTTCATAGGTATAGATGTTATGTTATTATTTGTAAGGCTATATTTTAAAATTGGTTTTGTCTCAGAAATGATAAGGGGGAGATTGTAAAGAACACTTTTGAGTATTGTTTATTTATGGCATGTTCTAGACAATAACCATGTTTAGTATTAGATAGGTCAATTTGGTTTCAACAACATCTACAAGTTTTGACAAAGGCAAAATCAAGCATTGAAGTAGTGCAGAAGACAAGTGAAGTGAAAAAATGAGCATATTGAGTAAAAATGTCTCTCGGAGGGCGAAAACGACAATTTCCAAAATCGTCAATTCAAGCCAAAAGTCTCAGGGAGTCAAGAGGGATATTTTGGTACTATTCCCAACAAAAGTGGTTTTGACTAAAGTATTTACGCTCATGCCTACGCCTATAGAACCTAAAACCGGCTAGAAAGTGAAAAACTATGCTTAAGGGTACGCTCAAGCTTTTGCCGCAACTATGCTAAAGGGGTACGCCTAAGGCGTAGGTGCCTGGCAAAGGATAAATTTTAGATTTCGTGAATTGTCAAATTTGACCCCGACTTGAAGTTTGATGATGTGGCTACGACTTATTGACCTATATACACGTTTGTATATCAATATAAGTTAGTTTTACTCCTAATTGGAAGGGTTTGACACAGAATGATTCCTAATCAAAGTTGGGAACAAATTATCTCAAAATTAAGGTTTCGTACTCTATATTTAAGAGGGCTCTCTACAGATTTTGAAAAGAGCTTTTGGAGAGATCTCTACAGTATTTCATTGTTCATATAGTTTTACAGAGATAGAAGATTATTGAGTGATCATATATATTCGAGTTCTTTCTTGGTATTAGGGTTTATTCAATTGTGTTTCTCCATCGATGATCTTATACACAATTGGATGACCTAGTTACTGAAAAATCAACACATCACATTGTGCAACGTGGTTACATCGATCTGTTGAGAAGCGGAGCCGTCTGAGTGCGGAGATCGAAGCAGAAGGCTTTGTGGTGATTTGATCTGTTGAGAAGCGAAGTCGTCAGAGTACGGAGCGAAGCGAGAAGATTCGTGGAACGCGAGTGATTCAAGTTCGTCAGACATCGATTGGAGAATGGCAGATCTAAAGGGATTTGTTAGTCTACAACTTTATAGAGTCTATGTAATCCTTGATTCATAGTGCATCGATACCCGAGCGTATCTGTGATTTTTACTTGGAGTCTTTCCAAGATTTTCCATGTAAAAATATCGTGTGTCTCTATTGCTTTATTTTCTACAGTTAGATTAATCTCTACATGATTTATCTTGATAGAGTATTGGATTAATATTAACTTTTACGCAATTAATTTTAATTTGTCAATAAATCCATAAAAGCCTATTCAACCCCCCTCTAGACTATTTTTGTTGATCGTCTAGGTAATTTCAATTGGTATCAAAGTGTTGTTGCCCCATTTTAGGTTAACTACCTAGAGTTAGATCTTGAACTTAGACGATGGATGTACCTCGTGAAGGAGGTTCCGTATCTAGGTCCCCATTGTTTGATGGCTCTAAGTTCACGTATTGGAAAGATAGGATGAGAGTGTTCTTAAAAGCTTTAGATGAGAAAGCTTGGCGTGTTGTAGAGATAGGATATTCACCTCACATTTGTATAGATGAGACTACCAAATAATTAAAAGAAAAATCTCTAAGTGAGTGGTCTGCTGCTGAATTTGACAGTGCTAAGTGGAATGCTAAAGCTTTGTCTGCATTATTAAATGTTGTGACCAAAAGTGCATTTAGGAGAATTTCCTCGTGTAATATTGTCAAAGAAGGTTGGGATATTCTCCAAAATACTTATGAAGGAAATGATAATATCTCAATGTTGGCGTCTAATATTGATGAGGTTGAAAAGGTTGCTACAAGTGCAACTTCTGAGGATGAAGAGTATGAGGATGATGATGATTGTGATGACTCGCTTCAAGCTAAGTATAATAAACTGTATGACAAATACACACATCTTAGCGAAGTTTTATCAAAATCTATTGTTAAATTTAAAAGTGTTATCAAGGAAAAAGAGTCCTTAAGAGAAGAGTTAAACAACACTACCCTTGACCTAAATCAATTTCAGACCCAAAAAGCTCAATGGTGTGAAGAATTGATTAAGTCTGAAAAAGAAAGGAAGCAGGCTGTGAAGAGTGTAGATGATCTGAATGAGGAATTAAGCACTATAAAATTGGAATTGAGTGAGAAATCTACAAGGATTGGGGGTTTGGAAAAGGAATCGAAGGATGCTAACTCAACTATCCATAAATGGTCTAGTGGAACTCTTAACCTGAATCATATGTTAAGTGTGGGAAAATCTGCAAGAAATATAAAGGGATTGGGATTCAAAGGAACATTGAGTGATTCAAACATCGTTTCCAGAACAACCTTTGTTAAGGCCTCTTAAGTTGCATCTAGTTCTTCTCAAGATAATTCTGATAGGAAGTTTAGTGCTCAATCTTATGTTAGAAAACTAGTTGAGAGTAAGCCTTCCTTTACCTCTAGTTTCAATAAGGGTTCGAACAATTGTTTTCAAAGGTTTGTCCCAGTCTGTCATCACTGTGGAGTGAAAGGTCACATTCGACCCATGTGTTTAAAGTTAAGAGGAGAAAATTTGAAATCAGAGTGGAAGCATAGAACTCAAAAAAGACCCAATGTTGAAAATCAAATTCGGGTGTTGAGTGAAGAGGTTGTCAAGGCTGGCAAATAGAGCACCAAAAATTAAATAAGTGTGGGTTAGTAAAGATGAACTACATTGTTTGGTTGCTTATACTGCATGAAGAACACATGACTCTAATTCTGAGAAAGGTCATAAGTATATCCACAGATTCTCAGTATACAAACATCTCTACAAAATCATTAGATTTTCAAAAGCATGTGCATCTTAGAAAATCTAGTGGCATGTTATCATTAGGATAGATGTCTTCATATGTATCATTCTAAGAATATCTTGCATTATCTTTTATCCTAAAATTTATACGTTATCATGCTTTTTCTATTATTATTTGCATGTTTATTTTAATTTTGTTATTCCTTTTTTATATGTATGCATCATGTTTTGCGACTAATAGGATTGATCATGCATGTATTATTATAACAAAAATGATAAAAAATTTAAAATAAAATTCTGAGTATGTTGAGCTTGGCGAATGGTACAAATGGTTGTCATATTTCACTCTATTCTCATATTAACTTTTCATATTATACTTATGGGAATTGAAGTTGTTAGTTTGACCTGAGGTTATGAGTTATTCACTTGACATGTTTAAGTATTATTTTTGGAACTCATCAACTTTGGGTGCTTGTTTTACTTCGGAAATGACTATAATACTTATTGAAACTTTTAGTCTTTCTCATCTAATCCAAAGTGATATGTAGGTTCATGAGCTATGCTAGATTGATCTATGTTTTTAAATACCTTTTGCATGATTATTAATGTTGTGGTGATGTTGAAAAGAGGAAAGAATGAGATGTTTAAAATATAGATATACAAAAAGTAGTTTTTCAATCTGAGTAACTAGGCCTCTTGCCTCAGTAAGCATTGAGTGTTTGCGTAAAAAGGGAAGAAGACTAATGAGCATAAATCCCAAGGAAGAAGCGTGTGCCCAGTTGGTCGGGACTAAAAATCATTGCTGAAAAGTCCAGAACTTAGAAAGATAAAAGGGGATATGGTGAAAAGGTTGAAAATATTAAATTGTGTTTTCTTTATTTAGCAATAAGGTCTGAGCTAAATATTTGACTTCTAGTTTGGGTTTTGAACTGAAGTATTATTACGGTTAGTGAGGAGATTATTAGAATTAATACGTATTGATTTCATCTTAGTTGTTTGTTTGCACCTGAATATTTTTTATATATGAAAATGCTATATAAAACTTGTCTTGTAACTCCTTATAACTACTGGGTATGTGTGTTGATTTTCATCACTATCATGTGTATAATAGTTAAGTCAAATATGCGAATATAATGTGTTAATGACTAGCTCATTGTATCTACTTCCCTGCTCACATGTTTCTAAAAACAAAAAAAAAATTTGTTTTGCATTTTGCATTCATGCATTAGTCTTAAGTTCATGCATTATAGAGATTTATGTTATTTGAGAATCTGGATATAATCTAATAGAGAACTTTATCTTAGTACTTAGTTCTTGGCTTAGATTCTCTAGTCTCCTCTGTTATCATTTCCCTATATTTTCATCTTGAGGTTTTCCCTTGTTTCTCTCATGTGCTTTGATTGTTTTTATTGTTCCTTGTTATTTCAGTGACAAAAAGGGGGGAAAATATTGAGCAAGGGGGAGTAATGGTTTTATGGACAGAAGTATTGAGTAAGGGGTAGAAGGAGTGTGTGTTTTACGATCATTATGCTTACATGGATATTGTGTTTTTCTTTTGATCATTTATATATGTTTTCCACATTTGCGTTTAATGATTTGTTTAGTAATGTGGTTACAGGATTGGTAGACCGTCATGAAAGCAAGGTGACAGTTTATATCTATGTTTGTTGATGTGTGTTCATGGGTATAGATGTTATGTTGTTATTTGTGAGGCTATATTGTAAAACATAATTTTGTCTTAGAAATGATAAGGGGGAGATTGTAAGAACACTTTTGAGTATTGTTTATTTATGGCATGTTCTAGACAATAACCATGTTTAGTGTTAGATATGTCGTTTTGGTTTCAATGACATCTATAAGTTTTAACAAAGGAAAAATCAAGCATTGAAATAGTGAAGAATACAAGTGAAGTGAAAAAGTGAGCGTATTGAGTAAAAATGTCTCCCGGAGGGCGAAAACGGTATTTTCCAAAGCTGTCAATTCAAGAAAAAAGTCTTAGGGAGTCAAGAGGGATATTTTGGTACTATTCCCAATAAAAGTGGTTTTGACTAAAGTATTTACGCTCAAGCCTACGCCTACAGAACCTAAAAGCAACTAGAAAGTGAAAAACTAAGCTCAAGGGTATGCTCAAGCTTTTGCCGCAGCTACGCTCAAGGGGTACGCCTAAGGCTAGGTACCCTACCTTACACATTTGTATATCAATATAAGTCAATTTTACTCCTAATTCGAAGGGTTTGACATGAAGAAGGATTCCTAATCAAAGTGAGGAACATGTTATCTCAAAACTAGAGTTTCCGACTATATAAATAAGAGGGCTCTCTACAGATTTTAAAAAGAGCTTTTGGAGAGATCTCTGCAGTATTTCATTGTTCATATACTTTTACAGAGATATATAGAGATAGAAGATTATTGAGTGATCATATATATTCGAGTTCTCTCTTGGTATTAGGGTTTATTCAATTGTGTTTCTACATCGATGATCTTATACAGAATTGGATGATCTAGTTGCTGAAAAATCAACACATCACCTTGTGCAACGTGGTTGCATCGATCTGTTGAAAAGCGGAGTCGTCTGAGTGCGGAGAATGAAGCAAAAGGTTTTGTGGTGATTTGATCCGTTGAGAAGCGGAGCTGTCAGAGTACGGAGTGGGGCAAGAAGTGCGAGTTATTCAAGTTCGTCAGACATCGAGTGGAAAAATATAGATCTAGAGGGTTTTGTAAGTCTAAAACTTCATAGAGTCTGTGTAATCCTTGATTCATAGTGCATCGATCCCCAAACGTATCCGTGATTTTTACTTGGAGTCTTTCCAAGGTTTTCCACGTAAAAATATTGTGTCTTTATTACTTTATTTTCTACAGTTAGATTAATCTTTGCATGATTTATCTTAATAATGAATTGGATTAATATTGACTTTTCCTCAATTAATTTTAATTTGTCAATAAATCCACAAAAAGCCTATTCACCCCCCCCCCCCCCCCCCCTCCCCCTTCTAGGCTATTTTCATTGATCGTCTAGGTAATTTCACACTTTAAACTCTAGGGATTGCCAAAGGCTAGAGCAGCCAGATTTGATTCAGTAAGAAATTGTCAATTTCTATGAAAACTTGTTGAAGTCCTTAGTAGGTGATTATATTCCTGATCTCAGTACTTTTGTGAAAATTTCTTTCATTGTGGAGCAATTTCAAAGTTTGTTTAGGCCTATTACTAATGAGGAAATTAGGTAGTCCATGTTTTCTCTCAAGGATGGTAAAGCTCTTGGGAGTGATGGTTTTAATGCTTTATTATTTAAGCATTCTTAGGCTATTGTTGGTGTTGATGTGACTAGGGAAATTCAAGCTTTTTTCACTCTGGTCAGATGTTGAATGAGATCAATTCCACCATTATCACAATGGTCCCAAAAGTGGCAAACCCAAGTAGTGTGTCAGACTTTAGGCCTATCTTATTGTGCACTACTATCTACAAATTCTTGGCTAAGGTGCTTACTTATAAGCTTAAGGGATGATTTCCTTCTTGTATTAGTCTCAATCAATGTGCCTTTGTTCTTGGTAGGAATATTTCCCACAATATTCTTCTAGTTTATGAACTCTTGCAACACTATCACACAAATGAGAGGAATCTAAGATTAGATATGAAAGTTGATTTAATAAAGGCTTTTGACACTGTATCATGGGGTTTCTTAAAAATACATAAACCTCTTATAACACCAAGTTAAATGAAAGGCGTGGTGGCTCAATGAGATTGAATATTTCAGGTACTAATTTCAGAAATTTCCCTTTATGAAGTTGGTCTTGATGATCTTAGGTATAGTGGCATCATGTTTGCATGGAATAACAAAAGTCATGGAGCTGCAAACATTGCAAGAAAGCTTGACAAAGCCCTAATAATATCACAATGGAATATAATTTATCCTAATTCAGAGTGCTTATTTGTAACACCCCGCATTTCCTTCCTCCTTTATGGAATTCCTTTCCAAGTGTTAACGATTTGTGACGTCACTTATTCATGACGTCTTGTATAATCTTGGTACGTGTAAATTTTTCGCGTTTACATTTCAGACTTAGCGGGACGACTTCGTGGACTTTCGTTTCAGGGTTCGTGAGTTTATTGTTCGTTGGCGATTACGTGGGTTCGTTTCAACATTTTCTCGTTGGAGCTTTGATAATCGTGTTGCGTTCCCGAACGTGTTACCTTAGATTATTGTAGACGTTTCGGTGTAGCACTTATTTGATTATATACTTGTTGTGCTTAACATATTTAAGGGATGTGTTTTGATAGGTGTAATTACGTGAATTGTTTGTTGTGATTTCATTTTCGTAAATAATGAAAATAGTTAAAAATGATTTCGAGAGCATAATGACCTAGGAGTGTAATGGTAATTTCACTAGTGTAGAGATAGTTAAAAATCCTAAAAATTTGGCTAAGTGTTGAAATTACACTTGAGTGACATAGAGGTAAATAGAGTGGAGGACTTTGGTTAAATGGGAAAGTTAATTTAATGGCATTCTTGTAATTGGTCATAAGTTGTAGGATTTTTGGTCTTTGACCACTTTAATGTGTTGTCACATTCTTGGCCATTAGATCTTTCCTCCCATGTTTAATCTCAACCCTTAGATGTTAAAGCCTTGTTTGGCAAGTGTACAAGGGTAGTGTGTATTGATTTAAGTCTTCCATTGGTAAGGCTTATTGTGCACCCTTGGATCCATTCTCTTTTTCCCCACATTTGTTTTGGACCCTTGGATTGGGTTAGAGATAGTGGAGAATCTCTACAAGGTCTCTTAAGTCTTCCACTTGAAGACTTCATTTATGGTAAGTTATCTCCATTTCTCTCCCATTTCCCTCTTGCTCTACTCCACTTTTTGGTTTGATTTCATAATCTTAAGCTTGGAGTTTTATGTTGTCTTCAAAATGAAAGTTTTTCATGGTGTTCTCCTCTTGGATTTATGCCAAAGATTGGTAAGTGTTTTTCTCTCTTTGTGAGTTTCTACTTCAAACCCTAGTTTTGATTTTTCATGATGAACCACCTTTAATTCTTGGTTTCATCTTGTTATGAGTTTATACTCATTGTTAGGAGACCATGGTGAAGCTTTCCACCAATTGGCTTCTTTGAATTTGGTGTTGGGTGGAAGCTAGGGTTTCATGAAGCTCACTTTGTGGTGTTGCTTGGTTCTCCATTTGAGGTAGGGGAAAACTTCTATCATTTCTTATCCTTCGGTTTCGTGAGTGTGCTATTTTGATTTTAGGGTTCTTAACCTTAGATGTAATTGTTAAGTTGTATACTTGAAAATGTGAATTTAGGGTTTGTACATGTTTATGTGATTTAACCCTTGTGTATGGCGTACTTAGTAAGATAGGGCTATGATGCATGCTAGTTGGGTTGTAGTTCTTGAGATTTTCAATAATAAAGTATGCTTGTATGCCTATATATGTGTGTATGTATATGGGTATGGTTGTTTATATGTATACGTATAAGTATCCATATGTGTAAGTGGGTGTTAGGGATGTAGCCTTAATAGGGTGATTAGGCTAGCTCATTTGGTTAGTAAGTTGGAGCATGTGTTATGTGATTTGTGTGACGGACATCTCAACTTAGAATGATTATCTAGTTCTCCTTTTGTGAATGATATTACTATGTTGGGATTTGATATTATATTTGAGATTTGAATTGTGAAAATTTGCTTTAATTGAACAAAGAACATATTTAAGAGAATGAAATTGTTATCCTTGTGAAATAAAGAAAAATTTGTCGATTTCAAACATGAATTGCATATGAGAAGGTATCCTTGTTGGTTATTGCTTTATTGCGATTTAAAAGCATGTTAAGGGATTTATGGCATTCATGTTAACATTCTAGGGAATATTTTTCATAAATATGATGAGATACATATTTATGTTGATGCATGTGTCTTTTGAGACATGGTGCATTTGGAGTTCACCTTTTGCATTGAAATTCAATTGGTGTTGGTCTACGTTCGGTTGTGTAATCATGAGTGAGTAGACTTGTTTCGGATCGTCGTAACAACTGGCCAGGTGGTGTTTCTCACACCAACGGAACTAGTCTTTTGAGAAATAGAGACGATAGGGGGAGGACTTGTTCCAAATCCTATTTCAAGACCGCGTTCGTGTTGACGATCTTCCCTGTTAAAAGTGAAAGTGTCAAAAATCACTTGGGAGGAATCGGTACGATACTCTACCTTCCTTCATGAGCTTGTATCCTCAAAAGTGAATGGTTAGATAATGATCCCGTTGACCCTTAGAGTTAGGGTGTGTGGTCGCGTGTGTACCATAAGGTGTGTGAGTCACATTGCATTGAGTTGTCGTTATGTGATTTATCTTTACATGTGAATCATGATATTATTCAATGTGGTTGTAGAGCATGTTTAAAGTGTATTTTGATCATTTAATTCACATGTTATTAAAATGCTCAAATAAAATTGGATAATGTGATAATATGATTTACATGCCTTGTTTTAAAGTATAATGTGAGATGAATGTTTATACTTGTTGATATGTTCTTATATGCCTTAGGATGGTGATATAAGTTAGTTTTGATGGTTTTCTTGTGATCAGTTAAAGTCGGTGATGGATAATAGAGTTGATTATGAGTTGAAGTCTTTGAGAAGGTGGTTGATAGTTTTGTGGTCTTAGTTAGTGTTGGTGTAGCAACGTGGCATCAATCGTGATATTAAGATCTTGGTTATGATATATGAGGTTAGGAGTGAACCTAGTCGATTGTGTATTGATGATCATTTGATCTTATTAGAAACCTAAGTATTGTGGTTTCAAATGTGAAATTGAGGTTTGAAAGAATCGGACGAGGTTTTGATTTGAAACTAATTGGTCCCATGACAACGGCCACTAGGTTCCCTTTAGCGATCTTAAATATTGGAGTGTCCTTGGAGTTGTGTTCACTCTTGATTAAGTCACTATAGAGTTCATGAAATAAGATGTTGAGCCAAGTATGGTTGGGTTGGAGTCAGTGTCCTTGTGTAACATCACTTACCTTTCCCTTAGAGGTGTCATTTACTTTTGGTTCTTCATTTTCTTACTCCATTTGAGTGTCCATAAATTCATTTTGGTATTCCTGTTGGTTTTTCGGTTTGTTTTCCCGAAAACGGATTTTTCATAAGACTTACATTTAAGTCCCTTCGGTCTTTAAGTGAAAAAAAAAACCGTTTTCGCTCACCCCTGTGACCCCGACTAAAATCTTGAGTTTTGAATTCATGTTGTAAAATATTTATACCTTTGAAAGTCGGAGGTGTACAAAACGGAGACCGGGGGTAAGACAGATAATTTTATGAGATTTTAAATAACCACTTTTATCCAAAGTTTTCGTTTTACGCGTTTCCCGAGGTCTCGATGACTATTTTTGGAATCCACGAATGAAAAACTCACTTTTCAAATATTTGTGATTTTTCGGGACCAGTGGTGTCAATAATGGAGGCTTGCTGCAAAAATGCATTTTTTTGGTGGTTTTACTTCAGCTTTAGTTAGATTTTTCTTTAGCGATATCCAATTTTCAAAAATTCATTTCTCTCACCTCAAACCTCCGAATTAGGTTTCGTTTGTTTCTATGGCTTGTCTTATGTCTAAATATTTGAGACAAAATTTGAAATCATTTATTTGCACTTAAAATAACTGTTTTACCCTTGGTGAAAGTGGGGTACTTCAGCTTTCTGTTTTGGTCGGCGTTGTCCCACACAGTTTTTCAAAATTCATATCTCTCGCCTCGTTGCTTTGAATTAGACCCCGTTTGTTTCTATGACCTTTCCTATGTTAAAATATTTGAGATAAAATTTGAAATGTCATTTTTTCCCTTGAGATGACTTTTTTACCCTTGGTGAAAGTGATGTACTTTAACTTTCTGTTTTGAGTCGGCATTGTCCGACACCGCTTTCAAAGATTCATTTCTCTCACCTCGCACCTCCGAATTAGGTTCCGTTTATTTCTATGGCCTGACCTATATAAAAATATGTGGTATAAAATTTGATATTAAATTTTTGCCCTTGAAATGATCATTTCACCCTTGGGCGAATATGTGACCTTGAAATGGTTGATTTGATGACTTGTTTAATCCCTTTCATTCTCCGATAACCTTTGTGACTTGTCTTAGATTGAAATGACTATTTTACCCTTGTATTGGGTCTACGAATATTGGAGAGTGACATGTGAGGTGATTAGTAGTATGATTTGATAGTGATTGGAAGTTTTGGAATTCGTTATGCTTGTGATCTAGGAAGTGTGATTGTTATCCTTCCTGGGGTGTTATGAATAGAAGTGTTTCTCACGTGATTTGGTGATAAGTGATGTTTTGATTGTCAGTGTTGGACTGACGGGTACAAGTCATAGTGATCTCTGAGATGGTATGTACTATGTGGCTTGTATTGGTTGTATGTCTATATATATATATATATATATATATCTGCTTGTGTGTGTGTGCGTTTGCTACGTGTAATTGTGTTATGGCTTCACTACGAGCTAGTTGCCCTGTTTGTTGATGTATGGTAGGGGACTAGAGGGATGTTTTTCAAGGATCTCGTATTGACATGAGTGCCATGAGGAATGATTGATCGACTTAGGATAGATGCATGTACACGGGTTAATTCGTACTAGACTTGGATGGTCGGAGGATGTGACGGTTATGATTCTATTTTTCCTATGGGACTTTTATGAGCTCACCCCCGGCGTTTTATGCCCCGATATTCCCACGTCAGTTTGCAGGAAATGTTTCGGCTACAGATAGCATGCAGTGCAACATCTTTCTTTTATTTCCTCATTGTAGGTTCTGGATTTGCGCAGAGTGATTCGGATGATATTGCGGGATTGGGACATCTTCACGTAATATTGTTCCTCTATTGTCTTCTTTCCCTTTTGGTATGCCCTAGGTAACTTGTATTTGACTTTTGCCTTGGTCTTCTTTTAATCTATCTTACCTTTCACAAAAATATATAAAACTATAATGTTACCTGTCATTCCTCGATTCAGTCACCAAACCAAACGGCTGTGTACATGTACATGTACATGTACATATGTACATATTTATATATTATCAGCTTAGTATAAAAATCAAATTCGTTTAGATTTTCTAAAAAGGATGTCACATACAAAGGTCACCAAAAACTCCCTCCAATAAAATCACCAATTCGGGCTGATGAGGCGGTTTTAAATCTCGGGTTGGGCTCAATATATCTACACCTAAGGCATATCATTAGTCACACACTTAAGTCACAAGTTTTTTTTTGAAGAAAAAATGAGGTAAATAATGTGTGTGATGAATTTAAAATCAATGTATTATTAATTCTATCCACTACACGCCTCTTGGAGATTTTAGGAAGACTAAAAGGAATAATTAGCTACTGAAGTATATGAAACATAGAAATATCAACTTTATGGGGTTTTTTCACATAATTTTAAAGGTATAGGATATTTTAGCACACATTTGAAAATAGGGGATGAAAATGGTTCGTGAAGACTAGGGGTATTTTATACACCACATATTTATGAGAATTTTGAAAGAATTGTAGGATTAATTGATTAAAATGTGAATAACCAAGACACTTAAGTATTTACAACCTCAATTATTACTATAGAATTGAAAAAATTATATTTATATATATTTACTATTAAAGCTCCTAGGGAGTGGATAATTAGATATACTTGTGATGTAATTTTTAAAGACAGTTTACATTACTATCTCATAGATGATAGCAGGTTAATTAATTGTGATTAATCGATATACATTAATCAAATAATTAGTTATTATCAAAGGTTTTGTAGCCTAATGGTTTCAAATAATTAGTTACTATTAAAACTCCTAGTGTGTGTTCATTTCTTACTATTCAAAAAAGAAAAAAAAATAGTTATTCACTTTCAAACTTATTATGTATTAATTAAAACCTCAATTTGTAATATGTAAATAAGACTCAACTTTTTGAGAATTGGATAATTATATACATTTGTGAGAATTTTGAGAGAATCTTTTAAAATATCATAAATGGTAACCAGTAAGGGATGTGAAAAATGATTTTTAAAGATGGAATTAATTGATTGAATATAAACCAAAATACCTAAGTCTTTACAAACCTCACTTTTAATTTATAGAATTGAATACTAAAATATATATAGAAATAAAATAACAAAAATGGTTTACCTACAAAAGTTTAAGATATAGATATTGGTGTGGCTAATATCCGAAACACAAATATAGACACGGGATACAAGTAAGACATGTTAGACACTGCAATATGACCAATTTAAAAATTAAAAAACAAGACAGAAAATGACATAAACATATATAAAAATATTTAATTATATATTTAAAATAAATAAATTTTAATTATTTCATCTTCAGAACAAAAAATCACTCATTCCATCCCGTATCCTCGATGTGGCCAAAACTTGTCATTGCAGTATTGCAACCATGTCCATGTTGTACTTATGTGTTCCAAAATATATAAATTTTAGGACACTTTTAGCCGTGTTCGTGGCTGAACTTTTTCACAATTTGATTATCAAATACATATAAGAATTTAAGATTTTTTTTTTTAAATGTCATAAATGGTAACCGCAAAGGTATGTGAAAATAATATTTGAAAATGTAATTAATTGATGGAAATATAAACACCCAAAATACTTAAAAGTCTTTATAAAATAGAAATAAAAAGAAGTCTTCCCACTTTTATAAGATATACTGGTGATAGCTATTAGATAATATTCAGTTTAGGGCCCTACCTCACTTTACTTATCCATAACTTTTTCTCGATGCTCCTTAAACTATGGCATAATTACAGACAGTGCTCTTAATATTTTCATAATATCAAAAAATACTCTTAATATTATAGAAATATTTGGCCATTGAAAATAATGGTGAAATATCGAATTTACCCACTTAGAATTATTTTGAGAATCTTTTATAGGAGGGGGAATTTACTATCTTGCCCTCCTATGTACAAGACATGTAATTTAATCTCCCCCATCACAAACCCAATTCATTTATCTCCTATCTTCACATACCCGCATCTTAATTTCCCCAACCCACACCTAGATTCTTCTGGGTAGTCCCTCAGTCACTTCCCTAGATATATATACATATATCTATCTATATATATATATAGATATATCATTACAGTCACAGTCATGACTACCATCACAGCACCACCACCACAAACACGACACTTGTATTTAGAGGAAAAATGGAAGTTCTCAAGGAAAGAAAGTTCCTCCAGAAGCACTCACTTTTCAAATTCATCTCTTATGAAGAACACTGGCGGAGGGTGATCCGCGTGACAAAATACGTCTCGGCAGCGGCGTGGCTGATGTCACGGCTAAAGGAGGGGCGGCGAGGAGGCAGCAACCTCAGCGTCGTCTCCGTTGTCACAACCGCCTCTGGTGCATACTAGTGTGTGTTTTTGTATGTATATGTGTGTATATCTAGGTTTCTTATTTTTTGATAGGGATTTGAAGGTTGCTTCTCTCCTCCACCATCTCTGCCCTAACTCTAAAAAAGACATGACATCAATTGAATGGGTTTTAGATTTAGGGATTTAGTGCATGTTTGGTAGATGGAATTGGTGTCAAAAATTTGGTGTGAAATGTGAATTACAACCCAAATCATATTTGGTTGGTGTAAGATGGTTGAATGATACCAAAAAACTGGTGTGCCAAATTGGTACCAAATGGTGTATTTTTCACACCATCTTTAGACATGATTTTGGGATGGTGTGAATTCAAACAAATCAACTCCAATTCTCCAAACCATATACATATATATTTATTTAATTAAAAAAATTATCTAATTATATCAAATAACTAAATAAAAGTTATCAAATAATAGAATATAATTAATAATAAATAAAATTGAGTAATAAATATTTAAAAATAATAAATAAAGTAAACAAAATAAATATTACAAATAAATATTAATTTGAATATCAATTTTAAAACATGGATGGTTATAATTTACATTTGTATGTCCTTAGACATCATATTTATGACTATTCGACTAAAAGATAAAGGAATCCAAAATTGAATATTGTTTACTCAATTATAGTTATACAATTAGGGCAAACTAGGGTAAACTTTCGAAACAAATATATAAAAGTCAAAAAGAATATATAAAATTCGAAAACAATATATAAATAATATATATATATATATTTAAATTTTTATATATTTTTCGAATTATATATATATAGTTTCGAATTTTATATTTTTTTTTGAATTATATATATATTTGAAATTTATATATTTTTGAAATTTATATATATATTTTAATTATATATATATTTTTGAAATGTATTTTTATCTCTATATTTTATTTTTTAAAACATGTATATTTATAAAAATTTATTATAAATAAATAAAATATCAAATTATTCCAAGTTACCAAATTTGATTTGGTTTCAGAATTTCAGTCCATACCAACTCTACCAAACATGATTTGGTTTTTCAGCTTTACTTTTTCTCACACCAAAATTATTTGCACCAAACATGATTTCAATTCAAAGTAAAACAACACCAAATCCAACCCAAACCAAAACCAAAAACCAACACCGTACCACTCCGTTGCCAAAAATGCACTTAGATCTTTTAATTGTGGGCTGGATGTTTTTGTCCATTTATTGGTTGTGGGCTCTACTGAAGACATGGTATCCTTCATTATATATATATATTATATTTTATTTTTTATGTTTTGTATATATCTGTTTATTTTCTTTTGGGCTTGATTTTTAAGCCTGTTCACTTGTACATCATTTTCCCTCTTTAATGCATTATTTAATTACCGAAAAAAATATATGTGTGTGTGTTTTGTTGTGAAATCAATGGTTTGGCTGACGATTAAATAGCATCGCAAGACTCGGTTCAATGAAAGCAATTTCAATATTTTTTTTAGTGCAATGATAAAACAAGAATATGTATAAATGAATAATATATAGAATAGATGTGAGGGAAGTATGGTCAATTACCATTGCAAAAGTAAGGGATGAAATGTAGTAAGAATAAAATAGGGTTTTCAATCCCAAAAAAAATATTGGTATTTTCCGGCATTGACTTCGAACAAAGCAAAAGTTAAGGGATGTTAGGGGCACTGTCTCAAATTATGCTATAATTTTGGGGAGGTTTATGTAATTTTTCCTATATAATGTGACATAAATAAAAGGAAAGAAAAAAGAGATAATTGAACAACTGATACATTTAATTTGATCCCATGGTTATACGAAATTGATACAATTTCTCATTAGACAGCCTCTTCCAATAATTTCTATATATATAGAAAATAAAAATTATCACAAAAACTATTTTTTTTTGTGACGTTTTCCCATATGCATTGCAAATGATTAATAATTTACAATAATTTTAGACATTTGTCATAATTAAGTTATTATTTGCGACAAATTTAAACATTTTGTCACATTTGATTTATTATTTGTAATTGTTTTCAAATTCCGTTACAGTTATCTTATTATTTGTGACAGTTTTAAAATTTACATCACAATTAATTTATTGTTGGTGACAGTTTTAAACATTTTGTCACAAATAACTTATTATTTATGACAGTTTAAAAATTCCGTCACAATTATGACATATTAAAATTTTGTCACAATTAATTTATTATTGGTGACAAATTTAGATATTTGGTCAGAAATGACTTATTATTTGTGACAATTTTAAATGTTCCGTCACAGTTATTTTATCATTTGTGACGGTTTCAAAATTTTGTCATAAATGACTTATTATTAGTAACACTTATAAAAATTCCCGTCACATTTATTTTTATTCAACTAGGGCCAAAAAAGGAAAACCCTTAAAGAGAGACAGTTTTAGATATATGAGCTGGTGGCTTATCATCCAATGGATCGGGTAATTAGACGAGTATGAATTATTAGTATTGTGAATGACTCGTATACTGTGTCACGTTTTTCAAGCTTGAAGAGTTCATCAAGAGATGAAAAAGAGTAGCATAGCATTACTATTTTCTTGAACCCATTATTTTTAATGATCACACACTGCAAATAGATGCATCAAATAAATAAAAATGTAGGTGTTTAAAGACCACTTACAGCACACCCACCACCGAAACCGCCAGAGGCGGCCACAAAGACGCTGAGGACAAGCACCGCTGTGGTGGAGGACCGATCACTCTCTTCTTTGCTGCCTTTGTCGACTTCTTGTAGAATTAACGGCCCTGTCATCAGTACTTCTTTTTCCATTCTTTCTAGTTCTATGCTTCAAGACAGAACAGAGATTTGAGAGGTACGATAGGAAGGTCCAAAAAGAGTAGCGACAGTACTAGTAGGAGGGGGAGAGATATTTTGGGAAGTGAACCTACAATACAAATTTAGTTGAGACCCAAGAATGGTAGTTATATTCAATGCACTTTTCAGAATAGGGTGGACAGCCATCTGAAGTAACGTCGGTGCATGGTGTATATATGAAGGAGGAATTTCATGGTCCTACCTACACCTACAGTATTGCAATTTTATAACAATAAGAAATAGCTTAATTTTATTGAGAGATTAAATTCTGTGTGTATTTATACTTGTCTAAAGACTAAAATTAACATAAAACCCTCCGGGGACCAATAAATTTGCTTTAGTGGGGGCAGACATGAAAAGAAATTTTTTATAGAGGAGCGTATAAGTTATATATTAAATTTTAGTAGGGCATAATCTTAAAAAAAAAATTAATTAATTAAGTGGGGACTTAATCATAAAAAATTCTAAAATTAAGGTATAAAAGTAATAATAATAAATAAATAAATATAAACAATCAGTGGGGTCACCGCCCATAGTGGTCCATGTACGAGTATGTGCTTGCCTCCGGGTTTCAGATTTTTAACAATACCCCATAAGGTACCATATTGTCTCATCCAGTATGAAAATTCTTCGCAGATCGCCCTTTTTCTATGTCCCAAAACGACATAGTTTCAGGACAAAATAATTATTAAAGCACTCTCGTTTGGAGTTGAAAAGGAATGTATGAAAGAATTTTTTAGTGGATGAGCCAATATGACATTTCATGGGGTATTTGTAAATAATCTGAAAACGGACCAAGTTTTATGTTTATAGCCTTAATTTTGATATAAAGTTCTTGATGCTCCAAATTTTGTTAATTTTTATTATCTGCCATATGTACTGTCTTTTGGTGTCATTTTCCATTCAAATATGTATATGTAAACTGATAAAAACATGTCCCACTTTGATCAGTTGTGGAACAGTGGATGTCATGTACTTAAGTTTTCAAGCATATTTTGCTTTTATGTTGAAGGGTTATTTTAATTCATCAAAGTAGCGGTCAAAGGTAGAAAAGATAATATATAGATGGTGTGGTTGAAGACAAAAGGTAAAGGATAAAATTGACTTTTCATTGTGTGTCGGCTGAGGGATTGGGTGGTTAAGGGGTGTTTGTCAACTTTTCCAAATCTCATAGGATGATTGAAATACACTCTTCAAATATTGCATCCAGCTATAATTTCTCTAAATTTCATGGGATGTCAGTGTAATTAAACCTTATGTTCTATGTTTGAATTAATGTTGAGTACATGTATGTGTGATAAGTCTTGTAACTATCAATCGATCTCTCTCTCTTTCTCTCTCAGGGAGAAAAGAGAAATATAATACCTGATCCTTTTAGAAAAGAATAGTTAGTTAGATGGTGATACTACTTTCGTATCATGATAAATGCACAACAATTTAATCCCATCTTACCAAAAGAAGGAAAGCAAAAAACAAAATTAAAAAAAATTCAGAGAAAAGAAAAGAAAATAGAATAAAAGAAACAGGAGTGCGGGGCATAAGGAAATAATTAGGATTGAAAGAGAGAATTCACAGATGCTTTTTATTGTTGAAGATGTACACATTTAGTATATTACTTGGATCATCTTTTGGGTATAGTGTAAGAGTTCATTTTTCAAAATTTAAGTGTTTGTGGAGTGTTACTTTCCCTTAGAAACGGATAAAAAAACATGTCCCACTTTGATCATTTGTGGAACATTGATTGGATGTCAGGTGCTCAAGGTGTCAACCAAATCTTGCTTTTATTCATATTTCTCTCACACAGCCTGCTTATAAATAACTCTTTCCGCTTATTTAATCCATAGTCCAGAAATGACTTTCAACACATCAAGGTTCAAATTTAGAAATTCGGGGTTAGTATTCGTAAAATATTATTTTCTTCTATAGTAGATTGATAAGTACATGCATTATGGCTAGGGGTGTGTACGGACCGGATTGAAGACATTTTAGAACCGATACATTATTATCGGATTCATCCAATCCAGTCCGCTTGTCTAACAAAACCAAACGTGTAATAACCGTAATTTTTTTTTCTTTGCGTATATATCTATATAGTTATATATATTAGAAATTTGAATTTAAAGTAGATGGATAAAAAGATAAGCTATCAAATTTTAAATTATGATTTTAAAATTTAAAGAGATTGAATTATCTCTTTACCCTAACAGAATGTATTATTTATAATACAAATATCGGTTATTTTAAGGAAGAGATATGTACATGATATGTGCATAAGGAAAGTGAGTTACAGGGTGAGTGTTGCTGTAGATTCATCGGTAGCAACAAGGAGGATGTGATCGACGATTTTCTTGTTGGGTTTCATTCATCTAACGCAGGCAAGTTAACCTTGCCTTATACATTTGTATATAACTAGGATTCATGGGTCTATGCATGTGTACAATCTTAAATTTATTTTGTTATGATTGATGAAATTAATTACATAGAATTGTTAACAATATAATCTTCATATTACGGTATATCATATCGTTTTGTTCGTACCCTATGTGAACAGTAGGTTAGATGTGAACGTCGGTGTGTTATTGGTTTGTCATATTCAATAAATTGTTGTCGATTGCTTACATATGAGTAAATATTAGGTGAGATTACTAATTAATGTTGTTGACACAAAGTTAATGAATATAAACAATAAAATTGTTGGTTGTACCTGAACAATAGGTTACAGAAGAAGATTATTAGATGGTGTTGTTATCACAATAACAATGAATATTAACGTGTTATTTATACCTTGCGAACAATATGTTATAGGAAAACATTAGTATATTAATTATCTATACCTATGTAAATAGTGGTTTATACATTTCTACGTTGTCTAAATTACGTATTAGTTGATATTAGGTCATACGTGTATATTGGTGGTTACTGTATATTCCGTATGGGAATAATCTATAATGTATATTAGGTTCTGTATGTGAATAATCTATAATATATATTAGGTCATATGTGCATATTGGTGGTTACTGTATATTTTGTATGTGAATAATCTATAATATATATTAGGTCATATGTGCATATTGGTGTTTACTGTATATTATGTATGTGAATAATGTATAATATATATTAGAATATGATTGTTTCTTAGTTAAATTTAGCCGCTTAATGAATGCTAATGGTATGCGTATATTTATAGGGTGTTATGGGTGAAAATTAAGAAACCAATTGTAACACCCCGTGTTATTTTCCTTTTCCTGAAATTATATTTAATTTAATTTTGGTAATGACGTCACTTGTTCTTAACGTATTATTTATTCTTGGTATTTGATACTTGTAAATTTTTCGCGTTTAGTTTTAAAGTCGACTGGATGACATTCCGGTTTCTCCTTGATGACTACGCGAGTTCCTGTTATCAATTACGCGGTATCATTTCGGCATTTAAGGATTAGTGTTTCGACTGGACGACGACGCATTTTAATTGGATCGGGCCTGTTAAGTGTTCCGACGTTTGGGTCCCTAACCCCGATATATTTAATTGGGCGTCCCGTTATTATTTCGGGCTTACGAGATTATGTTTGGGGGTTCCGATAATTGTTGGGACTTATTATATATATATATATATATATTTATTTAATTATATATATATATATTGAAGTGGGGTCATTTCGCAATTAAGGATAATTAAAGGGTTGCTTTTGCAATTAGGGCATATATGTATATATACATACATACAGATCTGTTACACTCCATCTCTCCTTCACGCACAACCACCCCCGCATATCCTCTTCATTCTCTCTTCTTCACGCGACAACCTTGGCTTATCCATCTTCATGGACGGTCGTCCACACACAGAGGGTGAGAGTCGCCGGCCAGGCGAGAGAGATAGAGAAAACCGGACGGAGAGGACACGGCTGGAGGCAACGCGACTGGTAGTCGCCGAAGCTGTGACGACGGCGGCGACTGGTGTTGGCTACGGGTGGTGCTGCGGTGGTTGCCGTCGGGCTAGAGGCGGCGCAGGGAGGCGATGTGGTGGCGTGATGACGCTGGTTCGCGTAGCAGCGCGTGAGCAGGGAGCTTCGGCCAGGCTTCGGCCAATTTTTTGATGACTTCCGGTGATCGGTTTGAGCCGATTTTCGGTGAGTAGTTTCGTACCCACGTAGTATTCGTCATATATTAATTTCGTGATTTTACGTTGAACGATTTGCCCGGAAATCGCATTTATATGTTATAGTTTTCGTTTGGGGTATTTTAGATTTAACCCAATTAATTAACCGATTATTAATGGGCTTCGTATATATCGTATAGGTTGTCGAGACGGACATTTCGATATATTCGAAATAGTTTTTGGACGATTTTGGTCTGCGGGCTTCATATTCGGGCGCCGGTACTGTGCTGTTTCGGGTTGTTCGTTACGTATAATTAGGTGGGAAATTATATTTCTCACTCCGCATTATTGAAGTAGTTTAGGGGTGCAAAACCCTTATTTAATTTATTATAGATATATTAAATTGCTAGTTTAAATATCTATAAATCGTTTAGGATCAGAATGAGATTTAGGAATTAATTTAAGAAAATTTATTAAATTATTCCTATATGGTTAAATAATATTCTTATTTAAATTAAATAAGAATAGATGGCTTAGAAAACCCTTACGAATTTAAATGGGTTAGTAGAGATTTGTAAAGCTTAGACGATGTGCTAGGTTCCTTTTGGAATACGTGAAATAATTGTTTAAATTATTTTAAAAGGGCATGTTAATTGAAAATGAAATATTTTCTAAAGAATTAATAGAAAATATATTTTTGGAGAACATGAATTATATATGAAATTGTTTTCATATAGTTTAATTGATTTATGGTATTTTAAAAGCATGTTGAAAAGAGATTTTGAGACTTATATTACCATGTGGGTATTTTTATAAATATGATGCATGACATATTTATATTGAGATATGATTTGATTGTACACCATGTCGTGTGAGCACATGGGTGTGGGTGCACGTAGTGCACGGGTTTCACCATTTGCAGAGAAAGGTCTTTTGGTGTGGTTTACCTCATTTCGTGTGGTATATGAGAGGGTTTGTGTCGGATCATCACAACAACTGGCCAGGAGGTATCACGCCTACGGAACTAAAAAGCCGGCAAATGTGAGTTAAGAGTCCGGGAGGAGGCTTATGTTCTTGACTCAAGGGTAGTCATGGCGTACGGAGTTGCAAGCTGGGCTCTCGTACAACCGTCTTCCCTGTTGAAGTGATAGAGAGAAAAATCACTTGGGAAGAGTCGGTGTGGTAACTCTACACTATGATGAGTGGACAGAGTTTGTATCCGTTACCCTTGGGAAGGGTGTGTTGTGTGTGAGTATCACGGGGAGTGTCGAGTCACATTACACTGTATACCCTTTATGTGATCTCGTTTAACATGTATATGTGCTATATTACATGTGATGTTGGAGCATGCTATTTATGAATATTGTAAATTAAATTCATATTTTATAAATGCTCAGTTGAAAGTAATTAATGTGGAAGAAAATGATAATATGCCATTATTAATAAGTATAAATGAAACGAATATCTTTATACTTGTTGTTGTATACTTTAGTGCCCTTGGGAGAGGTTATATGGCTAGTTGAGGCTAGTAGTGGTTTGTGGAGTTGGTTTTGATTTGTGGCCTTAGAGAGGACTGTTAATTGTGATTGTGGTTAGCTGTGTGACCTTGTTAGAGATTTGAGGTCTGAGATTGATGTTAGTATCAGTTATGAATTGGGGCCTTAGAGAAGGCATGAGATGATATTGTGAGTTGTAGTATGGACCTTTAGGTGCCTTTCACTTTTGAGGAATATGTTATCAATTGTAACTGAGATTTTGATTGGGAGATAAGAGGTTATGGTTGAGGTGAGTTCTATTAAGTACTTAGGGTACTGTAGCGTGGTTTATAGTGCTTAGTTCATTCCCCTAAGCATTTCTTGTACTGTGTTTTGTACACTAGTACGTGGTCGTTGACTTGTATGTTATTCCTTGATTTGTCGGTTACGGCGTGGTGCCGAACCTTTTCCTGGTGTTGTCATTTGATTCTATAGAGTTGTGTTTTCTCTTATTGGCTGTCATTTCGAAAACGGTGTTTCCTAAGTTTTGAAGTAAACTCTTGTATTTAAAGGGAAAAACCCGTTTTCGCCTACCCCCGTAGAAATGAAAAGTTTTAATACCTTATAAAATGATCTTAGGATCTTCTTTGAAAAGATTTCAACTTTTAAAAGCCGGTGATGGCAACTGACGGAGATCGGGGGCAAGACGGTCATTTCTACTGTGTGATTTTCTAAAAGAAAACTATTTTATTACTTTTCTTGGGATTCTGAGGTCACGAGACTTCTTTCTCAAAACCTCGACTTGTAGAGTTTTGAAAGGTGTTCCATTGTTTCACCTTTGCTTCCGATCATTTTTAAGTCTCAGTTTTGAGGCTTGTCGTTGTTCAGTGCACACATATAGTGTTGCCTTTCTCTTTTCTGGGTTATTGGTTTCACCACCTAGGTGATTTGAGTTTTTCTTACGTTAGGGGCATGGATGCCAAATGGATCGGTTCGAGTTTGAAAACATTTTTCTTAAAAACTATTGAATCTCTGGGATTCATCTTTTTATTATTTCCACTCTCGGCCATTCGTTTTTGGTTTCCTTGTTCACTTTTGGTGTTCTTTCTTTGTTCACTTGTGGTGTTCTTTCCTTGTTTGGGTATTCTTAACCTTGACGTTGTTGTCTTGGTTATCTGTTGGTTAGCATTGGGAACTCTTTTCCTTTGCTTCGTTTTGGTGACCCTTAAGTGGTCGTTCTTGGGAGTTGAGTTCTTGTACTCTTAGTGAATTGATCGGGTGGTTTTGTAGCTTATAGTGCAAGTGTTAGTGATGGATTTATCCTGTTGGTGACTTATTGACTTGTTGGAGATAGCATTGAGGTTTTCGCATAGTGAGATGATGGGGTGATCCCATCCTTGAGGTACAGACTTACTCTAGGAGAGGGATGAGATTTGTTATATATATATATATTATATATATATATATATTGATGATGTTGTGTTAGTACGCAAGGGCGTGGGTGTTTTCCTTCCTGTGTTATCGGGGTGTAGGATTTGAGCCTTCCTTGGTACTATTGGTGGATTTTGTTTCCTTGTGGATATTAGAGGTGAGTGTGATCTCCTCTGTTAGATTTTCTGTTTGGTGATGTGAGCACTTTGTGACTTGGTTAGATTTGACCTTAGTGTCGGGTACTTGATGTACGTTGGTGGGAATATTGTAGACTACTGGTGTTGGGTACTTGGAATACGAGTTTTAGAGACTCATGTTGCGTATTTATATATATATACGTGTAGATATATATATACATATTCCCTATATACTTATGTATACTCGTTTACGATAGTATATGAGCGTGTGACTTGGGTTTGCGTAAATGGGATTAGTTGGGCTATTTATATCTTATTAGACGGTTTAGTTTTACCTAAACTATCAGAGGATGTGGTAGTTAGGATATCTTTTCCCACTGAGCTTATTTGCTCACAGGGGAATTTCATTCGCCCCCTGGTATTCCACGCCAGGTTGCAGGAAATATACGGCTATGAGCAGGATGCAGTGCAACGGCAGCTTTCTTTTGTTTCCTTGTTACAGGTTTTGGAGTTGCGTTGGGTGATGCGATTACGGTTGCAACACGACTGGGTTTGGGGACGATAGGTATCCACTTTCAGTTTCTCTACCCATTGTTATGGGATTGTTATGTATTTTCTTTTGGGAGCCAGTCTATTGGCATATCCCTATTGATGTATTCTTTAGTTCCTGTATTTATTCTTTCTGATGGTTATTGTATCTATTCTGCACAGCTAGGTGCTTTACTATATCTTATTCGAGCATTTGTGGCTCTGTTGATTATTAGAGGGTTTGGAGGGGTTTTGGTTTCTTTCCATTATCTCGGCCCTAGTAGGATTGATGAATGTGGGGCTTGGAAGCCATTGTGATTATTGAATTGCTATTGGCAGGTTCTTGTGTTGTGGTTGTTGTCCGGATGTTCCATTTACAAACGGAACTCTGTCGGATTTTCGTTAGATTCCGCTGCTTTGTTTATTATCCATTTGGGTATTAAATATACCATTTCTACCATTAACCCATATGTTTTCTTGGTTAATGATGTCTTAGTTGGTCATTTGTATTAAGGATCACATCCTGGATTCCTCGGATGTCCCTGTTCGGGAGTCTTAGGAATTTAGGAGCGTGTCAGTTGGTATTGGAGGATGCTAGTGAGTTTCTAGCATTCTACTTGATATGGAGTATATTTTTATTGTTATTCCATGTGTCTCTTTGTTGTTGTTGACTCTAGTAGTCGCTTGACTAGCGTCATCCCTTGGAGATTCGCTGATTCTCTAGATTTGAGTTTCGGGAATCTTAGGGGCGTGACAGCGTGGTATCAGATCATTTTACCCTTTCGTGGGTATTTGATGATTGAATTTCGTTGGTTCTCATTTCTTTTTACTTCCGCAATCACTCCCTTCGCTCTTAGGCTCGGGTTTCGGAGTCCTAGGAATTTGGGGCGTGACACCAATATTGTTTAGAATGATTTAAAGTAATCTTATATAACACTTTTTGAATATTTATCTTGTTGGAAAGTAATTGTGAAAAGTGTAAAGTATTCTAAATTTGTTTTGGTAAAATTCTTTCAATATATATATAATTTATTCATTTACTTGTTACTTTGAGATAATACAATATATGCTATTGGAGTTTGTGACAGTGCGATATTAATGTCTGGTGTCAGTCTGAGACTAACATTAAAGTAGGTTGTTAGGCATGGTCCGAGACCTGCCTTTGACGAGTACACTAAATTTTGTTATGGCCATTGGGCTTAATGTGCCCTTATTATGCATGTGGACGTGGTCCGGGACCATCTGGGTTTTTAGACGTCTTCCCAGCCATTTGTGTGTTATCGGTAGTCAGTGACTATTCGTTGCACACCGAAGGGGAGCCTGGGGCTCAAGTGAGATTAATTGATTATGAGTGTTACAATTAATTTAGGTAATCAACTCGTGAAATTTAAATTGTATATATATTTTGTGAAGGGCGTGAATTCTCTTTATATACGAATATATAAAGTCAGGTTAATTTGCTGAACGATGATTAGTTTAGCACTTTTGCTGAGCTTGTGAGCTCACCCCTTTAATATTTCAGGTACTCGTTGATTAGCTTGTGTTGAGGACAAATGGTGGTCGTCAGAGTTTTCGGAGCTATGTTTTTGTTTCCTAGTTTTGAGAGCATTGTAATAAGCTTACATCATCATTGAATGTTAGTGAGTAGTGGTGATGTAATAATATTTTTACTACAATTTTAATTGTTAATACATATATTGTATTAATGTTATGTTTATTGGGGGTTGGCACAACTACTATGTAGATCATGCCTAACAATTTTTGAATAATGGAAATTATTTATTTTAGTTCGAAATTGGGGTGTGACAAAACCAAACCGATGTGCAATGAGTCGAATTGATTGGTTCGGGTCGATTTCGTGAATTCAAATATATAATTAAATTAGCAATACTAAATTGTGAATATTTGCTCTAAATAGTGTGTGTATATTATGTTGTATTCACTATGGTAATGAATGCGTGAAAGTAATGGAAAGTCTTCTATTTTTTTCTTAAAATTGCAATAATGATGAATGTTTTAAAATAATATAAAATCCTTATATGGTAATAAGGGCACATTAAGCCCAATGGCCATAACAAACACCTCCTTCCATTAGAAATTGATATTTTATACCCAAAATACCCTTAAATTGATATTTTATGCCCAAAATACTCATAAAATAAATTGTTAACTAAATTAAGATTTTTTTGTAAATTAAAAATTATTATTTTTTAACTAAATTAAGATTTTTGAGTAAATTACAATTTATTTTTTTGTTTTTGTTTAAGTTTAATTATTTATTTAAATTCAAATTTGAAAAAATATATTACTCCCTCCGTCTCAAATTATAAGTCCCTTTTCGGAAATTCAACTTTTTAAGATGATGAATTTTATTGTAGTGTTAGTGAATAAAATATCACTTTACTCGTGGTCCCACTATAATGATGTAATCGTTTATAAAATATATATTTTATAACTTTAATGCTTGAAGGTTAAACTGGTAAATTGACAAAATTAAGTGATTTGACTTTTCAAAATAGACACTTATTTTGAAACGACTAAAGAAGAAAAGTGGACACTTATTTTGGGACCGAGAAAGTACAAATTATAAGGGCAAAGCCCTTTTAAAATTTCTATGCATCAATTCTCTTAAAAAAATAAAAAAATATTATTTAAAGTGTATTATTATCAATAATGTTTTTTTTTCTTATAATTTGTATTCCATCCGTCCCAAAATAAGTGTCCACTTTAAAAAGTCAAAGCATTTTATTTGGTCAATTTACCAGTTTAACCTTCAAATATTAAAGTTATAAAACATATACTTTATAAACGATCACATCACTATAGTGGACCACTAGTAAAGTTGGTATTTTATTTACTAGCACTACAATAAAAAGTCATTCTCTTAAAAAATTGAATTCCCCAAAAGAGATTTATAATTTGAGACGGGGGGAGTAATATATTTTTTCAGATTTGAATTTAAATAAATAAGTAAACTTAAACAAAAAATAAAAAAATAATTTGTAATTTACTAAAAAATCTTAATTTAGTTACCAATTTATTTTAGGGGTATTTTGGGCATAAAATATATATTTTTAACGACATGGGGTGTTTGTTAACGGAATACTAACGGAGTGGGGGCTGTGTGTATAGTTGGAAAAGTGCAGGGGATTATTTGTCACATCAAGGGATGTTTATCAAGAATTTAAAAATATAGGGGGTTGTTTGTTAATATCCCTATTTTTATTTTTATTTTACATGTTACTCTACTCATTTCTTTTCGGTAACATCGTTTTTAGAAAGCTATTTGTAATTCAATTAAAGCCACATACACAAAATTAAAGCCTTCAATTAATTACATAGTTTATAAATCAAATAAGCATTAATATCTCACAGTATAAGTAAAACACCTAACACAATATGCCAAAAGTTTCAAATAAAAAAATATGAAAGGTCACTAATCTTTAGAGGAATAGTAATATGTTATTAATATATTTATTTTAATATCATAAAATTAAGTGACTTACAACTCACTAATTGTAGACACCCCATTTTGCCTCCCCTTTCCGATCACCGAAATTGCACTCCAGGAGGTAGTCAATTATTGGTTAACCGATAATTGACCAGAAAACCGCGAAGTTTAACTTTGCGATCTCTCTTAATCCGATCATCAGATATGTGATATGTCTTCTCCGACCAGTCTTTCATAGGATTTAACCTTGGGGAACGCTTTCCGATAACCAATCACACATAGACCCACTATTGGACTGCATAAAGTAACTTTTACACTGTGTTTGGAACCAAATCATTTGGGAATTGGAATTGGTTGAAATATAATTATGTTTGTGTGTTTGGAATAAACAGTATTTCAAGTGAAATAGAATTACATTTGTGTGTTTGGATGCTGAAAGGAATTGGAAAGAATATTTATTTTTTACTTTTTTACCCCCATCACTATATGTACATATGTAAAAAGCATATTCAATATAACTTTTGACCCATCATAAAAAATATATAAAAATAAAAAATAATGCACATAAAATAAATATTAATATGTACTAGTATTTTTTTTCTTTATAACCATCTACTATTACGATAAGTTTTTTCTCAAAAATTATAATGCACCTAAGAAGAAATTTCAAATCTATTAATAAAAATGGAGAACAAATTTCATAGAATTGAAGAATTTAAAAACTAAACATAACAATTTTTATCGTTTAACGCCGATAGTTCATTATTGTGGTAGTAATCATCAAAATATTGCATCACTTAATTTTCAATATATATATATATGAATATTTTAGCTTTTAGAAAAAAATTACAAGTCATATATCTATATCTATACTTCTAATATTAAAAGTATGAAGAGTTTCAACCCTATTTTTGTATTTTTAAATTTTATTTTAATTGTAACCTAATTATAATTAAACTCTACTTCTACAAACTTAATTTATCTAATTATAATTAAACTCTACTTATACAAATTTAATTTTAATTAACTCCTTTAACTAAAGACCTAGATACCTAATTATATTGGAAGACTAAGATTTTATATCTACATCTATATAGTTTCAGCCCCTATTACTACTAATAAACAAAATTAATTCTTAATTATTGATGATAATTAACAAAGAGTAACATTGTACGTAGTAGAAGATTATGATTTCAAATTATATTTTTTTTCTTTTATTCAAAAACAAATTATTATGCTCTAATTTTTATCTATGATTTATCTCCTTAATTTTTTGACTCAGTAATAATCATGTGCAACTCTGGATAAATGTATAAATAGCAGGAGGGTTATAAAGTTATAAATAGTAGGAGGGTTATATTTGTAATTTAATTATTCTGGAGTAAATCTGTTAAATTCCTTATTTCAAATCCCACCAAATCCGACCAATTTTCCACGAAATTGTGAGCGAAGTAATAAATCCCTTGGAATTCCATCAAATCCAATTTTTTTAAGAATCCTTTTTTTTTTCCAAACAACCTAAATCCCATTTTAAACTGAAATCCTCTCAAATCATCTCAATTCTCAGACATCCAAACGCAGTTAGGGTTTTGGTCAATTTTTGACACTGTTTCACTGTTTCGGTCATATCTTGACCAACGGTTGGAGTTTTTGGGTGATTCAAAATGCGTTGGATAACTAACTTAATGAAAATGAGTTTAGGATTTTGAATCACTCAATTTGAGGTTGTTATGATGGAGTTATGACTATTTGATTTAGTTGGAATGTTTTTTATCCTTCGTGGGCATTTTGCCGTTTTTCGGAGATTCTTTAGGGATCTTCTTGGGTTATTCTTTGAACTCTTACTAGGCACCTTATGTACCCTTTTGAGTTTTTTATGAGGCTTATTTGAGGTCTTTTGTACGTTTCTTACTCCCGTTTCCTCGTACGAGGTTGTACTTTTGTCTTTTCCCTTGATCTCCAAATGGGGATGGTTAGGGTTTATTTATGACTCTTGCTTCCGCGGTGTTTCTCGGTAGGTTGTGGCATTTAGGTCTTGTTTCGGTTTCAAAGTCGCTTGTTCGGCTTCCGGCTCTAAGTTTCAGTTATTATTCTTTTCTTTTCTCTTTCTCACGTCACCCTTGAGGTCTTTGGAATTTTGGGGTATGACAGATTTCATTTGTAGCTTTCTTATAGCATCATTTTGCTCAACACACTTACATATTTCAATAAAGAGGATCTTCCCATGAATGAGGAAATTGTTATCTGTTATAACTTATATCATATTATTTCATGTATAAATAGAGTAATATACTCGAAAGAATTGAAAAAGTGCAGTGCTAGAGTTGAAAATTGTGATTTTGAACACGAAGACTGAAGAAAAAAATAAGAACAAAAATAAAATAAATATGGACAATTCTGATTGATTTTCGGTTCTGTAAGAACATTTATAGTATTATTTGGTTTCGGCATGTTCTAGACAATAACCATGTTGAGTGAATTTTCATGTTGAGTGAACTGTGGTGTCGAGAAGGTTTAATAGGCATTGACAAGCTTCATCAAATTCAAACCAAGCCTAAAGAAGTGAAGAATACAAGAAAATTGAATAGGAAGCAAGTTTGAGTAAAAAATGTCTCCCGAATGACTGAAACGTCATTTTTTCAAGCCGCAACCTCAAGAATCATTACAAGTGAGTCGAGGGGGTTCAAATGACATTAGTCCCGAGAAACGTTTTTTCCGAGGATTTTACGACGCATGGCCTACGCTTCCAGTAACTAAAAATGGCTAGAAAGTGCTATTTCAACACATTTGCTATGCATGCCAAAATAAATTACGCATCTGCCTATGCTTCAAGTGTAGGCTAGACTATGCCTCAAGCGTAAGGTAATATGCATAAAGAATTTGGGAAATTTTAGATTTGACCCTGATTTGTTTTTTTTGAGGCGGCTGCGACTTTACACCTTGATGTACGTGATATATACATCAGAGTATATGGTTTTACTTGGTACGGTTTGAATTTACTAAAAATGGGAAGATTAGGGTTTCTCCTCAACATTGTCTATAAATATCAAGGTCTACAAGAGAGGAGGGAGAGCCTTTGGAGTGACCTCTGCAATTCTTCTACAGTTTATATTATTCTGTAGAGTGAGAGATATAGATAGAAGATTATTGAGCGATCATCTTCTAGTTCTCTCTTGTTTAGGGTTTATTCAATTGTGCTTCTACATTGATGATCTTATGCACAATTGGATGACCTAGATTTTGGAAAAATCTATACACCTTTGATTGCAACATGGTTACTTTGATCTGTTAAGAAACGGAGCCGTCTGAGTGCGGAGATCGGAGCAGGAGGTTTTGTGGTTATTTGATCTGTTGAGAAGCGGAGCTATCAGAGTACAGAACGGAGTGAGAAGCTTCGTGGAGCGCAAGTGGTTTAATTTCGTCAGACGTCGAGTGGAGAAATACAGATCAAGAGTGATTTGTAAGTCTAAAACTTCATAGAGTCTGTATACTACTTGATTCATAGTGTATCGATATCCGAGCGTATCTGTGGTTTTTATTTGGAGTCTTTCCAAGGTTTTCCACGTAAAAATATCGTGTCTCTATTGCTTTATTTTCTGCACTTAGATTAATCTTTCCATGATTTATCTTATTAGAGAGTTTGATTAAAATTGACTTTTCCGCAATTAATTTTAATTTGTCAATAAATCCATAAAAAACCTATTCACCCCCTCTCTAGGATATTTTCATTAATCGTTTAGGTAATTTAAGATTCTAATATATTTTCTGTTTCCTTCTTGTTGCGATTCCCCTTCTCCTTATTAGATTCAATCTCAACATGCTTTATACATATATAGTTACATTTAAAAACACATTAATGTAAAAGCTTTTATTTTTTTATCTAAACTTCTCTGATCCCTTTTAGGATCAATTATTATTGAAATTACCTAGGAGACAATGAAAATAAGCGTAGAGGGAGGGGGTGAATAGGCTTCGTATGGATTTAATAACCAATTAAAATTATTTGTGGAATTTTTAATTTTAGTCAGTCAAGAAAACCTAATTCTCTAACAAAATCAATCAAGAAAATATTAGTATAAGTACGTAAAATAAATCAAGAGACGACACAAGATATTTTTACATAGAAAAACCTTGAAAAAACTTTCAAGTAAAAAACTACACGGGTACCACCAGTATCGATGCACTATGAGTCAAATAATTTGTATAGACTCTAGGAAGGCTTGAATTACAATAGCTCTAACTGCCTTTCTTTACTCGATGTCTGAAAGTCTTGATTCACTCACACTCCACGAAGCTCTCGCCCCGATCTAAATACTCTGATGGCTTCACTTCTAAACATATCAAAGTTCCAAGAATCTTATCGCTTCAATCTCCAAACTTCAACGACTTCGATTCTGAATGGATCAATGCAAACACGTTACACATGGTGGTGTGGTGATTTTTCAGTAACCAAATCATGCAATTGTGCATAAAGATCCCAAGTGTTGAAGCACAATTGAATAAATTGCAAAAAAACTAGAGAGAACCTTGATATAGGATGATCAAGTAATTTATTTTTTTCTCTCTCTGCCAACAAATCTGATCTGTTATAGAATTGCAGAGCTTTCACAAAAGCCACAAAAAATCCTTTTTCTCTTAAGGTTATCTTATATTTATAAAGAAGAGTATCCAACTAGAGTTTTGAATCCTTTTCCTCCAAGACAAGTAAATTTGTTTCTTTTCATGTGTTGGATGAGAAAGGAAGTTTAATCTGACTAAAATTGACCAAAATCTATCCAAAATTCGTTCAAGACTGACTTGGAGTGCACACAATGTCGAAATGGATCAAAACGGGCCTACAAACGAAAATTGGGCAGTGTTGAGCGTACTTGCGCCCTGTTTGGGAGCAATTGCGCCCACTTATGCCCAACTGCGCCAAAATTGCTTTCTTGGACCTCTTTTTGAATCTGTTTGCTCCCACTTGCGCCCTAATATGCCAAAATTTGAGATTTTGTAATTTTTAGTATTTTCGAATGCCGTTTGCTCCTATGCCACACTTACCGACATATATTTGGATAGTTTAACCTTCATTTGGAATTTCCATATTGTTTCATGGTTCGAACTCTGATAGGTGTCAAATATTAATAATTTTGACCCCTTAACTCACTATTGTTATGTTCATTCATTCCATTATTTGATATTTTATGTTGTTTGCGTGTTAAAGCATGTTTCAGGAGCTTAATGAAGAAATGGAGCTAACTTCGGTGAATTAACTAATGAGTGTGTTCTTTCTATCCAAGAGGAAAGTCAAAGAGGCAATCCGAGATAAAAATGGCTCCTAGAGGACAAAAAATGGTATTTCTAGAAGCCGTCATCTTCAGCAAAACGTATTGTGGGTTCAAGATGGTCGTTTTGATGCATTCACAGAGAAAAGTGATTTTTCATAAAATACCTACGCTTTCAGTTTCAAAAAGTGGCTGGAAATCATATTTCTACGCGTAAGTGCGGTAAGAATTTGAGGTTTTTAATGGATTTTTCCTGTTTCACCCCTGGTTCGATTGGAAGACGTGCCTACAACTCTAGACCTCTATATACATGTATATACACTTATATATATATATATATCTGAAGTTAGAGTTTGCATGAAGTTGAGAGTGAAAATACTAAAAAGGGCTTCTCTATACCATTGCTTATATATACACGATTGTATATCAGAAGAAGGGGGTTGGTTGTTGGTTTTGTGAGACGTTCATAGAGGCTGGTTGAGTTTTAAGGTTCATTCATTCAAACTTGCTGCTGTTGAGAGCCATATTCAAACCTAGAGATCCGGAGAAGAAGATCATGGAGAGCATTTCTACATCAACGATGTAGTCACCTTCCACCATGCCCAACTAACTCGGTATCTAGGGTTTTCTAGCAAAATCCTAGCCAAGTAATGTAGTTCTTTCATTGTTTTTAATTGTAATGAGGGAAAACTGTTGACCATACTGTGATACTTGTAATAGTTAAGAGATCGTACTGATTTGCAATATAAAATTATATGTTTGTTTTAAATTCTTGTCTTAGATGGAATGAATATATTATTTTGCACAATTATGATTATTCATTATGGGCCGGAACTCGGATGTTTAATCATGGTTTTCTACACAATGGTGATAATGAAACTTGAAACCATAGGTTGACACTGGTCGTGCCTTGGCGACTTAATATAGACATGCTTTAATTTATTTTCTTGCAGTAGGAGTAGATTAGAGTGATATTATTGACATGTATTAGTTAGGTTAGTCATGAGATGGGTTATCGCAATCTGGTTGATGGTATTCCTTTTTGGGGTCGTACTTAGCTATTTGCGGTACGACCTGATTCACAGTTATGGATCGCCCTCATACAGTTGATACAGTGAGGAACTATATTATGTGGTTAGTGGTGGAGTGACGAAAACCCTAATTTTCTCTCATCTGAATCATAATCAATTTACTCTGCTTTCTAGATATTTATTAGTTAAAATATATAATTTGGTCTTTGACCACCCAAACAAATCATTTTTCAAGAAATATAATTCAATGTTTTTGAATTGCTAAAGTGAACAATCTTAGTCTTTGTGGGATCGATATCCCTTACTTAAGCCATTTGCTATTCTACAATTGATACGTGCGGTTGCGTAAAGTAAAACCTAGTCGTTAAAGTGTTATTTTTAACCACATATTTTTACACACCTGACGTTGCATCAAACTCGCGGTATTCTTCATTTTTGTCTCTTTACCGTTTCGTCGCATTCCAACGCTTCCTTTCAACTCTACTTGATGCTTGATTTGAGTTTGAAGAAGTTTGTGATGCAGGGGGATCCGAGTCAGACGATGTCGAGCTGTCAGATTGCTCATTGTTGGCGCTGGATTACCTGGAGCGGGAGGATCAGCGCAAGGATGGCAAGAAATCGTGATCTAGCCTAATTGGGGCGGTTTTCGTGCACGTGTCGGTTTTTTGGCCATAATTCTGGCTACAAGTGTCTGATTCGCGCTCGTGACCCCAATTCGGAAAGCTAATTTCGGCGCGCATGTCGTGGCCACCTATCCCCGCTGGGTGCCCCTCTTTTCGAGCCCTAAATCCGTTGTTTTCCTTTTCAAATCTTTATTTTTAGTTAATTTTTGCTATTTATGGTAATCTTTTATTTGTCGATTAGGAAATGATTCTGAACCCGATTTGGGCCAGATTTTTGGCAATCTTTTAATTTCTTTCCGTATTTTGTTTTGGTAAGACTTTTAGGGTTTTACTATTTTTGGTAAAATCCCATTAAGGGTTGATTTCCAGCTATTTTAACCCGGCTTGTGGGTTGTTTTTTGTCATTCTTGATTATAAACAATTTTATTGAATTCCAGAGTGTTCTCTGAATTTTGGGTCGAATTCTCCTATTTTTCCTTGCAAATTACCTATTGCACTAGCCTGCAGAATAATCTCTATTATGTTCGGCGTCAGTTTGTCGTTGACTTGATAACATCCTTTACTTGGCTACATCAACTTTTCCTACTCTACCGAGCTCACAACACTCAACATTGTTATCAAATAATATAAGCCAAACACTAACGAATGTACTTACAACTACTTTAGAGCTGCTGATGGAAGCGTACGAGGGATATATAAGTGTAGAAAATTGATGAAAGATAATTTTTGGGCTCTAAAATGATGTGTAGAAAAGTGAATGAACTGTCTAAATATTAATATGCTTTAAGTTGCATTTATTTTTCACGTGTTTGGAGCATTTTGATAATTCAACCTGAAATTTTCCATTTCTATTTTTTTTTTCTCAAGGCTTCCTAATATAGCAAAGAAATGTTTTCATACTTTCTTCTTGACTTCCCCTTATGTTCTGATACTCTTAAATTCAATTTATGTTATAAAAGCTTAAGAAATACTTCCTCTGTCCCACTCTAAGTGTTCATTTTAGGGAATTCAACTTATTAAGAAAAATGACTTTTGGTAGTGATAGTGAGGTGAATTTTGCAACTTTGACATTAGTGGGTCCAAGATGATGTGATGATTTTGTAGTTTAGGCTTTATATTATTTCAATGCATGAAGGGTAAATTGGTAAAATGACTAAATAAAGTACTTTGACTTTTCAAAGTGAACACTTATGTTGAGACAAAGAAAAAGAGAAAGATAGACACTTCTAATCGGACCGAGGGAGTATAAAAAAATTATTTTTTTATGCTAATGTAATTTAATAATTTCTAATACCCAGTGTCATAACAAATTAAAGACTTGAACCATACTAAATGGAGTTCATGGAGAATACGTGGGTTCTTGACGCCGGACAGAATAGAGATTATTCTGCAGGCTAGCGCAACGGGTAATTTGCAAGAAAGAAAAGTGAGAAATTATTCGACCCAAAATTCAGAGAACACTCTGAAATTTAATAAAATTCTTAATATTCAAAACTGATCAAAAACAACCCACAAGCCGGGTTTAAATAGCTGAAAATCGACCCCTAATGGGATTTCGCAAAAAATAGCAAAACCCTAAAAGTCATACCAAAACAAAATAGGGAAAAAAATAAAAAGATTGCCAAAAATCTGGCCCAAATCGGGTTCAGAATCAATTCCTAATTGACAAATAAAAGATTACCATAAATAGCAAAAATTAACTAAAAATAAAGATTCAAAAAGGAAAACAGCTGATTTAGGGCTCGAAAATCGGTACACACAGCGGGGCTTGGTGGCACGACGTGCGCGCCAAAATTAGCTTTCCGAATTGGGGTCACGGGCGCGAATCGGACACTTGTAGCTCCAGTTATGGCCAAAAAACCGACACGTGTACGGAAACCGCCCCAATTAGGCTAGATCACGATTTCTTGCCATCTTTGCGCTGATCCTCCCGCTCCAGGTAATCTAGCGCCATTAATGAGCAATCTGACAGCTCAGCATCATCTGACTCGGATCCCCCTGCATCAGTCACCCCGGGTTGAAAATAACTCGTCCTCAAGTTCACAGCAGCATCAGCAGAATCCGCAAAACAATGACTCAGGTGTTTCACATTAAAGACATCAGAAGTCTTTAAGTGACTAGGAAGACGCAACCTGTATGCGTTGTCATTAATTTTCTGCAATATCTCACAGGGTCCAATCTTCCGCTCCTTAAGTTTATTATACTCACCAACAGGGAAACGATCACGAGTTAGTACAGCCCAAACAAAATCACCAACATCAAAAAGTACCTGACGACGATGACTGTCCACTCGACCTTTGTACTTGGCATTGCTCTCGTGAATGGCCAGTTTCACCTGCTCATGGATGCCTCGAAGATGTTGGGCCAACTCATCTGCCCTAGGATGCAAACGACCCACACGTGGAATGGGCGCTAAGTCCAGTACTCCAGATGGATTCTGACCATAGACGATCTCAAAAGGGCTCATTCCTGTGGTCCTGCTCGTTGACCTGTTGTAGGCAAATTCTGCTTGAGGTAATGCTAGATCCCACTGCTTGGGTTTAGTGCCTGCTAAACATCTCAACAGATTGCCTAGACTCCGATTCACCACTTCGGTCTGACCATCCGTCTGGGGGTGATAAGCGCTGCTGAAATTCAGATTCGTGCCCAACTTTCCCCATAAGCTCCTCCAGAAATTACTGATGAACTTGGTGTCTCTGTCTGAAGTGATGGATCTAGGAACACCATGGAGACGCACAATCTCCCTGAAATAAAGATGGGCTATCCGGGCAGCATCCATGGTTTTCCTGCAAGGTACAAAGTGGGCCATCTTGGAAAACCTGTCAACCACAACTAAAATAGAATCACAGGCCCGTTGGGTTCGGGGTAAACCCAACACGAAGTCCATACTGACATCGAACCAAGGAGCTTCGGGAACCGGTAAGGGGTGTAAAGGCCTGCATTGGTGAGAACACCTTTGGACCTTTGGCATACATAACAACGCTCCACAAAGTGAGCCACGTCACTGGTCAATTGTTGGGCATTACGGGCCCTACATATCTCAACAATGGTGTGATATTGTCCGCTTTGGGCCACGCCCGCACGGATTTGCTCTTGGGCTTCCCCAAAAGGCCTCACACCAATTGAGATATGTATATCATTATATATACCCATGATCCTTCCCACTTTTAACCCATGTGGGACTTTTGGTCGCATACTTAACAATCCTCCCCTCGAACAAAGGACCACATCTCATGGTTCGAGCCTCCCCTCAAACGATCATCCATCCGTTCGACATTTCGAGGATTCTCCACATGGCTACCAGTCCACTTCCGCTAGTTGATACGACGCCACCACATACGACTTGACCATCACCGGCCTCCGCCGCACATACGACTTGGCCATTCCCGGCCTCTGCCGCCACCGCTGGTCGATACAACGCTAGCCCACTCCGACTGGTTAACACCACGAATCGCAACCTGGGCTCTGATACCAATTGTTGGGCATTACGGGCCCCACATATCTCAACAATGGTGTGATATTGTCCGCTTTGGGCTAGGCCCGCACGGATTTGCTCTTGGGCTTCCCCAAAAGGCCTCATGATCAGTAAGAAGGATGAATTCCTTATGCACAAGGTAGTGACGCCAATGACTCAAGGACTGAACGATGGCGTAGAACTCCAGGTCGTAGGTGGAGTAATTCTTTTTGGATCCCGACAGTTTCTCACTGAAAAAAGCTATGGGTCGCCCTTCCTGACTTAGAACACCACCAATGCCAACTCCAGATGCATCACAATTTAGCTCAAACACTTTATCAAAATCAGGGAGTGCCAACACCGGTGCCTCTGTCATCTTTTGCTTGACCAGTTGAAAGCTGGCTTCTGCCTCCTTAGACCAGTGGAAATCTCGTCCCTTGAGGCACTCTGTGATAGGAGCAATCAGGGTGCTGAAATTCCTGATGAAGCGGCGGTAGAAAGATGCCAACCCATGGAAACTCCTGACATCATGCAAGGTTTTTGGCTGGGGCCACTCCAAGACTGCATCTATCTTCGACTGATCTGCATGAACACCATCAGTAGACACAACAAAACATAGAAAAGTTACAGAAGTAGTGAAGAAATAACACTTCTTCTGATTAACAAACAGGCGCTCTTTCCTGAGCATATCAAAAACTGCACGGAGGTGATCAAAGTGTGAGGCCCATGTAGGGCTATAAATAAGGATATCGTCGAAGTAGACTACCACGAATTTCCCCATGAAAGGCCGTAAAACCTGATGCATAAATCTCATGAACGTGCTGGGCGCATTGGACAGTCCGAATGGCATAACCATCCACTCATACAACCCATGCTGTGTCTTAAACACCGTCTTCCACTCGTCTCCAGGCCTTATTCGGATTTGGTGGTATCCGCTCTTAAGGTCAATTTTGGAGAAGACCTTAGAACCGGACAGTTGATCTAGCATGTCATCCAGGCGGGGAATGGGAAATCTGTACTTCACCGTAATTCTGTTGATGGCTCTGCTGTCTACACACATGTGTCAGGAACCATCTTTCTTTGGCACCAGTAAGACAGGAACGGCACATGGGCTCATACTCTCACGGATGTAGCCCATCTCCAGCAACTCTACTACCTGTCGCTGCAACTCTTCAGCTTCCTTTGGGGTGAGGCGGTATGCTGGTCTATTGGGCAAACTCGAGCCTGGGATCAGGTCGATCTGATGCTGAATATCTCTCATAGGCGGCAGTCCAGGAGGAAGGTCTTCTGGCATCAAATCAAAGAATTCCGAAAGCAGCTGCTGGACCTCCGTGGGTAATTCTGGAACCTCACCTGCTGCACTATTTCCACAAGGCAGTAAAGCATAAACTACATGTTCACGCTCAACTTCAACCAAAAACCTGGACATAGAAAGCAGATTGTTACTATTGACAACCGGGGTGGGATTGGGTCCTTCCCGACGCGGTGCCAACACAATCTTTTTCCCTTTGATGCTAAGGGAATATGTATTCTTCCGTCCATCATGTACCACACTTCGATCGTATTGCCAAGGTCTGCCTAACAGTATATGACATGCATCCATGGACACTACATCACACCAAACATTATCGAAATATTTCTTCCCAACAGAAAAAGACACTAAGCATCGTCTATCTACTGTTACCTCACTTCCTTTATTCAGCCATGACAGTTTGTATGGCTTGGGGTGACGATCTGTCTTCAACTGCAATTTCTGGACAGCGTCTTCTGAGACTACGTTCTCGCAACTGCCACTTTCAATAATCATCTTGCAGACTTTGTCGGCCACGGTGCAGGTGGTGTGGAAAATATTGGTCCTCAACCAATCATCTTCGGAATCGCCTTTAGGAGTCAGGAGGCTCTTACGAATGACCAGGGTCTCATGGCCGTCTCCATACAACACATCCTCATCTTCCTCTTCGTCATACACTGGCTCTCCAATCTCCTCAGTCTCGTCTTCCTCAAGCAGTAGATTTTTGCCTGTCTGACTGGCAGGCTTCCTGCAATTGGTTGCTATATGCCCCTGTTCCCCACATCGAAAACACTTAATAGTAGGGTTAGGATTACCCTTTGGTGGCTGGTGGGGAGGACGGGATTCTTGAGGGCGAGATGGCCTACTGCTTTAGTCGTTTCTGATGACGGGTCGTCTATTCTGTTGTTTCTCTA
The DNA here is from genome assembly GCA_963922005.1 of Cornus suecica. Lineage (NCBI taxonomy): Eukaryota > Viridiplantae > Streptophyta > Magnoliopsida > Cornales > Cornaceae > Cornus > Cornus suecica. The sequence continues at coordinate 22,864,071 of OY998247.1, forward strand.
CAGCAAGGGCATGCTGGTAGGCTTCAAAAACTGTCCACAGCGAGTGAAGGCTGAGGGCATCCTGTAGCGGTTGTCGTAAACCCCCCAAATATCGGGCTACCATCTGTTCTTCTGTCTCAGTTAAATCATTCCGGGCGATTAACTGATAGAACTCCTCTGTATAATCTTCCACGGATCTCATCCCTTGCCTCAACGAATGAAGTCGCTGAAACAGGGTTTGAGTATAGCCAAAGGGAAGGAAGTGGCTCTTTATCTTCTTCTTCATCTTCTCCCAATCAGTGATCTTGGCCTTGCCCTGCCTGTTTCTCGAACGTTTCAACTGCTCCCACCACGCAGATGCTCTACCCTTGAGTTTGATGGCCACCAGTTTTACTTTGACACGTTCTGGGACCTCTTTATAATCGAAAACTCGCTCTACTTCATTCAACCAATCAATAAGGCAGTCAGCTTGTAACGTACCACAAAACTCGGGCAGATCTACTTTGAAGCCGAAATATCCATGATGGTTCTCTCGACCACGGTGCTCCCGGTGATACGGATTTTCGAAGGTGGAATTGTCAGTATCAGAATCTTCCACATCATGATTACCGATTTCCTGCGCCGCCAGACGCTGGGTTAATTCTGCCACTTGTCTCTGCAAATCCTCAATAGTAAGATCCTGAACATAACGATCATGGTGCGGGACTTCCTCAATCGGAACCTGCCCACGACGACCACCACGACCACGACCACGATAATTAGCCATCGAAAACTGATGGAAAAAAACCGCCTCAGGAAGATGCTGAGCTCTGATACCAATTGACGCCGGACAGAATAGAGATTATTCTGCAGGTTAGCGCAACGGGTAATTTGCAAGAAAGAAAAGGGAGAAATTATTCGACCCAAAATTCAGAGAACACTCTGAAATTTAATAAAATTCTTAATATTCAAAACTGATCAAAAACAACCCACAAGCCGGGTTTAAATAGCTGAAAATCGACCCCTAATGGGATTTTGCCAAAAATAGCAAAACCCTAAAAGTCATACCAAAACAAAATAGGGAAAAAAATAAAAAGATTGCCAAAAATCTGGCCCAAATCGGGTTCAGAATCAATTCCTAATTGACAAATAAAAGATTACCATAAATAGCAAAAATTAACTAAAAATAAAGATTCGAAAAGGAAAATAGCTGATTTAGGGCTCGAAAATCGGTACACCCAGCGGGGCTTGGTGGCACGACGTGCGCGCCAAAATTAGCTTTCCGAATTGGGGTCACGGGCGCGAATCGGACACTTGTAGCTCCAGTTATAGCCAAAAAACCGGCACGTGTACGGAAACCGCCCCAATTAGGCTAGATCACGATTTCTTGCCATCTTTGCGCTGATCCTCCCGCTCCAGGTAATCTAGCGCCATTAATGAGCAATCTGACAGCTCAACATCATCTGACTCGGATCCCCCTGCATCAGCTCTCAAAACTACCTTAAGTAAAAAAAATAATAATAAAAAATAAATAAAAAACTACGATTTTTTTTTTTTATTATTTTCTTTTCAAAACACTGAATCAATGGAGGAGACCAATCATTGATGCTTGTATTTCTTCTAGTGTTCTTCCTTTTGTCTCTGGCACCAATCTTGCAACAAATACAATAACTAAACCGGAAACAATTGCAAACAGGAAGAACACTCCTGAAACAGTGTAACCTTATTAGTACCATGTAAAAAACACATTATATCTTGTGTGTGTATATATATATAAAGAGGGAGAGAGATCACCTGCTGAGCTCCATTCAAATAAGAAGTTAAAAGTATAGGAAACAATCCAAGAACCAAACCAGTTGGTCAAAGTCACCAAGCTTCCAGCTGAACCTTTAATATTTATAGGGAAGATCTGAAAGAGCAACACATAAATGTATTCCCAATAATGCCACAGTACAATTGTGGATTGCAATTCTATATCTTTATAAAGTCAAAGACAAACAAAAAAATTACCTCAGACAAGATAACCCATGGTATACCACCCACGCCCGTTGAAAAACCTACAGAAAATACCTGGTTGCAAAATCATGAGACACACCAACTGATCACTACTTTGTTAGATCAACATGTTAAAATATGACTTAAAACACACACACACACACACAAAAAGAATGAATAACAAAATTGGAAACAAATTCCATTATGCAATCATTAATAAGACCTAATTCTTCAATTATATGTATTTGAGTTTCATAATATGAAGGCATATGACAGACACAGTACCAGTATTCCGCTTAGAATCAATACAGCGGTGAGCTCCTTATATTGATCAAAATCCTGGTAATGGTAAATTTATGTTTTAGACAATAGTGATACGTACATAGAAAATACATATGTGAAGATATATAATTTCAATGTAACCTGCAAGAGGAATGCCAATCCGGCAAGAAAGGCTCCTAAGCAAGATACAGCTGCAGTAAGCTACAAAGGCTTTAGTATTACCTCATGTATGAGCTACAAAAATTAGTAAAAAAAAGGTAGAAAGCAAGAAATGTCTTTCACATTCTAACCATTAGAAGTGGTCGTCGTCCAAATTTATCTACCTGAGTATACCCCCAAAATGGAGCATGGAATCTGCCAAATAATGTCAATATCATCCGGGAAGTACCTCAAATAAAATCTCACATTCAAATAACATTTGAGAGTTAAGAACCTGAATAACAGCCATTATTGTAGTGCCGACGCTACCCGAGCTACCTGCCATATATAAGCTACAAATTCATATATTTGTTCCTCAAATAACCCTTTCGATTCATAATTTAATTATCGACAGTACTGGAGGTCGAGTTTTAACTTACCACCAACTTCAAAAATAGAGCTTGCATAAAATGAAATGGCACTGTTGCCTCCAAATTGTACCAGTAACATTAGCCCGACTCCAACCTTGTGGGATTTGTTGTATTCATTAGACGACGTTGGAGAAGTTGGGAAAAGATAGCAATGTACAGTTATTTTTTATTACTACAAAGGCTTACAATGAGCGCATGAGCATATTTTTTTCCGAACAAGTCTAAACTTTTTGATTGAGGGAGTTGTTGAAGAGCTTTGGTATATTCCTGTAAAAGAAGGATTTAAAATTTTCTTTCTGCAATTATTGGAAGTAGGGAAAAAAGGCATAACTTTTCTTAGTTATCTAGACAAGGAACTTTGAATTAAGATGTGGAGTTAAAAACGTTACCTTGATTTCAGTTGCTTCTTGAGATATATTGTATTTTGTGCCCCTCAGACGTTGTAGTGATGCTTCAAACTCTTCCACTTTGCCAATCTTTGCCTGCAAATGCAAACAAAAATGGGATCATAAATATAACATTTCATGATGTTATATTTGATTTCATGATGCAAACAACCATGCCGAGCAAATAAATGAACAAAATTTTATTAATTTGATTTAGATTGAGCAATACATATCCCTTTCTTATTTCTTCTTTTTTGGTTTTCATATGTTTATGGAGCAACTTCATGGAAGAGTTGATACTCCTCTATCCCAAATTAGTTGTCCAAGTCTGACTTTTCAACATTCTTTCGGTTATTTTGGATTTCCAATTTTATCCTTCGATAATATTGATGCAGGGGGATCCGAGTCAGACGATGTCGAGCTGTCAGATTGCTCATTGATGGCGTTGGATTACTTGGAGCGGGAGGATCAGCGCAGGGATGGCAAGAAATCATGATCTAGCCTAATTGGGGCAGTTTCCATGCACGTGTCGGTTTTTTGGCCATAACTGAAGCTACAAGTGTCCGATTCGCGTCCGTGACCCCAATTCGAAAAGCTAATCTCGGCGCGCACATAGTGGCCACTGAGCTATGCTCGGTGCACATCGTTTCGAGCCCTAAATCCGCTGTTTTCCTTTTCAAATCTTTATTTTTAGTTAATTTTTGCTATTTATGGTAATCTTTTATTTGTCGATTAGGAGATGATTCTGAACCCGATTTGGGCCAGATTTTTGGCAATCTTTTGATTTCTTTCCGTATTTCGTTTTGGTAAGACTTTTAGGGTTTTGCTATTTTTGGTAAAAATCCCATTATGGGACGATTTTCAACTATTTAAACCCGGCTTGTGGGTTGTTTTTCGTCATTCTTGATTATAAACTGTTGGAAATTATAATAGTGTAGAGTAATTGCGGAATAATTACTAAAGTATGAAAGAGTAAGAATAGAACTAGATCACTCAAAGGATTACATTGTGTTGTTGTTGTTAATACCCTAGATACTTAAGCCTATATATAGGCAATACAAAAGTAAGTCTACCTAAGTTAGGCAATTATGCCTAACTATTAGGCTACCTAAGTTAGGCAATCTCAACTAACATATTAAACATGTAACATGTACTTCAACATAAATTTTTTTATTAAATTCCAGAGTGTTCTCTGAAATTTTTGGGTCGAATTCTCCTGTTTTGTTTCTTGCAAATTACCTATTGTACTAGCTTGCAGAATAATCTATATTCTGTCCGGCGTCAAATATAGTATAGTATTTTATCCTTCGATAATATAGTATAGTTCAAGCCCATTGGTGGGGCTATTGCCTTTTGAAATTAATGAAGAGACATAATTTGGGAAAGTAAGAGATTATATTGTATTGGGAATCTGGGAGTTGAAATTGGACAAGTATTTTGGGACAAATAAAATTGAGAAAGTGGACAACTAATATGGGAGGAAAGGAGTAATAATGTTGCTACAATGGACCCTATTTTGTAGTCATCTCATCTTATAAAATGAAAATAAAGGCAAAGAGTGGTAAAAGTTGTTGTAAATCATGGGGAGTTATTTTATGAGCACCTCAATAGGCTATAGCCCCTTGATTTGCTAAGATGTGTGAAAGCATACGAGAATAAGTGTGAATAGTTTTGAAGTGTTGAATGAAGTATAAATGAAATAAACTATGGTTGTGAGAGCGGAACAGGTGGAATAAACCTCTGCGAAAATTATGGAAAGCCACCCCGTGATGAAAAATATTTCCATGAACCACATAGCCTGTATAACAAGATGAAACAAATTTAAAGATTTTAAATAGTAATTGTAGGAATATTTTATACTACGCCCTGATGCATCTGAAGGATAGGAGAACAAAAAAAAACTACTCACGCATCTCCGGCCCATGAGATCTGCGACTTTTCCACTAATTATTGCGCCAAACATTCCACCAATTGTCAATGCTGATCCGAAAAGTGAGTACTGCACAAAATGATCAAAAGGGAATAAACAAAATTGATCAAACAGAAAACATATAACTTCTATTAACATGAAGCAACTTAATATGTTGCTTTACTCCTTTGTCTCAAGGAGTGTCTTTAATATTAAGTGGCTCAACACAAGTATACAAACTAAAGTAGTGTGATAAATAGAGTTTCGGATTTTAGTAAATTCACTTAACATGGAAATGGTGGAGCCAAGTAGTTCTTCTATTCCAAACCCTTAACCATGTTCATGAGCTAGACATTAAAAGAACACTACTTTTCTCCAGCAGCCTTGCTTCTTATCAAGTGGAATGCTTTCCCTCGAACAACATTGGAAAAAAACACAAACTAGAAAAGAAAAGAAAAGAAAAAGGATTTTCTCTAAAACTCCAGTTAAATATTTTTTTCTTCTTTCTTACATTAAAAGATAATTTAGAAAGATGAATTTGGGATATGTGTTGAAAAGGTTACAATGTTCCATCTGAAGTGTGTACATTGCATTATACAGTCTCACTCTCACCTTGACAAGCAACAAATCAACAAATTATGTCCTTACAAATAGACATAAGGAATGCTTTTAGTCTCAATAAATGAATTATCACAAATTTCATATAAAAAGAAACATTTGACAAGTATTATATGATGATGGTAGAGGACAAATGCAACACTTACGGTGTTGTTTGAGAGAATTAAAACACAAATTTTATTGAATATAATTCACACAAATACAGAGGATATTTTTCTTCTTCTCTACCACTCTATTTTTCTCTCATTTCTTATACAACAATCACAACCTACATTTGCTATTTATAGATGAACTAACCTCCTCTTCAAAAGCTTGGAGAAGGCTTGAATTCCAACTCCGTGTATAAAAAGTGTTGGCCACTGTTCACGGTCAACGGTCCATGGCAGCTTCATGCATGCTTCCAGAGCTTTGGTGATAAAGCTTGAAGCTTCATGAATTCTTCTACTAGCTTCTTGCTTCTTCATGAAGCAAGTTTATATTTTCAACATTCCCCTTTAACTTGCTTCTCCATCTTTCCGCATTCCTAGCATCATCTTCAGTCTATTGAACATGTCTTGTTTTAACGGCTTTGTAAAAATATCTGCAATTTGATCATTCGTCTTACAAGATATTAATTCTACTTCTTTATTCTTCACATGCTCTCTGATGGAATGATACCGTGTATCGATATGCTTGCTTCGTTCATCAAATACTGGATTCTTTAGTAGTGCAATCGCTGACCGATTATCAACGAGTATTTCTGTAGGCTTTTCTTGTGGAAATCTCAGGTGCTTCAACACATTTCTTAACCAAATAGCATGACACACAGTTAAGCTGGCTACTACGTATTCAGCTTCACATGACGATAGAGTCACTATCGGTTGTTTCCTGGATGACCATGTGAATGTTGTGTCTCCAATGAAAAACAAAAATCCAATTATGTTTTTCCTTTCATTTAAATCTCTACCCCAATCACTTTCTGAATATCCAGTGAGACTAGATTCATCTGTTGAGGTATATAGTAGGCCATCATTAACCGTTCCTTTGATTTTATGGAGTATTCTCTTCGCAGCATTGAGATGTGTTTGATCTGGTTCCACCATGTATCTGCAAACTAATCTAACTCCATATAGTATATCTGGTCTGGTACAAGTCAGATAGCAGAGACTTCCAACTAAACTTTTAAAGTATGTTGGATCAACATTTCCTCCACCTTGATTCTTTCTGAGTTCCACACAACTTTCTACTGGAGTTGACACTGGATTGCATGATTCTATGTTGAACTTCTTGAGAATCTCTTTTGCATATTTACCTTGGCAGATATAGATTCCTTCAGCATTCTGTTTCACTTCTATGCCAAAAAAATGTGTCATTAGACCAATGTATGTCATCTCGAACTCTTTAATCGTGGTTCTCTTGAAATCTTCAAACATAGTTGGATTGTTTCCAATGAAGATTAAGTCATCAACGTACAATCTTGCAAATAGTACGTTTCCTTCTGCATCTTTCTTCATGTATAAAGCATGCTCGTATGGACATTTCTCGAATCCAATATCATGAAAATACTTGTCAATTATTGTATTCCATGCACGTGGAGCTTGCTTCAGCCCATAAAGAGCTTTCTTTAACTTGTACATTTTATCTTTATTTTCGTCTTTTATATAACCCAGTGGTTGTTCAACGTAGATTTCTTCTTCTAGAAATCCATTCAGAAATGCTGACTTTACATCGAGTTGGTACAACTTCCATTTATTCTGAGCAGCAACGAATGTCAATAATCTGATTGTCTCCAATCGACCAACATGATCAAACACCTCGCCATAGTCTAGTCTTTTCCTCTGCTTGTAGCCTTTTTGCAACTAGACGTGTTTTGTACCTCTGAATTTCTCCTTTATCATTTATCTTCGTCTTGTAAACCCATTTTACTCCAATAGGCTTATGGCCTTCTGGTAAGTTACATAGCTCCCATGTATCATTCTTCTCTATGGCCCTGATTTCTTCATCCATCGCCTTCTTCCATTTTTTTTTCTTGGATAGCTTCTGTGAAGCTGACATGATCACTATCCAGAAATAAGCATAGCAGATTCAGCTCCTCATCTTCTTCAGTGTCTTCATATAATTCCCTCAGACTTCTCATTTTTCTGGGTTTTTCTTTTAGACTCTCATTTGCTGATGATGGTGATGAATGATCATTTCTTACAGGTACGGGAGATGGAAGACTTTGTGGCTCAGCTACAGCTTCTTTTTCTGCTTCATTTTCTTCCTCGAGCACGAGCTTATTGTCTTTGCCATTTTCACGTCTATCCCAATTCCAAGTTTCATTTTCTTCAAAAATTACGTCTTTGCAATTAATTGTTTCCTTGGTGATGGGATTAAATAGCTTATATCCCATTGTTCTGTCACTGTAGCCAACAAAGATGCACTTTTGTCCTTTGTAATCAAGCTTGGTTCTTCTGGCTTCTGGGATTTTGGCTTAAGCAATACACCCAAAAATTTTAAGGTGATTAACGCTATGCTTGTACAAACTTTAGGCTTGTTTTGGTGTCTTGAAACAAATTTTTCTGGTTGGTCACCTATTTAGCAGATAAATAACACATGATACTGCTGCAGCCCAAAATTCCCTAGGCATTGATTTTTCTTTCAGCATACTTCTGACAATGTTCAATATTGTGCGATTCTTCCTTTCTACAACATCATCTAGATGAGGTGTATAAGATGGTGTTGTTTGCTATCGGATACCGTGCTCCCTGCAGTAATCCTGAAATTCATTCAGCATATATTCTCCTTCTTGATTTGACCACAATGTCTTGATATTGGAGCCACTTTGCTTCTCAACAAGAGCTTTAAACTCTTGGAATTTCTCAAATACTTATGATTTTCTCTTCAAGAAGTACACCCATGTCTTTCTGTTGTAATCATTGATGAATGTGAGAAAATATCGATTTTGTCCATATGTTATTGACTTCAATGGACCACACACATCGGTATGAACTAGCTCCAGCTACTTTCTTGCTTGCCATCTGACTTCTTTAGCAAAGCTCAGTCTGTGATGTTTCCCAAGTACACAACTTTCAAAAACTTCATTCGGATGACTGATGTAGGGCCAACCTTTCACCATCTTCTTACTTGCGAGCAACTTCAGTCCTTCAAAATTGAGATGTCTGTATCTCAAATGTCATAGCCAATTTTTGTCTTCAATAACAACACTTAAACACTTTGCTGAATCATGATGTATGTGGATAGGAAACATCCTATTTTTTGACATCTTTATTCGGGCAATAGGATTTCTATTTGTATCTCTGATTGTCAGATACGAATTCTTCATGTTGATGTCGTAACCTTTTTCCAGGAGTTGTCCGAAACTCAAGATATTGTTCTTTAAATATGGAACATAGTAGACATTGGATATGTAGTCATGATATCCATTTTTGAGCTTGATTAAAATATTCCCCTTTCCTTTTAAAAGGACTTTTGTGTAATCACCAAACGAGACTTGCCCTTGTTTTGTCTCGTTAATCTCGACAAACATGTGCCTTTTTTCATACATGTGATTGTTGGCTCCTGAATCTAGATACCAAATATCTTCATCATCTGGATTTTTATTTTGAGTCATCAACACCATCGATCTAAACTTCTCTACTTCTTTCTTGGTAAAGTTTACTTGTCCTCCGACTTCTACTACTTGTTTTCCTCTACAATCAGTGTTGTAGTACCCAAACTTGTTACAATTATAACATTGAACATCGTTTTTGTTATAACTCTGGTGATTATTGAAGTTGCTTCCTCGGCTTCGGCCTCTTCCTCTGAAAGTCTGATTTCTTTCGCCTTGATTATTCCTTTATCTGTTGTAATTATTTCTTTCACCGCCGCCTCTGAATCCGGTGCCTTATCCTCAAAAGTTACAACCTCTACCCCGGTTTCTTTGTGTATTTCCCCATCTCTCTTCTTTGTTTTCTTTAACTGTCAGCTTCGTCTGGAGAGCCTGCTCTATGGGACCTGGGGCATTCTTCTTGTTGATTTCTATTCATGGATTTCAAGTGTGGCCATTAGCTCGTCTATTGTCATTGCACCAAGATTTTTTGATTCTTCAATTGCGACCACAACATGCTCGAATTTTGAATTGAAGGATCATATTACTTTTTCAAGCACTCAAACTTCTTCGATCTTTTCTCCATTCCTTCTGATATGATTTACGATAGTAAGTGTTTTGGTGAAGTAGTCAGAAATTGATTCGCCTTCCTTCATTTGTAACAATTCAAATTCACCCCTTAGTGCTTGGATTCGAATTTTAATTGTTTTTTCAATTCTTCGATGCGCTTTCTGCAGAATCTTCCAAGCTTGCTTGGCGGTAGTGACGGCGGAGAAGTTTTCGAAACTCGCCTCATCGACACTCTGATATAGCAGGTACAGTGCCTTTTTGTCTTTCTTCCGAGCTTCTTTAAGTACTGCCTTTTGAGTCTCGTTCAACTTGTCTTCAATTTATTTTGAAACAGGTTCGTCATAACCGGTTTCGATGAAGATCCAAAAATCTTGTGATACAAGTAGGACTGTCATTTTTACACACCAATTCTCATAATTGTTCTTGTCCAATTGCGGAAGCTGGGGCTGGCAATAATTGTTTGAAAACGTCGTCTAATTTTGTATAAACACTTGAGGTGTTTATTTCTGAAAATTGGTGTTGAATTTGGGCAAACAGAATGCGCGTTTGAGTCTGGAATTTCCTGATTAGCTAAGATTGACTCTTCGTTTGCTAAAATCGGAGTTAAAATGAGTCCGGAACGGACAAAATACCAACGAGGGGAAAAATAGTAATTTTCTAAAAATTTTAATGATGTGGCACTGTGCTAACGTGGCAAGGGGTGACGTCACTGATGATCTTGCAGCGCGTGGGCTTCACGCGCGTCTAGAGGTTGAAGACGCGTGGGCGCGTGTCTGCGTGTTGGCGTGATGCTCCGATCTTGTGGCGGCGTGTGGGGAAAAGTTCCGTCCTAATATTTTTGGTGTTGCGCTTGAATGAGGATTCTGGATCTATGCTCAAAATGATGATTTGAGCCCTAGAATGTCACGAATAGGGGTTGAAAGTTTCGACTCTGTTTTGTTTTGGCTTTAAACTGCTTATTTTTTTTATCTCTAATACCACTGATGATGGTAGAGGACAAATACAACACTTATGGTGTTGTTTGAGAGAATTAAAACACAAACTTTTATTGAATATAATTCACAGAAGTACATAGGATATTTTTCTTCTTCTCTACCACTCTATTTTTCTCTCATTCTTATACAACAATCACTTGTGGTGATTCCTAATTCACACCCAAGATACACTCACTATATGAGAGAATACAAACTATTTTTATTAAAAAACTCACACTTTTCAAATAGATAATTTTTCTCTCAATTTCTCTTTCACTGCCACTTTTCTATATTTCTGATCTAGCTTCTAGATCTACATTTTGTATCTAGTTTCTAGATGTACATTTTTTATCTAGCTTCTGAGTTTAAACTACACAACACACATCTATTTATAAGCTTTCTAACCTCCTCTTCATAATCTTGGAGAAGGTTTGAATTCAACTCCGTGTTTAAACTGTGTCTGCTACTGTTCACGGTAAACCCTTCCATGGCAGCTTCTTGACACTTTCTTCTTCAACTTCCAGAACCATCTTGATGAAGCTTATGGCTTCATGCTTCGCCTTCCATGGTCGGTGGTCTTCAATTCAAGAAACTCCTTGTGGTGTCTTGTGATTTTTGGATTCTTCTTGAATCCTCTTGAACAAGCTTGTGCCGTGTGGTTACTTCTTGATTTATCTAGTATCAAGTTTTGTAACACCCCATGTTACTTTCCCAATTTCCTGAAATTATTTTCGATTTAATTTAAGTTGTGACGTCATTTGCTCGTAACGTCATTGTTATTCTTGATGTTTTATGTGTAAATTTTTTGCATTTATGTCTTGATACGATGGGATGACGCGATAATTGTCTTGTTGACTATTTTGTGGACTTTCTTTTGCGATTACATGATTTTACGTGACGGTAGTGTTTCAGACTTGGTGAAACGTTGACGTGAATTCTTATTGTCGACTAAGTGGATTCGTTTAGATGCTCGACTTTTGGTGCTTCAACTGTGTGGCGGTACGTTTTGTTGACCGACGTTAAAGGTTTCGACTCAGTTGTTCGAGTTCGGCATTTAGTGCCTTAGAGGTTCGACGTTTTGTTTTTCCTTGTAATGGGATTAATATGTGTTTCATTTGATTGACGTGCCTTGTTTTTCCTTGTAATGGGATTAATATGTGCTTCATTTCTTATTAAAGTAATTTGTAAATCCATTATGAATATATATTATATCAAAAGAAGCTTTATTTAGGTTAAAAAATTTTAAATTTAGGATAATAAATTTTATAATTTTAAAAATAAAGTAACTACAACATATTACTTTTTTATTATAGAAGACTTAATTTCTCTAATATAATCGGGGGAAATTATATATTTATCTTTTGATACGATATATGTTCATAGTGAATTTAAAAATTACTTCAATAATAAAAATATTTTTCTCATGTTATGTATATAAATAGTGTTGAATAATTAATTAATCATTTTACAATATATACTCAAACTTTTTATTAAAGGCTAAAATGATTATTTTTTGATTACTTATACAAATTATGTATTAATTTTTCAAATTTGAATAAATATTATGCCATCAATTTTGTATCAATTATATCATAATATTTGTTAATAACAAAAGTGTATTAAGTAATTTAATAAAAAAGGGTATTATAGTCATTTAACAAATAATTTGAAGACAATGGGGTTTGTTTTTCATTTTTGTAATAGTTCAGGGGGGTGTATTGCAGAAGAATAGTTCAATGGGGTTACTTTCAATTTTTAACAAAGTTTAGGTGGGTTTTATGCCATTTTTGAAATTTAAGAGGGTTTAATGCACTTTTTGGGATAATCGCGGTGTCCGGGACTTTTGTTATGATAAAATCTATGGACTTGTGCAAAGATTCGACCCTTTCACATGGATTGGTTAAAATTCATAATATATTTGCAGTCGTGGTCCTAACAAATTATTGGGTGATCTTGGACTTCTTTTAACCCCAAAAGCTAGCTCAAATGGTGAGGATTTTCCTTACACTTATAAACTGACTACCAACCGATGTTGGACAACCCCAACACGAATTGTTTTCATTCAGTAATCATGAAACATACGACATACTAACAGGGTCGTCTCAATGAAATTAAAGACCTTAGGCAAAAAGTATGAAAGGTGAAATTGGAGGCCTTTGGCAAAAAGTATGAAGGGGGTTTAATTTAATTTATATTAAATGAATATATCACACAAAAAAATTGATTAATCTAGAAATACTCTTTAAACATAGTAGGATCCGAGGTGGAATGAGAGAGGCGGAAGCCCAGGCGAACTCGTAAGCGAGATAGAAATGAAAGTGGTAGTGTGTATCAAATACCATTGACTCCGTTTGTGAGGTGTTTGTGAAGTGGGTGAGAGATGATTTTCTCTCATGACTAAAGAGAAAGTCTAGCCAAGTCTTGCCCACCAAAGAGCCAACCCTTTGCCTCTTTGCCTTGGCCTCATTTTATAGGCCAAGTAAGAGAGGTGATGATGTCACGATGACATCACATTGGGTTAAAATCAATTAAAAGATATTAAAATTTTAATTAATCATAAAGTGATGTGTGATAGTCAAAATGGTAAATCTATCTCTCGAGTCAGATAAAAAATTAACCCGACGAACCTTGGACTTCATCCACCAAACCAAGTACCTCATCGGATCCTAGTAATACCTGACTCCTGCTCCCAACTTAGTATTCGATTTGATGACATGGCGTTTGCCATGTGTCTGTTGAATGTTGACTGACGACTAAGATATGTGGACCATTCCGATGATATGGCGTTGCCATGTGGATCGAAATATGATGTCACCTATAGTATGCCCCATGCGCGAGTGACGCTAAGTGTAGTGAAGGGGTGCTCGGGTATAAAAATGAATGAATGTAAAGTGCCCAAAACTACAAATATGAAAATGTGAAAAAATGTAATAGCATCAATATAAGTAATAAGATGCTTATTTGTGGATAGAAAATCATATAGCATTTGAATTTTCAACGTAAAGAAACTTGTCAAGCCGAGCTTAAGACGTAGGACTGTTGTGAGTCTGTGAGGAGTGAACATTTTTATTTTGCGTTAAAAAATAAAATGAACTCATGTTGCATGCTTGTTAAGTCTGTGAGAAGTGAAAAATAGTAAGAAATGTAAGCAAAATTTTTATCACACTGCAAGAAACATATTTAAGCATATATGTCGGGAATAAAATTTGAGTTATGATTGTAGAGAGTAATTGACTGAATATATAAATATATATATATATTTATTAAATTTAAAAATGAAATCAAGCTTCTGTCGAGTAAAGGGGTAACTGCCGCCCCCAAGTGATATCCAGCAAACATGTGTCGAGAGACTTTGAGGGTGTGAGTATTGTACATCGAGCAAAGTGGTGATGCTGAGCAAACTTTTAGAGTGTTACTATAACAAAGAATATGCTTTGAGGCCTCGATGGAGGGCTTGGTATTTATGTAGAAAGAAATGTGCAGGAGGCCTCGGTGGAGGGCTTGACATTTTTGTAGCAAGAAATGTGCATGAGGCCTCGGTGGAGGCCTCGGCACTTAGATAAGAAGAAATGTATTGTGAGGCCTCGATTGAGGGCTTGCCCTTTCAATAGGAAGAAATGTGTTATGAGGCCTCGATGGAGGGCTTGGCATTTCTGTAGCAAGAAATGTGCAAGAGGCCTCGGTGGAGGGCTCGCCATTTAGATAAGAAGAAATGTACTGTGAGGCCTCGATTGAGGGCTTGCCATTTCGATAGGAAGAAATATGTTGTGAGGCCTCGATGGAGGGCTTGACATATTTGTAGCAAGAAATGTGCAAGAGACCTCAGTGGAGGGCTTGACATTTTTGTAGCAAGAAATGTGCAGGAGATGTAATACCCCGTATTTAATGGATATTTATTTCCTTAATTATTTTGGATGGCATAATGGGTGTTTAAATTATTGAATGAGGCTATCTTAGTCTTTTTAAGTCTAGTAGGTTATAATGAAATTTTGTGATCTGAAGGGGGGCAAGGTTGTCATTAGTGTTTGGGCAGTTTGGTGATTTATGCATAATACAAGGATAGTTTGGACATTTCCCTAACCCTAACATCTTCTATATAAGCATCCTTAACTTCAGATCTAGCCCCCATCTCATTTCTTCTACTACTTCTTCTTCTTCATCAATTATACCCGAAATTGTGAGGGTTGAGAGGTTGAGAGCTTAGAATTGGTTTGGATCTGTACTTGTGGTGGATTCAGCTCTACATTACAGGCAAGACATATGTTCTACTCTTCCTCTTTGTACTAAAATTTCGTAGCCTTTACTTTGTGCATCTATAATCTGCTAGATAGTATTTTTCATATATGTATATGTATGTGTAAATCATGTTCATATATGACTTTTATATATTCTGTTTATACATATATGTATAGATCCGTAGGTATATATATAGATCTTGTATATAGGCATATATGTATAGATCTGTTAGAGTATATTCATATTCATGTTTATTTATGTGACTTATATATTCTATTTATACATATATGTATAGATCCGTAAGTATATATATAGATCTTGTATACATGTAGAGATCTGTGGATCTATATAGGCATATATGTATAGATCTGTTAGAGTATGTTCATATTCATGTTTATTTATGTGATGATATATATTCTGTTTATATGTATATGTATAGATCCATGATCATATGTACAGATCTTGTATATAGGTAGAGATTAGTAGTCTTATATAGACATATATGTACAAATTTGTTAGAGTATATTTATATTCATATATATATATGATGATTTATATTCTGGTTATACATATATGTACAGATCTATGATTATATGTATAGATCTTGTATATATATAGAGATTTGTGGTGATATATTGATATATGCATGAGACTATGTTTATATCTAGCTATACGTACAAATCTGTTTTTACCATGTGTAGCTATACATGTATGGATTCGTGGTTATGTGTCTTGTTGGTATGATTCTGATGATGTGTATATGGTTGGAACTTAGTATAAATATCTGAGTACATAAATATTTTAGGTTTCAATGTTGACAAAGATTTCAAAACTGTTATTAGAAAAATATTGCATATTTATGTAATTGTTTTTCTCTATTTTCTTTGTTATCAGACTCTGGACATTGATTTATATTGTTATTATGTGTATCACGAATTATACTGGATTACGTATTTTCGACCGTATAAATGAATAGTTTCGACCGTATAAAATACCGTATACCTTGGCGCTGGGGCGCTGCCCCAGACCCCGCCAGGGGGGCGCTCAGGTAATGGTCGCGCCGCCCCCCCTGGACCCCCCAGGCTCGACCTTATAAATTGTTATACGTTCCCGAATAAATATTACAAGCGAATTATTAAATTCGTAAAATCCTAAGATTTAAATTAAATGACTATGTTTTGGAAATTTATAAGAAACCACAAGGAGGCTGACTATTACTGCAGTCTAACTAGTACCACGGGACATGGGTGAGTTGTCACGGCATGGGTGAGTTGTCGGGTACGTGGTTATGGTACGACATGGATTGGATGTTGTATGGAAAAATCATATTAATGTAAGAAATTTATAAACATAATTATATTAAATGGTGGTATATTAGTGACTATAGTTATAGTTAAATATATTATTTTTTTTAATATAATTTTGGGATTAGGTGTCACTAGGAAAGGGGATGGATTTTGGTACTCTGCTTGGGATCATGTAGAGTTGTTCTTGCTCGTGGGTTTAACCCACATTTTTGTTGTTTCAGGTCCTCGGCATTTTCACCAGCAGGGTTGAGGATTTCATATCTATCTGTCCGGTTCTATCATAGTTTCCTTCCACTCCAGGGTAGGATCCGATAAATGTCATATGTTGTATTTCTTATAAGTGTGTTTCTAGGGGTCCATGTTTATGGGATTTCCAAATTGTACTGTGTGGGACTTATTTTATTTAAGGATGTATTAGGAGTGGTCTTCTTCATGTATAAGTTGTATCCTTATTTTGTTATTGTTGTTATTATTATATTTCTATTTTATGTCTTCTCTTCTGTGCTTATGTTATCAATTACTAACGCTCCTAGTTTTCTATGTATGGGCCTGGCCAACCTATGCATGAAAATTTGGGGGTGTCACAGGAGACCTCGGTGGAGGGCTTGACATTTCTGTAGCAAGAAATGTGTAGGAGGCCTCGATGAAGGGCTCAGCAGTTCGGTAGGAAGAGATGCGTTATGAGGCCTCGATGAAGGGCTTGGTGAGTTTTTATAGTAAAAAATTATATAAGAGGGCCTCGAAGGAGGGCTTGAAGAGTTTTGTAAAAAAAACTCTATAAGAGGGTCTCGAACAAGGGCTTGGTGAGTTTTATAATAAAAATTCAATAAGAGGGCCTTGAGGGAGTGCTTGGTGAGTTTTATTGTAAAAAACTCAATAAGAGGGCCTTGATGGAGGGCTTGGTGAGTTTTATAGTAGAAACTCTATAAGAGGGCCTCGAAGAAATGCTTTATGAGTTTTGTAGAAAAAATTTAATAAGAGGGCCTCTACGGAGGGCTTGGTGAGTTTTATAGTAAAACAAATCTATAATAAGGCCTCGAGGAAGGGATTGGTGAGTTTTATAGTAAAAACTTCATAAGAGGGCCTCGAGGGAGGGCTTGGTGAGTTTTATAGTAAAAACCTTTATAAGAGGGCTCGAGGGAGGGCTTGGTGATTTTTATAGTAAAAACTCAATAAGAGAGCCTCGAGGGAGGGCTTAGTGAGTAAAACCCAATAAGAGGGCCTCGAGAGATGGCTTGGTGAGTTTTTTAGTAAAAAACTCAATAAGAGGGCCTCGAGGGATGGCTTGGTGAGCTTTATAATAAAAAAAACTCTATAAGGGGGCCTCGAGGGAGGGTTTGGTGAGTTTTATAGTAAAAACACTCTATAAGGGGGCCTCAAGGGAGGGCTTGGTGAGTTTTATAGTAAAAAACTCAATAAGAGGGCCTCGAGTGAGGGCTTGGTGAGTTTTATAGTAAAACTCAATAAGAGGGTCTCGAAGGAGGGTTTGATAAGTTTTATAGTGAAAAACTCTATAAGAGAGCCTTGAAGGAGGGTTTGAAGAGTTTTATAGAAAAAAAACATATAAAAGGGCCTCGAAAGAGTGTTTGGTGAGTTTTAAATTAAAAAACTGAATAAGAGGGCCTCGAGGGAAGGCTTAGTGAGGTTTATAGTACAAAAAGAGGGTCTCGAGGGAGGGCTTGGTGAGTTTTATAGTAAAAACTCTATAAAAGGGCCTCGAGGGAGGGCTTGGTGAGCTTTATAGTAAAAACTCAATAAACGGGTCTCGGGGGAGGGCTTGGTGAGTTTTATAATAAAAACTCTATAAGAGGGCCTTGAAGGAGGGCTTGAAGAGTTTTGTATAAAATAAAAAAATAAATAAACTCTATAAGAGAGCCTCGAGAGAGGGCTTGGTGAGTTTTATAGTAAAAAACTCAATAAGAGGGCCTCGAGGGAGGGATTGGTGTGTTTTATAGTAAAAACTCATTAAGAGGGCCTCGAGGGAGGACTTGGTGAGTTTTATAGTAAAAAACTCAATAAGAGGGTCTCGAGGGAGGACTTTGTGAGTTTTATAGTAAAAACTCAATAAGAGGGCCTCGAGGGAGGGGCTTGGTGAGTTTTATAGTAAAAGACTCTATAAGAAGGCCTCGAGTAAGGGGCTTGGTGAGTTTTATAGTAAAACATCAATAAGAGGGCCTCGAGGGATGACTTAGTGAGTTTTATAGTAAAAAACTCTATGAGAGGGCCTCTATGGAGGGCTTGGTGAGTTTTATAGTAAAAAAATCAATAAGAGGGCCTCGAGGGAGGGATTGGTGAGTTTTATAGTAAAAACTTAATAAGAAGGCCTCGAGGGTGGGCTTAGTGAGTTTTATAGTAAAAAACTCATTAAGAGGGCCTCGAGGGAGGGTTTGGTGAGTTTTATAGTAAAAACCCTATAAGAGGGCCTCGAGGGAGGGCTTGGTGAATTTTATAGTAAAAAACTCAATAAGAGGGTCTCGAGGGATAGCTTGGTGAGTTTTATGATAAAAAAAACTCTATAAGAGGGCCTCGATAGAGGGCTTGATGAGTTTTATAGTAAAATCTCAATAAGAGGGCCTCGAGAGAAAGCTTGGTGAGTTTTATAGTAAAAAACTCCATAAGAGGGCCTCAAGCAAGGGCTTGGTGAGTTTTATAGTAAAAACTCAATAAGAGGGCGTCGAGGGAGGGTTTGGTGAGTTTATAGTTAAAACTCAATAAGAGGGCTTCAAGGGATTACTTGGTGAGTTTTATAATAAAAAATCAATAAGAGGGCCTCGAGGGAGGGGTTGGTGATTTTTATAGTAAAAACTCAATAAGAGGGCCTCGAGGGTAGGCTTGGTGAGTTTTATAGTAAAAAACTCAATAAGAGGGCTTAGGGGGAGGGCTTGGTGAGTTTTATAGTAAAAAAATCTATAAGAGGTTTGAGGGAGGGTTTGACATTTCTGTAGCAAGAAATGTGATGTAAGGCCTCGATGGAGGGCTTGACATTTATGTAACAAGAAATGTTCTGTAGGGCCTCGATGGAGGGCTTGACATTTCTGTAACAAGAAATGTGCTATAGGGCTAGCCGAACTATGTCGAGCAAAGTTGTGACACTAGCCCCCAAGTGATAGCGAG
The DNA here is from genome assembly GCA_963922005.1 of Cornus suecica. Taxonomy (NCBI): domain Eukaryota; kingdom Viridiplantae; phylum Streptophyta; class Magnoliopsida; order Cornales; family Cornaceae; genus Cornus; species Cornus suecica. The sequence goes on from OY998247.1 coordinate 22,883,557, forward strand.
CCGAGAGACCTTAAGGATATAAGTCGTGTATAAAGTGTTTGCAATTCGAGTTGGAGAAATATTATCGCAAAGAGCTACTGGTAGTGGATAAAAGTTTTGAAGTAACATTTTAAACTTTTGCTCGAGACGTTAGTCTGTAGAGTGTAAACAAATAAAAATTTTCTAAGTGAAATTTTGAAGTTCTACTCAGGACGTTGGTCTGTAGAGAGTGAACAATAGAATTTTCTATGCAAAAAATTATTGTACTCGAGACGCATGTCAGAGAAGAGCGAGTTATGACAAAATTGTAAAGTAGAAAATGATTAAGTGCTACTCAAAGATATGTCTATCGAGAGCGAGTGGAGTGAGAAAAATAAATATGTATAAAAGATAAGAGGGTAAGATTGAAGGAAATTTTGTCAGGTAAAAATTTGCTCCTTTTGTTGTTGGTGCAAATTGGGTAAGACCATCAGAGGTCGCATCACGTCGAGAAAATAAAATTTAATATTTATAGTTCGACTCGAATAAGAGGTGTAACAATATAAGACTATTGAGGTTATAACTCTCGAGACAAGAAAATATGGCTGAAGTCGATGACTGACTTAGCTGGTATAGAAGTGATTGTGACCCACTAGAAAGCAAATCGTGGAAAATGACAAATTTTTTGGAAGAAGCCTATAAATTAAGTTTGTGATTGCAATGGGACCCACTCCCAATAGCATAGTATATATATAAGCGTGAGATGTCTCATACAGTTAAAAGTGAGCAGATGCATCACTAATATTTATTTGAGTTGTCTTTATTATTATTATTTTTTTGTAATAAATATTGATCCTCACACATGTACAACGCGTCTGTATTTGTGGTAAAGAGAGACCAAGACAGAGATAGATGGAGGGACAAATCGACAGAGTGTTTAAGAGAGAGCTCGAGAGAGAAATCGATAGAGCTAGGTCGAGAGAGAATGATTGAGAGGGAGATTGAGATTGAGGAGCTTTCTCTGTGAAGAGCCCAGTTGGGTTGAAGATCAAGATATAGGGGTCGAGGAAGAGCGACCGAGAGAGAAGGAGGTTGAGAAAGAGATCGACAGAGATGAAGCATGAAAGATTCGTTGTTGGGGTCGATTTCAAGGCTTTCCTTGAAGGGGGGTTCAATTTAATTTATATTAAATGAGGATATCACACAAGAAATATGCTTAATCTAGAAATACACTTTCAACATAGTAGGATCCGAGGTGGAATGAGAGAAGCGGAAGCCCAGGGGAATTCGAAAACGAGAAAGAAATGAAAGTGGCAGTGTGTATCAAATACCATTGACTCCGTTTGTGAGATGTTTGTGAAGTGGGTGAGAGATGATTTGCTCTCATGACTAAAGAGAAAGTCTAGCCAAGTCTTGCCCGCCAAAAAGCCAACCCTTTACCTCTTTGTCTTGGCCTCCTTTTATAGACTAAGTAAAAGAGGTGGTGATGTCATGATGACATCAGCTTGGGTTAAAATCAATTAAAAGAGATTAAAATTTTAATTAATCATAAAGTGATGTGCGAGAGTCAAAATGGTTAATCTATCTCTCGAGTCAAATCGAGAATTAACCCGACGAACCCTAGACTTCATCCACCAAACCAAGTACCTCATCGGATCCTAGTAATACCTGAGTTCTGCTCCCAACTCAGTCTTCGATTTGATGATGTGGCGTGTGTCACGTGTCCATTGAATGTTGACTGACGACCAAGATATGTAGACCATTTCGATGATGTGGCGACGCCATGTGGATCAAAATATGAGGTCACCTACAAATTATAAAAACGGTTTTTGGTATATTATATATTATTTTTAGTAATACTTATTTAAAAACCATCCTTCTTACTACTAATCAGATTCTTGTATTCAAGTGTTGATAAAATTTCTTTTTCAATAGATAATATAGTCAATTCATTTAATATTTCTTGCGACATTGTCGATCCTAGGTATGATTTTATCAACTTTAATTTTGAAAAACTCATTTCTGCTGCAGCAACGGTTACTAGTATTGTCAATAATATTCGATAAACAATGCATGCATTTGGAAAAGAATCTAATTTTTTAATATTATTTAAAATTTCAATTGCATTGTGCGATTCTATTCGTAAAATTTATTTGAGAACTTTTAATTCTGAAAATAAATCAAAACCATCAATATTAGAAGACTCATTATGTTTTAAAAATTGTTCTAAATCAAGACAACGTTTTTTTAAACTATCGTCACTTAATGATTTTAGGTTTTTAAAATTAAACAAAAAATAAAATATATATTTATATGTTTTAAATTGCTCAAATCTAGTGTAAATTGAAGAAATAGCTTGGTCAACTATGTACAAAAAATAATGGATCCTAAAAGCTTCTTCAGCTGATTAAGATGACATATCATCTACATTCTCATCAAATTATTTTTTCCTACGAATTCTACGTTTTTCATGAAATATGGGTTATATTTCCATTTCATAAGCAATTTCTTTCGCTGTAATAATAGCTTATGTAAATCCATTTTCTCTATATTTTGTAAAAAAAGATATAAGCCCTTCTAATTCATCTATGGCAATATCAATATGCATATCTTGAACGTTTTTACTAACTGAATTAACTACAAATAATACATCATACCAAATAATCATACAAAATAGAAACTCTAAATTTTCCAATTCATATGTTGATGAACATTTAACTTCACTTTTTATCTTAGGATCTTCACTAATTTGTTCTAATTGAATTAAAGCATCTATTGTTAAACCAAATACATTATCTTGTAAACTTTTCCACCTTTTTGTTGATGAAGAAAACAACGAATATAAACATTGTACGACTCCAAAAAAAGATATAGCTTTAGGACAATGATTGGCCATATCACAAAGTAATAAATTAAGATTATGACAACCACATGTTGTTTAAAATGCTCTAGGATTTATTTCTAGAAGTCTTTTTTGTACACCTTGATTTTTTCCTTTCATGTTAGAACCATTATCATATCATTGCCCTCTTATATCATTAACATCAAGTCCCAAATTTTTTATTGTTGTAAGAACATTTATAGTATTATTTGTATTTGGCATGTTCTAGACAATAATAATGTTAAGTGAATTATCATGTTGAGAGAATTGTGAAATCGAGAAGGTTCAATAGACATTATCAAGTTTCATAAAATTCAAATCAAGTCTAAAGAAGTGAAGAATACAAGAGAATTGAAGAGGAAGCAAGGTTGAGTAAAAAGTGTCTCCAGAAGGGCAAAAATGGCATTTTCCGAAGCCGTCACCTAAAACAAAAAGTCTTCTGGAATCAAGTTGGTCATTTTGGCACAATTACGGAGAAAAATGGTTTCCATGAATAATCTACACTCAAGCCTACGCCTACAGAAGCAAAAAATGGCCAGAAAGTGAGTTTCTACTCTCAAGCCTACGCTCAGGACATACGCCTAAGGCGTAGGTACGCCTGAGGTGATTCTCCTATATGCCTAAGGTATAGGTGCGGCAGGAAATTTATTTCATGCTGCAATGTCTATTCTGCCCTATTTTAATTCCATGATGCGTCTACGACTCCCATACCTCGAAGTACGTGCAATACGCATTATATTCATCAGAATATAGGATTTGACTTGGTTTGGTGTGAAATTCCAAAAAAAGGAAAGAATAGGGTTTCTTCTAAGCATTGTTTATAAATACCAAGGTCTTCTACAGATGTGAGAGGAGCTTTTGGAGCCTTAGAGTTTTTAAGAGATCTCTGCAAGTTTTCTACAGATTCATATTCATCTACAGAGATAGAGATAGAGAGAGAAAATATCATTGAGTGATTCTATATCTTCTAGTTCTCTCTTATGTTAGGGTTTATTCAATTGTGTTTCTATATCGATGATCTTATGCACAATTGAATGATCTAGATTCTGAAAAATCTACACACCGCTAATTGCAACGTGGTTAGTTATCCTCATTTGAGAAACAGAGCCGTTTGAGTACGGAGATCGAAACAAGAGGCTTTATGGTTCATCGATCCATTGAGAAGCGGAGTCGTCAGAGTACGGAGCGGAACGAGAGCTTCATGGAGCGCAAGTGATTCAAGTTTGTTAGACGTCGAGTGGAGAAAGGAAAATCTTGAGGAATTTGTAAGTGTAAAACTTCATAGAGTCTGTGTAATCCTTAATTCATAATGCATCGATACTTGAGTGTATCCGTGGTTTTTACTTGGAGTCTTTCCAAGGTTTTCCACGTAAAAAATATCGTGTGTCTCTATTGTTTTATTTTTTGCACTTAGATTAATCGTTGCATGATTTATCTTGATAGAGAATCAGATTAAATTAATTTTTCCACAATTAATATTAATTTGTCAATAAATCCACAAAAATCCTATTCACACCCCCCCCCCCCCCTAGGCTATTTTCATTAATCATCTAGGTAATTTCAATTGGTATCAGAGCGTGGTTGTCCATTTTTAGGTTAATTACCTAGGGTTAGATTCTGAACTTAGACGATGGATTTACCTCGTGAAGGAGGATCTGTATCTAGGTCCCTATTGTTTCATGGCTCAAATTAAACATATTGGAAAGCGAGGATGAGAGCATTTTTGAAATCATTAGATGAGAGTGTTTGGCTTGCCATAGAGGTAGGATACTCACCTCCCACTATGAAAGATGTTGTTACTAATGAATCTAGGGTAAAATATTCAACTGAGTGGACTACTAATAAGACAAATAGTGGTAGTTGGAATTCAAAATCTTTGAATGCATTGTATAATGTTGTGTCTACGAGTAAGTTTAAGAGAATTACCACATGTGAAATTGCCAAAGAAGCTTGAGATATTCTCCAAGTAACTTATGAAGGAACTTCAAAAGTCAAATAGTCAAAACTCCAGATTCTAAATTCAAAATTTGAATAGCTTAGGATGGAGGAGGATGAAGTTTTTGGTGACATTGAGGCTAGATTAACTGACATAGTAACTAGTTGTCACAATCTAGGAGAGCCTATTTTCGAGATTACCATAGTGAAGAAAATTATTAGGTCTCTACCTGAATGTTTTTCGGTCTAAGGTTACTGTCATATCTTAAATTATGAGTTTCAAAGAAATTAAACTTGAAGAATTGACAGGGGATATAAAATCTTATGAGATGGAGATATGTGTTCAATCCTCTCAGAAGTCAAATGGTACAAAAGAGAAGAGCATAGATTTTAGAACCACTAAGGAGGATCCTAGTGAGTCATATGAGTAGGGTGAGTGTATACCAAGTCAGTTTGATATTATCATGAAGCAGTTTCATAAGGTTTTAAAATCTTCTCATGGTCAAGAATTGATTAAAGGACAAAACTTTGGAGATAAATCATATGATTTTAAAAATAAAAATGTCCAAAATTGAAATGACAAGATTGACCCTAAAAAGAAGAAACCTCAATGTTTTGAGTGTTAAGAGTTCGGTCATATAACTGTTGAGTGTGTCAATAAGAAGACAATAACAAAAGGTCTAGCTATTACTTTGAGTGATAGATCTGATGATGGAACAACTAGTGACTCTGCTAAGTCTGATGTGGTTGATGAGTCTGAGAATTTTTACCGTGTTTGCTGCATAAAATAAGGAGGTCAATGAAATTGCTGTAAGTTGGGCAATGTCTGAGGATGAAGATTCTGAGGATAATGAAGATCGTGGGGACTCGTATGAAGATGCTTACAATAAACTTTATGAAAATTCCATTCATATGAGCAAAGTATTCTCAAAATATATAGTTCAGTTAAAAAATGTTGATAAGGAGAGACAATCTTTAAGAGAAGAGTTGACCAAGTTTGAACAAGAAAAGACTCAGGCTTTGAAGAGGGTAGATGGTCTCAATGAGGAATTAAGCACTCTAAAATTGGAATTGAGTGAGAAATCTACAAGGATTGAGGGTTTAGAAAAAGAATTGAAGGATGTTAACTCAACTATCTATAAATGGTCTAGTAGAACTCTTAAGCTGAATCATATGTTGAGTGTAGGAAAATCTGCAGGAAATACAAAGGGGTTGAGGTTCAAAGAAATGAGTAATTCTAACATCATTTCCAAAACAACCTTTGTAAGGGGTTCCCAAGGAATATCTAGTTCTTCTCAAGGTAAGTCTGATAGAAATTTTAATGTTCAATCTTGTGTTAGAAAACCAGTTGAGAGTAAGCCTCCCCATTACCTATAGATTCCATAAGGGTTTGAACAATGATTTTCAAAAGGTTATCCCTGTATGTCATCACTGTAGAGTGAAATGTCACATTCGACCCGTGTGTTCGAAGTTAAGAGAAAAAACTTTGAAATTAGAGTGGAAGCATATAACTCAAAATAAACCCAATGTTGAAAATCAAATTTGGGTGTTGAGTGAAGAGGTTAAGAGGTTGTCTAGGCTAGCAAAGAGAGCACCAAAAGTTAAACAAGTGTGGGTTAGGAAAGATGAACTACATTGTTTGATTGCTTGTACTGCATGTAGAGCGCGTGACTCTAATTCTGAGAAAGGTCTTGAGTATATATCCACGGATTCTCAGTCGATAAACATCTCTACAAAACCATTAGATTTTCAAAAGCATGTGCATCTTAGAAAATCTAGTGACATGTTATCATTAGGATAGATATCTTCATATGTATAATTCTAGGAATATCTTGCATTATCTTTTATCCTAGAATTGATACATTATCATGCATTTTTTTTTTACATGGTTATTTTTTTTTATGCATGTATCATGTTTTGCTACTATTAGAATTATTCATGCTGCATCATTATGACAAAAATTATAAATCAAAATTTCTTGGCATGTTGAGTTTGGCTAAGGGTATAAATGGTTGTCATATTTCACTTTATTCTCATATTTACTTTTCTTATTATGTTATGGGAATTGGAGTTGTTAGTCTAACCTGAGGTTATGAGTTGTTCATTTGACATGTTTAAGTATTATTTTTGGGACTCATTAACTTTTGGTGCTTGTTTTACTTCGAAGATGACTGTAATACTTGTTGAAACTTTTAGTTTTTTTTCCATATAATCTGAAGTGATATGTAGATTCATGAGCTATGCTAGATTGATCTATACTTTTAAATATTTTTTATATGCTTGTGAATGTTGTGGTGATGTTGAAAAGAGAAAAGAATGAGATGTTTAAAATATAGACATGCAAAAAGTAGTTCTTCGATCAGAGTAACTGGGTCTCTTGCCTCAGTAAACATTAAGTGTTCGCGTAAAAAGGGGAGAAGACTAATGAGCATAAATCCCATGGAAGAAGCTCGGGCCCATTTGGTCGGGACTACAAATCCTCGCTGGAAAGTCCAGAGCTTAGAAAGATAAAAAGGGATATGATGAAAAGGTTAAAAAGATTAAATTATGTTCCCTTAATTATCAATAAGGTTTGAGTTAAAGATTTGACTTCTAGCTTGGGTTTTGAACTGAAATATCATCACGGTTAGTGAGGAGATTGTTAGAATTAACACCTATTGCGTTCATCTTAGTTGTTTGGTTGCACCTGAATATTTTTTATATATGCAAATGTTATGTAAAGCTTGTCTTGTGACTGATTATGACTACAAGGTATGGGTGCTGATTTTCTTCACTATCATGTGAATAATAGCTAAGTACAATATGCGAATATGATGTGTTAATGATTAGTTCATTGTCTCTACTGCCCTACTCACATGTTTCTAAGAACAAAATTATTTTTTTTAATTGAGCATTTTGCATTCATGCATTGTAGAGATTTATGTTACTCGAGAATATGAATATATTCTTATAGAGTACTTTATCTTAGTATTTAGTGCTTGACTTAGATTATCTAGAGTCTCCTTTGTGATCTTTTCATATGTTTTCATATTTAGGTTTTCCTTATGCTTTTATTGTTATATATTTGTTTGTCATTTAAGTGACAAAAAATAAGGAGAAATATTAAGTAAGGGGGAAATATTGTTTGTTTAAGGGGGAGAGAGTTTTTAATTGAGGGGGAATATATTCTCAGGGGGAGAGAGTGTTTTTGATGATCATTATGCTTGCATTGTTGTTATGTTATTCTTATGATCATTATATTGGTTTATATCTGTTTTCCACACCTAATTTTAATGGTATGTTATGTTTAGCATTGTGGTTGCACCTTGTGAGTTATGGAATGGTCAAAAGACAATATTGGGTATTTCAAGGCGTTCGGTTGTAAATGTTTTGTACTAAATGATAAAGATAACTTAGGAAATTCGACTCCAAATCAGATGAAGTAATTTTCCTAGGGTATTCTTCAAGAAGTGGAGTTTTTCGAGTCTATAACAAGAGGACTCTAACCATGGTTGAGTCAATTCACATTGTATTTGATGAATCACCACCACCACCATTACCTAGAATTGACCTAGATGATGATGAAGTTGTAGGGATTGATGATAGTTTAAATAATCTCAATATCTCCAACTCATCAAGTAGCCAAAAGGAAAATAGTGAAATTGAGCATCAATCCAATGATGACTTGACAAACTCAATTCCTAAATTATGGAGGATTGTACACAATCATCCTCTTGATCAAGTCATAGATAATCCGTCAAAAAGGGTTAGCACTAGATCTCAACTTAGAGACTTTTGCAATCACATGGCATTTGTGTCTCAAATCGAGCCCAAAAACTTCCACAAAGCTCATTGTGATAATTCTTGGATCATTGCCATACAAGAGGAACTAAATCAATTTGAACGCAATCAAGTTTCGTATTTAGTACCTAAACCCGGAAATCAAACTATCATTGGCACAAAATGGGTTTTTCAAAATAAAAAGGATGAAAATGGAGTAATTATTCGAAATAAAGCAAGATTAGTAGCTCAAGGTTATAATCAAGAGGAAGACATTAACTACGACGAGACCTTTACACCCGTAGCTAGATTATAAGCAATTAGAATGCTTCTTGCATTTGCATCATCTAAATTTTTTACTCTTTATCAAATGGATGTCAAAAGTGTTTTCTTAAATGAGGTCATAGAAGAAGAAGTTTTTGTAAAGCAACCATCCGGTTTTGAAAATGAACTTTTTCCAAATTCTGTTTTCAAATTGACTAAGGCTTTATATGGTTTAAAGCAAGCTCCTAGAGCTTGGTATGAAAGACTTAGTGGATTTTTTATTTAAAATGGTTTTACAAGAGGAAAAGTTGATAACACACTTTTTACAAAAACCATTAAGAAAAATTTGTTGATTGTCCAAATATATGTTAACGACATTATATTCGACTCAATAAATGATTCTCTTTGTAAATAATTTGCTACAAGTACGCAAAATGAATTTGAAATGAGCATGATGGGTGAGTTGAACTTCTTTTTATGTTTGCAAATCAAGCAAAGCTCGGATGGCTTATTTGTTACCCAATTCAAGTACACTAAAGATCTGCTAAAGGGATTTGGTATGAAGGTTACCAAATATGCCATAACTCCTATGAGTGCCTCTATTAAGCTTAACAAAGATGAAAATGGTAAATGTGTTGACATTACTAAATATAGAGGCATGATCGGTAGTTTGTTTTACTTAACCGCTAGTAGACCGGATATAATGTTTAGTATGTGCCTTTGTGCTCGTTTTCAATCTTGTCCTATAAAATCTCACTTAATTGTCGTGAAATGTATTTTTTGCTACCTAAGTGGTACAATTAACTTAGGACTTTGGTATCCACGTGGAACTTCACTTGATCTTATTAACTATTCGGATGCCCATTTTACGGGATGTAGAGTGGATCGAAAAAGCATAAGCGGCATATGTCACTTTCTAGGACAGTCTTTAGTATCTTGGTCAAGTAAAAAGCAAAATTCCGTTGCATTGTCTATGGCCGAAGCTGAATACATTACAGCCGGTAGTAGTTGCACTCAAACTCTTTATATTAAGCAACAATTACTTGATTTCGGTCTTGTTTTCAATCATGTGCCCATTAAATGTGATAATATAAGCGTTATTTGCATATCTAAGAATCCTATTCAACACTCGCATACCAAGCACATCGAGATTAAACATCATTTCTTACGTGATCACGTAGCTAAAGGTGATGTTGAATTGGCTTTTATTAACACAAAATCAATTAGCAAATATTTTCACAAAACCACTCCCTGACAAATCTTTTTCAAAAATTTGTAGGGATATCAGAATGGCCATGGATATTGATGTTTTTGTCTAACTTCATTCATAAATTTTATTCATTCAAATTTTTTTTCATAAATGTCAAATTTATTCAAAATTTTCTAAACTTTTAAAACAAATTTCAAACATTTTTTTTCAGATTTTCCAGAATTATTTCTCTCTTTAGTCGACTACACCATGGCTCATAGTCAACTACACCTATCATTCCAAACTCACACATTTTCCTATTTTCTTTTGTCTTGTCTTAGTCGACTAGACACCATGCTATAGTCGACTAAATGGTTTCCATAGTCGACTCCATCATGCCTTAGTCGACCACGGCTCCTAATTAACCTAACCCTCACTTCGTCTTTTCCATTCTTTCGAATTTCTCTTTCACTCATCCCTTTTCTCAGGTTCTCAACCCCTCTATCCCACATTCATTCCCTCGCTATTGTTCATTAATTTCATTTACCCATCTCATTTTATTCATCTAATTCCCTATATATATTTCACCCAAATCTCATCCTCCACCCAATCTCTTTCTCTCATATATACACCATTATATATCTATACATATATATATACGTATTCTCATATCTCCTAATGGTACCCAAAATTCGTGGCTTGACCCGGAAATGTTCATGCATTGATGGTGGCCAAAGCTCTACCACTCCACGTGTTCCTCCCTCTCCACCAGTTGTTGCCGAAGAAGATGGATCTGACGCACCCATGCTTATTGAGGCTCTTTTTGAGGGTGAAGGTGCTCAAAACCGCTTCATCGCCATCTTTGACCATCGTCCCCCTACCCCATGCAGAATCGTCACTTAAAATCTCTGCACCAAAATTGGGGCTAAAACTTTTGATTTATTTAAAGCAATTGGTTGGGATTTCTTCATTTCTCTCGACATTCCCTTATTTCCCCGAGTTGTTAAAGCCTTTTATGCTTCCTTGCAAAATCACAAGGATTACTTTCTTACACATCTTCGAGCTTATGTGGTGGGTCATGATGTGACTTTCCAAGATAGGGACATCAATTGCATTTTTTCGCTTCGTGCTGACGAAGTCCGCCATTTCTCAAAGCAGGATTAATACACTGCTGATAATTTTGATTGCATTGAGGCAGTTCGGACTATATGTATTGACAAGGAAACCCCACAGACATCTTGTCTTCTCTCCTCCATGCTCCTACCCAAGGCAAGGTTAGTTCATAATGTTCTAACTTATTCTATTTTGCCCAAAATTGGGAGTCTCAATAGTGTGTCGCGTATGGAGGCCTTTCTTGTTTACCGCATTATGACAGGAAAGAGAGTGGATTTAGCTATAATTTTTTGCTATGTTATTCTTGCTTGTCAGCTTAAGTCCTCTGGTCCGCTTTTCTTTCCTGCCCATATTACCTTTCTTCTTCAGCAGGACAACTTCTCTTGTCTAAATGAGGTGTCCGAGCATCACCTCATTTTTCATGACCCCACTCACGTCAAACAAATGCAAATCACATCTGATGTTGAAGGCAATTTAATTGTTGATAGTATGCCTCCTCCTCATCCTCCTTCAAACGCAGACACTTCAGCACCGCATCACGAGGCCTCTTCCTCGATCCCTCCATTAGACAATGCTCATACTTATCTTCTTAATCAGATTCTTGGGGTTGTTTAGAGCAATGCGGAAATACTTAAACGTCATGACCAAGCGCTGTAACGCCTTGATGACGTTGTCGCAAAAAATGCAAAAGCTGTTTAAAAGGTTGACGATTGCCTATATGATTTTGATCAAGAAATATCTACCCATCTTATTAATATCACCACCTCTATTGATGATCTTCGCCTTGATCTTGAGGCCTCTCGACACTGAAAAAATGGGGGAGAAATTATGCTATAGCAATAATTGTTTTTATTGTCTTTCTTTAGTAATTTCTAGCTCATGTTGTGTGGTTTGCTTACCATGTCTATCATATCACTGTCATTATTTTATTTTTCATTAGTGTAACAGCTTGTACTCAACTTGAACCATCTATGAAATGTAGTGTTATTATCTTAAATGCGCCTAAATAGTAGTTGTATCAAAATGCCCATTAATTTGAAAATTTTATTCACTAAGGGGGAGCATTTGAATAAAGAATTATATGCGCATGTTGAGGGGGAAAATCATTTGATGTTTCACCACTACCAAGCAAACACAAAATGTTTTGTCATCATCAAGGGGGAGATTGTTGGCCTTGAAATCCACTTTCAGCAAACAATACCAAATTTGATGATAACAAACCATTAAAGTGTGTTTGAAACTAATGCAAAGTTAAGTTACGTGTTTTAGCAAAAAGATAGGAAAATGACTCGAAGAAATTGCTCGAAAAGAATGCTTGCACAAAAGAGATAAGAAATAAAGAAATTGAAGCGCAAAAATGGAAGGACAAAATGATCAATGAAAAGCGGAAGTCGAAGACTCATGACTCGGGGTACATAGGCCAGGGTGCGAACATTATAACAAGATATTTTTTGTGCTGATAAATCCTATAAGCTTAAGTGATAAAATAACCGAACTCAAAACGAACTCAAAAATCTTTTTTTTTAGTCATAGTCGACTAAACCATGATGAAAGCTAATGTCTCATTTCAAATTGAACTATAGTCGACTAAACACTTCGTGTAGTCAACTAAACATCCTGGCAGTCGACTAAACCCATTGTTGTAGTCGACTAAAGCATGACGAAGATAAACTGGAAATTTAAATCATCATGCAGTCGACTAAGCCCCTCTGAGTAGTCGACTAAAGCCAGCCTTGTAGTCGACTAAGACCATCCCTGTAGTCGACTGAAGCAAGATGATGATTTAGGATTCGTTTGGAGAAATTGGTGTAGTTGACTAAGGCCTTCTATATAGTCGACTAAGGCACTGTTTTAAAATTTAAAAGTGTCTTTCACAGCATGTTATTGCCCATCATCTTGTGTCTATTCTCTTACACTTTTTCAACGGATCTTGTCTACTTGTCTAGGTGTAACTTACTCTCAAAACCCTAATAATTTTCATATATATAGAAAGAGATGTGGGATTGAAGAGGAGTGGTTCTTGTGTGAGAAAATATTCGACTCTTCATCTTCATTCTTCTCTAGCACTATTTCTAAAAGCCATTAAAGGCAAAAATCAAAAAGCTTGACTCTTACTCAAATCTCCTAAAGCTTTCAACTCTAGTTTCGATTTTCATTCTCTAAAACACATTCATTGAAATTCATTTACTAGAAAATATTCATCTAGAGTTCTTGATACATCACTAAAGAACACTTGAGCTTATATTGATCTATCCTCCATAAAAACCTTAGGGTTTTGAATGTTTTTGGTTCTTGAGTGATATATTGATTACTTACACGAATTTGTAATCTTGGGTAAGTGAAGCCCATTGGTTCAAGGGAGAATTGTTCTCTTGAATGTGAGACGAGCTAGTTAGCTCGTGTGTAAAGGTTTTGTTATTCCACCTATTGAAGGAAGAGTCATAGTGTGAGGATTGGAAAAATCTCAAGGAAGGGGATTCTTGAGCCGGGGAGTAGGAGCTACCGAACCTCGTAAAAATTACGGTGTTAATCTCTCTATCTCTATCTCTTTATTTTGTTATCTTACATACTATATTAATATTGTGTTGAGTTGCTAGATCAATTAACTTGAACTTGTTACTGAAATAATTACTTAGTTCTTAAAGTAATTGAATAATTGATATAACTTGATTCAATTTCAGAAAAGGTTTAAAAGAATTATTAAACACCCTATTGAACCCCCTCTAGGGTCAATTAGTGACTAACAATAATTTTTTAAATGGGCCATTTAGGTCCATTCTAAAAAAAATTCTCTTACATGGAGGTTTGATTTAAAAAAGAAAATATATATACAACATATTAAAAAATTATATATATATATAAGGCACCCAAAATTTTGGGGCCTTCCTATCAGACGGGGCCTTAAGCGGCTGCCTAAATCTTCTTACTATCGAGACGACCTGCATACTAAATGATTGGGTCAAAGCTATAAACGTTCGTGAAAGAATATCAACAACATTAAATTATTTAAGTTAAAATAAATTTGTTTAGGGAAGTATGTACGCACTAAGTATGCTACAACAGTACATCCACATTCATATGAATAAGTAAATAAATCAAAGAAGAGTATATATAACTCATTTGATGTTAGTCAATGGTCTATTTATAACATTAGTGTGAACCCACTTACTAGACATTTGATGTTAGTTTTTTTAAAATATGGCGAAGTACGGAGTAACATCATTTTTCTAATCATTTCGGTAAGATCAGTTGTTAGTATTGTTTATTTTTCGTATGTTCTAGACAATAATTATGTTGAATGAATTGTGAAGTCAGGTGGATTTAGGAAAATTAAAAGGAATCGACAAGCTTCGTCAAACTCAAATCAAGATTACAGTATCAAATAATATAAGAAAAATGAAGAGAAAACAAGTTTGGACCACGAAAATGCATACCGGAGAGCAAAACAGACATTTTTCAAGGTCAAAACTTTGAGAAACATATTAGAGGAATGAACGGGGTTCAAACGGAAGAAAAGTTGGAAAAAGTAGTTTTCATTATTTTTGTTACGCCGACCTACGCATGCAACAACCAAAAGATGCCTAGAAATTCAAATTTTACACCCACCTACGCACATGGGTACGCCAATGCTTATGCATATGCGTAGGCTGAGCTATGCATAGGCGTAGTGGTGGGCGTACGCCACTTGCAGATTCACCAATTTTACTTGTTGTGAACTACAATGACTTGGGTTACACTCCAAGACATCATAGCACGTGTATAAGGTATAGTTACACCAAAGTAGGGTAGATTCACTCCTACTTACAAGAGGATTACGCAAGGGAAGAATCCTAATCCTAAAAGGAAACAAGTCTACCAAAAATATGATTATTCTCTCTATAAATAACAGTATTCTCTACAGATTTTTTGTGTGGCTTTTGTGAGATCTCTGTAATACTTTCATAGATCAAATCCATCTGCAAAGAGAGAAAAAAAGAGATCGCTTGATCATTCTATATCAAGGGTTTCCCTAGTTTTTGACGAGTATTCAATTGTGCTTCAACGTTTGACATCTTTATGCACAATTGAATGATCTGGTTGCCGTAAAACCATCACACCACCCTATGCAACGTGGTTGCATCGATCAGTTGAGAAATGGAGCCGTCAAAGTATGGAGATCGAAGCAAGAGGCTTCATGGTTATTTGATCCATTGAGAAGCAGAGCTGTCAGAGTACGGAGATCGGAGCAAGAGCTTCATGGTAGCACGAGTGATTCAATACATTCAGATTTCAAGTGAAAAACGGAAAATTAGAGTTATTTATAATTCCTAACTTCATAGAGTCAGTAAACGTCTTTGATTCATAGTGCATTGATACCCGAGTATATCCATGATTTTTTCCTTAGAACGTTTCCAAGTTTTTTCAACGTAAAATCTCTATATGGTCTCATGATTTATTTTCCATACTTAGAATAATATTTGCATGATTAATCTTGTTAAAAGATCAAATTAAAATTAAAAATTTTGTAAATAATTTTAGTTGATCATTAAATCAAGAAAAAGTCTATTCACCCCCCTTTAAGCTTGTTTTACAGTCTCCTAGGTAATTTCAATTGGTATCAAAGCGGGTTGTCTAGATTTTGGTTAACTACCTAGGGCTAGATCCTGAACTTGGGAAATAGACGTACCTCATGAATGAGGGTCCGTATCTAGGTCCCCTTTGTTTGATGGCTCAAATTACACCTATTGGAAAACAAGGATGAGAGTGTTCTTGAAAGCTCTAGATAAGAGAGCTTGGCTTGTTGTAGAGGTAGGCTACCCACCTCCCACTATGATGGATGAGACTTTGAATAAACCAAAACCAAAACCATCGAGTGAGTAGACATCTGCTGAATTGAACAGTGCTAATTGGAATTCAAAAGCTTTGTGTGCATTTTTCAATGTTATGACCGCGAGTGAGTTTAGAAGAATTTCTACGTGCGAAATTACCAAACAATCTTGGGATATTCTCCAAGTTACTCATGAAAGGGACTTCAATTGTTAAAAATTCTAAACTTCAACTGCTACATTCATGGTTTGAGTAGCTCGGGATGGAAGAGGATGAAGTTTATGTTGGTTTTGAGGTTAAACTAACTGATATAGTAACTAGTAGTTACAGTTTATGTGAGTCCATCCCTGAAACTACCATAGTGAATAAGATTCTTAGGTCTCTACCTGAACGATTTTGTACTAAGGTCACTGTCATCTCTGAAATCATGAGTTTTAAAGAAATTAAACTTAAAGAATTGGCTGGAGACCTAAAGTATTATGAGATGGAGATGTGTGTTAATCCCCTTAAGAAGTCTAGCGGCACAAAAGAGAAAAATATAGCTTTCAAAACCACTACGTAGGATCCTAGTGAGTCTAATGAAGATGGTGAGATGAGTCCAAAAGATGTTGATGTGCTCATGAAATAGTCTCATAAGTTTTTAAAATCTTCTTATGGTCAAGAAGTGATTACAGGACAAAAATTTGGAGATAAATCATATGATTTTAAAAATAAAAATAAAACCCAAAATTAGAATGATAAGTTTGACCCTAAAAATAAGAAACCTCAATGTTTTAAGTATCAAGGGTTTGGTCACATAGCTACAGAGTGGGCTAATAAGTTAAAAAGAAAAAAAAGGGTCTAACTGTCACTTGGGATGATGTATCAGATGATGAAATAGCTAGTGATTCTGCTGAATCTGAATTGGCAGATGGGTATAAGGATTTGACTGTGCTTGCAGCACAAAGTAAGGAGGTTGAAGAAGTTGCTACAAAATGGGGCAATGTCTGGGGATGAAGATTCTGAAGATGATGAAGATCGTTGGGACTCACTTCAAGTTGCATATAATAAATTATATGACAAGTTCACACATCTTAGCAAAGTTTTCTTGAAATTTATCATTAAATTTAATAGTGTTGACAGGGAAAGACAGTCCTTAAGAGAAAAATTGATTGAATCTGAAAAAGAAAGGAAGCAGACCTTAAAGAGTATAGATGATCTTAATAAGGAACCAATTGCTAGAAGATTAGAAGTGATTGAGAAATTGATGCGACGTCAGGTGTATAAAAATATGTGGTTAAAAATAATACATTAACGACTCTAGGTTTTACCCTACACAAGCGCACGTATCAATTATAGAATAGCAAATGGCTTGATTAAGGAATATCGATCCACAGAGACTGCGATTGTTCACTTTAATAATTCAAAAACACTGAAATATATTTTCTGAAAATTGTTTGTTTGAGTGGTCAAAGACCAAATTATCTATTTTAACTAATAGGGAAAATATCACTTACCTCCCTTGAGGTTTGGCAATATTGCATGCGGACCCCTTAGTTTTCAAATATATCAGTTACTTCCCTTGGAGATGTAAAATTACGAAATTACCCTCAATAAACCCCCTAGACTATTGAATTTTCACATTGCCCCCACCCTAATGGGTAAATTATAGTCTCACCTCCTAAAATTCTAAAAAATATTTAAAATTTAAAAATATATATAATTCAAATATATATATAACTTGGAAAAAATATATAAATTTTGAAAAAAAATATAAAACAAAAAAATTAAATTTTGAAACACATATAAATTTTGAAATATATATAAAATTTGAAATAAATAAATAAAATTATAAAACATATATAAAATTCAAAATATATATATATATATAATTCTGAAAAAACATATAAATTTCGAAAAACATATATAAATTTTGAAATATTTATATCTAATTCGAAATAAATATATAAAATTCGAAAAAGATATATAAATTTTGAAATATATATAACATTTGAAACAAATATATAAATTCAAAAATATATATTTAAAATTAAAAATATATATAAAATTCGGAAAATATATATAAATTCGAAATGGGTTAATTTGATAATTCAAACATGCATATATTTGAAGATGCTACATTATAGGAAGGTGTTCCAATATTTGTTGTGCAGAGGGTGAGAAGTCTATCAAATCTTAAGCACTTCTTTTTCTAATAAATCTGATGTGTTATGCTAGCTATTATGCAGTTTTTTGCTTGGAAGATTGAACCATCAAATTTTCAAATTATATATATATTTTTCTAAATTTTATATGTTTTGCGAAATTTATATATATTTTGGAATATATATATTTTTTAATTATATATATATATTTCGAATTTTATATATTTGTTTCAAATTTTATATATATTTTTTGAAATTTATATATTTTTTCAAAATTTATTCATTTTTTCAGAATTTTATATATTTTTTCCGAATTCTGTTTATTTTTTATTATTTTATATATTTATTTCTAATTTTATATATGTTTTTTGAAATTTATATATTTTTTTGATTTTTATATTTTTTTCAAAATTTATATATATATTCCAAATTTTATATATATTTTTTGAATTTTATATATTTTTTCAAATTATATATATTCAAATTTTAAATAATTTTTTCAAAATTTAGGGGGTGAAATTATAATTTACCCTTTGGGGTGGGGGGCAATGTGAAATTCAATAATTTAAAGGGTGAAACTGTAATATGAATTTGAGGGGTATTTAGGGTACTTTACCCCTTTGATTGCGTTGACTTTGGATGGAGGGGGTGAAAGTGATAGAAAAAGCTAACCTGGAGGGAGGTAACTGATACATTTAAAAACTAAGGGATACCGCGTGTAATATGATCAAACCTCAAGGGAGGTAAGTGATATTTTCCCTAACTAATATTATCTAGAAAATAAATTAAATTGGTTGTGATTCAGAGAGAGAAAACTAAGATTTTCATCACTCCACCACTAACCGCATAATATAGTTCCTCACTGTATCAATTGTAGGAGGGCAATCCAAAACTGTGAATTAGGTCGTACCACAAATAGCTAAATACGACCCCAAAAAGGAGTACCATCAACCGGATTGCAACAACCCGTCTCAAGACTGACCTAAATAGTACATGTCAATTATATTACTCTAATCTACTCCTAATGCATGAAAATAAACTAAAGCATATCTATATTAAATTGCTAAGGCACGGCCTGTGTCAACCTAGGGTTTCAAGTTTCATTACCACCATTGTGTAGAAAATCATCATTAAACATTCGAGTTCCTGCTCATATTGAATAATCATAGTTCTGCAAAATAAAATGTTCATTCTATCTAAGATAAGAATTTAGAACAAACATAGAATTTTATATTGCAAATCAATACGGTTTCTTAACTACTACAATCATCATAGTATGGTCAACAGTTTCCCCTCTTTACAATTGAAAACAATGAAATAACTACATTACTTGACTAGGGTTTTGCTAGAAAACCCTAGATACCTAATTAGTTAGCCATGGAAGACGGTGACTGCATCGTTGATGTAGAAACACTCTCCATAGTCTTCTTCTCCGGATATCTAGGTTTGAATATGGCTCTCAACAGTAGCAAGTATGAATGAATGAACCTCTGAACCAGCCTCTACGAACGTCTCACCAAAATCAACCAGTTGAACCCCCTTTTCTTCTGATATACAATTGTGTATATATAGGCAATGGTATAGAGAAGCCCTTTTCAGTCTTTTCACTCTAAAACTCATGTAAACCCTAACTTCTCATATATATAAGTGTATATACATGTATATAGAAGTCTGGAGTCGCAGGCACATCTTCCAATTGAGTCGGAGGTGAAACATGAAAAATCCACGAAAAACCACCAAAAGTTATCGCACTTACGCTTCAAGTGTAGCAGGCCTATGCTTCAAGCGTAGGTCCTAAGCGTACCTCAAAGCGTAGAAATGTGATTTTCAGCCACTTTTTGAAACTGAAAGCGTAGGTATTTTGTGGAAAATCACTTTTCTCCGTGAATTCTCCAAAACGACCATTTTGAACCCACGATAATTTTTGCTGAAGATGACGGCTTCTGGAAATTCCGTTTTTGCCCTCCGGGAGCCATTTTTGTCTCGAACTACCTCTTTGACTCTTCTCTTGGATAGAAAAAATATACTCTCCAATTAATTCACCGAATTTAGCTCAATTTCTTCATTAAGCTTCTAAAACATACCTTAACACGCAAACGTAATAAAAATACCAAATAATGGAATGAAATAACGTAACAATAGTGAGCTACGGGGTCAAAATATCTAATATTTGACACCTATCAGTAATCTATGAAAATTGAGGATTTGGAAAAGGAATTGAAGAATGCTAACGCAACTATCCATAAATGATCTAGTGGAACTCTTAATGAAATTATCTAGACGATCAATGAAAATTTCCTAGAGGGGGGTGAATAGGCTTTTTGTGGATTTATTAACAAATTAATATTAATTACGAAAAAGTTAATTTTAATCCAATTCTCTATTAAGATAAATCATGTAAAGATAAATCAAAGTGCAGAAAATAAAGCAATAAAGACAAGCAATTTTTTACGTGGAAAATCTTGGAAAGACTCCAAGTAAAAACCACGGATACACTCAGGTATTGATACACTATTGAGTCAAGCAGTATACAGACTTTATAAAGCTTTAAACTTACAAATCCCTCCAGATTTGCCTTTCTCCACTCGATGTCTGATGACCTTGAATCATTCGCGCTCCACGAATCTTCTCGCTCCACTTCGTACTCTGACGGCTCTGCTTCTCAACGGATCAAATCATCACGAAGCCTCCTGCTCCGATCTCCGCACTCATACAACTCCGTTTCTCAATGGATCAAAGCAACCATGTTGAAATCAGCGATGTGTAGATTTTTTTAGAATCTAGGTCATCCAATTATGTATAAGATCATCGATGTAAAAACACAATTGAATAAAACCTAAACAAGAAAGAACTAGAAGATATAGAATCACTCTATGTTTTTTTTCTCCCTCTATCTCTATAGAAGAATATGAATCTGTAGAAAACTTGTAGAGATCTCTCAAAGGCTCTAGGGCTCCAAGGCTCATTCACATTAGTATAAGACCTTGGTATTTATAGAGTATGAAACCCTAGTTTTGAGGTAACTTGTTCCCCATTTTGATTAAGATTTCTTCTTTGTGTCAAACCCTTTCAATTATGAGTAGAACTGACTTATATTGATATATAAACGTGTACATAGGTCAATAAGTGTAGCCACATCATCAAACTTCAAGTCGAGGTCAAATTTAGCAATTCACGAAATCTGCAATTTATCCCTCGCTAGGAACCTACGCCTTAGGCATACCTGTACCCCTTAAGCGTAGCTGCGGCAAAAGCTTAAGTGTACCATTGAGCGTAGTTTTTTCACTTTCTAGCTGCTTTTAGGTTCTGTAGGCGTAAACTTGAGCGTAGATATTTTGGTCAAAACCACTTTTGTTAGGAAAGTAACAAAATATCCCTCTTGACTCCTTGAGATTTTTTGCTTGAATTGACGTCTTTGGAAAATGTTGTTTTCGCTCTCCGGGCGACATTTTTACTCAATACGCTCATTTTTGCACTTCACTTGTATTCTTCACTATTTCAATATTTGATTTTTCTTTTGTCAAAACTTGTAGATGTCGTTGAAACCAAAACGATCTATCTAATACTCAACATGGTTATTGTCTAGAACATGCCATAAATAAACAATACTCAAAAGTGTTCTTACATTTAAGTTTGATCATATGTTGAGTATGGGAAAATTTGCAAGATATATAAAGGGGTTAGGATTCAAAGGAACAACGAGTAATTTAAACACTGTTTCCAAAATGACCTTTGTTAGGGTTTCCCAAGTAGCATCTAGTTATTCTCAAGGTAATTCTAATAAGAATCTTAATGCTCAATCTTATTTGAGAAAACTTGTTGAGAGTAAGTCTCTCTTTACCTCTAAGTATCATAAGAGTTCTAAAAATGGTTTTCAATGGTTTATCCCAATATGTTATCACTGTGGAGTTAAAGGGCATATTCGACCCTCGTGTTCAAAGTTAAGAGGAAGAACTTTAAAACCGGAAGAGAAACATAAAACTCAAAAAAGACTCAATGTTAAAGATCGAATTCGGGTGTTGAGTGAAGAGGTGAAGAATTTGTCTACACTGACAAATAGAGTTCCTAAAATCAAACAGACATGGGTTAGGAAAGGTGAATTATACTGTTTGGTTGCTCATATTGCATGTAGAGCACGTGACTCTAGTTTTGAGAAAGGTCTTAGAGTATATATTCACAGATTCTCAGTCGACAGATATCTTTACAAAATCATTAGATTTTCAAAAACATGCAAGTCTTAGAAAATCTAGTGTCATGTTCTCTTTAAATTAGGTATCTTCATATGTACCGTTCTAGGAACACATTGCATCATTTTTTCTATAATTGATACACTTACATGCATTTTTAGTTTATCGATTTATGCATGCATTATAAAAACAAATTTCAGAAATCTTTGTTTTTTTTTAATGTTGAGTTTGGCTAGAGTACGAAGGTTGTCATATTTCACTTTATTTTCATACTTACTTGTCTGATTATGCATATGGGAAGCAGGGGTGTTAGACTAATCTGATGATTTGAGTTGTTCACTTAGCATGTTTAAATATTATTTTTTAAACTCATCAACCTTGGGTGTTTGTCTTACTTCAAATATGGTCGTAATGCCTGCTAAAATTGTTAATATTTCTCTTGCTTGATTTTATACACTTAAATTAATCTTTGCATAATTTATCTTATTAAAGAATTAGATTAAAATTAAATTTTTCATAATTAAATTTTAATTTATTAATAAATTCATAAAAAATCTATTTAACCCTTTCAAATTATTTTCCTAGTGACAAGGTAATCCACAATTATTGTAGAAAGGACTATTCAAAATCTTATGTTAGTTATATCTTACATGAATGTCACGAGGACTGGCCCGCCTACAACATTTTTTATTTTTTATTTTTGAAAAAATGTAATCCTTTCATATTCACTGATTTTTATCAGATTTTTGGATCTGTTGTCCCACACGCCAACTTTTTATATATGATTATGTCCCCCATGGTTCGCGCTAACGATCCGTACCGATTGTTACGTAACGATTTTTCATGTTACCATTATTGTTACGGGCAGTTACGGCCCCATTTTCAGATTTTTACACCCGTAACGCTCGTTATGGGCCGTTACGGTGTTACCCCAATTCTCGCCGGTTTCGAAAATACCGTAACGGTTAACACAATTGAAATTTTTCAAAAATTTGAATTAAAAAACTTTATGTTATGTATATAATATGATAAATGTTACTCCATTATTAAATTATTGAAAAGTAAAGAAAACAAAAAAATTCGTTGAGGCAGTCACCAAGCTCACAGGATGGATTTTCATATGGTACAAGTCAAAGCTATTATCCACCACAACCATATGGATTTTTTCATGCAGAGGAATACCCCATTGTGCCTCATCAACCTCAAATGTCTTATGGATATTATGGACAAAGGCATAGCATCAGTACAAATCAACCTAGTAATTCATCGGGATATGCTCAGGGTCAGAATCATCCTTATCAGTTACAAAGAGAAGATGATCTACTAATAATGAATAAAATATCCACTGAAGATACAACTCAAAATTGACAATATTTTCATGAACCCCAACCAGAGCAACAATATCCACCACGAAATTCATTTTGGTGGTGAACCATGTATCTTTTTAAAAATTATTTTACATTGTTGGAAATAAATTATATTTTTTGTGATTTCAAATTTTTATTTATTTAAATTTAAATTTAATTTAATAATATTATAACAAGTATATCATAAACATTCAAATAACGACGATACCATTAGATTTATTAATAACTCATTTTTTATATTAAAATTTTTTAAAAAATTAAATAAAATTCACTTAAATCTACCAAAAAATCATCTTTATTCATTCATGTTGCCAAAAGTATCAAATTATAACATTTTGGGTAAAATGTGCAATATTTTAAAAAATTCACAATTGCGATAACAGAGTCCTGTTACTTAACCCCGATACTGACTAGAGTCCATTACACCGACATCGTTACCGTTACAGTTACAGTGACCGATACCGTTACGGCAAACCATAATCCCACCTCAATAATAATATATATGCACATACTCTATGCTAACACATACGACAAGCTCTCTTAATTTACTTGCAGAGTCCTGTCTCTGAAGTATTTCACGTGATATACATGTGAATTCAAATGTATGAATGGTCTTGGTTATTTTTGTTGTTACGTGAGATCTCACTTTCGTCCATATTTGAGTTTTAGGAGTTGAGTGTATCAGCTATTGATATGTTCATTTAGATTATTTAATGGAAGCTTTTCTTATTATTTATGTAAGAACAAAGTTTTTAAGTAACTAGAATCACCTTTTAATATTGTATCGGTAGGGTCAATAACACAGAGAGCAACGCACGTTTATTTTTTTATTTTTTTTAAGACATACCTTTTTTCCCTTCTTTTTCGTTTATGAACTCAAGTCAAGTTCTATGATATATATATATATATATATGTTGGGGCTGGTGATGGGTCTAGTCATATCATTGTCTACAAGACTACAAGTTATGAAAACTTATCAAGGAAAAATAATCTTCTCCTGCACGGCCCCTCTCCGGCTAGGGCCCACTAAAAAAAAAAAAAAAAAGTGAACAAGGACTGTTTAAGAAAAACATTATACAATATCCTATACTATTGAAAAGTCTACCCACTTGAATACCAACTCTTCATAAGAAAATTAAAATTATATAAAGAACCCCCTATACTAATTCACACAGTAAAATATAATAGCACAAATTCATCCCACAATAAATACTTTTATAATATTCATTGTCAACAAAAAAATTCATATAAAATAAAAAATTAAAAATATCAAAATATTATGGATCTACTATGACCTAATATCACAAATTATTCACTATCAATAATTAAATAAATAAAATTACAATCTTAAAATATTTAATTTTCAAAATATTTGAATTCAATTTTTTTTTCCAATAACCATACAATAAAATAAAAAAACATTTCTATAATCACGATATTTGGATGGGAAATTGTTTTTGCCCAAAATATCATACAAAAAATACACTCAAAATTCAAGCATTTCCTTTTATATTGAATAGTATTTTATTTGTAGTAAGAAACACAATAATTTGTAATGAGATCATATCAGTTTTTTAGTAAGAGTATAGGTTTTCAAATTTGAGAAGAAATACAATATAGTAGTAGTAACCAATTATATATTGTGTTTCATACTACAAAAATGATGGATTCTATTACAAGGCGTTGTGTTTCTTATTATTAGTAAAACACTATCTCTCTCTAAAATAAAATTCATTTGAAAATTTGGTAATGAAACCCAATTAGTTTTTTTACTACAAAACTAATCTGATTCCATTACAAATTATTATGTTTCTTACTACAAATAAAATACTTTCTCTCTCTAAATGAAACTCATTTTCAATTTTGATAATGAAACCAAGTTAGTGTTTCTTACTACCAAACTGATGTGATCCCACTATAAATTATTGTGTTTCTTACTACAAATAAAATACTTTATTTCTCTCTCTAAAAGGAAACTCATTTGAATTTTTTATAGTGAAATCTTAGTGATCATATTACAAATTATTGTATTTTTTACTATAAATAAAACACATTCTCTCTCTAAAATGAAATTCATTTGAAATTTTTGTAATGAAATCTTGTTAATGTTTCTTACTACAAAATTGATGTGATCTCATTACGAACTATTGTGTTTCTTACTACAAATAAAACACTTTAAAGGAAACCCAATTGAATTTTTTATAATGAAATCTTAGTGCTTCTTACTACAAAATTGATGTGACCTCATTACAAATTATTGTCCTTCTTATTACAAATAAAACACATTCTCTCTCTAAAAGGAAACCTAATTGAAATTTTTATAATGAAATCTTAGTGTTTCTTACTACAAAACTGATGTGATCTCATTACAAAATATTTTATTTTTACTACAAATAAAACACTTTCTCTCTCTAAAAAGAAACACATTTGAAATTTTTGCAATGAAATCCTGTTAGTGTTTCTTACTACAAAACTGATGTGATCCCATTACAGATTATTGATTTTTTTACTACAAATAAAACACATTCTCTCTCTAAAATGAAACCCATTTGAAATTTTTGTAATGAAATCCCGTAAGTGTTTCTTACTACAAAACTAATGTGATCCCATTATAAATTATTGTGTTTCTTACTACAAATAAAAATCTATTCAATATGAAAGGAAATACTTGAATTTTGGGTGTATTTTTTGTATTATATTTTGGGTAAAAACAATTTCCCATTCAAATATCGTGATTATAGAAATGGTTTTTTTTTATTGTATGGTAATTGAAAAAAAATATTGAATTCAAATATCGTGATATTAGGTCATAAAAGTGTTCTTTTTTGAAAATTAAGTATTTTAAGATGATAATTTTATTTATTTATTTTATTGATAGTGAATAATTTGTGATATTAGGTCATAGTAGGTCCATAATATTCTGATATTTTTAATTTTTAATTTTATATGAATTTTTTTTATTGACAGTGAATATTATGATATTATTTATTATGGAATGAATTTGTGGTATTATATTTTACTGTGCGAATTAGTATAGGGGTTCTTTATGTAATTTTATATTTATATGAATAATGGGTTTGTAATTTTTTCGCATTGGTATTTACAAATTGAAGTTGGTAGACTTGTGAGCTGATAGAAATTTATATTTTTCTACTTATTTTAGCCTTTTGTCAATATTAATAATTGGGACCCGCAGAAGGGTTCACAGAACGAGTGACTTCATCTGAACCGTCGGATGGTTGCTAAAGAGGTGCTATGCAGGAGACGAATTTTGTTCGTGGAGATAATAGTGGTGGGCGGATAGAAAATTGAAAGATGAGAGAGACGTTGTGGTGAGATTAATTGAAGAGAGAGGAGTGATTGATGAAAGAAAGAGGATGAGTGTGTTTAAAAAAAAGCAAAAAGGACAAAAGAAAATGGGAGACAAAGAAAATGAGGAGAGAGAAAGAAATAAAAAAACTAAACAAAAAGTAGTAGGTGGAAAGCGGTGGACAAGGAAAATAAAGAGAAAACAATAAACGAAAATGAAAAATGAAGTCTCACAGTTGGGAAACTGTGTGATTGGATGGAGAAAGAGTGGCAAAGAATGTTGGAAAAAATATGCAAAAAGAAAAATAGAGATTATATTGAAATGGTGATAATTTGATAAATGTGGAGAAATTTTGTGTCAATGTAGAAATTGTTGAGGTGGATAAAATTTTTAATATCAATAATGGTGGATAACTAATCCAATGGCGGTTGAAGAAGCAGAGGAAACAAAATTTGTTTTGAAATGAGGTTGTAAATTAAGATGAGGCGGCATACGTGTTTAAAAATATAGGTGAAGATATAAGACAAAAAAAATAGAGATGTTGTGAAGAAGATAAAAGTGAGTGTGCGAAGGGCACTGAGAGTTACTTATGTAATGTCTTTCTAATGAATATTTTTCTCTTCGTGAACGTATGTCATATTAGGGTCGAACCACATTAAATATTGTGTGTATATGTGTGTGGTTATGTGTATGTGAATAAAAATAGGAGTGATTGTGTATGTCATCTTAGGCGAGATTAATTTTTAAAAAGTGAAAAAGTAATTAATTCCTAACAAAAGTTATTTCTTCAATTACCGTCACAATTGTATGATAAATTATATCTTCAACTACAATTGGTGAATAAACACAATATCAATTTTAATAGGGTAAAATATATTGGCCTCTCCTATTAGTTGGTTCAATTATTCATCATGGTTATGTTTGTCATTTATTACACTATATACCTTAAAATTTGACTTAAATTTTCAACAACTCCAATCCATTATCTTAGAGTCACATCCATACATAAGCAAGGAAAACAAAATTTTCGTACGACATTTCTGTTGGAGTGAAAGTAAACTTGGGCAGATCATCTAGAATTCTAAATTAGAATTGGTTTTGGAATACTAATTGACTTGTTTACCAGTCAACCTCTCGTATGAATACATGTCTGACCTATTGTATTGCATACACAAAAAAGAGAGAGAAGATGTGAGTGAAACACCGGGTGAGCGATACACGTGTGAATGAAATATTATGTGCATTGTTGATCTAATCATCATATTATAATCCTCTTATTGGTAGTGATTATTGGTGTTCTCCATGGACGTGGGCTGATTTGGCCGAACCACTATAAATCTCTGTGTCGGTATGTGTGTGATTTTAATTTGCAATTATTTGTGTGTGTTTTCGGTTCAATCTTGGACAAGTGTAAAATCCCTAACAATTTTTTTTCTTATTTGATTGAATGTTGACTTGTGCCAACGATCTACTCTACTGGATCGCTATTCGGTTAAGGTTAGTGCATGAGTAAAAAAATAACTCCTTCGGAAATACTAGAGAGAACTCCTATGAAGTTTCTTTTTCGTCTAGCAAACTTGCTTGCAATTGTGGTTAATAGTAATACTGAGAAGTTATAGGTACATTTGGTAACGGTGCGGTACGGTGTTAGTTTTTGATTTTGGGATGGGTTGAGTTGGATTTGATTTGATGTTGTTTTATTTTAAATTGGAACCATGTTTAGTGCAGATGGTTTTGGTGTAAGTAAAAATAATGCTGAAAACCAAACCATGTTTCGTAGAGTTGGTATGGGTTGAAATTCTAAAACCAAATCATGTTTGGTAACTTGGAATGGTTTTACATTTTATTTATAAATATTAAAATTTATAATATTAAAATATATTAATATTAATATATTAATTTTTAGGAAAGATAATAAAACTATAATATTAAAATATATTAAATTTCCAAAAATATATTAATATGTTGCAACTATTTGGTTCTGGTTTGGGGTGAGATAGTGCAACCATTTGGTTTTGGTTTTGGTTGCTACAGTACCGCACTACCAAAAAACATCAATTCACATGGTTCCAAATTTTGGCCATCTGGTGCCAATACTGTTGACCTAAAACCATTTTACTAAACATGAGTTGGTACCATTTTTTCATACCAAAACCAAAAAAATGGTACCAACCCATGTTACCAAACATGGCCTAAAGAGTTCAGTCAGTATATGAATGCATGTAAACTGTACAGTAGAGTACAAAAGGATTGGACCAGAAAACATATACTAATGCATGTAGATTTTAAGTAAAGTCAAAAGGATTGGGCATAGGGCGGATAAAGACCACTACCGAAACATGGAAATAACCGACCCAAATAAGAAATACAAATTCATTCCTCAGCTAAGGTTGGTTTGTATCGCGTTCTGCTTTTACGTGCTATAATTTCACTAAAATAGAATTACGGTTTTTAGTGTAGAGTAATGTGAGTCAAACCGGAGGCATATTTGATGTAGTGCTATATATGCTATGTTTTTGTTAAAAATTAAAAATAAAAAAATAAAAAATAAAATTGCAGCTTACAGTATCCAAATATTCAAAAGCATCAAAAAGATTACTTCCAAAAATTGGGTTGCTACGGAATATTTCACTATTGTTCAAAGCATTGCACTTGCCTCAAACATACTTCCACCGTCAAATAGTGGTATACTGTAATATTATAAACCAGAAGCAACTGAAGCATATCACTGTTACTATTAATGACCTGTTAGATTTAGGTTACATATTTGTGGTATGTAATGTTTAGGTTACATATGTATGGTGTGTAACTATTAGGTTATTATGTTACGTAATAATGGTTACACGTAGGTTATTTCAGTAGGGTAAAACAATTTCCCTATATATAGGATGTAATACCTATTATAATCCTATAAGAGCGAATAATACACAGAATCATATTTCTTCCTCATGTATTCTGTTACTTACTGCTTGTATCCTGCCAACCTAGGGTATCACAATAATACCTAACAGAGTGGTATCCGGGCAGATTTTGATCAACAATAATCTGGGCGTGAAGATCTACAACCATGATGACTTACAACAATCAAAATTAAGGAGCCCAACAAACAATTCCAAATTTTGATAGAGAAAATTATGGTTTCTGGTACCTGAAGATGGCAACTATTTTTATTTCTTATGATTTATGGGAATATGTTGAAAACAGGTTTGATGAGCCAAAAGATACATCCGCTTTGACTAATGTCCAAAAGGAAAAATTAAAGGAGCATACGAAGAAGGATGCAAATGCCCTTGCCCTAATTCAACATGATGTGTTAATACAATATTCCCAAGAATTATCAATGCAACGAAGGCAAATGAGGCTTGGGAAATTCTTCAAAAGGAATATCGAGGCACTATGAAGGTAAGAGCAATTAAAATTCAATCCTTGAGAAGAGATTTCAAAAATCTGAGAATGAAAGATACAAAATTCTTAAAAGATTATTTTTTCAAATTTTCATAAGTAGTAAATCAAATGAAAACACATGGTGAAAATATTTCTGATCAAAGAATTGTTGAAACAATTCTCATTAGTTTGCGAGAAAAATATGATGTTATTGTTGATGTGATTGAAGAGACAAAAAAACTTTCCAGTTTTAAGTGTTGAAGAACTGATGGGTTCAATGAGATCTTTTGAGCAGAGATTGAGTAGGCGATCAGAAAAGTCAGTTGAAAG
This sequence comes from Cornus suecica, assembly GCA_963922005.1. NCBI lineage: Eukaryota > Viridiplantae > Streptophyta > Magnoliopsida > Cornales > Cornaceae > Cornus > Cornus suecica. The sequence continues at coordinate 22,914,184 of OY998247.1, forward strand.
CACCTTTCAATCCAAAATCAACGGTGTATATGAAAAGCAAAACAATACCACATCAAATTTTCAACCTAAAAGTGAATCTTCTAGAAAAGGCAGATTTGGCAGAGGAACATGAAGAAGTGCAAGAGGAAGAGGAAGATCTAATTTTCAGAAAATTTTTGAGAGACCTAGAAATTTAGAATCCACTCATCAAAATTGTGAAATTTATAAGAGAAGTATTCATGTTGACAAAGATTGTTAGTTTCGTGGAAAACCACAATGTCATAATTAATTACAAGAGATTTGACCATGTTAAAAAATATTGTCGTTTTAATGCAAATCAGCAAGCTAATTTTTATGAAGAACAAAAAAGTCAAGGAAACATGTTTTATTCTTGTCACAACGCATCGAAAACAAAAGATGATGAATGGTTTCTAGATATTGGGTGCAGTAATCACCTGATTGGAGATAAAAATATTTTTATGAAAATTTATACATCGTCAAGTTCCCAAGTGAGAATAGGAAACGGTGAATTAGTCCAAACAAAAGGGAGAGGTAGTATTGCCATCGAAACAAAGAAAGGAACCAGAGTTATGCATGATGTTCTATTAGTGCCAGATTTGGCACAAAATTTATTGAGTGTTGGACAACTTATAGAGAATGGGTATTCAATTCACTTTGATCAGGATTGCTGCAAAATCTATGATAAACTTGGCAGAAATCGGGTTGTAGCAATCCTAAAGATGGAGAAGAACATAAACTTTCCACTAATATTACCCTAATAAAAAACGATTGTGATGAAGGTCGACGTAGGTGATAAGACCTGGCTTTGGCATAGAAGACCGGGTCACTTGAATTTTCAAAGTATGAAGTATCTACAACAAAGAACATGGTGTATGGGTTACCAAAGATTCAAGAAGTAAAATGTCACGCCCCATTATTCCTGAAACTCCTGTCCGGAGAATCAGCAAATCTCGAGGTATGACGTCACTGAATATGACAACCAAAATCAACAATAACACTGAAATACATGGAATAGGAATGAAAATGAAGTATTCCATGCCACATGAGTGATAGAAACTCAACAAAGAAATCTAACGAAAATCCGGCAGAATTCCGTTTGTAAATGGAACATCCGGACAACCCAAAAACAACACAACAAAAATTCCTGCCCATAACAACAAGAATAAAAGTAATGCCACGCAGCCCAACATTCCAGACACCTAATAGGGCTGAGGTAGTGGAAAAGAACACCAAAACCTCTACACAACCCCTCTAAAATCAATAGAGCCCCAAATGCTCAAATAAGAATACATGAAACTCAATGGTAGTGCCGAACATATACAATGGCACCCCAAAATAATAAATACACAGACTAAAGATACAACACAAGGAAATCTGCCAATAACCTGACTCCCAAGAGAATAAAAGAATACACAAGTATGACTACGGAAGGAGGAACAAAACTACCGTCCCAAATCACCCGTAATGTCGCCACCGAGCATAAGCCGTGCTGCATCCACCTGCAAACCTGCAACCTGTGTGGGGGTGAACACAACCTCGGGGGCTCACCAAAAATATCAAAACATCACACTCATAGCCGTCTAGAAAAGGTTAACCATCCCGTGTGCATGCCTCTATTCTAGGTCAGTCAATCATCTCATATGGCACCCCGTCAATCCGAGACCCCATCAATAACCTCATCACTAACCTTAGGTACACTACGGATATCGTAAGAACTACAGATCAATGAAAATATAAGCAACACATGTATACGTATATATATATATATATATAACGTCCTGTAAATAACTAAGCCTGCCACCTAGGCATATAGATAAACAATCTGAACTCCACTCTTATCTAGAGATACAACAAGGACACTATCTACCATACCGTGCACCTAGCACACTGCTTAAGGTTCCTAGGAGGTAAATAGATCACTCACTAGGACTACCGAAAGTAAATCATCATAACCATGCCCACAACTCGATCATTGCTCCAAACTAGCATCGCTATCAAATCATTCCTAGATAGATCGCTTTGACATTTTCTATCTTTAATTCAGTTCTTCTACTTACAATAACCAATGAACCAACCCGTTCACTCAAAGAAACATGAAAAGGGAAGATACTATCCCCCCACCGGATCTGGTAACCAACCGAACTATCTCTTACTCACACTGCCTATCGAGGCACTAGAAAGGGTTATTGGAGTCATTTAGTCCCAAACATATGCCATGGTCCTTGGGTTTTTAAAGAAAAATGTTGAACCCCGAAGGATTCAACCAGTTTTTAAGAAAAAGTTAGGACCTGGTCAAATCTTATTTGGTTCCAACGTTTCCAAATCCAACCGAAATAACAGGAATCACACTAGGTGTGCGTAACTCAACATCACAAATCCGGGCTCAAACCCAAAGAATAACTATAGTAGAAAGAAGAACTACTAGGGTTCAAACCAATAATCATTTTAAAATCACTTTTAAACTTCTTTCAAATCTGGTCCTGAGACTTTTAACATTTATTTAAAAATTTATAAAAATAATCCCGTAAGAGTGCTCAAACAAAATTGGGCACAAGAAGGAATCCTAGACAACAAGCTAGGAAGAACCTGGATTTATCAACCTCTAATGATGCTGAAATCTCGGAAATAACAACGAGATTTCTGGAACAGGGGGCAACCCGTGCCCTAATTCACCAATTTTTACAAAATAATTTCAAATGAAATTTTCTGAAATTTCTTTCAAAAACGGATTTCTACCGATACTCCTAGTACTGAGAATTTAAAACATATTTTATAAAACAGGTATTTAAACTTCTGTCTTCCCAAAAATAGTTAACAAGTCTCGGGGTAAACGAAGAACACGTTTTATAAAAATCCCCAAGCTTTAAGTTTTCAAAACTTTGAATATTTGATTCCAAATATCCAAACCATTACTGAGGTTTCAAGAACGGGACAAAACATGCCCTGAATTCACTAACTTCACAAGAGTACTTACGGAAAGGGATTTTCAATAAACACAACCAATAACCGTCTATAACTCATACACTGTCAAAGTGGGAGAATGAGCGATAAACTCAAAATTACAAAAGCCAAGGGAACGGGAATACTCCACACTATCGGAGAGGTCTAACAATCATCCTGTGATGATACTCATCACCAATCACAAAGGCCAATGTGGCCAAGATCACAATTTCAACTAAGTCTCAATAATTATTTTCAATTTAGTCCACCTCAGGGACGATTTAATTCACAATATAACTTCATTATATTTTACGAGAAAAATAAACTAAAAAGGGAACTGAAACCGTGTCTAAGTTCTACGTGAATCCCCTAACTTATATTTTAATCTCAATAAAATATAAATAACAAGGAAAAATTTATTAACCGGATTTACGTCCACATACACTTTCTATAAACCTATTTCAAGCTCAAGGGGGTACTAAACCGCCTATCTCGATTTAATTTAAGTAGGTTTATAGTTATTTTAAATCCGGGAAATAATTTATTTAATTTCTCCAAAGGAATTTCCAACTCCAACTTCATTTAATCCATTTATGGGTACTCCGTAAATTCTATAAAATTCCTATAATTCCGTCTACCACTAGGAATTTAATTAAATGTTTTTAATTACCCATAAACATACAACGGAGATTTATTAACATTTTCTACGCACTATTAGTGAGTGTCAGATATGCATATATATATATATGTAAATTCTCACCTAATTTAATTGCTTACAACCAGTCCTGAACTGTCCATCGTGAACAGTGTCAGCGCCCGAATATAGAGCCCGGCAACCAAAGTCGTCCGAAAAATATTTGGAATATATCAAAACGCCCGTCTCGACGACCTATACGAAGCCCATTAGTAATCGATAAATATATTTGAACAAATCTAACGAAAACCAAACCGAAAAATCGTACCTATAATCATAAATTCCCGGTGAACCGCTCAACGGTTTCGCACCTAATTCAGATATATCGTGTACAACATTGAAAACAAGCTATCCTCAAAGTTTCACGCCAAACGAAGCCCGAATCGGCACTGAGTTGACCCAACTCGGTCTGGCCGAACTCGGTACTGGCGTACCACCTAGCTCAAAATGCGCCACCATCCACACCACGTCGCCACTATATCGCCGCCTTCCTCCTCTATCAAGCGACCACCAAATAGGTGACCAAACCCTAAGTCGTAGCTGAAACCCTCGCCAAATCGCGTCTCCCTCCAGCCGTGATCAGTACCCAACTCCGACTCACCTCCTCTGCACCCAGCTGTAGCTTCGAGTCGTCACCGGGCCGCCGCTCCTCACCGGTGACACCCAGTACCATCAGGTCGCGATTTCAGCTGCGACCCAGCCATCTAACTCCGGTTCTCTCTCTCTCTTTCTCTTTCTCTCAATCGACGATTAGAGGATGATGGAGAAGTTGACCGTAGATGGAGAGTTAGGCTGTCATTCGTCAAAGAGAAATGAGGAGAGGACGTGGTTGCGTCATCTTTGATCTCTTTACACAAGCTGATACACATAAATATAATATATATCTCCTAATTGCAATTGTGACCCTCCAATCATTCAAAAATACATAATAACCCCAAAATAATATATATAATTACAATTAAATATATATTCATAATAAATCCCAAAAATATACCGGGAACGTCGAAATAATATAACACGAGCCCGAAAAATAAACGAGACACCCAATAAATAATATAACGAAATAAATAATCCGGGATATTAAACCCATATATATATAATCTGAAATAAATAACTGATCGGCTCGTAATTAATATCACGCAAGCTCGTAAACTCTACGAATAACTAATAAATAATATAAATCAAAATAAACACTCCAGGTACGAAATATAATCGGCAGAACATAGAACAATTCCGAACTTGTCTCCAACAAAAGATTGGTCTCAATCCATCTATCCAAATTCTCGATCCGCTAGATTAATAATCGAAAATCCCTGCTAATGATAATTCAGAACCCGCCGTCTCAAGTACGAAAAGCGAAAAGAAATCATTTAGCCTCAATTAATAATAAAGGGAAAATTATAAAAAATCCCTAAAGGATGACATGCATAACCGGAAAATCTACGGGTCGCTCAATAAATAATACCAACAAAGATACATAATTTAAGATACAAAATCCAACTACCGGAATACCGGGCACGTACAAGACCCATCGAATAACTACAAATAACTAGGGCACGAAAAGAATCCAAAACAATAATAAAGTACAGTCACATCAACATATAGAAGTACTTAGAAACACGAAGAAATAAGCATACCAAACAAACAAAACACGTACACACAAACATAGAGACGTCAATCAAATAAAGCACACACTAATCCCATTATAAGGGAAAACAAAACGTCGAACCCCTAAAGCACTAAGTGCCGAACTCGCACAGCTAAGTCGAAACCTTTAATGTCGGTCAACAAGATGTGCCGCCACCCAGTAGAATCACTAACAGTCGAGCGTCTAAACAAATTCACTTAATCGGCACTAAATCCCACGTAAACCTATAGCCACTTCCGAAACAGAAAATATCACGTCAAATAACGTAATCACTAAAGAAATCCCACGAAGTCACCGAAGAGACAATTGCAGAGTCATGTTGTCGAATCCATAACTCACGTCAATGTTTCACTAAGTTCGAAACACTACCGTCACGTCAAGTTATCTAATCGCCAAAGTCCTCAACGAGATAATCCTCCAGCCACCCATTCAGCTCCAAAAGTTAAACGCAAAAAATTTACACGTGAAACATCAAGAATAACCATGACGTCATGAACAAGTGACGTCACAACCGAAAATAAATCGAAAATAATTTCAGAAAATTGGGAAAATAACATGGGGTGTTACATAAAAGAAGTTTGTGAGGATTGTGCACTTGGCAAACATCATCGAGAAACATTCTTAAAATAAAAGGCATGGAGAGCAAAAGCACCATTGGAGATTGTTCATACCGATGTACGTGGGCCAATGACAACAACAAAGCATCGAGGTAATAAATATTTTATTACTTTTATTGATGATTTTTTTAGAATGATTTGGATTTATTTCATGAGACATAAATCACATGTATTCTCTATATTCAAAAAGTTTCAAAGGCTTGTAGAATGGCAAAGTGGACACCTTATCAAAGTGTTGAGAATTGATAGAGGTGGAGAGTACAATTCCAATGAATTTGATAAATTTTGTGAAGATATTGGCTTGAAAAGACAACTAACAGTGGCCCACACTTCACAATAAAACAGAGTTGCTGAAAGGAAGAATAGAACAATTGTTGAGATGGGAAAATCAATGCTACATTTGAAAGGACTACCAAAGAGTTTTTGGGCTGAATTTGTTAATACTGCTGTTTATTTGTTAAACAAATGTCCTACAAAATATGTTGCAAATAAAACACCATTCGAAGCATGGAGCAAAAGGAAGCCATCCTTTAATCATTTGAAGGTATTTGGTTGTATTTGTTTTGCACATATTCCAATAAAAATTAGGCACAAGTTTGATGAAGCCAGTGAAAAATGTATCTTTATTGGTTACAGTTCACAATCAAAGGGTTATAGACTTTTTAATTTGAAGAAGAATAAGTTGATTATTCGTAGAGATGTTCTTTTTAATGAGAAGTCTACATGGAATCAAGACAATAATATTCCCAATTAGGTCATATCCTATAGTGAAGAATCAGAAGATCTCGTGAATGAAGGTGAAGTTGAACATGATTAGGTTACTGAGGAAACCCATCCACCAACTGAACAACCACCAAATGTAACCCAACAAATGCAATCACTAGTAAGAGGAAGTTCTCCTTCAAATTCAAGGTCTTCATCTCCAAGTTCAAGTTCACCACCAAGAAGGATGAAAAGTCCGATGGAGATATATGATAGTTGCAATTTTTGTATTGCTCAACCGAAAAGTTTTGAACTAGCAATATGTAAGAAAGCTATGGTAGAGAAGGCAAAAGATATTATTGGAGTGAAATGGATTTATAAAACAAAATTATATCCAATCCGAAGAAAGACAAACCATATTGGCATCGAGTATCATGCTATTCGAGAAGTGGTAGAAAATGAAGAAATTCAACTCAAGTATTACATAACTAAAGATCAAATTGCAGACATATTCACAAAAGCACTTCCGAGAGAAAAACTCAAGTATATGAGAGAATTGCTGGGAATCACAACATGTCATTACGGGGGAGTGTTGAAATTAATAACCTGTTAGATTTAGGTTACATATTTGTGGCACGTAATATTTAGGTTACGTATGTATGGTGTGTAACTATTAGGTTATTATTACGTAAGTAAATAATGGTAACACGTAGGTTATTTCAGTAGGGTTAAACAAATTCCCTATATATAGGATGTAATACCTATTATAATCCTATAAGACATAATTATACACATAATCATATTTCTTACTCACGTATTCTTCTGTTACTTACTTACTGCTTGTATCCTTCCAACCTAGACTATCAGAATAATACCCAACAATCACATACCAAAAATGCCCATACTCTTCCTTTATATTGAGTGTACATAGGTCTCTGCGGTGAGATACTCACAAAACCCTCTAATCCTTCAATCAATTGAAGCTAAGTACATATTATTTCAGTACAAGGGCAACATGCTGTTCTCATTGAACCTTTCATTGTATTCTCTTCTTCTCTTGTTCTTCTCCTTGCTCATCCTTTCCAAATGGCTGTTCACAGCAAAAAATAAAGAAAACCTACTGCCTTCTCTACCAAAGCTTCCAATTATTGGCAACCTCCACCAACTTAGCTTGTTCCCTCATCGTGCCCTCGGATTATTAGCTCAAAAATATGGACCACTCATGCTGCTTCACCTTGGAAGTAAGCCGGTTCTTGTCGTCTCCTCTGCTGATGCAGCTCGCGAGATCATGAAAACCCATGATCTTATTTTCTCAAACAGGCCCAAATCAAGCATACCTACAAAACTACTCTATGGCAAGGACGTGGCTTTTGCTCCTTATGGCGAGTACTGGAGGCAAATGAAAAGTATTTGTGTGATACAACTTCTAAGTAACAAGAGGGTTCAGTCCTTCCAAACTATTAGACAAGAAGAAACAGCCCTGCTAATCAAGAAAATCAAGGAGTGTTGCTCTACGTCTTCCCCAGTGAATTTGAGCGAAATGTTTATTTCGCTTACAAATGATGTAGTGTGTCGCGTAGCCTTGGGAAGGAAGTACAGTACTGGAAAAACATTTAAGGTGTTGTTGGGGGAGTTTGTGGGGTTATTGGGTACTTTTAGTGTTGGAGACTATATTCCATGGCTTTCGTGGTTAAATTGTGTCAATGGTTTGGATGCTAAAGTGGAGAAAGTGGCTAAAGAGCTCGATACATTCCTGGAGGGTGTAGTTGAAGAGCATATTGTTTTTCAGAAAAGGGAAATCAATGGTGGTAATGGTCAAGAAAAAGGCCAACAGGACTTAGTTGATGTCTTGCTTGAAGTTCAAAGAGAAAACATGGACAAATATACTCTTCACAGAGGCAGCATTAAAGCTGTCATCTTGGTAAGTCCAACTCCATCTCTCTTTGCCAATACAGTAACTTCGCTATCCATTTAATATTTTTATATGTTCAAAAGATTAATATAAATGTTCTCATTCTCTAATTTCATTGGGTATGTTTGCTTGGATGTATTTTAGAATTTAAATGTAATTGAACTTTAATTTCAAACCCAACCTGAATATAAAACATGATAACTTTAATACTAAATTAGATAATATAGATAAATATATATATATATATATATATATATATATATATATATATATAGGTATAAGTATAAGTATACAAGTATAGGTAAAAATATATATAACTTTGTATGTATGTGTATATAACAAACAAGGCCGTAGCCACCATTACTATCCAAAACAGAGGCTCAACTAAATTTGTTTTTCAGCCAATTGAATTCTCAGGATCTAATCTCCCACTAGTCTCAACAAATAAAATCCAAAGAGCCTTTATTTTTAATTTTTTTGTTGAGAAAATTGAAAAGTGGAGAAGTGAAAGAGACTGATTACTGAATTTATATGTACATGTTTATCTGTATATATGTGTGATTATATATTTGTGTGTATGTGTGTTCATATATATATATATATATGCATCTATGAGTACATATATATGTGTGTTTGGGATTTTAATCAAGAAACCTCTTATAGTTCCAAAAACCTCCTCAATTTTCATTCCAGTTACAATTACCCCATTACCCCAAAAAATCAATTTTCCAGTCATGTGGCTTATGAATTCTCTATTCTGCCCCTAAATCACCTTATTTCATAAAATCTATTTTCGAAAAATATTATATATTTTTGAAAAAATATATATATTTCAGAAACAATATTTATTTTTTCCGAAATACATATATTTTTTCTGAAATATATATATATTTGAAATATATATACTTTTACAAAATATAATATATATTTGGAAAAAAATATATATTTCAGAAAAAATACATATTTGTTTTTCGAATATATATATATATTGGGAAAAAATATAAATTTCATAAATATATATATTTAAAAAAAGTATATATATTTTGGAAATAATAAATATTTCAAAAAAGTATATGTATTTCGGAAACACTATATATTTCGGAAGAAAATATATATTTCAGAAACAATAATATGAGAAATATATTTTTTCCAAAATATATATACTTTTTCGAAATATATTTTTTTTTCAGAAAAATATATATTTCAAAAATAATTTTTTTTCCAAAATATATATATATTTTTGAAATATATATTTCATAAAAAAAATATATATTTCCAAAAATATATCTATTTTCGAAAAATAAAATTCTCAGAAATATGTATTTTTTTGAAATATACATATTTTGAAATATATATTATATTTTGGAAAAAATATATATATTTCGAAAAAATATAGACTTCGAAAAAATATATATTTCAAAAAATATATATTTATTTCGGAAAAAATATTTATTGTTTATGAAATATATATACTTTTTTTAAATTTATATATATATTCCAAAAATATATATATTGTTTCGAAAATATATAATTTTTTTCGAAATTACATTGGGTTTTATGAAATAAGGTGATTCGTGGGCAGAATAGGGAATTCACAGGCCACATAACCGAAAAATTGGATTTTTTTTGGGCAAGAGGGTAATTGTAATCGGAATGAAATTTGAGGAGGGGGGTGTTTGGAACTATAAGTGGTTTCTTGATTAAAATCCCAAACCACGGGGGGTTTTATGTAAATTACCCTATTTTTATATAAAAATGCGTATATATATAGGTGTATATATATAGACATATGTATATATATTGGTATTTATTTATATATATGTATGTATATTTGTGGTTGTGAAAAATTTATCTTAGTGAGAAAGTATTTAGTGTGTTCAGGTTTGGAGAATATATGGAATTGGTTTATTTAGAATTGCATTTCAATTCCAATTCCAAAATATTTTGTTACATCCAAATAATAGATTTGGAATTGAAACCCTCAATTCCAATTCCATGCTTACGACCCTCAGTTTAATATTCTCAGACGTTCTTAAGATTAATATACCATGCATATATATTCCAAAATACCATTCTTTTTGGGGGTTATTTACGAAAAACCCTCAATAGTTTTATACTAGTGCGCAAAACCTCCATTTGTTACAAAATATATGTATAAATCTATTATGTTTCCAAAATGTTGCAACTTATCTTCATTGTGCTTTAAAATAATTTGAAATTCCTAAAATACCCCTTCTAACTTAATAAAATAATAAAGAAATAAAATAATTAATATTATGATGAGTTTGAGGAAACAAAAAGAGAAAACACCTTTTTTTTTGCTTCCTTTTTCCTTTGTAATGAGAGGAAACGTTTTCTCAACTCAAAAAACAGAAACAAATTAAGAAACGTGTTTTTCATATTATTTTTAAATTTGAGGAAACAGAAAGCAGAAACAGTTAGTAAACATGCCCTAAGAGTATTTCAGGCAATTCATCTCACAATAGGGGCAAGACGCACATATTTTTGAATAATAGGGTTTTAAGAATCTACGGGAGTCATACGCACTATATGCATATTATAGGGTTAAAGCTCGCGACCCTTCTTTTTGGACAAAAATACCCAAACTTCTCAATCTGTTTGCTATTGTAGGATATGTTTGCTGGTGGCACTGATACTACATACACATCTCTAGAGTGGGTAATGACAGAACTCTTGAGACATCCTAAAGTCATGAAGGAACTCCAAAATGAGGTGCGAGATATAGGTCAAGGCAATCTTGAGATAACAGAGGATGATTTAGACAAAATGCCCTACTTGAAAGCAGTAATCAAGGAGTCTTTACGCTTACATCCTCCGAACCCATTGCTGGTTCCCCGAGAATCAACCCAAGATGTCAAAGTAATGGGCTATGACATTGCTGCCGGCACACAAGTGTATATCAATGCTTGGGCAATTGGGAGAGACCCATCATTGTGGAAAGACGCAGATAAATTTCAGCCCGAAAGGTTCTTGAGGACTTCTATAGATTATAACGGGCATGACTTCGAGTTAATTCCATTTGGTGCTGGCAGGAGGGGTTGTCCGGGAATCCATTTTGCCGCCATTGTTAGTGAGCTTGCATTAGCGAATCTCGTGTATAAGTTTGATTTTACAGTGGCTGATGGAACTAGAGGCGAGGATTTGGACATGACTGAAGTCTCTGGTCTGACCGTCCACAAAAAGTATCCTCTAGTTGTCATTGCAACTCCCTATTCTCTCAAACGTACTTAGTACTCTGAATGTGTGATTCTGTTAAACTCTTGTAGTTATTGTCAATATGTATCCAAAATAAAGCCTCAATCACTTTACAAGCAGCATTTTAAGAATACTATGCTATCAATGTTTGTTTAATTACTATATATACTATCTTATATTCTGTTGAGCAAATATTAATTTTAAAATAAATAATACGAGAACAGTGATTATAAATTAAATAAATCTATGTCAACCATCATATATCACTATATTGGGAAACTCTCCTCATAAGATATTAAATCCAATTAGATAATACAGAAAATAGTGAGAAAAACCAAGTGTATCCTATAATTGAAGGATGAAATGAACTACACTCCCTAGTTGAGGTTGAAAGGTTGGAGCCTCTTTGAAGATCTGCATATTGCGTGCGCAAAAAAACAAAAAATTGTTGAGAGAGAAAGACAAAAAAATTTAGAGAGAAGGAGAGATTAATATTGATCTCCTCTACATTTTGAATGTGAACAAAGTTAAGAGAGAATACAAGGTTGGAGATTGTTCGTTGTGAATGCAGGCCATTTATGGTGCCGACACAACCCTAACAAACCTTTGAATCAATCGAAATGAGATCTGGTAACTGGTATATATATATGTTTCTCCTAATTTGACAAATACGGACAATGGTTATGCTCGTGAAGGATGAAACTAGAAGAAGAAATTAATAGCCCAAGCAAACAAAATCTTGACAACTAAAGAACACAAAACATTTGAGAACCATCCATCACAACCCTTATCTCAATTATTCAAGACAATTCTACAAAGAGGTAAGAAACTTGAACGGTGACTAAACTAGCGGTGACACACTTTATTGCAACACAGCCAATACTGCTTTTTAATCTTCCAAATGTGGATGGGAATTGAATTATAGACTGAGTTTGGCCAATAAGTCTGAAAGATCAAAGTCAATAACTAAAGTTCTTTCCCAAAATAAAAAATTCGGTAATTTGTTCTTTGAAACTTTGATGTGTTCATTTAAATTCAAATTAGTTGGAACACGATAGACACTCTGGACAGTGGGTGAAGTGAGAGACATGAAATTTTTATGGTGCGCACGGTTAGGAATTAATTCCTATCTCACACATAGGAATTAATCCATATTTAATGTATTTACTTACACCTAGGTCCATGGAGAGAATATTCATTACGAAGATATTATACAAGTGTTCATCGCACCTTCTCTTAATGCACATCGCATACACCTCTCGGTGCCTTTCGCACATTCACTTATCTCTTCCTCACAACATTTCTATTTTCTCTTTATTTCTTCTATTTTCTTTGATTCTTTCTTATCACCATGCACTTATATTTATAGGCTAATAAGACTTCGTGGCTAAGAAAACCATAATATGAAACTTCCTACTTGCTTCATCACTAAGAAAACCCTTTCTCTTGAAACTTCCTTTTTCTTCATCACGTAGCAAAAAAATTTCTTCATGACTAAGAAAACTTTTTCTTCATCACTAAGGAATTTTTAACAAATCCTAACAATCTCCACCTTTCTCCACCTCGCTTCAAACATCATTTTCACCGCGACTTCTGCATGATCACTTCTTCATCATATTCATCGCGTCTTCTATGCCATCACTTCTACATCTTCATCATCTTCACAGGTGAGTAAAAATAGCCGCACCACAACCTTGCTCTGATACCACTTATTAGGAATTAATTCCTATGAGTAGGAATTAATTCCGCCCAAGATCACATACACACACACACACACCTGTTTTACTCACATACACACACAACCACACACAACACAATATTCAACGTGGTTCGACCCTAACTTTGGCCTACGTCCACGGAGAGAAAATATTCATTAGGAAGATATTACATAGGTGTTCATCGCACATTCTCTTGATGCACATCGCATATACCTCCTGGTGCCTTTCACACCCTCACTTTTCTCTTCCTCAAAACATCTCTATTTTCTCTTCACTTTATTTTCTCTGAATCTTTCTTATCATCATGCACTTAAGTTTATAGTCTAATAAGACTTCATGGCTAAGAAAACCATAATAGGAAACCTTTATCTTGGAAACTTCCTTTTTCTTCATCACTAAGCAAACTTTGTGTACGTTTTCTTCATGACTAAGGAATTTTTGACAAATCCTAACAATATCCACCTTGACGAAAATTCCCCACCTCTATTGATCCACCTTGCTTCAAACATCATCTTCACCGCGACTTCTGCGTGATCACTTCTTCATCTTTATCTACTTCATTTTCATCATCATCTTCATCGCGTCTTCTGCGCTTTCACTTCTTCATCTTCATCATCTTCACATGTGAAAAAAAACAACTGCACCGCAACCTTGCTTTGATACCATGGAACCCTATATGACCTAGCATTTACCTTGTCTATATCACTCATGTCATTCCACATCCCAAGGATATTTATCCAAATGACCTCCGGAATAGAAATCCAATGATTCTTTGCAAAAGCAAATAAATCTTTTTGAAACATTCTGCGGCGTTCGTTGTTATGGCCACGTGGGTGTGCTTGACATCGGATAATGGTGTCCATCATCCACATTTTTGGCTCATAATGCTTTTTCGCGGTACAAGTACGATACTTGTTACCGAACCTTTCTTTTGTCAATTGTGTAGCAACAACATGGGTTTTTAGGAAAGGTTTTGGTAATGCCGGGAATTCACCTTGAAGATTAGAAGATCGTGTATGAGGGATACCCCATGCTTTACCAATAGATGAAGGTGTGATGATAATAGTTTTGCCTTTAACCCTTGTCTCCATCCTCATGTCTGTCCCCACCTTTATCATATTGATCCAAAACTCGTGTATTAATGGTTTGATTATGTAAAGTGAAGCGAGATGTAACAATGATTCTAACCTTCTTGCCTTGATACACCCTGTTCTCCATGACACTACTTCATTATTCTCAAAGTCCAAAATCACAATAGTCCGTTTAATGTTAAACCCTTTTGCAATAGCTTTTTCAACAATTTTTTCTACTAAGATCTACTTAGGGTCTTTGCCGGATGAGGAAGATGAAGGTGTAGGTAAAGGTTGTCGCCGACTTGAGGATGGAGTAATGAGTGGTTTCTTTTTTGGAGGCATTACTTCTCCTAAGCTTTTTATCAAACACCTAGTGTGCGGGTAGTCTAAGAAGTCTTGAGTGTTAGCTTTGGAAAGTTTCAATATCCATAATTCTATCCTCTTATCCTTGTGTAGAGATTGAGCAAGAGAAATTTCCATTTATAAAACCTTATTCCTACTTTTGAATAGAACTTATAAGTCATTCTTGAGGACAAAGAAAGATTTTATCCTAGCAATTTGATGATGTGGCAACCATGAATTACCACATGGTTGATGGATTAAATGAGGTTATATGTGGATAAGTGAAAACCAAATTGACAGGCTAAAAATGACAAACATCAGCTCTGCCCCTGTTTTAATGACCCCCAGTCTTCGAGTTCTCGACATTGATTCGACCGAGTACTCGATAGCTCCAGAAGTTCGAGTACTCGAACATTTCTGTTCGAGAACTTGGCAGTTCTTTTGTTTAGTGTGTTATCTTAGAGATGCATCCTGACCGATTCTAGATTCCTAAATTAGCGAAACATAAAATGAAAATTCTAATAATACATACATATTCAAGAGAACACGAACTCTCTTGTCCGATGCCTCTTTTTAATGTTGTCGACCGATGCTCGTATTCTCATTAATCTTTATCATAAGTGGGATCTATCAAATCGACAAATTCCACACATCCTAACTCGGGATTAACTTTTACGTATTGCTTGAGTCGTTGACCATTTGCCTTGAATCATTTCCCTTTCTTTGGATCCTCAAGCTCTGGTACATCAATACTAAATAGTTGCTCGTCTAGGAATGAATCCATAAGAGGAGTACTATCCTTTGTAGACTCGACTATTATTCTTGATAAATGATCAGCTACTATGTTTTCGGAACCTTTTTTTATCACATATCTCAATATCAAATTCTTGTAATAACAAAATTCATCCAATCAGTCTAGGTTTGGAATCCATTTTTGTCAATAAATATTTCAAAGTTGTGTGGTCAGAGAATACTACTACCTTGGCTCCTAGTAAGTATGATCTAAATTTATCTAAGGCAAACACTACTACTAGTAACTTTTTTCGGTAGTGGTGTAATTAATTTGAGCATCAGCAAGGGTTTTACTAGCATAATAAACTATATATGGTAACTTATCATTTCTTTAACCTAAGACTGCTCTTATGGCATAGTCAGATGCATCACACATTAACTCAAATGGTAAAGGCCAATCTGGTGGTTGCATTATTGGGGTTGTTGAGAGTAAATTATCCAATTTCGCAAAAACTTTAAGACACTCTTTTATCAAAATCAAAAGTCACATCTTTGACTAGTAAGTTGCATAATGGTCGAGATATCTTACTAAAATCTTTAATAAATCATCTATAAAATCGGCGCGACTTAAGAATGATCGAATATGTTTGACAGATGTAGGAGGGGGTAGGTTAGAAATAAGCTCTACTTTTGCCTTATCTACTTCTATCCCTTTCTTACAAAATGATATGTCCGAGGACTATACCCTTTTGAACCATGAAGTGGCTCTTTTCCCAAACTTAGTTCAAAATTTGTCTATTTGCATCTCTAAAGTACAAATGCTAGATGTTTTCAGCAATCCTCAAAAGTAGTTCCAAATACTGAAAAATCATCCATGAATACCTCAAGGAACTTTTCTACCATATCTAAAAAGATTGATAACATACATCTTTGTAAAGTTGCGCGTGCATTGCATAAGTTAAAGGGAATTCTTCTATATGCAAACGTACCGTAAGGACAAGTAAAAGTAGTTTTTTCCTAATCCGATGGATCAATTGCCACTTGGTTATAGCTGGAATAACTCTGTCCGGCTAAGCGTTCTAAGATTTTATTTCTAAATGGTAATGGAAAATGATCCTTCCTAATATGTGAATTTAATTTTCTATAATCAATGCACACACGACACCCTGTGGTGGTGTGTTGTGGAATTAACTCACCTTTTGTGTTTGGTACAACTGTGATACCGGATTTCTTTGGTACCACTTGTGTTGGATTGACCCATGAGTTATCGGAGATGAGATATATAATACTCGCATCTAGTAATTTTACTACCTCATTCTTCACCACCTCTTTCATTGTTAGGGTTCAATCTACATTGTATCTCTCAAGATGGTTTCGCATTCTCCTCTAAATGTATACGATGCATACAAATCAAGGGGTTTATTCCCTTTAAGTCAGCTACTCTCCATCCAATTGCTTCCTTATGGTCATATAAGACTTGGAACTAACCTCTCTTCTTTTTCCATGATAAGATAAGATGAAATATTCACGGGAAGAGTATTCTTAGAACCTAAGAAAATTTACTTAAGTTGCTTAGGTAATTCTTTAAGTTCTAGCTTTGGTAGAAATATAAGTGAGGGATTTGGTGGTGTACTCTAGATAATTGGCAATGACTCATATGGTTGTTTTCAAGATTTAACGTATAGTGCGGCTTTTATAGCCGTGATGTCCTTAAGGTTGGATTGTATTTGCTCATCCCAATCCGTATTTGTGAAGTCTTCCTTCACTCTAGTCATTATTGCTTTCAATCATCTTTTAATAATATATCTTGTGCCACATATTCCACTAGTTCATCAATTTCATCTATGGTAAAACACTCAGTAGTTTCTGGAAGTTGGCTATTAGTATTGAACACATTCAATCTTAATTTCATATTTCCAAATGATATATCCATAATCTCTGTTCTGTAATTAATACAAGTGTTAGCTATAGCTAAAAATGGTCTTCCTAGGATTACAGGTATGTGTTTCTTTGGACTATGGACATGTTCTGTATCTAAGATTATAAAGTCAACAGGAAAATAGAACTTGTCCACTTAGACTATCACATCATTAACTATTCCTCTTGGTTATTTGATTGATCTATCTGCCAATTGAAGCACAACCGTCGTAGGATTTAATTCACCCAATCCCAACTGTTGATAAACTGAATAGGGTAGTAGATTAACACTAGAACCTAAATCAAGGAGGGCTCGACCAACTTCTTGATCTTCAGTTACACACGATATAGTAGGCGCTCCTGAATCTTGTATTTGGGTGGAGTGTCATTCAATAGTAAGGAACACACTTGTTTAGTTAGCATTATTTTTTTGGGAACCTTAGTTCTACTTATATGCTTTTGTGTACATAAGTCCTTTAAAAACTTAGAGTAAGGTAGGATTTGAGTTATGGAATCCAATAAAGGCAAGTTGATATTCACTTGTCTAAATATTTCTAAAATCTCATTTGTTTTTTTTCCTTACTTACCATAATAGTTTGACTCACGGAGATGTTGAGGGAATGGCGCTTTCGGCTCATATTCTTTCTCCGTAGGCTTTTGAGGTGTTTCCTTAATAAGTTCATCCTCTGGATGTGACGTCTCTTTAAGAATGTTTTCCAAAACTTCTTGTCTCATTATTCTTTCCTCAAACTTCTCCTCAACTTTATTATCCACTATCCTACCACTTTTTACGGTTGTAACTGCTTGAATAGTCTCATGTGTATGTTCTTGCAAAGATCTTAACTCAATCATATGTTGTCCCTTAGGATTTATCACTGGTTGGCTTAGAAGTCTTCCCTCTTCTCTTATTCAGTGTATTATTTATCTCTCCCATCTGCGTTTTTAACTTGGAAATAGCTTGTGAATGTGTATGGAGTAGTTGGGTATTAACTTCTAAATTACCGTGGACAACTAGAACTTTATCTTCAAAACTGGATGATCTAGCTAGTGGATTAGAGTTTTGATTTTGATTTCTAAATTAAGGTTGATTTGGTTAAAAATGTCTAAATCCTTGTGCATTGTTTTGGAAATTTTGGGTGCTATTGAATGGTCTGGGATTTTGATTGAAATTACCTAGACGATAGTGAAAACAGCTTAGAGGGGGGGTGAATAGGCTTTTTGTAGATTTTATGATCAATTAAAATTATTTAGCGGAAATTCAATTTTAATTAGTCACAAACCCTAATTCTCAATTCAATTCTCAAAAAAAGATCAATCAATCAAATATGAATATAAGTACAGAAATTTAAATCATGAGAAGACACATAAATTTTTATGTGGAAATGCTTTGAAAGACTCTAAGTAAAAATCACGGATACACTCGGGTATCGATGCGCTATTAATCAAATAATTTGTACGAATTCAACGAAAATAGAACTTACAACCGTTGTAATTTATTATTTTTCACCCGACGTCTGAAAGTCTAGATTCAGTCACACTCCACGAAGTTTTTGCTCCAATCTCCGTACTCTGACGGCTCTGCTTCTCAACAGATCAAAATCACCACGAAACCTCATGCTTCGATCTCCGCACACAGACGGCTCCGTTCTTCAATGGATCAACGCAAGCTCATTGCAATAAACGGTGTGTGATTTTTTCAGCAACTAAACCATTCAATCATGCATAGAAATCGTCAATGTAGAAGCACGATTAAAGACGTCCAAAAAATAAGAGAGAACTTATGTATCTCTAATCACTCAATAATATTCTCTCACCCTATGTGTCATGCCCCGTTATTCCTAAGACTCCAATCCGGAGAATCAGCGAATCACGAGGTATGACGTCACGAAAAAGGACAACTAAGATTAACAATAACATCAAAATACATGGAATATGAATGAAAATGAAGTATTCCATGTCACCTGAGTGATAGAAACTCAGTAAAGAAATTCTAACGAAAATCCGACAGAGTTCCGTTTATAAATGGAACATTCGGACAACCCAAAACAACACAACAGAAGAACTTGCCCATAACAACAGAAATAGAATCAATGGCACGTAACCCAACATTCCAGAAACCTACTAGGGCCGAGGTAGTGGAAAAGAACACCAATACCTCTACACAACCCCTCTAAAATCAATAGAGCCCCAAATGCTCAAATGAAATCATAAAGAAAGCCACATGGCGATGCCGAAAAGGTATAAAGGCACCCCAAAACAAAAAATACCGACTGAGTCATCAAGCTCAAATAAGACTACAGAAAATCATACGGTAGTGCCGAAATGATACAAAGGCACTCGAAAATAATAAATACACTGAATAGAGATACAACACAAGGGAATCTGCCAACAGCCTGGCTCTCCCAAGAGAATAAAAGAATACACAAGTATGGTTACGGAAGGAGGAATAAAACTACCATCCAATCACCCGTATCGTCACTACTGAGCATAAGTCATGTTGCGTCCACCTGCAAACCTGCAACCTGTGTGGGAGTGAGCACAACCTTGGGGGCTCACCATAATATCAAAACATCACACTAATAGCCGTCTAGAAAAGGCTAACCATCCCGTGTGCATGCATCTATCCTAGGTCGGTCAGTTATCTCATGTGGCACCCATGCCAAACAGAGACCCCAAAATAATCTCATCACTAACCTCAAGTACACTACGGATATCATAAGAACTACAGATCAACGAAAATATAAACAACACATGTATACGTATATATATATATATATATATATATATATATATATATATAACGTCATGTAAATAACTAAGCCTGTCACCTAGGCCTATAGACAACCAATCTGAACTCCACTCTTAACTAGAGATACTACAAGGACTAACTATCTATCAAACCGTGCACCTAGCACATTGCTCAAGGTTCCCAGGAGGTAAATAGATCACTCACTAGGACTACCGAAAGAGAATAACCATAATCACACCCACGACTAAACCACAACACCTACACAACACCGGTATCAAATCATTCCTAGAGAGTCTCACTCTCATAATTCTAACCTCAAAATTATCCTCGTATCCACAATAACCAGTGAAATAATCCCATCACTTAAATGATATTTTCTCTAAAACCCCCTTTAGTAAAGAGAATTTATAAAATCAACTAGTGGCCATATGGTAGATTCACACTACTACCATCTATTCCTCGAAAGTAACCTAAGTGGACAAACTCTGTCATTAGATCAGATTCAACAATCTCAAGTAAATCTCCAGTTCATACAGCCTACTAAGGCACAAGAAAGGGTTACCGGAGTCATTTAGTCCCAAACAGATGCCAAAGTCCTCGGGTTTTTAAAGAAAAATGTTGAACCCCGAAGGATTCAACCGGTTTTTAAGAAAAAGTTAGGACCCGGTCAAATCTGTTTAGTTCCAATGCCTTCGAACCCACCCAAAGTACTATGAAGCGCACTACGTGTGCATAAATCAGTATCATGCCTCTTACCCGAGAGTAAGACAAGGAAACTATAAAAACAAAGTGTGCATTATGTATGCACTAAAAGGTAATCAAATCCATAACCGCCAATGTCACCATAAAATTTCAATAATACTATAAGATATCAATATAATTATACCACAAAAAAATGATCAATACCATCCTCAAACATTGCCAGTCTGTCTCAAAATTACTATCAAACGTCCACTCGGAAGTATGATAACTCAAACCATTATGGGTACCTCAATTTACATTCAAAGAATCCTTAAGGCACGAAATAGTCCAACATTTAACTACGGATGTGGTGTTGAATAATATATAGAGTTAGAACAACTGTAGTCTAGAGAAAATGAAGAATGTTAACCTATCATACCCAGTTAGACCTCAAATCAACCATTCTTATATATATCAACTAGAGTAGTATACCGACCAATCCATATCCTCATACATAGACCAATGCTCAAGGGCCTACCTAGCCGAACATTACAAACTCAACTCAATGAAGTCTCAGTACATCACTAACCAGCTCAACTAGAGCCCAACTCAAAGGGAACAATTTCACCCCAAATCCTATTTCCACTTATATTCAAGTAATCACCTGGAACACATGCCAATCGTGACTCCACTAATCCAAGTTTTAACAATTATTACATTTCATTTCTTTTAAATTTTAAAATCATTAACTTTTATTCACATTAAGTTAATTTCCATCACTTATAATAAATTTACAAATACTATCAGTTTAATAACATAAATTTTCATCAATATAAAAGATCCATAAATGATCATATAAAAGAATAAATGCTCAATGTAAATATTATGCAATGACAATGCCAAAGTAACACAACCACGAGGATTAAATCGACTCGTGAAAAACATACCGTGTTCGGATCACATTCTCCCAGCCTCCCTGATTCCCGGATTACTAGTCCGCAAGTAACGAGAGACACCGCCTGGCCAGTTGTTGCGACGACCTGGAAGACTCACAATAATGATATATGAATAAGACATGAAACTACACCCAATGCAATATCAATGCTCATGGTGTATGAAATATGTATAACATGCCTCAACAGTGAGTCAATAATCGAAATATATCATTATCACTTAACAAATATGTCTCACAATCCGTTTTACACAACCAATCCACAATATATAAACATTTTCATTTTTTAAAAGCACGCTTTATAATTTAATTATAACAACAAATCACTTCAATTTATCTCAAGATCATCCGAGTTTCTAATTTCCCGATACTAATAAATTCTTACAAGCCCACATGCTTTTCATTTAATTTACACTAATTGCTTTCAAATTATTCCACCTCAGGGACAATTTAAATTCATAATATAACTTCATTATATTTTACAAGAAAAATAAACTAAAACTGTGTCTAAGTTTTAACATCCCTTGTTCTCGTTAATCCCCTAACATATTTTAATTTCCAATAAAATATAATTAATAGGGGAAAAATCAATTAACCGAATCTACATCCACATACACCTTCTATAAACCTATTTCGAACCCAAAGGGTACTAAACCGCCTATCTCAATTTAATTTAAATAGGTTTATAATTATTTTAAATTTTCCAAGAAATAATTTAATTAATTTCTCCACAAGAATTTCCAATTCCGACATCCTTCAATCCATCTATGGGTATTTTATAAATTTTATAACATTCCTAGAGTTCCGTCTATCACTAGGAATTTAATTAAACGTTGTTATTTACCCATAAACATACAATGGAGATTTATTAACGTTTTCTATGCACTATTAGTGAGTGTCCGATATGCATATATATATATAAATTCCCACCTATTTTAAAGCTTACAGAATAGCCCCGAACTGTCCCGCCGTGAACAATGTCGGTTGTGAACAGTGCTCGCCTCCCAAAGTTTCCCGAAAAATTATTTCGAATATACCGAAACGTCCGTCTCGACGACCTATACGATATATATCAAGCCCATAAATAATTGGTTAATAATTTTGAATAGATCTAATATAACCCAAATGAAAATTTGAACCTATAAATTGAATTTCCGGACAAACCGCTTAACGGAAAATTACAAAATTTTATTATGTCGTACCTAGCGTCGATACAAAACTTTCCTCAAGATTTCAGCCCAAACCGACATCAGGAAGCCGACCAAATCGCCGGTCAAAGTTCTGGCCGAAACAACCCCTGTAGCGCGAACTGCTGCTGCGCGAACTCTAGCTGCACCTGCGCCACCACCGGTCGTCGCCTGCAGCTCGAGACCACCACCTGACTCAGCCGCCGCCGCCCATCTCTGCACATCACTACCGCCTGCTACGGCAACCCAACTCTTAGCCACAACGTCGTCTCTCTCCCTATGTATCGCCAACTGTAGCTCCGCCGTGAGCCACAACCGCTGCACATCGCCACCATGAGCCACCACCAGAACCCACCATCGTCACCAAGCCCGGCAACCACAACCACCAGTCGCAGCGACTCTCTCTCTCGTCTTGCGCGAACTCTCTTTGTTCGCACATCTCTCTCCCGATCTCCCTCGCCGGTACTGATGGTGAAGAAGAGAGTGGTTGTTTGCTGGAGAGAAGGAGAAGAAAAGGAATTCGCAGATCGTGGTTGTGCGAAGAGATGAAGAAGTAGAGAGTGGTCTACGCATGAGGGTTTAGAGCAGGTGGAGAAGCTTCGCGAATACTAAACTCTGACTCCACAGGCATACACGTGTATATACATATACTCCTAATTACAATTGTAACCCTCCAATCATTCAAAATTATATAATAATCCCAAAACAATATATATATATAATTATAATTAAATATATATATTATACATAATAAATCCCTAAATAATATAACACGAGCCCGAAAAATAAACAGGACGCCCAATAAATAATATAACTGAAATAAATAATCCGTGGTATGAAACCCATAAATATATATAATCTGAAATAAATAACCGATCGACTCGCAATTAATATCACGCAAGCCCGTATACTCTACGAATAACTAATAAATAATATAAATCAAAATAAACACTTCAGGTACGAAACATAACCGTCATAACACAGAACAATCCCGAACTCGACTCCGACAAAAGATTGGTCTCAGTCCATCAATCCAAATTCTCGGTCCGCTAAATTAATAATTGAAAATCCTTGCTAATGACAACTCAGAACCCGCCGCCTCAAGTGCGGAAAGCGAAAAGAGATCATTTAGCCTCAATTAATAATAAATAATAAAGGGAAAATCATAAGAAAATTCCTAAACGATGACACGCGTACTTGGAAAATCTACGTGTCGCCCGATAAATAATACCAACGAGGATAAATAATTCGAGGTACAAAATCCAATTACCGGAACACCGTGTACGTACAATACCCACCGAATAATCACAAGCAATAAGACACAAAAGAATCCAAAACAATAATCATGTACATCTACATCAACACATAGAAGCACTTAGAAACACGAAGAAACAAGCACACCAAACAAACAAAACACCTACGTACAAATACAGAGCACGTCAATCAAATCAGGCACATACTAATCCCATTACAAGTGAAAAATAAAACGTCGAACCTTTAACGCAATAAATGCCGAACTCGCACAGCTGAGTCGAAACCTTTAACGTCTGTCAACAAGACGTGCCGCCACCCAGTCGAAGCACTAACAGTCGAGCGCCTAAATAAATTCACTTAATCGTCACTATAGCCTACGTAAACCTATAGCCACGTCCGAAACAGAAAACATCACGTCAAATAGCGTAATCACCAAAGAAACCCCATGAAGTCACCGAAGAGACAATTACAGAGTCGTGTTGTCGAATCCAGATTCACGTCAACGTTTCACTAAGTCCGAAATACTACCGTCACGTCAATTCAAATCATCACCAAAGAAAGTCCACGAAATCATCGAGGAGAAATCGCAACGTCGTCCAGTCGAGTGCAGACGTAAACGCGAAAAATTTACACGTGAAACATTAAGAATAACCATGACGTCATGAACAAGTGACGTCACTGTTGGCTTTGAAATTCCATTTCAAGCAATAAATCTTATTTTGATATTAACAAAACATTCAAAACCGTGTTTGGTACTAATATGGCTTTGAGCTAAGTGTTTCAGCCAGTACAGGTAAATGTTTCGGGAAGATCGCTAAAGCAACAAGCGATAAGGAAACTCAAGCGCAAACTAGAAAAAGGACAAAAAGATCAAAGAAAGAACAAAAGCTGGACTCAAGATCTGGGGCTGATAGGTCGGGGTGAGAATATTGCAACAAGGTATCTTATGCGTTGATTTATCTTATAAGCTCAAGTAATTAATCAAACGAACTCAAACGGATCAAAAACGGACCTTGAAAACAATTTTTGGAGTCACCCAGTCGACTGGCCTGTCCAAGGCAGTCGACTGACTGTGACCCAGTCGACTGGCCCTTAAGGACCCAGCCGACTGGATGAACCAGTGAGTTATAAAACATTATAACTGCATGAGGCAGTCGATTGGCCTGTCCAAGGCAGTCGACTGACTGTGACCAGTCGACTGGCAGTTAAAGACCCAGCCGACTGACTGGACCAGAGAGTTTCGAACATTTTTTGATTGCCTAAGGCAGTCGACTGGCCTGTCCAAGGCAGTCGACTGACTCATGAGGCAGTCGACTGGCCTTCTTGAGGCAGTCGACTGACATTAGCCGTTGGGAAAAATATTTTAAATCTAAGCATGGAGGAAGTCGACTGGGTGCCAGTAGGCAGTCGACTGGGTGCTTCAGGATTTTAAGGAAAAGTATTTCTAAAGAATATTTTTGCCCAAAAAGAAATGATTTTGCTTGCAGATTTTCAGGTCCTACTCTCCATATTGTCTAGGGTGAGACACACTCTCCAAACCCTAGTGTTCACTATATAAAGAAAGAGATATGGATTAACAATGTTAAGGTTCTTGTGTGAGAAATTTTCCAAATATTGTTCATCTCTAATTTTCTCTCAAGCATCTTCTGAAAAATCTTTTAATAGCAAAATCTCGCTTTTCACTCTTATCATTTTGAAGATTTAAACTCAAGCCTTGAGCCTATTCTCTTATTGAAAATATATTGTGAGAATATATATATATCTTGAGTTCTTGAAATATCACCTAAAAACACTTGAGCTTATCTTGATCTATCATCCATAAAAACCTTAGGGTTTTGAGTGTTTTTGTTTCTTGAGTGATATATTGATTACATACACAAATTTGTGATCTTGGGTGAGTGAAGCCCATTGTATCAAGGGAGGATTGTTCTCTTGATTGTGTGAAGAGCTAGTTAGCTCTTTTGTAAAGGTTTTGCTATTCCACCTATTGAAGGAAGAGCCATAGTGTGAGGATTGGGAAAGTCTCAAGGAAGGGGATTCTTTGAGCCGAGGAGTAGGAGTTACCGAACCTCGTAAAAATCACGGTGTCAATATCTCTATCTCTATCTCTTTACTTTATGTTCATGCATGCTTAATTTATATTGTGGTAAATAGCTTGTTGAATTTAAGTGAAATCATTCATTGCATATTTTACCTTGTAAATTAATATTGAACCTTGTTGCATGTTTTGGTAAGAATAAAAAGGAGTTAGAAATTATTTTTAAAACCCTATTCACCCCCCCTCTAGGGTATTTTAGTGACTAACAATTGGTATCAGAGCCTAATCTCTACTTGTTTTTGACTTAACCGTCTTAGAGAACGGTCATGGCCTCAAACATAGTCACTCATGTAGAAGGACAATCAAACAATAGGCCCCCATGGTTTGATGGTTCAAACTATAGTTATTGGAAGACTAGAATGATAGATTTTCTTCAAGCTATTGATTATCAAATTTGGCTAGTTATTGTTGATGGACCTTTTACTATTACCAAAATAGTTGATGGAAAAACCATTCCCAAATTGCCCAACGAATGGGATAATGATGAGCGTAGACTTATTTCATTTAATGCCAAAGCTAAGGTTAATCTAAATTGTTCCTTAAGTCCAAATGAATTTAATCGAGTCTCTACTTGCTCCACGGCCAAAGAAATGTGGGATAAACTTGAAGTTACTTATGAAGGAACTACTCAAGTTAGAGAATCTAAAATTGATGTACTTATGCATGAATATGAATTATTTGCCATGAAGGAAGATGAAAATATCAATTCTATGATGTCTCGTTTTACTAACATTTTGAATGGACTAAAGCATCTTGGTAGAATTGTTCCTAGATCCGATGCGGCACGCAAAGTCCTTAGAAGCCTTCCGGTCAAATGGGATGCGAAGGTGACAACTATTAAAGAAGCACATGATCTTAGCACTATGAGTCTTGATGAGATTTTCGGGTCACTCCTTACATGGGAAATTACCTTGAAATCTCGTGAAGAAGACGCTAAGCCAAGAAAAGGTATAGCCTTGCAAGCTTCAACCAAAAGTGAAGCAAATGAGAGAATCGAAGAAGAGGTTGATGAAGACATTGCCTTGATCACTCAACAATTCAAGAGATTTCTTCAACGAAAGAAGGCTAAAGGTCGGAGGTTCTTAAAGAGCAATGAACCAAGAGGAGAGACAAGCAAGAAGGAGTCTATTACTTGTTTCAATTGTGGTAAACCGGGGCACTATAGAAATGAGTGTTTCAAGCCCAAAAAGGAGAACGATAAAAGGCCAAACAAAATGGCCATGAATGCAACATGGGATGATTATGACTCTTGTGATTCGGATGAGGAAGAGAATGGTGAGGAAAGTGCAAATCTTTGCCTCATGGCAAATGAAGATGAGGTACATTTAAATTTACATGCATTAGATAATTCCATTTTATCATATGATGAGCTATTATTTTCTCATAATGAATTACAAGATGCATTTGAAAATTTGTATGGTGAGTTTGAAAAACTAGCAAAAAAACATAGTTTGCTCAAGAAATCTGAATCTTCATGTAATTCCACTTGCCACACCATAGTTGATGTAAATACAACTAATGACAAAAGTATGAAGATAGAAGAGGAAAATATTTTGTTGAAGAAGACCATTGATGATCAAATAAACATCTTAGCAAAATTCACAAAAGGAAAAGAAAACTTGAGCATCATGCTAGGAAGACAAAGAAACTCTTTTGACAAATGCGGCTTAGGATATGATGCATTCAACAAAGATGCACTTTTATTGAAGAAAAGAAAATCATTAAAGCATACTTTTTCAAAACAATCTTCATGCTCAACTTCTATTGATCACAATCATGTTTCATGCTACTATTGCAAGAAAAGAGGTCACAAAGCAAATGCATGTTTTCTAAGAAAGAAGAAGAAAATTGTTTCAAAAATGTTTTGGGTTCCAAAAGGAACTATTGCATCTCTACGTGCTAAAGAAAACTTGGTAACTAAATCAATTTGGGTTCCGAAAGGAACTATTGCATCTCTTTCTAACCAAAATGGACCCAAAATAGATTGGGTACCAATAAAAGTCACGTAACGTTGTTTTGTAGGTGTGCTTGAAGACCGCCTCAAAAGAAAGATGGTTTCTTGATAGCGGATGTTCAAGGCACATGACGGGGGACAAATCGAAATTCATGTCCTTAAAATCTTATGAAGGAGGAAACGTTACTTTTGGAGATAACTCACAAGGCAAAATTGTTGGAATCGGATCTATTGGTATATCTTCCTCTCTAGCTATAGATAACGTACTTTTAGTTGATGGTTTGAAGCATAACTTGTTTAGTATTAGCCAACTTTGTGACAAAGGTTATGATGTTATCTTTAGGTCAAATGCATGCATAGTTGAGAAAGACGGAAATCAATTGTTCAATGCAAAGAGAAATGGAAATTTATATACTATGTTGCTATGTGAATTAAATGAACAAGATGTTAAGTGCTTTGTCACATCGAGTGAAAATAGTTTGTTATGGCATAGACGCTTAGGACATGCTAGTATGGACCTTATCCAACGTTTGTCTAAAAATGAATTAGTCAAAGGCCTCCCGAAGACTAATTTTTCAAAAGATAAAATATGTAGTGCATGTCAAATAGGCAAGCAAGTGAAATCTTCTTTTAAGAGAAAGAAAGATATCACCACTTCTCGACCCTTAGAGTTACTTCATATGGATCTCTTTGGTCCGGAAAGAACGGCTAGCTTGGCCGGGAAACTCTATGTACTTGTTATAGTAGTTGATTACTCTAGATTTACTTGGGTTTACTTTCTTGCTCATAAAAATGAAACTCACTCCATTCTCGATAAATTTTATAGAGTCATTCAAAATGAAAAAGATTTGAAAATCAAGAAAATTAGAAGTGATAGGGGTAGAGAGTTTGACAATCAAGATCTAGAGAAATTATGTGATGAATTTGGTGTATCTCATGATCTCTCGGCTCCAAGATCTCCTCAACAAAATGGGGTAGTTGAAAGGAAAAATAGATCTTTACAAGAAATGGCTAGAACTATGTTAAATGAACACAACCTTCCCCGAAGTCTTTGGGCGGAAGCGGTAAATACCGCTTGTCATGTCATAAATAGAGTTATAATTCGTATGAAATTGGGTAAAACTCCGTATGAGTTGTGGAATGGTCGGAAACCCAATATTGGTTATTTCAAGGTATTTGGTTGTAAATGTTTTGTTTTAAATGATAAAGATAACTTGGGAAAATTTGACTCCAAATCGGATGAAGCAATTTTCTTAGGTTATTCCTCAACAAGTAGAGCCTTTAAAGTCTTTAACAAAAGGACTTTAACCATGGTAGAGTCTATCCATGTTGTTTTTGATGAATCACCACCTCTACCCTCACCTAGAGTTGACCTAGATGATGATGAAGTTGTAGGAATTGAGGATAATTTCAATAATCTCAATATCTCCAACTCGTCAAGTAGGCAAATGGATAAGAGTAAAGTTGGAGATCAATCAAATGATGACTTGACTTGCTCCATTCCTAAACCTTGGAGGATTGTACACAACCATCCTCTTGACCAAGTCATAGGAAACCCTTCACAAGGTGTTAGCACAAGATCTCAACTTAGAGACTTATGCAATCACATGGCTTTTGTGTCCAATATTGAACCCAAGAACTTCCACGAAGCTCAATGTGATGATTCTTGGATCATGGCTATGCAAGAGGAACTAAATCAATTTGAACGCAATCAAGTTTGGCATTAAGTCCCTCAACCCACACATCAAACTATAATAGGCACTAAATGGGTTTTTCGAAATAAGAAGGATGAAAATGGAGTGATTATTCGAAATAAAGCAAGATTGGTAGCTCAAGGTTACAATCAAGAGGAAGGCATTGACTATGATGAAACCTTTGCACCCGTAGCTAGATTAGAAGCAATTAGAATGCTTCTTGCATTTGCATCATCTAGAAATTTTATTCTCTATCAAATGGATGTCAAAAGTGCTTTTCTAAATGGAACTATAGATGAAGAAGTGTATGTGAAACAACCACCCGGCTTTGAAAATGAACATTTTCCAAATCATGTTTACAAATTATCTAAAGCTTTGTACGGGTTAAAGCAAGCTCCTAGAGTTTGGTATGAACGACTTAGTGACTTTCTACTTCAAAAAGGTTTTTCTAAAGGCAAAGTTGACACCACTCTATTTACAAAAACTGTCAAGAATGATTTGTTGATTATCCAAATATATGTTGACGACATTATATTCGGATCAACAAACACTTCCCTTTGCAAGGATTTCGCATCTAACATGCAAAACGAATTTGAAATGAGTATGATGGGTGAGTTGAACTTCTTCTTAGGGTTGCAAATCAAGCAAAGCTTGGATGGCTTATTTGTTAGCCAATCTAAGTATACTAAATATTTGCTAAAGCGATTTGGTATGGAGGAAGCCAAACATGCCATTACTCCCATGAGTACCTCTATTAAACTCGATAAAGATGAAAATGGGAAATGTGTTGATATTACTAAATATAGAGGCATGATAGGAAGTTTACTTTATTTAACTGCTAGTAGACCGGATATCATGTTTAGTGTATGCTTATGTGCTCGCTTTCAATCTTGTCCCAAAGAATCTCACTTGCTAGCCGTAAAACGTATTTTTCGCTATCTTAACGGGACGATTAACTTAGGACTTTGGTATCCAAGTGGTACTACACTTGATCTCACAAGTTATTCGGATGCCGATTTTGCGGGTTGTAAAGTTGATCGGAAAAGCACAAGCGGTACATGTCATTTTCTAGGTCACTCGTTAGTTTCATGGTCAAGTAAAAAGCAAAATTCGGTTGCCTTATCTACGGCTGAAGCCGAATATGTTGCGGCCGGTAGTAGTTGTGCTCAAACTCTTTACATTAAGCAACAATTACTTGATTTTGGGCTTATTTTCAATCGCGTACCTATTAAATGTGATAACACTAGTGCTATTTGTATCTCAAAGAATCCTATTCAACACTCTCGCACAAAGCACATAGAGATTAGGCATCATTTTTTACGGGATCACGTAGCTAAAGGCGACGTTGAATTGGTTTTTATTGACACTAAGAATCAATTGGCGGATATTTTTACTAAACCCCTCTCGGATGAACCATTTTCAAAAATTCGTAGGGACTTAGGAATGGCCATGGATTTTGAAGTCATTAGTTAATTTTCACAAATTCTCGTCCACGTTCTCGGCTTTCAAAATTTAAAAATTTTTCACAAATTTTTTTTTGAGTGCCAGTCGACTGCCTCATATACGGCCAGTCGACTGGATCAACCAATGAGTTTTTGTGTTTTTAACTATCTTCAGCCAGTCGACTGCCTACATTGGCCAGTCGACTGGGTCATGAGCCAGTCGACTGTCTCCATATGGCCAGTCGACTGCCTCTGCGCGAACATTGTTTTTATTTCTTCTTTCTCTTCGTCTTCTCTCCACTCTCTCCACGATCTCTCCAATTTCTTCTCTTCTTCACGCCATTTACTCATCTTTAAACCACTTTCCCACTACACCACGATCCTCTCCTCCATCATCACCACTCCCCTCTTTATTTTTAGTTATATATCTCCATATATATATATCCATATATATTTTTTTTTACAATTTCACTTCTCCCTCTCTGTTTTCACCCTTTCTTTTCATTTTTCTTCTCAAAATGCTTCCCATCTTCTTGATTCTCCTCTCTCTCATGGCTCCTAATGTCGTGCGCCTCAAGAAACGCGCCCGTAGGGGTGGAAGCTCTTCGGCTGCACCGCCTCCACCTCCGTCTCCTGTTCATGAGGACACTAATTCCGAATCTGAATCTGGTCCGATGTCCCTGACTGCTCTTCTCGGTGATGAAGACAGTGTTCATCTTTTCGAAACTCAGTTCCTTCATAGAAAATTTGCTCGGAGTCGCATTGTGACTCAACCCTTGTGCGAAGAGATTGGCGCTAATACGTTCAATCTTTTTCAAAATATGGGTTGGGATTTCTTTCTCTCGCTCGATGTTCCGCTCTATCCGAGGGCTGTCAAAGCATTCTACACCAATCTGGTGAATCCTTCTCAACCACGCCTTATCTCCACCCTGCTTAGCTCCAATGTTGGAGGCGTCTCTGTTAAGAACACCGAAACAGTACTCAATACTATTTTTCGGCTACCTCCTGGCGGTATCTCCTATTACTGCCCATCTATTTGGTACTCTTCGAGTGATTTCGATCCTCTCGAAGCAGTTCGGGCTATTTCTGTGAATAAATCAACCACCGCCATTGCTGAGTTTCCTTCTTCCTCGCTTACTCCTGAGGCTAGACTTGTGCACAACATTATCACATATTCCATTTTGCCCAAGTCCGGAAGCCGGAGTCTTGTGTCGATTATGGAAGCTTTCCTTGTCTACTGTGTCATGACCGGTCGGAAGGTCAATCTTGCCTTCCTCTTCATATCGGCAATCCTCGAGTGCCACAAGAAGAAAGGCGCACTTATTTTTCCTATCCATTTATCCTATCTTCTCAGTCGGAACGGTGTGCCACTTGCTGACGAGCCTACGGAGCACAATCCAATCTTTCTGGACCGCACTCATCTCAAGCAAATGCACATTGGCAAAAATGCTGTTGGAGTGTTGGTCTCTCTTAGGGCTGCCCCTCCTGCGGACCAAGCCGGTCCTTCTGTTCCTCGTCCGGATGCTCCGACTTCCTCATTTCCGTCTCTTGGTAGCGATTTCGATATTCCGGATTTTGGGTTCGGCAGTAATCCCGAAACTCTTACCCAAATCTTGGAAATCGTGAAGCGCAATGAGGAGGCCCAAAAGCTGACGGCCGCGGACATAAAGCGCCTTGAGGACAAGATCGACCGTATCACCACCGCCATGGATGCACTTCGCCGTGACCCTCCGCCTTTTTGATGTCGTCAAAGGGGGAGAATGTTTAGGTTGTTTGTGTTGGCCATAGGTCCATTTTGCGCAGCATAGGACGTTACCATGTGTGTTGTTTATGTTATCTTTAGTTTTATTTCTATGCTTTATTATTTTGTAATGTGTAGTAGTAAAACAACATGTACCAATCTTGCAATTATTAATTGAAAAATGTTGTTTCTATTTTTCTTCAATGCATTACGTAAATGAATATCAAATTGCAAAATTAATTTCCTAAGGGGGAACATGAAAATAAAAATGAAAGATGCACACATTGAGGGGGAGTATCACTTGATACTTTACCAATTATGAGCAAACACGAAATGTTTTGTCAACATCAAAAAGGGGGAGATTGTTGGCTTTGAAATTCCATTTCAAGCAATAAATCTTATTTTGATATTAACAAAACATTCAAAACCGTGTTTGGTACTAATATGGCTTTGAGCTAAGTGTTTCAGCAAGTACAGGTAAATGTTTCGGGAAGATCGCTAAAGCAACAAGCGATAAGGAAACTCAAGCGCAAACTAGAAATAGGACAAAAAGATCAAAGAAAGAACAAAAGCTGGACTCAAGACCTGGGGTAGATAGGTCGGGGTGAGAATATTGTAACAAGGTATCTTATGCGTTGATTGATCTTATAAGCTCAAGTAATTAATCAAACGAACTCAAACGGATCAAAAACGGACCTTGAAAACAATTTTTGGAGTCACCCAGTCCACTGGCCTGTCGAAGGCAGTCGACTGACTGTGACCTAGTCGACTGGCCCTTAAGGACCCAGTCGACTGGATGAACCAGTGAGTTATAAAACATTCTAACTGCATGAGGCAGTCGACTGGCCTGTCCAAGGCAGTCGACTGACTGTGACCAGTCGACTGGCAGTTAAAGACCCAGCCGACTGACTGGACCAGAGAATTTCGAACATTTTTTGATTGCCTGAGGCAGTCGACTGGCCTCTCCAAGGCAGTCGACTGGCCTTCTTGAGGCAGTCGACTGGCCTTCTTGAGGCAGTCGACTGACCCTAGCCATTGGGAAAAATATTTTAAATCTAAGCATGGAGGCAGTCGACTGGGTGCTTCAGGATTTTAAGGAAAAGTATTTCTAAACAATATTTTTGCCCAAAAAGAAATGATTTTGCTTACAGATTTTCAGGTCCTACTCTCCATATTGTCTAGGGTGAGACACACTCTCCAAACCCTAGTGTTCACTATATAAAGAAAGAGATATGGATTAACAATGTTAAGGTTCTTGTGTGAGAAATTTTCCAAATATTGTTCATCTCTAATTTTCTCTCAAGCATCTTCTGAAAAATCTTTTGATAGCAAAATCTCGCTTTTCACTCTTATCATTTTGAAGATTTAAACTCAAGCCTTGAGCCTATTCTCTTATTGAAAATATATTGTGAGAATATATATATATATCTTGAGTTCTTGAAATATCACCTAAAAACACTTGAGCTTATCTTGATCTATCATCCATAAAAACCTTAGGGTTTTGAGTGTTTTTGTTTCTTGAGTGATATATTGATTACATACACAAATTTGTGATCTTGGGTGAGTGAAGCCCATTGTATCAAGGGAGGATTGTTCTCTTGATTGTGTGAAGAGCTAGTTAGCTCTTTTGTAAAGGTTTTGCTATTCCACCTATTGAAGGAAGAGCCATAGTGTGAGGATTGGGAAAGTCTCAAGGAAGGGGATTCTTTGAGCCGAGGAGTAGGAGTTACCGAACCTCGTAAAAATCACGGTGTCAATATCTCTATCTCTATCTCTTTACATTATGTTCATGCATGCTTAATTTATATTGTGGTAAATAGCTTGTTGAATTTAAGTGAAATCATTCATTGCATATTTTACCTTGTAAATTAATATTGAACCTTGTTGCATGTTTTAGTAAGAATAAAAAGGAGTTAGAAATTATTTTTAAAACCCTATTCACCCCCCCTCTAGGGTATTTTAGTGACTAACAGTCACAACTGAAAACAAATCAGAAATAATTCCAGAAATTTAGGAAAATAACATGGGGTGTTATAATATGTATATCTTTGTAGAATAAGAAGAATCTGTAGAAAACTTGCAGAGAATACTTCAAGACATGCCTCATCTTGTTGTAGACTTGGGTATTTATAGACAATGATGATCCAAACCCTAAGTTTGCCATTTATCGTAAATTCAATCCAAACCCTATATTCTAGTGAATATAATGTATATAGCACGCACTTTGATTTATATAACTTGTGGACAAATCATAAAATCAACCCATGAATAATTTGGACATCGCAGCAAAAGATAGCCAAAAACTTGTCGTAGCTACGCTTCAAGAGTAGTTTGGCCTACACTTCAAGCATAGGTCCAAACATACCTCCAAACGTAAAAATATGTTTTCCAGCCACTTTTTGAAACTAAAAGCGTAGGCATTTTTGTTAAAACTATTTTTCTTAACAACTGCGCCAAAATGACCCTCTTAAACCCACGATACTTTTTGCTTGAAGTGACGACTTCGAAAAATGTCATTTTCGCCCTCCAAGAGTCATTTTTCCTCAATATGCTCACTTTCATGCTTTACTTGTATTCTTCATTACTTCAATACTTGATTCTACCGTTGACGAAGCTTATCGATATCATTGAAACCAAACCATGTTATCTAACACTCAACATGGTTATTGAATAGAACATGCCATAAATAAATAATACACAAAAATATTCTTACAATCTCTCTTTTAGAATTTCTGAGACAAAAACATATTTGACAATATAGCCTCACAAATAACAACATAACATCTATACCTATGAACACAAACCAACAAACATAGATATAAATTTTCACATTGCTTCCATGACGACCAATCCTGTAACCACAACACTGAACAAATCATTAAACGCAAGTGTGGAAAACAGATATAAACCAACATAATGATCATCATAAAATCATACCAACACACATAATGATCATCATTCTCTCCCTAAGAATAAACACCTCATTGTTAAATACTTATCCCTCTTAATCAAATAATATTAACTAAACAATCTCTCCTTAACCAAACAATCTAATCTCTCCCCCTTACTTCATACTTCTCCCCCTTTTTTGTCACTCAAATTTCAAGCAAAGAGAGTTTACGCCATAGCAACAATGTAGAGAGATGCAAAGAAGTACTCAAGGAAAAACACCAAGTTACAGAACTCTTATCAGATCATATCCAAATTCTCAGGGTAACAGAAATCTCTACTATGCATGATACTACTACTAAATGCATGAATGCTAAATGTCATGAGTAAAAATAAAATATTTTTGTTTTTAGAAATCTATGAGCAAGGAAATAGAGACACAAAGCTCATCATTAACACATTATATTCTCATATTTAACTCGACCATTATACACACAGTATAGAAGAAAATCAGCACACATACCTTGTAAACTCAAGAATGCAAAAATCAAGTTTTGCAAATATATATATATGAAGATTCTCATGTGAAAACACTAAGGCAAGATGAAAACAATACATACTAAAGCTGATAATCTCTCCACCAACCGTGATGATAATTCAATCCAAGATCCAAACTAGAAGACAAAAATAAAAGATAATTTCTCTTTGTCACATAATTTACTCCTTTTCATCTGTTCAACTTTTTCACCATATCCCTTTTTATCTTTCTAAGCTCCGGACTTTCCAGCGAAGATTTTTAGTCCCAACCAACTGGGCTCAAGCTTCTTCCATGGGGTTTATACTCATTAGTCTTCTCTCCTTTTTACGCGAACACTCAATACTTACTGTTATTATATTCAACATTTTTCTTTGAAAACCCAAGGACCTTGGCATTTGTTTGAGACTAAATGACTCCAATAACCCTTTCTAATGCCTAGATAGGCGGTGTGAGTTAGAGATAGTTCGGTTGGTTACCGAATCCAATGTGGGGATAATATCTTTTCTTTTTAGGTTTCTTCGAGTGAACGGGTTGCTTCACTGGTCATTATAAGTAGGAGGAACTGAATTAAAGATAGAAAATAAGAGAGCGACTTTCTCTCTAGGAATGATTTGATAGTGATGCTAGTTATGAGAGATGATCAAGTTGTGGGCATGGTTATGATGATTCACTTTCGGAAGTTCTAGTGAGTGATCTATTTACCTCCTAGGAACCTTGAGCAACGTGCTAGGTGCACGGTATGGAAGATAGTTAGTCCTTGTTGTATCTCTAGATGAGAGTGGGGTTCAGATTGGTTGTCTATAGGCCTAGGTGACATGCTTAGTTATTTACAGGACGTTATATATATATACGTATACATGTGTTGTTTATATTTTCGTTGATCTGTAGTTCTTATGATATCCGTAGTGTACTTAAGGTTAGTGATGAGGTTATTGATGGGGTCTCGGATTGACGGGGTGCCATTTGAGACGATTGACTGACCTAGGATAGATACATGCACACGGGATGGTTAACGTTTTCTAGACGGCTTTGAGTGTGATGTTTTGATATTATGGTGAGCGCGTGGTTTTGCTCACCCCCATGATAGGTTGCAGGTGGATGCAACACGGCTTATTCAGTGACGACGATACGGGTGATTTAGGACGGTAGTTTTGTTCCTCCTTCCGTAGTCATACTGATGTATTCTTTTATTCTCTTGGGAGTCAGGCTGTTGGCATATTTCCCTTGTGTTGTATCTTCAGTTCATGTATTTATTATTTTGGGGTGCCATTGTATCTGTTCGGCACTACCATTGAATTTTATGTATTCTTATTTGAGCTTGGTGGCTCAATCGGTTTTAGAGGGGTTGTGTAGAGGTATTGGTGTTCTTTTTCACTACCTCGGCCCTAGTAGGTTTCTGGAATGTTGGGCTGCGTGCCATTGATTCTATTTATGTTATTATGGGCAGGTTATTTTGGTAAGTTGTTTTTGGGTTGTCTGGATGTTCTATTTACAAACGG
The DNA here is from genome assembly GCA_963922005.1 of Cornus suecica. Lineage (NCBI taxonomy): Eukaryota > Viridiplantae > Streptophyta > Magnoliopsida > Cornales > Cornaceae > Cornus > Cornus suecica. The sequence goes on from OY998247.1 coordinate 22,952,373, forward strand.
AACTCTGCCGGATTTTCATTAAAATTCATTACTGAGTTTCTACTACTCAGGTGGCATGGGATACCTTGTTTTCATTCTTATCCCATGTGTATCGTTGTTGTTATTGATTTTAGTGGTCATTTTCGTGATGCCATACTTCGGGATTCGCTGATTCTCTAGATTGGAGTCTCAGGAATAACGGGGTGTGACAAGTTTACATTTTCAACATCCCCGCTTAAACTTGATTCTCGGAATTTCGTCATTCCTTGCAAATCTTTCGGTCTCGTGGACTTATCTTGGAATTTTTGCATTCCTTGCAATATCTTTAGTGTTGTGGACTTGTCTTGGAATTTTTGCATTCCTTGCAACTTCTTCGGTCTTGTGGATCTGTCTTGAAATACTGTATTTCTTGCAACTTCCTCAGACTATTGAACTTGTCTGGCTTCACTTTTCTTAACTTTTTTAGACTATTCAATTTGTCTGGTTTCACTTTTCTTCGTTTGTTGTTTGGCTTCACTCCTGGCTCTTTGCCTTAAAGACTTATGTTCTTATTTGGTTTTGCACAGGGATGGTTGACTATCTTCTCTATAGTCAAGTCCAATACTAGCGACAAACACCTTGAACTGAATCAAGTTGACCTGCTTGAACTCTGAAGAGATACCATCTTCTACCCAACACATCCTTTCCCTGGAACCATTATCGTTGCACTATATTTCTTTACACATCATGCTTCACTTTTCTTCGTTTGTAGTCTTTCACAAATAGGCGACATTTGTATCTCTGAACTTCGCCTTTCTCACTTTTCTTCGTCTTATGGACGCATTTCACTTCAGTTGACTTGTGGCCTTCTAGTAGACTATATTTCTTCTTCTATATGGTGAACATCTCTTCATCTATAGTTGTCTTCCATTTATTCTCTTGAATGGCTTCGGTGAAGCTAACCGGATCTTCTTTGTCATCAAATTTTCCTTTAACATTCTTTAGCATTCTTTTCATCAATTGAATGCTTTGTCTCAGAGTTCTCTCTGGTCTGATATCTTTCATCCGGATCCACATCTGATTTCTTCCTGGTCCAGTATCTTTCACCCGGATCCACTTTTGACTTCTCCCTTGTCCGATATCTTTCACCCGGATCCACATCTAATTTCTTCCTGGTCCAATATCTTTCACCCGGATCCACTTTTAACTTCTTCCTGGTCTAGTATCTTTCACCTGGATCCACTTCTGATTTCTTCTTGGTCGAGTATCGTTCACCCGGATCCACTTCTGATTTTTCTTCTTGTAGGTACGAGAGCGATTTGTGTCGCTGTTAGTGGCACTGTTTCAACCTCTTCTTGTAGCACTGCTGGTTGCACAACTTCAATCTCATTCTCTTTTTCCTCTATTCAACTCTCCAACCACTCCACTGTAAAACATTTAGGACCCACTAAATATTTTTCCTTTTTCTTTTTTCTTCACTTTCTCTCTAATCATCCCACCAAAAACATGAGGTCCCATGCATTTTTTTCTCCTCAATTTCCCACCGATTTACAACACTCCTACACTACTTTCGTTCTCACTTTTCATCACTTACTTTCTCTTCAATCAACAACTTTTCTTTTTCTAAGAATAAACTCTTACCAACTCCAACAACTTTGTACCCCACTATCCATTTTTTTTTAATTTCCTTTCACGAAGGAATTTTTTCTTCTAATATGTTCATCTCTTTCAACACTCGGTGAACTTGCTTAGGGCAACACCGACCAGTCCTTCAAAGGGATGAGCAGCGACGGATGATGTGGTGGTTGAGGGATTCACGGTGGTGGTGGTGCGGAAGGTCTTTTTGTCATTACGTTCTTGCTGGAATGAAGAAGCTAGATATGTGTTCAAACTGTTAGTTTGAGCATTCGGCAGTCACAAAATTTGGCTTGAACAATTCGGCTCTATTTTCTTCTTTTCCTTCTGGGTTTACTTCACGCCTTCACTTGGCTCTAACGATTCCTACCAGGATCGAAACCTTGCTCTGAAATGGCTCTGATGATTCCTACCAGGATCGTCTGATACCACTGTTGGAAATAGCTTACAACCACTTATGGTGATTGTATATACCCACTCTTGAAATACATTTCATTCACTTATAGTGTTGAGGTGCTTTGATACCACTGTTGAAATAACTTGTGGTGATTCCTAATTCACACCCAGGATACATTTACTATATAAGAGAATACAAACTATTTTTATTCAAAAACTCACACTTTTAAAATACATAATTTTTCACTCAATTTCTATTTCACTACCACTCTTTTATATTTATGATCTAGCTTTTAGATCTACATTTTGTATCTAGCTTCTAGATCAACATTTTGTATCTAGCTTCTAGATCTACATTTTTTATCTAGCTTCTGAGTTTAAACTACATAACACACATCTATTTATAAGCTTTCTAACCTCCTTTCCAGAATCTTGGAGAAGGTTTGAATTCAACTCCGTGTTTAAACCGCGTTTGTAATGTTCATGGTCAACCCTTCCATGGCAACTTCTTGACACTTTCTTCTTTAACTTCCAGAACCATCTTGATGAAGGTTATGGCTTCATGCTTTTTCTTCCATGGTCGGTGGTCTTCAATTCCAGAAACTCCTTGTGGTGTCTTGTGATTTCTAGATTCTTCTTGAATCCTCTTGAACAAGCTTGTGGTTTGTGGTTGCTTCTTGATTCATCTAGAATCAAGTTTACATTTTCAATAGATCTACACGTTCTCTCTTCGGATCGATCTAGCTAATGGTTAATTCGGGTCTTGAGCAATGTACTAATGTCATGTAGGACGTAGAGAGCTTTCTGTTGGCATGATTGGCTCACTGATCGAAGTACATTTTTTCAACGATTGGTTTTAGGCGGGTTGGATTTTGGTCGGGCCGTTGAAGGGAAGTGCGTTCCCAGCGATGTGGGCGTTCTTCTACTGGTTAAGATTGTCCATTTGCTAGCTTTGATTCCGATGGAAATTGAAGTTTTCACTTCAATTTGAGGTAGGGATTGTGTTCATCCATTTTTGAACTTGATTATGTGAACGTGCGTATGTTATGAATTCCGATATATAATTCTAAATGGTTGGTGTTGTGTTTGTGGGTGTTTTCAGGATTATGTGTGTATATATATATATGACATATATGTGTGTGTACTTATATATTTGTTGCGGTTGAATATTAAGGCATGATATTACCGGTTACGATTCTTGCTTGGTTATTTGTGCAGTTTCTTGAAGCATGATTCATGTTCGTTTTGGATAATTGCATGTTGTTTTTTCTTTGGCACTAGCATGGTATGTGGTGTGAGATTTTTCATGAGCATTCTCATGGGTCACACGTCCTTCATGGACCTGTGTCGATTTTTGTACTTGTTTGGGGTGGTCGTGGCAAAAGCCTACTAAGTTTTTTGATGACTTGTAGTTTGTGGGGCTGTATTCTAGGTCTTGTGACGGTAAATCACGCGCATGGGAGATATACTAGGTCTTATGATGGTATGCCGGGGTGTGTGCCTAGTTACTAGGTCTTATGACGGGTGGTCGTGTATGTGGGCACATTTGAGGTCTTGTGAAAGCTTGTCGTGTGCTTGGGCTTATCTTAGACTTGTGAGATAGGTCAGGTTTGCACATGTTGGTTATCCGGGTACGTGGCTTAGGAAGGGTGCATTCACATGTGGCATTTGCATGCATGATTAATTACTTGTAGTCAATTGATCACGTTTTAGTTGTTACGTGACTTGTGTGCTTGATGTGTGATGGTGGCTTGTCCATTGTTCCATATGGGTGTGGACTTGGGTACACGGACACTAGGGTCTCGGTTGGCACACATGCCATGGAGAGAGACGGACTTGACTTATGTTAGATGCATGCACCACAGGACTTGGGTACACGGGTTAGCGTGTATTGTACGGTCGGGGAATGAGGAGCCGGATATGGAAGGTAGTTTTGTTGGGCAATTTTGCTCACCCTGTTGTTTAACATTTTCAGGAAAGGAGCCTGCTATCGAGGGCAGTTAAGCAGTGGACATGGATGGAGTTCCCTTCTCATTTTGTTTCCTTTTTGTGCTTCCGTATTATGTACATATGTATTACGGAGGTCAAGTTTTTAGCCTGGATTCAGATTGTACCTATTTTTTTGACACTTGGTAGTACGTGCATGACACATCCTTACTTTGTTTATATGAACTCGACATGAAAATTGGACCATATATACCTTATAGACGTGGATGCGTGTGTGGAATTATCTTTAATTATGGTTGACGGTGTACCGATGAGTCCGGGATTGTTTTTATTCATTTCCTTTAGTTGGGTTCTGTGGTGTCCAAATGGTGTATCTTTTTCATATCTTTATATGTTTGATTCCTTTGACTAATTATGGTACTTATTTTAGCAAGTTTCGGGACTAGGCATGTGTTGGCCATTACGAAAGTCTATCTGGGATCATTCTGGCGATTCTGGAAATTATGGTTTCTGGAATTGAGATAGATCTCAGGAAATGGAGATTGATCGCAATTTCTGAGATCGAGCTCACTAACCAGAGACTGGTCGCAATTTAGGTTATGTCCAAAATTTTGACTTCTCTGTTTTGAGTCTGATTCTTTTTCCGATGCTTGTATTACCCTTCTTTACACTGTATTAAATGGTATTATGGTAGATTGTGTTATTTTCCCGGTCATTTCTGTGTTATTTCACTTTCTTTCGGTTGACTCCATTTTCTCTCTTTGTCGTCACTCCGGGAGTTTTTAGGCTTCGGCTTTGGAGTCCAGGGATTTTGGGACGTGACACTAATAGCTTAAAAGATTTTGGAACGTGACACTAATAGCTTAAGTTTTTAAGGTAGTCGAGTGAATTAAAAGTATGACAACAGAAAGTTTTCAAACCTCACCATCGTCCAACTTAAAAAAGGTTATTTCACGTGAATTTGATCAAAAAGTAGGCCACATAAGATAGGGCATGTTGAAGGATTACATACTAGAGTTACCCCTCTTTAATAACTTCAACTTTTAGAGTTGTGAGATTGTTAACATTAATTAATACCGTACTAAAACAAGAAAGAGATTGGTACATCCCCAAACACTTAAGAAAAGAAATTAAAACTGATGACATACTTGTGCAGTAGAGAGGCCCATGTCACTCATGATACCAGACTCAGCAGGAGAGGAATATCCAGCCTACAATGTAAACATAAACTACTGTCAAATGATCAATCACCTCATGCTAGCTCCATGGAATTCAACAATTATGACTTGTTAATTAACTAGGTCGTTAAAATTTAAATCCAATTTGAAATTGTCAATTTCAACCCATGCATCTTGAATTTATATATACATGTATATGTTTGCAGACTACGGATGTGGAAAGTCATTAGTACAGATAAATAGTTTATAAGAGTTCTATCTTTTATTTTTTTTTATTATTATTTTTTTCTTAAGATATTTAATTTTTGTTTTAATTACCCAACGCTGTTAAAGCAAAAATAATATTTAAGGTTCTTCTCACTGAAGAAAACAAATTTGAATCTGTTCTTTTCAAACAGTATTCGATTAATCCGGACTGGTGGGTGGGATAGAAGAATTTCTGGATCTTTCATCACGAGGTTCTAGGTTCAAATTCTGCCAACTATGTTTCCGTCTCGGCCACTTGAGATTTATCCGGTCGTTAATTTTAGGATGCCGAGAATTAGTCGAAGTGCGCTTAAGCTGGCCCGAATCATCCGAGTTATCCAAAAAATAAGAAAGAAAGCAGGATCCCATTGCATCCTTATTTCCAGTCCATGGCTTGGCTTGAATTGATGATTCTATAATCAGTTGAAACATTTTAGAATCGGCCCACATTTTATTTAGGCCATGATTGGTAGGCGGGCTTTCTGGTCCGGTCATGTCTGGTTCGATCTGGTCTGGTCTAATCTGATCTGGAAAAGTCTATTTGGTAAGCGGTCTGGTCTTACTATTTATTTATTATTTATTATAATATTTATTTATGTATTATTTATTTATTTATTTATTATTTCTTTACTTTATAATATATTTTATTATTTATATTATTAAATTATTATTTATAATATTATTTATTAATTTATAAATATATTCTATTTATTTATTATTATTTCATTATTTAATTCATTTTATTTATAAATTATTTCTTCATTTTTAATTATTTAAAAATATATTTTATTAATTTAATATTAATTTATTATTATTATACTCATTTTTTTATTATTATGAAGTATTTATTCATTATTATATTTACTTATTATTTGTTATTATATTTATTTATTATTATTTATTATTTCATTTTGTTTATTATTTATTATTTTTATTATATTTTTAAATATGTTTTATGTAATTTATTATTTATTTTATTAATTTATTATTATTATTTATTATTTAGTCCATTTTTTATTATTATATTTATTTATTATTATTGTATTAATTTTTTTTATTATTATGTTTTATTTAATTTATTATTTATATTATTAATTATTCATTTTTATTTATTTATAAATATATTTTATTATTTATTCATTTATTTATTATTATATTTATTTATTATTATTATATTCATTTTATTATTATTATTTATTTCATTTTTTTATTATTTATATTTTATTTTTAAAATATGTTTTATTTAATTTTTTATTATTATTATTAATTTATTATTATTATTTATAAATATATTTTATTAATAAGATCAGACCGGACCACCAAGAACCACTTTTTTTTTTTATCTGAAATGATGTTATTTTAGTCTGATTTGATCTTATTTGGTGTAATAAAAACTTTAGGACTAATATTACCAAATATGGTCTGATCCCATAAAATATAAGACCAAACTAGACCAGCTGAAACCGAACCACCTACTGAACAAGCCTCAATATCAGGGAATCTCACATTTTGTACCTCAGTGGCATGTGCACAATGTTAGATAGTACAAGTGAAATGCCAGTTTGTTCTTTTCCTTGAGGGAGTTTAACTTTACTAGGCAATTACCTTTAGAAAAAAAAAAGGGTTAAGTGCATTAAACCCCCCTCTTCTTTCTTTTCTTTCTCAACTAATTCCCCTAAACTAAGCATTGTTCTCCTAAACTATTTAAATATTGCATTTAACCCCATTCCGTTATAACATCGTTAGTTAAATTAGGATAATTTGCATTCAGATCCCCTAAAGTTTTGGTCAATTGCATTCGCTCCCTGAGATTTCATTTTCCTTGCAATGACACCCCCTAAAGGGGTGAAGATCCCATGAAATGACTCTTGTGCCCTTGCTTCAGTGTAAAAGACATGTTGGCTAAATTAATGGACCAAACAACCCTTGTGTATTAAGCTCAATTTGAAAAACTTTTCAAGTACTTTGAATATAATGATTTTTGAAATATTATCACATTTCTTTAAATTATTTTTTAAAAATAGTTATTTTTGTAATATAGGTCCCTAAAGTTATCATTTTTAAATTTTTCCCTAAAACTAATACCGTGACCTTTTATATTAAATAATAATAATACACTTTATTTATGATTATATTTTTTTTTTGTATTTTAGAAGGTGATACATGTATAAAATATTTGTGAGCTCATATAATTTAATTTATTTTGTAAATAAATAATATACAACTCCTACAATTTAAACGAGTAGTAATACATTTTAATTATAGTTTTTGTTGTATTGTAAGAGGTGATAAATGTATGAAAATGTTACAAATGACTTATAATCTATTATTCTTTGTGTAAAATTAATTTAAGCCCTTACACTGTAAAATAATAACAAACTTTATTTATTGTAATTTTTTATATTTTTATAAAAATATGACAAATGGTTTATTATTTATTATTTTTTTTGTAAAGTTAATTTAAGCCCTTACACTTTAAATAATGTCAAATTTTACTTATTATAATTTTTATATTGTAAAAAGTGATAATGAATCGAAATATTAGACAGTCCTTGTGTTTTTATTAGTAGTATATAGATAGATAGATAAATATACAGATTTCTGTATTTTAAGATATATTAATTTTCCTTACCGAAATATATTTGTCTTATATCTTTACTCTATATCTTATAAAATATTCATTAGAGTTACATTTCAGTTAATGTATATTAATTAATTAATTTTTAAAAAATATATATATAACCCCTTGTCGTATATCTTTACTCTATATATTTTGAAATATTCATTAAAGTTACACTTCAAGTAATGCATATTAATTAATTAATTATTATTTTTTATAAGTATTTATATATTTCTAACCCCTTTTCTTTTACTCTATATCGTTTTGATATACTCCTCAAAGTTTCACTTCAACTAATATATATTAATTCATTAATTTTTATTTTAAAGAAAATGTTTGGAAATATTCTTAACCCCTCACATTTTAGAATAATTGTTATAGATATATATACATTATAGGGTTTTCATCTTGGGGTATAGAGGTAATTTCACCACCTATATATTTATCTTATAAAATAAGGGAGATAACACAAAGGCATTCCGGTCATTTTTCCCCTTTAGGGGGTGTCATTGTAAGAAAAATGAAATTTCAGGGGGCGAGTGCAATTAACCAAAACCTTAGGGGATCTGAGTTCAAATTATCCTAATTTAACTAACGGTGTTATAACGGAATGGAGTGAATTGTAAAATTTAGGATAGTTTAGGGAATTTTGTGTAAAAGGTATAGTTCAGGGGATTAGTTGAGAGAGAGAAAATAGTTCAGTGGGTTTAATGCACTTTACCCAAAAAAAAAAACTTTACTAGGCAATTTTGTTACTAAATTTACTGCAGTAGTGATGTGATATATCATCAAAATCCTCTACGATCAAAAGAATTTGGAATCTTATTTAGTTGGTAAAGTTTAATTATCACCATTTATGGTAACTCTAGTAGTGAAGATTATACGTATATTCTTCCCCACAATCTATTCCTTTCATATATGTAACATTACTTAAATTTTTTTTTTCGGCAACCGGGGTGATCCGGGCCAACTTACGCACACTTTGACTAATTTTCAGAGCCCTGAAATTAACGACCGAATAAACTTCCAGTGGCTCAGAAACGTACTTTTAATTTAAATGTTAGGTAATGACAAACTTGAAAAGATGTCCACAATGAAAAAAATAAATTTCATTACCCATAAGAATTGATCCAAGTTCATGAAAATGACAGTTCGGTGGATATAGATTCTAAAAGCTGATATATTGTTTTATGAAGTCTGAAAAAATAAACAAATATTGTTAATTAATTATTCAGACACTGTATAAACATAGAATATTTAAGACTACGTTTTGTTGGAGAAATTTGGAAGGAAATTTGGAAGGAAATTTTGAAGGAAACAAAAGAATAGCAACATAGAACTAAGTAGAGCATATAATATCACAAGATTAGAAAGCAATTTTGAAGGAAACAAAAGAATAGGAACATATAATTAAGTAGATAGTATCACAAAATTACATAGCAATCCCTACTTGCATAAATATTATGTATACAAACTTAGGACTAATGCTTAGTTTAAATACCACTTACAGCACAACCATAAGCGAAAGAACCCGAGGCTGTCACAAAGATGCTGAGGAGAACCACTGCTGTGGTGGCGGAGGAACCACTCTCTTGTTCGCTGCCGCCACAGCCATTGCCGTCGAGTTGAGAATTTTCTTCATGATTTAAAAACCTGTTTAGTAGTTCTTCTTCCATGCTTGCTAGTGCTATGCTTATGATCTGTTACAAGATATAGAGTATTTGTTGTTGTAGTAGTAGTTGTAGGAGAGAAAGGGAGAGAGAGAGGGAGACCTGTTTTGGACAGAAGTAAAATTAGTTAGTTGGGACTAGAGAGTAGATAGTAGAGAATTGTGGTTAAGTTGATATATATATATATATATATATATAGATATATTCAATGCCTTTGTCAAGAGCGCTCTGTGGGGTGCCAGGGTCCATTCACATCAAAAATGATAAAAGCTTGTCTTCTTGGATCAATTGTTTAGTAAAACGATAAAAATGCTAATGTTTGGACTTATTTAGTCCACATATATATATATATATATATATATATATTCACATTGTCCAGAAAAGAGTTTAGAAAACGTGCATCATGAAGGGATTAAATTGAGACATGTGGTAAAGCATGCAACTATTTTACTTTTGAAATGGATTTCTTTATTATGCACTATATAGCTTTTCTTTTTTATTTTTTTTATTATTATTATCCTTCTCTTTGGGAGTTGAGGAATTTTTTTTGTCTTACACTGTAATGTAGTCCAGTGTATGGCTAAAGAGAGGAAATAAGTTTGTCAGCTGAGAAGTTCTTTCAAGTTTGTCAAAAATAATGAGATAGCTAGGAGTCTTATTAGTAGAACTTCAAACTGGTTTAAGAGATTCTACATGAAAGAAAATAAGTTTGTTTAGTACCATAAGATATCTCAAAGCTTTTGCAATATCTATAGCCTCTAATTGGTGGTATTTTGTGGTTAAATATTCGAGAAATATACTTCCCTAACAGAACAACAAGAGAAAGCCATACAGAAAAGGTTGAAGTCCAAAACTCACAACCCCAAACGGCAACAAAATAACCCAAATACAAGGAAGCACAAATCAGAAAGGACCCCAAACACTGCCCTAATGTACTTCTCCCTAGAAACTAATGATTTCCAGTTGTGCCATTGGTCATTAATTTTTTACATTCATTAACTGCTTAAATCATTAACAGAAACCAAATAGGAACAATGCAGGAAAAAGGTACGTAATGAATCTATTTATTTCTCAAACTTGTAATAAACAAATGTTATTATTTCTATCAATTTTTGTTATATATACATTGTTCATGTTTAAGAAAACTTATATATAAGTGCTGTTCTTAAGAGATTTATTCAACTGGTACTGAGGAACTGTGCCGAATTTGGATTGAATGATGGAACGGTTTGTTTCTCAATCCACTGCGAGGCCTCGTTTCAGAAAGGTGCTGATATAATTGTTTTCTTTTTGTATTTGGTTCCATCTCTATCCATTGTTTTCATGTGAAAACTACACTGCTACACTTTTATCTCTGTTTCTCAATTTCTGTTTCGCCTTTCAGAATAAATTATTACCTTAATTAAGAGCTCTGATGGAAGGAGAACTAGAGGAAACAATTGCTGAAGAATGAAGGAAGTGGAGAAAAGCGACCACGCCTGTATAACATGCCAGTATGCTCTTTGACAAGAATTAAATCATCACTGAGGAAACAATTTGCTACATTATTGTACAGAAGTTCCTGTCATTGTGATAGTTTCATTTTCAGGCTTCGGAAATTGTAGAAATTTTGCCAACTTAAGTTTATCAAAGCTGAATGGAAATCTAGTGATAATATTTGGCTGTCCAGAACTACCCCAAGTAGGTTTATCAAGAAAATTACACGCAAAAAAAAAAAAAAAATAGATGGAAAAATAATAACATTTATTTGGTTTTCATTGTAGTATATCATTGGACCATATCAATCATGGCTGCTTGAATTTCTTCTAATCTTCGTCCTTTTGTCTCTGGCACCAGTCGTGCAACAAATAGAACAATTAAACCGCAAGTGGTTGCAAACATGAAGAATACTCCTAAAGTAGTGTAAATTGTTAGTACCATGTAAAGACTACAAAACAAACTCAGATAGAGAGAGGCTTCACCCGCTGAGCTCCATTCAAATAAAAAGTTGAATGTGTATGAAACAATCCAAGCGCAGAAACAGTTGACCAAATTCGCCAAGCTTCCGGCTGAACCCTTAATGTTTATAGGAAATATCTGAAATAACAACACATATTTAAGCTATGTCTATACTTTTTTAGGAATATTTAATCCTGATTAACAGTTGTACTAACATAAGTAAAAAAGTAAAATAAGTTTTGAGCAACAAAGATGAACTACCTCCGACACGATAACCCATGGTGTAACACCCAAGCCAGATGTAGTAGCAGCAGAAAATACCTTGTTGCAAAATCAGGAGAGGTATGCACGTACGTAAACACATACACATCTAAATTTGTTCCATCAAAATTTTAAATTTGGATAAAAGAAAAACAAAAATTAAAAAGATAACGAACACGCTTACGCTTACGTTTACTTTTTATTTTATGTTTGAATTGGGAAAAAAGTTTACAAAATTTATTTGAATGGCAATGGGAGTGATTGTGGTCATTCAGCGTATTACAAAATATGCAAGGAGCATTGGTAAGAAAAACAAACTTTTGTGCTATAGTGACAAACAATCGTAGTATATGCTACTACACGAGATTGTCACTACACACGTTGTTGTTGTTGTTGTTGGTTTTTGTTTTTGGCAAGAATTTAGCTACTTCACAATAGTGGATAGAACTATCATTTCATTAGACATTGTACCAGAATGCCACTCAGGACTAATATTGTCACGCCCCGTTATTCTTGAGATTCCAATCTGGAGAATCAGCGAATCCCGAGGTGTGACGTCATAGAAAATGACAACCGAAATCAACAATAACATCGAAATACATGGAATAGGAATGAAAATGAAGTATTCCATGTCACCTGAGTGAAAGAAACTCAGTAAAGAATTCTAACGAAAATCCGGCAGAATTCCGTTTGTAATTGAAACATGCGGACCACTCAAATTCAACACAATAACACAACCTGCCCAGAATAACAAGAATTGAAACAGTGGCACGTAGCCCAACATTCTAGAAACCTAGTAGGGCCGAGGTAGTGGAAAAGAACACCAACACCTCTCCAGACCCCTCTAAAATCAATAGAGCCCCAAATGCTCAAATGAAAATAGAAAGAAAAACATATGGCGATGCCGAAAAGATATAAAGGCACCCCAAAACAACAAGTACTGACTGAGCCACCAAGCTCAAATAAGAATACATAAAATTAAATGGTAGTGCCGAACAAATACAATGGCACCCCAAAATAATAAATACATGAACTGAAAATACAACATAAGGGAATTTGCCAACAACCTGGCTCCCAAGAGAATAAAAGAATAATAAATATGATTACGGAAGGAGGAATGAATCTACCGTCCCAAATCCCCCGTACCATCGCCGCCATACGCGCCGTGCTGCATCCACCTGCAAACCTGAAAATGTTGTGTGTGGGGGGTGAGCAAAAAATCACGCGCTCACCATAATATCAAAACATCATACTCATAGCCGTCTAGAAAATGCTAACCATCCCGTGTGCATGCATCTATCCTAGGTCAAGCTATCGTCTACCATGGCACCCCCGCCAATCCAAGACACCCAACAATAACCTCACAACTAATCTCGAAACTACTCAGAAGTCGTAAAACAACACAACTCATAAGATATATCTACCATTCGTATATACGCATGTCGAATCAACATATATATATATACACATATATACATATACACAAAGTCCCGTAAACAGCTAATCCTAACACCTGGTGTATAAAGGCACCTAGTCGAATACACACTCTCGTCTAAGGATACAACCAGAACTAACTATCTATTATACCGTGCACCGAGCACGCCACTCAAGATTTCTAGGAGGTAAGATCCCTCACTAAGACTACTAGAAGAGAAAAACCATAATCATGTCCACAATTAATTTATAACTCTTACACATCACATCTATCAAATCATACTTGGAGAGTCTCACTCTCACAATTTCTATCCTCAATACAGTCCAATGGTATCCTCAATACAGTCCTTTCTGTTTACAATATTTCGTGAACTAATCCATTCTCCTCAAAGAAATACAGAAGGGAATATATTATCACCACAATGGATTCGGTAACCAACCGAACTATCTCTAACTCACACCACCTATCAAGGCACTAAAGAGGGTATAGATCAACAAGGTCACCTCTAACTCATACCGCCTATCGAGGCGCAAGAAAGGGTTACTGGAGTCATTTAGTCCCAAACAGATGCCATGACCCTCGGGTTTTTAAAGAAAAATGTTGAACCCCGAAGGATTCAACCGGTTTTTAAGAAAAAGTTAGGGCCCGGTCAAATCATATTTGGTTCCAATGCCTCCTAACCCAACCAAACAGTAAGAATCGCACTATGTACTCTTAACTTAATCTCACTTCTCTTACCTGATAAGATCCATAGACAAACACAAATGATCATATTTCTTACCTTAAGGAATGAAACCTCAGAAACACATGTTCGGGTTAAAACCCAAGAAACTATAACACAGGGAAAAGAACTACTAGAGTTCAACCAAATATCACCTCAAAGTCACATTCAAACTTATTTCGAAACAGGTTCTAAGACCTTCAACTTAATATAGGAATTTATAAATAAATCCTCAAAGGTTACCAAACCAATACCAGGATTCAAGTGTTCCTCAGAACAACTAGGAGAAATCTGAAACCATCAATCTCTAAAAACATATCTAGATCTCAGAACTGACCTTGAGTCTTACCCAACCTTTAACCTGAACAACTCTCTCCACTACCAAAGTGGTCTAATAATCATCCAGTGATAACCCTAATCTCCAATCACAAAGGCCTATTGTGGCTAAAGGCACAACCACAACCAAGTCTCAATATACAACTATCCAACTCAACTCAACTCCAACTCAAGGGGAAAACAATTAATTATCTAAACCTCTTTTCATCTATATCCACGTAACCACCTAGAGCACATGTCAACCATGGCTCTACTAATCCAAGTTTTTATTATCGTTGAACTTTCTTTCTTTCTTTACAAGTTTAAATCTTTAAATATTCATTCACATTGAGTTAATTTCATCATTTATAATAAAGCTACAATTAGCATCAATTTAATAACAGAAATTTTCAATAATATAAAAGAATAAATGCTCAATGCGAATACAATGCAATGACAATGCAAATGACACCCTATCTAGCATGGGACCATCGGGTATAATGTCGCCTCCCGTGAAACAGAACCAACCGTGTTTGGATCGAATCCTCCCACGCCTCCCTGATTCCCGGATTACTAGTCCGCCGGTAGCGAGAGACACCACCTGGCCAGTTGTTGCGACGACCCGGAAGACTCACTTGAACCAACGATACATGAACGAGACATGAAACCATACATAATGCAATATAAATGCTCAATGTGAATAAAATATGTATAACATGTCTCAACAGTGAGTCAAAATCAATATAATAATATTTTCAAATGACAAATATGTCTCAAAATCCATTTACACAACCAATTCACCATATATAAACATTTTCATTTTTCTTTAAAAATAAGCTTTAATATTCAACTATAATAGCAAATCACTTTAATTTATCTTAAGATCATCCGATTTCTCAATTTCCCAACCCTAATAAATTCTTATAAACTCACATGCCTTTACTTCAATTCTCAGTAATTAATTTCAAACTATTCCACCTCAAGAACAATTAAAGTCGCCATTTAACTTAATCATAACTCACGGGAAAAAAATAAACTAGAAGAGGAACTAAAGCTATGTCTACATTTTATCGTTCCTCGTCCTCGTAAATTCCCCTATCTTATTTTCAATTTCGATAAAATATAAATAGCAAGGGATAATTTATTCGTCAACTCTACATCCCTCAACATCCACTATGTCCGTACTGTATCTCAATTTCAATCACATAGTTCTACACAATCTTACTTTAAGTCCAGGGGTACTAAACCACCTATTTTAATCCTAATTAAGTAGGATTTAATTCTTAAAAATATCCACGGAATTAATTTATTTGCTTCCCCAAGGAATTTCTATTTCCGACCTCATTTATTCGGTTATGGGTATTTTGTGAATTTTATAAAATCCTTAAATTCCCTTTATCACTTAGGAATTTAATTACATGTTTTTATTATCCATAAACATACAACGGGGCAACTTAGCATTTTCTACGTACTATTAGTGAGTGCTAGATAAACATATTTATATATAAATATATATAAATTTCCCCACCTAATTTAAACGCTTACAAACAGTCCCGCTTTAACCGATAATGAATAGTGCCGTCACCGGAAATAAGCTCGCCGAACAAAGTTGCGCTAATCCATTTTCGAATATGGAAAAATATCCGCCTCATCAACCTAATTAATATACCCGAAGCTCATTAATTATCGATAAGTAATTTTGAATAAATCTAAAGAATATCAACCGAAAATCTGAAATTCCCGGCAAACCGCTCAACGGTTTCGCTCCAATTTCGGATATAGCATACACGGTACCAAGGCCGAGCTATCCTCCGAAAATCAGCCCGAACCGAGTCCAACTCGCAACTGAGTCGACCCGACTCAGTTCGAACTCGCTACTGTTCATCATCCCTACCAACGATCTGCTCCACCACTGGCCGAACCAGTAGCACCAACACCATGCCGTCGCGCATCTACTCTCAACACCATCACCGACATATGCCATGGTCGTCAACAACACTAGCGACCCAAATAGCCGTCGCTGCTTCTCTCCCCTCCGACGAACAACCTAGCCACGAGATCGCAGGTAGTCGCACCCAACATCATGCCGCCACACGACCACCTCCTGGAGCCACCACGATCGCCTCTGCTCCCTTACCTTCGATTTTCTCTCACCGGGTCGCACCCAACAGGGCGACGAACACTGTAGCAGTAGCGGCTCCCTCATTCTCAAAAGCTTCTCTCTCTCTCTCTCTCTAACCGAACCAGAAATGAAGAGAGAAGAGCAGGTCTGATGATGTTGAGACAGAAGGAGAAAGAACGAGAAGTCTTAGGAAGCTTCGTGAAACTTTGTTCTCCAATACAGATAATACCTATACATATATATATAATTTCATTTAATTATAATTATTAAATACCCACTTATATATATATCTATTCCCAATTAATAATATACTCATACAAATAATAAATCCTGAAAATATACCTGGAACCCCGAAATAATAAAACACATGCCCGAAAATATAACTGAACGCCCAATAAATAATTATAACTAAAATAAATAATCTAGGGTATGAAACCCATATATATATAATCATAATTAAATTCATATAAATAAAATAAGTCCCGTAAAATATATTGGGGACACTGAAATAATTACACGCGAGCCCATAAAATTCACCGGACTCCAAACAATAATACGAGCTTAAACAAGCACTCCGAGTACGAAACTCTTCCACCAATTAAATCACCGAATGCCCCACCGAACTCCGAATAATTAATATAATCCGAAATGAATAACCCGTTTATATAATCGGATATAAATATTTATATAAACGAAATTAAATCACTAATCGCCTAGCGGTTTATACTACACGCTCCCATAAACTCTACAGATAGTCGAGAAGTAATACAAGTCGAAATAAACGCTCCGGGTACAAGACTCAACTACCCAGTCATCGGAGTCGTCACTAACCCAATCGAATCAAAAACCATAAATACCGAACAAACCCAACGTGTCGCCAAGTCGAAGTACTAAACACTATAGGTTTAAACAAAATCGCATTAACACTTATTACGTACGTATACACATGAAGAACAAACAAGATAATACCAATACACATAAGCACGTAAGTCATACAACTAAGGCACATAAATTCACATCAACACACAGAGCACGTATATAAAAACATAAAGAAAACGAGCGAAAAGACTATCAATACTCCTAAGCACGTCAGAGAAACAAAACACGTACTAACCCCATAACCAGGGGAAACAAAACGTCGACCCCTAAAGCACTAACTACCGAACTCAAATCACTGAGTCGAAGTCCTAATCGTCAAGCGTAGAAACAAACTCATTTAGTCGATAACACCATCTCAAGTAACGTAACCACAAAAGAAACCCCACGAAGTCACCGAAGAGACAATTGCAGCGTTGTGTTGTCAAATCCATAATTCACGTAAACGTTTAACTAAGTCCGAAACACTACCGTCATGTCAGGCCATGTAATCGCCAATAACAGTCCACGAAGTCCTCAACGAGATAATCGTCCAATCCGCCCATTCAGCTCCAAACGTTAAACGCGAAAAATTTACACGTAAAATACACAGAGTAACCATGACGTCATGAACAAGTGACGTCATTACCGAAAACAAATCGGGAATAATTCAGAAAAAGGGAAAATAAAACGGGGTGTTACAAATATGGCAGTGAACTCCGTCTATTGATGAAAATCCTGGTTGTGGTAAATAAATGTTTCAGAGGATAAATTATCTTCCAACATAGAAATATAAAGTTATTTAGTTTCAGACAAACCTGCAACAGGAATGCTAGTCCTGCGAGAAAGGTTCCCAAGCATGCTATAGTTGCAGTAACCTACAGAGAAGATTTGCTCATCCATCAATTAAATGAGATTGCCAAAAAAAGTAAATTATTTTTCAACACTAACCATCAAAAGTCGTCGTCGCCCAAATTTATCAATCGCCAATACACCCAAAACGGAAAATGGGATCTGCAAAGAATATAAATATCATCAAAGAAGTGCAATAATTAAAATCTGATATTTAACTTACACTTCAAAAGTTCAGCACCTGAATAGTAGCCATTGCTATACTACCAACAGTAGTCGAACAACCTGCCACATATGAGACACGGGCTCAAATTCTCATTATTCAAATTAGCTCTTTCAATTCATTAATTACGAATGATGTTACTAAAATCCTTCATTTACCAGCAGCTTCAAAAATAGAACTTGCATAATATGCAACTGGACTGTTCCCTCCAAATTGAACCAGTATCATTAGCCCGACTCCAACCTTGTGCAATTTGTTGTACGGGTGAGAGGTCCGAGAAGAAGTGAGAAAAATGTAAGAAGCCATAATTAAACAAAAAATAATTTTCACACTTACAATGAGTGAGTGCGCATATCTCCACTCGAACAAGTCTAGAGTTCTTGATTGCGTGAGCCCTTGAAGAGTTTCAGTGTATTCCTGTAAAACAAGGACTTAGTTCATCGTTGTTGTTCTTAGAAATAGGGAAACTGAAAAAAGGAACTGTAGAGTTCAACTTACATAAACTTTTGGATTAACATGCAAAGTTCAAATGTTACCTTGATTTCAGTTAGTTGTTGGGAAATATCAAAATATTTCCCCCTCAGACGTCGCAGAGCCTCTTCTGACTCTTTCTCCTTACCAATCTTTGCCTGCAAAGAAAAAGGGCCTCAGCAATTTAGAATTCAAATATAAGTTTCTAAATAAAAGATGAAAACAGAAGGAAAATGATGTCTAGAGTTGTTTTTTTAAGTTAGATTTCATTGTTTTACGGTGCTTCGGTTCAAAAGAAGAAGAAAATATATATGCAAACTAAAAATACTCCATTAAGAGCACTTTTAAATGTTGAGTCATTTATCAAAACTTTGAGCTCTCAAATTTTCTTCACAATTTTGGATTAAAAACACTACATGTAACACGACCTCAATAAATTGAAAAGTAATAATTTGGAATCAAACTCACCAACCATCTTGGAGACTCTGGTATGAAGAACAAACCAACAACTCCTACCAGACATGATGAAAGTCCTAAAATTGGATAAAGGATGAAAGCTCGGATTAAATAATTGAACTACTTTCAGACAATATCAAACGATACAAAAGGGAAGTAAGGTACCTATTAAAGCCAAGAAGCGCCAAGTAATTATATTTCCAATGAAAAACATGAGTGACAGGCCACAACTTACGGATACCTACAGAATTCACAAGACATATAACAGAGGATAAGTTGATTCTTTATTTTGAAATTATGATAATTTTTATAAATGCTAATATTGATTTACCTGAACCATAAATGCACATCCGCCTCGAATATTCTTGGGTGTAATTTCTGCTATATACACGCTTGCCTGTGTTGGCCATTAGAATATAAGCCACATTATGTCGATACGTGAATAAAGAAACTAATAATCTGCAATACCTACCACATAAGTATTAATAGCAGATCCAAATCCCAATAAGAGTCTCCCAATGTCAAGTAACCAAGCTCCCTTTCGACAAACATAGATCAATTAATACCAATCATGACATCCAAAGAATGAAAACAAAATTATACTGACTTCATAGATGAACTGAACAGTAAAATGAATGTAATATATTTCACATGTAAATTTTTTTTTTTTTTTAAATAAAAATTTGTAATACTGCTAGTGTCTCGGTCTGTCATTATTTAAATGAAAAACAAGGTGAAGAAAGTTGAACACACACTTTGAAGTTTCTCGTAATCACACTTGATTTTCCTGTTGATTGCTAAAAGATTTGGGTGTTATATAATATTTCAGTATGAAAAGTTCTTCTAGGATGTTGAATGAAGTGAAACTGAATTAAACATAAAGAAAAGAAGTGTAATAAACCTCGGCGAAAATTATTGAAAGCCACCCAGTAATGCAAAATATTTGCAAGAACCAAAAAGCCTGTATAACAACATCAACCAAAACTAAAGT
Organism: Cornus suecica; assembly: GCA_963922005.1. Lineage (NCBI taxonomy): Eukaryota > Viridiplantae > Streptophyta > Magnoliopsida > Cornales > Cornaceae > Cornus > Cornus suecica. Next base: position 22,972,663 of record OY998247.1, read on the forward strand.
ATTTATATAATGATTGAAACCAGATTTTATACTATGCACAGAGGCGTCTGTAGGGTAAGATGAAAAAACCAAAACAAAAAAAAAAACTTACTCCTCTCCGGCCAATGAAATCTGTGATTTTTCCACAAATTACTGCACCTAACATTCCTCCAATTGTGAATGTTGATCCGAAAAGTGAGTACTGCACAAAATCAAAAAAGAATAAACAAGACCGATCAAACAAAAACTAAACGAGTACTGACATGGAACATTCTAACGCACTTCTGTTTTCAGTTGTCTCAAAGAGTATCTTCAATATCAGTCCGTCTCGTAGTACAAGTATTCAAATTTCAAGTAGTGGTGATAAACAGACCTAGTGTAGCTTTTCATTTCAATCCTTATGATGTTCATTTGGTAGACATTAAACAGCAGTATTATTACTATGTTCCCCTTAAATCATACATAGAGTGAATTACATTACTCCTAGTAAAGTTGGGATTTGTTTCCTGTATTATTACTTTGTTCGTCCGAGATCATATGGTGCTTTTGAGTCTCAAACTACCTTACAAAGATTAGTTCTAAATTGTCTTCCTTAAAATGAAGTACATTCTTATTTAAATACCCAACAAAAAAATATATGAATACAATGTTGTAGATACAATATTTGCACAACACAAAAATATCATTTTCTCATTACTTTTCATTGGATTATATACATTTTCCCTATGGGCCCTTGGCCCATTAGGACAACTTTTCCTACTTTGGAATTTTGCCCTTAGTTTACACGTCAACTATTTTGTCCCTATACTATGCTATTATCTTGAGCTGCAAGTCTCTTCTAGAATCTTCGAGTTTCTTCTTGAAGGCTCTTCGGGTCGTGCCATAAGATATGCCTGGTAGTCGAATTTCGGGACGAACCACAATGCTGACGTGTTGGTCGGGTTATGATGTTGGTACAATGACCGGATCATCATCTCAGACTTTTTTTAGATCGGTCCGGTCGAGACGAGGCTTTTATATGGGTCGGGAAAACTCACATGTACAGAGGCCCTCTTTTAGCTCATGTGCTTTCTTTTAACATGCCCATTAGATGAAAGAATGCTAAGGCCCATCAAAATATCCTTTGAAGTTTGGTGCGCAGGACGCGTGCCTGATGACGCGGAGACGCTTTAAATGCTACAGCTGTCGCCATCATTGCAATTTTGAACTTTTGGCTGAGATGGCATAGGTATGCGTGAGATGGGCCGTGTCATGTCGGTCCGGTACCCTGACCCGGGCAGCTGAAACGTCATGTCTATATAACCTGTACATCATTCACATACGCCACACTTGCATTATTTTCGGACTGTTCCTCCTTCATCCTTTCTCTCAGCCATATCCCCAAGCCTTCTCTACAAATTCAAATCCATTCTCAAATCCACATAATCCCCAGTTTGTCTCACCAATTTCTGTGAATCCCAGTGATCGTGGTTGAGTACATCACTGTGTGGAGTGTTTTGAGCCCTGCTGCGAAGTGTTTGACCGGACGCACCCATCTTTGTCTGTTGGTGCAACTGCTGGTTTCTGCAAATCATTCGCAGGAGAAAAACACAAAGGGAGAACTGCTGGTATCCTCTTTTCCTTTTTGTAAGTTATTCTTCTCAATTTTCTACCTTTCATCAAATATGTCAGGTAGTGATGACACTAGGTTGGTTAGTGACCTGCAACTGACAGACACCGATTTGACCATTACTGATCCCGAAGCCTCAGTAAGCACCCCGTCCGTAGAGATTACCCGAGTCACTAGGTCTAGTCCACCAGAAGTTACTCAGGACGTTGGGGGTCGAGTTGTAGAGGGTGATGCTGGGATTGATCAGGATCAAGATGCTGAGGAGGAGGATGATTTTTGTACTAACCCTCTCCCAGCCAAATACAGGAAAAACGTTCAACTTAAGAGCCTCGGGGTTCCCGAAGGGGTAAAGGTTAGACATTATCCTTGGGACAAAGACTTTGGGATTGGTGAGGGGCTGAAGGATGGAGAGATATTGCTCTCCTCATTCCACCTTGCCATACTAAAGTTTCCAATTCATCCTTTCTTCCTCTTGGCATTGGCGACTTTGGTTATGGCCCCCCTTCAAGTTGGTCCCAATTTCTATAGGATCCTGGCCATGATCCTACTGATCAACAAATAATTGAACCTAGACTTAGGTTTGGCCGAGTTTCTGTTCTCGTACAAACTCCAGGAACAGAAGGACAATAGGGGTCGGTACAACCTGACCTCGTATGTTAAGAGAAAAATATGTGACAACGTCCCGACCTCCAATAAGGGATGGAAATAGAGGATGATAGTAGTGAGTGGTCGGTGGAGGCATCCCGATGCCATAAACATACATGTCAGCCATGTTTTCCAACCGACCCGACTTCCCAAGTTTAAGAGTTTTCATACCCAAGCCTCATGCCATTGCGATCTGTGTAATGATAAGTTGGGTATGCTAGTGATGGGTTTCCTTCAGGCTCCTCAGGAGAAAAGGGAGGTCGGGTATATAAGATCCCGATTTGAACTGTTGCAGGCCAGAGTATGGATTCAGGATTTGAGGGATAGCCAGAATTGCCTGACGGGATCTGTATTGCAAGAGCTCATATCGGGAACATCTGCGCCAGCGATCGCCTCGGGTTCTGCCGCGACTACGTCTGGATCAAAGAGGAAATTAAAGTCCAAGTCACCAGCAACCAAAAAGCTCAAGAAAAATATGTCGGGAGGCCAGCAGAAAAGGAAAGCGGTTACCATACCCAATCTTTTAATAAAAAAGGCTAAACGGGTTGACATCGGCTCCACATCATTTGTTTGTGGGGTTGGTGTCCCTCCAGTTCCTAAGGACCCCTCAGTCAGTACATCAACGGGGCCGACTAGAAGCCGAGCCGCAATGCCCCATCCTTCTCCTCCGGCAGAGTACCCTCTGGTCACGCCCCCACCTCTACCTTCTCATAACCCTCAAACGGCTGCATCGGGAGAGGTCGAGGTCGAGAATGATCACGCCTTGGTCCCGAGGTCTATAGGTTTGGGTTTGAATCCGTCTTAGACTGATCCTTCAGTCAAGCCCGGTTCAAGCCTCAGTATGGCATTGGGGATTCCTGCCCCGACGTCTGATGCTCGGGAGTTAGACTCTGACGAAGAGGGTCAATCCCGACCTACCAAACTGCGCACCGCTATCTCACATTATGTCAGGAAACAAGATCATAGGGAGATTGAGAGAGCTGTTGAAAGTGGGAAAGAGGTTCCCCATGGGCCCCGGTTTAAGCTGGATACCAGGAAGGGCCATCCATATCTGTCTGTGGGGGATCAGACGATCGGGAACTTGGAAGCCCTGCCGGAGATGGCCCTGGGGGTATGGACCCCAGCCGATAGGTTGGCGATGGGGATGGTATGACAGGATGAGCTTAGCCTTGAATGGGTCCGAGCTTGCAATGAAGGTAATATAATATATATATATATGTTTTTTTACTTACTTAGCTTTTATTTATGTGTTATCGTTCTTTTCTCAGATGCTTCACGATACTCAAGCGTATAATTCCAAGCTTAAGGATGATGTCCGGGTCATAAATGTCCTTACTAGGGAGGCTCAGGTAAATAAAGCTGGGTGTGCCAAGGCTCTGGAGCAGGTAAAGAAGGCAAATAACAAGATTCAGTCCCTGACATATAGGGTTGTTTCAGCTGAGGAAAAGCTCGCAGCTACCAAGGCAACGATCTCAGAACTTGAGGGTAAGGCCCGGGAGGGTGAGCAGAAGGCTAATAGGGAGGCCCAGACTCGGGAAGCTCTAACTCTCCTAGTGCAGGCCCTGACTGAAGAAGTAGAGAAGTTAAAGACTTTGGGGCGGCAGTTGCTTGGGGAGAAGGTCGAGGTCGAGAACGCCTTAGGCGTGGAAAGATCCTGGGTAGAGATGTGCCACAAGAGTGGTAATCAAATGATCTCTCGCTTCGATTTGACTTGCAAATACCGTTATGAACAGGGTTGGCGGGATTGCATATTGGAGCTCCGAAGGCCTGAAGAGGAAAGGGAGATCCCGACTATTGAGGATCTTGACCGTAGCATTGGAGTTGGGCCTCCGTATGACGATCTTGAGCCCAAACCCGAGGACCTAGCCTTTGGCAAATTCCTTTAGGACGACTTGCCCACTATGCCTTCTCGTTCTGGCATGGATGAGCCTGAGGCCACAGAAGGACAGTCCCTCGGGACCAAAGGCTCAGGTACTAATGGAAATCCTCCCGTGGTGGAATAGGGCTTTTTCCTTTAGCTTTTAGCCCCTTTCTTTTATCTTGTGTTTAACAATCAAACAACGCTTTATTGTATAAACCTTGGCCACCGGGGCCCTTTCAATATAAATGAATTTATTTATTCACATTTTTGTTGGGGATCTGTATGATCCATACTTATTTCTTTTGATACGATAATAGAAATCGGGACTTTGAATTATGACTTGGTAAGAATAACCATAACACCAGACAATAACAGTCGGGATTTTGAATAGGGACTAACAACAAATAACGACGGCCGTCGGGCCTGTGGTTATCTCTCAGGTTCTTTTGAGCCCATGAAGAGGATTCATCACTCAGTTTTTGAAACTGATATTTTGTAAAACCCGACCACTGGTGGATCTGTGAAGATCTCTCGGGCACTTTGGGCCCATGGAGAGGATTCGAAACTTGGGTTTTCAAACTGATTTTTGTAAAACCCAACCACTGGTGGATCTGTGAAGATCTCTCGGGCACTTTGGGCCCATGAAGAGGGTTCGACACTTGGGTTTTTAAACTGATTTTTGTAAAACCTGACAACTGATGGATCTGTGAAGATCTCTCGGGCACTTTGGGCCTATGGAGAGGATTCGACACTTGGGTTTTCAAACTAATTTTTGTAAAACCCGACCACTGGTGGGTCTGTGAAGATCTCTCAAGCACTTTGGGCCCATGGAGAGGATTCGACACTTGGGTTTTCAAACTGATATTTTGTAAAACCCGACCACTGGTGGGTCTGTGAAGATCTCTCGGGCACTTTGGGCCCATGGAGAGGATTCGACTCTTGGATTTTCAAGCTGGTATTTTGTGAAACCCGACCACTGATGGGTCTGTGAAGATCTCTCGGGCACTTTGGGCCCAGGGAGAGGATTCAACACTTGGGTTTTCAAACTAATTTTTATTAAACCCGACCACTGTTGGGTCTGTGAAGATCTCTCGGGCACTTTGGGCCCATAGAGAGGATTCGACACTTAGGTTTTCAAACTAATATTATCATGGTGATTTCGATATTCGTGGAGATGATCGGGGAAAAAATGAACTTCTATTGCAATCTTTTGGGCTCTAGTGCCCTTTCTTTACAACAGTCAAATGAAAGTATTTCTAGGGATAATACCTATTAAGTCGGGATGCATTCTGTGTGTTGGGCTCCCTCCTGTTATCAGAGTTCCAGAGTAGTTTGTAGTCCCCGCGCCCTACCACTTCAGTGACGGTGTATGGTCCTTCCCATGGATCTTGGAGCTTACCGACGTGTTCGATCTTTCATCGAAGAACCATGTCCCCGACCTGGAATCCCCTTCTTTTTACTCTCTTGTTGAAGTGATTCCTGACCCGTTGTTGTTAAGCTGCCAGTCTTATCCTGACAATTTCTCTCTTCTCTTCCAGAAGGTCAAGCTCGTGATCCAAGCATTGGTTATTTGTTTTCTCATCCCAGGCCATTGATCTCAATGTCGGGATGGCATACTCCGTCGGGATTATTGTCTCCGCCCCATATGCCATAGCGAAGGGTGTTTCACCGGTTGGTTGTCGGGGAGTGGTTCTATATGACCACAGTACATCTGGTAATTTATCTAACCACGCTCCTTTGGCCTTCTCAAGTTTCTTTGCCAAGGTGTTGAAGATGGAACGATTGGTCCTTTCTGCTTGTCCATTGGCTTGCGGGTACCGAGGAGGTGTTTTGATTGATTCCATGCTTGGCCAGAAACGACCTGACCAGTTCACAGTCTAAATTTATGACATTGTCCATCATTATGGTTCGAGGCACCCCGAACCTGCAGATGATGTGATTCCATATGAACTTGACTACGTGGTTGCCCTTTATAGAAGGATAGGCCTCGGCTTTAACCCATTTGGTGAAATAGTCGGTGGCCAGGAGTACATGGGTATTTGACCTAATAGCTTTGGGAGTGGTCCGACTATGTCCATTCCCCATCGGGCAAAAGGATGCGGAACGATTGTCGGATTTAAGAATTCCGGTGGTTGGAGTATAGTATCACCGTGCATCTAATAGGCTTTGCATTTACGCACATATTCCTCTGCGTCCCAGGACAGGTAGGGCCAAAATTAACCTTGGGATAGGATTTTGTGGGCAAGAGATCGGCGCTCTGTAGGATTCCATTTTGGGGTCTCTGGTTTCGTACTCTCTGGTTATTTGTCTGACTATCAGCTGGGAGTCACTGTATACGGATTTGGATTATATTTGCAGGCTCCTCGCCAATCTCAGGCCCGATATGATTGCCTCGTACTCTGCTTCATTGTTAGTGGCTAAGAATTATAATTGCATCGAGGCCTGTAACTTAGTTTCGTCGGGAGTATGAATTTCCAGCCTGACGCCTGCTCCATTGGCGCTCACCGACCCATCTACGAATAATTTCCATGTTTCTAACTCAACGAGTTGATCAACTTCCTCAATTTCTCCTTCCAATAGGATATCGGTCACGACCTGCCCCTTGATCGAGATTATGGGAATGTAGGTTATATCATAAATCCCTAGCTCAATGGCCCATTTGGAGATCCTTCCAGAGAGATCAGTCTTCACCATAAGTACACGAATCGGAGTGGTAGTGGGGACAATGATCTGGTGAGCTTCGAAGTAATGCCTCAGACGTCGTTTGGCATTGATCAAGGATATAACCAACTTTTCCTGTTTGCTGTATCGGGTCTAGGGATCGGTTAGTACCTTACTGGTATAGAGGATGGGCATCTGGAGATTCATGTCCTCTCTGATGAGTACAACGCTAGTTGATACGGATGATACTGCAAGATACAAGAGCAGTACATCATCGGGCTCGGGTGTTGCAAGAATGGGAGGCTTGAGCATGTACTTTTTCAATCGGGATAGGGCTTTAGTTTGCTCGGGACCCCACACTTCTCCCTTCTTTTCTTTGATCGCCTGGAAGATGGGTCGACATCGGTCGGTCAGCCTTGCGATGAATCTGCTTAAGGCTACAACTTTTCCGGTCAGAATTTGGAATTCTTTGTGTGTGGCGGGCTCTTTCATCTCAAACAGAGCCTTCACTTGGGTCGGGCTGGCTTGTATGCCCGATCGGTCAACTATGTGACCTAGGAACTGCCCCAAAGACACCCCGAAGGAGCATTTGGCTGGATTGAGTTTCATCCAATGTTTCCTAAGGTTATCAAATACTTTTTGGAAATGCTCCAAGTGGTCTGTTTTCTTTCTGCTTTTGACCACTGTATCATCAATGTAAGCCTCGACCACTGTGCCCATCATTCCTTTAAATATCCTGTTCACCAGTCTCTGAAACGTGACTCCTGCATTTTTTAGTCTGAAAGGCAGAACTTTAAAGCAATAAGTACCTGTCTCGGTAATGAATGAGGTTTTTTCCTCATATGTCGGGTCCATTGGGATTTGGTTGTATCCTGAGTAAGCATCCAGGAAAGTTAGTCTCTCGTAGCCCGTGGTAGCGTCGACCATTTGGTCTATTTTGGGTAGGGGGAAGCTGTCTTTCGGGCAGGCTTTGTTTAAGTTGGTGAAGTCAACGCACACTCGCCACTTCCCGTTCTTTTTCTGTAGAACCACCACGTTGGCTAACCACTCGGGATACTGAACTTCCCTGATGAACCCGGCTTCGAGGAACTTTGACACCTCGTCAGCTATGATTTTGTTCCTTTGGCCCCCATTAGCCTTTGTTTTTGTCGGACAGGTTTTATATTTGGATCAACATGTAATGTGTGACGGGCTATGAAGGGGTCGATGCCGGGCATATCAGTATGTTCCCATGCGAAGACGTCATGATTATCGTGTAAGAATGTTGTCAGTTCATTTAATTCACTTGTGGTAAGACTTGTACCTGCGTAGGTGACCTTGTTGGGTTGGTCGGGCATTACAGGTACCGACTGCAGAGGTTCTGCGACAATCGGGGGACCCGACTCCCCGTCCTGTAGTTTCTATTTAGACTGCGGGTCTAGATCCTAACCCTTTTCTCGGGACCTCTTTCGATCGGGCTTATCCTTCATTCATTTGATAGTGATGGCGTAACATTGTTTGGCCGCTACTTGATCACCTTTGATATCAATTATGTCGTGACCATTTGGCCCGACGCACCTCATCATTTGATGGAAAGTTGACGGTACGCCTTGCATCATGTGAATCCATCCTCTTCCCATAAGCAGATTGTAAGAGGGCTTCACGTCCACCACCACAAAGGTCTCGGATAGAGTTCTCTGGGTTGTTGACAGAGGCAGGCTGATCTCCCCAAGGGGTTTGACTTGCTTTTCGTCAAACCCGACAATTGGATTTTGAGAAGTCAAAATGTCCCTCGGGTCGATCTCCAATTTATCGAAAGCCCACTTGGTCATGATATTGGCACTGCTTCCTGGATCAACCATTACCCTCCGGACAAGACAACTTGAGACCATAAGAGTGATTACTAATGGGTCATCGTGTGGGACCTGGATGTCTCGGAGGTCATCCTGGGAGAAAAGTATTTGAGATTGCTCCGTTCGGTGGTGGATTTTATTTATCCCAGCTATCCTATTGACATGATGTGCGTTTCTCATTTGTGATCGTCTCGGCCCTTCGGCGCGTCATGGGTCGGGACCTCCATGAATCATATTAATGATTCTGACCGGGTGAGCCGGGGCTTGATTCCGTTGGTTGTTCTGTGCGGGTTGAAGGGCTCTCAGACCATCCCTCTGAACGTAGTCCTTCAGCTCTCCCTGGGCTATTATCGTCTCGACCTGATGCCTTAGATTCTTGCAATCATTAGTTGTATGGCTGAAATCACTATGGAGGGCGCAGTGCTTTGATCTATCCCTCTGGTTGAGAAGTTGCCTGATTGGGGGGGGGGAGTCTGGAAGATCCCTCGTGCTTTATTTTTTAGAAAAAGCTTGGCAAGGATCACTTTCAACGGGGTGATCTTCTCTTCGAACTTGGCACGTCTCTCGGGCTGCGGAGGAAACTGAGATGAAGCGGGGACCGGGGGATTTGAGCGTTTGCGATTAATCGTCTATCGGGATGTATCCGAAGCCTTATCCTTCGACTTGATTTCCACATTGATTAATGTCGCTCTCTTCGATCCTTAGGTGACCCTGAGCTCTAGAATTGAGTTTTCCGATTCTCGAGGGTGGTCGTTCCACAAGTGACTAGTGGAACTTGGTCCCCGGAATTAGTCTCATCCTGAAGGCTTCCACGGCCGAGTGTTGGTCGTAGTTGTCGATGGAAGACGACTCGACATTGAATCTAGACAGGAAACTCTTGAGGGACTCGCCTTTTTCCTGAGTTATGGTAAAGAGGCTCGAGATGGATTGTTTTTGCCTCTTATTCCCGAAATACTGGACCACGAAGAGGTCAGACAGTTGCTGCCAGCTGCCAATGGATCTCGGCGACTGCTTCCTGAACCAGAGGAGCGGTGCGTCGATGAGACTGGTCGAGAATACTTTGCACAACAAGGCCTCGTTCTCGGCATACATGGTCATTTTTTGGTGGATCTGGTAAATTTGCTCCTCGGGATCCTTCGTCCCGTCGTAGGGAGTGAATCTGGGCATGACGAACTGCTTGGGGAAGGGTTCCTGGGTGATTTCTAAAGTAAATTGTGACTGAACCGAGTCGGCAGAGGCCTGGAGGGCTTGGCCATCGGTAAATCAATTCCTCAGATCCTTCATGACCTTCTTTTGGAACTCCGCCATCATCTCCTGAAGTTTTTGCGATGTCAAAGGCTCTTCGGTGATGGGAGCCTCGCCTGCGGCCGGGTTCCCGACTGATCGATGAGAGGTTTCATCATGCTCCTCCCATGGTTCGGCTTGTTCTTGGATCTGCGATTGATCAGGAACTATCGGAGGGATAGTCGCCTGATTCAATCTTGCCAGGAGCTCCTCGCTTCTCTTCTCCGCCACCAGGCTTCTCGTTTTGGCAGCCTGGCTCCGTTTCTCAGCTTCAAATGGGATCTGGTCACCGGCATGGTCAGGTTTGGATGGAGGAGATGATTTTGAAGATTTGGTGGTGGTATTTGGGCTTTGCTCAGCTTCTTGAGGTAGGAAGATAGTCGGCGAAATGACCTACTTTCCCATAGACGACGCCATTGTGTAGATACAATATTTGCACAACATATAAAGATCTTTTTCTCATTACTCTTTATTGGATTATATACATTTTCCCTATGGGCCCTTGGCCCATTAGGACAAGTTTTCCTACTTTGGAATTTTCCCCTTACTTTACACGTCAGCTATTTTGTCCCTATACTATGCTATTATCTTGAGCTGCAAGTCTCTTCTAGAATCTTCGAGTTTCTTCTGGAAGGCTCTTCGGGTCGGGCCATAAGATAGACCTGGTAGTCGAATCTCGGGACGAACCATAATGCTGACGTGTTGGTCGGGTTATGATGTTGGTACAATGACCAGATCATCATCTCAGACCTTTTTTGGATCGGTCCGGTCAGGACGAGGCTTTTATATGGGCCGGGAAAACTCATATGTACAAATGCCAAAAAGTTAATTTTTCTACATAATGAGATTTAAGTTATATCAACAGTATTTATAATTAAACCTAAATTTTATTTGAATGTCGGATTTTAGGTGGCAATTGATAAAAGTTATAATAACAGTTTTTACCCCCACAACCGTCACTGAAGACCTTATTTCTTGTAGTGATATTACAAAGTGTAAGGAGTGTTTACATGGTCACCAACTTCAAAACAAAAATAATTTCACAAGCAGTGTAAGACTATCATTCGATGCATTCATGCATGTTGAACTCTCTTACCATATAGGTTTCCTATAACAAGAGAGTGGTACACCCCAAACACCCTTAGGCCTTAGAAAAGGAAAATGATAATTACTTACAGCTGCAGTAGAGAGACCCAGGTCACTCATGATACCAGCCTCAGCAGGAGATGAAAATCCAAACTACAAAGCAAACATAAATGAATAAGTAGTTAGAATCCAATAGATCAAACAACAAGTGCTACCTCTGCGAACTTATGCAGTTATCAATTGTTAATTAGGTTATCCAAATGAAAATGTAGAAATTGTGAATATATAATGGACATGCTCTTGCTCACTGCTAACCAAGAAATCAATTCATACCAAACTTGGATGACTATTGAATGGGTGTGCATAGACATATATATATACTTACTTTTTAAAATAAACAACATAAATACACACTCATGCATCCTGTAACCCGCCATAAACCAGATTTTATTGATGTTCAGAAGATAAATACAAAGTACAGAGAGTAAAGAGCCACAAGGGCCTTTCAAGAGAATACCTATATCTCTCACTCACTCTTTCTCTCTCTAAAAGTATCTCTCTCTAGATCCAAAGTGGAACTGGAGCATAATTGGAGTCCACCGGAGAGCCCCTAAAACCATGGCCCTGCCTCGGTATTTATAGACATCGTGTCATGCACCGACTTGAGAAGCTCCTTTTATGCCAAGTCATCTAAGCCTTTAAGTTCGCGACCTTGATTATGAAAACTCGTGAGACACCCTCGCAAGACCACCCCGCGATACCACCCCTCGCGCGACCCCCCTTTCTCGAGAATTTTCACGTCGCAACCTCTATCCCGACCCTCCTTTCAAGTCACGACTTTTAAGTCGTGACCCTTGAAATTGTAACCTTTTAAATTACCTTTACCAAATTACCATTCAAATGCCAATTTGCGACCCTTGAAATCGCGACCTTTCAAATTACCATTACCAAATTATTATTAAAATGCCAAGTCGCGACCCTTCCTCTCAAGTCATGACCCTTGAAATCGCGACCTTTAACATCGCGACCCTTCCGCAACTTTAGACATACTGTCACCTGATTGAAATAGGCCTGAGCCATGACCTTTTGCATGCATACCTTTTCATGACTCTCGAGTCCTACCAGGCTTCTTTAAAGTGTCCTTTTCCAATGATGCCAAGTGATGTTGCGACTATCACTTGTTCTTTTGAAAAAGTCCCCTTAAAGATCTATTTTAGGACCCCTATTATGATGTAACACATACGGACGTGCGTATCGATAAGCCTATTTCTCTCACCGGGCCCTCACCCGCACCTCTATGTAGTGTTTACTTCACAATCCTTAATGCATTTCCCCCTAGCCTTATACCTTGGGCCTATGGCATTGCCTCCTAAGCCTTATATCTTGGGCTTGTTTAGCTGAACCTTCCTTGATGCCTAGTAATTAGCCAAGTACTAGAGTCACTAGCCATTTCACACAATACCTTTTTTCGAATCTTGATACTTAGCCAAATTCCAGAATGCCAAGTCACGACCCAGTTCCCGTGACTAACCAAAATGTCAGGTCGTGAGCAAGTTCCCTCATCCGCGATATGTCAAAATACCATATCGCATTTAACCAAAATACCATGTTACGGGCTTGTTCCCACAACCGGCACTATATTTTTCCCCTTTGCATTCTAGTGCTTAGCCAAGAACTAGAATGCAACCAACCTCATTCCTTTCCTTTTCCTATATCATTTCCATTTGAACAAACATAGTTATCATTTATCACGATTCGCAAAAATGCTATCCTTTCTGCTATAGTGCTATCTCATCGACACTCTACAATAATGCCATCACATTTGCTGTAGTACTATCTTATTTCCTATTTAAAATGACACCAGTATTTTGCATTCCTCTTCCATTTTTCTTTCTCCTCAAAAAAACCATTTGCTTCTTTATTTTTCCTTTCTAGCCATTTCATGAGTCATGAAACCTCTCAATGCCCTGAAGCCGCTTGCCCATTTGTTTGTATTGTTCCTCCCATTCCTCCACCACCAGAGTGGAAGAAAATACCATTCCTTAGCCTTCCTCATGATGTATTTTGGTCCGGAGTAAATGCCTTTTGTCCTAGTTAAGACACCTCTGATGAGCTTTTTCTTATTGACCTAGAGGGAGACATCTCCCTTACCTCTATTCTTCCTGAATCCATACCACGTTTGTTGATAGAGAAGGGGGATGTGCCCTTCTCCTCCATTGAGTACGAGGGTTATGTAGCCCGCTTTATCAGTTGGAAAATGTGGTGTACCCATATCCTGAGTCAAAATTACAATCGTACAACGCTTAGCCAGGCAGGAGTGCTTTATTCTATTGAGCTCTTTGCCAACTTCTACCTCAAACATGATACTCATACACTTGTTACTCTTGTTTCGCAATGGAACACTTTCTCTCATTCCTTCATAGCAGCCTGGGGTGAGTTCACTCCAACTTTGGAAGATGTGATAGTTTTATTCAAACTTCCCCTACTAGACTCCCGCGATCATGATACCCCTGCCCTTGAACTAGAAGATCTCGATATCTACAACCACTTGATATCTTGTGTAAGCTCTGCTAGTAAATTGGGAAGTTGTTTTAAAGGTGGCGTACGCTTACATGAGCAACCCTTGGTGCAACAAACAAAGATGACCTACATCGAAATGGAACCTCCGAAGAATGTACCATACGAACAAGTTCACAAAATTGTCCCAGGCCTTGAGCTCAATGGCCCTTATGAGCTTATTAGCTTTCTGGTCTACTGGCTAGACCATTATGTCTTTCAAGGATGTCCAATAGAAGGCCCTAGCCAGTCCCTATTCGCCTTAGCCTTCGTTTTATCATGAGGCACCACAATTTCCTTAGCTCCTATATTCTTGGGAATTTTATATGCTCGTCTCGATACCTTGGCTTCTGATTTTACCATTCCATGGGTAGATAAACCATCAACACTTATATCCCTTACAACTTTATGATGTTCTTCTAGTTTGAACATTTTCCAAACTTTGCCCTCAATCCCATTCATACTGTCTTAGACATGACTGACCATGCATTTCTTAAGTTGCGGGCTGCACGGTGGTGTGCACTTTCCTCAGACAATAAACTAGAGGATTTCATTAATGCTGAGAATGAATTTGTATGGCGCCCTTATACTGCTCCTTTGGATGACTTCCATTATCCTGGGTTCTATCCTCAAGACGTCATTTTTCATACGGTTTACCTTCGGATAATGAATTGATATTTGCTACCATCACACATGGGTGCCACCTTCCGGTTTTTATGGAACTTTTAATAGAGTTACTCCCTACTCCCCCTTGCAAGTGGCAAGACAACTTTGTTTTTACCAAACCTTCCATTCATTCATTGTGAATACTGAGGTGACTTTCGATTCTGCCTTAAAGCGTTACCACAAAAGTCTAGAATTAGGGCTTCGCACATTCTCGGAAGTCATCTAGATTTCTTCTAAGCAAAGGGTTGGAGGAAGAACCCCGAAATATTATGAATTTTGGGAAGGAGTGCTTTCCAGCTTCCAATCCTTCATTGACGGCTTCTCTACTACTAAAAACCCCATAGATGTGTACTTGTCTGACCTTTATTTGAAGCTTCCAAAACCGCAAGCCAGTTGTGACAACAAGCCTGATTTTGTACATGAATAGTCATGCCACATGGAGGTGTCCCCAGAAACCTTAGATGCCTCCCCGAATCCTCATTGTTTACATGTAGGACCTATTATATGTAGGACCTCTCATACTTTGCATATTTTTCAGTTACTTAAATATCTCTTACTTCTCTTTTTTAGCGACGTCCTGGGGCCATTAACTATGTTGAAGATTCCATCGCTACAACTATGGATAACACCATTGAGATTGATGTTAAACCCACAACATAATTAGAACTTTCAACTGAGAACAGGACCATCAAGAAGCGAAAGGTTGTGGAACCAGCCATGAAGAAAACTGACATCGCGAATGTCTTCAAAGTTGTAAAAAAGATGTACTCATGAATAAGGCCAAAAAATGCATTAACAAGTGAGGTCATGAGAGAGACAAAAGTAATTATGACCTCCCAAAACCATATTGGTATCTCTTTCATATTAGGCCATTCACTTCCAAAAAATTTGCATTGACCATGAGAATGCAACCCTTATTGTTGAGGGGCACACGACTTCAAAAGACATGCTTCGTGCTCTAGCTAATGAGTCAGATGATGCTCTACCTTAATCACAGGGACAAGTTCCCTCAATGACCCAAGGTACCGACCATTCATCCTTCACCTACTTGCGGATATCCCTTCACTTGCGAGTGCACTTCATGATGGTGATATCAAAAATTGTGAAGAAGAAATAATTGGTAGTCAGGAGTCTGACACTCGCCATATAAAGGCATTTGGGGGTGATGTCGCGATAGAGGTCGTGGCTTGCCTGGATAACTATTCTCACATTTAGAGAGACCTATTTTGTAGTGATTTGTATGACGTTAAAATAATGCTCGAGGATGACCCTCATCATTTCCCCCATCAAGACGCTAGTACTTCTCGAAATGAGCCTTGAGTCTGAATGCCCCCAAGTCCAGTTCCATAAGCTGAGTAAGTAATTAATCAAGAAGGTCCTGGGCAAAGCCCAGAAGCCACGTTCAGCAATGAGAATACTACTGACGGCTCCTTCATGTGTCCACCTGCAACCTCGCGAGGCCCTCACGAACTCGCATTTTTTTATCAATTCTCAAAATCTTCATCCAACTCCGTGCCTCAATTTCAAGGATGCTTCTTACCACCAGAAACATAGCTCCATCTTGTCAATTGTCACCTGGTGATCCTTCCAGTATAGCTTGCACAATGTTGCGATTCTGGACCAAATTGGTGTGCTTCACTCAAGCATCTTCATCAACTTCATGGTTCACGAACCATTCTTTCAACAAATGTACATAGACTTATTAGCCAACATATTCCTATCTCTGGATACCATAATTGTTAAAGATTTGAATCCCGTAATCATTCAATGTATTCTCACATGAATCTTAGATTGGTAGCATGTCGACTAGGATTTATCATGGCTAGAGCGTCGTTTGAATTTCATCACAGAAATTCAGGGGTGCCATAAATCTGAAGCTGATGCTTATGCTATACTCCATGATAACGAGTTGCATATTGCAAAAGCTCGAGATCATCTTTCCATCATTGAACATACAAATGTCATTCTGAAGGATAATGTTGCCCGCGCGCCCCTCATTCATGAAAACAAAGAGCATGTGAAAGGTCTTGGATTAACAGATCCCATATTTAAAGCACCCTTGTAAACTTTTGGTAACCGATCCTCTTTTGAGAAGTTATATACAACCAGTCGCCACTTTAATGAAATAACTTCTTTTGCTTTTGTCATCTTTTGTCAATCGCCCACTGCAAGAATGTATCATTTCTCATTTCTTTTAAGGCTTTAATTTCAAATACCTTTCACCAAAAACTAGAGTATACAACAGCCCCTCTGTTGCCATTTGTTATGAAATCACATGTATGTACAGTCATGGGAAGCTCCTCCATCCAGTTCTTCTGATTATCAATATGCGGAAGATTTATGGTGAGTAACTACATCTTGTTGAATAAAGCACCATTTTTGTCATGCCACACCTCATGTAGAAAAGTCAGGGGTGAGAATGAGCCATGCAACTCATTTGCCAGTGCGTTAATAAGATCTCCATGATCATGAAATATTTGACTAAATCTCCAGCATCCCCTTCAATAGCGAGCCAATAGTTCCATGTTGTGACAAGCTATTGATTGTATTTCTTTCTGCCCCCAGTGTACAAACTCATGCACTAATCATCACCGTGAATCAACAAATTTTGAGGCCTTTGCGAAACGTCCTTTATTGATAAAATTTGTGTCCTTAAATATGCTAAGTGCTTTCCTTACCAGTTCAACGGCTTTTGCGAAACATCTTTTACTTGTGAATATGAAGGATTCGCGAGTTCAACATGCTATAGGACTTACAGTCCCTCCTCCACCTATGTGATTTGAAAGCCACACTTCACCCTTAATTTAATATTACATCATTGACTTCCTTCGGTTCTTTCAGTGATTATACTTTCGGTGTGATTTGGCGTCAACTGACTTTCTTGGTAGGTTTCCATCATCGCAACTTGTCAACACATTTCATTAGATTGACTATCTCAGGATCTCGCCTAGCCCCTAAATATTATTACCTAGTGTAGAAAGAAACCTGAAGTCATGATTCTCAAGATGCATCCTCGACTTTGAAAGGACACTTCGCAAAATCTTTCCGCATTGATCGCAACCCTTTTCTCCAACTAATGTTTCAAGTGCACGCCATACAAGCTAGAGACTTAGAAACTTCTTATTACATAGAGTACCTACCATTGCGATTAAGACCAAAGGCTTCATTGAACCTAGAGATGGAATCCCGTATCTTTCTTTCTCAGTCATGGATGACACATCGATGCGACATCTTCTTTATGATAAGTTAGCACTATAATGCTCACATGATTTTGTAAGGATATCTTCACTTTCTCCAAATAAAACTTCGCATCCAGAACAACTCAAATCTGCTCCCTCGCAACATCTCTAGAAGGTTCGATCAAGTGCAAGTACTTCCTCTGGGACGTCTTGTTAGAAACCACCAAGATTTCAAACTAACACCCATGGATGAACTGCTCGGATCTTCTCTCGAAATAGATTTGGTCCTCAAGCAGTGATCTGTGGAGATCTCAAAAATAAATCTGGTGCTCGTTTAACTGATCTTATGAGATCTATGAGATCTATGAAGATCTTAAAAACATCACTATCCATAAATATCGCCATTTACACTTTATGTATAACACCCCATGTTATTTTCCTAATTTTTTGGAATTATTTCTGATTTATTTTTGGTTGTGACATCACTTCTTCATGACATCATGGTTATTCTTGATGTTTCACGTGTAAATATTTCACGTTTATGTCTTGATACGATAGGATGACGCGGCCATTGTCTTATTGACTACTTAGTGGAGCTTATTTGACAATTACGAGAATTGACGGTGAATTTAATCTTTCAAACCGGTGGAACGTTGATGTGAGTTCTGGATTCGACAGTACGACTCTGCAATTATCTCTTTGGTGACTTCGGGGGGTTTCTTTGGTGATTACCCTATTTGACGTGATGCTTTGTGTTTCAGGCGTGGCTAGAGGTTTACATGGGCTTTAGTGCCGATTACGTGGATTCGTTTGGCCATTGGCAATTAGTGTGCATCGATAGGGTGGTGACACACTTAGTATGTCTGATGTTTTTAAGTTCTCTTATAATTCAATTATTACGTGGTTGAGTTGCAACATTAGCACTTAGCATCTTGTCAGGCTTAAGATGTGCTAGGTGATGTAAGGAGTTGTAATTTTATTTCATATTTGGTTTAGTACGTGCCTTATTTGACTGACGTACTTTGAGTTCGTATGTGGATGCCCCTGTGTATTGTTTGACTTGTGTGCTTAGGGGTATTTGCGTTAGCTTGTTTACTTATATCGGATTCTTTCCGTGCCTTATTGCTTGTGGTTATTCGGTGAGTCTTGTACGTACCCGGTGTTCCGGTAGTTAGATTTTATACCTCAAATTATTTATCCTCGCTAGTATTATTTATCGGGTGACCCGTAGATTTTTCGGGTACGCCTGTCATCGTTTAGGGATTCTTCGATAATATTCTATATATTATTATTTATTAATAAATTGAGGTTAAATGGTTATGTTTTTCGTTCTGCACTCGACGCGGATGATTTTGGAGCGTTTCTACACGATGGTTATTCGGTTGACGGCATAACAGGCCATCTGGCCGGGAAATTTCTCACAATATTTTATAATTAATTATTTTAAAGTTGGTGATAAATTTTGGGTTAATATTATTACATAATAATTAAAAATGTGTAATAATAATTATTGGTATTTGTTGTTAAAATAGAGATAAGGCAGAATGTTTGTTAGGGAAGAAGAAGAACTGCAGTGGAGAGTAATTTTCTGTATTTTCATTTCATGGAGGAACACCTATATATATACAAGAAAGTCCATAAATTAAGGAACCCACTACCACTAATTAAGGAATTACAAATGCACTAAACTTCCCACTAATTTATGTTTCCCACTATGTTTCCCACTACAAATCTTATAATATCAACAACACTCCCCCTCAAGCTGGAGAGTAGATGTCAATCATTCCCAGCTTGCGACATATAGAATCAATGACACTTTTAGAAAGTGATTTGGTGAAAATATCTGCTAGCTGACGATTGGATGGAACAAAAGGAGTAATGATCTCTTTTGACTCAACTTTTGCTCGAATAAAATGACAATCAACCTTAATATGTTTAGTTCGCTCGTGAAAAACGGGATTACTAGCAATATGGATGGCGACTTGATTGTCACAGTAGAGAGGAGTCGATTCTTGTGCTGAAAAACCAAACTCATGTAAGAGAGTCCTTAACCAAGTGAGTTCACAAGTTGCATTGGCCATTGCACGATATTCAGCTTTAGCACTAGATCGGGCAACTACAGATTATTTCTTACTTCTCCAAGTCACAAGATTACCTCCAATAAAGGTACAAAATCCAGTAGTAGGTTTCCTATCTGATGGTGATCCTGGCCAGTTAGCATCAGTATATCCCTCAATACGAAGATGACTTGAAGAACAATAAAGAAGCCCACGGCCCGGGGAATTTTTGAGATACTTTAAGATGCGAACAACTGCATCCAAATGAGGACTCTGAGGATTAGTCATGAATTGGATGATGATACTAACGGCATATGAGATGTCAGGTCGAGTGATGGTTAGGTAAATAAGTTTACCTACAAGCCTTCTATACATCTCTGGATCATCAACTGGATCTCCCATGTCTGATAATAATTTCAGGTTCACATCCATGGGAGTAACAACTGGTTTAGAGCCAAGATAACATGTTTCTTTCAAAATATCAAGAGTGTATTTCCTTTGAGATAAACGGATACCTGCTTTTGATCTTGCTACCTCAATGCCAAGGAAATAACGGAGCTTACCCAAGTCTTTGGTAAAGAAACGTGAGCCAAGATGATGGATCAGAGTTTAGATGCCTTTCTTGTCACTTACCATGATAACAATATCATCCACATAGACAACTAATATGAAAATGCCAATGTTAGTCTTCTTAAAGAAGACTGAGTGATCAGCTTGGCTTCGAGTCATACCATGAGCAACAACTGTCTTGCTAAACTTATCAAACCAAGCCCGCGGAAATTGTTTGAGTCCATAAATAGATTTATTAAGATGACAAACATACTCCCCCTTGGACTCAAACCCAGGTGGCTGAGCCATGTACACCGTCTCGGTGAGATCACCATGAAGAAAAGCATTTTTGACGTCAAGTTGGTGAAGATGCCAATTAATAGACGTAGCAATGGAGATAATAATGCGAACATAATTCAGCTTGGCAATCGGAGAGAAGGTTTTGGTGTAATCAATGCCATAGGTTTGGGTGAATCATTTGGCAACTAGACGGGCTTTCAGGCGGTCCACAGTACCATCCGAATTTTGCTTGATAGTGAACACCCAACGACAACCAACCACTTGTGCATCAGCAGGAGTAGGAATAAGATCCCAAGTATGATTCAACTTCAAAGCCCGCACTTCTTCTTCCCATTATTGTTTTCCAGCTAGATGAGAAAGTGCCTCCCTGTAAGACTTAGGAACAATAGTAGAGAATACAGAGAGATAAAATGCCTTAAAGGAAGGCGACAAGTGATCAAGAGAGCCAAAGTTTGACAGAGGATGCTCAGTACATATGCGCTTACCTTTGCGAACAGTAATAGGAAGATCAATATCAGAATTAAGAGGAGGATCTGCAGATGTTGAGATAGGTAGTGGATGTGATGGAGTAGACTCTAAATTCTCAGGAGCAATTGAGATTGTTTGTTGACGATGTCGAGAGACACTTCGTGGTCGACGAGAAACATAAGCCTGAGATATAGGAACAATAACAGGTGCAGTAAAAGAAGGTTCCTTCAACTGACCGTCTGCGGAAGAATAATATGGAGTATCCTCAAAGAATGTGACATCAGCACTAACAAAGTGTTTTTGTAAAGTAGGACTGTAGCACCTGTATCCTTTTTGAGTACGAGAATAACCAAGAAAAATGCATTTGTGGGCACGAGGATCAAGTTTGTCTCAATTGGGACTAAGATTGTGAACAAAACAAATGCATCCAAACACCTTTAGGGGTATGGTAAAAATATTTTTATCCGGAAACATTATTTGAAAAGGTGATTTTCCTTTTAGAATACAAAATGACATTCTATTTAAAAGATATGCCGCAGTCAAAACTGCATCACCCCAAAAACGTTTAGGGACATTCATTTGGATCATGAGAGCACGAGCTATAACAAGAACATGCCCATTTTTCCTTTCAGCAATTTCGTTTTGTTGAGGGGTATCAACACAAGATGTTTGATGGATGATACCTCTCGACTCAAGAAATTGTTGAAAAGTGCCAAGACGATATTAAAGAGCGTTATCAGTTCGTATGGCAAGAAGCTTAACATTAAATTGATTGGTTATTTCAGAATAAAAAGATTGAAAATTTTTGAACAATTGAGATCTTTCTTTAAAAACATATAACCAAGTCATTCTTGAAAAATCATCAATAAAAGGGACAAAATAACGTGTACCCAATAGGCCAGTAGTTCTAGAAGGTCCCCAAATGTCTGAATGAACAAGTTCAAAAGGATGTAAACTAGGTGCATCTATTCGAGGTTTAAATGAAGCGTAACAATGTTTAATAAGTTCACAAGTATCACAGTTAAATTTAGAGACCGAAGGTAAAGAAGGAACCAAATGTTTTAAACTGAGAGATGAGGGATGTCCTAGACGAAAGTGTCACTGGTACGGAGAGACAGAGTGGAAGGCTGCATGAACTAAGTTTGAAGATGACTGAAAATAGTATAGTCCATCCTTTTCAAATCCCCCACCAATAGTCATTCTCGTTTTTAGATCCTGGAAAACACAATGAGTGGGATAAATGGTTACTGAGCAATTGAGAGAATGAGTAAGCTTGTGCACAGATAATAAATTGAAGGGAAAGTGAGGTAGATATAATACAGATGAAAGAGTAAGAGTAGAAGACTGAATATTACCAATTCCAAGAACCGGAGTTTTGGTACCATTAGCTATGGTAACAAAAGATAGAGAAACAATTAGTGAAAAATTAGAAAGAATAGACGAATTACCTGTCATATGATCGGAAGCCCCTGAATCAATGATCCAAGGAGAATTTGATGATGAGATGAGACAAGTATTACTGAGGCAACAAGATTGGTTGTAGAGGAATAGTGGACATGATTGCGCTGAGTGATAGAATCATACTCGGACTTAGTCATAACAACCTGCTCCTCAGAAGCAACAATAGGATGAACATCGTCAAAAGAAGCCTGATTAGCCCAAGCGGGCTTCCCATGAAGTTTCCAGCATGACTCAACATTATGGTTACTACGATTACAATGAGTGCAATATCTAGTACAACGTCCACTATTCGTGCGACCACCACGACTACGGTTGAGACGACCACTGCGGCCAGTATTATGACTACGATCATTACGAGTAGAAGTGTCAATAGGCCTAACAGGAGCAACCAGGGCAGACTGGGCATCTTTCTCGGAGGCAGAAGAATGAATGGAAGCACGCCGGATCCGGGAAAATGTTTCAGTGACAGTAGGAATGTCCTTCCCAGAGAGAATTTGAGAGTTAATAGCAGCAAGTTCCGGTTTAAGCCCGGAGAGAAATTTAGCAACTCGGAATTCCTCTCGATGTTGTTGCTGAATTTAGAAGTCAGTTGTTAACGACTAATAGATGTTCAGTTCATCCCACATACCCTTGAGATTAGAAAAATAGTCTTCAATCGAGCGATCACCTTGTTGAAGAGAAACGATGTCCTAATAGAGCTGATATATCCGAGAAAGATTCTGCTAGGAAGAGTATAACTCCCGAAGCGTGTCCCAAATTTCCTTTGAGGTTTCAAGACACAAAACATTGTTAAAGACGTCCGGCTCCAAACTATTCCATAACCAGGTCATTATCTGGGCATCCTCTTGTTCCCATGTAACAACTTTGGTGGCATCAGAAGGTTTGGTATCCTGAAGATAGGATGCCTTGCCCCGAGATTTCAGAAACACTGTTATAACATGCGACCATTGAAGGTAGTTAGAACCCTTCAATTTGGTATTAGTCATAGAGCCAAAGAAAAGAGTGTCCTTGAAAGAATCCTTAGGGGCTGATTTATTTTCCATTATAGTAGATAAAGATAAGATTGTAGAGACAAGGGATAATAAAAAATATATATATATGTCAATAGCAAGTAATAGGAGGATTGGGGCTGGCAGAAGCAATAGATTAAATTGTAGAGACAAGGGAAAGAAAAGAAAAATATGGTAGTAGCAGAATTGGTAGCATCAAGATGGCAGCAACAAGTTGGTAGAAAACATAGCTGAAAGAAACAAAATTTGGCAGTAGCTAGTGGCAGCAGAATCAGAGCTGGCAGCAGCAAGGTGGTCACCAAAAAATGGTGAGCGGCAAGGGCAGCAACAAGGTGTTTGTAAAAGGTAGTAGACTTATAAAGAAACACAAAGATCAATGGGCTTGTAAACCCGTTCGCGGATGCCGAACGAATTTCCACTTTTGTAATCTTAAATAGAAGCTAAGAAATAGGTATTTCAAGAATCAACAAGAATGGGAGCAATTTCGGATCATTTTCCTTTTCTTTTTCCTTCCTTTTATACATGAACTTGGTCTTACCCTCATAAATGGGTTTTAAGACATATTAAAAACAATATCTACATTAAAATCAAGTTTAATGTTTTGAAAAACTGCTATAATAAAAACACTATGTCAGTTTTGATTGTATATATTGAAACGGTCATTTCCTTAATAGCTCTTATCCTGAAATGGGCTTATATCCGTGGGTTTTGTTTTCTATTTGGGCTTAACAGATATGCTGATCCAGTATTGATTTTGTATGATGGACCTGATGTAAAAATGGGCCTACAGGGCTGCTCTAATACCATGTTATTAAAATGGAGATAAGGCAGAATGTTTGTTAGGGAAGAAGAAGAACTGCAGTGGAGAGTAATTTTCTGTATTTTCATTTCATGGAGGAACACCTATATATATACAAGAAAGTCCATAAATTAAGGAACCCACTACCACTAATTAAGGAATTACAAATGCACTAAACTTCCCACTAATTTATGCTTCCGCTATGTTTCCCACTATGTTTCCCACTACAAATCTTATAATATCAACAACAGTATTTATATATATATATATGGAAATTATATATATATTGGATATAATGTGTTGCTGGTATAGAGATGACTCACACGACCCACGATTGGGCTTCATCTTCCCGTTCTTCTTCCTTACGACAACCGACCATCTCTTTCTTCACCTTGTCGGCTGATTCGCGGCTAGAGAAAAAGAGAGAGAGGTCGGAGCAGAGAGAGAGGGTTCGCGGGAGGTGGTCGGATGGAGGAGGCGATGATGGTGGTGTGGTCGCCGTAGCAGGCGGTAGTGATGTGTAGAGGCGGGCGGCGGCGGCGGCGGCGGCGGCTGAGTCAGGTGGTGGTCGCGAGCTGCAGGCGACGGCTGCATGGTGGCACAAATTGGGGTTTCGCGCAGGAGGGGGATACATCTAATGGAGGGACACGACCTAGGGTTTGTAGTCGTTGGCCCAGGGGCGGTGATGGCTAGCTAAGGAGCGGCGACACCTCGCAGAGGTAGCGACCCCACGAGGAGGAGTTCGCGTAGTGGTGATGCGCAACAGCGGCGTTTCGGCTGGGACTTCGACAGGTGATTTAGTCGGCTTCATGATGTCGGTTTGGGCTAAATTTTTGAGGAAAGATTCCTATCAATGTTAGGTATGACATACTAAAAATTTGTATTTTTTCGTTGAGTGGTTTGTTCAGAAATTCGATTTATATGTTCGAATTTTCGTTTGGGTTATATTAGATTTATTCAAATTTATTAATCAATTGCTAATGGGCTTCGTTTATATCGTATAGGTCGTTGATACGGACGTTTCGGTATATTCGAAATAATTTTTGGGCAACTTTGGTCAGCGGGCTCTATATTAGAGTGCCAACACTGTTCACGGCAGGACAATTCGGGACTGTTCGTAAGCGAATAAAATAGTTGAGAATTTACATATATATATTCTTATATATATGCATATCTAATACTCACTAATAGTGCGTAGAAAACGTTAATAAATCTTCGTTGCCTGTTTATGGATAAATAAAAGCAATTAATTAAATTCCTAGCGATAAACCATCTAGGAATTTTGTAAAATTTATGAAATACCCATAATTGGATTAAATGATGTCCAAAATAGAAAGACTTCGGAGAAATTAAATAGATTTTATTTTTCGAAGAAGTTAAAATAATTATAAATCTATTTAAATTAAATCGATATAGGCGGTTTAGTATCCCTTGAGTTCGAAATAGGTTTATAGAAGGTGTATGTGGATGTAGATCGGGTTAATTGATTTTTCCCTATTATTTATATTTTATTGAAATTAAAAATAGATTAGGGGATCCACGAGAACGAGGGACGTCAAAACTTAGATCTGGTTCTAGTTCCCTCTTTGTTGATTTTCTCGTAAATTATAAAGAAATTAAATTGCAAATTTAAATTGTTTAATTGTCCCTGAGGTGGACTAAATTGAAAATAATTATTGAAAATTAAATTAAAAGCATGCTAGCATATAAAAGTTATAAAAGATTGGGTAATCGAGAACCGGAATATTTTTTAGATAAATGGAAGTGATTTACTGTATAATTTAAATTTTAAAGCATGTTTTGTATGAGTTTGCTTGGCTTTTATGCCGTTTTATTGAGTATATTAAATTCATATGGAGGTATTTTGCATTCATACAACACTGTGGTGTATATATTGTTTCGGTGTGAGTTGCATGCCTCAGTTATATTATGTACATGTATGGATGGTTTGGATTGTCTCAACAATTGGCTAGTGGGTGACTGGCACCCCGGGAGTTAGTACCTCCCGAATCCTCATAATTTGGGAGTGAGGACATATGTCTCACTTGCCAGTTCCGGACGAACTTGTGGTCTCTGTACTATATTTGGCGACACTCAACTTTCCTTATGCGGGCCTGTTAACCCCATAAATGATCGGTTTGAGATTCCTGGATATTTATTTGACCATCATATAGACAGGGTTGCACTTCATTTGCATGGGCATGGGCATGAGCATTGCCATTGCATGGATATTGCTGTTGAGATTATTAGTTATTATTGTTTATTGATATTGAGCATGTTATGTCTGAATTTTAATTAGATATTTGTATTATTCTCTTGGGCGCTAGGGCGCGGTGTTTGTGATTGATATTTTAACCGTGGTTAAATTACAATGAAAATTGTGAATTTCCTAGTGTAAAGGAAACCGTGAAAACTTAAAATTAAAAGTTTAAAAGTGAAAAGAAGAATATTAAGAAGTCACGGTTGGCGATTATCTTTGGTAGTTATGAAAAAACTAAGTGAAAGTGACATTGGGGCGTAAGGGTTCCCCATATGTTAGGCTCTAGTTGAGCTGGGTAGTAATATATTGAGATTTAGTTGAAATTGTGATCTTGGCCACATAGACTTTTGTCATTGGTGATTAGTATCATCACAGGATGACGGATAGACCTCTCCGGTAGTGTGGAGTATTGTTCGGGTAAGGATCGGATAAAACTCATTAGTTTGACCCTATTCCTTTAGAGTTTGTAATTTTGAGCTTATCACTCCCTCCCACTTTGACAGTGTATGAGTTATGGACGGTTCTTTGTCATTTTTATTGAAAATCTCTTTCCGTAAGTACTCTTGTGAAGTTAATGAATTCAGAGCATGGTTTGTCCTATTCTTGAAACCTCGGTTATGTTTCGGATCTTTGGAGTCAACTATTCAAAGCTTGGGGAGTTTTAAAAAACGTGTTCTTCGTTTACCCCGAGATTTGTTAACTATTTTTAGAAAGACAGAAGTTTAAATACCTGTTTTATAAAATATGTTTTGAAATCTCAGTACCAGGAGTATCGGTAGAAATCCGTTTTTGAAAGAAATATCAGAATATTCCATTTGAAATTGTTTTGTAAAATTGGTTAATTAGGGCACGAGTTGCCCCCTATTCTAGAAATATCGATGTTATTTCCGAGATCTCGACATCGTTAAAGGTCCAAAAATCCAGGTTTCTCCTAGCTTGTTGTCTGGGATTCCTTCTTGTGCCCGGTTTTGTTTGGGCATTCTTTCAGGATTATTTATATAAATTTTTAAATAAATGTTAAAGGTCATAGGACCAGATTTGAAATAAGTTTAAAAGTGATTTTAAAATGGTTATTGGTTTGAACTCTAGTAGTTCTTCCTTCTCGTATAGTTGTTCCTTGGGATTGAGCCTAAACTTGTGATGTTGAGTTATGCACACCTAGTATGATTCATGTTGTTTCGGTTGGGTTCAGAGACATTGAAACTAAATAAGGTTTGCCCGGGTCCTAAATTTTTCTTAAAAACCGGTTGAGTCCTTCGGGAATCCCAGTATTTTTCTTTAAAAACCCGCAGACCGTAGCATCTGTTTGGGACTAAATGACTCCAATAACCCTTTCTGGTGCCTAGATAGGCAGTGTGAGTTAGAGGTAGTTCGGTTGGTTACCGAATCCAGTGTGGGGATAGTATCTTCCCTTTTTATGTTTCTTCGAGTGAACGGGTTGGTTCACTGGTTATTTCAAGTAGAAGAATTGAAATAAAGATAGAAAATATGAGAACGACTTTCTCTCTAGGAATGATTTGATATCGATGCTAGTTATGAGTGATGATCGAGTTGTGGGCATGGTTATGATTAATTACTTTGGGTAGTCCTAGTGAGTGATCTATTTAGCTCCTAGGAACCTTGAGCAGCGTGCTAGGTGCACGGTATGGTAAATAGTTAGTCCTTGTTGTATTTCTAGATGAGAGTGGAGTTCAAACTGGTTATCTATAGGCCTAGGTGACAGGCTTAGTTATTTACAGGATGTTATAAATATATACGTATACATGTATTGTTTATATTTCCGTTGATCTATGGTACTTATAATATCCGTAGTATGTGTGAGGTTATTGATGGGGTCTCGAATTGGCAGGGGTGCCATGTGAGACTATTGATTGACCTAGGATAGATGCATGCACACGGGATGATTAGCCTTTTCTAGATGGCTATGAGTGTGATGTTTTGATATTGTGGTGAGCGCGTGGTTTTGCTCACCCCCACAATAGGTTGTAGGTTTGTAGGCGGATGCAGCACGACATGCTCGGCGGCGATGATATGGGTGATTTAGGGCATACTTAATTAGTTATGTTCCTTATTCCGTAGTCATACTTGTATATTATTTTATTCTCTTGGGAGCCAGACTGTTGGCAGATACCCTTATGTTGTATCTTCAGTCTGTGTATTTATTATTTTCAGGGTGCCTTTGTATCATTTCGGTACTACCGTATGATTTTCTGTATTCTTATTCGAGCTTGGTGGCTCAATTGGTTTTAGAAAGGGTTGTGTAGAGGTAAGGTCGGTTTTCTTTCCACTACCTCGGCCCTAGTAGGTTTCTGGAATGTTGGGCTACATGCCATTGATTCTATTTCTATTGTTATGGGCAGGTTATTCTATTGTGTTCTTTTTGGGTTATCCGGATGTTTCATTTACAAATGGAACTCTGCCGGATTTTCATTAGAATTTATTACTGAGATTCTATCACTCAGGTGGCATGGAATACTTTGTTTTCATTCTTATATCATGTATGTTGTTGTTGTTATTGATTCTAGTTGTCATTATGAGTATTGAGCAGTGTATGCAACAAAATCGGAGATAAATCCTGTAAATGTTCCAGCAAATATGTCACCAAGAGAGCTTCTGCGCATGGAACTCCATCAATTGCGGTGCAACGCAGTTGCCTTCGCGCCATCGGAACAAGTACGAACTCTTGATTCTACTCCACATATGATTTTTGATACAACTCCACACGAGGATCTTTTGTTACAGCTATCTGGCCTCTCCAGCGAGATTGATAAAGATCAGTCAGTGAAGAAGACGTTCCAGTCCCCAATGGAGTCGCCTTAATATAGAGGGGGTTCATGATGTGAATGATGATGGAATAGTTTCTTAACTAGCCAACCAGCCATAAAATCATACTTTATTGATGTTCATAAGATAAATACAAAGTACAGAGAGCCACAAGAGCCTTATAAGGGCCTTTTAAGAGAATACCTATCTCTCTCCCTCACTCTTTCTCTCTCTAAAACTATCTCTATCCCTCATTATTTCTCTCTCTAAAACTATATCTCTTTAGATCTAGAGTGGAACTAGAGTAAAATTGGAGTCCACCGGAGAGCCCCTGAAACCATGGCCCTACCTCCGTATTTATAGACAGTGAGTCAAGCACCGACTTAAGAAACCCCTTTTATGCCACGTCATCTGAGCCTTTAAGTTCGCGACCATGATTATAAAAACTCGCGAGACCACCCCTCGCGTAACCCCTTTTTCTCGCGACTTTTCACGTCGTGACCTCTATCGCGACCCTCCTTTCAAGTCGCGACTTTTATGTCGCGCCCCTTGAAATCACGACCTTTCAAATTAACTTACCAAATTACATTAAAATCCCAAGTCGCAATCTTTCCTCCCAAGTCGCGGACCTTGAAATCACGACCTTTCAAATTACCATTACCAAATTAGTATTAAAATGCCAAGTCGCGACCCTTGAAATCGCAACCCTTCTGCAATTTTGGACATACTGTCACCTAATTGACATAGGCCTGAGCCATGACCTTTTGCATGCATACCTTTTCATGAATCTCAACTCTTGCCTGGCTTCTTTAAAGTGCTTTTTCCAATGATGCCAAGTAATGTTACGACTATCACTTGTCCTTTTGAAACAATCCACTTAAAGCCTTATTTCAGGACCCCATTGTGATATAACACATAGAGGCGTGAGTATCGGTGAGCCTATGTCTATCACCGGTCCCTCACGCTCACCTCTGTGTAGTGTTTACTTCACAATCCCTGATGCATTTCCCCCAAGCCTTATACCACGGGCCTATCACATTGCCTCCCAAGTCTTATATAAACATGTTTGAATAAACACATTCATACAAGCACGTGTACTTTAAGTTTTATGTATTCCACATGTATGTGGTCATATTGTCATACTTAAATACATTTACAAGAATTTTAAGAGATTTTTTTTTAAATGTCATAATTGGTAACCACAAAAGAATGTGCAAAAAACATTTTTAGCCTGCCTGATTTTTATTTTTGAAAATTATTATTGACAATTCTGAGAATATAAAACAGTTTTCTAAGAACAATAAAATGAGTTCTCTGAAAATAACCATTTTTGTTAGTGAATTTTCAGAAAACTAAATAAAGCAGTTTTTACAGTTTTCTGATTTTCAGTTTTTAAGAAACAAAAAATTATTCCCAGAAATATAAACTAAATAGATCCTTAAGATGTGATTAATTGATTGAAATATAAACAATGAAAATGTTTAAAAGTCTTTAAAACCTCACTTATTAGTATAAAATTAAACGATAGCAAAAAAATTGGAAGGAAAAAAATAAAATAAAATCCGTCCCACTTTTTGAAAGTTAGATAGATATATCGGTGATGGCTAATAGATGGCATTACTCTCTGTCACTTTCCTTATCCAGAGCTTGAAAGTCTCTCTTTGAGATGTACATATATGATGTCACATAAATAATAGCTAAAGAAAAAAGAAAAAATGGAACAACTGATACGTTTGATTACATAAGTATTTAGGGCAATTTAAACAAAATCCCATGAGGTTGGAGATTTAATCACCAAACCCCTGTCATTCGTCAAATTCTTAAAATTTTAAATTTTAATAAAATACCACCCTCCTCTCAAAATTAGTTAATTTTTATGTCAAAATGAATTAAATATCCATGACATAAAAACTATTCTTTAGGAGTAATTTACAAAAAAAACCACCTTAAGTTTCAAATTTTAATCAAATAACTCATCGGATTCAAAAAGTTCCTAAAAATTTCATATATGATTTCAAAAAGTCCCGAAAAGATATATAAATTTTGGAAAAAATATAAAATTCTGGAAAAAATATAAATTCAAAAAATATATATTAAATTTTAAAAAAATATAAATTTCGAAAAAATATATATATAAATTTTGAAAAATTATATAAAATTCGGGAAAAAATATATATTAAATTTTAAAAAACAAATTATAAAATTTGAAAATAAATATAAAATTCAAAAAAAACATATAAAAATTCGTACAAATATATTAAAATTTGAAAACAAATTATAAAATTTGAAAAAACAAATAAAATTTGAAACAAATATATAATATTTTTAAATATATATATAATTAAAAAAACATATAAAATTCGTAAAAAAATATATTAGTAAAAATATATATATAAAATTATAAAGAAATATAAATTTAAAAACATATATAGAAATTTCAAATATATATATAAATTTTGAAAAAAAAAATATATTTCAAAAATATCATATTAAAATGACAAATACAGTGTACTAGGCACATGAAAAAGATATTTTCAAAGCTATATAACATCATCAGTTCCATGTTATATGAACAGTGAAGCCATTATTAGTACAACTTCTCATCCATAAACAAAAAAACTACCAATTATGTAGATTTGCATAAATAATTGTTTTGTATTCCGTACTCCAAAATGGAAAAAAGTAAGCTGGTACTACACAAATAGTTGTGCAAATAGAAGTATAAAAAAGACAAGTAACCAAAGTACAATATACCAAAATAACATTAAAGTAACCAAAGTACAATACACCAAAACAACATTTAGACAAAAAAATATTTGTTCTGAATTTTATATATTTTTTTTCAAAAAATATATATATATTTTGAATTTATATATTAATTTAATATATATGTAATTCGAAAATAATATATCTTTTTCCAATTTTATATTTTTTTCCAATTTGTTTTCGAATGTTATATATTTTTTCCAATAATTTATACATATACATATATAAATTTCTTCCAATAATTTATACATATATATATATATATATAATAGAAAAATAATACCCAGGAAGCATTCCTACCTCACACACAATATGAGACGGTGGCTTATCATCCAATGGAGTAATTACGTCATTAAACGAATATGAATAACTAGTATTTTGTTGTATAAGTTTAAAAATGTCAATGACTGGTATACTGTATCAAGATTTGAAAGCTTAAATTTCATAAGTTGAGATAAAAAGAGTAGCATTAATATTTTCTTTAACCCATAATTTTTAATGATCACACATTGCAAAGACATGCATATATATATATATATATATGGGGTAAATAGCTTAAACCCACCCTCAATTTTACTCTCTTTCCTTACTATACCCCCTCAATTATGAAATGAGCTTAAAATCCTCTAAAATTTCATAAAATGTTGCACCATGGGCTTGCCTTCAATTTTGTTTTACCCTTTTACCCTCCAAACTTTTTGTATTTCCACCTTACCTTTAATTTTATTCTTACTATTATATTTCTTAATTCTTTATGTTACAAAAATATTATTTCTTTAAGTTAGAATATTAATTATGCCATTTACCTTTAATGTATTAGACTAAATATATTCTCAAATGTTAAAATTTTTTATTTGTAAGTTTTAATTATTTTATTTATAAATCAAT
Source organism: Cornus suecica (assembly GCA_963922005.1). NCBI lineage: Eukaryota > Viridiplantae > Streptophyta > Magnoliopsida > Cornales > Cornaceae > Cornus > Cornus suecica. Next base: position 23,005,342 of record OY998247.1, read on the forward strand.
TAACTTGTTATTAAATTTTAGTTTGATTTAAATCATAAAACTCAATCCTAATTAATATATTCATAAATAAACAAGAATTTATGAATATATTTTTATGAAAAGAAAGTTTCATTTGGGCAAAAAAAATTTTTAATTAGGATAATGAGTTTTATGATTTAAATGAAATTAAGTTTTATTGGAAAATGATATATATTTTGGAATATATATATATAATTCGTCAAAAAATTATATTTTTCGAATTGTTTTAAAAAAGTATGAATTTTTTCCAAAAAATAAAATTTTTGGGGAAAATATATATTATGTTCCAAATACGATTTTTTCCGAAAAATAATTTTTTTGAGAAAAATATATATTATTTTCCAAAATATGATTTTTTTTCCGAAATATATATTTTTTATATTTTAGAAAATAATGTATATTTTTCATAAAAAATTCATATTTTTTAAAACAATTTCAAAAAATATATAGTTTTGATGAATCATATATATATATATATATATATACATATATTCCGAAACATATATCATTTTCCAATATATATATTCCAAAATATACATATTTTTTCAAAAATTAATTTTTTTGAAGGTTTGATTCACTAAACCCTCTTATACTATTGATGGTAGTTTAGGTATTATGACTCAAAATCATATTTTGGAACATAATATATATTTTTCTTAAAAAAATTATTTTTCGGAAAAAAATCATATTTTTGAAAATAATATATATTGTTCTCAATAAAAATTATTTTTCAGAAAAAATCATATTTTGAAACATAATATATATTTTTCCCAAACAAAATCATATTTTTCAAAAGAATTCGGAAAAGATATATTTTTAACGAATTATATATATATTCCGAAATATATATCATTTTCCAATATATATATATATATATTCCGAAATATATATATTTTGTTCAAAATATATATATTGTTTTCATAAATTGGATTTATTTATGAATATATTAATTAGGATTGAGTTTTATGATTTAAATCAAACTAAAATTTAATACCATGTTAATTGATTTACAAATAAAATAATTAGAACTTATGAAAAAAAAAATTACATTTAAGAGTATATTTAGTCTAATACATTAAAGGTAAATGGCATAATTAATATTGTAACTAAAAGAAATAATATTTTTGTAATTTAAAGAATTAAGAAATATAATAGTAAGGATATGATTAAAGGTAAAGTGGAAATACAAAAAATTTGGAGTGTAAAAGGATAAAAAAACTTGAGGGCAAACCCATGATGCAAGAAAATGAAAGTTGAGGGGGGTATAATTAATTGAGGGGTATAATAGAGAAAGAGAAGAAAGTTTAGGGGCATTTTTAGCTATTTACCCATGTATATATAATGTAGGTGTTTAAAGACCACTTACAGCACAGCCACCGCCAAAAGCACCGGAAGTGGCCACAAAGACGCTGAGGATAAGCACCGCTGTGGTGGAGGACCAAACACTCTCTTCTTTGCTGCCTTGGTCGACTTCATAGTTTTCTTCGAGAATCAAAGGCCTTGTTATTGCTTCTTCTTCCATTATTGCTTAGTTCTATGCTTCAAGACAACAGGTTTGAGAGGTACAATAGGAAGGTCCACAAAGAGTAAAAGAGTAGAAACGGTAATAGTAGCAGTAGGAGGGGGGAGATATTTTGGGAAGTGAACCTACAAGACAAATATATATAGTTGAGATCCAAGAATGGTAGTTATATTGTAAACGTATTCAATGCCTTTTTCAGAATAGGATGGACAACAACAGCCTTGTGTAGTAACGTCGGTGCATGGTGTCTGAAGGAGGAATTTCATGGTCCTACCTACACTATTACACTTTTATTAATTTGTTTTCCCTCACACAGCGTGTTTATAATTGAGATTATTATCAGGAAATCCCTTTGATTTCAAAAAATTCAGTTCAGAAAAATCTCTTTGGTTTTAAATTTGATCAATTTGCCATTTTCCCTCCAATTTAGGGCAAAAATATTCCTAAAACCAAAGAGGTTTTTACTATTATAAAATTGTAAAAGCGTTTAGTGATATAAATAAATGGGTTAACTTCATTAACATCTCTGAGATTTGCTTTATTTTCAATCAGATGAATTTATATATATATATATATATTTCATAAATGAATTTTGTTTTCGATTTATACTAAATAAAACTTAATGTCGATACATCAAATGTTATATCTCAAATTTGATGCTCCCAATTTTATTTTTTCCCAACCAATACATCAATTTTTTTTATAAAACAATTTTTAAAAATAAAAAATATCTAATGGGTAGTTAGAGATAATTTTTTATATTTCAGACTTGCATTGTTTTATATTTTATCCTAATTGGTAGTTCAAAAATAAAATATTTCGGCATTAATTTTTTATTTCGGAATAAATCAAAAACAAATTGTTTATAATAAAATATAAAATTTAAAATTTAAAAATGAAAAAAAAATATAATTGGTAATTCGAAATATGTTTTTATATTTCGTACTTATTGTTTTATATATATTTTACCCTAATTGGTAGTTTAAATTGGCAGTTCGAAATATTTTTTATATTTGGACCAATTTTTTATATATTTCACAGTAATTGGTAGTTCAAAAATATATATATTCTGGCTTTAATTTTTTTATTTCAGCATAAATAAACAAAAAATGTTTATCCTAAAATATATATAAAAATTCATTTGATTGAAGATAAAACAAACCTTATGGGGTATAAATGAAGTTAACCCATTTTATATATTAGTAAATGTAAAACCCCGTGTTATTTTCCCTTTATCCTGAAATTCTTTTCAATTTATTTTTCGTTGTGACATCACTTGTTCATGACGTCGTGGTTATTCTGGGTGTTTCACGTGAAAATGTTTTGCATTTACGTTTGGATTCCATTAGGCGACTTAGTGATTGTCTTTTCGAGGACTTCGTGGACTTTTGTTGGCGATTACGTGACATGACGGTGACGTTTAGTGTTTCGGACTTGGTGAAACGTTTACGTGAGTTCTTGTTGTCGATTAAGTGGATTCGTTTTGGCGTTTAGTGCTTCGACTAGGTCGCGGCACGCTTTGTAGGTCCGGAGTTTAAGTTTCTGACTCAGTTGTTTCGGTTGCATCATCTAGTGCTTTAGGGATCAGTAAACGTTTTTGTTTCCTTTGTAAAGGCATTAGTACGTGTTTTGTTTAGTTGACATGCATAAGAATATTTATATTACATTTGCTCATTTTCTCTATGTTTGCATGTACGTGCCCATATGTCTTGTTGTGATTTTACTTGTTTATTTCTTTTTGGTTTCTTTACGTGCCTTAGTTGTTTAACTTGTGTGTTTAGGGGTATTTTCATTCCCTTGTTTATTTTTGTGTGTCTACTTACATGACGCGTAGTCTGAGACCTATTTGTTTTACTTTTACAGTTTCCTTGTCTTAGGAGTTTCGTTGGGTCCTGTATGTACCCGGTATTTCGGTGGTTGGATTTCATATCCAGGATCATTTATTTTCGTTTATATTATTTATTCAGCGTCTCGTGGATTTTTCGGGTACGCGTGTCTTCGTTTAGAGATTTTCTAATGATATTCCCTTTATAATTATTATTTATTATTAAATAGAGGTTAAATGTTTCATTTTTGCTTGGTACTCAACTCGGAGGATTTTTGGGTTGTCTCTTTGCGAGGATTTGACCCGGTGTTTTCTCGGATTTTTCATTACCGGGATCTTTCAATTTTTGACTTGGCGCATCGAGTATTGGGTTAGAAATTCTAGGTTATTATTATTGCTTATTAATTAAAATATGTAATAATAATAATTATTATATTTAAGTAAGTTAATATATGGGAAATATAGATATATACATATATGTATATGTGTATCGACAAGAGAAATAAAGTCGGCCTTTTCTTCTCCTCCCTTGCTGCGACTTCACTTCTCCTCCACCTCCATCATCTCCTTCTTCTACAACCAGCCCTTCACTGCCGATCAGTAGAGAGAGAGAAAGAGAGTGATCGCGGAAAGAGAGGAAGGGGTCGCGACCTAGTGTTCATGACCTGGTGGTTCGCGGTGCTTTGTGACAAAGGGGCGGCGCCTCGACGGGGGATGTCGGCGAGGGTCTGTGGTGGCGGCGAAAGGGTGGCTGCCGGACTTGCATGGGTTGGGCAGCTCGGTGGCGCGCAGAGCCCAGCTTTGTCCGGACTGTTTGGCACCGGTTCAGTGCCTTCCCGATCTCTGATTCACACAAATTTTGGGGGAAAGCTTGGTCTCGACATTGTGTGTATCATACTCGAATTTCGCACAAAAATCGTTGAGCAATTTGTCGGGAAATCGGGAAAATAGATACGATTTTTCGTTTGGTTTTTGTTAGATTTGTTTAATTTCGTTAGATTGTAGCTAACGGGTTTCGACTATGTTGAATAGGTTGTCAAGGCGATCATTTCAGTCTGAGTGGAAATTCATTCGAACAACTTTGATCCGTGGGGCCCATTTTCGGGCACCGACACTGTTCATGTGGGCCCATTTTGGGGGTGTTTTAGAATCGTTGATTGAGGTGGGATATTTATTTATATATATATAACTCTCACTCTTGGTGCGTAGGAAATTTTAATCTTTCCGATGTTGTAGGTTTATGTGTATATGATAACATGTGTTTTAAGTTCCTAGCTTTAGACGACTTACGAATTTTTATAAATTCTGATCGGTTCTAGTCGTATAAAAATAAAAGTGTTTAAAATGAAGAATTAACACGATCTAGTTTTACCTCTTAGTCCCAAGTACGCGAGTAGTATATAGTATAATTGGGTAGAGAGGGTATTGAACCACAGATATCAAAGTTATATCTCAAACAATTGTAAAGCAGAAAATTGAATTACAAGATAAACGTTGTTTTGATTGGTTTGTTTTCTAAATTAATAAACATAAAGTAAAAAGATATAATTTTTGTGTTTTAAATCAAGATAAACAAGTCTAGGATTTTGCTCTAACTACACCACTACTCTTATAATATAGTCATTTAATTTTATTATTGCAAGAGGGAGATACAACTTTTACGAATCTAATTAGTAACGCTACAAGCAGTTGTCTAATTCCCAAAGAGATGCAATCAAGAAAGTTTACTACAATTCATCTTCGATTGGCATGACCATTGTATGCATCTATTCTACAACTACTCCTAAAACATGGAATTAAAAACATACTAATGATCATCTTCTCTTAGTATGAATCGTATGCACCTAAAACCTTATCATGTCGTTAAGTACCATTATGTATAAATCATTATTTAAATCTTGGATTAATTGCCCTTAGTAAAAACATGATTGTTCAAGATAAATTATTAATTCAATCTCATCTTAAGAAGATAATTAACAAATAAATCTTATTTACATAATTTTTTCGGTCTCTCACTACATAATCATCATATAAGTTCTCTTTATCTTCCACTATTTGCAATAAAATCAATTAATGTTCTACATTACTTGACTAGGGCATTGTTGAAAACCCTAGATACCGACTAGCCGCTCATGGAGAAATGAGACTGCATCGTTGATGAAGCCACCACCTTCACGGTTGGATAGTTGGTTCTTGAGTTATTGAGGAGAGCCTCTCTGGAGAGAGACTTTGTATTTGAACTATGATATATGATCCAAATTGTTCGGGATATCTTCTCTTCATGAAGTTTTCATATATTTATAGACAAAAGTTAGTGTAAATATGACATGTATTTTCTTGCACTCCAAGAAGACTTGGTATGAGAACCAAGTAAAAGCAGTGAATGGACCAATCTACCCTTTGATATACTTACAATTAAAGTCAGAATTCTACAATATTTTCACGCACATTTCCTAATGTCAGCGATGGCCGATCAATTGAAAGATTCCACCGATCAATCGGTAGTTCCTAAAATTTAATACTATTTTATTATGTGATTTTGTGCTTTAATCACTTGTACACTACTTTGCTGACTTGTACCTTGCTTTGAACTGAGTGCATTTATTCATTATGTATCATTTCGGATCAGACATATTTGTTAAAAACCCAAAATTAACTCAGATTTGCGTTAAGGCCCCTGAAACATGCTGAAACACGCAACTCAAATAAGAATATCTTATTAAGAAAATAAAAAGACTTACTAAGGGTTTATTAACGCTCAGAATATAAAATATTTTGTTCTCATCACACTCCAAACTTGAATATTGTTAGTCCCTTATCAATAAAATAAAAGAAAACATCATGAAGAATTAACTAATCTAACTTATTTAAACTAATTTATTTTTTTCGTGTGTAAAAATGATTACACTTTGCACGTGTAATAAGCCTTTTAAACGCCTAGGAAATATCCAAGTGGATGAGTGAAGTCTCATGAGGGTTATATAGACTACTCATGACTTCTTTATAATATTTATATCTATATATATATATGTTCACATATTTATGAATATCCTTGTTCATTAATTAAGAGATGATATAATCCATAGAATAAATGCAAGTAAATAAATCCTACTTATGTAAAACAATAATCAAATCAGATTAGTGTTAAGAATGGTCTCCACTTGTGGTTAAACTTAGCTAATTTTTACTTCAAAAGCCAACAATCTTCTGTGCCTCATGAACTTTCTCTATAACACATTATTCTCATTTATAGTATATCCCTTATTTTTTTCTTTTTGATGGAGGGGGTTATCCTCTCTCCTTTTGCTTTTTTCACTCATAATATATTTTTCTTATATACCTTTCTTTTTCTTGGAGAAGACTTTCTTCTCCTATTTTGCTTTTTCCACTCATTTTTTTGATACACCATTCTCCATTCTTTTGAATGTTTATTTGTCTTTGAGGGAGAATTCTTATTTATATATATTTGTTTCTATTTTTCATAATATTTTATTATTTTTTTCAAAGATAATACTTTATATGATCATAAACGAAACTATAAAGATCATGTGCATGTGCTTATAGGTCAAAATTATCTTTTCTAGTTTCAATTTCATCAGTTTAATCACCTATGGAGAATCACATCTCTTCACATTTCCAACTTAATCATTATTCAGACAAGTAGAAAATACAGCCTACATATACTTTTCCTCTTAATAAATTCACAAGTTTAATCATAAATAAGTTTAAATAATATAGTAATAAAACTCTGAATATATAAATAAATTTTTGTTTTATAAATATGTTAATCATTTTTTCCTCTTTTTTTTTTCAAAATAAATTTTTAATATTTATGTTTCCCGATCGATCGCCAGACCTTCTGCACTAATTCTAGAAACTAAACAGTGTTAAAACTGCAGTTGTTTTAATTTTCATTATACCAATTTTTTTCAATTTCCCTGTATTTCATACCTTCTATCATTCCATCTCTCCAAACTTAAATTAAACCATGTCCTCATGGTTCTCAGAAACATTAAAACATGGGACTAGAACAATTTTACCACTTTATGGCGCATGGTTTTAGAGGTAGCCAAAACCTCCCCCAAACTTGGTGTATGCCATAATCTGCAGTCTAAGTCAAGACTAAAACCAAGATTATAGTAGAATAATCGACAGAGATAATAAAAAAAAGGGAATGTAATTTTATTACTTAACAAAAATTGAAAGATAGTGTGGCCAAATGCCTACAATGAATTGAAATTGCAGAAAATAAAAACAACCTAATTATAGAACTTGAAAATTTGTAAAACATAAAAATCAACACAAACTTATTCCATCCCTTATACTAAAATTCAATGTTTCTCTAGTCTTCCTTAGCCACTTTCGTTGTTATGGAATGTAGAAATATAGCTACCTCATCGACTCATATCCTTGCATTTAATGTTATCAAGAAATTTCCATGAATTGTATTCTTTCGGGTACCATGTAACATGTGACACATTCTTAGTATTGGTCCGCCCAAGTTGATTATGAATTAATGCACTAATAAGACAAGGGTATGACAATTTTAGATACCTAATTGCCGGTCCTTTAACAATAGCATGCCAATGTGTCACAACAGTATCGAAGATAATATCAGGTATGGAGATCCAGTAACTATTCCGAAGGCAATAAATTACCTTCACCAGTGTATAATCACACTTATCTTTCGGCAGTTCCGGGCAGAGTTAACGACCTAAGATATCAACAGCTATCCAATAACATGAAACAACTTTCACCCGTGGAATAACAAGAGCATTAAGCTTAACCCTAAACCCTTCAAATATGTCTTCAACCATAGTAGCAACTGAAGGGGAAGATGACGAAAAAGGTTTCTCATTACCTGCTTGGATAATTGGCAACTTCCAAGCTTGAGCAATCGAGGAGGGTGATAATCGGATACTATGATTTGGGTTGAACTTGGTGATCATCACCCTATTACTATCACTTCCCTCAAACTCCAAATTTTGATAAAAATCATATACTAGAGGAAGGAAAATAAGTTACTTAGGAGGAACAAAAATTCTATTTATCTTCCTGTGCCAAAACATCCACGCACAATGCTTAATAGCAGGTTCCACCTCTGCATCATGAAAGAAGGCACACTCATGCTTGAGCTTTGTGGAGTGAAAATTTGGAGGGTGGCTTGCAGACAACCTAAGCAATTGTAGCCCGGGCCTCTTGAAGAGTTGGTGAACGAGCTCTCTTGTGCCATGAAATGCTCGGCTCTGCCGTAGTAGCCCGCGCCATCGCAACCCAAGAAGAAAGACAAAAAATAGGTTGAAAAGGACTACACTAAGACCCCTTCCCGAATGATTATAGGAATTGTCGATCGATCTCTGATAGAGCCGAACGATCAAAAATTATATTCGAACTATCTCTTTAAATGACGAACGATCACTCAAAATATCGAATGATCGGAGTGGAGAATCGATCTATCACTATAGACTATATTGGAAGGACACTCGATCGATCACAAAATTGACTAGTCTATGTTTTACACGTGTGTATATTATCTATGTATATGTATAGAACATTCAAAGAATAACTTTTAAAAAAATTCAGGATTTCTGGTAATTTTGAAATGGGAAATATTTTTCTATCTATGGAAATTATATGAAATAAGGTGGTTCCAAATTTAGCTTCCTACCTATCCCGAACGATCGAGTACCTACCAATCGATCAATAGCATTAAGATATTTTAATAATATTTTAATTTTTAATTCTTAATTAATATTCTATAGAAATAACTATTTATGAAATAATGTTACTAAATATAATTTTATTATAAATATATATTTATTTTCAAATATAAAGATTATAAGGAAATAGCAAAAACAAAAATAAAACTAAGAAATACTAAATTCCTAATTGCTATACTCGGTTGAAACATTAGGTAATTTCAAACCAAGGCCATTATTTAATGTCAATGACACGACATTCTCATCGGGCTTAGCAATGTTTGTCTGTCAAATCTATCAAATTAATAGATTTGATCCTTTATCGCATATTGTTTTCCTTTAAATGATTTCTATTTTCTTTAATTAATTGAAACTGAAACTTCCCCCATCGCCCCATTTCATCATAGCTCAAGGTATCGAAGAATTTCCAATGATCGTAATCTTTTGTAATGAAAATTCCTATTTCGGATGGAATTTCGAACTTCGATCCTAACTGATCTTTTATCAGAGCTTGTACTAAGAATGGGAACAAATTTTTTCATTTTCAGTCAAACAGAAGTTTGCAATCAATCACGACCTCCCAGAATGTTTCTATATGATCATAAATAATGTCTGGTATTAAAACCAAATATCCTTGATCAAAATAATAGAGCATTTTGATAAGTGACGGTTTTCGGTCATTACCAAACTTAAAACTTACTTGTCTAGTGATAATGTTATCTATAAACAATAGTTTAGGTCTGAGCTTGACCTTTGTAATCCATCCTCTTATAAGTTTTATGTTAGTATTTCAACAAATTATTTTGGCCATTTCGCATGTTGTAAGATCATAGGTTGGGAATTTCAAAAATTTATTTTATTAGTTCCGAGGCTACTTTGTGGGGGATAAGCCATGCTCTTGTTATGGTATCAGGGGATATCTATATTTCATGCCCTATACTTTCTTGTGAAGCATTCTGCTTACCTCAGGGTTTGATATATATATATATATATATATATTTTGATAGAATTCCCGAACTAAATCAGGGTAAGCAACTGATGAAGCATGTTATAATAGGCTCTCTAATCTTTGTTCTTTAAGTTCTCTTAGGACTCTTTCTATTACTAACTCTGAATATTCATCCTGGAAGAAGATACAATCGTATTTTAACTTATGATCAACTAGACAGTTATCCTTCATCCCTTGTAGGGAGCCATTTGATATCTTCGGTTTAGAGTTGATCGGTAACTCCTTATTACTTTTTTCAATTTCAGCTAATCGTTGTTTCCTTATTTCCTCCATATAAAAATCTATTAATATGTCTGAGATAAACTCAGGTACAGGTTTGTAAATATTTTGTTTTCTTCAGGTAATCGTATATCTAGTTGACATGCTAACGAAGTATTGGATGTTTGCCTATTACTCAGTGTCAATTTATCTAAAGTGTCCAAAACTAAACACTTTCTAGTATCTGCTGACTGATAACCAATTTTAAATATATTTTTCCGAACCTTCATATTCCTAAATGATAAGTCCATAGCCCCAGTTCCACAGTTTATACAGGCATTCGTAGTTGCTAAGAATGGTCGGCCTAGGATTACTAGTATGTGTCTAGTGGAATCGTATACATGTTTGGTATCCAAGACAACAAAGTCTACGGGAAAGTAGAATTTATCGATTTTAAGAATAACATGCTCTATTATTTCTTATGGTTGTTTAATAGATCTATCCGCAAGTTGTAAAATCATAGACATTTGAGTTAACTCTCCAAGTCCTAATTGTCGATAAACATAATAGGGTAATAGGTTCACCCTCACCCCTAAATCAAGAATAACTTTTTCAATTTCTTAATCTCCTATTGTACAGGAAATAGTTGGTGCTCCAGGATCTTTATATTTTGGGGGCGTAGTAGTTGATATTATAGAACTCACATGATTCATTAATAGTATTTTCATTGCATTATGAGTTCGATTCTTCCTTTTATGTTTGCATAAGTCTTTTAAGAATTTAGCATAAGGGGGAATTTTTTTAATTGCTGTCAATAGTGGGAGATTAATCTTTACTTGTTGAAACGTTTCAAACATCTCCTAAATCTTTTCATTTTGTTTTCCGAAAGGAATATGCTCTTGTAAGCGTTGTGGAAATGGAACATTTGGTTCGTAGCTTGTTATCCTATTTCTTTTGTTGGTGCAGAATTTGTTTCATCCGTAACTAGTTCTTGTTTCTTTTTAGAAACTAATTCTTCTCTATTTCAAGATTTATTTCTTTCTTGTTAGAAGATAATTATTTTTCTACTTCAAGATTGGTTTCTTTATTATTTTGCTTATTCGTCCTTTCCTCGAATTGTACCTCAGCCTTGTTGTCTACGATTCAACCACTTCGTAATATAGTTATGGCTTGAACGGTTTTTATTGCTTGTTCTCCTACTGGTACTATATGCTCGATCATATGCTGCCCCTTAGGGTTCGTTATTGGTTGACTTGACAACTTCACTTCTTCTCTTCTATTCGTAGAATTTGCTATTTACCCAATTTGGGTTTCTAGTTTAGATATAGATTGGGAATGTGTATGTAGGAGTTTAGTAGCATTTTTGAACTCGTTCAGTACACTACTGATTTCTTGTTCGAAGCCAGGTGATCTCATATTTTGTGGATTGTTTGAGTTTCTAAATGGTGGTTGATTAGGGTTTTGATTGAATGGACGAAATTAATTTGGTTGTTGATTAGGATTTTGATTGTAAGTGTTATTCTGACTTTTGTATGAGAAATTAAGATGATTATGCCAACCCGGATTGTAATTATTTGAAAATGGATCATTATTTGGATTGGTAAAGGTGACATTAATATCTTTAATGATATACTCAGATTCTGGTTGCATATAGGGACAGTTGTTAGTGTAGTGCAAGGGATTAGCACATATCGAACAGACTTCTTGAGGTGTGGGGTTTATATGGGTGGTTCTCCTTAGTTGATCGTACTTTTTGTTTAGCTCATCCACTTTTGATGTTACTCCATATAGATGACTTACTTCGAATGCACTATTGGTTCTTTTAGGATTAGAAAAGATATTTCGTGGAGCTCTAATATCAGACATATTTTATCGGGAATCTTCAATAATATTCTTAAAAAAATTCCATAGGAAGTCTACGGTTTTGTGTAAATGTTCCTCCACATGCTGCATCAACTGTATTTTTGTGGCCCTCTCCTAATCTTACATAAAAATTACAGACTAATTTGTGATTAGGGAATCCATGATGAGGGGATTTTCGTAAAATTTAATTAAATCGATCCCAAGATTCATAGAATTTCTCTCCAAGTATTTGTGAGAAAATTAAGATTGCTCTGCGGGTCTTGTGCATTTTTCAAACTGGAAAGAATTTGTGTAAGAATTATTTCTAAAGTTTCTTCCAATTATTTCTAATATCTTCTGGTATTGTACCATACCAAAGTTTCGCTTTATCTTTTAAGGAATGAGAGAATAATCTAATTTTAAACTCGTGATCCATACATCTTCTTATACTCACAATGTTACAGACCTCTAAAAATTCATCTATATGATGATAGGGATCATCATGAGCATTCCTATGAAACTTAGATAACATATTAACTATAGCGGGTTTAATTTCATATTGGTCCACTCCTGCTGGTATTGTGATTTTTAATCGGGAAGTATATTCTTGAGTATAGAAATCTTTAAAGACAACAGGCGGAGCTACTACTGCGTTATCACCCATGTTTATATTATTTAAGTTATTTAAATTCTTTCTTTCATTTATTTGGTACGTTCGATCAATTTCAGGATCAAATGCTTCAAAGGGGACTATTAATTGAACAATGTCCAAGCATAAACAATAAACCATAATATTAAATAAAATAATAAGTTGCAATAAATGAATAATGCAACAAATATATATATATATATATATATATATATTTATTTATTAAATATATATATATATTTAAATAAATAAATAAATACTATTTATTATTATTAATTTTTCTTTATATATATATATTTTATATATAGTTGATCGGTGGCCAAAACTTGATTAGTTTATCCTACTAGGCTAGGATAATAAATAATGATAATGATAATAGTGTGTGAAAATAAGCCCTTAAAATTGATCTAGTTTTCCCTATCGCAAGTGAACGAATCAATTATAGTATAGTATATATGAGATTGAGTATATCGTATTCACAGAGACTAATGATTTTACAACTTTGTCTGTAATTATTGTAACTAAATTATGAAAGATAATTTGTTTGTTTGTTTATTTTCTATAACTAAATTGATAATAAATAAAATAGCATAAAAGTAAAGATAAATTTTAGTTTTCGTTGAAAATAGTGGAGATAAAAAGATCTAGGGTATTTCTAACTCCATCACTAACCGTATAATATATTATCCTAATCATTCAATTATAAAGGGCGAACTATCATATGTGAATCAAATATAGGGTCATAAACATTGGCAAATCCTAATCCCAAAAAGGAACAATTAACTTTAACTAAGCTACAAACCATCTTCAAACAAGTATAACCAGTGCATGCTTCTACTCTAAAACTACTCCTACTAACATAAATTAAAAGCATGTCTATATTATATCTTATTAGCATGGTATGTCTAAGTCTATAGTGCATGTTAGTTACCACCATTGTATAAAAAATCATGAGTTAAACACCTGAGTTCTAGCCCATATTGAATAACCATGATTGTGTAAGATAAAACATTCATTCAAGCTAAGACAAAACATAGAATAAATGTAGAATCTTATATAAAATCAAACATAATCACTCATCTACACAATCATCACATATTTGATCTTTAGTTTCCCCTTATACAATTAAAATAAGAAATAGTCTACATTACTTGGTTAAGATTTTGTTAAAAACCCTAGATATCGGTTTAGTTGTTCATGGTCATGGATGTGTACATTGTTGATATAGACACACCCGTCATGGTTGCTATTATATCAATCTCTTGCTAAATCTCAAAGACAATATGCAAAAATCAACCTCCTAACTATAGGGGAGACCCATCTCTTTTATAGAAAATGAGGCGTATTTATTTGATAAATTAATTGCTTCACGGTTATGTCAGGATTTTTCATAGTTATAATCTTCAAGAATAGTGTTAAATCTCATCAAATATGGTCAATATTGTGTCCAAAATAACCTAGAAGTCATTCCATGTTGATTCTGGCCGAAACGGGTCCCACCAGTGCATATACAAGTTGTCGAGTCAAAGTTAGCGTATCAGGTTTTACCAAGTACTTGGTGAAGATTCCATAGAGTACTCGGTAGCTTCAGAGAGCCGCACAATTGTGCATAAGTTTGCGAAATATTCTGGCCAATTTTCCTCAAGTTCGCACACTTGCGCACTCACCTAGTACTCGGTGAAGGCACTACTGAGTACTCAGTAGTTCTTCGCCTTGTTTTCCACGTTTCATCTTTTTTGCTCCATTTCTCTTCTCGACTTCATTCCCCTTCACTTTTTTTGCATCCTTGACTTATTTTTGGTCCTTTATAGGTCTTTCATCCATGGTTTCAACTCTCGAACAATCTTGAGGCCCAAAATCAATTATTTTACCGAATTAAACTCGTTTTGCATGATATAGTCTTGAACGTCTTAAAACACGAAAACCGTATAAAAATACCAATATAATGATAAACATAGACATAACAATGTATAATTAGGAGCCTTAAATGTATGATATTTGGCTCCTATCAATAGCAATGAAATATCTATGTTAAGAAAATCTATTTATTTTTATTTTAGCTGATACAGTTATGTTATGATTGATCTGTATCTTTTCTATCTATATTTATTTTTGTACAAACAAAAGTATTCCGATCGATCACAAAGTTAACTGAATGATCAGGGTGATTACTGATCGATCAGAGGATGTTGTGAATGATCGTTGAACTTCCCGAATGATCGCTGAAGAAGCCGATCGATCGAAGACTGGAGTTCGTGAGCTTTTTGGAAAATTTGCAGTTTCGAACAATGTGGTTTCTGACTTGCAAAAATAAATAAATAAGAAATGCGAAAATAAACTAAACTTAGTACAATAATCAATAAAATTTAATATAATAAACTGAAATATCCGTTTGATCCTCGAAAATGGCACCAAAAATTTATGATCGGTTCTAGTCATATGAAAATAAAAAGTGTTTAAAATAAAGAATTAGCATGATCTAGTTTTACCTATCAGTCGCAAATACACGAGTAGTATATAGTATAGTTGGGTAGAGAGGGTATCGAACCACAGAGATCAAAGTCGTATCTCAAACAATTGTAAAGCAGAAAATGGAATTATAAGATAAACGTTGTTTTGATTGATTTGTTTTCTAAACTAATAAATATAAAGTAAAAATATATAATTTTTGCTTTTTAATTCAAAATAAATAAGTTTATGGTTTTGCTCCAACTACACCACTAGTCTAATAATATAGTCCTTTAATCTTATACTTGCGCACAAATTCAGAATTTTGCAGTATCTTCGTGCACATTTCCCAATGTTAGTGATGGCCAATCGATTGAGAGATTCCACTAATCGATCGGTGGCTCCTAAAATTTAATACTTCTTTATTCTGCGATTTTGTGCTTCAATCACTTGTACTCTACTTTGCTGATTTGTACATTGCTTTGAATTGAGTGCACTTATTCTCTAAGTATCATTCCAGATCAGACATATTTGTTAAAAGCTCGAAATTAACTCAGATTTCCGTTAAGGCTGCTGAAACATACTTAAACACGCAACTCAAATAAGAATATCTTATTAATAAAATAAATAGATTAACTAAGGGTTTATTAATGCCCAGAATATCAAATATTCTGGTCTTACCAAATTCGATGAAACACCTATAGGTGAATTAAATGAAGCCGGAGATAGAAATTCCCTTGAGCAATTAAATAAATATTTTTTCTGAGAAATTAAAACATACTTGAGTTGTGTGAAAATAGGTGGCTTAGTACCCATTGAATTTAAATTAGGTTAGTGGAAATTGTGAGAAAGGGATTCGAACTTAGAAGTGATGATTAGTTCCCCTTTTGAATTTGGTTTACTGAAATTAAAAACATGTTAGGAAAACTTAGACACTGCTCTAGTTTCCTTTTTATTTTCTCGCGAACTATAAAAAAGTTGAGATATTGTGAACTGATCAGTTTGTGATGTATTATCTGTGAATTGCAGCTATAATTTAATTATAAGCATGTTGATATGTTAAAATTGCAAGAACTGAGTAATCGAGGAATTCTTGCATGAAAATGAAATAAAGCATGCTTTAAATGAAAAATGGAAATTTATGCTATATCATTGAGCATTGGGTCTATGTAGAGGCATATTCTCATTTGTGTAGCATTGTGTGCACATATTATTTCAGTGTGAGTTACATGCCTCATTTATATCATTTAAATATATAGACCGTTTGGATAGTCACAATAACTGGCGAGGGGGTGTTCTCACGAATTAGAGAGTTAGTACCTCCTAAATCAGAGAGACCGGGGGAGGACTTGTCCAATCCCTGGCGATCCCCCTTCCTTTTGCATGCTTGTTACCCCCAAAAGTGATCGGATTAGGATTCCTTATTATCTATTTGACTCTTATATAGATAGGGTTTCACTTGGATTGTATTGACACTGTCATGAGCATTGACATTGCATTTGCATTCACATTGAGTATTCATTACCATATAATTAACTGTTAAGATTTCAGGTTGTTGTTACTTGTCGATATTGGGCATGTGTTATTTTAAACTTTTATAATATTCCCTTGGATGCTACAGCACAATGGGGATGATTGTAATTATTTTTGTGGTTAAATCCCTTGTAAAACCTAGAAATTACTCAAGGTGAACGAAGGCTTAAAGACTTTAAGTTGGGAAGTAAAAAGTGGAATAATAAAAAGAACCAGGGTTAATGAAGCCACACTTGGCACGTATTCTAGGTTGTTATGTGGAACTAGGTAAAAAGAGGCCTTAGTGCTTAACTTTTCCCTTTGAATTGGGTTTCTGGTTATGTGGAACTAGGTAGAATTATGCCTTAATGGCTGGTCACTAGTGTTACTACGGGGTGATTGGTGTACCACTCTGATTGTGTGGGGAGTTGTTCAATATAAGGGTCGGTTAAAACTTGTTAGTCTGGCCCTCTCTCTTCTGACTCTTGTATTTTTGAGCTTGTCACTCTTCCTTTCACTTTGAAGGTGTTTTGAGAAGTAAACAGTCTTTAGCTTGTTTATCTCAAAATCTCGGTTACGGTTTAGATCTTTGGGACCAAACTAAGGATCTCTCGATGTTTTGAAAACTTAGAGTTTGTGGGTTTCTATAAAGCTGTGTTTTTCTATTACCCAGATCTCGCCAACTATTTTTGAAAACCCTAAGTTAAAAACTTATTTTATAAAATAGTTTTGAAATATTGGGGTCGGGAGTGTCAAAAGCAAACCCCATTTTGAAAAATGTCAGAAAATTCTATTTAAAAACATTATGAGAAATTTAGTATGTTTAGGGTACTGGCTACCCCTGTTTTTGAGATCTCAAGATCGTGCCCAAGATCTCGGTATCGTTGAAGTTCGAGAACTCTAGGATTTTTCTAATTGTTTCTGAGATTCCTTTGAGCCAGTTATGTCTTGGGTATCCTTTCAAAGTTTTCTCAAATTCTTAAATTTATGTTAAAGGTCTTACGACCAGTTTTGAAAAAAAGTTCAAAAAGGGATTTTGAAATGGTTTTCCGCTTTGAACTCTTATCATTGTTTTTCTTCCTCATGGTCATTGTTCCTTGGCTTTTATCCTAGACTTGGGATTTTAAGGTTTTCGCCTTTGAGGCAGACCTTATATTCACTTGTGTTGCTACTGCTCTTGTCATATTCTCGGGTGAGAGACGTGATCCTGATTTGCACAGATATAGTGTGATTCCTAGTACCTTGGGTGGGTTCAGAAACATTGGAACCAAACAGATTTGACCGAGTCCGAAAAATATTTTTTAAAAACCGATTGAATCCTTCGGAGTTCAGCATTTTTCTTTAAAATCCGAGGGCCTTGACATCCATTTGGGACTAAATGACTCCGATACCCCTTTCCTATGTGTCGGTAGGCAATGTGAATTCGAGATTGTCTTGTGATTATCAAAACTGATCTAGTGGTAGAGCTTTTCCACTTAGGTTACTTTCGAGGATTACATAGTAGCAGTGTGTCCATACCATATGACCACTAGTTAGTTTTATAAGCCTTCTTTATTATAGGAGGCCTTAGAGAAATGATCCTTTGAGTGAACGGATTATTTCACTCGTTATTGTGGATAAAATGACAGGATTTAGGTTAATAGTTGTGAGAGTGAGACTTTCTAGGAACGATTTAGCCATGGCGTTGTGTAGGGTTTATGATTTAGTTGTGGGCATGATTATGGTTATTTCCTTCTGGTAGTCCTAAGCAGCGTGCTCGGTGCACGGTGTCATGGGTAGTTAGTTCTGGTAGTATCTCTAGACGAGAATGCATATTAGGCTATTTGTGTATACGACCATGTGACTAAGATTAGTCATCTATGGGGTTTTATGTGTATATATGTATATATATGTTGATTTTACCTGTATATATATATATATATATATATATATTGGTGATATTTTTGTTGCTCGGTGCTCTATTATGATTCTTGAGTATGATTGAGGTTATTTGTGGGGTTATTTTGGGATTTTAGATCGACGCGGGTGCCATGTGAGACAACTGACCGACCTAGGACAGATGTGTATGTCGCTAATTAGCCCTAGAGGGGGTGAATAGGGATATAAAAAATCTTAGCTACTTTTTGCACTTAGCTTAATTTCAACAATTTAAGTTTAGCTAGAATGAAGCAATAAACACTTTTAGATGACAATAGATTTTCGACTAATGAAAGCAATAATCAAATAATGTAAGTCAAGAGAAGGCAAACATGCAAATAATCAAATGAAAGAGCAAGAGAGAGAGAGAGAGATGACACGGTAATTTTTACGAGGTTTGGTAACTCTTACTCCTCGGCTTAAGGATTCCCCCCTTAAGACTTCCCAATCTCACACTATGACTTTTCCTTGTAGGTGAAATAATAAACCTTTACACACGAGCTAATGAGGCCATCACGCAAATAAGATGACAAACCCCTCTTATGGATCAATGAGCTTCACTCACTCAAGGATCTCTTCTCCTTTTATAAAGAAATGATACACTCAATAAACAGTCAAAACTTTAGGGTTTATGAAGGATACACAATCTCTTCTCATTTTAATGCTCAAGCTTTTCTTGGTATAAATTTTTAGAGAAATGATAGTGAAGAGCAGCTTTTCTGTAGTAAAGTAAAGAGATGTATCTTCTACAAGCAATATCTCTACATATATATAGCTAAGGCAAAGAGTTAAGAGAGTGAAACTCACTTTAGGAGAGTGAGCTAAGAGTAGTGGTAGTTGGGGGTACTTGAGAGCCATTAATGCACTTAAGATGGTCATTTATTGTTCTGTCAGTCGATTAAATTCTATTTGTCAGTCGCTTAATTTTTGCCTGTCGGTCGATGGACATTATTATGTCCGTCGACTGGAAAATAGCATAAGAATTCTCTATCGTGGTCGGTCGACTACTTAAGAAATGTCAATCGACTGATGAATGGTTGTCGGTCGACTGATAACGTCGTGTCAGTCGATTGGCAAATAGCCTTAATGAAGCTCAAAACTCTCTGTCGAGGTTGGTCGACTGGCATGTGTTTGTCGGTTGACTAATGGCTGTCGATCGACTAACAACGTTGTGTCAGTTAACTGGCAATTAGCCTTAATAAAACTCAACACTCTCTGGTGAGGTCGGTCAACTGACAATACTGTGAGTCAATTGATTTGCATGGTCAGTCGCCTGGATATGCAATTTTTCATTTTTGATTTTTTAGGATGAGCTTATATGTGTGAAAACCTCATATAAACCCTTTGATACAATTCACTCACCATCCTATCTACCCCAAGTCTTCATTCTTCAATCTTCTAAAGCATAAACATGAAATGAGCTTTATCTCATTCCTTTAAGCTTTTTGCTTTCCAGAAAAGTCCTGTTATTTTGTAATACTCAACTAAGTAAACACATTAATACTAAACACATACTTATCATTTTATTATTATTAAAATGGATAATTGTTCTTTGATTGACCCTCAAACCAACAATCTCTCCATTTTTTATGATGACAAAATATTGCGTGTTTGATAATGAGGGTGGCATTGATAATATGCTCCCCCTTGATTTTATGCATATAAATAAGCAGCATAATATACTCAGTCATTTCTAAACATAAAAAAATTCGCATTCATTTAGATATTTTCTTCAATAACACATGAGAATTTTAAACAAAGCAAAACAAAGCATTTTAAGCAAAGTAAACCAAAGTAGTAAATACTTCTACTAAGAATATAAATAAATGAAAAAGCAAAACGCCAAAATCAAAAACATAAAACAACACATTTTCCTAAGAATAGGTTCTCCCCCTTTGGCAACATCAAAAAAGAGGGATGGAGTTCTTAATCTCCTCGAGCGTAAGATCGAGAGCGACAAAATGAGTGCTGAAATCAGTTGACAGCTCAACAATTTTCCTTTCATTTCGGGAAAGGGACTCGGCATTACGAAGAATTCCTTCCTTATTTCTCTGGGCTGGAGGAGCTTGGCGAGAGCGACAGGTTGATGAGGTTTGAGTCTTTTGCAGGAGAACACCTTCACGGATGACTTCCAAACCCATTTGGCTAAGACATCGACCGTTCACTGGAAGACTCACATCACTTATAGCTTCATTTTTGGACGGAATTTGGTAAAGGTGAAGGATGTGGGTGATTGGAATAGGATAGAAAAACGTCTTATTTCTAAAATTTTTGTAAGCCTTGAGATGCTTACCCAAAATATGAGCGATGTTGAGAGGATGATTGGTGAGAATGCAAAACACTATATAGGCTTCAAAATGTGATACATGATCGTGGGCCCCAGATTTTGGCAAAATGGAATAAGTAACCACTTTGTGAATTAAACGGGCTTCGAGAGTGAGATGTTTGGTCTCAATTAAAGTGGATGGAAGAACGCTATCCGGAGAGTGGAAAATAACATCAATGGCATATTTTCGCTCAAAAGTGCAACTTTGATACCATTCATATTGAAGATAAATGGTTTGGCCAACGGTTAGAATTTGAAACCAATTGTGAAATTCCGCATCGGTGATGGTAATGTTGATACTGGCGATAGAGGCATGAAGGGCATTATCCATGGTGGACTCGGTAATGGTAGTGTAAAAGGTTTGAATAAGGCGTTCGTGAGTTGGATAATCAAGAGACATGAAGTGACCCCAACCTATAGCTTGAAAGAGAGAAAATAGTCGAATATTCAACTCTAGGTAGGGGGAGTTTTTGACGATTCGGGTTTTGCAAAGTTTGCGATACTCAAACTTTCGAAGGAACTCTGCATGATGAGTGGCATTAGGAAATAGAGCATGAAGAATCATTGGTGCGTCATCTTCATCATCATCAATAGGGGCTTGGTACCGTTGGGGAGGAGATGGAGATGGAAAATGTGAAGGAAGTGGAGATGGAATACATCAATTTTGCTGAGTGAATGACTGAGCACGCTTTCTAGGGGGTTGGTCTGGGCGAGGTGGTGCCATAAGAGTGGAGAGGACAAGAAGAAAATGGAGGAGAAATTCCATTGCAGAGAATGAAGAGGAGAAGAAGAGTTCATTTGAAAAAAAGTAGAGAGTTTGTGAAGAAGAATGAGGAGTAAAGTGAGAATAAATAGAGAAAGAGAGGTAGTAAGTGGGGGAAAAACATGTAGGGAGTGGTTTGGGGAAGTGGAGAGAGGTTGGGAAGATGAATTAAAGCGGTTACAAAGCCCTAGAAATGACTTTAATACACGTGTGAGTCGACTGACATGTCTCCGTCAGTCGACTGATTCTGGAATATTTTGGAATATTTTTGAATCGGTCAACTGATAGTAGGCTGTCAGACGATAGAAAAACAAAATTCAGTCGATTGATTGTTCAGTGTCAGTCGACTGACCTGACTAGAAGAAAAATGATAAAATAGGCTATTTATCAGTCGACTGATACTTACTCATCAGTAGGCTGATTTACAGAATTCAATCGACTGACTGGAATTTTTAGTCACCTGACATGACCAGGGAGAAAGATAGGAAATACGGTATTTGTCTGTCGACTGATGAGTACGCGTCAGTCGACTGACAAAATAATAATAATATAAAATAAAAAATAGAATAAAACATAAAAATAAAAACCAAAATATAGTAAGATATACATAAATAGGCAACCTTCAAAAATAAGAAATAAATTAAGATCATTTTACAACTTCATTTTCCATTGTCATACCAATTTCTTTACGGATATTTGAGAAACCATCATCTTGAAGAGGTTTTGTAAAAATGTCCGCTAGTTGCTCATTTGTTTTAACGAAAAACCAACTCAACATTGCCCTTCGATATATGATCACGTAAAAAGTTATTCCTAATTTCTATATGCTTGATGTGAGAATGTTGAATGGGATTTTTGGAAATACAGATAGCACTTGTGTTGTCACATCTAATAGGAACATTATTGAAAATAAGACCAAAATATAACAATTCTTGTTTAATATAGAGCGTTTGAGCGCAACTACTACCGGCCACAACATATTCGGCCTCGGCGGTGGACAATGCAATTGAATTTTGCTTCTTATTAGACCAAGAAACTAGTGAGTGCCCTAGAAAGTGACATGTGACACTTGTGCTCTTTCGATCTACTTTGCAACCGGCAAAGTCGGCATCCGAATAACTAATTAGGTCAAGAGAGGTGTCACGTGGATATCAAAGTCCTAAGTGAATTGTACCGCAAAGATAACGAAAAATACGTTTAACGACACATAGATGAGATTCCTTGGGACAAGATTGAAAGTTAGCACATAGACAAACACTAAACATGATGTCCGGTCTACTTGCGGTAAGATAAATCAAACTACCAAACATACCTCTATATTTAGTGATATCAACACATTTACCATTTTCATCTTTTTCTAGCTTGGTAGTGGTACTCATAGGAGTTATGGAATGTTTGGCATCCTCCATACCAAATCGCTTTAGTAAATCTTTAGTATACTTGGAATGGCAAACGAAAATGCCATCCAAGATTTTCTTGATTTGCAACCCTAAGAAGAAGTTCAATTATCCATCATACTCATTTCAAATTCTTTTTACTTACTAACCGCGAAATCCTTACAAAGTGATTCATTTGTTGATTCAAATATTATCTCGTCAACATATATTTCAACAAGCAGTAAATTATTTTCAATGGTTTTAGTAAAACGTGTGTTGTCAACTTTACCTCTTGAAAAATCATTTTGGAGAAAAAAAGCCACTAAGTGTTTCATATCAAGCCCTAGGAGCTTGCTTTAAACCATATAGGGCCTTAGTTAATTTGAAAACATGATTAGGAAAGTGTTCATTTTCAAAACTGGGTGGTTGCTTGACATAAACTTCTTCCTCTATGACGCAATTTCGAAAATCACTTTTGATATCCATTTGATAAAACATGAAGTTTCTAGATGATGCAAATGCAAGAAGAATTCTAATTGCTTCTAATCTAGCCACGGGTGAAAAGGTCTCCTCATAGTCAATGCCTTCATCTTCATTATATCCTTGGGTAACAAGTCATGCTTTATTACGAATAATCACTTCATTTTCATCCTTTTTGTTTCGAAAAACCCATTTAGTGGCTATTATAGTTTGATAATTGGGTTTAGGAACTAAATGTCAAACTCGATTGCGTTCAAATTGATTTAGTTCCTCTTGCATGACGATGATCCATGAGTCATTGCATTGAGCTTAAAGAATATTCCTGGGCTCAATTTGAGACACAAAGGCCATGAAATTACACAAGTCTCTAAGTTGAGAACGAGTGTCAACCCCTTTAGATGGATCACTTATGACTTAGTCAATTGGATGATTGTTTACAATCCTCCATGATTTTGGTATAGACATAGTCAAATCATCATTGGATTGATCTTTGACGTCCGTCTTTTCCAAGGGGTCATTTGAAGGGTTAGAGATATTGAGATCATTTAGTTCGTTCTCAATCCCAACAACCTCATCATCATCTATGTCAATCCTAGAAGTCAATGGTAGTGGTGACTCATCAAAAACAACATGAATTGACTCTACCATGGTTAGTGTCTTTTTATTATAGACTCTAAAAGCTCTACTTCGACAAGAATATCCCAAGAAACTTCCCTTATCCGATTTGGATTCAAATTTTCCCAAGTTATCCTTGTCATTTAGCTCAAAACACTTGCACCCAAAAACTTTGAAATACCCAATGTTGGGCTTTCAAGCATTCCATAATTCATAGGGTGTCTTATCTAATTTTGATCGAATGATGACTCTATTAATAACATGGCAAGCGATGTTGACCACTTCGGCCCAAAGACTTCTAGGAAGACTATGTTCATTTAGAATAGTCCTAGCCATTTCTTGAAGTGATCTATTCTTTCTCTCAACAACTCCATTTTGTTGAGGAGTTCTAGAAGCCGAGAGATCATGAGATAAACCAAGTTCATCACATAATTCCTCTAAGTCGTGGTTGTCAAATTGTCTTCCCCTATCACTTCTTATCTTCTTAATTGATAACTCTTTTTCATTTTGGATTCTTCTACAAAATTTATTTAGGATGGAGTGAGTTTTGTTTTTATGAGTAACGAAATGTACCCAAGTAAATCGTGAGAAGTCATCAACTATGACGAGAACATAAAGTTTTCCATCTATGCAAGCAATTCTTCCAGGACCAAAAAGATCCATATGAATAAGTTCTTAAGGTCTAGAAGTGGTGATATCTTTCTTTCTTTTGAAAGAAGATTTGACTTGTTTGCCCGCTTAACAAGCACTACAAACTTTATCTTTAGAGTACTATGTCTTTGGGAGGCCTTTGACTAAGTAATTTCTAGACAAGCGGTGAAGAAGGTCTATACTAACATATCCTAAATGCCTATGTCATAACCAACTATTTTCACTAGTCGTGATAAAACATTTAACATTTTGTTCGTGCAATTCACAAAGCAAGATAGTATAGACATTCCCATTTCGTTTGGCATTGAATAATTGTGTTCCATCCTTCTCAACTATGCATGCATTTGACCTAAAGATGATATCATATCCTTTATCACATAATTGACTAATGCTAAAAAGATTGTTATTCAATCCATCAACAAGTAGAACATTTTCACTAGAGAGAGAAGGGGTTATACCAATAACGCCAATTCCAACGATCTTGCCTTTTGAGTTGTCACCAAATGTGACGTTTCCCCCTTCATAATCTTGGAGAGAAGTGAACTTTAATTTATCCCCTGTCATATGCCTCGAGCAACTGCTATCAAGGAACCATTTATCCTTGTTGGTTGTCTTCAAGCATACCTACAAAAAGATGTTAAGTGTCATATTTTGGTACCCAAGTAGTTTTGGGTCCATTACTGTTAGTGATGCATGTAATAGTTCCCTTTTGGAACCCAAGTCATCTTATTTGTATCCTTTTCACATTTTTTATTACGAACAAAAGTTCCTTTTGGAACCCAAATCATTTTTGTCTCTTTAAATCTACGATTGCATACATTTACCTTATGTCCATTTTTCTTGCAATAATAACAATTAACATGCTTGTGAAAATTTGAAGAATGTGAATGAGATTTCTTAGTGAATGTGTGCCATAATGGTTTTATCTTTTTCAATAGAATCGCATCTTTGTCAAATGCGTCATATCCTAGTTCACTCTTATCAAATCCTATTCTTTGTCTTGATACTTAGATTTTCTTTTCCTTTAGTGAACTTAACTAGGACATTGATTTGATCATCAACGGTTCTTTTTAAGAATTCATTTTATTTTTCTAACTTTTTAATAATATCATCATGCAAGCTCGGTGAGATGGGTCTGGAACAAGATACATCACACGATGATTTAATTTTCTTGAGAGAAATATGCTTAAGAGCTAATTTTTCAAACTCTTCATGCCAATCTTCAAAAGCTTCTTGCAATTCATTAAACGATACTAGCAATTCATTATATGATAATTTAGAGCTATCTGCAAAAAAAATGAATTTAATTGTACCTCATCCTCCTTTGCCATGAGGCAAAAGTTAGCCATCTCCTCGGAATCCTCATCCTCATCCGAGGTGTTTGAATCATCGTCATCCCAAGTAGAGTTCATGGCAACGTTTTTTTTATTCCTTTCATCATCTTTCTTTAGCTTGAAGCAATCCGATTTATAGTGCCCCGACTTCCCACAATTGAAGGAAGTTGGAGGTTCTCTCTTGTTCGAATCAGTTCTTGGTTCATTTCTCTTGATGAACCTTCCACCATTCAATTTTTTTCATTGAAAAAACCTCTTGAACTTTTGAGTGATCAAAGCGATGTCCTCATCTTGGTCCTCATTTTCCATCTCAAGAGTATCTTCTTGAATAGATGACTTTAATGCTAAGCCCTTATTCTGTTTTGATTCCTCTTCTCGGGCTTTTAGGTGATCTCCCATGTAAGAAGGGACCCAAAAATTTCATTAATGTCCATGGTATTTATATCATAGGCCTCCTTAATTGACGTGACTTTTGCATCCCACTTAGCCGGAAGGCTCCTAAGGACTTTTCGAGACACATCGGATTTTGGAATGATCCTGCCAAGATGCTTAAGCCCATTTAAGATGTTAGTAAATCGAGATATCATACAATTGATATTGTCATCATTTTTCATAGCAAATAATTCATATTCATGCATGAGAATATCGATTTTAGATTCACGCACTTGAGAAGTACCTTCATAGGTTATAACTAACTTATCCCACATTTCTTTGGCCGTATTGAAAGTGGAAACACGATTAAATTCATTTGGGCTTAGAGCACAATTCATATTGACCTTTGCCTTAACATTTAAGGAAATAAGTTTTCTTTCATCATTATCCCATTCATTTGGCAATTTAGGAACACATGCTCCATTTTCTAGTTTAAAGGGAATGAAGGGACCGTCCGTGATGACTTGCCAAATTTTGTAGTCAATAGATTGAAGATAATCTATCATTCTAGTATTCCAATAACTATAATTTGATCCATCAAACCAGGGGGGTCTATTGTTCGATTGACCCCCAATGTGAGTGACTATATTTGAAGTCATGATTATTCTCTAAGATAGTTAAGCCTTTAATCACTAGAGATTAGACTCTGATACCAATTGTAAGTCGTTAATTAGCCCTAGAGGGGGGGTGAATAGGGATATAAAAAATCTTAGCTACTTTTTGCACTTAGTTTAATTTCAACAATATAAGTTTAGCTATAATTAATCAATAAACACTTTTAAACGACAATAGATTTTCGACTAATGAAAGCAAATAATCAAATAATGTAAGTCAAGATAAGGCAAGCATGCAAATAATCAAATGAAAGAGAAAGAGAGAGAGAAATGACACCGTAATTTTTACGAGGTTCGGTAATTCTTACTCCTCGTCTTAAGGATCCCCCCTTAAGACTTCCCAATCTCACACTATGGCTTTTCCTTATAGGTGGAATAGCAAACCTTTACACACGACCCAACGAGCCCATCACACAAACAAGATTACAAACCCCTCTTATGGATCAATGAGCTTCACTCACTCAAGGATCTCTTCTCCTTTTATAAAGAAAGGATACACTCAAAACCCTTAGGGTTTATGAAAGATACACAATGTATAAGCTCAAGTGTTTAATGTGATGTGTTTGGTTCACTCAAGATCTTATACACTCTTAGCAATTAATGACTCAAGAGTTGGAACAAAGATCTTCTCTAACTAGCTTTTCACAAAATGATTGGAATTGAATAGGGGAGTGTAGTGGAGTAAAGAGATGTATCTTCTATAAGCAATATCTCTACATATATATAGTTAGGGCAATAGTTAAGAGAGTGAGCTGAGAGTAGTGGTAGTTGGGGGTAGTTGAGAGCCATTAATGCATAGAAAATGGTCATTTTAGTTCTATCAGTCGACTGAATTCTATCTGTTAGTCGCCTAATTTTTGCATGTCGGTTGATGGACATTACTATGTTGGTTGACTGGCAAATAGCTTAAGAATTCTCTATCGTGGTCGGTCGACTGTTCAAGAACTATCGGTCGACTAATAAATAGTTATCGGTAGAATGAAAACGTCGTGTCGGTCGATTGGAAAATAGCCTTAATGAAGCTTAAAACTCTCTGTTGAGGTCGGTCGACTGACAAGTATTTGTCGGCCAACTGACAACATTGTGTCGGTTGACTGGGAAATAGCCCTAATGAAGCTCAAAACTCTCTGGTGAGGTCGGTCGACTGGCAAGTGAGTGTCGATCGATTGGCAGTATTGTGAGTCGAATGATTTGCATGGTCAGTCGCCTGTATGTGCAATTTTTCATTTTTGATTTTTTAGGATGAACTTATATGTGTGAAATCCTCACATAAACCCTTTGATAAAATTCACTCACCATCCTATCTACCCCTAGTCTAGATTCTTCAATCTTCTGAAACATAAACATGAAATGACTTTTATGTCATTCGTTTAAGATTTTTGCTTTCCATAAAAATCTTGTTATTCTGTAATACGCAACTGAGTAAACACATTAGTACTAAACATATACTTATCATTTTTTTTTCATCAAAATGGATAATTGTTCTCTAATTGACCCTTAGGCCAAAAAAATGCGTGCACATGACATGGTCAGCATTTCCTAGACGGTTTTGGGTGTGTTGTTCTAGATATTTTTGGTGAGCATCGTTGTTGCTCACCCCCACACAGGTTGCAGATGGGTGTAGAATGACACGTACAGTGGCGACGATACGGGTGAGTTAGGACACTTCTATTTAGATTTGTTCTTTTTATCCGTATGTATCCTCGTGTATTCTTATTTCTCTTGAGAGGTAGTCTGTTGGCATATTCCCTTTTGGTGTATCATTTATTTTATGTATTTATTATTTCGGGGTGCCATTGAATCTTTTCGGCACTGCTATGTGATTTTCTTTATATTTTTAATCGAGCGTTGTGGGTCTGTAGGTTTTACAAGGGTTGTGTAGAGGTAATGGTGGTTTTTTCCCACTACCTCGACCCTAGTATGTTTCGATAATGTTGGGCTACGTGCCATTGTTATTATTGAACTTGTTGTTCATAGGTTATCCTCTTATATTATTTTTAGGTTTTCTGGTGGTTCCATTTATAAATGGAACTCTGCTGGATTTTCATTAGATTTCCCTATTGAATTTCTATCACTCAGGTGTACATGGAATACCTTATTTTTCATCCTTATTCCATGTGTTTTCTTGTTATTGCTGATTCTAGAGGTCGTTTCCACTGACGTTAGCCCTCAAGATTCGCTGATTCTCCGAGTTGGAGTTTCAGGAATTTAGGGGCATAACCACTTGGTATCAGAGCTCTAGGTCTCATTGCCCTAGGGATGACGTGTAAGGGTTGATAGGATGTTTGACGTTTGACGATATCTACGATTTTGATCTGCGGTATTGAATTGTGGTTTTCGTGCCTTTCAGTGTTGTTATATCGATGATGTGTCTTACTTGATGAATCCCGTTGTTATTTAATCCCAACAGAGTAGGACAATACCTCAATCACTTCATTCTCCTTTGATCCTATATCACGGTGATGGTTATCGAGGAATGTAAGTATGTTGTTCGGTCTGATAACCCAAACATGACTTGAGGACTAAGGTATGCCCTGATTTCTAGGATAAAATCTCCTAAGGTAAGAAGATTATAACACCCCGTGTTATTTTCCCTTAATCCTGAAATTCTTTCCGATTTATTTTTGGTTGTGACGTCACTTGGTCATGACATCGTGGTTATTCTGTATGTTTCACGTGTAAATATTTGTTGTTTATGTTTGGATTCGTCTTGGCGACTTGGCGATTATCTCTTTGAGGATTTCGTGGAATTTTATTGGCAATTACGTCACTTGACAGTGGCATTTAGTGTTTCGGACTTGGTGAAACGTTTACTTGAGTTCTTGTTGTCGATTAAGTGGATTCGTTTTTTCGTTTAGCATTTGGTGCTTTAAGTGGATTCAGTTTTCCATTTTACGTGGGGACACGCTTTGTAAGTCCGATGTTTAAGGTTTCGACTCAATTTTATTGGTTGCGGCATCTAGTGCTTTAGGGGTTCTACGTTTTTGCTTCCCTTGTAATGGCGTTAGTACGTGTTTTGTTTGGCTGACGTGCTTAGTAGTATTTATATTACCTTTGCTCATTTTTTTCCTTTGTTTGTCTGTATGTGCCCCTATGTCTTGCTGTGATTTTACTTATTTGTTTCCTTTCGGTTTCTTTACGTGCCTTAGTTGTTTGACTTGTGTGTTTAGGCGTATTTGTGTTCCCTTGTTTATTTATTCATGTTTCTACTTACATGACATATAGTCTTAGACCTATTTGTTTAACTTTTAGAGTTTCCTTGTCCTAGGAGTTTCGTCGGGTCCTGTACGAACTCGGTGTTCTGGTGGTTGAGTTTCATACCCCGGATAATTTATCTTCATTTATATTATTTATTCGGCGTCTCGTGGATTTTTCGAGTATACGTGTCTTCGTTTAGGAATTTTCTAATGATATTCCCTTTATAATTATTATTTATTATTAAATAGAGGTTAAATGTTTTATTTTCACTCAGTACTCAACTCGGAGGATTTTTGGATTGTTTCTTTGCAAGGATTTGACCTGGTGTTTTCTTGAATTTTCATTAACGAGATCTTTCAATTTTTGACATGGTGCATCGAGTATTGGGTTAGAAATTCTAGGTTATTATTATTGCTTATTAATTAAAATATGTAATAATAATAATTATTATATTTAATTAAGTTAATATATGGGAAATATAGATATATACTTATATGTATATGTGTACTGTTGAGAGAAAGAAAGTCAGCTTCTTCTTTTCCTCCCTTGCTGGGACTTCATTTTTTTCCACCTCCATCATCGCCTTCTTCTCCAACCAGCCTTTCACTACCGATCAGTAAAGAGAGAGAGAATGATCGGGGAGAGAGGGGAAGGGGTCTCGACCTAGTGGTTTTGCGGTGGT
The DNA here is from genome assembly GCA_963922005.1 of Cornus suecica. Taxonomy (NCBI): domain Eukaryota; kingdom Viridiplantae; phylum Streptophyta; class Magnoliopsida; order Cornales; family Cornaceae; genus Cornus; species Cornus suecica. The sequence goes on from OY998247.1 coordinate 23,036,452, forward strand.
TTGCAATAGAGGGGCAGGGCCGCGATGGGGGATGTGGTCGAGGGTCAGTGGTGGCAGTGCGAGGGTGGTTGTTGATCCAACATGACTGGGTAGGTTGGTGGCGCGTAGAGCCCAGCTTCGACCGGACTATTTGACTCCAGTTCGGTGCCATCCTGAGCTTTGATCGGTATGAAATTTGGGGGAAAGCTGGGTCTTGACGTCGTTTGCATCATACTTGAATTTGACGCGAAACCGTTGAGCGGTTTGCCAAAAAATTGAGAAAATAGGTACGATTTTTCATTTAATTTTTGTTAGATTTGTTCAATATCATTAGGCTATAGCTAACGGGTTTCGACTATGTTGAATATGTCATTGAGATGGTCATTTCGATTTGAGCCAAAATTCATTCAGAAAAATGTAGTCGACGGGCCCCATTTTCGGGTACTGACATTGTTCACGCTGGGCCCATTTCGAGGCTATTTTAGTAGCGCTGATTGAGGTGGGATATTAATATATATATCTAACTATCACTCTTGGTGCGTAAAATTTTTTAATCTTTCCAATGTTGAGTATTTATGTGTATATGATAGCATGTGTTTAAGTTTCTAGCTTTATACGGGACTTATAAATTTTTATAAATTCGATGAAACACCTATAGGTGAATTAAATAAAGCTGGGGATAGAAATTCCCTTAAGTAATTAAATAAATAATTTTTCTGAGAAATTAAAACCTACTTGAGTTTCGTGAAAATAGGCGGCCTAGTACCCCTAAAAGGGGATTTGAACTTAGAAGTGATGATTAGTTCCCCTTTTGTTTTAGTTTTACTAAAATTAAAAACATGTTAGGGGAAAGATAAAAGCGAAGGACATGAAAATATAGACGTTACTCTAGTTCCCTTTTTATTTTTCTCGCGAATTGTAAAAAAGTTGAGATATTGTGAACTGATGATTTTGTGATGTATTATCTGTGAATTGCTGGTATAATTTAATTGTAAGCATGCTGAAATATTAAAATTATAAGAACGGAGTAATCAAGGAATTCTTGCATGAAAATGAAATCAAGCACGCTTTAAATGAAAAATGGAAATTTATGCTATATTATTGAGCATTGGGTCCATGTAGAGGCATAGTCGTATTTATGTAGCACCGTGTGCACATATTATTTTGGTGTGAGTTTCATGCCTCATTTGTATCATTTATATCTATGGACCATTTGGATTGTCGCAACAACTGACCAGAGGGTGTTCTGGCGACCCAGGGAGCTAGTTCCGATTCAGTTGTTTCGGTTGCGGCATCTAGTGCTTTAGGGGTTTGACGTTTTTTTTCCCCTTATAATGGGATTAGTACGTGTTTTGTTTGGATGACATGCTTAGGAGTATTTATATTACCTTTGCGCATCTTTTCTATGTTTGTCTCTATATGCCCTTTTTGGTTTCTTTACGTGCCTTAGTTGATTGAGTTGTGTGTTTAGGCCTATTCGTATTCCCTTGTTTATTTCTCCGCGTTTCTACTTATGTGACACGTAGTCTTAGATCTATTTGTTTGAGTTTTAGAGTTTCCTTGTGTAATGCCCCACGTTTCCTTTCTCATTTTCTGGAATTCTTTTCCATGTATTAACGTTTTGTGATGTTACTTATTCATGACGTCTTGTGTAATCTTGGTTCGTGTAAATTTTTTGCATTTATGTTTTGGACTTAGCGGGACGACATTGTGGACTTTCGTTTCCGGCTTCGTGATTTATTATTCATTGGCGACTATGTGGGTTTATTGCAACAATTTTCTCGTTGGAGCTTCGGCAATCGTGTTGCGTTCCCGAACATGTTACTTTAGTTTATTATAGACGTTTCGGTGTGGCACTTATGTGATTATATGCTTGTGTGCTTAGCATATTTAACGGGTGTGTTTCGATAGATGCAATTACGTGAATTGTTTGTTGTGTTTTCATTTTGTAAATAATGGAAATAATTAAAAATGATTTCGAGAAAATAATGACCTAAGGGCATTATAGTATTTTCACTAAGTGTAGAGATAGTGGAAAATCCTAAAAATTTGGCTAGGTATTGGGGTATGAGTGGCATAGTGGTAAATAGAGAGGATGACAAGGGGATGAAGAGTAATTATGAAGCATGATGGCACTCTTGTAATTAAACCTAAGTTGAGAAGAAATTGGTCATTTCCCACTTTTATGTGGTGTCTCACTCTTAGCCATTAGATCTCATCTTCCATCTTTAATCTCAACCCTTGGATGTTAAGGCCTTGTTTGACAAATTAATGGATTTTTTGTATGGTGTATCTTGTATTCCAATTGCAAGATCACTTTGTGGCCCTTGGATTAAGCCTTCATCTACTAGCTTTAATCTTAAATATTGGATTGTGAGAGGGGTGAGTGGAAGATCTCTATACATTACAAGTCTTTCATATCAAAACTTCAGTATTTCTCTCCTTTTTTTCACCTCTTTTCCCTCTTGCTTCTTCTCCACTAATGGGTTGATTTCATCACCCTAAGTTTGGAGTTTGATGTGGCCTTCAACATGAAAGTTGATCATGGTGTTCTTGTCTTTGGTTTGAGCCATGGATCGATAAGTATTCTTCCCTCCTTGTGTGTTTTATTTTCAAATTCTAGTTTTGGGTTTTCTTGTAAAATCACTTCATGTTTCTTGAACTCTTCTTGTATTGGATCTTGATTCATTGTTAGGAGGCCATGGTGAAGCATTCCACCGATTTGCTCCTTTAAATTCGGTGTTGGGCGAGAGCTAGGGTTTCTTTGGCCTTACTTAGTGGTTTTGCTTTGCTCTTTATGGAGGTAGGGGAAAACTTCTTAACTATCTCATCTTTTGATTGTGTAGGTGTGTGAATTTGATTCTAAGGCTCCTAACCTTAGATGTAATTGCTATGTGTATCCTTAAAAATGTGATGTTAGGGTTTGTACATGTTTATGTAATTTATCCCTTGTGTATGGAGTACTTAGTGATGATATTCATAGGACTGTGATGCATGCTAGTTGGGTGGTTGTTCTTGAGATTTCCAATATTAAAGTATGCTAGTATGCCTATATATGTGTATATGTATGTGGGTATAGTTGTGTATATGTGTATGTAGGTGTTAGGGATGTATCCTTGGTAGTGAGATTAGGCTAGCTCCTTTGGTTAGCGTATTTGAGGATATACTATGTGATTGGTGTAATGCAGCATCTCAACTTAGAACGACTATCTAGTTTCCCTTTTTGTGAATGATATTTACTATTTTGGGAATTTATATTATGTTTGAGATATGATTTGTGGGAAACTTGCTTTAATTGAACTAAGAGCGTGTTTAAAAGAATGGAGTTGCATCCTTGTGATTTAAATGCTTTAATTGAGATAAAAACATGTTAAATGAATAAAAATGTTATCCTTGTGAATTAAAGAACAACTTGATGATTTGGAACATGAATTGTCCATGAGAAAACATCCTTGTTGATTATTGCTTTAATGAGATTTAAAAGCATGTTGTGAACCATTACTTATAAGTGTGAAATTATAAGCATGATGGTTTTATTGGGTACAATATATTTCAAATGAGAAAAACATATATTGTGATGGAAAATGTTTGTTATTGAAAACCGTGATGCATATTGAGTACATCGTGTAGTGTCAAAATCATGGTGTTGGTATGTGCGGGTTGTGTAATCATGTGTGGGTTGTAGTGTGTTGGATCGTCGCAATAACTTGCCAGGAGATGTTTCACCCCAACGAAACTAATAAGTCCGAAAATGTGATAATGGTTTGGGAGTCGTGGGGCACGGAGTTGCAAGATGGGCTCTCGTGCAACCGCTCTTCCTTGTTAAAAGTGTGAAGTTTTAAAGCACTTGGGAAGAAACGGTACGGTACTTTAGATTACTTGATGGGCTTGTATCCTCAAAAATAAATTGACAGAGTATGTATTTGTTAACCTTTGTTGGGCGTATAGGGTGTATCATAAGGTGTGTGAGTCACATTACATTTGAGTTGCTATTATGTGATTTATGTTTATAAGTGGATCATTATATTATCCTATGTGATTGAGAAGCATGTTTAATGTTAATTTTGATATATAATTCATTTGTTATTAAAATGCTCAAGTGAAATTGGAGGATGTGCGAATATGATTTGCATACCCTGTTTAAAATATAATGTGAGATAAATGTTTACACTTGTTGATATTTACTTATATACCTTAGGGTGGTGATATAAGTTGGATTAACGACTTTCTTGTGATAACTAAAGTCGGTAGTGGACTATGGAGTTAAATGTCAACTGTGACCTTTGAGAAGGTGGGTGGCAGTATTATGATCTTGGTTAGTTATATAGAAATGACTTTTGATATTTCCTTGTACTTGAGGAATGTATCATTTATCATACTTTGAGGTTTGAATGAATCGGACGAGGTCTTGATTGAAACTAGTTGGTCTCGTGGCAACGGCCACTAGGTTCCATTTGGCGATCTTAAGGATAGGAATGTCATTGGCATTGTGGACATTCCTGAATAAGTGGTTATGGAGTTTAGGGATTTAGATGTCGAACTAGGTATGGTTGGGTTAAAGTTAGTGAATTTGTGTATAGTCACTTACCCTTCCCTTCGAGTTGTTTTTTAACTTCGGTTCTTCATTCCTTTGCTCCATTTGAGCATCTACAAATTCGCTTTGGTCTTTCTGTTGGTGTTTCAGTTTGTTTTTCCGAAAATGGATTTTTCATAAGATTTATATTTAAGTTCATTCTGTCTTTAAGTGAAAAATCCATTTTCGCTAACCCCCGTGACCCCGACTAAAATTTTGAGTTTAGAAATGGCTTTTTGTTGTTTTGAAAATGTCTTGACATTTTAAAAGTCGGGGGTATACTAAAACGGAGATTGGAATAATGATTGAAAATTTTACGAAACTTTAGAGAATCACTTATGTACAAAGTTTGCGTTTTACTCATTTCCCGAGGTTTCGGTTATTTGTTTTGTGATCCGTGAATGAAAAATTCACTTTTCAAATATTTATGATTTTTCGGGACCAACGGTGCGAAAAACTAAGCCATATTACAAAATATCAAATTTTGCATGTTTTGAAACTTCTTGAAAACCAGTGGCTCAGCTTCCAAACACTTGGAAAGATTTTCAGGATTTTCGAAAATTTTAGTGCAAGGTTGCTATAGTGGCATGCGAAGTCCGATTTTTGAAAATTCATTTATCTCATCTCACAGCTCTGATTTAGGTGCTATTTGTTTTTATGGCCTATCCTATGTCCAATTATTTGAAACAAAATTTGAAATCATTAATTTGAACTTGAAATGCCTATTTTACCCTTGGTGAAAGAGGTGTACTTTAACTTTCTGTTTGGATAAGCGTTGTCCAATGCCATTTTAAAAAATTAATATATCTCGCGTCGTGGCTTTGAATTCAGTTATGTTTATTTCTATGGCTTGACCTATGTACAAATAGGGGGGATAAAGTTTGAAAGTACATTTTGGCCCTTGAAATGACCATTTTACCCTTTCGCGAACAGATGACCATGAAGTGGTCAGTTTGATGGGTTGTTTAATCCCTTTCACTTCCCTTTTGGTTTTCTGAAATCTTTGTAACTTACCTTAGATTGAAATGATTATTTTACCCCTATATTTGGTGTACGGATGGTAGGGAGTTACATGTGAGGTGATTAGTAGTATGGAGTGATTGCAGATTTTGGAGCTCGATATGCTCGTGATTGGATAAGTATGATTGTTATCCTTTCAGGGGTGTTATGAATAAGAGCCTTTCTCCCGTGTTTTGGTGATAGGTGTTATGCAGATTGTCAGTGTTGCACTAGCGGGTACGAGTCATAATGATCTCTGAGGTGGTATGTACTACGTGGTTTGTATTGGTTATTTGTATATATATTTATATATATAGGTGTATGTTTCATGCCCCGCCATTTGTAAACCCGACTAGAATCCACAAGTAGCGACACGCAGCACCCAAAAATAAATAAAGCTCAAAATAGATAATTTCTTTGACCACTCTTTAGAAAAAGAATACATTTCAAAATTCATATTAAGGGTAAAATAGTCATTTAAAACTTAAGAAAGTTATAAAAGTCGTTAAAATTCGAAAAGGAGTGAAAAGAATGAAATGACACTATAAACGGACCATTTCAACGCCTTATGTTCGCCCAGGGGTAAATCAGTCATTTCAGTGGAAAAATCAAAATTTCAAAGTTCAAATGTCTAAACCCGACATAGGAGAGATCATAGGAACAAACAGAACTCAATTTGAGTCAACGAGGCGAGGGATATGAATTTTCAAAGTAGGGAAGAAAATCTGCAAAAACTAATGGGAGGTGAACAGTAGCCGTAAGGCTACAGGTCTGCAGAATGTGAAAGTAGGGTTTTCAGGCAAAAATGTGATTTTTCGCATACGGCTCTATTTTCAACGCTACCGGTCCCGAAATTTCATAAAAATGTAAAAATGAGTTTTTAGTTTTCAAAACCTGAAAATAGTTGTCGGGGCCCGGTGAGGCGTGAAAAATGTGATTTTCTCTAAAACTTTTGCGAGGATGACTTTGGAAAATGTACAAAAATTGAGTTTTTAAGTCAAGACTCACATAAGAAGTATATTCATATCTCAATATCATCATTCACTTGAAAAGCCCCAAACGTGAGCTCGAAAACTCATAAAACACCAATATTTCCAAAATATACATTCTTCAGCGAAATAAACTTAAAATGTTTAAAAGTCTCAAATACACATATTTTCATAATTTAGGCTAACACACTAGCCTGTCAAGAGAATAAATACAGATCCCCATTCACTTTTAAGTACAAAAATATTTCGGGTAGAAAATACATTAAACGCCCAAAATACACAAAAGAGGGCTTAGTGCTTTAATCACCAACCCGGACCTCCTAAAGTCCATCCTTCACAACTTCATGACTTGAAAAATAGTAAATAAGGGGTGAGCTTCAACTAGCTCAATAGGAGATGCTTCCTCACCTCAATCTCGGCCGTCCGAGTGGTACACACCCAACCCCGTGTGCATGCTACAACCCTAGGTCGGTCCTTGTGTCCCATATGGCACGTGTGCCAATCCGGGATCCCCAATCATACCCACAAACAACCCTTAAACATACTTGCAACATTTATCACATAAAATCGACATAAATGAAATAATAAATAAATAAATAACAAAGCATAGCGAGGACAATGATATGCCAAACAATGCAATCCTAGACTCAAGAGGGTGGTCGGGTATATTGTCGTCATAGTACTATCAACCACGAGGAATTTATCAACTCGTGAAACAACACCGTGTTCGAATCGAGTCCTTCCACGCCTCCCTGATTTTTGGATTACTAGTCCGCCAGTAGCGAGAGACACCGCCTGACTAGTTGTTGCGACTACACGAGGTTACTTATAAGGCAAACCGAGACATGTGACTGACAACAAAATAAACTCAATATAACAAGGGGTGTTTGAAACTCAACTTGCCTCAAAATACAATCAATGTTCAACATGGATGCATCAACATATATTAATGGACACTTTAAGCATACTACTCACAACTTCACTAGATAGCTCAACTAGTAACAATATAATTCAAATAATCAACATAGCATGTGACATATAAACATACTCAAAGCATGTTTCTAAGTTATACCAAATCAAGTTTGCGTCATTAAACACTCACTTTGACGCACACAACCTCATAACCGAAAAATAAAGTGGTTCGTAATTCCCTTACCTCAAGTCAAAGCCAAAATGTAGTCACTAAGCGAGGGCAAGCGACGGATCTCCAAAACCTTTTTCCATACGCGCACCAAGTCTCTATGATTTTTCCGAAGCTAGCAAAATTCCAATAATTGAAAGAAATGAGCTTACTAATAGGGTTTGTCAAGAATTTACCAACAAAAAGCAAATCTACAATAAACCTTCTTTAACAAGAATTTTCAAGAAATGTGTGAAGCTATAAATATGACCAAAAGAAAAGAGAAAATTATGATCAATAATGAGATCTTTGTCAAGAATTATAACAATAAAGCTAAAACAATTTTCAAGGGCTTATAAATAAATTTTAAATGAATTTGAAATTTAGGATTTATAATGAGAAAATTCTCAAAATGGCACACAAACTTCCCCAAGCTACAAAATATCAACAAGGAGAATAAGAATTTTGTCAAGAACTATAAAACTAAGAATCCCAGGTCCTTCATAAGAATTTATAAGCTCCAGATTGAGGTTTGAAATGAATTTAGCTCAAAATGGCACAAAGGCTTCCAAGAAATTGCCATCAATTTCCTTAGTGAATATTATAGTCAAAAGAGTTCTTTTTAGCAAGTATTGACAACAATATAATCAAGTCTATAAAGGAGTGTAAAGAATTTCATAACACACAAGTAAGGATTTCAACTTGAATTTAAGATCAAGATAGTACGAAGTTGGAGAGAAAGAGTTAAATTGAGCTTCAATAATGAGAAAATATGATAAACAAAGCATATTTCTAAAGATTATACAAGACTTACAAGAATTCACAAGATAGGATTCATAAAGGGAGAAAAGCTCAAAATGAAATCAACTCACCAATTTAAGCTTCCAAATTCGAAATGGTGTAGGAGGAGTTCAACTAAGCTCCTTCGCCAAGATCTTTAAGAAAAGAAAACAAGATATCAATACCAATCACAAGATTTACCCAAAATGAAATAGGTGGGGATTGAAGAAGAAAATATCACAATAGTAGGGTTTCACCAAATTACCAAGCAAAGAAGACGAAAAATCAGATTTTGAAGTGGAGTAGAGGGTGAGCGGGGGCTGCCGAATTTGTGGCTTATTGAGAGGAGAGTTAGGTCTTGTTTAGTGTCTCCAAAAGTGATTGGTTGCTATACTCATATATATGTATATGAAACTTTCCACCCCATACCCTTCTAATCCAAGGGCTCACAAGAAACATGGAGAAAATGAGACGGAGAGATACAACATGAGCTTGACACCTAACCAATTTCTAGAAAAGTCTACCAATGTCTTTGTAAAATGACTAAAGAAGGTAAGAGAGGGTATGATTGACATTCCCTAATTTCACATTCTCAAATATACCCAACCAACTTAAGAGAATTTACCACAATGACATGCTCTTATAGAGTAAGATTAGTAGGAGCAACACTTGAAACTTTTTCTAGGAAAATCCACTAACACAACTTTACACGAAATTTAAAAAATATCCCTTTGCGTAAAAATTCCGAAACCAATTTCTAAATTCCTTATTTAGAGTAACGAAACAAACGCAACTTTTGGATTCGAAATAGGACACTCCGGGGACCTACTTCCACCATACGCTTTTCTTAGGTTCCCGGGTTGTCAGATAACGGAAACGCTAAAAGAAAGTAAAATCCGAATTCAGAAAAATCCCAAACTTTAAATATTATACTTATAACATATATGAAAAAATTTAATATCATTTTGGAAATTAAATAAAATAATTAAAATAATCGCGAAAAATTTACTCGTAATTTTCGAAAATAACGGGACGTTACAATCTCCCCACCTTAGAAGATTTCCTCCTCGAAATCAAAACATACCTAGTTAGAGAACAAGTCGGGTACTTTTCTCGCACCTCACTCTCGCGCTCCCAAGTCATTTCCTCGACTCCATGGGGACGCCACAAGACTTTGACCAAAGGAATAGTTTTGTCTCGCAACACTTGCTCTCTCGAGTCAACGTTGCTAACGGGTCGCTCTTCATAAGTAACATTACCAGCGACCTCAACATCTACCCAACTCAACACATGGGTCGGGTCTGGCTTGTACTTGCGTAGCATAGAAACATGAAACACATTTTGCACATTTGCTAACTCTGAAGGTAAACCAAGTCGATACGCCACCTCGCCAACGCGATCCCAAATTTGAAAAGGGCCTATGAAACGAGGTGACAACTTCCCCTTACGACCGAATCTCATCAAGCCTTTTCGAGAAGAAACTTTCAAGAAGACGTGATCACCGACCTTAAATGATAATGGACGTCTATGCTTATCAGCGTGACTCTTCTGTCTGCTCTGAGCCGCAACCAAATACTGCCTAGCAATCCGTATCCGATCAGTAGTCACGTGAACCATCTCGGGTCCTAAAAGTGCAGTCTTGCCCACCTCGGTCCAACTGATAAGAGAACGACACGGATTGCCGTAGAATGCCTCATAAGGTGTCATCCCGATACTCGACTGATAACTATTGTTATAGGCGAATTCTACCAAATGGAGATAATCATCCCAACTACCCTTGAAATCAATAGCGCACATTCTAAGCATGTCCTCGAGAATCTAAATAGTACGCTCTGACTGTCCGTCCGTCCGTCTGAGGATAAAATGTTGTGCTGAATCGTAGCTAAGTATCAAGTGCTGTCTAAAAAGCCTGCCAAAACCTCGATGTGAACCTCAGATCACGGTTTGAAAAAATACTGACTGGAACGCCATGAAGCTTGAAAATGTCCTCCACGTATTATCTGCTAAGAGTCTCGACTCCATCAGTCTCTCGGATCGGTAAAAAGTGCGTTGTCTTTGTCAGTCGATCAACGATCACCAAAATAACATCCTTTTGATTCTTGGTCGTCAGTAGCCCCGTCACAAAGTCCATAGTGATATGTTCCCATTTCCACTCAGGAACTGGCAAATGTTGCATCAATCCTGGTAGTGCTCAGTGCTCGGCCTTCACCTTCTGACATGTGAGACATCGGCTGATAAAATCCGCTATCGCTTTCCTTATCCTGTGCCACCAATACTGTCGACGAAGATTATGATACATTTTCGTGTCCCCAGGATGGACTGCAAATCTGGAACTATGAAACTCAGTTATTACCTCATCACGACTCGACATTGGAACATAAAGACGACCGCTAAAGCGTAGTCCACCATTGGTTCCCATAGTCCAACTATCAACAACCTCGCCACTAGTGATGCGAGCTCGGATTGAAGCAATCCTCCTATCCTGAGCCTATGCCTCGATAATCCTGCTGATAATGTAGCCTGTCCCCCACAGTCACTAAAATGAAGGCGCAAAGCTGCAAAATCCTCCATCATGTGCCACTCTCTAATGACAATGTACGCTAAAAAAGCTTGTGACTTCCGACTCAAAGCATCTGCGACCACATTTGCTTTTACGGGGTGGTATTGGAGCTTAAAGTCGTAGTCCTCAAGATACTCAATCCATCATCGTTGCCTCAAATTTAGATCTCGCTGTGTGAACACATATTGAAGGCTCTTGTAGTCAGAAAACACTTCAAACTTCTCACTGTAAAGATAATGTCGCCAACTCTTTAAAGCAAATAAAACCGCCGCAAGCTCAAGGTCGTGATTAGGATAATTACGCTCATGAGTCTTCAACTATCAAGACCCATAAGATACTACCCTTTCAGACTGCATCAATACACAAGCAAGTCCCTCACGAGAGGCATCACAATAAATCACATAACCAACTCCGCTCTCGGGAATAATCAAAATCGGTGCGATGGTCAAGAGAGTCTTCAACTCAATAAAATACTCCTTGCATTTATCATTCTAATCAAACTTAAACCCCTTTCCTGTTAAGCGAGTCATCAGTGTAGCTAACCGTGAAAAATCCTTCACGAATCGCCGATAGTAGCATGCTAATCCCAAGAAACCACGAATCTCGAACACGTTAGTAGGCCGCTTCAAATTTAACACGGCTTCCACTTTGGAAGGATCCATTGAAATACCACTTTTGGAAACCACATGCCCCAAAAACTTCATTTCCCAAAGCCAAAATTCACATTTTTCGTACTTTGCAAATAAAAGAGTTTCCCTTAGAATTTGTGAACCATCCTAAGGTGAACCTCGTGCTCATCCTCTGTAGGAGAATACACGAAAATATCATCAATGAATACGATCACAAATTTGTCCAAGTACTATCGGAACACCCGATTCATAAGATCCTTAAATGTCGTCAGTGCATTAGTTAAACCGAAAGGCATCACTGAGAAGTCAAAGTTTCCAAAACGAGTACTAAACACTGTCTTTGGAATTTCTTCCTTCCTAACTCGCAATTGGTAATAGCCCGATCGCAAGTCAATTTTGGAGAAGACCGCTGCAACTTTTAATTGGTCGAACAAGTCATCAATTCGGGGCAACGGATACTTATTCTTAATTGTAACTCAGTTCAACTTACGATAATCAATCCACAATCGTAAGGAACCATCTTTCTTCTTAGCAAAGAGAACTGGAACACCCCATGGTGAAGCACTCGGTCGAATAAATCCCTTGTTCCAAAGATCATTTAACTGTCTTTCCAACTCCCTTAATTCAATTAGTGTCATCCGGTACGGTGCCTGAGAAATAGGTAAAGTGCCCGACAGAGTCTCAATAGCAAACTCTACCTCACGAAGTGGTGGCAACTCGGTCAAATCCTCAGGAAAAACATCCCAAAACTCGCTAACAACTCTAGGTGCATCAACTGGATGAACTACATCCTCATCGGATAGTAGACTCGCCAATAGAAGGCTAGGTCGATCGCCCAATATCAACCCGAAAGAAGAAGCGGAAAAGTCTCCCTTGTCACCCACAAAGTGAAACTACTTACCTTCTGGTGTACATAAGGTCACGCGCCATCATAAGCAATCGATCTTTGCGCAAAAAGTAGTCAACCAAACCATACCTAAAATAATATCAAAGCCTGTCATATCGAGAATAATGAAATCAAATGCTAGACGTCGGCCCTCGATCACTAACTCGCAATCACGACAAACTTTAGATAAGGCAACACTACCCCCTACCGGAGTATCAACATAAAGAACCTCATCGAGCAACGACACCTATAACCCCAATACTGATGCAAATGATGATGAGACAAATGAATGTGTTGCACCGGAGTCAACTAGAACATGAGCCAAGCAACCAAAAATAAAGAATGTACCTCTCACTACTAAAGGTCCAGCCGAACTGTCTGCCACTGTCGCGGCCTCCACTGGTGTTGCTACTGCCTAAGCAACTGTGTAAACATGACCCTGCGGTGCCTGACTCTGTCCGGTCCTTGGCCTCTGTGGCTGCTGAATAGAAGGTGCAAAAGTCGTTGTATGAGAACCCTCTGCTGACTATACAGGATGTGGTGGTGGAGGTACTCTGAATCTAGACTGTGTAGCGGACTGAGCCGATCTCTGTTGCTGACCAATCCCAACTGACGTGAACCACCACTTCTCTATGGACAATCACGGTAATTGTGACCCTGCTGGCCACACTAGAAACAACCACGAGGAAGTCTAGAATCACGACTCTGTGTCTTTCTACATGTCGAACATTGGCCCTAGTGTGCCCCAGCTGCTGACAGTGGAAACATACAAAATCACGACGTGCAAAACCTAACAGTACTCGGGTAGAAGGTGCTGATTGTTTCTGGCACTGTGATGGGGCAACCGGAACTGTGGCACTCTCTCTATCTCTCTTCTTGCTACCACTAACTGAAGATCATCCAAAAAACACTCTGCCCCTAGACGGTTTATATTGCTGAAACTCATTCACCTCTTCTTCCGCCACCATTCCTTTGGTGACCGCTACCTGATACACTGTGGGCTCAAACATAAAAACTCTGGAACGAAGTTGTGGCTTCAACCCTTATACAAACTTGGGAGCCTTTAGCTCTTCATCTGCTACTACATCCGGAGCAAAACGAGACAAACTAGAGAATTTGTTCTCATACTATATAACTGACATAATCCCCTATACCAAATTGGAGAAATTATCCCTCATTTTCATATGAGTAAAGCGAGGAAAGTACTTCTCCATGAACAATTCACGAAACTCTGTCCAGGAGATAGTACTAATATCCTGAGTGTTGAGAATACTCTTCCACCAACCATTTGCCTCTTTCACAAACTTGAAAGTAGCCAGTGCCACCTTCACATTGTCCTCCACTATTTTCCAAACCCCAAATGCTTTTATAACTCTCTCCATCCAATCATCGACCACCAAAGGATCGGGTCCTCCTTCAAAATCTGGAAATCCTATCCTTGAGAAATCCTTAAACGCCTTTCTGACTCTTTCACCCTCGTCCTCAACGTTGCCTTCCCTCTCGGCATGTGCCATGGCAGCGGCCAAATCACGCAATAACTGATTGGCATCAACTGTCAATGCAACCGGCACGCGCTCCTCAACATCAGGGGGAGCAGGAACATTTTCCTCCATAACCGGAGGTACTAGACCTAGATCCCCATCGACACGAGGTTCTGTCACTTGCCCTTCAGCTTTCGGGGTGCCAAATCCCTCAAGAAACGCCGCGGTCGGCCTTGACGTGGTGGCATGGAGGATATATGAAACAAAGAGAGGATTAAATATCAACATATAGAAATAAATTCGACTAAGTGTCCTAAACCATGCCAACACACACTTAAGCCCAAAACATGACAACAAATAAATAAAAATACAATAACAAGTAGCATTCAACAATTCACAAAACAAAAATAATTCAATAACATATAAATTCAAAGTTATACAAACCCAAAACTCTCACTCGTCGTTCCTAGGTAAAATAACTTGCTCTGACACCAATTTTCCATTCGTAAACCTGAATAGAGTCTACAAGTAGCGACACGCGACACCCAAAAATAAATAAATCTCAAAATAGATAATTTCTTAGACAACTTTTTAGAAAAAGAATAAATTTCAAAATTCATATATGGGTAAAATAGTCATTTCAGACTTAAGAAAGTTATAAAAGTCGTTGAAATTCGAAAAGGAGTGAAAAGAATGAAATGGCACTTCAAACGGACCATTCTAACGCCTTATGTTCGCCCAGGGGTAAATCAGTCATTTCAGGGGAAAAATGAAAGTTTCAAAGTTCAAATGTCTAAACCCGACATAGGAGAGTTCATAGGAACAAACGGAACTCAATTTGAGTCAACAAGGCGAGGGATATGAATTTTCAAAGTAGGGAACATTTGCCATAAGGCTACTGATCTGCAGAATGGAAAAGTAAGGTTTTGAGGCAAAAATGTGATTTTTCGCATACGGCCTCTATTTTCAACGCTACCGGTCCCAAAATTTCATAAAAAATATAAAAGTGAGCTTTTAGTTTTTTAAAACCGAAAATAGTTGTCGGGGCCCGATGAGGCGCGGAAAATGTGATTTTCTCTAAAACTTTTGCGATGATGAGTTTGAAAAATGTACAAAAACAGAGTTTTTGAGTCAAGACTCACATAACACGTATATTCATATCACAATATCATCATTCAGTTGAAAAGTCCCAAACGTGAGCTCGAAAACTCATAAAACACCAATATTTCCAAACTATACATTCTTCAGCAAAATAAACTTAAAAGTGTTTCAAAGTCTCAAATAGACATATTTTCATAATTTAGGCTAACACCCTAGCCCGTCAAGAGAATAAATACATATCTCCATTCACTTTTAAGTACAAAAATATTACGGGTAGAAAATACATTAAACGCCCAAAATACACAATAAAGGACTTAGTGCTTCAATCACCAACACGGACCTCCTAAATTCCATCATTCGCAACGTCATGACCTGAAAAATAGTAAATAAGGGGTGAGCTTCAACTAGCTTAGTAGAAGATGCTTCTCCACCTCAGTCTCGGCCGCCCGAGTGGTACACACCCAACCCCATATGCATGCTACTACCCTAGGTCGGTCCTTGTGTCCCAATCAGTGACCAGGTAAAGCGATGTAAATGATATGCCAAACATACTTCCAATATTCATCACATACTTGAAATCCGGGATCCCCAATCATACCCACAAAAAACCGCTAAACATACTTGCAATATTTATCACATAAAATCGAAATAAATGAAATAATAATTAAAAAAAATAACAAAGCATAGCGATGTAAATGATATGCCAAACATACTTCCAATATTCATCACATACTTGAAATCCGGGATCCCCAATCATACCCACAAAAAACCGCCAAACATACATGCAATATTTATCACATAAAATCGAAATAAATGAAATAATAATTAAAAAAAAAATAACAAAGCATAGCGATGTAAATGATATGCCAAACAATGCAATCCTATACTCAAAAGAGTGACCGAGTATGTTGTCGCCATAGTACTATCAACCACGAGGAATTTATCAACTCGTGAAATAACACCGTGTTCGGATCGAGTCCTCCCACGCCTCCCTGATTTCCGGATTACTAGTCCGCTGGTAGCGAGAGACACCGCCTGGCCAGTTATTGCAACTACCCGAGGTTACGTATAAGGTAAACCGAGACATGTGACTGACAACAAAATAAACTCAATATGACAAGGGGTGTTTGTAACTCAACATGCCTCAAAATACAATCAATGTTCAACATGGACGCGTCAACATATATTAATGAACACTTTAAGCATACTACTCACAACTTCACTAGATAGCTCAACTAGTAAGAATATAATTCAAATAATCAACATAGCATGCGACATATCAACATATTCAAACCATGTTTCCAAGTTATACCAAATCAAGTTCGCGTCATTAAACGCTCACTTTGACGCACACACCCTCGTAACCGAAAAAGAGAGTGGTTCCTCATTCCCCTCCCTCAAGTCCAAGCCAAAATGTAGCCACTAAGCGAGGGCAAGCGACGGAATTCCAAAACCTTTTTCCAAAAAGTTTCCAAAAGGCGCACCAAGTCTCTATGATTTTTCCAAAGCTAGAAAAATACCAATAATTGAAAGAAATGAGCTTACTAATATGGTTTCTCAAGAATTTACCAACAACAAGAATCAAAACTACAATAAACCTTATTTAACAAGAATTTTCAAGAAGAGTGTGAAGCTACCAATTTGGCCAAAAGAAAAGAGAAAATTATGATCAATAATGAGATCTTTGTCAAGAACTATAAGAATAAAGCCAAAACAATTTTCAAGGGCTTATAAATAAATTTTCAATGAATTTGGAATTTAGGATTTATAATGAGGAAAATCTCAAAATGGCACACAAACTTTCCCAAGTTACCAAATATCAACAAGGAGAATAAATAAGCTCGAGAATAAGAATTTTGTCAAGAACTATCAAAGTACGAATCCAATGTCATTCCTAAGAATTTATAAGCTTGAGATTCAGGTTTAAAATGAATTTAGCTCAAAATGGCACAAAGGCTTTCGAGAAATTGCCATCAATTTCCTTAGTGAATAATAGAGTCAAAAGTGTTGTTTTTAGCAAGTATTGACGACAATATAATCAAGTCTACAAAGGAGTGTAAAGATTTCCATAACCCACAAGTAAGGATTTCAACTTGAATTTAATATCAAGATAGTACGAAGTTGGGGAGAAAGAGTTCAATTGAGCTTCAATAATGAGAAAATATCATAAACAAAGCATGTTACTAAAGATTATACAAGACTTACAAGAATTCACAAGATAGGATTCATAAAGGGAGAAAAGCTCAAAATGAAATCAACTCACCAATTAAGCTTCCAAATTTGAAATGGTGTAGGAGGAGTTCAACTAAGCTCCTTTGCCAAGATCTTTAAGAAAAGAAAACAAGATATCAATACCAATCACAAGATTTACCCAAAATGAAATAAGTGGGGATTCAAGAAGAAAATATCCCAATACTACGGTTTCACTTATTATTTTTGGTATTAATGGAATCACAAAGATATGAGGAACAAATTGTTAGTTAGTGGATTCACCAAATTATAAAGCAAAAGAGATGAAAAATCAGATTTTGAAGTGGAGTAGAGAGCAGGGGTTGCCGAATTGAAAGCATTTAATATCATTTTGGAATTTAAATAAAATAATTAAAATAATTTTGAAAAATTTACTCGTAATTTTGGAAAATACCGGGACGTTACAGTGTGATTGGTACGTGTAGTTGTATTATGGCTTCATTATGTGCTAGTTGCCTATTTGTTGATGCATTGTAGGGGCTAGGGGGATGTGTTTCCGGATTCTCGTATTGGTATGAGTGTCATCTGGGACGTTTGACTGACCTAGGGTAGATGCATGTACACGGGTTAGTTCGCACTAGACTTGGACGGTAAAAGGATGTGACAGTTACGATTCCTTTCTCCTACGGGGCTTTGATGAGCTCACCCCGGCAATCTTTTGGCCTGGTGTTCCATACCAGTTTGTAGGAAATGTTTCGGTTATGGACAACATGCGGTGGAATTAAAAACATGTTAGGGGAACTAATCATCACTTCTAAGTTAAAATCCCCTTTTCATAGGGGGCTAGTACCTCCTTTGTTCCGGATGTTCTATTTATAAATGGAACACTACCGGATTTTTGTTAGATTTCCCTATTGAATTTGTATCACTCAGGTGTACATGGAATACCTTAATTTTCATCCTTATTCCATGAATTTTCTTGTTATTGCTAATTCTAGTGGTCGGTTCCACTAACGTCATCCCTCGAGAGTCGCTGATTCTTCAAGTTGGAGTTTCGGGAATTTAGGGGTGTGACAGTAAACTCCTTTACAATTTCATATCAGTGAACCTCCTCTAGTTTTAGGAACAGTTTTATCTTAAATTGGAAGGAATGGGGAAAATTAATCAAATTTTAAATCATAAAGAACTAGAGGGGGTTAGTTGATATTTTTTTAAACCACATGGGGTTTCCTGAGAATTGCCCTTATAATTATAAATAACTCTTTGAAGGGGTGGAGATATTTTGGGAAATGAACCTATAAGACAAATATAGTTGAGCAAGGCTGCCCTGAGATCTTAAAATTTTCGAAAGGCCCTACGCAAGAAGTCAACATGAGGCCTTTAATATATAAGGTTTTATATGTTTACAAAAATATTAAAATATTTTTATTATTAAAACAATATAAAATATACTATTATGGAAAACACAAAAGTTGAATGCGATTTTGGGTGCTTTTATAAATAGTATGATCCCATTTATATATAAAATTGAAATTATATTTCATATCAAATTAAATGTTATCGTATTTTCTTTTACTCAAAAACGCTATTCCCACCATTTTTTATTTTGTGTCATTTGTTTTTTCACTCATTTAGTTTTATTCCAAGTCCTAGTTAAATTGTTTATTAGTTATTTAATTTTATTAAAAAAATCAAAATTAATCATGTTAAAAATAATTATTTATGGACATTGAAGAAACACATATTATAGGTCATTTATATATAAACAAAAAAAGGTGTTCAATTATGATAAATGAGTGTTAATTATTTTCATGGTTGGATAACTTTTTAAAGTAATTAAAATAAAATTTAATTAATCAATCGGCAGCAACAAATTATAGTTTGTGTAAGGTTAATGGTCATATTCAACTCAAATTTACTTGGATTGGTAGAATTAGAAATTTGTGTAATTTTAATTAATTAAATTGGGCTTAGATTTCATTTAAATCCAATATAATTGACTTTATTTAATTTCTATTAATCGGTCATATTGGACTTTTAAGTTTTATTTGAGGTAAAAAAAATTGAGTTTATAGATTTTTCTTTTATATATACCATGGTTGTTAAACTCCTGATTCTAGATCTTAGAATCTTACGATTCTATGATTCTATCACCCGAAAATGATTTGATTCACACTATGATCGTGTGCTTGGTAGAATCACAGTAGGATTGGTAGACTATAATTGGTAGAATAATAGAATCGTGTTCAAAGTTTAATATTATTTTAATAAGAAATTCCTACCAAAGTGGAATTGCATATAGATAGTAAAAGTAAAGTACAAAATAAATATCACTCATGGTCATGGTGTAACACCCCTGTTATATTCCCTTTTTCCTAAAATTATTTCCGATTTAATTTCGGTTGTGACATATATTGTCCGGTATTTTTACGTGCTAATTTAATTTTTTTATGAATGATTAAATGCATACGTATTTATGTGTTTAATGTGATTTTATGCTTAATATGATTATGTGCTTAGCATGACTTACATGTTTTATGTAATATTAAAAAAATTGTAAGTTGCATGTTCTATTTTCATTTTGAGAATAATGAAAATTGTTGGAAACGATTTCAGGAAAAGAAATGACCGAATGGTAAATTGATATTTTCATATTTAGAGCACTTGGTGGAAAGTGTAGAGATTTGGTTAAGTATTGGTGTATGAGTGGCATAGTGGTAATTAGAGAGGATTTTCCTTACTTTATTCTCAACCCTTAGATGCTAAGGTCTTGTTTGGCATTGAGTTAGCTTTATGGGTTTTGAGTTTTAGTCTTCTTGCAAGACCACTTTGTGGCCCTTGGATCTCCTCCCTTTTATTTCACATTTATTATAGGACATTGGATGAGTGTGAGATATAGTGAGAAATCTCTACAAACTCATAAGTCTTTCATTGCAAGACTTTTCTATTTCTCTACAAACCTATTTTCTCTCTACACTTCTCCTTCCCTCTTGCTCTTCATCACTTCCTTATTTGATTTCATCCTCTTTCATTCTGGAGTTTGAAGAAGTGTTCAATATCGGAATTGCTAAGGTTGCTCTCCTCTTCCATTTGCAAGAAGTATTGGGGTAAGTCTCTAACTCTTTTGAGTTTTTCAACTTCAAACCCTAGAATGTATATTCTTTAAGTTATGTGTCAACTATTGATTTTTGGTTTCCTTTTCTCTTGAATCTTGTTAAGGACCATAAGTTGAACCTTGTCACCAATTTTCGGTTATTGGAAGCTTGGAGTTAGTCTTATAATTTTGAGCTCACTTTTGGGTAGGGGACTTTGGTAAGTGTCTTAACTATCTCCTTTCTTTTGAGTATTCCCTTTTATGAAACCCTAAAATGGAAATCATTAGGGTTTGAATTGATTCTTATGGTTAGAGCCACTTGTGTGTAAATTTATTGTTTATTGTTGACACCATAGTAATCTTGTGGTTTATGAATGGTGTATTGCTAGTTGGAATCTATACTATTAAACACTTGGAGTAGTAGTTTGGGTTGGACTTATTTTGCGCATTCTTGAGTAGCTTGCTTCGAATTGAGGTAGGGGAAAAAGAAATTATTTTCATCTTTGTACAAGGTGTGTGTGTGTCTATGTGTATATATGTCATATATATTGTCATGCCCCAAATTTCCTAGTAACTCAGAAACCCGAGCCTAAGAGCTAAGGAGGTGAATGGAAGTAAAAAGAAATGAGAACCAACGTCATACAGTCATCAAACACCCACAAAAGGGTAAGAATGACACACTCTAATACCCTACTATCACACCCCTAGAATTCCCAAAACTCTAATCTAGAGAGTCAGCGAATCTCCAAAGGGTGACGTAAGTCAAGAAACCACTAGAGTCAACAATAACAAAGAGACACATGGAATAACAATGAAAAATATACTCCATGCGAAATAAAATACTAGAAACTCAATAGTATCCTCAGATACCAACAGACACGCCCCTAAATCCCTAAGACTCCCGAACTGGGACATCCAAGGAATCCAGGATGTGATCCTTAACATGAATGACCAACTAAGACATCATTAACCAAGAAAACATAGGGGTTAATGATAGAAATGGTATATTTCATACCCAAATGAATAATAAACAAAGCAGCGGAATCTAACAAAAATCCGACAAAGTTCGGTTTGTATATGGAACATCCGGACAACCAACCACAACACAAAGACCTGCCAATAGCAATTCGATAATAATAATGGCTTCCAAGCCCCACATTCATCAATCCTACTAGGGCCGAGGTAGTGGAAAGAAACCAAAACCCCTCAAAACTCTCTATAATCAACAAAGCCACAAACGCTCGAATAAGAATACAGAAAAACACCTAGCTGTGCAGAATAGATATAATAACATCCTGAAAGAATAAATACAGGAAATAAAAGAATACATCAACAGGGATATGCCAACAGACTGGCTCCCAAAAGAAATACATGATAATCCCACAAAACATGGGTAAAGAAGCTGACAGAAGAATACTACAGTCCCTAACCTAGTCGTGCTGCAACCGTAATCGCATCACTCAACGCAACTCCAAAACCTGTAACAAGAAACTAAAGAAAACTGTCATTGCACTGCATCCTGCTCATAGCCGTATGTTTCTTGCAACCTGGTGTGGGAATACCAGGGGGAAAATGAAATACCCCTGTGAGCAAATAAGCTCAGTGGGAAAAGATACTCTAACTACCACATCCTCTGGTAGTTTAGGTAATGCTAAACTATCTAATAAGATAAATATAACCCAACTAATCCAATCCACGCAAAACCCAAGGCACACGCTCATAAGCTACCGTAAGCGAGTATATATATATATATATATCAGGAATATATATATATAT
The DNA here is from genome assembly GCA_963922005.1 of Cornus suecica. Lineage (NCBI taxonomy): Eukaryota > Viridiplantae > Streptophyta > Magnoliopsida > Cornales > Cornaceae > Cornus > Cornus suecica. Next base: position 23,058,609 of record OY998247.1, read on the forward strand.
ATATATATAATATAAAAATAAATACACAACAAGAGTCTATAGGGTACAACTACAAGTCGTACTCCAAGAACACATACTGGTAGTCTACACTACTCTCACCAACATACACTAGGTACACAACCCCAGGTCAAATCCAACAAGTCATCAAGTACTTGCAACACAAATCAAAAGATCCAACAGAATGAAACACACTTACCTCTAATATCCACATAATCAAATTCACCACTAGTACCAAGGAATACTCATAACTCACTCCCCGATAACACAGGAGGAAAAGTACTCACATCCTTGCGTACTAACACAACCACCATCAATATATATATATATATATATATATAACAAACCACATCCCATTCCTAGAGAAAATCTATAGCTCAAAGATGGAATCACATCATCATATCACCAAATGAAAACCTCAAGTGTTATCTCCAACCAAATCACTACATCATCAACAGGGTCAATCAAATCACTAATGCTCTCACTATAGACAACAATAACAACCGATAAAATCACTAAGAGTACACGAACTCAACTCACAAGAACGACCACCAAATGGTCATCAAAACAAAGCAAAGGAAAATAGTTCCAAATGCCAAACCAACCAATAACCGAGACAATAATGTCAAAGTTAAGAACACCACAAGTGAACAAGGAAAGAACACCAAAAGTGAACAAGGAAACCAAAAACGAATGGCCGAGAGTGAAAGTTATAAAAGATGAATCCCAAGGATTCAATAGTTTTTAAGAAAATGGTTTTAAAACTCGAACCAATCCATTTGGCATCCATGAACATATGAAAAACTCCGATCACCTAGGTGGTGACATCAATAACCAAGAAGAAAGGAAAGACAACACTATATGTGTGCACTGAACAACACCAAGCCTCATACCCGAAAGTCGAGACTTAGAATGAACCGAATTAAAGGTGAAACAAGGAACCACCTTTCAAAACACTACATATTGAGATTTTGAGAAAGAAGTCTCAAAATCTCAAAATCTCGAGACAAGTAATAAAATACTTTCCTTTTAGGAAATCACACAATAAAAATGACCGTCTTGCCCCCGGTCTCCGTCAATTGCCATTACTGGCTTTTAAAAGTTAAAAAAATCTTTTTAAGAAGATCCTAAGATCATTTTACAAAGTATTAAAACTTTTCATTTCTACGGGGGTAGTCAAAAACGGGTTTTTCCTTTTAAATACAAAGAGTTTAGAAAACACCGTTTTGGAAATGACAGTCCAGTAAGAATGAACACAACTACAAGGATTCCTATAATGTCCTGAAAGGACAATGAAGGAATAACAATACGTTGAATCCACGGACCACAACCGTCCGGTTCCAACTCCATAAAATCAATGACACCACGAGGAAGAGGTTCGACACCACGCCATAACCAATGACTCAAGGAATGACATACAAGTCAACGACTAAGTACTAGCGTACAAAACACAGTACAGGGAATGCTTAGGGGAATGAACTTAGCATAAGAAACAACGCTACAACACCACGGTTCCCCAAGTACTTAATAAATCCCTCAACCATAACATCTTCTCATCAATAAAAATCTCACACAATCCCATCACCCGCCTTCTCTAAGGCCCCAATTCATAACTGATACTAAAATCAATCTCGGACCTCAAATCTCTAACAAGGTCACACAACTAACCACAATCACAAGACAATTAACCGCATTCTCTAAGGCCTCAACCTTAAAATCAACTCTACGGTCTCCACTAACCTCAACCAACCACAAAAGTCATAACTTCAATATACCTAACCTCCCCTAAAGGCATAAATGTATATAATAACAAGTAAACGATTATAATTCATTTTACTTTTCCAATTTCCGCATTTAATTAATGTTTCACATTAATTACTTTCAATTGAGCATTTATAAAATAAGAATTTATTTTGCAATATTCATAATTTTAACATGCTCCAATATCATATATACATATCAATAAAATCACATGATGATATGCAATGCACCATACTCACAGACTGCATGTGGTAGAGACACACAAAAACACACCCTTCCCAAGGGTACTGGATCATTCTCTACAATTCCCCTGAGGATACAAGCTCACTAAGGAATGTAGACTCATCAAACCGTACATCCCAAGTGCTTTTGACATTTACACTTTTAATCGGGAAGACTTGCTCCACGACCTAGTCGCGCACTAGGGCCTTGGACGATATATCCTCCCCCTATCGTCTGCGTTTCTCAGCTTTTTAGTTTTGTGGGAGCAAGAAGCACCCCCTGGCCAGTTGTTTCGACGATCCAAACACAAATGTCTACTCGTGCCTTACGCACAAAGGAAGTAGACCACACCAAATGAATCTCTCTTCTAATGGTGAAATCATGCACTACATGCACCAACACCCATGTCTCACAATACATGGTGTAAGCAATAAAATCATGTCCAACATAAATATGTCATGCATCATATTTATGAAAATACACACATGGTAATATATAAATCTCAAAATCTCTTTTCATGCTTTAAAATACAATAAAACAAGTAAATCATATGAAAACAATTTCATATACCATTCATGTTTTCAAAATATATATTTTCTTTAATTCTTTAGAAAATATTTCAATTTCCCTTGTCATGCCTTTAAAATAATTTAAACAGATAATCCACGTATAATGAGAGGAACCTAGCATAGCGTCTAAGTTTCTCACGTCCAACGTTTACAAAATCCCTTAGTCCATTTAATTCTCTAGGAAATTTCTAAACCCCCTATTCATTTTCAATTCAAATAGGAGTTTAATTAATCTCGTAGGAAATAAATTTAATTAATTTCATAAATTTATTTCTAAGTCCTACATCGCCTCTAAGACAATTATTGATATTTAAATTAATAATTTAATATATCTATATTAAATTAAATAAGGGTTTGCACCCCTAAACTACTTCAATAATGCGGAGTGAGAAATATAATTTCCCACCTAATTTACGTTTACCGAATAGCCCGAAACAACACAGTACCAGCACCCGAATATGAAGCCCGCCGACCAAAATCGTCCGAAAACTATTTTGAATATATCGAAATGTCCATCTCGACAACCTATACGATATATACGAAGCCCATTAATAATAGGTTAATTAATTTGAGTAAATCTAAAATTAACCCAAACGAAAACTATAACCTATAAATACGATTTTCGGCCAAACCGTTCAACGTAAATTCACGAAATTAAAGTATGATGAATATGACGTAGAGAGGAAGCAACTCACCAAAAATGGCCGAAGCCTGGCCGAGCGTAGCCTGTCGCATGAACAACGCCACCTCTGCAGCCGCCGACCCTTGCCGTTGCGCCACCGTACGCGACCACCACCTGCTAGCCTCGTCAACGCCACCAGTCGCCGTCAACCACCCAACAACCGTCGCCACTCGCCGCTGCTACAACTGCAGCGAACCTAGATGGCCGCGCCTCTCCTCAGCCAGTCTCTCTCTCTCCCTCTCTCTCAATCGACCATGATGGTGAATGTGGTGGAGACGTGAAACAGAGAAGAAGGAGATGAAGTAGGTCTGTGGTGAGGAGGAGTGTAGCAGTAGTGAAGGAGATGGAAGCGTGAAGCAGACAACAAAGAGATGTCTGTGGTTGCGTATACATGGGTATATACAAATAACCTAATTGCAAAAGCAACCCTCCAGTTATTCATAATTATGAAATAACCCCACTTCAATATATATAATTATATATATATATATATACAATAAATAGAAATTTATTACGGACCAACCCCTAAGTGTGATTACGCAAACAGGTAATTACACGGGACACAAATTAATTAAAATAGTCCGAAATAAATACACCGGGTTAGGAACCCAAATGTCAGAACGCCTAGTAATCCTGATCAATTAAAATGCGTCATTGCCCAGTCGAAGTACTAAACATTTAAATGTCGAAACGATACCGCGTAGTCGATAACAATAATTCACGAACTCGTCCAAGAGAAACAGGAATGTCGTCCAGTCGACTTTAAAAGTAAACGCGAAAAATTTACAGGTATCAAATACCAAGAATAAATAATACGTCATGAACAAGTGACGTCATTACTGAAATTAAATTAGGATTAATTTCAGGAAAAAGGAAAAATAACACGGGGTGTTATATATATATATATATATATATATATATATATATATATATATGCGAGTTGAGTCTTGACAACTTAGACAATGAACTAGGCCCTTGAAAGCATGATTGTGTGATAGAAATGTTAGTTATGATTTATTGGTTATAAATGTGAAATTGTAAGGATTTTGATAATTGGAGTACAATATATTGCCTAAAGAGAAAAGCATGTATTGTGATTGTGCATGTTGTGAACCATTGCTTGTAAGTGTGAAATTGTAAGCATGATGATTATTTTGTACAATATCTTATAAATGAGAAAAACATATATTGTGATAGAGCATGATTGTTATTGAAAACCTTGATGTATATTGAGTACATCATGTAGTGTCAAAATAATGGTGTTGGTATATGCAGGTCGCAACAACTGGCCAGTGGGTCTTTCACACCTATGGAAGTAGAAAGTCCGAAAACGTGATACCGGTTGAGGAGTTGCAAGTGGGCTCCTCTTGTATTCTTGACCTTTGGAGTCTTGGCGCACGGAGTTGCAAACGGGGCTCTAGTACAACCTCATTCCTTGTTGAAAGTGAAAGAGAGAATATTCGCTTGGAAAGAATCGGTGCGGTACTCTACATTACTTCATGAACTTATATCCTCAAAAGTAACTGAACAAAGTATGTATTCGTTACCATGTGTTGGGCAAAATGAGTATCATGAGGTGTGTTGAGTTGCATTATATCTAAACTACTATATATATGTAATTATGGTTTTGATGTTGAAACATGTTATAATTATGAATAATTATGATGTAAGCATGTTGGGGGAAATTTTTTTTTTGTTCGATGGGGTTCCGAATTGGTGTGAGAGCCATGTGGAACAAGAGACAGACCTAGGATTAGTATCATAAACCTTGGATGGGTTGTACCACTCGGACTACCGAGATTGAGGCGATGACGCTTCCTCTACTGGGCTACTGAGCTCACCCAATGACATATTATATTTTTCAGGTGATGATCCCGTTACGGGATATTTGTAGCCACTCGATGGATTATGGTGTCTTGTCTATCCTTTTGTACTTATAGAGATGGACTTATCATGTTTGTGATGTATAGGTGATAGATGTATTCACATGTTTTCTTTTGTAAACATGTAATCCAAATGATTAAATACTTTTCTTTTGCCGGCTAGCATGTTAGTCATGTAACTTTATATTTTTATGTATGTCCCTTGAAGCGATATGCGCGGGGATTCTTTTTTTTTGGTGTACTTCGGTGCCGGAAATGTAAAACTATTATTTTAATCAAACTATGATATGTTTCTCCTTTGGGCGCTTGAATGTAGTTTTTGAACTCTTTTATTTAGAGTTGTGTAGTGGATTTTTGCTATAGAATGACGTTATTAGGAAATTGGCCAAAAACGACATTTTTCTAAGTTTTCAAATGAAACTCTTCTCGTTCTGAATGAAAAATCCATTTTCCCCTACCCCCGTGATTCCGACTAAAAATTTGGGCTCTAAAAAATGATTTTGGCATTTAAAAAGTCAATAGGATGCTAAAACGGAAATCAGGGGCAAAATTGTAATTTTATTGCAATTTTTCACGAAACAAACTTTTTTTAAAGCTTATTAATGTAATATAGAATCAGTTTATAGGTGTTAAGAGTAATATTTTGAAACTCAAAAAATGGCATAGAGTTGTGATGCTATAGTAATCATTGTAGCACCCACATTTATGTTGCTGGGCGCCACCAGCGCGCGCGACCGTTTTGAAAACCTCATATCTGAAGCTACGGAGCTCAAATTAAGGTGATATTTGTTGTGTTGGAACCCAGACATCTTGCTCTTTTGTTTAGGCCTTTTAATCACTTGAGTTAACTTATTTTTGAGTGATTTATGCATGTTTGAAGATAATGGTATATTTTAAACTTTTACATGTCGCGACCTTTCTTTAAAAAATTATATTTTTCGGCTTGCTTACTGGAATTCATTTCCGTTTCTTTCTATGGGCTTTTTTGTTTAGTTTTGGTTGGCGTTGTCTGATATCGTTTTCCAAAATTCATATCTCTCACTTCGTGACTTTGATTTAGGTTTCGTTTGTTCCTAAGTCTTATGATAGGTCCAAACCTTGTATTTGTACTTGTAAATTAAAATTTTACCCCTGAATTGACCATTTTACCATTGGGTAAGCACGGGGTGTTGGAATTATCCGTTTAGAGTGTCATTTGAGTCATTTCATGTCCTTTTCGTTCTCGAGTGATCTTTTGACATATTTGGGATGTGAAATGACTATTTTACTCTTTAACAGGTATTTGATGACTTAATAAGATTTTATTTTGTTTTTTTTTCACTTCTGCATTCACTCTCTTAGCTTTTAGGCTCGGGTTTCGGAGTCTTTGGAAATTAGGGGCGTGACACCTTGATATCAGAGAGTGTTCTTTATTTATGGGATGACGGGCAAGGGACATTATCACTTTTCACTTCATGGTCTTTAGATTATGACTTGTCACCTAGAAGTGATGGTTGTTTTATCGTGTCGACTTGTGTGTATATCGGCATAACGGTATTACGTTGTTTGATGTACCTTTGGGTTGGTTGTGCTTTAATCCTTTCCTTGTTGCATTTGAGAGTTGGATTAGCTTATTAATGGTTTGGGATTTTCTTATCCTTTTCTTGCATACGCCTTAACTTTTTCCTTGATTATCTTTGAGACTAGTTTCTCCTCTCTTGATGAGGCATGGGATGTCTATGCGCTAGTGTGAGGTAATGTGTACATGGCATGAATAAGTTGTGGTTATGAGATCGCGATTGCTCAATGGTCGTTATCATTTGGCTTCACTCCTTTTGGCATGATGATCTTTGGTGTAATTTTGGGCACGAATTGGTATAAACATTCCTTGTGTGAATTGATTGTTTTTGAATTTTGACTTATTAGAGGGGTGTGACATGCGTTTAGCTTGAGTATGTCGTACTAGGGTGTTGGATGTTCGAAAGTAAGGTTTCATCCTTATGGTTTAAACTTTTTTTCTCGTTCTTTATCTTTCAGAGTCATGGCGCCTGAAAGGAATACTATGCGAGTTGGAGAGCCAGTGATCATAGCCCCAGTTGATGAGGTGTAGACCACGTATCATCTAACAACAATCCTCAAATAAGCGACTAGAGATCTCTGGGCGGTTGAGGATGCACTAGTTTCTCAAGGGGCGTAGAGCTCGTGATTGCGCATTGGGACACCACCAGAGCAGGGTTCTAGGAAGATTTTGAGGAGGAGTGATCGTATTGCTATAGTTTAGCAGTACTTACAGTCGATTCCTCTTGTTCCTTCATCTTCGAGTCTTCCTCGTTGATGCTTCTTCTGTGGACAACTTGGGCACGACCTATCGGCATGTCCTCATTGTCTGCCCACTCTCAACGGACCTCCAAGATTGTGTTTCTGTTGTAGTCAATTATGTCACCATTCTAAGGACTGTCCCTTGTTGTGTAGTCGACCATTGGTCATGGTGCCGCTTCTAGCACAGTCAACTCCTCCTGCACCAACTATTTCTTTTCCTTCTAGGGCTAACCGGAGGGAGGTGGTATGTTATCACTGTTATCACTTGACAATGAGTGGTTGTACCGGACGCAAGCAAGGTTGCTTTTAGTGCGGACTGCAGGGTTTTATCACTAAGTATTGTCTTTAATTTGAGGCTCCTATAGCTTCTCCTCAACAATCAACCTTTCAGGAAGTGAATCTGCAGGGTCGTGCCTCTTCTAGGCCGCACTACTCCGGTCATGTTTTCTAATTTTTGTTGCATGCCTCACCTTCATGCGAGGTAGTGTCTTTTACTTTTCCTTATGGTGGGTTTTGGATTAATGCAGTTATTTCTTCTCCTCGTGTTCCTTGTATCGCATATTACTTATCGCTTAATGAGGTTTATTCCACTTTGAGTGTGCAGTGCGTCATAAGGCGTAACTACTTCATTGGTGATTTAGTGGGGTATAACCTAAGCCTTGGTTTCCTTTTTGCTTGAACCATTATACGGTTTAGAAGTTAGATGCCCTTATGTAAATATCGTGAGGTTGAATTCCTTTTTGGGGTCATTACTAGTTGATGTTTTCTATTATGGTATTCGATGGGTGTTACCGAGTATTATTTTAGTGGTTCGAGGTTGTTTTATTTGGGGTTAGGATGTATCAATATCCTTATATTGTTATCGATAGACTTGAGGTCTAAGAGTAGTGATTTGTTGATTGTGGATTGAAAATTTGTGTAACACTAAAAGATGTGTTTTATGAGCCTTGGAGTGATAATCGGTGATGAGAGAGTTGTGAAGCATTATGTGTGACTTAGTGATACAAAGAATGAGCTTCCATTTTCTTTAACTTGTAAATAGTGGGCTTGTGTATAAGTCTTGATTTATTTATTGAAAGTAGGAATGGTGTTCGAGGAAACAATTGCTAGTTATTAGGTGATGGTTAAAATTTTGAGGCTTGGTGTATGTTTAGATTCACTTATATTAGTGATGATTTTTATTGGAGATCTTGATGTTGATGTTTGGTAGTGTTCTAGCTAATAGTTGCCATTTAAGCTTTTAATTCCGGGAATATGATTTGGTGATTCACTTGAGGCATGATTATTCGCTAGCATACGAGAGTGTTGATTATAGAAACATGATTTGAGGAATAAATTAGGAGTATAGCTATCTATCACGAAGAGATGGTGGACTTGATAAACAGTTATTGGTGTTGTATGGTTTATGTTGCAGTTAGAGCATGAGTTTAGGCTTTGTTGACCTAGAAGGCATGAAAATGGAGATGCTCAGATTTATGATGATTAAGGTATGAAGTAGAGTGATCATAGTGCAATGAAAGATAGTTAGTACATGATTGTAGTTCCTAGTTGAACGGAGGTATGACTTGTAACCTTAAGGTTCGTTAGTGGTTGATCACTAGAGTTCATGTACTCGGATTGAGTGTGTGTCCCTTTGTCAACCCTTGATGTGTCGGGTGTTGAGTGATAGTGTGGGCATTAGCAGTACCGAGTTACTGTGGTAGATTACCTTGGTCATTCACGTCATTGACCGTGTCTGTGTATTCATGTGAGTAATGATTTTGTCGTGTTTCTTCTTTTCTTCATCGCATACTTGGAGTACGGTTATTCTCGCTTCATTGTTATGTAGTTGGTTTACTTCTACGGTTTTTGGTCATGTACCTCGTTACGTGAATTGAGGTTTACTGTACCTAGTTTAAGGTTACATTATTTAACTGTAAGAACATTTATTATAATTGTTTATTTATGGCATATTCTCGACAATAACCATGTTGAGTGTTAGATAGGTCAGTTTGGTTTCAATGACATCGATAAGCTTTATCAAAGGCAGAATGAAGCGTTGAAGTAATGAAGAATACAAGTGAAGTACGAAAGTGAACATATTGAGGAAAAATGTCTCCTAAAGGGCAAAAATGATATTTTCCGAAGTCGTCACTTAAAAAAAAAGTATCATGAGTTGAAGATGATCATTTTGGCGTAGTTGTGAAGAAAAGTGGTTTTGACAAAAATACCTACGCTTTCAGTTTCAAAAAGTTGCTGGAAAACACATTTTTACACTTGGAGGTACGTTTGGACCTACGTTTGAAGCGTAGGCTTTGCTACGCTTAAAGCGTAACTGTAGCAAGTTTTTTCAGATTTTGTCTGTGATGTCCAAATTGTTCGGGGGTTGGTTTCATGATATGACCACGACTTATATGCATCAAAGTACGTTCTATATACATTATATTCGCCAGAATATAGGGTTTGGATGTGAAATTATGAGAAAGGGAAAACTTAGGGTTTGGATTATCATTGTCTATAAATACCCAAGTCTATAACTAGAGGAGGTACGTCTTGAAGAATTATCTGCAAATTTTCTATAGCTTCTTCTTTTTCAACAGATCTATACATATGGGGAGAGAATATTATTGAGTGATTAGAGATACATAAATTCTCTCTTATTATTGAACGTCTTCAAACGTGCTTCTACATTGACGATTTATATGCATGATTGAATAGTATAGTTGTTGAAAAATTAACACACCATCTATTGCAATTTTGTTGCTTTGATCCATTGAAGAACGAAGCCGTCTGTGTGCGGAGATCGAAGCAAAGGATTCATGGTGATTTTGATCCGTTAAAGAACGGAGCCGTCGATATGCGGAGATCGAAGCAGAGGCTTCGTAGTGATTTTGATCTATTGAGAAGCAGAGCCGTTAGAGTACGGAGATCGGAGCGAGAGCTTCGTGGAGCGCGAGTGAATCTAGACTTTCAGACATCGAGTGAAGAACAACAAATTATAGCGGTTGTAAGTTATGTTTTCATAGAGTCTGTACAAATTCTCTAATTCATAGTGCATCGATATCCGAGTGTATCTGTGGATTATACTTGGAGTCTTTCCAAGATTTTTCACGTAAAAATCTATCTTCTCATTATTTAATTTCTGCACTTATATTCATATTTGCTTGATTGGTCTATTTTTGAGAACTAGATTGAGAATTAGGGTTTGTGACTAATTAAAATTAAATTTTTGCTAATTAATTTTAATTGATGATAAAATTAAAAAAAAGCCTATTTACCCCCCTCTAGGCCGTTTTCACTATTGTCTAGGTAATTTTAATTGGTATTAGAGTGTGGTTGCCTTTTTTAGGTTAATTACCTAGGGTTAGATTATTTACTTAGACGATGGAGATGCCTCATGGAGGAGGTTCCATATCTAGATCCCCTTTGTTTGATGACTCGAATTACACATATTGAAAAGCGAGAATGAGAGCGTTTTTAAAATCTTTAGATGAGAGGCGTGGAATGCTATAGAAGTAGGATACTCACCTCCCACTGTGAAAGTTGATGCGACTAATGAAATGAAAGTAAAACCGTGAAGCGAGTGTACTGTTGCCAAGATGAATAGCGCAAATTAGAACTTGAAGACATTGAATGCATTATACAGTGTTGTAACTCCAAGTGAGTTCAAGAGGATTGCTACGTGCGTAATTGCCAAGGAAGCTTGGGACATTTTCCAAGTCACTGATGAAGGAACGTCGAAGGTGAAACAATCAAAGCTTCAAATTTTGAATTCTCAATTTAAACAGCTAAAGATGGAGGAGGATGAAGTCTACGCCGAATTTGAGGCTAGGTAAACTGATATCGTAACAGGTTGTTATAACCTAGGTGAGCCTATTCATGAGACTAGTCAGAAATAGAATTTTTCTTGAGAAATTAAATAAATTATTTCTCTGAGAAATTAAAATAATTAAATATGTAGTTGATTTGATTAAGATAGGCGACCTAGCACCCTTTGGATTTGAAGTAAATTACCAAAATTTATGAAAATTGTACGTGAACTTAGAATGTGATATTAGTTCCTTTGTTGTTTATGTTTTACAAAAATTATAAACATGTTAGGGGATACGTGAAAACGAGGGACGTGAAAAATTAGATTTTGTTCTACTTCCCTTATCCTTTTTCTCGTAAATTATAAAGAAGTAAAATTGCAAACTAGGTGTTCTTGAGGTGGACTTATTCAAAATCAGGTATTGAAACTTAATTATAAGCATGCTTTGAAGTTAAAATGAGAATTTTATGACATATATGTGATATGTAGACACAATGTGCATATTATCATCATTGGTGTTGTGTTTCATGCCTCATGGAGGATTTTGTGTGAGTGGACTTTTTGCGTAGTCGCAACAACTGGCCAAGAGGTGTCTCCTGTGACCTGCGGACTAGTAAGCTGCTTAACAGGGGACGTGTGAGGACTTTAGTTTTGAGCACTGGTTTTTTTTTGGGTATACATATACATATACTCGTGGTTTATTTCCGGGTATCCATATAGATACTCGTGGTTTAGTGACATTATGCCCATTTGTTTTATAGTATGGGTTTGCCCTTGAGTTGCATTGACATTCACATTGAGTCTTCATTTACCATATGATTGACTGTTGAGATCCCATGCTATTTATACATGTTGATATCAAGCATTTGGAGTTGACTTATATTGAAATTTATATTATTCCCTTGGGCACTACGACACAGTGGTTGTGATTCTGAGGATATTTATAAATCCCTTATAAATGATAAAAATCAGTCAATGTTAACGAATATTTAAGGAATTTAAATTGGAAGATAAAGAGTATAACAATACTAAGAACTAGGGTTAATCGAGCCATGATTGGCAGGTATTATGGGTAGTTACATGAAACTCAATTGAAAGAGACCTTGGTGTGTATCTGTTTCCTGTGAGTTGGGTATCTAGTTGATTTGATTAATTTGTTACTAGATTTAGTCGAGGGTGTGACTTTCGGCCATATAGGTTTTCGTGGTTGGTGACTAGTATTACCATAGGGTGATTGGTGTACCACTTCAGTTGTGTGAGGATTATTCAATTTAAGGGTCGATTAAAGCTTATTAGTTCTCTCTTCCGACTCCTGTATTTTGAGCTTGTCGCTCCTCCTTTCACTTTAGAGATGTTTTGAGAAGTAAACGGTCTTTAGCACGTACAACTTGAAATCTTGGTTACGGGTTAGATCTTTTGGACCAAACTAAGGCTATCTAAATGTTTTGAAAACTTAATGCTTTTGGGTTTCGATAAAATTGTACTTTTCATTTACCCGGATCCCGCCAACCATTGTTTGAAAACCTAAGTTGAAAACTTGTTTTCTGAAATATAATTTGAACTCTTGGGAGCGGGAGTATCAAAAGCATCCCCGTTTTGAAAAAGGAAAAAAGTTTCGTTTTTAAAACATTTTTGTGAAGTCAGTAAGTTCAGGGTACTATTGTCCTTGTTCTTGAGATCTCGGGGTTATTTCCAGGATGTCGGTATAGTTGGAGTTCGAGAACTCCAAGTTTCTCCTAGTTGTTTCTGAAACTCCTTTTGAGCCAATTATGTCTTGGGATTTTAAGGTTTTAGCCCTTGAGGCGGACTATATGTTCACTTGTGTTGTTACTGTCCTTATCGTATTATCGGGTAAGAGACGTAAGGTTGAGTTACGAACACGTAGTGCGATTTTTAGTACCTTGGTGGGTTCGGAGACATTGGAACCAAACAAATTTGACTGGGTCCTAAAACTTTTTCTTAAAAACTGGTTAAATCCTTCAATGTTCAGCATTTGTTTTTTAAAACCTTAGGGCATCAACATTCGTTTGGACTAAATGAGTCTGGTACCCATTTCCCGCGCCTTAGTAGGTTGTGTGAATTGGAGATTGTCGAATCTAATCTAGTGATAGAGCTTTTCCACTAATGTTTTTTCCGAGGCTTAGATAGTAGCAGTGTGTCCAAGCCATATGACCACTAGTTAGTTTACAATCCCTCTTTGTTATAGGAGGCCTTGGAGAAATTATACTTTAAATGAATGGACTTTTTCCACTGATTATTGTTGATAAAAGGACAAGATTGAGGTTAGAAGTTGTGAGAGTGAGACTCTCTAGGGATGATTTGAGAACAGTGCGGTGTAGAAGTTGTGATTTAGTTGAGGGTGTGGTTATGGTTATTCCTTTTCGGTAGTCCTAAGGAGTGACCTATTTACCTCCTAGGAACCTTAAGCAACGTGTTCGGTGCACAGTGTGAGGGATAGTTAATTATTGTAGTATTTATAGACGAGAATGCGTATTAGACTCTTTGTGTATACGCTTATATGGGTATGATTAGTTATCTACGGGGTTTTACGTGTATCAATGTTTATACATATGTTGATTTTACATATATATATATATTAGGTTGTGATATTTTGTTGCTTTGTGTTCTCTTATACTTCTTGAGTATGTTTGAGGTTATTTTGGGGTCTCGGATTGGCAGGGGTGCCAAGTGAGACAACTACCGACCTAGGATAGATGCATGCACATGGGATGGTTAACCTTTCCTAGACGGCTATGGGTGTGTTATTATAGATATTTTTGGTGAGCCCCCAAGGTTGTGCTCACCCCCACACAAGTTGTAAGATTGCAGGTGGATGCAACACGACACGTACAGCGACGATGGTACGGGTGATTTGGGATGTTTTAATTAGAGTTGTTCCTGTTATCCTTAGTTATTCTTTTATTTTATTATTTCTCTTGGGAGCCAGTATGTTGGCATATTCCCTTTCGGTGTATCATTTATTTCAGGGCATTATTGCGTCTCTTCGGTACTGACATGTGCCTTTCTGTATTCTTATTCGAGCATTGTGGCTCTATAGGTTTTAAAAGGGTTGTGTAGAGGTAGAGGTGTTTTTCTTCCCACTACCTCGGCCCCAATAGGCTTTTGGAAGGTTGGGCTGCGTGACAGTATTTTTATTGCTCTTGTTATTGGCAGGTTTCTTCTTGTGTTGTGGTTGTGTATCCGTATGTTCCATTTACAAATGAAACTTTGCTGGATTTTTGTTAGAATTTACTTCTGAATTTCTATCAATCAGGTGGCATGGAATCTATTGTTTTCAATCTTATTCCATGTATTTCGTTGTTGTTGTTGATTCTAGTGGTCGTTTTTAGTGACGTCATACCTCGGGATTCGCCGATTCTTCGGATGGGAGTCTCAGGAAGAACGTAGCGTGATAGACTAGGCGACCCGTTTCTTCTTGGGCTTAGATTTTGTATTCCATGAAAAAATAATGAGTAATAACTAATAAAGTATTTACAATTCATAAAAGTTCTTATATACAATAAGTAAAAAGATAAGATAAAATTATTATAAACGAGGCGGGGTGGGTCATAGTAGATATAGAACAAAACCCGTACCCGCCAACTAATCCATGACGAGTTCAATTTCTTTTACCAAACTTGCCACTATGAAACAAAACCCGTTCCCAAACCCTTAAATAAAGGGGCAGAATGCTGCAAATCTTCGACGGGGCGGTATAAATTGCCATCCCTAAATGGCAGTTATATTATAGTAGGGCTGCAACTTGGGCGGGCTAGCCCAGCCCAACCCGAGCCCAACCTGGAAAATCTAAAATTCTAGCTCAATTGGGCGGAGCCCTTCTCACATTGGGATGGGCTCGGGCTAAGCCAGTCCTATATCGGGTTGGGTCGGGCGGGTTCGGGCTTAGCCCCAATTAGAGCATTAATATTATAAATTCTGAAAACCCTAACTCCACATCTTCTCCATGTTATTCTCTTGCTACCTATTGCCACCACCACACTTTGCCGCTGCCTCTTTTTGCCACCGCAGTAGCAGCCCCATTCGTCCTTCCTCTCTCTCTCCATTCTCTAACGAATTTTTTTCATATATATATATAGACTATATATATATATATATATATTTATATATATGTAAATGGGGAAACAATCTTGATCTTATTCATACATATAGGAAAAACAGATTTGTACTTTGAGAGTAGATATTGTTCCTATATATATATATATATATATGTATGTATATATTTGTACATGTGTAAAGAGAAATTAGATCTTGAGTAATACGAAGGGGTTGTGTTTTTTTTATAAACATTATTTGCAAACAAAAAAAAAAGAAAAAATTGAAACTTTTTTTTGTTTTCCTTCTATTTTTTAAATCAGAATGACATCTCATAGCTTTTCTTTTTCTGAAATAATTGTTCAACATTAAAGGATCCGTCTAAATTACCCTTCCATTTTTATCAACTTACCAACTTTACCAAATTGCCCCAAAATCAGTTTATTTTCAAAGGACTCCTCTCTTCTTTATTTATCCTTCTAAATCTGTTGCATGCTTATTTCGTGCTAATAAATGGGAGAAATAAAATCAACATCCTAGTACTCTTTATGACCTTACCTTCAACTGATACTCTATTAGTTGAGCATGGACCATTTCAGATATAAACAACTAGAGATAGCTTGGAAATACATCATCTGGTTCCCGCTTTATGTTCCCAAGCATGGCTTTTGTTCTCTGGATGGTGCACCTCTACAAAATCATATCTGAAATTACCTAGAGAATCAATGAAAATAGCCTCTTGAGGGGGGGGGGGGGGGGGGGGGGGGGGGGGTTGAAAATACTTTTTGTGAATTTATTGACAAATTAAAATTATTTGCGAAAAAATCAATTTTAATCTAATTTCCTATAAAGAGAAATTATGGAAAGATTAATACAAGTGGATAAAATAAAGCAACAGAGACACAAGATATTTTTACGTGGAAAACCTTGGAAAGACTCCAAGTAAAAACCATGGATATGGTCGGGTATCGATGCATTATGAATCAAACAGTACACAGACTCTCTGAAGCTTTAGACTTACAAATCCCTCCAAATCTTCCTTTCTCCACTCGACGTCTGATAATTGTGAATCACTCGCGCTCCAAAAACCTCTCACTCTGCTCCATACTCTGACGGCTCCGCTTCTCCACAGATCAATGATCCACGAAGCCTCGTGCTTTGATCTCCACACTCAGACGGCTCTGTTTCTCAAACGGATCTAAGCAACCACTTTGCACAAAGTGTGTTTCTTTTTCAGTAATTAGGTCATTTAATTGTGCATAAGATCATCGATGTAGAAGAACAATTGAGTAAACCTAAACAAAAGAAAACTATAAGATATAGAATCAGTCAATGATATTTTCTCTCTCTATCTCTATCTCTATCTTTGTAGATGAATATGAATCTATAGAAAACTTGTAGAGATCTCTCAATGGCTCCATCACATTTGTAGAAGACCTTGGTATTTATAAACCATGCTGAGAAGAACCCTAATCTTCCCATTTCTCGTAATTTCACACCAAACCAAATAAAATCCTATATTCTGATGAATATAAGACATATCTCAATGTGTAAAGTCGCAGCCGCCTCAAGAGAAAATAAATCGGGGTCAAATATGGAATTTCACAAATTTTTCACGTAGATTAACCTACACATTTTCAAGCGTTATAAACCCTACACTTCAAGCGTAGGCAGATGCGTAATTATTTTTGCATGCATAGCAAATGCATTAAAATAACACTTTCTAGCCACTTTTAGCTACTAGAAGCGTAGGCCATACATAGCAAAATTTCCGGAACCAACTTTTCTTGGGAATAGTGCCATTTGAACTCCCTTGAATCCCTTGTAATAATTCTTGAAGATGCGGCTTGAAAAAATGACGTTTCAGTCCTCTAGGAGACACTTTTTACTCAAACTTGTTTCCTCTTCAATTCTCTTGTATTATTCAATTCTTTAGGCTTGATTTGTGGATGCATATTAAACCTACCCGACTCCATAATTTACTCAACATGAAAATTCACTCAACATGGTTATTGTCTAGAATATGTCAAACACAAATAATACTATAAATGTTACTACAATATCCAAAGAGTTGCTCATGAGAATTGGTTTGCTCACTAGAGGGGATTGTGAGTTTTGTCACTCTAGATTGGAAGATTCTTCCAATGTAGTTTTACCAACAGGCTTTGGGAAGTGATTACCACCAAGGGATGTCTGTATTGGCCTACTGTGAGCTGTTATGGTGTGGCTCATTGGGCAACAACTAACTTTCACCAAAAGACTCTCTCCTCCCCATTGAACAAACTACTCATTCCAGCTTCTGTGCATAAGGTATGGAAGGAAAGGAATAGAAGGGTGTTCTCTGGTGAGTGTATTGAAGAGCTTGAGAAAACCATTGTTAACACCACCAGATTATAGGTCTCTCAAAAGGGCATTGAATTGTTCCCATGTTAAATTTATATCCTATGTCTATATCCTCTAGGTGTTTGGATCATTTTTCTTTCGTGGTAAAGGGGATACTCCATTCATAGCTTCTTGTTTTATCCCCTTAGGGTATTCCCTAAATACAATGTAATGCCTTTTTGCCTTAGTTTATATAATCTCTTACCTTTCAAAAAATTAAAAATTTTAAAATCAGCTAGGATTAATCTGAACTAGACCCTTAAAATTTTAAAGTCTAACTAGTTAAGTGAATTGGGGTTAATTAATCCTAATTGAAAACACTAATTTTTTTAATTTAAAGTAGACACTAATTAAGTAAATAAAGATTAGTTACCCTTGTAAAGGGGGATTCACGTTGATACAAATCCGTGAATCCAGGGCTCCGTCAAGGGAAAGTTGGAAAAGGCCAACAGGGGGATTGACGTTGATATAATCCGCAAATCCAAGAGTACAACATGGTATCTCTGGATGGGATCAGGGATGTGATAACGCTCTACAAAGAGGAAATCGTTGAGGATTGACAAAGGGGATCATAGCTAAAAGTCAAACCTTGCGACCCTATAAGTTTATCGCGCAGGAAGTGCTATTTTGACTGGCCTAGGGAAATACATTGAGATGGTGAATAGTGGGTCGCGACCTTATTCATCAAAATCATTCAAAGTAAAGTACCTAGAATGCATCAAATAATGCTTATGGTCATGTAAATGGAAAATATGCATAAAAGAACATGACCTAGGAAAACTATGATGAAATAAATAAAGGAATTCGTGGACCAGTAAACAACCTGGATCTACCTCGCAGATTGGTATTGTCGTGGATTAATCTTCATGACTTGGGTAAATTATGGAGGCTAGCCGTGGATCTTCCTCGCGGATAGACATGATGTGGCAATAACTTATGCCTGAACCAGCACCTATAAATAAAGGATCAAGGATTCAATTCAGGGATTTTTCAAGATGGAGGGAGAGGAATTTCTAAAGAGAGAAAAGGTTTTACATCATTTTGGAACTGTTGCTTTCTCTTATATTTTCCCTCTCTTCTATTTCTCTGTAAAAACATCAAAAGCAATAAAGTTGGAAGCATCGTTATCTTTCTATCAATCCTGTGTGGAAACTATCTCTAAATCTCATTTAAATTGAACCCCTACATTAAAGGCGACACTGGGGGGAAGAGATGTCTTATACACAAGTTGAGCCTCGTCAAACTCGTCGGAGAGGTCATCCACCGACCTGGCACAACGATCAAGTTGAAGAAGAAACAACAGCACAGACTTAAGGAACCGAACCAGTTCCACCAGCACGGAAACATCGTCGTCGCACAAACACTGGTGTGGCTAAGGCAAAGACTCCTCCGATGGCGGAGCCAACACAAAATTCACCAGAATTGCCACCAGTTCTACTGCAAACTCTTCTTAGCATTCAAGAAACGCAAAAGGCCATACTTCACTTCATGGGGGCCTCGCGCATTTTAGTACCAAATCTGGAATCACCACGAATGGATAATTAAGCCTTGCCAGAAATATCAACACAAGAGCTTTCTCGGGAGGCATCGTGAGCGCAAACAGATCCACTGGAGAAAGAAACCTATATCAGCAAAGAGCAGCTTCGGGCTATCTTAAATGCGAAATTTGAGATAGAAGAAGTGGAAATCGCCCCACCATACCATCCCAGTATTATGGCTTTACCTTATCCTGAAAACTATGGAGTACCAAGCTTCCATCAATTTGATGGCGAAAAAGGAAATAGAAGAGAGCATATATCTAGGTTCGTGGATGCTCTGGGGCAACACAGAAATGATGACTCTTTGAAACTTAGGGAATTCTCCAAATCTCTAACAAGTACTGCATACACATGGTACACCAGTCTCGCTCTGGCTTCAGTATCTAGTTGGACAAATATGGTGATCAAATTCTACACTAAGTTCTTCCAAGAAGACAAATAGGTCTTAATGATTTCACTTATGAGATAAAGGCAACGTTTCGGAGAAAATGTGGCAATTTATGTCAGGAGATTTCGTGAGGCTGCTTTACAGTGCCATGAACCAATTTTGGAGCTTCAATTAATAAGAATTTTTATAGAAGGAATGCAACGAGAATATAGAGTACACTTGGTCAATCACGAGTTCAGAACTTTTTATGCGCTCGTTGATAATGCACGAATATTGGGAGAGGTTTTGGCTCCTCCCACATGACCAAATATCAATACTAGACGAGTGGCAATGGTAGCACCATCTCCTTTACCTTTTGGTGAAAATGAAGCAATTGCTTTGCTAAATCAATGGATTGCAGATAATGTCATATCACTATATTCAGTGCAAAGGGTGCCGACAAGAGAGGAAAGGATGAAAAAACCTACTACCCCTATCACAGGTCCGTTCGACACTCCTTGATTGGTTGTTGGGCATTTCACGGATTAGTACACAGGAAAATAGCATCAGGTGATTTAGAAGTGGCAAATAATGTAGTTCACAAACCTTTCCCTGCACATGTGGCTGTAGTAGCCACCAGATACAGTACTAAAGATATGGTAAATGTTTTCAAGTATGAATGTCCGCCGGCACGTGAAGCAAAAGGGGATGCTAATATAGAAGATTTCTTTAACGAGCTCCCAATACAAGAGCATGTGAAGGAGTTCCTAAAAGAGAAAATGATTGCCGCTCTTAACCATACTATCGTTATTCCATAGCATGAAAAAACCTCAAGAAAAATCACATTCTCTGAAGTAGATAAAGGAGTACCATCCTGCCACAATTGGCCTCTATATGTTTCAGCCACTGTGAATGGTCGAGAGATGAAACGAGCCTTTTTGGATGGAGGAGCGCTGGTCAACTTAATCTCACTGGCTACTTTGCAGATGATCAATTTTCTTGAAAACAAGATTGTAAATCATACCATTACGGTTACTGATTTTAATGGAGACCAGCACCCCACCATGGGTTTTTCCACATTGGATCTTAAAGTTGGGAAGATCAGGGCCCCCACCAAGTCCCATGTCATTAAAAGGGATCCGCGACCAGTGAATGGTTTCTGTGAAGTAGACATACGTGACGAAACAGCTCCGCAACCTACCTTCATAAATAGTACTCTGCCCGACGAAACAAGTAATTCTCTAATATAATTACTTAAAGAGTTTCGTGATGTCTTTGTTTGGGACTATAGTCAAATGTTGGGGCTCAATATTGGATTAGTAAGCCACCACCTCCATGTGCATACTGCATCAAAGCCAAAGAAACAAAAGCAACGAATATTTCATTCGGATCTGGAGATATAGATTAAGGCAGAAGTAGAAAAGTTGCTGAAAGCAGGATTTATCAAACTGACCCAGCATCCAACATGGCTTGCAAACATTGTGCCGGTGAGAAAGAAGAATGGGCAAATCCGCGTATGTGTAGACTATCGCGATCTCAATAAGGCCTGCCCAAAGGACGATTTTCCTCTACTCAACATCGACACTATGGTGGATACGACCATAGGACATGAAGTTTTTTCATTAATGGATGGATTCAGTGGTTATAACCAGATTAAAATGGCACATGAAGATGTTGAGAAAACTGTTTTCCGTACCCCGATTTAAAATTTCCATTATACGGTCATGCCATTTGGACTTAAAAATGTCGGGGCTACGTATCAACGTGCCATGACAGCTATATTTCATGACTTAATGCATAAAACTGTGGAATACTATGTGGATGATTTAGTGGTAAAATCCAGAGCTATACAGGATCATGTGGGCGATTTGAGAAAAGTACTGCAACGGTGTCGTGAGTATAATATGAAAATGAAATGCGCTTTTGGAGTACCAGAAGGAAAGTTCTTAGGGTATGTTGTACATCGACAGGGAATTGATGTAGACCCAACAAAAGATAGGGCAGTATTGGAAATGGCTCCACACACAACTCACAAAATGTTGAAAACTTTTATGGAAAAAATATCTTATCTAAGGAGGTTTATCCCAGCATTGTCAAAAGTAACTCAGCCACTCATGCCTTTATTAAAGGAAAAGTCTGTATATAGCTGGGGAGAAGAAAAGGAGGAGGCCTTTGAGAAAATTAAGAGGATTTTAGCATCACCAAAAACAATGGTAGCACCAGAGTTGGGGAAACCATTGATAATATATCTCACTTCCACCAATATTTCCATAGGAGGGTGTTGGCCCAGGAACATGAAGGGGAAGAAAAGCATTTCTACTATATCAGTTGAGTACTCAAAGGACCAGAGTCACGATACACATCACTGGAGAAACATTGTCTTGCTTTGGTATTCGCGGCTCAGAAATTCAGACATTATTTACTGGTACATCTATTAGAGCTAATAACAAAAAATGACCCCATCTGGTATCTACTCACAAAGCCCATACTCAGTGGGAGAACTACTCAGTGGTTGTTAGCGTTATCTGAATATGAGATCACATGCTCTAGACCAAAAGTAGTAAAAAGTCAAGCCTTGTCAAATTTTCTAGCTTTGTTTCCTTGGGGATATGAGCCCAAAGTGGAGGAGGTGGGAGTAGCAAGTACGATACATAGCACAGAGTTTACTTTAGAATTCGATGGTTCATCCACAGAAAAGGAGGTGGGGCTAGTTTCATATTAAGGAATGAGGAAACAAAAGAGGAATTAGTCATGGCCTATAAACTTGATTTTCCTTGTACTAACTATATAGCTGAGTATAAAGGGTTGGCGTTGGGATTGATGATGGCTCAGCAGTTAAAGGCGAGAATCATTCATGTAAAAGGGGAATCCATGCTTGTCATTAAACAAGTAAAAGGAGAGTATTCTATCAAAGAACCCCATCTGGTGCCTTACAGAACCTTCATTCAACAGATGATAGAAACGTTTGAGAATGTGAGTTTTCAGCACGAACCGTGAGAAAGTAATCGACGATCTAATGCATTGGCGACATTGGGTGTATGGCTACAATTCCAGGAAATAAAGTCTATTGTACAAATAGTGCGAAGAACCAACTTTGTGGTCAATAGCGAAAAGGAATCAGGGGTGTATGAAAAATAAGATTTGAGAGAACAAATAGTACAAGCTCTACTCAAAAATGATAACAATGCCTTGAGACGAGAATACCAAATCATAAAAGGCATGTTATATTACTAGAGTAGCCGGAAGGATTCTAGCCAGATGCGTGGCAATAAGCGAGATTGGAGAACTACTACAGAAAACTCACAAGAAAATTTGTTGTCAAACGAATGTCAGTCTATATCGAATTTTGCAGCGAGAAGGTTTCTTTTAGTCAAACATGAAGGATGATGCAGTCAGGATGCAAAGCAATTGCCAGGATTGTAATGTGTATCCTTCTGCGAGCGAAAGAAACTTGGCAGACATGATAGACTAGCGAGATAAATATGTGCATTATCTGAAAGAAGGGGTTTTACCAAAAAAAGATCAACCGTGGTTCAGAAAATTGGCCTCGTGATTTGTCTTACAAGAGGGAAGATTATTCCTCAAAAGTTTTGAAGGAAAGCTACTAAGATGCATAAACGAAGAAGAGACAGGGAAGTATTGAAAAAAACGCACGAGTTTGGTCATCAAGGCCCTAGGAAAGTATTTCAATAGTTACTTTCATCTGGGTATTACTAGCCAACAATAGAATGGGACTGTAGTGATTTTTTCAGGAAGTGTCATATATGTCAGGTACATGGGGATCTTATTCATGCTCCAGTATTGAATTGCACAGTTTGGCTACCCCCTGGCCTTTTCACACTTGGGCACTAGACATAATTGGGCCAATCACGCCGCAGGCTCAGGGACGTGTGGATTTAGTGGCAATTAAATTGTTAACAAAGTGGGTATAAACTATCTCACTGTTCAGACAACAACAGATAATGTAGTTCGATTCATAAAGGAAAACATCATCTGTCGATTTAGGATACCGAATGTGATATTGTCAAACAATGGGACTCCTTTTGTTAATAGTAAAGTCACAGATTTGTTGGGGAGATACTCCGTAATTCATCACAAGTTCATGCCTTACTATCCAAAAGGAAATGGACAGGCTGAAGCCTCTAATAAAGCGTTAATTCAAATCTTGTCCAAGTTGGTACATGATAATCAAAAGAAATGGGTGGAAGAACTTCCCTTAGCACTATGGGTGCATCAAACTGCATACGGAAGTGCGATAAATATGACCCCTTATGCACTAGTCTATGGAGTAGAGTTGTGCTACCTACGGAGCTAGAGGTTGCTGCTAAAATACTGGCGTGTAAAAGCAGTATAGAGGATAGACTATTGGAAATAGAAGAATTAGAGGAGACAAGGGCAGAAGCCTTTACAAATAAAAAAGAATACAGTAAGCAACAAGAAAGGAGTTAGAATAAGAAGGTATGATATAGATGGTTTAAGGAGGGAGACAGAGTGCTGAAAGTAGTACCGACAATCATGAGGGGACAAAAGGTAAGGAAATTTGAAGCTAAGTGCGAAGGTCCATATGTAATTATAAGTGAAGGCAGCAGTGGGTATTACATGATGAAGCATGAAATTACCCGCGAAAGATTAGGGCCACTAAATGTAAAATGGATAAAGTTGTACCAATCTTAGATACATATACATGGAAATAAGTATAAAAACTGATGATGAATGATAAAGTGTACGATATCAACACAATATACATGGAGATTTTATATATAACAAAATATGTGTATTCATACATCAAAAGCAATCACAAGTATGAATCACGGCCAACAGGAGAGGAGATGTGGAGATTTTCATGCTCCTCTTATAGCTCGCGGGAATGTATTGAATGTTCCGCGGATTCTTTTAGCCTATAGGTATCTTGTTCTATAGCTGCTAAAAGAGCACGGGGTTCCTCCACTCTTGCTATACTGGTTTGGTTAGAGAAGTGGATCATCAAAACCTTTGACTTCAGCGCAATGTTTTGCATACAAGCACTCCACTTTTTCCAGATGAACTTCCCACCAAGTCACATCCATTTTAATCTTTTTCCAATATTTGATAAGAAGTAAAGTTGTTAAGGCAAGATCTCATATGCAAGTGGTCATTTATGAAGAAAAGGAATCCACGATAATATGTAGGAAGATTGGTTAGAGAAGTAGATCATCAAGATCCATAGCAGCAAACATCTCTGGATGGCTATTATAAACATGGTCTAAAATAATCATGTCACATGAATAACATAAGAAATTATGTTAGTAGGCCTGATTTTGCTGAGGGGGATTTTGATCAAAATACATCGGTGTGGTCTCGGGGATGGAAGAACGGGTTTGTGGAGGATGGGGTCGATGAGGTTGTATATGTGGCTGCTGAGGATGAATAGGAAGGAAAAAGGACTCAGAGTTAGGAAATGTGAGATTTTGTAAAGTGTTTGGTGGTGAGAAAAACTCATTGAGAAAGGTCTCTGGATCTTGAAACGCAAATTCTGGAAATAATGGGTCAAGACTTCTGTTTAAATTGCCTACAGTAAAAGAGGAATTATCAGCGTTATGAATACAAAAAATTCTATTCAAAAGAGTTACTGATAGATAAAATTTACCTTGATCCACGGAAAAGACACGATCTGTGCCAACAGAAGATTCAACAATTGCCTCCATGTCAGCAACAAGGCCCCCAAAAAGTGACCTTTTGATTTGTGGCCCATCATCTAATGTAACAGCTATCTCAACAACAATATCGCCACTAAGAGGTTGCATGTATCGAGTATCTGCATCCTTGCAATTAAGAGCTATATCACTCTCAGAATTAGAAACTAGAGAGTCAGTCACTTCCGCGATGTCTCCCTCTAAAGCAATGGTAGCATCGTTTCCTTTAGGAATCTCTGGTATGTTAGCAGTTTCATTTAGTTTCGCGGAATAAGGATATGTGGTACAAAATGTGGTTGTGTCCACGGTTTGGCCATCATTGACTGAGTTTGTGTTTATTGTCTGAGCATTCTCAAGAAGGAGCCTATTTTTATCATGATGTGTAGAACCCTCGCTAACAAGAGTGGAAATGGGAAGATTGTCTCCTTTGTCTGAGTCATATAATAGAACCCTTCTCGTGACTTTAAAGAGAGTTTGAGCCTCCTCTTGTCCATGATCTGGAAAGTTCGAAAGGATGACGGCTACCTCGCGATCAGAAACATCAAGGGAAAGATCAGTTTCCTGATTCGCACCTTCCAGAGTCTCGCGGCCTGGAAAGTTGTAAACAAATAATATAAGTATGAAAGAAGCATGGAATGTTGGAAGAAATAATGTTGGAAGTATTCTTAATTGCAGGCTACCTGAGAATAGAGGACCTGAAGCATAAATATCCCAATGGGCCGCGCAATAGTATCAAGTAAAAACTTGCTTTTATAAAGAGTAGTGGCATGGACCTGTTCCCCTTTTTACGAAAATGTAACCTGCTGTGAGGACTCCTCCACTCGCGGAGAGGTGATGTCTTCGCCCAGGACATGGACATCAGAAATCTCATTTGCGCCTTCATATGACTAAGAAGCAAGGGGTTCAACTCCAAGTCTGACAAGAGAAGGGACCAAAGCAGGAGGATCCGAACTTCTGTGAATCAAGGGAATAACGCCTATCTCATCATCTTCAGAAGAAGTATATGTAACGGATGCCAAAATTTGAGCTATTTGATTTCCTCTTCTTTGAGATAAAGGAATATAGTCCAAGACATCATTCGTGGTGGTCTCACTCTGTGAACCCCTTCTGTGAGATAGGGGAACATGATCCAAGGAATCATCTGCGGTTGTGTGATCCGTTGGAGGAGGAGCGCGAACATTCTGGGTGATCTCGCAGAGGAATTCACGGATCTCTGAAATCAAATAAATAAGATAATTAAATAAATTGGTACTAGTATTGAGGATAAGAGTAAGACAATACAAAGGGGCGAGATTATATTACCAATCGTTTTTTAGATAGGTTCCTCGTGAAATGAAATGGCAAAAGGAACTTCAATGCGCTCAGAATGTCTTCGCTTAGGTGCGGGAGGTGGAACATTTGATTTCCCTTTTTTATCCTTGAGGCTTTTTGTTTCTTAGAAGTCGGATTTGAACGTGCTGGTGCCTTGTGACGGTCACCGATTTGATCGGAAGCTTGAAGAGCCAGTTTGCTATAGAATCCGCGGGAGCCATGAGGTTTGTGAAGTTTAACAGAAGGGTCTCTCGTGAGTATATTCGGAGGAACGATAGGCCTGGATGGACCCATCATGAAGGTTTGGAAATCTGTTGTAACTTGTAGCCAGAAATCCGTATAAGCCGCGATTTGACCACCTGTCCGAGATCGAGCAGGAATGAAGACAAAAAAAAACTCTTGATGTTTCTTTTCGTACTCCTCGCGGAAACTCACCAGGGTCGCGTCATATATATCAGGAGAACTACTTGAAGGAGGAGCAATATAGACAGGAACTGCCTGCTCAAAACCCAATTGACGAACAAAACGCTAAGGGTTGTAAACTGTGACCCACGAGAAAGACTCGTCAAAAATGGGTAGGCAACACTCAAAGGAAGCAGTGGCAAAAATAAGCTCTTCAAGGTTTTGATAGCCATAAGAGGTCCTCTCCTCTATTGGGTAAAAAACAGGAAAATAAATACCTTCCAGCGGAATCGAGTAAGGTCTCCATAAGAAGTAATGACTGAAGTCAATAAAATCTTCAAGTCGTTTGGTAGAAATAGGCCAGACCAACGAGCAGTTCGCGATTTAAGATTGATAGTATCGGGGTTCAAAAAGGATGAAAGGAAAGGGAGAGGCTTTGGAGCATACTTTGGGAATCTCTCAAAGATGAATAGCATTAAAAAGAGGCATGGCATGTGGGTACTAATGTCATATCTTCCTACTGATCTGGAAAAATCATTTGTCAAAGTGTGCAATTGGGAATAGAGAGTACCCAAAAAGAGAGGAGCCAGAGGAAGACGATTGCCTCACGATGCTATGGAGGCCATTAGAAAAACCATCATATTTGGACCATCCTCAGGACGCCTTTGAGTCCAACCAATACGCTAAAAAACCTACCAGTTCATAATCCCCATTAAATTTTGGGCCAGGAACGGATTCGCGGTCTTGACCTCGGAGATGAGACAGCTTCGGCTCATACTCTCTGAAAAAATGATGGCACCAATTGGAATATTTTAGCTTTGCACTTTTTATGATAGGAGCTTCATCGAGTATGGCACTGTCTTTGGAATGACTACCCCTCTTCATGGCATAGGCGGCACATGACTGTAGATGTAAATGAATAGTCTGATCATTTTCATTGAAAGGACATGCATCAAGGGGTCGTGAATGAAAAATGGGTAGTTTGAACAGAACGTAGACATCTTCCAAAGTTGGGGTAAACTCTCCTTAATAAGTTATGAAGGTATGGGAAAAAGAACTCCACCGTGATACTAAAACATTAAGGGCATCTGTGTTCTGACGAACGGACAGGTCGGAGAATAGCTCGATGGACTCTAGCAAACCAGCCTCTTTGAGAGTTTCGCGGTGTCTGTCTTGACTAAGATTATGGCTAAACCACATTCTCTAGTGAGTAATAGGTGCAACATGCCCTTCATACTGCACGAAAGAGTATTGAACATCGCATCTTTCAACAAGTAAGCGAAGAAAGGAAGTGGGTGGAATATTGGCTAAAAGAGCCTCACCATTCGAATGAATAAGTATGGGGTCTTCAGTAATGTCCCCCGTAGGGGGAAGGTTTTTAATAGAACTCCAGAAATGGTCGTGAGAAGTCTCAAAATATGGAGCTTTCCGCCATTCTGCTAGCAAGGGAACGGAGGGAACACTCCTAGAAGGGGGAACTAAAACCTTGGGAGTAGAGGACTTAGCCATTAAAATAGAAAAAGGGGGAAGTACAAACTAGAAAATAAAGACTACGAAGCCTGGGAAACTGAGACACTAAGTATGTGTAAAACAAAAGGAGTTGGGAAAAAGGGAAAAACATGAAATAAGAGGATTTATTGAAGGAGGAAGGAAAATGGAGAAAATTGTGTAAGGGAGGGGTCACGAAAACCTAGGAGGTGCAATTAATGCCTGTGGAAATCGAACCGACACCAAGGTTGCCACAAATTTGAATGTCGCGGATCATAGTAAAGGGTGATTTTTTGTAAATTAGAGACAGGCTTCAAAATGGAAAAATGAGGAGAGTCATACAAAGGGTCCAAAGAGCGAAAACAAGGTATGTAAAAATATGCATATATTTCCGCAAACTTTAAGTAGGGTTTACTCTTTAGTACTTGGCTAAGTACTAAAGTGTAAAAGGGAAAAATGTAAAGGGGGATTCGCGTTGATACAAATCCGCAAATCCAGGGCTACGGCAAGGGAAAGTTGGAAAAGGCCAATAGGGGGATTCGCATTGATATAATCCACAAATCCAAGGGTACGACATGGTATCTATGGATGGGATCAAAGACGTGATAAAGCTCTACAAAGAGACAATCGTTGAGGATTGACAAAGGGGATCATAGCAAAAAGTCAAACCTCGCGACCCTATGAGCTTATCTTGTAGGGAGTGGAATTTTGATTGGCCTAGGGAAATACATTGAGATGGTGAATAGTGGGTCGCGACCTTATTCATCAAAATCACTCAAGTAAAGTACCTAGAATGCATCAAATAATGCTCATGGTCATGTAAATGGAAAATATGCATAAAAGAACATGACCTAGGAAAAC
Source organism: Cornus suecica (assembly GCA_963922005.1). Classification (NCBI taxonomy): domain Eukaryota; kingdom Viridiplantae; phylum Streptophyta; class Magnoliopsida; order Cornales; family Cornaceae; genus Cornus; species Cornus suecica. The sequence continues at coordinate 23,087,885 of OY998247.1, forward strand.
TATAACGAAACAAATAAAGGAATCCGCGGACCAGTAAACAACCTGGATCTACCTCGCGGATTGGTAATGTCGCGGATTGAACTTCGCAACTTGGGTGAATTATGGAGGCTAGCCGCGGATCTACCTCGCGGATAGACATGATGACGTGATAATAACTTATGCCTGAACCAACTCCTATAAATAAAGGATCAAGGATTCAATTCAGGGACTTTTCGAGACGGATGGAGAGAAATTTCTTGAAAGAGAACGGGCTTTACATCATTTTGGAACTGTTGTTTTCTCTTATATTTTCCCTCTCCTCCATTTCTCTATAAGAACATCAAAAATAATAAAGTTGGAAGCATCGTTATCTTTTTGTTAATCTTGTGTGGAAACTATTTTTAAATCTCATTTAAATCGAACTCTTACAACCCCTAATTTAAATATAAAAACAAATCCCAAATTTAGAAGGCATGTAACCTTCTAAGAAGCTCACATGGCAGGGGTCGTATTTAAATTTTATATTTTTATATACTAAGTTGCAGTCAAAATTTTGAATCCATTCTAGTTCAACAATGATGGGAAATTTTTATAAAATATTTTTATAAATAGAAATATATCTTTAATCTATTTAATTACATATCCAAATAAGACAAAAAAGTTACTAATAGATTAGCAATCAAAAAGAATCCCACGATTCAATGTATTATTCATTAAATACATGTATATCTTCAATTCTATTTAAATATATTTTTTTATTTGAATCCTTTTCTTTTATTCGCGAGGAGCTGGATGAGAAGAAACTCTCACGTCCGGTTCTGTAGTAGAGATGGAATTGAGAAACAACCATCAACTACAACCCCAAAAGAATCAAATTCCGTAAACAACGTACATGTATCTTCCCTTCATTCTTCCTCTACGTTGTTTACGGAATCTGGTTCTTTTGGGGTTATAGTTGATGGTTGTTTCTCAATTCCATCTCTACTACAGAACCGGACGTCAGAGTTTCTTCTCATCCAGCTCGTCGCGAATAAAAGAAAAGGATTCAAATAAAAATAAAAAATATTTAAATAGAATTGAAGATATACATGTATTTAATGAATAATACATTGAATGGTGGGATTCTTTTAGATTGTTAATCTAAGCGTATTTAAATTTTATATTTTTATATACTTTCTTAGAATAATTTAAATTTTATATTTTTATATACTTTCTTAGACATATTGTCATACTAAGTTGGAGTCAAAATTTTGAATCCATTCTAGTTGAACAATGATGGAAAAAGACAAGAAACTTATTTACGCACCAAATGAGCCAAAAAAATAAATGCATATAGTCGGGATAAATATAGTGAGGAGAGGGTACGCAACTCACTCTTTTCATTCTTTCTCTTAGTATTTCAAAAATCACCAACTTTCATAATAAGACGAGATAAGACGAGGATCGAAATCTTGATGAAACTTGTTGGCCCTCAAACATAAGATAGATCGGAAACATGTAAAATGTGGTTATTTGGTGCGTTGCCTAAAATTACAAGTCATACTTAAAAAGAGATTGTGAGTGATGAGGACATGGTGATCTAAACTTATATTGATGTCCAATTAGGGTGTGCAAAAATCCGTTAAACTCAAAAAACGAATCCGTCCAATCTGATTAAGATATATTGGACCAATTATATTATGGATTGGATTGGACATGGTTTAAAAAAATACCAAATCCGATATATTATAATTAGTTACGGTTTTGATTTTTACTAATCCGATTCAGTCCGTTGTTGTTCATATATATATATAAAAATATTATATATACATATATATATGAATATATTAATAATATATTATTTTAAATTAAATCATAATAATTTATTATATACTAAATTATTACTCTATCTATCCCAAATTATTTGTCCAAGTCTGAATTATTATTTTTTTTTTTTTGTTATTTTGTGTTTCCAGTTTTGTCATTTGATAATAAAATATAATTGTAATTTTTAGTGGGGCCCATTATTTTTTGAAGTTAATGAAGAAGGATAATTTGGGAATGTATAAGATTATATTGTATTTGAATTCGAAACTAGACAACTATTTTAGAACAAATAAAGTTGAGAAAATGGACAATGGGACGGAGGGAGAATTTATTTTTCAAAAATACACTTCTAACAATAAGAAAAGTTACCTTTAATAATCTAATGTGATTTTGTAGTTCTTGTCTTCGAAATTTCTATTTGCTTTCACGTAGTTTCTACTTGCTGAGTTTTGTAATTAATCTTTATCTTTCCAGTGCTAATTCACAATTTAGTATTTCTAATGTCATTTTATGTTTGAACCCCAAATAAGAGAGGAAACAAGGGGGATTGAATCCGCAAAATCGATCCGAATCAATTCGATTCATTGAGGTTTGGTAAAACTCGGTTGTAATAAAAGGAAGAAAATAAAGATTAAAGAAGAGAGAGATGAAGCGTCAAACCTGGTGAATTTGGGTTGAAGTTGAAGAATTTGAGGCTTGGTTTCAATCTAAACTAATACATATAAACCTCTTAATCTAATGACTTTTAATCAAATCGCAATTAGGTTTACCTTTCTAAAGTTATTCCCTGTACAATTAGGATTAGGATTATTAATTAAGATGAAATTCAATATTATTGTTCATTTAAGATTATAAATGGTAAATATAATTATAGATGGGATTCATTATTTATTTTTTTATGCAATTAAGATTAGTATTATAAATTATAATTAATTTATAGGAAGAGAATGGAATAAAATATAAAAAATAATTTAAATATATTTAATATAATTTAATATAATTAGATTTTTGTCATAGAATTTAAATAGATAATTCATACATAAATAAATGTTGGTGCTTTCAAGTAGAAATTTACTTGAATTGGAGTTATAGAGTTTAATTTAATTTTGTAGTTATAATTTAAGAAGAAATTGGATTGAAGTTGTAGAATTCAATTAAAATTTATAATTATAAATCAAGTAAGAATTAGATTGAAAAAATTACATAAAAAAATTTAATAGTAGTATACATATCTCTATATCTTATCTTCCTCTTTCTTTCTCTCTTTATATATCTATAGGTATCTCTATATCTTATCTTCCTCTTTCTCTCTTTATATATATCAATAGGTACCTCTATATCTTCCCTCAAGTATACCCAAACTAAACCAAATCATTAATACCGAAAAAAAAAACTAAACCAAATTTGCTTCCATGGAGTCCCTTCTATCTATTCTCATATCTTTAGCGCTCTATTTGTCGTCCTTCTCCGCTCTCAACTTGGACATAATCGAGTACGATAGGAAGTACATACAGGTCGGGCCGCGAACAAACCGAGAAGTGAGGATGATGTACGAGTCGTGGTTAGTGATGAATGGCAAGAACTACAACGCCCTCGGGGAAAAGGAGAGGCGGTTCGAGGTTTTCAAGGATAATTTAAGTTTTATTGATTAGCGTAATGGTGAGAACAAGCCGTACAAGCTAGGGTTGAATCAGTTTGCCGATCTGACTAATGAGGAGTATAGGGCGAGGTTTGTGGGCCCCAAATTTGACCGGGAAAATAGATTGTCAACGCCGAGGAGAAATCGATATGCGTATCGTGTCGGCGAGGAGTTGCCGAAATCAGTTGATTGGAGGGAGAAGGGGGTCATCACTCCGGTCAAAGATCAAGGAGAGTGCGGTGAGTAATATCATCTATATGTAAGTTCCATACTACCTGCAACCCATCTCCATCAGATCATCAACATGCAGAGTCAAGCTCACGCATGCTACCATCAAGTCAAGAATGGCAGCTCAATCGCGCGTGGAAATCTTTCTGTGAGAGTGAGGAAGAGAGTTTAAGAGGTAGAGTAGAGTGATCAAGTGTATCCCCATCACATTTTCAGGTGACCCATCTCTAAACGAAGCTTCTCCTGTCGAGAACTGCCGGAAACACCACCACACGCGCCCCACGCGTCGTCTACCTCTAGCGAGCATGAGGCCCATGCGCAGCATGCGCCCCACGCGCCTTCAAGCTCCAGTGCACAAGGGACCACGCGCCTCCATGTCACTGATATCATCATCCTATCTGCCACGTCACTGCTAACATCAGCAACTACCCCGTGTCATTCCCATATTGTGCCACGTGTCTTGCCATGTGTCACGCCATCATTTGGCCACGTCATCCCGTTATTTTGATTATTCCGGACTCATCCTAAGTCAGATTTAAGCTCAGTCAGAGGCGATCTTAAGGTTTTTGACCATTACGGACGCAATAGTACACTCTATTTTGCATGATTCTACTCCGAATATATCAAACAAGCTAGGGAGAGCTTAAAGTCGATTTGATTCGATTGAAGATTCAGTATCCGGAGCTATGATTAATTTGTCAGAATCAAATTACACTATATGGAGACCCAAAAAGGACGATCTCCTTAATTACAAGGATTTGGCTGACCCATTGGAAAAAAAAGGCGCAAAACCCACGTTAATCGTGGCGAAAGATTGCACCAAGATGCACAAAAAAACTATTGGCCAAATCAGAAGTGGATAGACCATTGTGTATTCCACCATGTTGCGCAAGAGACCAACACCTACGAGCTCTGGAAGAAGCTTGAGGATATGTACCAGGCCAAGTTTGTTCAAAACAAAGCACTTCTAATGATGTGACTGGTAAATTTCAAGTTGAGGAGAGGAACCTCTTTAGCCGGGCACAGCAACAAGTTTCAGAACCTGGTGAACCAGCTTACAGCTGTAGAATAAAATCTTCGCGATGAAACTCAGGCCCTTCTTTTGCTCATCTCCTTACTTTCCAATTGGGAGACATTAGTGGTTTCCCTTGGCAACTCAGCACCAAATGACAAACTCACTATGACGACAGTAAAGGAAGCCCGAAGAAAGGAGACCGACATGAACCAATCACATGCCTTTGTCACAGAAGGCCAAGGAAAATCTTATGGAACTGGTAGAGGCAGAAGCAGAGGTAGAAGTAGAGGAAAGTATCAAACCTGTGGCAGACCCAACAATAACAAAAATCATCAAAAGGGTAAATATGTATGTTTTCATTGTGGCATCACAGGACATTTAAAAAAGAATTGCCAAAATTATAAAGGGGGCAAGGTCAAAGCAACCACCATCCAAAGAAAGAAGATGGCGACTCCATGGTCATTGTTACAAGAGATATCACTATATGCTTAGTTGATGAAGAGGTATACCTTCACGTAAGAAAGAATGAATGTGAGTGGGTGATTGACACAACACCATCTTACCATGCGACTCCCCATAGTGATTTCTCCACCTCATACAAAGCTGGAGACTTTGGTACAGTGAGAATGGGCAATACATGTTTCTCGAAGATTTTGGGAATTAATGATGTCAAAATCAAGACCAGTAATGGTTGCAGTATGGTGTTAAAGATGTTAGACATGTCCCCGATCTTCGTCTCAATCTCATTTCCGAGACAAACTTAGATCGAGAAGACTACTGCAACTACTTCAGCAATGGCACCTGGAAGCTAATAAAAGGAATCATGGTTGCCGCCCAAGGACAGATACATGTCACATTATAAAAAACCCATGTCAAGGTAATTTATGGCAGTCTCAATGCAGTTGAAGATGAGACCTCACCAAATTTGTGGCACAAAAGACTGAGGCATATGGGAGAAAAAAGGTTACTTACACTGGCAAGGAAGAAACTAATTGCAGTATCAAACGGTATTCCATTAAACCTTTATGATCACTGTTTATTTGGAAAGCAGCATTGAGTCTCTTTCAACTCAACTACTAAAAGAAGATCAGAGTTGTTGAGTTTAATACACACTGATGTTTGTGGTCCTTTAGAACTGGAATCTTTAGGTGGTAACAAATATTTTCTCATATTCATTGATGATGCTTCACGAAAAGTGTGGGTATATTTTTTAAAACAATGGACTAGGTGCTCGATTACTTCAAAGCATTCCACCCCATGGTAGAGCATGAAACTGGAAAGAAGCTAAAGTGCCTCCGATCAGACAATGGAGGCGAGTACACTTCCAATGAGTTCCAAGCATACTGCTTTGAATGAGGTATCGGACATGAGAAGACGGTCCCACGTACCCCACATCATAATGGTATAGCCGAGAGGATGAACCAGACCATTATGGATAGAGTCAGAAGTATGATCAATATGGTTAAGTTGTCAAAGCCATTCTGGGGTGAAGCAGTTAGAGCCGCCGTTTACCTGATCAACAGATCACCATCAGTATAACTGTAGTTCGAAGTACCAGAAAAGGTATGGACTGGAAGAGATCCCTCCTACTCTCACTTGAGGGTCTTTGGGTGCAAGGCATTTGCATACGTATCCAACGAGCAAAGACAGAAGCTCGATCTGAAATCAACTCCATGTATCTTCATCGGCTATGGAGACGAAGAATTCGGATACAGACTATGGGATCCAGAATCAAAGAAGGTTATCAGAAGCAGGGATGTTATGTTCCAAGAAAGCCAGACATACAAAGACACTACAAAAATCACAGAGCCTAGTGATTCTAGGCCCAGTGTTACAAATATCATCCCAGATCCTGCACCAGTACAGTTAATCCTAGAGAATGAAGAAATGCTGGATGAAATTCCAGAAGTAGAGGAGGAAGAAGAACCTGAGGGTGTTGAGCAGGGGGTGCCACAAACCCCTCCACCAGGAGCTGCAGAACTAGAAGTAGCTCCTCTAGTTGAAGAGCATCAGCCAAGAAGATCTGAAAAAATCCGACCTCTGATTCCGTCATGGAGATATCCAGAGTCAGACGATATTTTGTTTACTGATGAGGAGCCAAGATGCTTTCAGGAAGTAAAGACCCATACAGACAAAGGTAAATGGGTGCAAGCTATACAAGAAGAGATGAGTTCCTTGCAGAAGAACCATAGTCATGATTTGGTGAGACTTCCCAAAGGCAAGAAAGTATTGAAAAATAAATAGGTGTTCAAGCTGAAGAAAGATGCCAACGGAAAACTGATAAAGCACAAAGCCCGATTAGTTGTCAAAGGATTCCAACTGAAGAAAGGTATCGACTTTGACGAGATATTCTCACCACTCGTGAAAAGGGCCTCAATTCGAGTGATACTCGGATTGATAGCTAGTCTAAACCTAGAGCTTGAACAGATGGATGTCAAGACAACATTCCTCTATGGAGATCTACAGGAGGAAATTTACATGGACCAACCAGAAGGTTTTAAAGTTACAGGGAAAGAGCATATGGTCCTTAAACTGAAGAAGAGTCTCTACGGCCTCAAGCAAGCACCGAGGCAATGGTACATAAAGTTTGAGTCATTCATGGTGGGTTTCTGAATGCGGCTACATTCAGAAATTCCCGGATGGTAACTTTATTATCCTATTGTTGTATGTTGACGACATGTTTATCGTTGGATATGATACTACTATGATCAGCAAGCTGAAGCAAGAATTGTCCAAGTCCTTTGACATGAAGGACCTAGGCCCAGCTCAATAGATATTGGGCGTGAAGATTGTTCGTGACAGGAAAGACAAGAAATTGTGGTTGTCACAGGAGAAGAACATTAAACGGGTGATTGCAAAGTTCAATATGGGAAATGTCAAGCCAGTTAGTACTCTGTTGGCTAATCACTTCAACCTAAGCAAGTGATCGTGTCCCTTCGATGAAAGAAAAGTAAGAGATGGAAACAATCCCTTACTCTTCAGTTGTTGGTGGCTTGATGTATGCAATGGTTAACACCAGACCGGTTATAGCTCACCTGTAGGCGTTGTTAGCATATTTCTTTCAAATCCAGGCAAAGACCATTGGGAAGCAATCAAGTGGATTTATAGGTACCTAAAGAGTACATCGAAACTATGCTTGTGCTATGGGGGAGCAGAACCAGTCTTGGAAGGCTATACAAATTCAGATATGGCCGGTGACATTGATAGTAGGAAATCTACATTAGGATTCCTATTTAATTTTGCAGGGGGAGTTGTATCATGGCAATCCAAATTGCAGAAGTGTGTCACTTTATCTATAACTGAAGCAGAATACATTGCCGTAACGGAAGTTGGAAAGGAAATGTTGTGGGTAAAGTGATTTTTCCAAGAACTGGGTGTTAGTCAGAAAGAATACAAAGTGCATTGTGACAGTCAGAGTGTTCTGGACTTCAGCAAGAATTCAATGTACCATTCCTGTACGAAGCATATCGATATTGTCTATCACTGGATATGCGAAGTAATGGAGCTACAATTATTGAAGATTATGAAGATCCACACAAACAAGAACTCGGTAGACATGTTGACAAAAGTGGTTACTCGAGAGAAGCTAGAGCTATGCAGAGACATAGCCATGATGGATATCAACTGAAGCGCAGTAGAAGACGTTCTCTTTCGATCGGTATGGAAGGGGGAGAATTGTAAGTTCCATACTGCTTCCAACCTATCTCTCTCAGATCATCAACATGCAGAGTCAAGCTCACGCATGCTACCATCAAGTCAAGAAAGGCAGCTCAATCATGCGTGGAAATCTTTCGGCCACAAATGTCAATATTTTACAGCTTTGTGATTATGCATGTTGGTTTGTTTGTATTCGATCTTTCACCTATAAATATAGGTATTGAGTAGGTTGTAAACAAAAGTAAGAAAAGACAGCAAGAAACACAGAGAAGTGTTTTGTGAAAGTGAGGAAGAGAGTTTCAGAGGTAGAGTAGAGTGATCAAGTGTATCCTCCTCCCCGCCACATTTTTCTTCAACCGATAGTGAAAACTCTCTCAAAGTGGATGTAGGTACCAATTGGACCGAACCACTATAAATCTTGGTGTCTATATTTGATGTGTGTATGTGTTTAGAATTTGTCTGGGTATAACACTATATGTATATATGTATGTGCATGTGCTATATATACGTGCATGTGTTTGTGTGTGTTTGAACTTTTTTTTTGGAAGAGGAGACTTGTCTGTGTACGTGGGTTTGGGAATATGGTGGTATTTCACATGTTCTACATATTGGACCCATGACGAGTCTCTTTTTCTAAATTAAAAATAAAAATAATATGTTGATAAATATTGTCGGATTGAATTGTTTTGTTTTGTTTTAGTTTATTACTTTGGGTTTATTTTGTCCATTTAGGGAAAATTTATATCATTTTTTAGGATTTTTTGTTATATTAATGTTTTTCATTGGAAATAATTTGTGGTAGACAAAGCGGGGGGGGGGGGGGGGGGGTAATTTGATTATAAAAATTGAATTAATAAGATATGGCTGGAGGTGAGAAATTATCTGAGAAGAGAAATAATAATAATTATTATAATGGGTAAGAAAAATTGGATTCCATTCTTTGTAGAAATAGTTCTACTGAGTTTATAAATGGTGGTCGGTCATCATAATCGTCAGATTACACAGAGCTTATTAGTTTAGAATTAAAATTCAAAGAAATGATCAAGTTTTTGAATGCTCATAAATTTGTCACATAAGACCTTTATATGATTTGATTAATGTGATGTTTTGGGCATGTTTTGTTTGTAATCTTCAAAAAAAAAATTTGTTTTCTGAAAAACTAAGAATTATAAAACTGTACAAAAAAATCTATTTGGCTGAATTTTCTAAAAACTGTTTTAAAAAAAATCAGTTATAAACATGTATTTTTTAACGAACTTTTTTTTATTATTCTCAGAAAACAGTTTTCAGTTTTCCAAATTCTCATACAAACCAAGAATGTGTTTTTACCCCTTGTATTACTTTGTCGTGCTTGTAGGTGGGTTGGTTGAACCCGTGTAACATTGGGTTTGTGGGCACCCAAAGACTTGTTTTTTTTGCCTTCTATCAATTTAAAGATTCTATCAGTTCGAGTAATATGTCATGTTCACTTATTGATCTTGTTAATCAATTCTAAAAATTATGTATAATATCGATTCCCCGACTAAAATTTGTTGTAGGGAGTTGCTGGGCATTCTCTAGTGTCGCTTATGTGGAAGAGATAAATAAGATCGTAACTAGTGAGATGATCACTTTGTCTATGCAAGGGCTGGTTGATTGCGACAGATCTTATAACCAAGGATGCAATGGAGGTCTTATGGATTATGCTTTCAAGTTTAGCATCAACAACGACAGCATTTCTAGTGAGGCGGACTACCCTTACAAGGCTGTCGAGGGCATGTGCAACCAAAACAGGGTAATTATCATCGAAACTCTATTAAGAAAAGAAAACAAAAGAAGAAACTATTAATATTATTTGTATGTTAGTCAAAACTTCATGAATATTTTTTATTTAATTACTTTTTCAATGGTTTGTTTTTGTGCAGAAAAATGAGCGGGTTGTCACAATTGATGGTTATGAGGATGTTCCTTAAAATGACGAGAAATCCTTGTAAAAGGATGTTGCCAACAAACTGTAGAGAATGGTGACTCAAAGACTATCATCCACTTCGAACTGCCACTTGAGAAGAGAAGTTTCTCACCATTGCCAGCTACTTGCAAAGACAGTTGGTCAAGACTTGCGTGAAAATTTTGTTCACCACCTATGCCACCTTACATGCCACCTAGCATGAAGTAAACCATTCTGGTTTCCTCTTCCTCACATTTCTCAGCCTACAAATATAGGCATGTACCTGAGTATAATCTTAAGCTCAATCTGTGTAAAGAGAGCAAGTGTGAGGGTGAGAGTGGATTCCACAAATATATTGAGCTACCCCTCCATGGACGTACCCATTTTTTGGGGAACCATGTATAAATCATTGTATCTATATGTTTGTGTGTGTTTTATTAAAGTTTAGGTCCAACAATTAGTATCAGAGCCATTTTTGTTCAAAATAGGGTCGCACTTTCGAACATGTTAACGCATCAAACAAACCTCGTATAATATACCGTTGGAAAGGCCGTTCAGAGACGAACACAACGATATAAAATTCAGCCCTATCGGACTACAGATGCGCCCTCACGCACTCCAAAATGAAACGCGCGTGAGTTTCCTCAGCATCACGTGCCTTCTCTGGCGAGCTCTGGTTTTTCCGGCACCGGAGACTTTTCCCGACGATTAATTGGCGATACGATAAATTGACGAGTTTTTAGCGATACGATATTGTCGCGAGAAATTGGAGGAATCTGACATTGCCACGTGTCCTCTTCAGCTTATGCCACGTGTCACCAATCTTGCGTTGCCATGTCATCACCTTTATGAAAAATTACAGTTTTGCCCTTCTACATTATTTTGGCTATTCCGAGCTCGTTCTAAGTCCGTTTTGAGTAAATGAAAGGTCGATCCTAGCGAAATTAACCATCCTGGATTCAAGAGTGGGCTCCGTTTTACGAAATTAGTACTCTAATTTTGGAAAAAAACCCGGTTTGGAGTTTTATTGCTCCTAGTTGGTGAGTTAAATTCATCAATTTATGTTATTTGTTCTTTCAAGTCATGACTAAAGTATAGGATACCGTACAATCAGAGGCTAGAAATACTGTTGGGAATACTGCTGGGACGAGCGGTTCTATGAGGAGAACCATACTGTCAAATGCAAAATTTGAGGTGGAGAAATTCAGCGGCACCAATAACTTTGGCATGTGGCAATGCAAAGTCCAAGATCTTCTATTTCGAGATGGATCCCAGATTGCCTTGGATGCTAAGCCCAAGGATATCTCAGATAAAGACTGGACATTCGTCAATTGTTAATCTTGTGGCACAATCCGATTGTGCATAGCAAAAGATCAGAAATATTTTTTGCTAAAGGAAAATATGGCGGCAAATCTGTGGAAGAAACTGGAGGACACATTCATGACAAAAATTCCAGAAAATCGCCTTTGTCTGAAGTCAAAGCTCTTCAGATTCCAGTACAAGAAAGGTACCCCTATGATCGAACACTCAAACAATTTCAAAAAACTTATTGCAGATTTACAAAATTTAGATGTTGAAATTCTTGATGAGGATAAAGCTTTGATTTTATTAAATTCTTTGTCTGAGAGCTATGATCATTTATCCACAACTTTAATGTACGAAAAAGATGAGGTTAAATACATAGATGTTGTTAACGCTTTGGTAAATAATGAGTACCGGAAGAAGGATCAACATGATCACCGAGACAATATAACAGAGGTTGACTATAGACAGAAGCAGGTCGAACAATAGATCAAAAGGAAAGGGGAGATGACAGTTCAAATCCAGATCATAACCAAACAGATCTGAATCCTCCAAAAGATGGCAAGAGAAGGATGAGTGTTTTTAGTGTCACCAGAAAGGCACTGGAAGAGAGACTGTCCAAACAAGGACAAGTCACATGCCAATATTACTCGAAAGAGAGAAGACAAAGATGAATCGGCCTTTACTGTTTCATCGTCATACACTAATCAGTTTGATAGATGGATTCTTGATTCAGGTTGTTCTTATCATATGTATCCGAACAGGAACTGGTTCTCTAGCTTTGAGGAGCTGGATGGAGGAGTTGTGATAATGGGCAACAACAACACCTGTCAGACAAAAGGGATCCGAATAATACGTCTGAAGATGCACGATGGTACAATAAGAAAACTCACTGATGTCAGGTATATTCCAGACCTGAAGAAAAACCTCATTTCATTAGGGGTTTTAGACTCTAACGGTTACAAGGTAACCAAGGAAGGTGGAGTTCTGAAAGTTGTCGAGGAGCATTCGTGGCAATGAAAGGTAATCTGCAGAAAAATCTGTAATACCTAGATGGGCATACAGTAACTGGAAGAGCAGTTGTAACAAGAAGTTCTGAAGACAAGTTAGCCGATCTTACCTGACTCTGGCACATGCGTTTAGGGTATGCAGGTGAGAAGGCGTTGCAAGGCTTGGTGAGGCAAGGCAGACTAAAAGGTGCCAAAACTGGAAAACTTGACTTCTGTGAGCACTATGCACTAAGCAACCAGACGAGGGTCAAGTTCGGCACTACGATTTAACGAACGAAGGAAACACTAGACTATGTTCACACAGATATATAGGGGCCATCCAAAATCGCTTCATTGGGAGGTAAACGTCGGTTTGTAATGTTTATTGATGATTTTTCTAGATATATCTAGGTATATACTATGAAGCATAAAGATGAAGTGCTAGATATATTTCTTAAATGGAAGATAATGATAGAGACCCAGATAGGCAGGAAGCCCAAGAGGCTCAGATCAGATAATGGTGGGGAGTACAAATCTGTCAGAAATGAGGGGATAATTAAACACTTCACAATGCCTAGAACGCCGCAACAAAATGGAGTAGCGGAAAGAATGAATCGCACTTTGGTGGAGAAAGTACGATGTGTGTTATCTCAATCTAAGTTGAGCAAGGCATTTTGGCCAGAGCCATTGGCATACTCCACTCACATTGTCAACCGACTTCCTGTAACTACACTTGATGGGAAAATTGCCAAGGAGGTATGGTCCGAATATCCAGTTTCTAATTATGATTCTTTACATATATTTAGGTGTCGAACATACTTTCATGTTGTGGAATCTAAACTGGATTCTAGAGCCAAGAAAGCTCTCTTCATGGGACATAGTAAAGGAGTTAAAGGATTCTGTTTGTGGTGCACAGAAACAGAAAAGATCGTTTATAGTAGAGATGTTACTTTTGATGAGTCTGTCATGCTGAGATACACAGCTCCAGCTAAAAAAGAAATGAATCCAAATCTTCATCAACAAGTGGAGTTTGAGGGTCTCGAAGATAATCAGCCACCAGTTGATAGTTCTGAAGATGATTCTAATAGTCAGGTTGAGGACTCAGTTGAGGTGGAGGCTCCATCTCTAATATAGGTGATTAGTTAGCAGTCAGACTCTATTGCCAACAACAGACCTAGAAGGGTCATTCAGAAGCCAGCCTAATTCATTGACATGGTGTCATTTGGCCTTCTAGCGATAGAGGATGATGTCCCTAACACTTACAGAGAAACAGTGCACATTGAACGAAGAGATCTACTTGTCTCAGCCAGATGGGTTCAAAGTTCCAAGATGTATGAATTGGGCATGTAAATTGAGCATGTCACTGCATGGCTTGAAACAGTCCTTGAGACAATGGTACAAGAGATTTGACTACTATAAAGAAACAGAAGTATACCAGAAGTCACTTTGATCATTGTGTATACCTTCGAAAATTCCCATATGGTACATTTGTATATTTGCTCTTATATGTAGATGATATGTTGATAGCATCTAAGAGCAAGGTGGAGATCGATAGACTGAAGGCTCAATTGAGCTCAGAGTTCGAGATGAAGGATCTTGGCGAAGCTAAGAAGATACTTGGGATGGAGATCAAGAGGGACAGACAGAAGGCACAGTGTGTTTAACTCAAACAAAGTATTTTAAGAAAGTGCTTCAGACATTTGCCATTGATGGTAACACAAAATCAGTAAGCACACCGCTGGCCTCACACTTCAAACTGAGTGCAAAGATGTCACCAACCACAGAAGATCCGAAAAGGCAAATGGAGCATGTTCCATATGCAAATGCAGTTGGTGCCCTTATGTATGCAATGGTATGTACCAAACCTGACATTTCACATGATGTAAGTATGATGAGTTGATACAAGCAACATCCTGGTAAAGGCCATTGGAAAGTAGTGAAGTGGATTCTATGGTACATTCATGGTACTGTAGATATCGGTTTAAAATTTGAGAAAGAGAAGACAATGGGTGAGCATCTAGTTGGATATGTTGATTCCGACTATGCTAGCGATCTTTATAAAAGAAGATCTACTACCGGTTATGTCTTCACTATGACAGGTGGACCAGTATGTTGGAGGTCAACATTACAGTCAACAATTACTTTGTCTACTATAGAGGCAGAGTATATGGCTGTAACCGAAGCTTTCAAGGGAGCACTTTGACTTCAAGGGTTGACCGTAGAGTTGGGTATTTTTCAAGAAACCGTGAAGGTTTTTTGTGATAGTTAGAGTGTCATTTGTTTAGCAAAGAACCAGGTCTATCACAGTCGTACCAAGCATATTGATGTACGGTTCCACTTTGTTCGAGACATAGTAGATGATGGGAACATTCTACTACAAAAAATCGGGACTGCAGATAATCCTGCAAACATACTTACCAAAGTGGTTACAGGGATAAAGTTTCAACATTGTTTAGACTTGATCAATATCTCTCGGACTCAAAGCTCTTAAGAGCGCATTGAAGGGTACCTCAATCAGAAGACTCAGTCAGTGAACTCATTCAGATGGACTCTTTGATCTAGTCTTCAACATGTATACATTGTTTGCATTTAAAAATTACTATACAATAATAGTTTTTATTTCTGTTTCTCAATTGCTCTCATCCCCTTTTACGATTAATTAGTACTTCAGATCTGCATTGATGGAAGTAAGACTAGAGAATATAATTGTAGAAAATTGTTAGAAGATACTGTTTTGGGCTCAAATTAAGTGTAGAAAAGTAAATGTTATATCTAAAGATGGGTATGCACAGGGGTGGAGCCACGTCCAAAATTTTCGAAAATTTTGCTTACTACCCCAAAAATTATATATTTTATGAATGGTATAAGTTTATAAAATTTTCATTCGGCCCCTCTCAAATGATTTAAAAATTCTCTTTATTAAGTTAAAATAATTTATATTTTATGAATAAATTCATAAAAATTGCATATGCCCACCCAAAATTTTCAAAAATTTATATTATGATCCAAAAAAATATAGTTTATGAATAATTTCACAAAAAAAATGCATGTGTCCCCTCTTTAAATATCTTTCCTAGCTCCGCCCCTGGCATGCTTGCCCAAAAACTGCATTAAATTCTCAAGTGTTTGGAGCATTAGATAGTGCAACCTGAAAATTTCCATTTTTATTCCTTTTTTCTCAAGGCTTCCTGATATAGCAAAGAAAGGATTACATTTTCTTTTGTTCTATAACTAGTTAGCTCCATCTCTATCCATTGATTCCATGAGCTGCACTGATGGAAGTAAGACTAGAGAGAGAGACCTCTTCTGGATAGAAATAAAATTAGTTAGTTAGGACTGGAGAGTGAGAACGGTAGTTAAGTTGGTGTATTCAATGCCTTTTTAAAAGCATTACACTTGTTTAAATTTAATTCTGTGGTGCCAAGTAAGGTCCATTCATATATATATATATATGTGTGTGTGTGTGTGTGCGAAAAATGATAAAAACATGTGCGCTTGGATCAATTGTTTAGTAATTGGACTTGATTGAAAATCTCTCTTACATAAACTACCTAATCTTTCTTAAAAGGTAAGCTTTTCCAACTGAAATTACCTAAATGATTAATGAAGATAGACTAGAGGGGGTGAATAGGCTTTATGTCAATTTTATAATCAATTAAAATTATCTTGCAAAAATTCAATTTTAATCAGTCACAAATCATAATTCTCTAATTAGTTTAAATCAAACAATCATGAACATAAGTGCAGAAAATAAATTATGAGAAGACAAAGATTTTTACGTGAAAAACCTTGGAAACACCCAAAGTAAAAACCACGGATACGCTCGAGTAACGATGCACTATGAATCAGAGAATTTGTACAGACTCTATGAAAACAGAACTTACAACCGTAGTAATTTGTTGTTCTTTACTCGAGGTATAAAAGACTAGATCCACTCGCGCTCCACGAAGCTCTCGCTCCGATCTATGCACTTTTATGGCTTTGTTTCTCAACAAATCAAATAACCATGAAGCCTCCTGCTCCGATCTCTGCACTCAAACGACTCTATTTCTCAAACAGATCAAAGAAACCACGTTGCAATCAGCGGTGTGTTGATTTTTCAGAATGATATTTTTTTTTTCTCTCTCTCTATCTCTATCTCTGTAGATGAATATAAATGTGTAGAAAACTTGCAGAGATCTCTCAAAGGCTTAAAGGCTTTAGCACATGTATAAGAAACCTTGGTATTTATAGACAATGTAGAGTAGAAACCTTAATCTTCTCCTTTTTCATAATTTCACACCCAAAAATCCTAACACCCTACACTCTGGTGTATATAATGTATATAGTACGTATATTAAGGTGTAAAGTCGCACCCGCCAGGAAGAAAATAAATCAGGGTCAAATATGAAATTTCATAATTTTTTCACGCAGATTACCCTACACTTGAAGCGTAGGCACATGCGTAATTATTTTGCCACGCGTAGCAAATGCGTTGAAATAGCGCTATATAGACATTTTTAGCTACTGGATGCGTAGCAAAACTCTTGGAACCAACTTTTCTCGGGACTAATGCCATTTGAACCGTCTCTACTCACTTGTAATGATTCTTGAAGTTGCGGCTTGAAAAAATAACATTTTAGTCCTCTGGGAGACACTTTTCTCTCGAAAACACCTCTTTTTCTCTAAGCTTGATTCAGATTTGACGAAAGTTATTGACATATTTACTTAACTACTTGAATATTTAGTCATTATGATTATTCGCTCAACATGGTTATTGTTTAAAACATTCCAAACACAAATAGTACTATAAATGTTCTTACAATATCCCCTTGCCATTGAATGGTGGGATTCTTTTAGATTGTCAATCTAAGCACATTTAAATTTTATATTTTTTTATACTTTCTTAGACATATTGTCATACTAAGTTGCAGTCAAAATTTTGTATCCATTCTAGTTGAACAATGATGGAAAAAGATAAGAAACTTATTTACGCATCAAATGAGCCAAAAAAATAAATGCATATAGTCGGGATAAATATAGTGAGGAGAGGGTACGCAACTCACTTTTTTCATTCTTTCTCTTAGTATTTCAAAAATCACCAACTTTCATAATAAGACGAGATAAGACGAGGATCGAAATCTCGATGAAACTTGTTGGCCCTCAAACATAAGATAGATCAGAAACATGTAAAATGTGGTTATTTGGTGCATTGCCTAAAATTACAATTCATACTTAAAAAAAGATTGTGAGTGATGAGGACATGGTGATGTAAACTTATATTGATGTCCAATTAGGGTGTGCAAAAATCCGGTAAACTCAAAAAATGAATCCGTCCAATCTGATTAAGATATATTGGACCGATTATATTATGGATTGGATTGGATATGGTTTAAAAAAATACCAAATCATATATATATTATAATTAGTTACGGTTTTGATTTTTACTAATCCGATTCAATCCGCTACTGTTCATATATATATATATATATGAAATATTTATATTCATATTAATATATTAATAATATATTATTTTAAATTAAATTATAATAATTTATTTTATACTAAATTATTACTCCATCTATCCCAAATTAGTTGTCCAAGTCTGACTTATTAATTTTTTTTTTGTTATTTTGTGTTTCCAGTTTTCTCCTTTGATAATAAAATATAATTGTAATTTTTAGTGGGGCCCATTATTTTTTAAAGTTAATGAAGAAGGATAATTTGGGAAAGTATAAGATTATATTGTATTTGAATTCGAAACTGGACAACTATTTTAGAAAAAATAAAGTTGAGAAAATGGACAATGGGACGGATGGAGAATTTATTTTTCAAAAATACACTTCTAACAATAAGAAAAGTTACCTTTAATAATCTAATGTGATTTTGTAGTTCTTGTCTTCGAAATTTCTATTTGCTTTCACGTAGTTTCTACTTGCTGAGTTTTGTAATTAATCTTTATCTTTCCAGTGCTAATTCAGAATTTAGTATTTCTAATGTCATTTTATGTTTGAACGCCAAATAGGAGAGGAAACAAGGGGGATTGAATCCGCAAAATCGATCCGAATCAATTCCATTCATTGAGGTTTGGTAAAACTCGGTTGCAATAAAAGGAAGAAAATAAAGATTAAAGAAGAGAGAGATGAAGCGTCAAACCTGGTGAATTTGGGTTGAATTTGAAGAATTTGAGGCTTGGTTTCCATCTAAACTAATACATATAAACCTCTTAATCTAATGACTTTTAATCAAATCGCAATTAGGTTTACCTTTCTAAAGTTATTCCCTGTACAATTAGGATTATGATTATTAATTAAGATGAAATTCAATATTATTGTTCATTTAAGATTATAATTGGTAAATATAATTATAGATGGGATTCATTATTTATTTTTTATGCAATTAAGATTAGTATTATAAATTATAATTAATTTATAGGAAGAGAATGGAATAAAATATAAAAAATAATTTAAATATATTTAATATAATTTAATAAAATTAGATTTTTGTCATAGAATTTAAATAGATAATTCATACATAAATAAATGTTGGTGCTTTCAAGTAGAAAATTACTTGAATTGGAGTAATAGAGTTCAATTTAATTTTGTAGTTATAATTTAAGAAGAAATTGGATTGAAGTTGTAGAATTCAATTAAAATTTATAATTATAAATCAAGTAAGAATTAGATTGAAAAAATTACATAAAAAAATTTAATAGTAGTATACATATCTCTATATCTTATCTTCCTCTTTCTTTCTCTCTATATATATCTATAGGTATCTCTATATCTTGTCTTCCTCTTTCTCTCTTTATATATATCAATAGGTATCTCTATATCTTCTCTTAAGTATACCCAAACTAAACCAAATCATTAATACCGAAAAAAAACTAAACCAAATCTGCTTCCATGGAGTCCTTTCTATCTCTTCTCATATCTTTGGCGCTCTATTTGTCGTCATTCTCCGCTCTCAACTTGGACATAATCGAGTACGATAGGAAGTACATACAGGTCGGGCCGCTAACAGACCGAGAAGTGAGGATGATGTACGAATCGTGGTTGGTGAGTTATGACAAGAACTACAACGCCCTCGGTGAAAAGGAAAGGCGGTTCGAGGTTTTCAAGGTTAATTTAAGGTTTATTTATTATCGTAATGGTGAGAACAAGTCGTACAGGCTAAGGTTGAATCAGTTTGCCGATCTGACGAATGAGGAGTATAGGGCGAGGTTTGTGGGGCCCAAATTTGACCGGGAGATTAGGTTGTCAACGCCGAGGAGAAATCGCTATGCATATCGTGTCGGAGAGGAGTTGCCGGAGTCAGTTGATTGGAGGGAGAAGGGGGTCGTCACTCCGGTCAAAGATCAAGGAGAGTCCGGTGAGTAATATCATCTATATGTAAGTTCCATACTACCTGCAACCCATCTCCATCAGATCATCAACATGCAGAGTCAAGCTCACGCATGCTACCATCAAGTCAAGAATGGCAACTCAATCGCGCGTGGAAATCTTTCTGTGAGAGTGAGGAAGAGAGTTTAAGAGGTAGAGTAGAGTGATCAAGTGTATCCCCCTCCCAGCCATATTTTTCTTCAACCAATAGTGAAAACTCTCTCAAAGTTGATGTAGGTACCAATTGGACTAAAACACTATAAATCTTGGTGTCTGTATTTGTTGTGTGTGTGTGTTTAGAATTGGTTCGGGTATAACAAAGTGGTATCAGAGCTTAGAGTCAAAAACAGAGTTGTTTTTGCCATTATATTTCGAATCAGTCTACATATCAAAACACCTCACCCATCACATTTTCAGGTGACCCATCTCCAGATGAAGCTTCTCCCGTCGAGAACTGCCAGAAACACCACCACACGCGTCGCCCAAAGCTCGGCACGTCAGAGTTCCTGGCATCACGTGCCCCACGCGTCGTCTAACTCCAGCGCGCATGAGGCCCATGCGCAACATGCGCCCCACGCGCCTTCAAGCTCCAGTACATAAGGGACCACCCGCCTCCATGTCACTGATATCGTCATCATATCTGCCACGTCACTGCTAACATCAGCAGCTACCACATGTCATCCCCATATTGTGCCACGTGTCACGCCATCATTTTGCCACGTCATCCTACCATGTGTCCACCTGACACACTGCCACATCTCATGCCACGTGTCACACCTTGTTGCTGCCATGTCATCAATACTTTACAAAAATTACAGTTTTGCCCCTCGCGTTATTTTCACTATTCCGGACTCATCCTAAGTCAGATTTAAGCTCAGACAGAGGCGATCTTAAGGTTTTTGACCATTACGAACTCAACAGTACACTCCATTTTGCATGATTCTACTCCGAATATATCAAAAAAGCTAGGGAGAGCTTAAAGTCGATCTGATTCGATTGAAGATTCAGGATCCGGAGCTATGATTAAATTGTCAGCATCAAATTATAGCATATGGAGACCCAAGAAGGAGGATCTCCTTAATTGCAAGGATTTGGCTGACCCGTTGGAAAATGAAGGCGCAAAACCCACGTTAATCGGGTGAAAGATTGCACCAAGATGCACAGAAAAACTATTGGCCAAATCAGAAAGTGGAGAGACCATTGTGTATTCCACCATGTTGCACAAGAGACCAACGCCTACGAGATCTGGAAGAAGCTCGAGGATATGTACCAGGCCAATTTTGCTCAAAACAAAGCGCTTCTAATGATGTGACTGGTAAATTTGAAGTTGAGGAGAGGAACCTCTTTAGTCGGGCACACCAGCAAGTTTCAGAACCTGGTGAACCAACTTACAGCTGTACAGTAAAATCTTCGTGATGAAACTCAGGCCCTACTTTTGCTCATCTCCTTACCTTCCAATTGGGAGACATTGGTGGTTTCCCTCGGCAACTCAGCACCGAATGACAAACTCACTATGACGACAGTAAATGATGCCATATTTAGCGAGGAAGACCGAAGAAAGGAGACCGGCATGAACCAATCACATGCCTTGGTCACAGAAGGCCAAGGAAAATCTTATGGAACTGGTAGAGGCAGAAGCAGAGGTAGAAGTAGAGGAAAGTATCAAACCTGTGGCAGACCCAACAATGACAAAAATCATCAAAAGGGTAAATATGTCGGTTTTCATTATGGCATCGCAAGACATTTAAAGAAGAATTGCCGAAATTATAAAGGGGGCAAGGTCAAAGCAACCACCATCCAGAGAAAGAAGATGGCGACTCCACGGGCATTGTTACAAGAGATATCACTATATGCTTAGTCGATGAAGAGGAATGCCTTCACGTAAGAAGCAATGAATGTGAGTGGGTGATTGACACAACACCATCTTACCATGCCACTCCCCACAGTGATTTATCCACCTCATACAAAGATGGAGACTTTAGTACAGTGAGAATGGGCAATACATGTTCCTCGAAGATTGTGGGAATCGACGATGTCCAAATCAAGACCAGTAATGGTTGCAGTATGGTGTTAAAGATGTTAGACATGTCCCCGACCTTCGTCTCAATCTCATTTCCGGGACAAACTTAGATCGACAAGCCTACTGGAACTACTTCAGCAATGGCACCTGGAAGCTGATAAAAGGAGTCATGGTTGCCGCCCAAGGACAGATACATGTCACATTATAAAAAACCCATGTGAAGGTAATTTATGATAGTCTCAATGTAGTTGAAGATGAGACCTCTCCAAATTTGTGGAACAAAAGACTCGGACATATGGGAGAAAAAAGGTTAGTTACACTAGCAAGGAAGAAACTAATTGCAGTATAGAACGGTATTCCATTAAACCTTTGTATTCACTATTTATTTGGAAAGCAGCATAGAGTCTCTTTCAACTCAACTACTAAAATAAGATCAGAGTTGTTGAGTTTAATACACACTGATGTTTGTGGTCCTTTAGAACTGGAATCTTTAGGCGGTAACAAATATTTTCTCATATTCATTGATGGTGCTTCACGAAAAGTGTGGGTATATTTTTGAAAACAATGGACCAGGTGATCGATTACTTAAAAGCATTCCACCCCATGGTAGAGCAGGAAACCGGAAAGAAGCTAAAGTACCTCCGATCAGACAATGGAGGCAAGTACACTTCCAATGAGTTCCAAGCATACTGCTTTGAATGAGGTATCCGACAGGAGAAGAAGGTCCCACGTACCCCACATCATAATGGTATAACCGAGAGGATGAATCAGACCATTATGGATAGAGTCAGAAGTATGATCAGTATGGCTAAGTTGTCAAAGGCATTCTGGGGTGAAGCAGTTAGAGCCACCGTTTACCTGATCAACAGATCACCATTAGTACCACTGTAGTTCGAAGTACCGGAAAAGGTATGGACTGGAAGAGATCCCTTCTACTCTCACTTTATGGTATTTGGGTGCAAGGCATTTGCAAATGTATCCAACGAGCAAAGACAGAAGCTCGATCTGAAATCAACTCTATGCATCTTCATCGGTTATGGAGACGAAGAATTCGGATACAGACTATGGAATCCAGAATCAAAGAAGGTTATCAGAAGCAGGGATGTTATGTTCCAAGAAAGCCATACATACAAACACACTACAAAAATCATAGAGCCTAGTGATTATGAGCCCAGTGTTACAGACATCATCCCAGATCCTGCACCAGTACAGTTAATCCCAGAGAATGAAGAAATGCTGGATGAAATTGCAGAAGCAGAGGAGGAAGAGGAACCTGAGGGTGTTGAGCAGGGGGAGCCACAAACCCCTCCACCAGAAGCTACAGAACCAGAAGTAGCTCCTCTAGTTAAAGAGCCTCAGCCAAGAAGATCTGAAAAATCCAACCTCTGATTCTGTCGTGTAGATATCCAGAGTCAGACTATATTTTGTTTACTGATGAGGAGCCAAGATGCTTTCAGGAAGTAAAGTCCCATACAGACAAAGGTAAATGGGTGCAAGCTATGCAAGAAGAGATGTGTTCCTTGCAGAAAAACCATAGTTATGATTTGGTGAGACTTCCCAAAGGCAAGAAAGTATTGAAAAATAAATGGGTGTTCAAGCTGAAGAAAGATGCCAATCGAAAACCGATAAAGCACAAAGTCCGATTAGTTATCAAAGGATTCCAACTGAAGAAAGGTATCGACTTTGATGAGATATTTTCACCACTTGTGAAAATGACCTCAATTCGAGTGATACTCAGATTGACAGCTAGTCTAAACCTAGAGCTTGAACAGATGGACGTCAAGACAACATTCGTCCATGAAGGTTTTAAAGTTACAGGGAAAGTGCATATGGTCCTTAAACTGAAGAAGAGTCTCTACGACCTCAATCAAGCACCGAGGCAATGGTACATAAAGTTTGAGTCATTCATGGTGGGTTATGGTAACAAGAAACTGCAACAAATCAATGCGTCTACATTCAGAAATTCCCGGATGGTAACTTTATTATTCTATTGTTGTATGTTGACGACATGTTGATGGTTGGATAGGATACTAGTATGATCAGCAAGCTGAAGGAAGAATTGTCCAAGTCCTTTGACATGAAGGACCTAGGCCCAGCTCAACAGATATTGGGCGTGAAGATTGTTCATGACAGGAAAGACAAGAAATTGTGGTTGTCACAGGAGAAGTACGTTAAATGGGTGATTGCAATGTTCAATATGGGAAATGTCAAGCCAGTTAGTACTCCGTTGGCTAATCACTTCAACCTAAGTATGATCATGTCCCTTCGATGAAAGAAAAGTAAGAGATGGAAAGAATCCCTTACTCTTCAGTTGTTGGTAGCTTGATGTATGCAATGGTTTACAGCAGACCGGATATAGCTCACCAGTAGGCGTTGTTAGCAGATTTCTTTCAAATACAGGCAAAGACCATTGGGAAGCAGTCAAGTGGATTCTTAGGTACCTAAAGAGTACATCGAAACTATGCTTGTGTTATGGGTGAACAGAACCAGTCTTGGAAGGCTATACAAATTCAGATATGGCCGGTGACATTGATAGTAGGAAATCTACAATAGGATTCCTATTTAATTTTGTAGGGGGAGTTGTATCATGGCAATCCAAATTGCAGAAGTGTGTCACTTTATCTATAACTGAAGCAAAATACATTTCTGCAACGGAAGATGGAAAGAAAATGTTGTGGGTAAAGTGATTTTTCCAAGAACTGGTTTGTTTGTATTCGATCTTTCACCTATAAATATAGGTATTGAGTGGGTTGTAAACAAGAGTTAGAAAATAGAGCAAGAAACACAGAGAAGTGTTCTATGAGAGTGAGGAAGAGAGTTTCAGAGGTAGAGTAGAGTGATCATCTGTATCCTCATCCCCGCAACATTTTTCTTCAACCAATAGTGAAAACTCTCTCAAAGTGGATGTAGGTACCAATTGGACCGAACCACTATAAATTTTGGTGTCTATATTTGATGTGTGTATGTGTTTAGAATTGGTTCGGGTATAGCACTATATGTATATATGTATGTGCATGTGCTTTATATATGTGCATGTGTTTGTGTGTGTTAGAACTTTGTTTTTTAGAAGAGGAGACTTGTATGTGTACGTGGGTTCGGGAATATGGGGGTATTTCACATGTTCTACATATTGGACCCATGACGGGTCTCTTTTTCTAAATTAAAAATAAAAATAATATGTCGATAAATATTGTCGGATTGAATAGAAGCAATGTCCCTTCACTTTGTATGAGTCTATTTGTTAAGATCTTGTCCATTTTGGGAAAATTTATATCATTTTTTAGGATTTTTTGTTATATTGATGTTTTTCATTAGAAATAATTCGTGGTAGACAAAGCCGGGGGGTAATTTGATTATAAAAATTGAATTAATAAGATATGGCTAGAGGTGAGAAATTATCTGAGAAGAGAAATAATAATAATAATTATGATGGATAAGAAAAATTGGATTCCATTCTTTGGAGAAATAGTTCTGCTGAGTTTATAAATGGTGGTCGGTCATCACAATCGTCAGATTACACAGAGCTGATTAGTTTAGAATTAAAATTCAAACAAATGACGAAGTTTTCGAATGCTCATAAATTTATCACATAAGACCTTTATATGATTTGATTAATGTGATGTTTTGGGCATGTTTAGTTTGCAATCTTGAAAAAAAAAATTTGTTTTCTTAAAAACTAAGAATTATAAAACTGTACAAAAAAATCTATTTGGCTGAATTTTCTAAAAACTATTTTAAAAAAATTCAGTTATAAAAATGTATTTTTTAACGAACTCTTTTTTATTATTCTCAGAAAACAGTTTTCAGTTTTCCAAAATTCTCATACAAACAAAGAATGTGTTTTTACCCCTTGTATTACTTTGCTGTACTTGTAGGTTGGTTGGTTGAACCCGTGTAACCTTGTGGTTTGTGGGCACCCAAAGACTTGTTTTTTTTGCCTTCTATCAATTTAAAGATTTTATCAGTTCAAGTAATATGTCATGTTCACTTATTGATCTTGTTAATCAATTCTAAAAATTATGTATAATATCGATTCCCCGACTAAAATTGGTTGTAGGGAGTTGCTGGGCATTCTCTAGTGTCGCTTATGTGGAAGCGATAAATAAGATCGTAACTAGTGAGATGATCACTCTGTCAATGCAAGGGCTGGTTGATTGCGACAGATCTTATAACCAGGGATGCAATGGAGGTCTTATGGATTATGCTTTCAAGTTTATCATCAACAACGGCGACATTGCTAGTGAGGCGGACTACCCTTACAAGGCTGCCGAGGGCATGTGAAACCAAAACAGGGTAATTATCATCGAAACTCTATTAAGAAAAGAAACAAAAGAAGAAACCATTAATATTATTTGTATGTTAGTCAAAACTTCATGACTATTTTTTATTTAATTACTTTTTTAATGGTTTGTTTTTGTGCAGAAAAATGAGCGGGTTGTCACAATTGATTGTTATGAGGATGTTCCTCAAAATGACGAGAAATCCTTGCAAAAGGATGTTGCCAACAAACTGTAGAGAATGGTGACTCAAAGACTATCATCCATTTCGAACTGCCACTTGAGAAGAGAAGTTTCTCACCATTGCCAGCTACATGCATGCACTCATAAAAGCAAAGACAGTTGGTCAAGACTTGCGTGAAAATTTTGTTCACCACCTTTGTCACCTTACATGCCACCTAGCATGAAGTAAACCATTCTGGTTTCCTCTTCCTCACATTTCTCAGCCTACAAATATAGGCATGTACCTGAGTATAATCTTAAGCTCAATCTATGTAAATAGAGCAAGTGTGAGGGTGAGAGTGAATTCCACAAATATATTGAGCTACCCCTCCATGGACGTACCCATTTTTTGGGGAACCACGTATAAATCATTGTATCTATATGTTTGTGTGTGTTTGATTAAAGTTTAGGTCCAACAATTAGTATCAGAGCCATTTTTGTTCAAAATAGGGTCGCACTGTAACACCCCGTGTTATTTTCTTTTTTTTTTCTGAAATTATTTAAATTTTAATTTCAGTAATGACGTCACTTGTTCATGACATATTATTTATTCTTGGTATTTCACCTGCAAATTTTTCGCGTTTAGTTTTAAAGTCGACTGGACGACATTCCGGTTTCTCTTTGACAACTACGCGAGTTCTTGTTGTCAACTACACGGTATCGTTTCGTCATTTAAATGTTTAGTACTTTGACTAGACGACGACACGTTTTAATTGATCGGGCTGGTTAGGTGTTCCGACGTTTGGGTTCCTAACCCGGTGTATTTCTTTCGGACTAAATTAGTTATTTGGCGTCCCGTGGACTTTCGGGGTTGCGCGATATTATTGGGAGGCTTCTGGTAATTGTTGGGATTTATTATATATATATATATTGAAGTGGGGGCATTTTGCAATTATGGATAAGTTGAGGGTTAGTTGTGCGATTTTGCATATATATGTATATACATATATGCACAAATCTGAACCACTCCCGTATGTCTTCTCCTCCTTCCTTTTCGCGCGCACGGCTCATCCTCCCTCTCCACGACCAGAGCTGCATCTTCTCTTCTTCCCCATGGCAGCTCGAGAGAGAGAGAGGAACGTCCAGGGCTGGTTCGCCGCTGCAATAGCAGCGGCGATGGCGAGCTAGGGTGCAGCTGGAGTCGACGGCGGCTGGCGGCGTCGTGCAGGGGTCGTCGGTGGCGCAGGGCAGCGCAGGGCTGAGCTGGTCTCGCGCAGAGGCGACGCACACTGTAGCAGTTCGCGCAATAATGTAGTCTGGCCGAAAATTCGACCATTTGTTCGGTCGCCTTTCCGACCTCAGTTTGGGTTGATTTTCAGAGGGTAGCTTCGTCTCGATGTCAGGTACGACGTGTACAAATTTCGTAATTTTACGTTGAACGGTTTGTCAGGAAATTCGATTTGAAGTTTCGAATTTTCGTTTGGAGTATTTTAGATTTACCAAAATTAATTAACCTATTGCTAATGGGCTTCATATATATCGTATAGGTTGTCGAGACGGACATTTCGATATATTCAAAATAGTTTTCGGACAATTTTCGTCGCCGGGCTTCATATTTGGGCGCCTGTACTGTGTTGTATCGGGCTATTCGGTAAACGTAAATGATGTGGGAAATTATATTTATCACTCCATATCGTTGAAGTAGTTTAGGGGTGTAAACCCTTATTTAATTTAATATAGATATATTAAATTGTTAATTTAAATATCTATAATTTGTTTAGAATCGGAATGGGAATTAGGGATTAATTTAAGAAAATTAATTAAATTATTTCCTATGTAATTAAATAAATTCCTATCTGAATCGAATAGGAATAGACGGCTTAGAAATTCCCTTGAGAATTAAATGCGCTAGAGGATTTCGTAAACGTTGGACGTCAGAAACTTAGACGCTATGCTAGGTTCCTTTCATTATACGTGGATTATCTATTTAAATTATTTTAAAGACATGATAAGGGAAATTGAAATATTTTCTAAAGAATTAAAGAAAATATATTTTTGAAAACATGAATTATATATGAAATTGTTTTCATATGATTTAAATGCTTTATTGTATTTTAAAAGCATGTTGAAAAGAGGTTTTGAGATTATGTTGATACTATCATGTGGATATTGTTCATAAATATGGTGCATTACATATTTATGTTGAGGCCCGGGGTGCCTATTGCGAATGTCGTGTAGTGTCAAATCACGATGTTGATATATATGAGTTTTGTACTCAAGTATGGGTGTCTTTGTGTCGGATCATCACAACAACTGGCCAGGAGGTATCACGCCTACGGAACTAAAAAGCCGGCAAATGTAAGTTAAGAGTCCGGGTGGAGGCTTATTTTCTTAACTCAACGGTAGTCATGGCGTACGGAGTTGCAAGTTGGGCTCTCGTACAACCGTCTTCCCTGTTGAAGTGATAGAAAGAAAAATCACTTGGGAAGGGTCGGTGTGGTAACTCTACACTACTTGATGAGTGGACAGAGTATGTATCCATTACCCTTGGGAAGGGTGTGTTGTGTGTGAGTATTACGGGGAGTGTCGAGTCACATTACACTACATACCATTTATGTGATCTCGTTTGACATGTATATGTGCTATATTACATGTGATGTTGGAGCGTTTTATTTATGAATATTGTAAATTAAATTCATATTTTATAAATGCTCAGTTGAAAATGAATAATGTGAAACAAGACTTTAAATGTGGTAATTATTAATAAGTATAAATGAAACGTATATCTTTATACTTGTTGTTGTATACTTTAGTGCCTTTGGGGAAAGTTATTTGTATTGGCATAGTGATCTATTTGGCTAGTTGAGGCTAGTGGTGGACCGTAGGCTTGATTTTGAGTTTAGGCCTTAGAGAATGTGGTTAATGGTCTTGTGATTGTGGTTAATAGTTTGGTGATTGTGGTTGGTTGTGTGAACTTGTAAGAGATTGGAGGTTAGAGATTGATTTTAGTATCAGTCATGAATTGGGGCATTCGAGAAGGCGGGTGATGAGATTATGAGTTGTAGTATAGACCTTTAGGTGTCTTTCACTTTTGAGGAATAGGCTATCAACTGTAGTTGAGATTTGGATTGATGAGACGAGGTTATGGTTGATGTGATTTATTAAGTACTCGAGGTACTGTAGTTTGACAAACTTGGTTCTAGTGCTTAGTTCATTCCCCTGAGCATTCCTTATACTGTGTTTTGTACGCTAGTACGTAGTCGTTGACTTCTATGTCATTCCTTGAGTTGTTGGTTACGGCGTGGTGCCGAACCTCTTTCATGTGTTGTCATTTGATTTGGTGAAGTTGGAAGCGGATGGTTGTCTTTCATGAGTCCAACGTGTTGTTCTTCCTTTACTGTCCTTTTGGGTATTATAGGAATCTGTAGAGTTGTGTTCACTCTTATTCGGCTGTCTTTCGGAAACGGTATTTTCTAAACTCTTTGTATTTAAAAGGAAAAAAAACCCGTTTTCGCCTACCCCGGTAGCAACTAAAAGTTTTAGTACTTTGTAAAATGATCTTAGGATCTTCTTTAAAAAGAGTTCTAACTTCTAAAAGCCGGTGATGGCAACTGACGGAGACCGGGGGCAAGACGATCATTTTTACTATGTGGTTTCTTAAAGAAAAACTATTTTATTACTTTTCTTGGGATTTCGAGATTTCGAGACTTCTTTCTCAATATCTCATCTTGTAGAGTTTTGAAAGGTGTTCCATTGTTTCACCTTTGTTTCCTATCATTTCCAGATCTCTGTATGAGGCTTTGTGTTGTTCAGTGCACACATATAGTGTTGCCTTTCACTTTCTTTATTGTTGATGTCACCACTTAGGTGATTTGAGATGTCACACGTGTCCGGGTGTTCTCACTAAACACTTGTGGTGTTTTAACCTTGATATTGTTGTCTCGGTTATCTGTTGGTTTAGCATTGGAAAGTCTTTTCCTTCGCTTTGCTTTGGTGACCCTGAGATGGTCGTTCTTGTGAGTTGAGTTCGTGTACTCTTAGTGATTTGATTGGGTGGTTTTCCTCGCCTACAGTGAGAGTGTTAGTGATGTGATTGACCATATTGAGGATAGTATCATGAGTTCGATATGATTTATGGTATGGTGATATGATTGAGGTGATCTAGCCTTTGAGAGGTAGATTTTCTTTAGGAATGGGATGAGGTTTGTTATATATATATATATATATATATATAGACGATGATTCTGTTAGTATGCAAGGACGTGAGTACTTTTCCTCCTGTGTTCTCGGGGAGTGAGGTATGAGTATTCCTTGGTACTAGTGGTGGATTTCGATCATTGTGGATATTAGAGGTGAGTGTGATTCCCTTTATTTGGAGTTTCTTGTTAGCGTCGTGCACGCTTGATAATTGGTTAGGTTTGACTTGGGTGTCGGGTACCTAGTGTACGTTGGTACTGGGAGTATGAGTCTTAGTTATATCTTATAGGCTCATGTTGTGTATTTATATATATATATATATGTATATATATATCCCATATATACTCACGTACGGTAGTATATGAGCACGTACCTTGGGTTTTCGTGGCTGGGTTATGTTGTGGGCTATGTATCTCACTGGGTGGTTTAGCATTACCTAAACTATTAGAGGATGTGGTAGTTAGAGTATCCTTTCCCACTGAGCTTATTTGCTCACAGGGGTATTTCATTTGCCCCCTGGTATTCCCACGCCAGGTTGCAGGAAACATACGGCTATGAGCAAGATACAGTGCAACGACAGTTTTCTTTAGTTTCTTGTTACAGGTTTTGGAGTTGCATTGAGTGATGCCGTTACGGTTGCAGCACGACTGGGTTGGGGACGGTAGTATTTTCCTGTCAGCTTCTTTACCCATGTTTTGTGGGATTATCATGTATTTCTCTTGGGAGCCAGTCTGTTGGCATATCCCTGTTGATGTATTCTTTTATTTCCTGTATTTATTCTTTCAGGATGTTATTGTATCTATTCTGCACAGCTAGGTGCTTTTCTGTATTCTTATTCGAGCATTTGTGGCTCTGTTGATTATAGAGGGTCTGGAGGGGTTTTGGTTTCTTTCCACTACCTCGGCCCTAGTAGGATTGATGAATGTGGGGCTTGGAAGCCATTATTATTATCGAATTGCTATTGGCAGGTCTTTGTGTTGTGGTTGGTTGTCCGGATGTTCCATTTACAAACAGAACTCTACCGGATTTTCGTTAGATTCCGCTGCTTTGTTTATTATTCATTTGGGTATGAAATATATCATTTCTATCATTAACCCATATGTTTTCTTGGTTAATGATGTCGTAGTTGGTCATTCATGTTAATGATCACATCCTGGATTCCTTGGATGTCCCAGTTCGGGAGTCGTAGGGATTTAGGGGCGTGTCTGTTGGTATCTGAGGATACTATTGAGTTTCTAGTATTTTATTTGGCATGGAGTATATTTTTCATTGTTATTCCATGTGTCTCTTTGTTATTGTTGACTCTAGTGGTTTCTTGACTTACGTCACCCTTTGGAGATTCGCTGACACTATAGATTAAAGTTTTGGGAATTCTAGGGGTGTGATAGTAGGGTATCAAAGTGTGTCATTCTTACCCTTTTGTGGGTGTTTGATGATATACCGTTGGAAAGGCCGTTTAGAGACGAACACAACGATATAAAATTCAGCCCCATCGGAGTACAGATTCACCCTCACGCACTCCAAAATGAAACGCGCGTGAGTTTCCTCGGCATCACGCGCCTTCTCTGGCGAGCTCTGGTTTTGGCGATACGATATTGCCACGTGTCCTCTTCAGCTTATGCCACGTGTCACCAATCATGAGCTGCCACGTCATCACCTTTATGAAAAATTACAGTTTTGCCCTTCTACATTATTTTGGCCATTTCGAGCTCGTTCTAAGTCCGTTTTGAGTAAATGAAAGGTCGATCCTAGCAAAATTAACCATTCTGGATTCAAGAGTGGGCTCCGTTTTACGAAATTAGTACTCTAATTTTGGAAAAAAATCCGGTTTGAAGTTTTATTGCTCCTAGTTGGTGAGTTAAATTCATCAATTTCCGTTATTTGTTCTTTCAAGTCATGACTAAAGTAAAGTACACCGTACAATCAGAGGCTAGAAATACTGTTGGGAATACTGTTGGGACGAGCGGTTCTATGAGGAGAACCATACTGTCAAATGCAAAATTTGAGGTGGAGAAATTCAGCGACACCCATAACTTTGGCATGTGGCAATGCGAAGTCCAAGATCTTCTATTTCGAGATAGTTCCCAGATTGCCTTGAATGTTAAGCCCAAGGATATGTCAGATAAAGACTGGACATTCATCAATTGTTAAGCTTGTGGCACAATCCGATTATGCATAGCAAAAGATCAGAAATATTTTGTGCTGAAGGAAAATATGGCGGCAAATCTGTGGATGAAACAGGAGGACAAATTCATGACAAAAAGTCTAGAAAATCGCCTTTATCTGAAGTCAAAGCTCTTCAGATTCCAGTATAAGAAAGGTACCCCTATGATCGAACACTCAAACAATTTCAAAAAACTTATTGCAGATTTACAAAATTTAGATGTTTAAATTCTTGATGAGGATAAGCTTTGATTTTATTAAATTCTTTGTCTGAGAGCTATGATCATTTATCCACAACTTTAATGTACGAAAAAGATGAGGTTAAATACATAGATGTTGTTAACGCTTTGGTAAACAATGAGTATCGGAAAGAAGGATCAACATGATCACCGAGACAATATAACAGAGGTGTTGACTATAGACAGAAGCAAGTCGAACAACATATGAAAAGGAAAGGGGAGATGACAGTTCAAATCCAGATCACAACCAAACAGATCTGAATCCTCCAAAAGATGGCAAGAGAAGGATGAGTGTTTTCAGTATAAACAGGATGTTCTTATCATATGTATCCGAACAGGAACTAGTTTTCTAGCTTTGAGGACCTGGATGGAGGAGTTGTGCTAATGGGAAACAACAACACCTGTGAGACAAAAGGGATCCGAATAATATGTCTGAAGAAGCACGACGGTACAATCAGAATACTCACCGATGTCAGGTATATTTCAAACCTGAAGAAAAACCTCATTTCATTAGGGGTTTTAGACTCTAACGGTTACAATGTAACCAAGGAAGGTTGAGTTCTGAAAGTTGTCGAGGAGCATTCGTGGCAATGAAAGGTATTCTGCAGAAAAATCTACAATACCTTGATGGGCATACAGTAACTGGAAGAGCAGCTGTGACAAGAAGTTCTAAAGACAAGTTAGCCGATCTTACCTGACTCTGGCACATGCGTTTAGGGTATGCGGGTGAGAAGGCGTTGCAAGGCTTGGTGAGGCAAGGCAGACTAAAAGGTGCCAAAACTGGAAAACTTGACTTCTAGGGGCAAGTTCGGCACTACGATTTAACGAACGAAGGCAACACTAGACTATGTTCACATAGACATCTAGGGGCCATCCAAAATCGCTTCATTGGGACGTAAACATTGGTTTGTAATGTTTATTGATGATTTTTATAGATATATCTGGGTATATACTATGAAGCATAAAGATGAAGTGCTAGATATATTTCTTAAATGGAAGATAATGATAGAGACCCAGATAGGCAGGAAGCCCAAGATGCTCAGATCAGATAATGGTGGCGAGTACAAATCTGTCAGAAATGAAGGGATAATTAGACACTTCACAATGCCTAGAATTCCGCAACCAAATGGAGTAGCGGAAACGATGAATCGCACTTTGGTGGAGAAAGTACGATGTATATTATCTCAATCTAAGATGAGCAAGGCATTTTGGCCAGAGGCATTGGCATACTCCACTCACATTGTCAACCGACTTCCTGCAACTACACTTGATGGGAAAATTGCCAAGGAGGTATGGTCCGAATATCCAGTTTCTAATTATGATTCTTTACATATATTTAGGTGTCGAACATACTTTCATGTTGTCGAATCTAAACTGGATTCTAGAGCTAAGAAAGCTCTCTTCATGTGACATAGTGAAGGAGTTAAAGGATTTTGTTTGTGGTGCACAGAAACAAAAAAGATCGTTTAGAGCAAAGATGTTACTTTTGATGAGTCTGTCATGCTGAGATACACAGCTCCAGCTAAAAAAGAAATGAATCCAAATCTTCAACAACAAGTGGAGTTTGAGGGTCTCCAAGATAATCAGCCACCAGTTGATAGTTCTGAAGATGATTCTAATAGTCAGGTTGAGGACTCAGTTGAGGTGGAGGCTCTATCTCTAATATATAGTTGATTCGTTAGCAGCCAGCCTATATTGCCAACATCAGACCTAGAAGGGTCATTCAGAAGGCAGCCTAATTCATTGACATGGTGTCATTTGCCCTTCTAGCGGTAAAAGATGATGTCCCTAACACTTACAGAGAAGCAGTGCACAATACTAATAGTAAGAAGTGGAAGGGAACAATGGATGAAAAGATGAAGTCTCTACATTAAAATCAGACTTGGAAACTAGTTCAACTTCCAAACGGCAAGAAGGCTATTGGTTGTAAATGGTTATATGCTCAGAAAGAAAGTGCTCTCGGCATAAATCATATCAGATACTAAGCCAGACTCATAAGGAAAGGCTATGCTCAAAGGGAAAGAATTGACTACAACAAGGTATTTTCGCCTGTTGTTAAAAATTCCTCTATTCGGATACTTTTGGCTTTAGTAGGATAGTTTGATCTCGAATTAGCTCAACTTGAAGTCAAAACCGCATTTTTCCATGGCACTTTGAACGAAGAGATCTACTTGTCTCAGCTAGATGGGTTCAAAGTTCCAAGATGTAAGAATTGGGCATGTAAATTGAGCAAGTCACTGCATGGCTTGAAACAGTCCCTGAGACAATGGTACAAGAGATTTGACTACTATAAAGAAACAGAAGTATACCAGAAGTCACTTTGATCACTGTGTATACCTTTGAAAATTCCCAGATGGTACATTTGTATATTTGCTCTTATATGTAGATGATATTGTTGGCTTTGAAATTTACTCTCAGCAAACAATTCCAAAATTGATGATAACAAACCGTTGAAGAGTGTTTGATACTAATGAATTATCGAGTTAAACGAAAAATATTTTTATTAAATGTTTTTTAAGTTGTAGTCGACTAGAATCACCATGTGTATTTCAATATAGTCGACTAAAACAATCAATAGCCGCAGGCTTTTCATCCACATCAAAGTAGTCGACTGAAAGCACTTTGAGTCGACTAGACTACAAGAAGTAGTCGACTAGAACACATTCTAGTCGACTAGATGTATCATTGTAGTCGACTAGAACTTAATCTAGTCGACTAGATGAAACCATGTAGTCGACTGAAATGAAAAGTAGTCGACTAGTTGATCCTCAAAATCTGCAGATTCTTCAGAAAACATTTCCCATGTTTTGTGGATTGTTTTTAATGGTGTTCAAACGGCTCTTATCTTCAAATACTAAAATCATTCTTCAAAACCCTAATGCAATGCTATATATAGAATGAGATGTGTATATTGAATGTAGAGAGATTGAAACACAAAGAGAAAGAAAGCTATCAAAAATTCTGCAAAAATTTTCTCTACAAAAACCATTGAAACCAAGCTTTGAAAATCTGATTTTCTCCAAGTTTCTTTGAAAATCAAAACCTCTAGTATCTCTTCTTATTCTCCAAATATCATTCATTGATCATATCCTTTGAGAATACATTTCTAGAGCTATTGTAAAATCACCAAAAACACTTCAGCTTATATTGATTTATCTTTCATAAAAACCTTTGGGTTTTGAGTGTTTTTGTTGTTGAGCGATTTTATTGATTACATACGAATTTGTAATCTCGGACAAGTGAAGTCCACCGATTGTTCAAGAGAGGGTTGTTCTTTTGATTGAGAGACAAGCTCGAGAGGCTTGTGTTGTAAAGGTTTTCCATTCCACCTGTGAAGGAAGGGCCATAGTGAATGGATCGGGAAAAGTCTCAAGAAGGGGTTCTTGAGCCGAGGAGTAGGAGTTACCGAACCTCGAAAAAATCACGGTGTCAATCTCTCTATCTCTTTCTCTTTACTTGAGTAACTTTCATGCTATAATCACTTGAATATCTTGTATGCTACAATTTGTCTTGAGATTAATTGTTAGAGAATTGAAATTGAATCATTCACTTGTTCATTGAGAAATTGTGTTTTGATTATAGCGTGTTCCAATTTTGAAAAGAATTAGAAATATTTTTGAACACCCTATTCACCCCCCCTCTAGGGTTAATTAGTGACTAACAGATATGTTGATATCATCTAAGAGCAAGGTGGAAATCGATAGAGTGAAGGCTTAATTGAGCTCAGAGTTCGAGATGAAGGATCTTGGCGAAGCTAAGAAGATACATGGGATGGAGATCAAGAGGGACAGACAAAAGGCACAGTGTCTTTAACTCAAACAAAGTACTTTAAGAAAGTGCTTCAGACATTTGCCATTGATGGCAACACAAAATCAGTAAGCACACCGCTGGCCTCACACTTCAAACTGAGTGCAAAGATGTCACCAACCACAGAAGATCCGAAAAGGCAAATGGAACATGTTCCATATGCAAATGCAGTTGGTGCCCTTATGTATGCAATGGTATGTAGCAAACCTGACATTTTACATGCTGTAAGTATGGTGAGTTGATACAAGCACAATCCCAGTAAAGGCCATTGGAAAGTAGTGAAGTGGATTCTATGGTACATTCATGGTACTGTAGATATCGGTTTAAAATTTGAGAAAGAGAAGACAATGGGTGAGCATCTAGTTGGATATGTTGATTCCGACTATGCTAGCGATCTTGATAAAAGAATATCTACTACCGGTTATATCTTCACTATGACAGGTGGACCCGTATGTTGGAGGTCAACATTACAATCAACAATTACTTTGTCTACTATAGAGGCAGAGTATATGGTTGTAACCGAAGCTTTCAAAGGTTGACTGCAGAGTTGGGTATTTTTCAAGAAACCGAGAAGGTTTTTTGTGATAGTTAGAGTGCCATTTGTTTAGCAAAGAACCAGGTCTATCACAGTCGTACCAAGCATATTGATGTATGGTTCCACTTTGTTCGAGACATAGTAGATGATGGGAACATTCTACTACAAAAAATCGGGACTGCAGATAGTCCTGCGGACATACTTACCAAAGTGGTTACAGGGATTAAGTTTCAACATTGTTTAGACTTGATCAATATCTCTCGGATTCAAAGCTCTTAAGAGCGCATTGATGCGCACCTCAATCAGCAGACTCAGTCAGTGAATTCAATCATATGGACTCTTTGATATGGTCTTCAACATGTATTCTCTAGAAATAATAGTTTTTATTTCTGTTTCTCAATTGCTCTCATCCCCTTTTACGATTAATTTGTACTTCAGATCTGCATTGATGGAAGTAAGACTAGAGAATATAATTGTAGAAAATTGTTTGAAGATACTGTTTTGGGCTCAAATTAAGTGTAGAAAAGTAAATGTTATATCTAAAGACGGGTATGCACAGGGGTGGAGCCACGTCCAAAATTTTCGAAAATTTTGCTTACTACCCCAAAAATTATATATTTTATGAATGGTATAAGTTTATAAAAATTTCATACGGCCCCTCTCAAATGATTTAAAAATTCTCTTCATTAAGTTAAAATATTTTATATTTTATATTTTATATTTTATGAATAAATTCATAAAAATTGCAAATGCCCACCCAAAATTTTAAAATTTTTATATTATGATCCAAAAAAATATAGTTTATGAATAATTTCACAAAAAAATGCATATGGCCCCTCTTTAAATATTTTTCCTAGCTCCGCCCCTGGCATGCTTGCCCAAAAACTGCATTAAATTCTCAAGTGTTTGGAGCATTAGATAGTGCAACCAGAAAATTTCCATTTCTATTCCTTTTTTCTCATGGCTTCCTGATATAGCAAAGAAAGGATTACATTTTTTTTTCTATAACTAGTTAGCTCCATCTCTATCCATTGATTCCATGAGCTGCACTGATGGAAGTAAGACTAGAGAGAGAGACCTCTTCTGGATAGAAATAAAATTAGTTAGTTAGGACTGGAGTGTAAGAACGGTAGTTAAGTTGGTGTATTCAATGCCTTTTCAAAAGCATTACACTTATTTAAATTTAATTATGTGGTGCCAAGTATGGTCCATTCATATATATATATATATGTGTGTACGAAAAATGATAAAAACATATGCGCTTGGATCAATTGTTTAGTAATTGGACTTGATTGCAAAATCTCTCTTACATAAACTACCTAAACTGCAATTTATTTATTTATTTTCGATAAAAGGTAAGTTTTCCAACTCAAATTACCTAGATGATCAATGAAGATAGACTAGATGGGTGAATAGGCTTTATGTCAATTTTATAATCAATTAAAATTATCTTGCAAAAATTCTATTTTAATCAGTCACAAACCCTAATTCTCTAATTAGATTAAATCAAACAATGATGAATATAAGTGCAGAAAACAAATTATGAGAAGACACAAAGATTTTTACGTGAAAAACCTTGGAAACACCCCAAGTAAAAACCACGGATACGCTTGAGTAACGATGCTCTATGAATCAGAGAATTTGTACAGACTATATGAAAACAGAACTTACAACCGCAGTAATTTGTTGTTCTTTACTCGAGGTCTGAAAGTCTAAATCCACTCGCGCTCCACGAAGCTCTCGCTCCGATCTATGCACTTTTATGGCTTTGCTTCTCAACAAATCAAATAAACATGAAGCCTCCTGCTCCGATCTCTGCACTCAAATGACTCTATTTCTCAAACAGATCAAAGCAACCACGTTGCAATCAGCGATGTGTTGATTTTTCAGAATGATATTTTTTTTTCTCTCTCTCTATCTCTATCTCTGTAGATGAATATAAATCTGTAGAAAACTTGCAGAGATATCTCAAAGGCTCAAAGGCTTTAGCACATGTGTAAGAAACCTTGGTATTTATAGACAATGTAGAGTAGAAACCCTAATCTTCTCCTTTTTCATAATTTCATGACACCCAAAAATCCTAACACCCTACACTCTAGTGTATATAATGTATATAGCACGTATATTACGGTGTGAAGTCGCACCCGCCAGGAAGAAAATAAATCAGGGTCAAATATGGAATTTCATAATTTTTTCACGCAGATTACCCTACACTTGAAGCGTAGGCACATGCGTAATTATTTTGCCATGCGTAGCAAATGCGTTGAAATAGCACTTTATAGACATTTTTAGCTACTGGATGCGTAGCAAAACTCTTGGAACCAACGTTTCTCGGGACTAATGCCATTTGAACCGTCTCTACTCACTTGTAATGATTCTTGAAGTTGTGGCTTGAAAAAATGACATTTTAGTCCTCTGGGAGATACTTTTCTCTTAAAAAACACCTCTTTTTCTCTAAGCTTGATTCAGATTTGACGAAAGTTATTGACATATTTACTTAACTACTTGACTATTTACTCATTATTATTATTCACTCAACATGGTTATTGTTTAAAACATTCCAAGCACAAATAGTACTATAAATGTTCTTACAATATCCCCCTGGCATTTAATGGTGGGATTCTTTTAGATTGTTAATCTAAGCGTATTTAAATTTTATATTTTTATATACTTTCTTAGACATATTGTCATACTAAGTTGCAGTCAAAATTTTGAATCCATTCTAGTTGAACAATGATGGAAAAAGACAAGAAACTTATTTACGCACCAAATGAGCCAAAACAAAATGCATATAGTCGGGATAAATATAGTGAGGAGAGGGTACGCAACTCACTCTTTTCATTCTCTCTCTTAGTATTTCAAAAATCACAAACTTTCATAATAAGACCAAATAAGACGAGGATCGAAATCTCGATGAAACTTGTTGGCCCTCAAACATAAGATAGATCGGAAACATGTAAAATGTGGTTATTTGGTGCATTGCCTAAAATTACAAGTCATACTTAAAAAGAGATTGTGAGTGATGAGGACATGGTGATGTAAACTTATATTGATGTCCAATTAGGGTGTGCAAAAATCCGGTAAACTCAAAAAACGAATCCGTCCAATCTGATTAAGATATATTGGACCGATTATATTATGGATTGGATTGGACATGGTTTAAAAAATTACCAAATCAGATATATTATAATTAGTTACGGTTTTGATTTTTACTAATCCGATTCAATCCGTTACTATTCACATATATATATATATGAAAATATTTATATTAATATTAATATATTAATAATATATTATTTTAAATTAAATCATAATAATTTATTTCATACTAAATTATTACTCCATCTATCCCAAATTAATTGTCCTTCGATAATAAAATATAATTCTAATTTTTAGTGGGGCCCATTATTTTTTGAAGTTAATGAAGATGGATAATTTGGGAAAGTATAAGATTATATTGTATTTGAATTCGAAACTGGACAACTATTTTGGACAATGGGACGGAGGGAGAATTTATTTTTCAAAAATACACTTCTAACAATAAGAAAAGTTACCTTTAATAATCTAATATGATTTTGTAGTTCTTGTCTTCGAAATTTCTATTTGGTTTCACGTAGTTTCTACTTGCTGAGTTTTGTAATTAATCTTTATCTTTCTAGTGCTAATTCACAATTTAGTATTTCTAATGTCATTTTTGATTGAACCCCAAATAGGAGAGTAAACAAGGGGGATTGAATCTGCAAAATCGATCCAAATCAATTCGATTCATCGAGGTTTGGTAAAACTCGGTTGCAATAAAATGAAGAAAATAAAGATTAAAGAAGAGAGACATGAAGCGTCAAACCTGGTGAATTTGGGCTGAAGTTGAAGAATTTGAGGCTTGGTTTCCATCTAAACTAATACATATAAACCTCTTAATCTAATGACTTTTAATCAAATCGCAATTAGGTTTACCTTTCTAAAGTTATTCCCTGTACAATTAGGATTAGGATTATTAATTAAGATGAAATTCAATATTATTGTTCATTTAAGATTATAATTGGTAAATATAATTATAGATGGGATTCATTATTTATTTTTTTATCCAATTAAGATTAGTATTATAAATTATAATTAAGTTATAGGAAGAGAATGGAATAAAATATAAAAAATAATTTAAATATATTTAATATAATTTAATACAATTAGATTTTTGTCATAGAATTAAAATAGATAATCCATACATAAATAAATGTTGGTGCTTTCAAGTAGAAATTTACTTGAATTGGAGTTATAGAGTTCAATTTAATTTTGTAGTTATAATTTAAGAAGAAATTGGATTGAAGTTGTAGAATTCAATTAAAATTTATAATTATAAATCAAGTAAGAATTAGATTGAAAAAATTAGATAAAAAAATTTAATAGTAGTATACATATCTCTATATCTTATCTTCCTCTTTCTTTCTTTCTATATATATCTATAGGTATCTCTATATCTTATCGTCCTCTTTCTCTCTTTATATATATCAATAGGTATCTCTATATCTTCTCTCAAGTATACCCAAACTAAACCAAATCTTCTTCCATGGAGTCCCTTCTATCTCTTCTCATATCTTTGGCTCTCTATTTGTCGTACTTCTCCGCTCTCAACTTGGACATAATCGAGTACGATAGGAAGCACATACAGGTCGGGCCGCGAATAGACCGAGAAGTGAGGATGATGTACGAGTCGTGGTTGGTGAGGAATGGCAAGAACCACAATGCCCTCGGCGAAAAGAAGAGGCGGTTCGAGGTTTTTAAGGATAATTTAAGGTTTATTGATTAGCGTAATGGTGAGAACAAGTCGTACCAGCTAGGGTTGAATCAGTTTTCTGATCTGATGAATGAGGAGTGTAGGGCAAGGTTTGTGGGCCCCAAATTTAACCGGGAGAATAGGTTGTCAACGCCGAGGAGAGGTTTGTGGAAATCTTTCTGTGAGAGTGAGGAAGAGAGTTTAAGAGGTAGAGTAGAGTGATCAAGTGTAT
Source organism: Cornus suecica (assembly GCA_963922005.1). NCBI lineage: Eukaryota > Viridiplantae > Streptophyta > Magnoliopsida > Cornales > Cornaceae > Cornus > Cornus suecica. Next base: position 23,130,191 of record OY998247.1, read on the forward strand.
CCCCCTCCCAGCCATATTTTTCTTCAACCAATAGTGAAAACTCTCTCAAAGTTGATGTAGGCACCAATTGGACTAAAACACTATAAATCTTGGTGTCTGTATTTGTTGTGTGTGTGTGTTTAGAATTGGTTCGGGTATAGAAAAGTGGTATCAGAGCTTAGAGTAAAAAACAGAGTTGTTTTTCCGATTCTATTTCGAATTAGTCTACTGATCAAAACACCTCTCCCATCACATTTTCAGGTGACCCATCTCCAGACGAAGCTTCTCCCATTGAGAACTGCCAGAAACACCACCACACGGGCCGCCCAAAGCTCGGCACGTCAGAGCTCCTGGCATCACGCGCCCCACACGTTGTCTACCTACAGCGCGCATGAGGCCCATGCGCAGCATGCGCCCCACGCGCCTTCAAGCTCAAGTGCACAAGGCACCACGCGCTTCCACGTCACTGATATCGTCATCCTATCTGCCACGTCACTGCTAACATCAGCAGCTACAACGTGTCATCCCCATATTATGCCACGTGTCCTGCCATGTGTCACGCCATCATTTGGCCATGTCATCCTACCATGTGTCCACCTGACACACTGCCACATGTCATGCCACGTGTCACACCTTGCTGCTGTCATGTCATCAATACTTTACAAAAATTACAATTTTGCCCCTCGCGTTATTTTGACTATTCCGGACTTATCCTAAGTCAGATTTGAGCTCAGTTAGAGGCGATCTTAAGGTTTTTGACCATACCGCACGCAACAGTACACTCCATTTTGCATGATTCTACTCTGAATATATCAAACAAGCCAGGGAGAGATTAAAGTCGATCTGATTCGATTGAAGATTCAGGATCCGGAGCTATTATTAAATTGTCAGTATCAAATTATACCATATGGAGACCCAAGAAGGAGGATCTCGTTAATTGCAAGGATTTGGCTGACCCGTTGGAAAATGAAGGTGCAAAACCCACGTTAATCGCGGCGAAAGATTGCAACAAGATGCATAGAAAAACTGTTGGCCAAATCAGAAAGTGGATAGACCATTATGTATTCCACCATGTTGCGCAAGAGACCAACACCTACGAGCTCTGGAAGAAGCTCGAGGATATGTACCAGGCCAAGTCTGCTCAAAACAAAGCGCTTCTAATGATGTGACTGGTAAATTTGAAGTTGAGGAGAGGAACCTCTTTAGCCGGGCACACCAGCAAGTTTCAGAACCTGGTGAACTAGCTTACAGCTGTATGGTAAAACCTTCGCGATGAATCTCAGGCCCTACTTTTGCTCATCTCCTTACCTTCCAATTGGGAGACATTGGTGGATTCCCGCGACAACTCAGCACCGAATGACAAACTCACTATGACGACAGTAAAGGATGCCATATTTAGCGAGGAAGCCCGAAGAAAGGAGACCGGCATGAACCAATCACATGCCTTTGTCACAGAAGGCCAAGGAAAATCTTATGGAACTAGTAGTGGCAGAAGTAGAGGTAGAGGTAGAGGAAAATATCAAACCTGTGGCAGACCCAACAATGACAAAAATCATAAAAAGGGTAAATATGTCTGTTTTCATTGTGGCATTGCAGGACATTTAAAGAAGAATTGCCGCAAATTATAAAGGGGGCAAGGTCAAAGCAACCACCATCCACAGAAAGAAGATGGCGACTCCATGGTCATTGTTATAAGAGATATCACTATATGCTTAGTTGATGAAGAGGTATGCCTTCACGTAAGAATCAATAAATGTGAGTGGGTGATTGGCACAACACCATCTTACCATGCCACTCCCCACAGTGATTTCTCCACCTCATACAAAGCTGGAGACTTTGGTACAGTGAGAATGGGCAATACATGTTTCTCGAAGATTATGGGAATCGATGATGTCCAAATCAAAACCTGTAATGGTTGCAGTATGGTGTTAAAGATGTTAGACATGTCCCCGACCTTCCTCTCAATCTCATTTCTGGGACAAACTTAGATCGAGAAGACTACTGCAACTACTTCAGCAATGGCACCTGGAAGCTGATAAAAGGAGTCAGGGTTGCCGCCCGAGGACAGATACATGTCACATTATAAAAAACCCATGTGAAGGTAATTTATAACAGTCTCAATGCAGTTGAAGATGAGACCTCACCAAATTTGTGGCACAAAAGACTCGGACATATGGGAGAAAAAAGGTTACGTACACTGGCAAGGAAGAAACTAATTGCAGTATCGAACGGTATTCCATTAAACCTTTGTGATCACTGTTTATATGGAAAGCAGCATAGAGTCTCTTTCAACTCAACTACTAAAATAAGATCAGAGTTGTTGAGTTTAATACACACTGATGTTTGTGGTCCTTTAGAACTGGAATCTTTAGGCGGTAACAAATATTCTCATATTCATTGATGATGCTTCACGAAAAATGTGGGTATATTTTTGAAAACAAAGGACCAGGTGCTCGATTACTTAAAAGCATTTCACCCCATGGTAGAGCAGGAAACTGGAAAGAAGCTAAAGTACCTTCGATCAGACAATGGAGGCGAGTACACTTCCAATGAGTTCGAAGCATACTGCTTTCAATGAGGTATCCGACATGAGAAGACGGTCCCACGTACCCCACATCATAATCATATAGCCAAGAGGATGAACCAGACCATTATGGATAGAGTCAGAAGTATGATTAGTATGGCTAAGTTGACAAAGCCATTCTGGGGTGAAGCAGTTAGAGACGCCGTTAACCTGATCAACAGATCACCATCAGTACCACTATAGTTTGAAGTACCGGGAAAAGGTATGGACTTGAAGAGATCCCTCCTACTCTCACTTGAGGGTATTTGGGTGCAAGGCATTTGCACACGTATCTAACGAGCAAAGACAAAAGCTCGATCTGAAATTAACTCCATGCATCTTCATCGGCTATGGAGACGAAGAATTTGGATATAGACTATGGGATCCAGAATCAAAGAAGGTTATCAGAAGCAGGGATGTTATGTTCCAAGAAAGCCAGACATACAAAGACACTACAACAATCACAGAGCCTAGTGATTCTAGGCCCAGTGTTACAAACATCATCCTAGATCCTGGACCAGTACAGTTAATCCCAGAGAATGAAGAAATACTGGATGAAATTCCAGAAGCAGAGGAGGAAGAGGAACCTAAAGGTGTTGAGCAGGGGGAGCCACAAACCCCTCCACCAGAAGCTACAGAACTAGAAGTAGCTTCTCTAGTTGAAGAGCCTCAGCCAAAAAGATCTGAAAAAATCCGACCTCTGATTCCGTCGTGGAGATATCCAGAGTCAGACTATATTTTGTTTACTGATGAGGAGCCAAGATGCTTTCAGAAAGTAAAGACCCATACAGACAAAGGTAAATGGGTGCAAGCTATGCAAGAAGAGATGAGTTCCTTGTTGAAGAACCATAGTTATGATTTGGTAAGACTTCCCAAAGGCAAGAAAGTATTGAAAAATAAATGGGTGTTCAAGCTGAAGAAATATGCTAACAGAAAACCGATAAAGCACTAAGCCCGATTAGTTGTCAAAGGATTCCAACTGAAGAAAGGTATCGAATTTGATGAGATATTCTCACCACTTGTGAAAATGACCTCAATCCGAGTGATACTTGGATTGACAGGTAGTCTAAACCTAGAGCTTGAACAGATGGACGTCAAGACAACATTTCTCTATGGAGATCTACAGGAGGAAATTTACATGGACCAACCAGAAGGTTTTAAAGTTACACGGAAAGAGCATATGGTCCTTAAACTGAAGAAGAGTCTCTACAGCCTCAAGCAAGCACCGAGGCAATGGTACATAAATTTTGAGTCATTCATGGTGGGTTATGGTTATAAGAAAACTATAGCAGATCAATGCGTCTACATTCAGAAATTCTCGGATGGTAACTTTATTATTCTATTGTTGTATGTTGACGACATGTTGATAATTGGATAGGATACTAGTATGATTAGCAAGCTGAAGCAAGAATTGTCCAAGTCCTTTGACATGAAGGACCTAGGCCCAACTCAAGAGATATTGGGCGTGAAGATTGTTCGTGACAGGAAAGACAAGAAATTGTGGTTGTCACAGGAGAAGTACGTTAAACGGGTGATTGCAAAGTTCAATATGGGAAATGTCAAGCCAGTTAGTACTCCGCTGGCTAATCACTTCAACCTAAGTAAGTGATCGTGTCCCTTCGATGAAAGAAAAGTAAGAGATGGAAACAATCCCTTACTCTTCAGTTGTTGGTAGCTTGATGTATGCAATGGTTTACACCAGACCGGATATAGCTCACCTGTAGGCGTTGTTAGCAGATTTCTTTCAAATCCAGGCAAAGACCATTGGGAAGCAGTTAAGTGGATTCTTAGGTACCTAAAGAGTACATTGAAACTATGCTTGTGCTATGGGGGAGTAGAACCAGTCTTGGACGGCTTTACAAATTCAGATATGGCCGGTGACATTGAGAGTAGGAAATCTACATTAGGATTCCTATTTAATTTTGCAAGGGGAGTTGTATCATGGCAATCCAAATTACAGAAGTGTGTCGCTTTATCTATAACTGAAGCAGAATACATTGCCGTAACGGAAGTTGGAAAGAAAATATTGCGGGTAAAGTGATTTTTCCAAGAACTGGGTGTTAGTCAGAAAGAATACAAAGTGCATTGTGACAGTTAGAGTGCTCTGGACTTCAGCAAGAATTAAATGTACCATTCCTGTATGAAGCATATCGATATTCGCTATCATTGGATATGCGAAGTAATGGAGCTACAATTATTGAAGATTATGAAGATCCACACAGACAAAAACTCGGTAGACATGTTGACAAAAGTGGTTACTCGAGAGAAGCTAGAGCTATCCAGAGACATATCCAAGATGGATATCAACTGAAGCGCAGTAGAAGATGTTTTCTTTCGATCGGTATGGAAGGGGGAGAATTTTAAGTTCCATACTGCTTATAACCCATCTCTCTCAGATCATCAAGATGCGGAGTCAAGCTCACGCATGCTTCCATCAAGTCAAGTAAGGCAGCTCAATCACGCGGGGAAATATTTCGGCCACAAATGTCAAGATTTTACAACTTTGTGATTATGCATGTCAGTTTGTTTGTATTCGATCTTTCGCCTATAAATATAGGTATTGAGTGGGTTGTAAACAAGAGTAAGAAAAGAGAGCAAGAAACACAAAGAAGTGTTCTGTGAGAGTGAGGAAAAGAGTTTCAGAGGTAGAGTAGAGTGATCAAGTGTATCCTCCTCCCCGCCACATTTTTCTTCAACCGATAGTGAAAACTCTCTCAAAGTGGATGTAGGTACCAATTGGACCGAACCACTATAAATCTTGGTGTCTATATTTGATGTGTGTATGTGTTTAGAATTGGTTCGGGTATAACACTATATGTATATATGTATGTGCATGTGCTATATATACATGCATGTGTTTGTGTGTGTTAGAACTTTTTTTTGTTAGAAGAGGAGACTTGTATGTGTACGTGGGTTCGGGAATATGGGGGTATTTCACATGTTCTGCATATTGGACCCATGACGGGTCTCTTTTTCTAAATTAAAAATAAAAATAATATGTCGATAAATATTGTCGGATTGAATTGTTTTGTTTTGTTTTAGTTTATTACTTTGGGTTTATTTTGTCCATTTAGGGAAAATTTATATCATTTTTTAGGATTTTTTGTTATATTAATGTTTTTCATTGGAAATAATTTGTGGTAGACAAAGCCGGGGGGTAATTTGATTATAAAAATTGAATTAATAAGATATGGCTGGAGGTGAGAAATTATCAGAGAAGAGAAATAATAATAATAATTATAATGGATAAGAAAAATTGGATTCCATTCTTTGTAGAAATAGTTCTGCTGAGTTTATAAATGGTGGTCGGTCATCACAATCGTTAGATTACACAGAGCTGATTAGTTTAGAATTAAAATTCAAAGAAATTATCAAGTTTTTGAATGCTCATAAATTTGTCACATGAGTCCTTTATATGATTTGATTAATGTGATGTTTGGGGCATGTTTTGTTTGTAATCTTGAAAAAAAAAAAAATCTGAAAAACTAAGAATTATAAAACTATACAAAAAAATCTATTTGGCTGAATTTTCTAAAAACTGTTTTAAAAAAATTCAGTTATAAAAATGTATTTTTTAACGAACTCTTTTTTATTATTCTCAGAAAAAAGTTTTCAGTTTTCCAAAATTCTCATACAAACCAAGAATGTGTTTTTACCCCTTGTATTACTTTGCCGTGCTTGTAGGTTGGTTGGTTGAACCCGTGTAACCTTGTTGTTTGTGGGCACCCATAGACTTGTTTATTTTTCCTTCTATCAATTTAAAGATTCTATTAGTTCGAGTAATATATCATGTTCACTTATTGATCTTGTTAATCAATTCTAAAAATTATGTATAATATCGATTCCCCAGCTAAAATTGGTTGTAGGGAGTTGCGGGGCATTCTCTAGTGTCACTTCTGTGGAAGCGATAAATAAGATCATAACTAGTGAGATGATCACTCTATCAATGCAAGGGCTGGTTGATTGCGACAGATCTTATAACCAGGGATGCAATGGAGGTCTTATGGATTATGCTTTCAAGTTTATCATCAACAACGGCAGCATTGCTAGTGAGGCGGACTACCCCTCCATGGACGTACCCATGCCACCTAGCATGAAGTAAACCATTTTGGTTTCCTCTTCCTCACATTTCTCAGCCTACAAATATAGGCATGTACCTGAGTATAATCTTAAGCTCAATCTATGTAAAGAGAGCAAGTGTGAGGGTGAGAGTGAATTCCACAAATATATTGAGCTACCCCTCCATGGACGTACCCATTTTTTGGGGAACCACGTATAAATCATTGTATCTATATGTTTGTGTGTGTTTGATTAAAGTTTAGGTCCAACAATTAGTATCAGAGCCATTTTTGTTCAAAATAGGGTCGCACTTTTGAACCTCTTAACGCATCAAACAAACCTCGTATAATATACCGTTGGAAAGGCCGTTTAGAGACGAACACAACGATATAAAATTGAGCCCCATCCGAGTACAGATGCACCCTCACGCACTCCAAAATGAAACGCGCGTGAGTTTCTTCGGCATCACGCGCCTTCTCTGGCGAGCTCTGGTTTTTCCGGCACCGGAGACTTTTCCCGACGATTAATTGGCGATACGATAAATTGACGAGTTTTTGGCGATACGATATTGTCTCGAGAAATTGGGGGAATCTGACATTGCCACGTGTCCTCTTCCGCTTATGCCACGTGTCACCAATCAAGCGTTGCTATGTCATCACCTTTATGAAAAATTACAGTTTTGCCCTTCTACATTATTTTGGCCATTCCGAGCTCGTTCTAAGTACGTTTTGAGTAAATGAAAGATCGATCCTAGCGACATTAACCATTCTGGATTTAAGAGTGGGCTCCGTTTTACGAAATTAGTACTCTAATTTTGGAAAAAAACCCAGTTTAAAGTTTTATTGCTCCTAGTTGGTGAGTTAAATTCATCAATTTCCGTTATTTGTTCTTTCAAGTCATGACTAAAGTACAGGATACCGTACAATCAGAGGCTACAAATATTGTTGGGAATACTGTTGGGACGAGGGGTTCTAAGAGGAGAACCATACTGTCAAATGCAAAATTTGAGGTGGAGAACTTTAGCGGCATCAATAACTTTGGCATGTGGCAATGTGAAGTCCAAGATCTTCTATTTCGAGATGGTTCCCAGATTGCCTTGGATGCTAAGCCCAAGAATATCTCAGATAAAGACTGGACATTCGTCAATCGTTAAGCTTGTGGCACAATCCGATTGTGCATAGCAAAAGATCAGAAATATTTTGTGCTGAAGGAAAATATGGCGGCAAATCTGTGGATGAAACTGGAGGACAAATTCATGACAGAAAGTCCAGAAAATCGCCTTTATCTAAAGTCAAAGCTCTTCAGATTCCAGTACAAGAAAGGTACCCCTATGATCGAACACTCAAACAATTTCAAAAAACTTATTGCAGATTTACAAAATTTAGATGTTGAAATTCTTGATGAGGATAAAGCTTTGATTTTATTAAATTCTTTGTCTGAGAGCTATGATCATTTATCCACAACTTTAATGTACGAAAAAGATGAGGTTAAATACATAGATGTTGTTAACGCTTTGGTAAACAATGAGTACCGGAAGAAGGATCAATATGATCACCGAGACAATATAACAGAGGTGTTGACTATAGACAGAAGCAGGTCGAACAACAGATCAAAAGGAAAGGGGAGATGACAGTTCAAATCCATATCACATCCAAACAGATCTGAATCCTCCAAAAGATGGCAAGAGAAGGATGAGTGTTTTCAGTGTCACCAGAAAGGCACTGGAAAAGACACTGTCCAAACAAGGACAAGTCACATGTCAATATTACTCCAAAGAGAGAAGACAAAGATGAATCAGCCTTTACTGTTTCATCGTCAGACACTGATCAGTCTGATAGATGGATTCTTGATTCAGGTTGTTCTTATCATATGTATCCGAACAGGAACTGGTTCTCTAGCTTTGAGGAGCTGGATGGAGGAGTTGTACTAATGGGCAACAACAACACCTGTAAGAGAAAAAGGATCCGAATAATACGTCTGAAGATGCAGGACGGTACAATCAGAAAACTCACCGATGTCAGGTATATTCCAGACCTGAAGAAAAAACTCATTTCATTAGGGGTTTTAGACTCTAACGGTTACAAGATAACCAAGGAAGGTGGAGTTCTGAAAGTTGTCGAGGAGCATTCATGGCAATGAAAGGTATTCTACAGAAAAATCTGTAATACCTAGATGGGCATACAGTAACTGGAAGAGCAGCTGTGACAAGCAGTTCTAAAGAAAAGTTAGCCGATCTTACCTGACTCTGGCACATGCGTTTAGGGTATGCGGGTGAGAAGGCGTTGCAAGGCTTAGTGAGGCAAGGCAGACTAAAAGGTGCCAAACCTGGAAAACTTGACTTCTGTGAGCACTATGCACTAAGCAAATTGACAAGGGTCAAGTTCGGCACTACGATTTAACGAACGAAGCCAACACTAGACTATGTTCACACAGACATCTAGGGGCCATCCAAAATCGCTTCATTGGGAGGTAAACGTTGGTTTGTAATGTTTATTGATGATTGTTCTAGATATATCTGGGTATATACTATGAAGCATAAAGATGAAGTGCTAGATATCTTTCTTAAATGGAAGATAATGATAGAGACCCAGATAGGTAGGAAGCCTAAGAGGCTCATATCAGATAATGGTGGGGAGTACAAATCTGTCATAATGAAGGGATAATTAGACACTACACAATGCCTAGAACGCCGCAACAAAATGGAGTAGCGGAAAGAATGAATCGCAGTTTGGTGGAGAAAGTACGATGTATGTTATCTCAATCTAAGCTGAGCAAGGCATTTTAGCCAGAGACATTGGCATACTCCACTCACATTGTCAACCGACTTCCTGCAACTACACTTGATGGGAAAATTGCCAAGGAGGTATGGTCCGAATAACCAGTTTCTAATTATGATTCTTTACATATATTTAGGTGTCGAACATACTTTCATGTTTTGGAATCTAAACTGGATTCTAGAGTCAAGAAATCTCTCTTCATGGGACATAGTGAAGGAGTTAAAGGATTTTGTTTGTGGTGCACAGAAACAAAAATGATTGTTTATAGCAGAGATGTTACTTTTGATGAGTCTGTCATGCTGAGATACACAGCTCCAGATAAAAAAGAAATGAATCCAAATCTTCAACAAGTGGAGTTCGAGGGTCTCGAAGATAATCAGCCACCAGTTGATAGTTCTGAAGATGATTCTAATTGCCAGGTTGAAGACTCAGTTGAGGTGGAGTCTCCATCTCTAATACAGGTGATTAGTTAGCAGCCAGATTCTATAGCCAACAGCAAACCTAGAAGGGTCATTCAGAAGCCAACCAAATTCATTGACATGGTGTCATTTTCCCTTCTAGTGGTAGAAGATGATGTCCCTAACACTTACAGAGAAGCAGTGCATAATACTGATAGTAAGAAGTGGAAGGGAGCAATGGATGAAAAGATGAAGTCTCTACATTAAAATCAGACTTGGAAACTAGTTCAACTTCGAAAGGGCAAGAAGGCTATTGGTTGTAAATGGTTTTATGCTCAGAAAGAAGGTGCTATCGGCATAAATCATATCAGATACTAAGCCAGACTCATAAGGAAAGGCTATGCTCAAAGGGAAAGAATCGACTACAACAAGGTATTTTCGCCTGTTGTTAAAAATTCCTCTATTCGGATACTTTTGGCTTTAGTAGCACAGTTTGATCTCGAATTAGCTCAACTTGAAATCAAAACTGTATTTCTCCATGACACTTTGAATGAAGAGATCTACCTGTCTCAGCCATATGGGTTCAAAGTTCCAAGATGTAAGAATTGGGCATGTAAATTGAGCAAGTCACTGCATGGCTTGAAACAGTCCCTGAGACAATGGTACAAGAGATTTGACTACTATAAAGAAACAGAAGTATTCCAGAAGTCACTTTGATTATTCTGTATACCTTCGAAAATTCCCAGATGGTACATTTGTATATTTGCTCTTATATGTAGATGATATGTTGATAGCATCTAAGAGCAAGGTGGAGATCGATAGACTGAAGGCTCAATTGAGCTCAGAGCTCGAGATGAAGGAACTTGGTGAAGCTAAGAAGATACTTGGGATGGAGATCAAGAGGGACAGACAGAAGGCACAGTGTGTTTAACTCAAACAAAATATTTAAAGAAAGTGCTTCAGACATTTGCCATTGATGGCAACACAAAATCAGTAAGCACAGCGCTGGCCTCACACTTCAAACTGAGTGCAAAGATGTCACCAACTACAGAAGATCCGAAAACAAAAATGGAGCATGTTCCATATGCAAATGCAGTTGGTGCCCTTATGTATGCAATGGTATGTACCAAACCTGACATTTCACATGCTGTAAGTATGGTGAGTTGATACAAGCACAATGCTGGTAAAGGCCATTGGAAAGTAGTGAAGTGGATTCTATGGTACATTCATTTATGGTACTGTAGATATCGGTTTAAAATTTGAGAAAGAGAAGACAATGGGTGAGCATCTAGTTGGATATGTTGATTCCGACTATGCCTGCGATCTTGATAAAAGAAGATCAACTACCGGTTATGTCTTCACTATAACAGGTGGACCAGTATGTTGGAGGTCAACATTACAGTCAACAATTACTTTGTCTACTATAGAGGCAGAGTATATGGCTGTAACCGAAGCTTTCAAGGGAGCGCTTGGACATCAAGGGTTGACCGCAGAGTTGGGTATTTTTCAAGAAACCGTCAAGGTTTTTTGTGATAGTTAGAGTGTCATTTGTTTGGCAAAGAACCAGGTCTATCACAGTCGTACCAAGCATATTGATGTACGGTTCCACTTTGTTCGAGACATAGTAGATGATGGGAACATTCTACTACAAAAAATCAGGACTGCAGATACTCCTGCAGACATACTTACCAAAGTGGTTACCGGGATTAAGTTTCAACATTGTTTGGACTTGATCAATATCTCTCGGACTCAGAGCGCATTGAGGGGTAGCTCAATCAGAAGACTCAGTCAATGGACTCAATCAAATGGACTCTTTGATCTAGTCTTCAACATGTATACATTGTTTACATTAAAAATTACTATACAATAATAGTTTTTATTTCTGTTTCTCAATTGCTCTCATCCCCTATTACGATTAATTAGTACTTCAGATCTGCATTGATGGAAGTAAGACTAGAGAATATAATTGTAGAAAATTGTTAGAAGATACTGTTTTGGGCTCAAATTAAGTGTAGAAAAGTAAATGTTATATCTAAAGATGGGTATGCACAGGGGTGGAGCCACGTCCAAAATTTTCGAAAATTTTGCTTACTACCCCAAAAATTATATATTTTATGAATGGTATAAGTTTACAAAAATTTCATACGGCCCCTCTCAAATGATTTAAAAATTCTCTTTATTAACTTAAAATATTTTATATTTTATGAATAAATTCATAAAAATTGCATATTCCCACCCAAAATTTTCAAAAATTTATATTATGATCCAAAACAATATAGTTTATGAATAATTTCACAAAAAAATGCATGTGGCCCCTCTTTAAATATTTTTCCTAGCTCCGCCCCTGGCATGCTTGCCCAAAAACTGCATTAAATTCTCGTGTTTGGAGCATTAGATAGTGCAACCTGAAAATTTCCATTTCTATTCCTTTTTTTCTCAAGGCTTCCTGATATAGCAAAGAAAGGATTACATTTTTTTTTTTCTATAACTAGTTAGCTCCATCTCTATCCATTGATTCCATGAGCTGCACTGATGGAAGTAAGACTAGAGAGAGAGACCTCTTCTTGATAGAAATAAAATTAGTTAGTTAGGACTGGAGAGTGAGAACGGTAGTTAAGTTTGTGTATTCAATGCCTTTTCAAAAGCATTACACTTATTTAAATTTAATTATGTGGTGCCAAGTATGGTCCATTCATATATATATATATATGTGTGGGCGAAAAATGATAAAAACATGTGCGCTTGGATCAATTGTTTAGTAATTGGACTTGATTGAAAATCTCTCTTACATAAACTACCTAAACTGCAATTTATTTATTTATTTTCGTTAAAAGGTAAGCTTTTCCAACTCAAATCACCTAGATGATCAATGAAGATAGACTAGATGCGTGAATAGGCTTTATGTCAATTTTACAATCAATTAAAATTATCTTGCAAAAATTCTATTTTAATCAGTCACAAACCCTAATTCTCTAATTAGATTAAATCAAACAATGATGAATATAAGTGAAGAAAACAAATTATGAGAAGACACAAAGATTTTTATGTGAAAAACCTTGGAAACACCCCAAGTAAAAACCACGGATACCCTCGAGTAACGATGCACTATGAATCAGAGAATTTATACAGACTCTATGAAAACAGAACTTACAACTGCAGTAATTTGTTGTTCTTTACTCAAGGTCTGAAAGTCTAGATCCACTCGCGCTCCACGAAGCTCTCGCTCCGATCTATGCACTTTTATGGCTTTGTTTCTCAACAAATCAAATAACCATGAAGCCTCCTGCTCCGATCTCTGCACTCAAACGACTCTATTTCTCAAACAGATCAAAGCAACAACGTTGCAATCAGCGGTGTGTTGATTTTTCAGAATGATATTTTTTTTCTCTCTCTCTCTATCTCTATATCTGTAGATGAATATAAATCTGTAGAAAACTTGCAGAGATCTCTCAAAGGCTCAAAGGCTTTAGCACATGTGTAAGAAACCTTGGTATTTATAGACAATGTAGAGTAGAAACCCTAATCTTCTCCTTTTTCATAATTTCACACCCAAAAATCCAAACACCCTACACTCTGGTGTATATAATGTATATACACGTATAGTAAGGTGTAAAGTCGCACCCGCCAGGAAGAAAATAAATCAGGGTGAAATATGGAATTTCATAATTTTTTCACGCAGATTACCCTACATTTGAAGCGTAGGCACATGCGTAATTATTTTGCCATGCGTAGCAAATGTGTTGAAATAGCACTTTATAGACATTTTTAGCTACTGGATGCGTAGCAAAACTCTTGGAACCAACGTTTCTCGGGACTAATGCCATTTGAACTGTCTCTACTCACTTGTAATGATTCTTAAAGTTGCGGCTTGAAAAAATGACATTTTAGTCCTCTGGGAGACACTTTTCTCTTGAAAACACCTTTTTTTTTCTCTAAGCTTGATTCAGATTTAAAGAAAGTTATGGACATATTTACTTAACTACTTGACTATTTACTCATATTGATTATTCACTCAACATGATTATTGTTTAGAACATTCCAAACACAAATAGTACTATAAATGTTCTTACAATATCCCCCTTGGCATTTTTGAGACAAAACCATGTTTTACAAAGTCTCACGGATAACAACATAATATCTATACCTATGAACACACACCAACAATCATACACATAGAATACTAGATTGTCTTCATGACGATCTTCCAATCCTGCAACCACAAAACTGAAGATACCATGAAAAACAAGTGTGAAAATTAGATAAAATGATCATAAGAAAATCATAATAACAATGCAAGCATAATGATCATCAACATAAAAGCCTGAGAATATACTCCCCCTTACTAAAAACTTCTCCCCCTTTTTGTCACTGAAATGACAAGCAAAGATATATCAATCAAAACATATGGAAAAATATGAAGAAAAAGTACTCTATAAGATTATATATAGATTCTCGAGTAACAAATATCTCTACAATGCATGTCCCTAACACTAAATGAATGCATAATGTCGTGAATAAAAATAAAACAAAAATATTTTTGTATTTTGAAATATGCGAGCAAGGCAATAGAAACAACAAACTATTCATTAATATATCATATTCTCAGATCTAACTCAACCATTATACACACAATAGTGAAGAAAACCAACACACATACCTTGTAGACTCAAGATTACATAAGTCAACTTTTGTAAATATATATATATATATAAATTCTCATGTGCAAGCACTAAGGTAAGATGAAAACAATATACACTAATTCTTATAATGATAATTCAGTCCAAGATCTAAACTAGAAGTCAAATCGTTAACTTCAACCTTATCGCCTGAAAATTTTAAAATAATTTATTCTTTCGCATCTTTTCACCTTATCCCTTTTTATCTTTCTAAGCTCCAGAATTTCCAGCGAGGATTTTTAGTCTCGACCAACTGGGCCCGAGCTTCTTCCTTAGGATTTATGCTCATTAGCCTTCTCCCATTTTTACACGAACACTCAATGTTTACTGAGGCAATAGATTCGGTTACTCATATCGAAGAACTACTTTTTGCATTTCTATAATTTAAAAACCCATTCTATCATCCTTTAAACATTATCACAACATTCATAAGCATGCAATATGTATCTAAAAACATAGATCAATCTAGCATAGCTCATGAACCTACATATCAATGCGCGTAGTTAGGGCTGCGAACTAAGTTGTAAAATCTCGATTTTGACCCCGATTTGATTTCTCTTGATGTGGCTATGACTCTAAATATTATATACGTGATATATACATATTGAAGACCAAATCAAAGGGTTTTTCTCAGTTTGATGTGAAATTATGAGAAAGGGTAAACCTAGGGTATCCCCTAGTCCTTTCCATAAATAGAAGTCTCTCTAGATTTTGGGAAAAATTTTGATGAGAAAATGATGTAATTTTTCTATGTCTATGTTTGTGGGTTGTTGTTCATAGGTATAGATATTATGTTGTTGATCGTTAGGATATCTTTGTAAAACATGGTTTTGTCTCAGAAATGCCAATACGGAGATTATAAGAACATGTTAGTATTGTTTATTAATGCCATGTTCTAGACAATAACCATGTTGAGTGAATTATTAAGTAGGGTATATTTAGAAAGATTAATGTGGTCAGGAAAAGGCATCAACAAGCTTCATCAAAATCATATCAAACTTAAAGGATGTGGAAAATATAAGAGAAATGAAGAAGGAACAAGTTTGAGCAAAAAATGCATTTCGGAGGGTGTAAACGATATTTTTCGAAGCCAAAACTTGAAGAAACATTCAAACGGAGTCGAGGGTGTGCTATTATCAAGCAAAGTGGTTTCTATGAAAAATGTTACGCACCGTCTATGGACCCAGTAGCTAAAAGTGACTAGAAAATGTTATTTTGACGTACCATCTACGGACCACCAAAAGAGGTCTACGTGCCACTCGTAGGAAGGCCAACTCGCCGCGTGTAGCCTAAGCCTACATGTCGCGTGTAGTTCCTATATGGGTTACATGTAGTTAGGGCTGCGAACTAAGTTTTAAAATCTCGATTTTGACCTTGATTTGATTTCTCTTAATGCAATTGCGACTCTAAACATTGATATACGTGATATATACATATTGAAGACCAAATCAAAGGGTTTTGCTTAGTTTGATGTGAAATTATGAGAAAGGGTAAACTTATGATTTCCCTCAGTCCTCTCTATAAATAAGAGGAGTCTCTACAGATTTTAGGAGAGCTTTTCTTAAGAGAATTCTGCAATTCTTCTACAGATTATATTCTTTTGTAAAGAGATAGAGAGAGAGAAAAACAAATCATTGAGTGATCATACATATTCTAGTTCTCTCTAGTTTTTGGATGATTATCTAATTGTGCTTCTACATCGAAGATCCTTATGCACAATTGGATGATATGTTGCTGAAAAATCAACATACCACTTTGTGCAACGTGGTTGCTTAGATCCGTTTGAGAAATAGAGTCGTCTGAGCGTGGAGATCGGAGCAGGAAGCTTCGTGGTTCATTGATTCGTTGAGAAGCAGAGCCGTCAGAGTACGGAGCGAAGCGAGAGGTTCATGGAGCGCGAGTGATTCAAGGTTGACAGACGTCGAGTGGAGAAAGGCAGATCTGGAGGGATTTGTAAGTCTAAAACGTCATAGAGTCTGTGTACTACTTGATTCATAGTGCATCCATCCCGAGCATATCCATGATTTTTACGTGGAGTCTTTCCAAGGTTTTCCACGTAAAAATATCGTGTGTCTCTATTTCTTTATATTCTGCACTTATATTAATCTTTGCATAATTTAGCTTTTTTGTGAATTAGATTAAAATTAAATTTTTCGTAATTAATTTAATTGTTTCAATAAATCCACAAAAAGCCTTTCAGCCCCTCTAGGCTATTTTCATTCATCGTCTAGGTAATTTCATACCAGAATAATGTGGATCTTCAAATCCTTTCAGCTGCTCCACATACCCTCCTCATTAAGAATGTCATTGAAGAATGCACTCTTTACATCCATCTGATACAACTTGAATCCAAGATGACATGCAATAGTAAATAAAATCCGAATAGATTCATGTCTAGCCACCGGAGCAAAAGTCTCATCAAATTCTATACCCTCCAACTGAATATAACCTTGAGCAACAAAGCTAGCCTTATTCCTAACAACTGTACCATTTTCATCCTTTTTTTCTTGAAAATCCACTTGGTAACAATCACATTTATCTCTTTCGGTCTAGGCACAAGATACCACACATTACTCTTAACAAATTGCTGAAGTTTTTCTTGTATAGAATTTATCCATGCATTATCTTAAAGAGTTTCGTTAACATTTTTAGGTTCCAAGGAAGATGTATAACATGCATACGAGACTTCATTCCTAGCCTTTCTACGAGTCACCATCATCTGATCAACATAACCTATGACATTATCCAAAGGACGATACAACTTTACCCTTACAGATGGTTCTTTAGAAGGGGTAGCTTGAACATCACAAGTTCGATCATGTGATTCTATAGGACTAGAAGTATCATCATGAACCATAGTGTCATCCTTACTAACATCTGAAGAATCATTTCCTAACTGAAAAAATGTCTCACTATCTTCTTCCTCAATAGACGTTGACAGTCATGAACACATGAGTCATCAACCACTACATTGGAAGATCCATCATCGTTTGAGTTCCAAGGTTAAAAACCCTATATGCCCAAGTCATCAATTAATACCCAAGAAATATTCCTTCATCGCTCTTAGACTCGAATTTCCCAATAGACTCACGATCTCTAAGAATATAACATTTTGCTTCAAAAACCTTGAAATACTTCACATTTGGTTTCTTGCCATTCCACAATTCGTAGGAAGTTTTTTAGGTGTCAGGCCTAAGATAGACTATATTTAAAGTGTAACACGTTATGTTCACCGCATCGTTCCAAAAATACCTAGGAACCTTTCTACCATGCAACATAACATTAGGGTCCACACACTATTCCTTTTCCATATCTAAGCTTAGGGACACCTTTGACAATTTCACTCTTAGTGAATTTTGTTAAATCCCGAAAATTAACACATCCAATTCGCTGATGCCAAATTTCAACTTCATCAAGTTTAAATCTATTGCAAAATAATTCAGAATCAGGAATAATGCAATAACAATTATCAAACGAACGCATTCCTTCCATCACACAACTCTCAGAAGAGTTAATGATTGAATACTTATACTCAGCAAATTTTATTTTAAACCCGCAACATAAAGCACATATTCTAGTTTAAGTAAACTAGAAACCACAATGGTACCTTTTTCTAGAACTTTCAAATTCTCTCCATCACCAAAAGTAAAAATCTCACCATGACACTCCTTGAGAAATCCTAACAATGGCTTATCTCCAGTCATATGCCTCGAACATCCACTATCCAGATACCAAGAGCTAGAATTACGTGCTCTAAGTGTATATGAACTACAAAACAATGTAGCTCACCTTTTTTAACCCATGCCGCCTTCATCATTGGAGCTCTATTTGCCAATTTTGAAAAATTATTTACCCCTTCACTCAACACTCTAATTTGATCTTGAACACAATCTCCTTGTTTAACTCTTGGATCCTTCACTGATTGCAAAACCTTTCCTCTTAGCTTTGAACACAAAGGTCAAACGTGACATTTCATACCGCAGTGATGACAAATAGGAATAAACCTCTGAACTCCATCAGTCAACCTCCTAGGATATCTCGAGATAAAGGAAGGCTTAGTTTGAACAATTTTTCTTTCATCAGATTGAACATTAGAATTCCAATTCGAATTTCCTTGAGAAGAACTAGAAGGTACATGAGAAGCTTTTACAAAGGTGGTTTTCGAAACAACGTTCGAATTATACGAACCTCCATTAAAACCCAGTCCCTTTATATTTCCAATATATTTTCCCATACTCAACATATGCTCAAGCTGAATAGTTCCCCTAGACCATTTATGGATAGTTGAGGCAACATTCTTTAATTCCTTTTCCAACATCCCAATCTTAGCAAATTTCTCAACTAATTTCTTCTTGAGACCATCTACTATTTTCAAAGTCTGAGTCCTTTCTTGTTCAGATTTATTCAGTTTCTCAAATAATTTGGCCTTTTGAGTCTGTAGGAAACTTAGAGTTTGAGAACTATTAGCTAATTCATCTTTAAAAGATTTTAATTATTTGTCCATGTTAAGACTTTTAGTTAACAGTTTCATGTGATTTTTGTAAAGTTGTGTGATCTTATCAAGTAATTTATCATAAATTCTTGAAGCGTGTCATCACAATCTTCATCACTATTAGAATCTTCCTTTCCAGACATCACCCAACTTATAGTAACTTCTCAAACTTCCTTGTTTTGTGCAGCAAATACGGTGAAATTCATAGAATCATCACCTACCTTCGAGTCTGTCGCATCACTAGCTGATCCATTATCAGATTCATCATCCCAATTGATAGTTAATCATTTAGATTTTTTCAAAATGTTTGCACACTCTGCAACTATGTTACCATATCCTTGACATTCAAAACATTGTGGTTTTTTTCTTTTAAAATCAGACTTGTCTTTCCGAGTTTAAGTCTTATTTCTATTTCTAGACTCACCCAACTTATCTCCAAATTTTTTCAATCTCTTAGCAAATATAGTAATATCATTCAGAGTCAACTCACTTTCTACATCAGATTCAACATGATCCTCCCTAGTGGTTTTGAAAGCTATGATATTCTCTTTTGTGCCACCAGCCTTCTTAGGGAGATTTTTGAACATCTCCATCTCATAGGATTTTAAATTCCCTACCAATTTTGAAATTTTAATTTCTTTAAGACTCATGACCTCTGATATGACAGTAATCTTAAACCGAAAATGTTCAGTTACAGACCTACGAATTTTCTCCACTATGGTTGTATCAGGAATGGGTTTACCTAGATTGTGACAACCTATAAAAATATCAGTAAGTCTATCCTCAAAGTTAGCGTAGACTTTATCCTCCTCCATCTTCAACTCTTCAAATTGATAATTCAGAATTTGAAGTTTTAATTGTTTTGCTTTTGAAGTTCTTTCATGAGTTACTTGGAGAATATCTCATGCTTCTTTAGCAATCTCGCAATTGAAAATTCTTTTAAATTCACTCACAGTCACAGCATTATATAATGCATTTAACGCCTTGGAGTTCCAATTAGCATTGTTCATCTCAGCAGCAGTCCACTCACTCAATGGTTTTGGTTTGAATAGATTAATCATTGCATATATCATAGTAGGAGTGAGTATCCTACCTCTATGACCAGCCAAGCTGTCTCATCTAACAATTTCAAAAATGCTCTCATCCTTGCTTTCCAATACGTGTAGTTCGAGCCATCAAACAACGGGGACCTAGATACGGAACCTCCTTCAAGAGGTGTCTCCATGGTCTAAGATCAGAATCTAACCATAGGTCGTTAACCTAAAATGGGGCAACCTTTCTCTAATACCAATTAAAATTACCTAGATGATAAATAAAAATAGCCTAGGGGGGTGAATAGGCTTTTTGATTATTTAATGACAATTAAAATTATCTTGCAGAATTTCAATTTTAATTAGTCACGAAACCCTAATTCTCAAAACAGATTAATCAAATCGTCATAAATATAAGTGCAGAAAATAAATCATGAGAAGTCACGGAGATATTTACGTGGAAAACCATGAAAAGACTCCAAGTAAAAACCATGGATACGCTCGTGTATCGATGCACTATGAATTAGAGAATTTGTATAGACTAAACAAAAATAGAACTTACAACTGTTATAATTTATTGTTTTTCACTTGATGTCTTTAAGTCTAGATTCAGTTGCACTCCACGAAGCTCTCGCTTCGATATCTGTACTTTGACGGCTCAAATTCTCAATGGATCAAATAACCTCGAAGCCTTCTCCTCTAATCTCAGCACTCAGACGACTTTGCTTCTCCACTGATCAAAGCAACCACATTGCAATAGATGATGTGTAGATTTTTCATAATCTAGATCATCCAATTATGCATAAGATTATTGATGTAGAAACACAATTGAATAAACCCTAAGAGAGAACTAGAAGATATAAAATCACTCAATGTTTTTCTCTCTCTATCTCTATTTATGTATAATAATATGAATCTATAGAAAACTTACAAAGATCTCTCAAAGGCTCAAAGACTACCCCACATGTGTAAAAGACCTTGGTATTTATAGATAATACTGAGGAGAAACCCTAGATTTAATCTTTCTCATAATTTCACATCAAATTCAGCAAAACCCTTTTATATGTTCATCAATATATATATATCATGTATATCAATCTTCAGAGTCGTAGTCGCATAAAGAGAAATCAAATCGGGGTAAAAATCAGAATTTCACAACATGATTACGCAGCCCTAACTACGTGTCGCATGTAGGTAACCTACGTGCGGCGCGTAGGGTTAGGCTACATGTAACACATAGGCATTCCTACGGGTGGCGCATAAACCTCTTTTAGTGGTCCGTAGATGGTCCGTCAAAATAGCATTTTCTAGCCACTTTTAGCTACTAGGTTCGTAGATGCGTAACTTTTATCATGGAAACCACTTTTCTTGGGAATAGTATTGTTTGAATCCCTTCAACTCCATTAGAATGATTCTTGAAGTTACGGCTCCTAAAAAAGATGTTTCTGCCCTCCGGGAGGCACTTTTTACTCAATCTTGCTTCTTCTTCACTTCTTTAGGCTTGATTTGAATTTGAGGAACCTTGTCAATGCTGATCAAACCTTCCCGACTCCACAATTCACTCAACATGACAATACACTGAACATTGTTATACACTGAACATGGTTATTGTCTAGAACATGCCAATCACAAATAATATTATAAATGTTCTTACACATACTATAAATGTCTTACATTAACCTTTGAAGTTTCTTCATGAGTTACTTGGAGAATATCCCAAGCTTCTTTGGCAATCTCGCATGTAGCAATTCTCTTAAATTCACTCGCACTCACAGTATTATATAAAGCCCTCAATGCTTTAGAGTTCTAATTAGCACTGTTTGTCTCAACAACAGTCCACTCACTCGATGGTTTTGGTTTTGATTGATTAGTCATTGCATCCATCACAATAGCAGGTAAATATCCCACCTCTACGGCCAGCCAAACTCCCTTATCTAACAACTTTGAAAACGCTTTCATCCTCGCTTTCCAATACGTGTAATTTGAGCCATTAACCAGGGGGATCTAGATATGCAACCTCATTCACGAGGTATTTCTATCGTCTAAGTTCAGAATCTAACCCTAGGTCGTTAACCGAAAATGGGGCAACCATACTCTAATACCAATTGAAATTACCTAGACAATGAACGAAAATAACCTAGTGGGGGGGGGGGGGGGGGGGGAGAATAGGATTTATGTCAATTTTATGATCAATTGAAATTATCTAGCAGAAATTCAATTTTAATCAATCACAAACTCTAATTCTCTAATCAGATTAAATCACGCAATCATGAATAAAAGTGAAGAAAATAAATCATGAGAAGACACAGAATTTTTTACGTGGAAAACCTTAGAAACACCCCAAGTAAAAATCACAGATACGCTCGAGTATCGATGCACTACGAATCAGAGAATTTGTACAAAATCTATGAAAACAGAACTTACAACCACTGTAATTTGTTATTCTTCACTGCACGTCTGAAAGTATAAATCCACTCGCAATCCACAAAGCTCTCGCTTTAATCTTCGTACTCTGACGGCTCTGCTTTTGAATAAATCAAATAACCACAAAGCTTCCTGCTCTGATCTCCGCACTCAGACGACTCCATTTCTCAAAAGGATCAAAGCAACCACGTTGAAATCAGTGGTATGTTGATTTTTCAAAATCTAGGTCATTCAATCATGCATTAGATCGTCGATGTAGAAGCACAATTGAATAAACCCTAAAATAAAATAGAGTTGGATGATATAGAATCACTCAATGATATTTTCTCTATATCTCTATCTCAGTAAATGAATATAAATTTGTACAAAACTTGCATAAATCTCTTAAAGGCTCAAAGGCTTTAGCACATGTGTAGAAGGCCTTGGTATTTATGGACAATGTAAAGTAGAAATCCTAATCTTCTCCTTTTTCGTAATTTCACACCCAAAAACCCTAACACCCTAAACTCTAGTGTATATAATGTATATAACACGCATATCAAGGTGTAAAGTCATATCTACCATAAAGAAAACAAATCGGGGTCAAATATGGAATTTCATAATTTTTTCATGCAAATTACTCGACGCTTCAAGCGTAGGGTTTACTACGCTTGAAGAGTAGGCACATGCGGAATAATTTAGACATTTTATTTTGGTAAAATGTATGATTCCCTCAGAATCAAGAGCAGTGATACAAGAGATCCACGGTGGATCTTGCGGGAACCACTCCGGAGGAAGATCCCTTACCCATAAAATACTCTCCCAAGGATACTTTTGACCCTATTTGTCATTGGATGCCGAGGACAACGTCCGGAGGTGCAAGCCATGACAGATGCATGGTGACATTGTGCATCAACTACCGGAGTTCCTACACCCAACAATAGGCCCACATCCATTCGCTCGAGGGGGAATGGATATTGTAGGACCTCTCCCGAAGGTAATTCGATCAAATTTCTATGTCCTCCTGGACACTGATTACTTCACCAAATGGGTGGAAGCTGAAGCCTACCCTGCCATCAAAAGTAGCTGCATCATCAAGTTCATATGGACCCACATAATATATAGATTTGGGCTACCAAGGACAATTATGATGGATAATGGGACAAATCTTGACAACATGGAAATGAGAGCATTCTTTTCCAAGCATGGTATCAACATGAATACATCCTCCGTCAAGTATCCACAAGGGAATGGACAGGCTGAGAGAACAAATCGAACCATATTCATCACCTTAGCCAAAAAACTTGAGGAAGCCAAACGGGCCTGGCTCGAGAAGTTACTTGAAGTGCTCTAGTCATACAGAACGACCCCCAGGAAACCCACCAGAGAGACCCCCTTTGCCATGGCATATGGTGTTGAGGCTATGATCCCAATTGAGGTTAGGGTTCTAACCCTCCGAAGCCAGGCCTAGGTGGAAGGGCCAAATAACCAACACCTAGTACACGACCTTGATCTACTAGATGAAAGAAGGGAAGCTACCAGGATCAGGCTGGTCGCCTACCAACAGCGTGTCCGGAACCACTTCAACCAAAAAGTTAAAAGAAAAGAGTTCCAGGTTGGAGACATGGTCCTTAGGGAGAAAATTGGACTCGTGGGAAGCTCAGGGAGCCTTGGGAGGGACCATACACCATTACCAAAGTCATCGGGTGCGGAGCATACCATGTCCAAAGGAATAGAAATGGCAGAATGGAACTAAACTCCCAAAACCCCTCTCGCCTGAGGAGGTACTACTCGTAAGGGGCCAAGTTTACTTTTGCTTTGATCACTTTTGTGAAAAGGCCTCGGCACCGGATCAATCAAATATATTCATTAGTAAAATTATCTTTCTTGGCAAAAACAGCTTATAAATATCTACTGATGCAAAAAAAAAAACCAAATGTTGTCATGTCTTTTACATGGCCTAAAGTGCCCGAAAGACACATCACTAATCCATAAGCGATCAAAATTTTACAAAAAATAAACCAAGTGTTGTCATGTCTCTCGCATGGCCTGAAGTGCCCGAAACACACAACACTGATCCATAAGAGATCAAAATTTTGTGAAGAATAAACCGTGTTGTCATGTCTCTCGCATGGCCTGACGTGCCCAAAAGACACAGCACTGATCCAGAAAAGATCAAAATTTTGTGAAAAATGAACCAAGTGTTGTCATGTCTCTCGCGTGGCCTGAAGTGCCCGAAAGATACAACACTAATCCAGAAGAGATCAAAATTTTGCAAAAAATAAACCAAGTGTTGTCATGTCTCTCGTATGCCCGGAAGTGCCCGAAAGATACAACACTAATCCATAAGAGATTAAAATTCTATAAAAAATAAGTCAAGTGTTATCATGTCTCTCGTCTGACCTGAAGTACCCGAAATACACAACACTGATCCATAAGAGATCAAAATTCTACAAAACGTAAACCAAGTTTTTTTCATGTCTCTCGCATAGCCTGAACTGCCCAAAAGACACAACACTGATCCATAAGATATCAAAATTTTGCAAAAAATAAACCAAGTGTTATCATGTCTCTCGCATGGCTTGAAATGCCCGAAAGACATGGCACTGATCCAAAAGAAAATCAAAATTTTGCAAAAAATAAACCAAGTGTTGTCATATCTCTCGCATGATTTGAAGTTCCCGAGAGACACAACATTGATCCAGAAGATATCAAAATTTTGTGAAAAGTAAACTAAGCATTGTCATGTCTCTCGAATGACCTCAAGTCCCGAAAGACACAACACTGATCCCGAAAAGATTAAAATTTAGAAAAAAATGAACCAAGTGTTATCATGTCTCTCGCATGGCCTCAAGTGCTCGAAAGACACAACATTGATCCAGAAGAGATCAAAATTTTGTGAAAAATGAACCATGTTTGGTGATGCCTCTCCTATGCCCTCAGATGCCCAAAAAACACAATACTTATAGGGTAAAATAATCTAAGTATTGCAGAAGTCAACTGACAGGAACCACAATTTCCATTCAAAATATGGGCCCCGATGGCCAAGGCTTATAAAATGTTTTATAGAAAAAGAATCCTATGTTCTAGTATCCTGAAACCTAGAAGGAAGCCCGATAGAATTCACTATCTAAGTGCCAACCTCAGAGCCCAGCGCATTTAAGTCCACAGGAGCAATTGTCGGGCCCAAAACTTGGATAGGAGTGGGCTGCACTGAAGGTTTACAATCAAAAATTGGCCCCGAAAAAGGTTTGGTTAAGAACTCATAAAAGATAATAGCATCCGGACATCCAACCGAATCATCATACGGCGGAGCAATGCCCAAAGACTCATCCAATTCCTCTACATCCAGGAAGCAGTTCCTCCAACCGAACCCGATCCAGTACTGGGTAATGTCGCAAGGACGCTTATAGATCTGATTTCCACCCTGATGGCACATATCTACTGTTGACCTATCCACTGCCAGGAGATTCTCAGTTTCAACCTTCTCCTCCAGAAGCTTTTCCTTGGAGGCCCTCAGGCCCTCATTCTCTGCCTTCAAGACTTCGACTTCAGCAACTAGGGCCCGACGGACTTCCTCCATCTCCTTAATCTTCTATTGGGCCGCCTAAAGCTTTTGCTCTATAGAGATTGCCCTTGTGGTCTGGACCTCTAACTTATCATTGGATATCGAAAACATGGTGGCCACCTTTTTTCTTGCATCCTCCTTCAACCTCAGGAGCTCTGAAGATTTATTGAGCAACCGGCTGTCCTCCTTTAGTTTTGTATTATAAGCTTGGGTTAGGTAGAGCATCTTCCATAAGTAAAAACAGAAAAAACACAAGTGTTAGCTAGATCAATGAATAAAATACAGAAATAAAAAATGTGACTCGAGAAACAACAAGGTTAAAAACGTACCTTCATGTCAATCTCTGGACCGGTCAGGGCCAACTCTATCTGGTCCATGTATGTCAGCTTCTTCCGGTCTGCGGGGGTCCAGATTTGGAGAACTGTCTCCTGAAGGGCAACATTATTATCAATGGTCTCGTTCCCCACGACCAAGAAGCCACCACCCGGAAGTCTTATCTTCGGTCCGCATGGGACGGGTTGCTCCTTCCCTGATGCAGCCCCGAACTCCGCCACTATCCTTTGCGATGACACCATAATCAGACGGGGCATAACCGATCAGTCAAGGACATCTTCCTCAGGTCGGGGATGTTGTGTTCCCGCCAGACTGTGCTCTCCCTCAACTAATCGGGATCCAGGAATAGGGATTTCCCCCGAAGAAGGAAAAAGGGTGAATCGGCAGTATCCTCGCCTAAAGAAGGAGGTGGAATTACTAGAGGACTTCCCAATGGTGGTAGAGGAACTATCCCAAGGGGAGGAGTTGGAATACCCAGGGATGGATAATTGGCTTGGGCATCCCCTGGCACCGAAGGGTTTGTTTAAAAGCCCAGCACCCGCTTAGCCTTCTTCTGAAGGATGGGTGGCGGGATCCTCAACATGGTGTTCTTTCCTTCTGATGTTAGTTCCTACAAATTAGCACCAATCAGGTAATTGCCACACATCCTCAGGGGCTGATCCCAAATTTTAGACTTAGGGATATCAAATCGGGATGAGATATAGTTTGGAGTTTTAAATCGGTCAGGCGCTCTCAGAAACTCTAGCACATGGTGACCTAACTTATCATTGCACTGTTCACAATAGCATGACCCTCTATGATAAGGTTTGAAGAAAGGAAATAAATGTTTATTAAACTCCCTAGGGACTACAAATCTGGCTGAGCTAGGAAGCCTCTAATTCCCGCTCACCAAGATCATTATTTCTTTCTACCCTTTATTGGACTTCTCATTACCATCACACATCTTTCTCCCACTTAAAGGGAAAAGATTGTACCAACCCCTATAGTCCTTCTAGTCATGTATCCTGTAAAATAATAGGAGCTTAGCAAGACCTAGATCAAGGTCCATCTCCAGATTAATCATAAGGACCATAGCCACGATCATGAAAAAATTGGGCCCCACTTGAAACGGAGCCAGACCTAAGGTGGACAGGACATAGAGAAAGAAAGGGTGGATCGGGAAACAAAGAACCTGAAGATGAAAGGCCGATAGCAAGATCTGGTCATCCCTAACTCCCTCCCTTATCCTAAAATTGTACTTCTTGGGATAAATCTTAACTATCAACCCATTGGGTAATTTACATTTAACCCTCAATTTCTTCAGCACATTGTCTACCATATGTGCACGGGGAAAGGGATCCGCATAGAATTAATCTCCCGATCTTCTTTCTCCCAGATCCCCACCCACAACAGCGTTTTGGGTGACTTCAGGAGGGCTAGATCTGACCCTCCTACCCACCTCTACCGATAAGGAACTAAGGGAGGCATTGGGATCTACAGAAAAAGGGAGATGGTCACTACCCGACCGAGTATCATCGTTATCAGACATATTGACAGAAAGGTAGGACAGCTGGAAAAAAAAACTTACTCTAAGGATGATTTCGGCAAGATTTCATGAATTTTTCAGGAAAGAGGTGCAGATTCTAGCAATAACTAGAAGAGAAACCAAGTTACAAAGAATTTTTGAGAGCCAAGAGATTTGAAATGCAGAAGTGTTTTACAAATAAACCTTAGAAAATTTATAGAGGTTACTGAAGAAGACAAAGGGTTGTGTACATAAAGAACGGGGCATCGAGCCGTCTCACTAGCCCATTTCACAAAAACCAAAGCGATAAGGGCCATGTATTTGAAATTCAAAACGATGATGGTAACTACTCCATTTTATGCAACCACCACGTCACCCGACAGGGGTGATGTATGTACTTCTTTCCACACGTTTGCTTCTTGATGATGGGCCTTTAATAAAAAGCCTATGATTAAGAAGTGGGCCTATGTATGTGCTAAATATGTCAAGCTCACTAAGGGAAAAGTCCGTTAGCCCAACAAAGGAAGGAGCCCAAAGGAGAGGTCCACCCCGAAGGCCCATTTCCTGAAATATTCTAGAACAAGCTTGAGGAACAAGTTAGTGACATGGCAAAAGGACAAAAATGATGTAAGCAAGAGAATGTTGCCCCAATGGGATCAAATCCCAAGAAGGGAATATATATAATGAAATCAAAATTTGAATAAATGATTTTATTCTTGTGTTGTGCATTTTTTGGCATTTACAGTCGACATAGGTGTTTCTTCTCCTCTAGAGAGGGAGGTCAGAACCGACGCGACCTGGTGTTTGGGTTCGCTGGAGTGAAGGATGGTGATGACTAGTTGAGGTCGCCAATGGTTGTAGCTTGTGATGCAGTGGCGATGTGGCTTAGAAAAGGTCTTTATCGTTTTGCGGTTGGGTTCGTCAGAGAAGAGCTGGTGATGGTGGTGTCGCGGTATGGGCCGGTGACACAGCGAACTAGGTGGTAGCATTGATAATGTACGGACCTGGTGGTGACAGTGGCACAGTTCATGCCGATGGTGTTGCGTTAATGACGAGCTCGACCGGACTGAGTTGGGTTGACTCGGTGGTGATTCATGCTCTGTTTGGGATGATATTTGGAGGGTAGTTCGACCTTGGTACCATGTACGTCATACCCGAATCTGGTGCAAAACCGTTGAGCGGTTTGCCGGGAAATTCATATTTTTCGTACAAATTTCCATTTAGTTTTTTTCAAATTTGATCCATTTCGTTAATTGGTTGTTAATGGATTTTGACTATATTAAATAAGTCGTCGAGGCAAATTTTTTGGTCCAAGCAGGATTTGAATCGGTGGGCTCATTTTAAACAAAGGAAAATATTTTCGGGCACGGACACTGTTCACGATGGGCTCACTTTTAATGCGTAGAAAATTTGAATCTTTCTGATATTGTGTGATATGTGTATGTTATAGCATGTGTATAAGTTCTTATCTATAAATAGGATTAGAAATTTTTATGAAATTGATGAAATATCTATAGGTGGAGTAAATGAAGTCGGAAAGAGAAATTTTCTTAAGAAATTAAATAAATTATTTCTCAGAGAAATTAAAATAATTAAATACGTACTTGATTTGTTTAAGATAAGTGGCCTAGCACCCCTTGGATTTGAAGTAAATTAGCAAAATTTATGGAAATTGTACGTGAACTTAGAATGTGTTATTAGTTCCCCTGTTGTTTATGTTTTACTGAAATTATAAACATGTTAGGGGATACGTGAAAGCGAGGGAAGTGAAAACTTAGACGTTGTTCTAGTTCGATTTTCCTTTTTCTCGTCAATTATAAAGAAGTGAAATTGCGAATTGGGTGTTCTTGAGGTGGACTTATTTGAAATCCGGTATTGAAACTTAATTATAAGCATGCTTTGAAGTTAAAATGAGAATTTTATGACGCATCATGATACATTTGTTCATTTCAGGCATATATGTGATATGATAGACACCATATGCATATTATCATCATTGGTGTTGTGTTTGATGCCTCATGAAGGATTTTGTGTGAGTGGACTTTTCAGGTAGTCGCAACAACTGGCCAGGAGGTGTCTCCCGTGACCTGTGAACTAGTAAGCTGCTTAACAGGGGCCATGCGAGGACTTTAGTTCCGAGAACTGGTTTATTTCCGGGTATACATATACATATACTCGTGGTTTAGGAATTTTTCCACCGGTTATTGTCGATAAAAGGACAAGATTGAAGTTAGAAGTTGTGAGAGTGAGACTCTCGAGGGATGATTTGAGAACGGTGCAGTGTAGGAGTTGTGATTTAATTGAGGGTGTGATTATGGTTATTCCTTTTTGGTAGTCCGAAGGAGTGACCTATTTACCTCCTTGGAACTTTGAGCAACGTGCTCGGTGCATGGTGTGAGGGATAGTTAGTTATTGTAGTATTTCTAGATGAGAATGCATATTAGACTCTTTATTTATACGCCTATATGGGTATGATTAGTTATCTACGGGGTTTTACGTGTATCCATATTTATACATGTGTTGATTTGACCTATATATATATATATATATATATAAGGTGGTGATATTTTGTTGCTATGTATTCTTTTGTACTTCATGAGTATGTTTGAGGTTATTTTGGGGTCTTGGATTGGCGGAGGTGCCAAGTGAGACAACTACCAACCTAGGATAGATGCATGTACACGGGATGGTTAACATTTCCTAGACGGCTATAGGTGTGTTGTTATAGATATTTTGGTGAGCACCCTAGGTTGTGCTGACCCCCACACAGGTTGCAGGATTGCAGGTGGATGCAGCACAACATGTACAGCGGCGATGGTATGGGTGATTTGGGATGTTTGAATTAGAGTTGTTCCTGTTATCCGTAGTTATTTTTTTATTTTATTATTTCTCTTGGGAGCCAGTCTATTGGCATATTCCCTTTTGGTGTATAATTTATTTTAGGGTATTATTATGTCTCTTCGGTACTGCCATGTGCCTTTCTATATTCTTATTCGAGCATTGTGGCTCTATAGGTTTTAAAAAGGGTTGTGTAAAGGTAGAGGTTGTTTTCTTCCCACTACCTCGACCCTAGTAGGTTTTTGGAAAGTTGGGTTGCATGCCAGTATTTTTATTGCTCTTGTTATTGGCATGTTTCTTCTTGTGTTGTGGTTGTGTATCCGTATGGAAACGGAACTCTACCGGATTTTTGTTAGAATTCACTTCTGAGTTTCTATCACTTAGGTGGGATGGAATCCCTTGTTTTCATTCTTATTCCATGTATTTCATTGTTGTTGTTGATTCTAGTGGTTATTTTAAGTGACGTCATACCTCGGGATTTGTCGATTCTTCGGATGGGAGCCTCAGGAAGAACGAGGCATGATAAACTAAGCGATTCTTTCCTTTTTGGTCTTAAATGTTTAGTTCCATGAAAAAATAATGAGTAATAACTAATAAAGTATTTAGGATTCATAAAAAAAAGATAAAATTATTGTAAACGGGGCGGGGTGTGTCATAGTGGATATATAGCAAAACCTGTACCCGCCCCATAACCCGTGACAAGTTCAATTTCTTTTACCGAACTCGCTACAAAGGAACAAAACTCGTTCCCAAACCCTTAAATAAAGGGGCAGAACGGGGCAGATATCCGACGGGGCGGTATAAATTGCCATCCCTAGGCCTGTAGTTGAGACCCAAGAATGGTAGTTATATTATAGTAGGGTTGCAACTTGGGAGGGTTAGCCCAACCCAACCCGAGCCCAGCCTGGAAAATCTCAAATTCGAGCTAAATTGGGTTGAGCCCTTCTCACGTTGGGTTGGGCTTGGGCTCAGCTAGTCCCATATCGAGTTGGGTCGGGTGGGTTCAGGCTTAGCCCTAATCAGACCATTAATACTATAAATTCTGAAAACCCTAACTCCACATCTTCTCCATGTTCTTCTCTTGCCGCCTCTTGCCACCACCACACTTTGTAGCCACCGTCGCCGCCTCTTCTTGCCACTGCAGTAGAAGCCCCGTTCGTCCTTCCTCTCTCTCTCCATCCTCTAACGAATTTTTTTCATATATATAGACTATATATATTTTTATATATATATGTACATGTGAAAATAATCTTTATATTGTTCATACATATAGGAAAAACAAATCTGGACTTTGAGAGTAGATATTGTTCATATATATATATATGTATTTATGTATGTATATATTTGTACATATGTGTAAAAAGAAATTAGATCTTGAGTAATATGAAGGAGTTGTGTTTTTTTATAAACAATATTTGCAAACAAAAAAAAAAGAAACAATTGAATTTTTTTTTTTTTTTCCTTCTATTTTTAAATCAGAATGACATCTCATAGCTTTTCCTTTTTTGTAATTTTTTATTTTTAATATGAAGGAATTGTGGTTTTTTTTTATAAACAATATTTGCAAACAAAAAAAAAATTAAAAATTAAAACATTTTTTTTAATTTCCTTCTTTTTTTTAAATCAGAGTGACATCTGATAGCTTTTCCTTTTCTGTAATTTTTTTAAAAACCAAAAACCCGGTTGACCAGCCCGACCTGTCCGGGTCAGGCTGGTTCAACCCAATTTTGATCCGGGCGGGTTGCAGCCGGCCCCAGGTTGACCTCGAGTTCCGGTTGGGCTGACCCAAGTTGCACCACTATATATATTCAATGGCTTTTTTTTAGAATAGGGTGCACAAGACAGCTGTGTGGTGCATGGTGCATGCAATTACATTTTAATAAATATCTTCATTTTAATAAATGATCATTGAACTATCACGTCTTTGTTGTGAAGTTTCTCAATATCTTGAATCTTTTTCATAAATGATCATTGGCTCTTTCTTATTGACTTGTGTTTGTCATCAAATTATAATCAAATTTTCCAAATTATATAATAATATAAATTTACACATAATGATAAAAATTGATAGATTAAATAATAATTTTAATTTATTTAAATAAAAATTTAAGAAAAAAGTGATTTAAGTAATTACTTAATATTATTCCCATCTTGGACCTGCTAAAGGTATTTATTATTTAAGTAATTTGAATTTTTTTTTATTGATTTATATTAGATTTAATTACAATAACACCCCTTCATATTAGCCACATTTTAAAAAATGGAGACAAATTTTAATTTTCCTAGCTTTGAGACACTGAAACTAATTTGCATTTGTATTTCAACATTCCAAAATCACATTTTCAGTATGTCACAACACTTTTTGGTTATCAAATGACCACCTTATCCTTTGTTCTAATTTGAATTTACCGAAAATAATTGTTCAACATTTCAAGATCCGTCTAAATTACCCTTCCATTGTTACCATCTTACCAACTTTACCAAATTGCCCCAAAATCAGTTTCTTTTCAAAGGATTCCACTATTCTTTCTTTGTCCTTCTAAATCTGTTGCATGCTTATTTCGTGCTAATAAATGGCAGAAATAAAATCAACATCCCAGTACTTTTTATGACCTTACCTTCAATTGATACTCTAGTAGTTGAGCATGGAACCATTTCAGATATAAGCAGCTGGAGATAGCTTGGAAATACATCATCTGGTTCCCGTTTTCTGTGCCCAAGCATGGCTTTTGTTCTCTGAATGGTGCACCTCAACAAAATCATATCTCAAATTACATAGACAATCAATGAAAATAACCTCTAGAGGGGGTTGAATATACTTTTTGCGTATTTACTAACAAATTAAAATTAATTACGAAAAAGTCAATTTTAATCCAATGTTTTATCAAGATAAATCAAGCAAAGATTAATATAAGTGCATAAAATAAAACAATAGAGACACACGATATTTTTACGTAGAAAACATTGGAAAGACTTCAAGTAAAAAACACGGATATGCTCAGGTATCGATGCATTATAAATCAAACAGTACTCAAACTCTATTAAGCTTTAGACTTACCCATCCGTGGACGTATCCAGTTTTTGGAGAACCACGTATAAATCATTGTATCTATATGTTTATGTGTGTTTGATTAGAGTTTAGGTCCAACAATTAGTATCAGAGCCATTTTTATTCAAAATAGGGTCGCACTTTTCGAGCATATTTCGAACCTATTAATGCATTAAACACACCTTGTATAATATATCGTTGGAAAACCTGTTCAGAGAGGAATGCAATGGTTTAAAATTCAGCCCCATCGGAGTACAGACGCGCCGTCACGCGCGTGAGTTTCCTCGGCATCACACGCATTCTCTAGCAAGCATTGGTTTTTCCGGCACCGGTGACTTTTTTCGGCGATTAATTGGTGATACGATAAATTGACGAGTTTTTGGTGATACGATATTATGGAGAGAAATTGGGGGAATCTAATACTGTCATGTGTCTTCTTCAGCTTGTGCCACGTGTCACCAATCAGGCACTGCACGTCATCACCTTTATGAAAAATTACAGTTTTGCCCTTCTACACTATTTTGTCCATTCCATGCTCATTTTAAGTCTGTTTTCAGTAAACGAAATGTCGATCCTAGCTAGATTGACTGTTCTGAATTCAACGATGGGCTCCATTTTATGAAATTAGTAATCAAATTTTGGGAAAACCCGGTTTGATGTTTAATTGCTCCTAGTTGGTGAGTTAAATTCATCAATTTTTTATATTTGTTATTTCAAGTCATGACTGAAGTATAGGATACCGAGCAATCAAAGTCTAGAAATAGTATTGGGAAAAATATTGGGATGAGCGGTTCTATGAGGAGAACTATACGGTCAAATACAAAATTTGAGGTGGAGAAATTCGACGGCTCCAATAACTTTGGCATGTCATAATGCGAAGTCCAAGATCTTCTATATCAAGATGGTTCCCAGATTGTCTTGGATGCTAAGCCCAAGGATATCTCAGATGAAGACTGGACATTTTTCAATCGTTAAGTTTGTGGCACAATCCAATTGTGCTTAGCAAAAGATCAGAAATATTTTGTGCTGAAGGAAAATATGGCGGCAAATCTGTGGAAGAAACTGAAGGACAAATTCATGACGAAAAGTCCAGAAAATCGCATTTATTTGAAGTCAAAGCTCTTCAGATTCCAGTACAAGAAAGGTACCCATATGATCGAACACTCAAACAATTTCAACAAACTTATTGCAAATTTACAGAATTTAGATGTTGAAATTCTTGATGAGGATAAAGCTTTAATTTTACTGAATTCTTTGCCTGAGAGCTATAATCATTTATCAACAACTTTAATATACGAAAAAGATGAGATTAAATACATACATGTTATTAACGCTTTGGTAAACAATGAGTACCGTAAAAAGGATTAATATGATCACTAGGATAATACAACAGAGGCATTGATTGTAAACAGAGGCAGGTTGAACAACAGATCAAAGGGAAAGGGGAGATGGCGGTCCAAATCCAGATCACAACCAAATAGATCTGAATCATCCAAAAGATGGCAAGACAAGGATGAGTGTTTTCAGTGTCACCAGAAATGCACTAGAAGATAGAGTATCCAAACAAAGACAAGTCATATGCCAATATTGCCCGAAAGAGAAAAGACGAAGATGAATCAGCCTTTACTGTTTCATTGTTAGACACTGATCAGTCTGATATATGGATTTTTCATTCAGGTTGTTTTATCATATCTGTCTGAACAGAAACTGGTTATGTAGCTTTGAGGAGCTGGATGGAGGAGTTGTGCTAATCGGCAACAACAACACATGTCAGACCATAGGGATCGAAACAATACGTCTAAAGATGCACGACAGTACAATCAGAAAACTCACCGATGTCAGGTATATTCCAGACCTGAGGAAAAACCTCATTTCATTAGGGGTTTTAGACTCCAACGGTTCCAAGGTAACCATGGAAGGTGGAGTTCTGAAAATTGTTCGAGGTGCATTCGTGGCAATGAAAGGTATTCTGTAGAAAAATCTGAAGACAAGTCAGCCGATCTTACCTGACTCTGGCACATGCGTTAGGGCATGCGGGTGAGAAGGCGTTGCAAGGCTTGGTGAGGCAAGACAGACTAAAAGGTGCCAAAATGGCAAACTTGACTTCTGTGAGCACTGTGTACTAAGCAAAAAGACGAGGGTCAAGTTCGGCACTGCGATTTATCGAACGAAGGCAACATTAGACTATGTTCACACAGACCTTTGGGGGCCATCCAGAATCGCTTGATTGGGAGGTAAACGTTGGTTTGTAATATTTATTGATGATTTTTCTAGATATTTCAGGGTATATACTATGAAGCATAAAGATGAAGGGGTAGATATCTTTCTTAAATGGAAGATAATGATAGAGACCCCGATAGGCAGGAAGCTCAAGAGGCTCAGATAAGATAACGGTGGGGAGTACAGATCTGATCCCTTCCTGGAAATCTGTTAGAATGAAGGGATAATTATAAACTTCACAGTGCCTAGAACGCCGCTACAAAATGGAGTAGCAGAAAGAATGGATCGCACTTTTGGTGGAGAAAGTACGATGTATGCTATCTTAATTTGAGCTAAGCAAGATATTTTGGGCAGAGGCGTTGGCATACTCCACTCACATTATCAACCAACTTCCTACAACTGCCCTTGATGGGATAATTCCCAAGGAGTTATGGTCCAAATATCTAGTTTCTGATTATGATTCTTTACATATATTTGGGTGTCTAGCATACTTTCATGTAATGGAATCTAAACTGGATCCTAGAGCCAAGACAACTCTCTTCATGGGACATAGTGAATGAGTTAAAGGATTCCGTTTGTGGTGCACTGAAACAAAGAAGATCGTTTGTAGCAGAGATGTTACTTTTGATGAGTCTGTCATGCTGAGACTGGCAGCTCGAGCTAAAAAAGAAATGAATCCAAATCTTCAGCAACAGGTGGAGTTTGAGATTCACGAAGATAATGAGCCACCAGTTGATAGTTCTGAAGATGATTTTGATAGTCAGGATGATGACTCAGTTGAGGTGGAGGCTCCATCTCTAGTACAGGTGATTAGTCAGCAGCCAGACTCTATCTCCAACAGCAGACATAGAACGATCATTCAGAAGC
This sequence comes from Cornus suecica, assembly GCA_963922005.1. NCBI lineage: Eukaryota > Viridiplantae > Streptophyta > Magnoliopsida > Cornales > Cornaceae > Cornus > Cornus suecica. The sequence goes on from OY998247.1 coordinate 23,166,948, forward strand.
CAGCCTGATTCATTGACATGGTGTCATTTGCCCTTCCAGCGACAGAAGATGATATCCCTGACACTTACAGAGAAGTAGTGCACAATACTAACAGTAAGAAGTGGAAGGCAGTAATTGTAACACCCCATGTTATTTTCCCAATTTTCTGGAATTATTTTTCGATTTAATTTCGGTTGTGACGTCACTTGTTTATGATGTCATGGTTATTCTTAATGTTCCACGTCTAAATTTTTCGCGTTTATGTCTTGATATAACGAGATGACGCGGCCATTGTCTTATTGACTACTTCGTGCAACTTCTTTAGCAATTACGATAATTGACGGTGAATGTATTGTTTCGAACTAGTGAAACGTTGACGTCAGTTCTGGATTCGACAGCACGACCCTGCAATTGTCTTTTTGGAGATTACATGACTTGACGTGACGGTAGTATTTCAAACTTAGTGAAACGTTTAAATCGGCTCTTATTATTGACTAAGTGGATTTGTTCTAACGCTTGACGTTTAGTTATTCGACTGGTTGACGATACGATTTGTATATCTGACATTAAATGTTTTGACTCAGTTGTTTGAGTCCGATAGTTAGTGTTTCAGACTTGATGAAACATTGACGTGAGTCTTTCTTATCGATTACATGATTTTGTTGTGACGATTCACGACTAGTGCTTTGACTGGGTGGCGACACGCTTAGTATGTCCAACATCCGAAGCTTTGACTCAGTCTTTCGAGTTAGGTATTTAGTGTTATAAAGGTTCGATGTTCTTGTTTTCCCTTGTAATGGGATTAGTACATGCTTTGTTTCTCGTGTTTCTACGTGCCCTATGTGTTGATGTGAATTTATGTGGCTTGTTTGAATTACGTGCTTACGTGTATTTGTATTATCTTGTTCATTCTTCATGTTTATATTTACGTGATAAGTGTAATGTGATTTTGTTTAAACCTATAGCGTTTAGTATTTCGACTTGATGACATGTTTGGTTTGTTCGGCATTTATGATTTTGATTCGATTGGGTTCGTGACGACTACGGTGATCGGGTAGTTGAGTCTCGTACCCGGAGTGTTTATTTTGACTTTTATTATTTCTTGACTATCTGTAGAGTTTACGGGGGCGCAAGATTTACATTACGAGTTGATTCGTGATTTATTTTAGTTTATATATATGTTGATATCCGACTATATAGCCGAATTATTTATTCAGGACTTTATTAGTTATTTGGAGTACCGCGGAGTTTTCGGTGATTTAATTAGTGAATAAATTATGCCCCAGAGTTTTATTTGGGTCTATATTATTTATTTTGAGTCCGGTGAATTTTATGGGCTCGCGTGGAATCATTTGAGTGTCCCCGATATATTTTACAAGACTTATTTTATTTATGCGAATTTAACTATGATTATATAATCATGAGAATATATATATATATATAGATATAATGTATGTCGTGGGGTTAAAGTGTGAATTAGCAGGACATGAGAGTCACACATGTCAATATGGAAAATTGGATTATATATACGAAACCTATATATAATCACTATTTTTATGTTTATGGGTAAATAAAAATATTAACCAATTATTTCGTACATAGTTTCACACATTTATTATATATACGAAACCTATATATAATCACTATTTTTATGTTTATGGGTAAATAAAAATATTTAATTAAATTCCTTGTAATATACGGGAATTTAGGAAGTTTATAAAATTTATAAAATACCCATAAATGGATTAAATGATGTTGGAGTTGGAAATTACTTTGGAGAACTTTAAATAAATTAATTCCCTTGAGAACTTGAATAAATTATTTCTCGGAGAATTTAGAATAATTATGAACCTATTTAAATTAAATCGTTTTAGGTAGTTGAGTACCCCCCTTGAGTTCAAAATAGGTTTATAGAAGGTGTATGTGGACGTAGATTCTATTACTTGATTTTCCCCTCTTATTTATATTTTATTGAAATGAAAATTTGGTTAGGGGGATTTACGAGAACGAGGGACGTTTTGACTTAGACACGGTTTTAGTTTCCTATTTAGTTTATTTTTCTCACAAATTATAGAGAAAATAGATTGTGAATATAAATTGTTTAATTGTCCCTGAGGTGGACTAGTTTGAAAATAATTACTGAGAATTAAATTAAAGGCATGCGAGTTTATAAGAATTTATCAGTATTGGAAAATTGAGAAACCGGATGAACTTGAGATGAATTGACATGATTTGTTGCTATAATTAAATTATAAATCATGCTTTTAAAAATGAAAATGTTTATATTTTGTGGATTGGTTGTGTAAAACGGATTTTGAGACATATTTGTGAAGTGATAATGTTTTATTTCGATTATTGACTCACTTTTGAGACATGTTATACATATTTCATACACCATGAGCATTGATATTGCATTGGGTGTAGTTTCATGTCTCATTCATATATCATTGGTTTAAGTGAATCTTTCGGGTCGTCGCAACAACTAGCCAGGCGGTGTCTCTCGCTACCGGCGAACTAGTAATCCGGGAATCAGGGAGGCGTGGGAGGATTTGATCCGAACAAGGTGTGTTTTCTTTCACGAGTCGATATGATCCTCGTGGTTGTGTTACTTTGGCGACATTATACCCGGTTTTCCCATGCTAGATAGGGTGTTGTTGGCATTGTCATTGCATGAAATTCACATTGAGCATTCATTCTTTTATATGATCGTTTGTGGATCTTTTAAATTGTTGAAAATTGTTGTTATTAAACTGATGGTGTTCGTAAATTTATTATAAATGATTAAAATTAACTTAATGTGAATAAAAGTTAACGATTTTAAGATTTAAAAGAAAGAGAATGTAATAATGTTAAAACCTGGATTAGTGGAGCCACGATTGGCATGTGTTCTAGGTGGTTACTTGATTATAAGTGGAAATAAGCTTTGGGGTGAAATTGTTCCCTTTGAGTTGGACTCTAGTTGAGTTTGTAATGTTCGGTCAGGTAGGCCCTTGAGCATTAGTCTGTGTACGAGGTTATGGAGTGGTCGGTATACTACCCTAGTTGATATATAAGAATGGTTGATTTGAGGTCTAACCGGGTATGATAGTTTAGCATTCTTCCCTTTTTCTAGACTAGAGTTGTTTTAACTCTACATATTATTCAGCACCACATCCGTAGTTAAATGTTGGACTATCCTGTGTCTCAAGGATCCATTGAATATAAATTGAGGTACCCATTATGGTTTGAAGTATCATACTCCCGAGTGGACGTTTGATAGTAATTTTGAGACAGACTGGCAATGTTTGAGGATGGTATCGATCATTTGTTTATGGTATAGTGATTTTATGATCTTAGAGTATTATGGAGATCTTATGGTGATACTAGTGGTATAGAATTGATTTCTTTCTAGTGCATACATGAGGCACACTTTGTTTTTATAGTTTCCTTGTCTTAGTCTCGGGTAAGAGACATGATACAGGTTCATGCACACGTAGTACGATTTGTAGTACCTTGGGTGGGTTCGGAGGCATTGGAACTAAACAGATTTGACTGGGTCATAAATTTTTTCTTAAAAACTGGTTGAATCCTTCGGGGTTCAATGTTTTTCTTTAAAAACCCGAGGATTTCGGCATCTGTTTGGGACTAAATGACTCCGGTAACGCTTTCTTGTGCCTCAGTAGGCTGTTTGAAATGGAGATTTACTTGAGATTGTTTAATCTGATCTAATGACAGAGTTTGTCCACTTATGTTACTTTCGAGGAATAGATGGTAGCAGTGTGAACCTACCATATGATCACTAGTTGATTTTATAAATTCTCTCTACAATAGGAGGTCTTGGAGAAAAGATCATTTAAGTGAGCGGATTATTTCTCTAATTATTGTGGATAAGATGACAGGTTTGAGGTTAGAATTATGAGAGTGAGAATTTCTAGGAATGATTTGATAGCAGTGCTGTGTAGGCATTGTGGTTCAGTTGTGTGTGTGATTTTAGTTATTCCTTTTTGGCAGTCCTAATGAGTGATCTGTTTACCTCCTAGGAACCTTGAGTAGCGTGCTAGGTGTACGGTATGGTAGATACTTAGTCTGGTTGTATCTCTAGATGAGAGTGGAGTTCGGATTGGTTGTCTATAAGCCTAGGTGATAGGCTTAGTGATTTACATGACCTTATATATATATATATATATATATATACGTATACTTGTGTTGTTTATGTTTTCGTTGATCTATGGTACTTATGATATCCGTAGTATATTTGAGGTTGTAGATGAGATTATTTTGGGATCTCTGTTTGGCGTGGGTGCCACATGAGACAGCTGACCGACCTAGGATAGATGCATGCACACGGGATGGTTAGCGTTTTCTAGACGGCTATGAGTGTGATGTTTTGATATTATGGTGAGCGCGTGGTTTTGCTCACCCCCACAACAGGTTGCAGGTTTGCAGGTGGATGCAGCACGGCATGCTCGGCGGCGACGATATGGGAGATTTGGGACGGTAGTTTTATTCTTCCTTTCGTAATCATATTTCTGTATTCTTTTATTCTCTTGGGAGTCAGGCTGTTGACAGATTCCCTTGTGTTGTATCTCTATTCTGTGTATTTATTATTTTCGGGGTGCCTTTGTATCATTTCGGCATTCCCATATGATTTTCTGTATTTTTATTTGAGCTTGGTGGCTCAGTCGGTATTTATTGTTTTGGGGTGCCTTTATACCTTTTCGGCATCGCCTTGTGGCTTTCTTTATGATTTCATTTGAGCATTTGGGGCTCTATTGAATTTAGAGGGGTTGTGTAGAGGTATTGGTGTTCTTTTCCACTACCTCGGCACTAGTAGGTTCTGGAATGTTGGGCTACGTGCCATTGCTTTTATTCTGTTGTTATGAGCAGGTTATGCTGTTATGTTGCTTTTGAATTGTCCGAACGTTCCATTTACAAACGAAACTCTATCGGATTTTCGTTAGAATTCTTTACTGAGTTTCTTTCACTCAGGTGACATGGAATACTTCATTTTCATTCCTATTCCATGTATTTTGATGTCATTGTTAATCTTGGTTGTTGTTTTCGGTGACGTCATACCTCGGGATTCGCTGATTCTCTATATTGGAGTCTCAGGAATAACGGGGCGTGACAACGATGGATGAAGAGATGAAGTCTCTGCATCAAAATCAGACTTGGAAGCTAGTTCAACTTCTAAAGGGCAAGAAAGCTATTGGCTGTAAATGGTCTTATGCTCAGAAAGAAGGTGCTCCCGGCATAAATCAGATTAGATACAAAGCCAGACTCATAGCGAAAGGCTATGGTCAGAGGGAAGGAATCGATTACAACGAGGTACTTTTGCCTGTTGTTAAACATTCCCTTACTCGGATACTTTTGAATTTAGTAGCACAATTTGATCTCAAATTAGCTCAACTTGATGTCAAAACTGCATTTTTCCATGGCATTTTGAACAAAAAGATCTACATGACTCAGCCATATGGGTTCAAAGTTCCAGGGCGTGAGAACTGGGCATGTAAATTGAACAAGTCACTGTATAGCTTGAAATAGTCCCCGAGATAATGGTACAAGAGGTTTGACTACTTCATGAAGAAACAGAAGTATACCAGAAGTCACTTGATCATTGTGTATACCTTCGAAAATTCCCGAGATGGTACATTTGTATATTTCCTCTTATATGTAGATGATATGTTGATAGCATCTAAGAGCAAGGTGGAGATCGATAGACTGAAGGCTTAATTGAGCTCAGAGTTCGAGATGAAGGATCTTGGCGAAGCTAAGAAGATACTCGGGATGGAGATCAAAAGGGACCCACAGAAGGCATAGTGTGTTTAACTTAGATGAAATATTTGAAGAAAGTGCTTTAGACATTTACCATTTATAACAACACAAAATCAGTAAGCACACCGCTGGCCTCACACTTTAAACTGAGTGCAAACATGTAACCAACCACAAAAGATCAGAAAAGGAAAATTGAGCATGTTCCATATGCAAATGCAGTTGGTGCCCTTATGTATGCAATGGTATGTACCAGACCTGACATTTCACATGTTGTAAGTATTGTGAGTCGATACATGCAAAATCCTGGTAAAGGCCATTGGCAAACAGTGAAGTGGATTCTACGGTACATTCATGGCACTATAGAAATCGGTTTAAAATTCGAGAGAGAGAAGGCAATGAGGGAGTATCTAATTGGATATGTTGATTCCAACTATGCTGGCGATCTTGATAAAAGAATATCTACTACCGATTTTGTCTTCACTATAGCAGGCGGACCAGTATGCTGGAGGTCAATATTACAGTCAATAGTGGCTTTGTCTACTACAGAGGTAGAGTATATGGCTGTAACCGAAGCTTTCATGGAAGCAATATGGTTTCAAGGGTTGACTGAAGACTTTGGTGTTTTCAAGAAACCGTGAAGGTTTTTTGTGATAGTCAGAGTGCCATTTGTTTGGCAAAGAACCAGGTTCATCACAGTCGTACAAAGCATATTGATGTTCGGTTCCACTTTGTTTGAGACATAGTAGATGATGGGAACATTCTACTACAGAAGATCGGGACTGCAGATAATCCTGCAGACATGCTTACCAAAGTGGTTACAGGGATTAAGTTTCAACATTGTTTGGACTTGATCAATATCTCTCGGACTCAGAGCGCATTGAGGGGTAGCTCAATCAGAAGACTCAGTCAATGGACTCAATCAAATGGACTCTTTTCGTCACGGTGGAGATTTGTAGAGAATGGTGACTCAAAGACCATCATCCACTTGGAGCTGCCACTTAAGAAGAGAAGCTTCTCACCATTGCCAGCTACATGCATGCACTCACAAAAGCAAAGACAATTCCTCAAGACTTGCGTGAAGATTTTGTTCACCACCTTTTGCCACCTTGCATGCCACCTAGCATGAAGTAAACCATTTTGGTTTCCTCTTCCTCACATTTCTCAGCCTATAAATAGAGGCATGCACATGAGTATTATCTTAAGCTCAATTTGTGTAAAGAGAACAAGTTTGAGGGTGAGAGAGAATTTCACAAATATATTGAGCTACCCCTCCGTGGACGTATCCGTTTTTTGGGGAACCACGTATAAATCATTGTATCTATATGTTTGTGTCTGTTTGATTAGAGTTTAGGTCCAACACCAACTAGTCTCTATTGCAATTGAAGCAGGCGGCAGGGATTTCCAACTCTACACATCGGTAATACCTTCTTTTTTTTCTTGAAACATTATTCACATTTTAATAGGATATTGTTTGAAATTTGTTTTTAATAACCACAACATTCAGATTCAGCTATATGAATCTCCTATATCCATTCCACAGTCATCTGTGTGGGAGCTTGCATGTATCAAGGAATTCTTGACTCCCAATTCTATGTTGTTTCAATGCACCATGATTTCCTTTATCTAATGACTATTTAGTTGAATTTAAATCTATTTGCTATTAATGTAGGCTATGTAAATATGTTGGTGCTAGCTTTCTCCGAACTTCAGCAAGTTTGTTTTAACCTATCAATGTATTATTTACACAAATCATGATGCTCCTTTTTGTCTTCCATCATGATATTAAATGCTTTTATGCATGAATCAACAGTCAATTTAAATTTGACGTTTTTTTTCTTCGTAAATTGAGTATTTAACTGAAATTACTAGCTGAAAAATCAAAGAACAAGTTCATGAATACTTTCTTATTATAGATTATCTCTACGATTATAAATTTATTTTGTAGTTTCTACTATGTAAATGAACTCCTTTCAAACTAAATACTATATAAGTGATGATCCATGTGGTTCAAAAGTATCAAGGAGAGTTTTTAAAGGTCTTAGTGATCCAAATATTTAGTTGAATTTTATTATCTTTTGCCAGTATCAGTTTATTGGAGAAATATTTTCTTAATACTAAATTTTCCATTATCATTTTTGATCATATCTCGAGGAATCTCATTGTTCCAACTTATAATTTCAATTTTAACACCCCTGGCTTCGTCCAAACTTATATAGAAGTATGAACCATTAGAATGACAAAATAAATCATTTGGAAGAGCATTTTATAGAAGTTGAGAATACTAGCTTCTCAAAATAACTTATGCTTATCTTTTTCATCTTTTTCTTCTGAATATAACTAACAACAAAAGTTATACCAAACAGTACCCAAGGCAGGATAATTTCTTAGCAAGCAAGCAGAGCTAAAATTTTGTATTCAATTTAACTCTTGTTTTTATCTGTAGGGCATCTTTACCGGACAATGTGGATGTTAGGATCAGAAAACGCTCTGATACCACTTGTTAGGGTTCGCACACCCTATGTACGAAGCCGTGCACACCTGTAAATCAGAAAACGCACACAAACACACCAAACAATCGACACAAGAATATATACGTGGTTCGGCCAAATAAGCCTACGTCCACGGAGAGCACCGTTTCACTAAAAAATCACTGAGAGGATTACAAGGGGGTGATTCGCAGATCACACACGCACACACACTGTGTATACTCACGCCTGTATCACCGGAATAATATAAACGTATATTATTCCTAACTCTCTCTCTCTATTTTTGTGTACACAATTCAATAGGAGAAGCCCTATATTTATAGGTGAGGATATAGAGGTGGGTTTCCCAATCTTCCGATGTGGGACAAGTTAATATAACAAAGTAGTCATATTATATATATATGCCAATATATAACAGTGGACAACAGTTAGACCACGGTGTTGTTGTCGTGGGATATGGTCCACAGGATGGTAAAGATTATTGGATTGTGAGGAATTCGTGGGGTGCCAACTGGGGAGAGAGTGGGTACATCAAGATGGAGCGCAACATCAATATTGACACTGGCAAGTGTGGCGTCGCCATGGAGCCTTCATTCCCCCCGGCGAAAAACAAAGTAGTCATATTATATATATATGGCAATATATAACAATCTCCCACTTGACGACTTTGCCTTCATCAATCAACTCCATCAATGATCAGTGCTCGGTGCCCTCATTTCTGTCTTCAAGCTTGAAGACCAACTGAAGTTGCGCACAACTTCAATTTCTCTGTTGTCACCACTTTGGTCAACATGTCGGCCGGATTCTCGCTTCCTTGAATCTTCTTAAGTGTTAATACTTCATCCTCTAATAGAGATCTGATAAAGTGATAACGAAGATCTATATGCTTGGTTCTCGAATGAAATGCTGAATTTTTCGCCAGATGTATAGCACTCTGACTATCACTATGTAAAACATTCTTCCCTTGCTCGAATCCCAACTCTGCCAACAAACCCTGTAACCAAATCATCTCTTTGCTAGCCTCTGTCACGGCTACATACTCAGCCTCTGTAGTAGATAACGCTACAATCCTCTGTATCTACGAAATCCAACTGACTGCTGTAGTACCTACTATAAAGACATAACCAGTAGTGCTTCTTCTGTGATCTATCTCACCAGCAAAATCTGAATCTACATAGCCATGTAAATTCACTTCACATTTTCCAAAATAAAGGCATCTGTTTGTGGTACCTCGTAGATATCGCAATATCCACTTCACTGCTTCCCAGTGAGTCTTTCCTGGATTGGACATGAACCTGCTGACTGCTCCCACTGCATATGCAATATCTGGTCTTGTACAAACCATTGCATACATCAAGCTACCAATAGCTGAAGCGTATGGAATACTGGCCATGTTGTTCCTCTCTGCTTCTGACTTGGGAGACTGCTTTTTGGATAATCGAAAATGACTAGCCAAAGGTGTGCTAACTGACTTAGCATCACTCATGTTGAACCGCTTCAAAATCCGTTCAACGTAGTCAGCCTGAGACAACTGCAAAATTCCCTTATGTTTGTCTCTAATGATTTTCATACCAAGAATCTGCTTCGCTGTGCCTAAGTCCTTCATCTCAAACTCTTTTGCCAACTGCTTCTTCAACTTACTGATTTCCACAAAATCAGATCCAGCTACTAACATGTCATCAACATAAAGTAGGAGGATAATGTAACTCGTGTCAAACCTCTTGAAGTAGCAACAATGGTCAGCGTTGCACTTGATATAACCATGTCTCTGCATAAATCCATCGAATTTCTTGTACCACTGTCTTGGAGCTTGTTTCAAACCATACAAGCTCTTTTCCAACTTACACGCAAGTTTTTCTTTCCCTCTCTCTAAGAAACCTTCCGGTTGCTGCATATATATCTCCTCCATTAGGTCACCATGGAGGAAAGCAGTTTTGACATCTAACTGCTCTAGGTGCAAACCCTCTGATGCAACAATGCTAAGAACTGAACGAATGGTAGTCAGTTTCACAACTAGAGAAAATACGTCGGTATAGTCGATTCATGCTTTCTGCTGAAAGCCTTTTACTACAAGTCTCGCCTTGTACCTCTTAGAACCATCATGTTCTTCTTTGACTCTATAGACCCATTTATTATGGAGAGCTTTCTTTCCTACCGGCAGCTCGGTTAGCTTCCATGTCTTGTTGGAAATAAGGGACTTCATCTCATCTTCCATCGCAAGCTCCCACTGGCTCGCATCTGCTGCACTGCATGCTTCATCAAAATACTCTGGTTCACCTCCATCTGTGAGCAACAAATAATTCATGTATCTCCGATTCGGCACATGCTGCCGTGAAGACCTCCTAGGTACAGGAATAGGAGTCGGAGACTGCGGTGTATCAACCTGTTGAGTATTTCCATCTGCAATATGTTCGTCTGACTGAGTACTCTCACTGTCTTGAACATCATCTAACTCAACACACACAGGATCACTCCGTGCTATAGGCTTTGAGGTTGTTGTGTGTCTGTCCTTGTACATAACCTTTTCATTGAACACTACATCTCTGCTTCGGATCAGTTTTCGGTTCTGATCATCCCACATGCGGTAACCATACTCATCACCACCATAGCCAATGAAAATACACTTTTGTGACTTGGGATCAAGCTTACCCCTCATAGTGTCACTAACATGTACATATGCAACACAACCAAAAACTTTTAAATGTAAAAGTGTTACCTCTCTACCGCTCCAGACCTCTTCTGGTATTCTGTGCTCCAATGGTACTGATGGACCACGATTAATTAAGTACGCTGCTGTACTGACTGCTTCTGCCCAGAACTGTTTCGGCAACCCTGCCTGAATACGCATGCTTCTGGCTCTCTCAGTCAATGTCCGGTTCATCCGTTCTGCTACGCCATTCTGTTGTGGTGTACGTGGAACAGTTCTCTCTAATCTGATACCGTTCTCATAGCAAAATCTCTTAAACTCGGTGTCCTGATACTCTCCACCATTATCAGACCGTAATCTCTTGATCTTCAAACCCGTCTCATTCTCTATCATAGCCTTCCAACTCTTGAACACACCGTACACTTCAGATTTATGTTTCAAGAAATAAACCCATACCTTTCTGGAATGGTCATCGATGAAGGTGACGAAATAGGACTTTCTGCCAATAGATGAGACATTTGCTGGCCCCCAGACATCAGTGTGAACTAGCTCAAGCTTCTCCTTTCTGAGTTCTCTGCCGCTTTTCTGAAAACTAACCCTCTTCTGCTTACCGAATACGCAATCCTCACAGAAGTCGATATCAATCGAATTTAGACCTGGTAGCTTTCCCTTTGCGAGCATAACTTTGAGTCCCTTTTCACTCATGTGACCTAGCCTCTGGTGCCACAAATTATGATCCTCCTTGCTTTCTGCAATTGCTATAAATGTGCTAGCCTTGATGGTAGTGTACAACGTACCTGTTTTCTTTCCTCGTGCTATAGTCATAGCTCCCTTGGAAACTTTCCACTTATCTTCACTGAAAGTGGTCACATAACCTTCACTCGCCAACTGGCCTATTGAGATCAGGTTCTTCCTCAAGTCTGGAAGGTGTCTGACATCCCTCAGCTTCCATATCGATCCGTTGAGTCTGATATGTACTTCACCCTTGCCAACAACACTGCAGGGTTGATCGTCACCTAGATAAACCTTGTCGAGGTTTCCAGGTGCATAGCTCTCAAAGAGCTCTCGACTTGAGGTGGCATGGAAAGATGCTCCAGAGTCCAAAACCCAAGACTCTGCTTTGCTCTCCAAAGAGCATATCAGTGCATCATCTGCTTCTTCTAAGACAATATTTGCCTCTGTCTTGTCATTCGCTACCTTCTGCGGGGATCTACACTGGTTCCTTAAATGACCAGTCTTGCCGCAATTCCAACATTCGATTGCTTTGGAATTTCTGGGACCTCGAGACTGTGATCTTCCCTGTCTCGACTTGGAACGGCCACGCCTTTGGTTTCTGCCTTTCTGTCTGTTCGAACCTCTGCCTCTGGTGTCGACATTCAATGTTGTGCCACTGCTTGAAGAGTCTAACAACTGTCTTCTGATCTCTTCTGTGAGTACCATACTCACAACGGTATCATACTTCAATGGGTCTATCCCTGAAGAATTACTGATTGCAACCACTGTGGCGTTCCAGCTCTCTGGCAATTGATTAAGGAAAAAAGCTGATTTCACCTTGTCTTGAAACACTACTTCAATTGATTCCAACTGCCCATAAATGTCATTAAGTTTACTGAGATGTTCACCAACATTCCCATTCTCAGACATTTTCAGATTCGTCAATCTGCTGATAAGATGTAATGTATTTGCTCCAGACGGCTGTTCGTACATCTTCGAAAGTGCTTCCATGAGAGACTTTGCAGTCTTTTCTTTCCTGATATTAAAGGCAACAGATTTTGCCAACGTCAATCTGATCGTGCCAAGAGCCTTTCGATCTAGGATATTCCACTCCTCTTCTTTCATTGAATCTGGCTTCGTCTCTTCTAGCGGCTGATACAAATTTTTCTGGAATAACACATCCTCAATTTGCATCTTCCAATAGGTAAAGTTTGTACCATCAAACTTGTCGATCATTACTGTCTTTTCTTCTCCCATAGTTCCCACTGAGCCTATTAGAGATATTCGGAGTGCAAAATCGAGTATACGGTTGCGTCGGGGACGGTTCAAAACCTTAAGAACGCCTCTGACCGCGTCCAAAACAGGTCAAAAACGACTCCAAACGGGCCAAAACAAATTCGCACAAAAGACAGAAATTTAATCACGAAATCAGTACCTTCTCGGGGTGCGTACGGGCGCGTCCCTGCTCTGATTGGACTAATTCTTGCGCCAAAACGTCGGGCTTCGAATTCTCTTTCCGTAGATATATTATAAGCCTCGTTCCGATAAACGATGCTACGGAAAATCACGCCGAACCGAAACTACTGCTCGACGGAGCCAAAAAACTGACCGGAACTTCAGGCGGCGCGTGGGGGCGCGTGAGGAACTTTCCGGTCGAAGTTCCTGGTGAAGACGAAGCTCCTGGTGTGGTCGGTTTCTGATTTATGGCACTCGAAAAAATCAGATCTGGACCAGATCGTCGGGCTTCGTGATTTGCTCCAACCTGAGGCTCTGATACCACTTGGTAGGATCAGAAAACGCTCTAATACCACTTGTTAGGGTTCGCACACCCTATGTACGAAGCCGTGCACACCTGCAAATCAGAAAACGCACACAAACACACCAAACAATCGACACAAGAATATATACGTGGTTCGGCCAAATAAGCCTACGTCCACGGAGAGCACCGTTTCACTAAAAAATCACTGAGAGGATTACAAGGGGGTGATTCGCAGATCACACACGCACACACACTGTGTATACTCACGCCTGTATCACCGGAATAATATAAACGTATATTATTCCTAACTCTCTCTCTCTATTTTTGTGTACACAATTCAATAGGAGAAGCCCTATATTTATAGGTGAGGATATAGAGGTGGGTTTCCCAATCTTCCGATGTGGGACAAGTTAATATAACAAAGTAGTCATATTATTTATATATGCCAATATATAACAGTGGACAACAGTTAGACCACGGTGTTGTTGTCGTGGGATATGGTACACAGGATGGTAAAGATTATTGGATTGTGAGGAATTCGTGGGGTGCCAACTGGGGAGAGAGTGGGTACATCAAGATGGAGCGCAACATCAATATTGACACTGGCAAGTGTGGCGTCGCCATGGAGCCTTCATTCCCCCCGGCGAAAAACAAAAACACCGGTCCGACAGTTAAAGTGAAAATGATTAATGTCCGAATGTACATACACTCTTGCTAGTATTTGTGTGATAAGACAATTCTACCCAGTTAAAAGGGCATATTTATTTTTTAATTACTCGTATTTATGTTTGTCTACTTGTAGCCAAATGTAAATAATGTAGAAAATCAATTGGTATGTATCTATGGTAAATAATATAGAATTTAAGTTTTTTTTTTCTCTTTAAATGTATGTTTCATTTTTGATAATATTAATGTGTAGCTCTTGTTTCCTTTCTCCTCCTAATTAAAAGTTATTGTTCTATATTCTTCCTCACTCTCTTCCACCTTTATGGACCAAAATCATTTGTTTATTTATGAAAACTTTGCTATATATATGCTGATTTAAAATCTTCACAATCTGTGCAAAATGAGGATATGTGGGACATCCGTTTTTGCTGAACTACAATTCTTCTGACAAGTTAAAAATTTTGCAGTAAATTTTCCTTGTAAGATACAACCATCAAATTTTAACTCATGCTTCATCTGTTATCAGTTTTTGTGTTTATAACAATTCATCCAACCCCCAATTGTTATCAAATTGTATCAACTTGCCCCATTTTCTATAATTTTGGACAAAACTACCCCCAAAACTAAAGGGAGGTTTACAGATAAACGAATAATTTTTTTGATTTATGCCAAAATAAAATATTAATGCAAAAATAAATAAAAAATTGGAACTCACAATTAGGGTAAACTATAAAAAATTAAGTCTTAAATATAAAAACTATTTCGAACTACAAATGAGAAATTTTTTTTCGTTTTTAACTTTGTTTTTTATATTTTATTATAAACGAAAAAAATTCACTTATGCCGAAATAAAAAATTAATGCACCAATATTTGTTTTGAACTACCAATTAAGATAAAATATAAAAAAAATTTAAGTATGAAATCAAATAAAAAACCATACTACTAATTAGATTTTTTTTTTCATTTTTAAATTTTGTTTTTTATATTTTACTATGAACAAATAAAATACTGATTTACGCCGAAATAGAAAATTAATGCCAAAATTATTTTTGAACTACCAATTAGGGTAAAATATAAAACAATTTAGGTATGAAATATAAACAAATATTTTTAAATTTCCAATTAGATATTATTTTGGCATAAATCAATTTTGTTTTGTTTATATTAATATATATATAAAAATTGAAGAAAAAATTCTCATTTGTAGTTGTAAGGGTGGGAATGTTCGAGCCCAATTAAGCCCATCAGCACTAAATCCATCGGGATCATGGCCCAGTAAGATTTTTGTGAGCCCATTAGTCAAGCCCATTGGATTGTTGAATTTCTTTTATAAATTAAAGTAGTGACGTAAGGGTGATGTAATCCAGGCTTTATTGCCCTAATGAGCCTAAAGCCCATTAGGATAATGTATATAAAGAAAATCAAAAATTAATAAAGCTCACTCTCTTGTGTTGTGCAAATTTGAGCATTTATACATTGGCGCTGTCTGTGGGAAGTTAACAACCAGGAGTTCCTGATTTTTCAAATCTGCCCTTCGGGATCTGAAAAATCGCCTCCTTCTTCCCATCTAAAAAAGCTGAGTCTGTTTTGTCAAGCAAAAAATCAACTACCATTTTCAAACCTTTACTCACTACCCCGGACAGAGATTCCAATCACTCGTTTACAGGCAGGCGTTCAACCCACTGCATACAATCGTGCAGAAGGTTCCATGGAGCAAATTCTTCAACGCTTGGTAGCTGCTGAGGAACGTAGCATGGCCTTGGAAAGGCAGAATGCGGACCTCATGGCCAGGTTGGGTCCACAACCTGCTGTCCCACCAGTAGTTGCAGATGACCCTCCAATGGCGGTAGTTGACCATTCTCTGAACCAGCAGGGCAACGACAGACCTGAGGAGCATGCCGAGTCTTCTCAGCGCTCAGGAAAGGCTCCAGCAGCCGACGAGTCCATAACTCCCCAGAAACTTC
Source organism: Cornus suecica (assembly GCA_963922005.1). NCBI lineage: Eukaryota > Viridiplantae > Streptophyta > Magnoliopsida > Cornales > Cornaceae > Cornus > Cornus suecica. The sequence continues at coordinate 23,182,918 of OY998247.1, forward strand.
AAGCAATGATGGATGAATTCCAAAGAAAAGTTCTCGGGGAATTGAGGTCCCGAACTACCGATCACATGGGCATCCAGGCATCCACTGAATTAATACAGTCACCCTTCATTCACGAAATAACCCAAGAGCCTTTACCAAAGAAGTTCTTTATGCCCCAATTCACCCATTACGATGGCACAAGGGACCCCAAAGAACACATATACCAGATCCATCAGAAGATGACCATGTACGCTGAGAACGAGTCCCTACTTTGCAAAGTTTTCTCCACAAGCCTCGTTGATGCCGCTCTATTATGGTTTAGGAAGCAACCACCCCTATCCATTGGCAGCTGGCAGCAGTTGACGAGGCTCTTCATCGCCCACTATTATGGAAACAAGAGACAAAAGAAGACCATATCCTGCCTCTTCACTATGATCCAGGAGAAAGGAGAGTCATTGAAAAGTTTTCTATCCCGATTCAACATCGAATCCTCTTCTGTGGATAATTGTGACCAGCACTCTGCAGTTGAGGCATTCAGGATGGCCCTCATTCTAGGAACTAAGTTCCATCAGTCTTTGGTAAAGCGCCCTCCATCGGGCATTGGGGAGCTAAACTTCAGGGCCCAGGGGTACTTGAGAATTGAAGAAGAGGAAACTATCACGAAAAGGAGGTCAGCCTTTGTCGGTCTTGAGATTCAGTCCAAAGATTGATTGACCGATCGAAAGCGATCGACTCCACCGGGATCGTCAGCCCCATCGGGATCATCAGTCCCAAAACCGTTCAAACGCCCCAGGTTCGAAGAGAGGTTGACACCCCTGAAGGTTAGCCTTGCAAAACTTTACTAGGAGAACAAATCCAAAGGAATTTTCCAGCAACCCCCGACCATGAGACAGCCACTGGACCAGAGGGACAAGTCAAAACACTGTGCCTTCCACAGTGATTTCGGGCACATCACGAATGAATGCCGCAATCTAAGGCAACAGGTGGAGATGTTACTGCTTCGCGGGGAACTCCGAGATTACGTCCAACGAGACAAACCAAGGACTGATCAACGTGCCCTCAGCGCCCCTCGGAACCCCTCAAATGCACAGCCGGTCAGGGTCATTAATATGATTCATGGTGGCCCCCCATTCAAAGTGACCGAGGGATCACGCTGGAACCATCTGCGGAGAGCTCACAAGATGAGAAGAGTCAACGAGATCAGTGAGGCCCACCACGAAACAGGGGAAACGCAGATCACTTTCTCGGTGTCGGACCTTCGGGGTGTCCAATCCCTGCATGAAGACCCTCTGGTTGTGACCCTAATGGTGGCCAACTGTCTTGTGAAAAGGGTCATGATCAATCCTGGGAGCAGTGCCAACATCATCACCAAATGGGCTTTTGAAAAGCTCGAAATCAATCCATCTGAAGTTGTGGCATCCCGGTACCCCATCGCAGGTTTTGACGGAAGGAAAATCGAGCCGATCGGGGAAGTTTAGTTACCGGTATCTGCCGCTCAGAGGACCCTAAACGAGACATTCGTTGTGGTGGATGCCAAACCTTCATATAATCTGCTCATGGGAAGTGGATGAATTCACCGAATGCAAGGTGTGCCGTCGACTCTTCACCAGGTCATGAGATGTTTAAGCCCCGTTGGTATAGGTACCATTGATGTCAAAGGGGACCAGGTGGCCGCCAAGGAATGCTATGCGGTCACCCTGAAAAGATCCGGAAAGTGAAGGCCCCAGTGGCACCCCGCTCCAAGGAGCAAAGCTCAGGCTCCAAATAGCAATTAAATGAGGGGGATCCGGGCACCCCAATTGTGGTTGAACCGTTGCAGCCGGTCTGTGTTGTGCCCGACAGCCTGGAAAAAGTTACTTTTGGAGGTACAAACCTCATCGATCTTGAATTTAAGGAACTAACACAATTGCTGCAAGCCAACTTTGATGTATTCGCATGGGAGCATACGGACATGCTAGGGATTGATTCCGATGTTTCGTAGCACTCATTGCATGTTGACCCGAATGTCAGACCTATCAGGCAAAAGCAAAGGCGCATGGGGGCACATCGGAATCAAATTATAGCAGATGAAGTATCCACATTGCTCCAGGCTAGCTTCATCAGGGAGGTCAGATATGCCGAATGGCTTGCCAACGTAGTGGTCGTGCAGAAGAAGAACTACAAGTGGAGAGTTTGCGTTGACTTTACTGACCTGAACAAGGCATGCCCGGAGGACAGCTTTCCACTGCCAAAGATCGACCAGATGGTTGATGCTACCGTTGGCTACGATCGTCTAACCTTTTTGGATGCTTATTCGGGTTACAACCAAATAAAAATGAACCCGATGGATGAGGAAAATACCTCATTGATTACTGAAACAGGTACATACTGCTTTAAAGTTATGCCTTTCGGACTGAAAAATGCAGGTGCCACTTTCCAGAGGTTGGTCAACAGGATCTTTAAAGGTATGATCGGTATAGTAATCGAGGCCTACATCGATGATACTGTGGTCAAGAGCAGAAAGAAGGAGGACCATCTCACCCACCTGCGCCAAGTGTTTGCCGCCCTCAGGTTGCATGGCATGAAGCTTAATCCAGCAAAATGCTCTTTCGGTGTATCATCTGGGCAGTTCCTGGGATACATCGTGGACCGGACCGGGATCCAGGCTATCCCGACACAAGTCAAGGCCCTGATAGAAATGAAGGAGCCCCGGACACATAAAGACATTCAGGTCTTGACGGGAAGAGTGGTTGCACTTAGCAAATTCATTTCACGACTCACTGATCGATGCCGACCATTCTTTCAGGCAATAAATGCGAAGAAGGGAGAGATCTGGGGTCCTGAGCAATCGGAGACCCTGGCGAGGTTAAAAGAGTACTTGACCATGACCCCGATCATGTCCACACCAACTCCCAATGAAATCTTATACTTGTATTTAGTAGTATCCTCTGCGTCAACCAGCGCCACCCTCATCAGAGAGGACAAAAACCTTCAAATGCCAGTATTCTACACCAGCAAATCATTAGCTAGGGCAGAAACCAGATACAGCAGGCAAGAAAAATTGGTTCTGTCACTGGTGAATGCGAAGAGAAGGCTAAGGCATTACTTTGAAGCCCACCCAATCGTCGTCGCAACAGTAACACCCCTACAGGTTATTATGTCAAAACCTGACCTTTCAGGGCGAATCTCTAAATGGGCCATCGAATTGGGCATATACGATTTGACATACATAACCGGGGTTTTCATCAAAGGACATGCAGTAGCGGACTTTTTACTTGAAAGTGAAATTGAAGAGCCAGACCAGAAAAGCGAACCGAACACATGGAAGATTTTTGTGGATGGATCAACCTGCTTTTCCGGATCAAGAATTGGTTTGGAGATCTTGACAGCTGATGGGACACGCCTTCATATGTCAGTGCAACTACAGTTCCCAGCCACGAACAATGAGGCAGAGTATGAGGTCGTCATATCCGAATTAAGGATAGCCCGAAGCCTCCAGATTCAGCAATTAGCAGTACACAGTGATTCTCAGCTGGTTGTCCGTCAGATCAACGGAGAGTATGAAACAAAGGATCCAAAAATGGACTCGTATCGGGCACTCGTTTTGAAAGAAACAGAAAGTTTTCAAAGAATAACCTTTACCCAAATCCCCAGGAGCGAAAACCCTGAAGCTGACCACCTGGCCAATCAGGCATCCTCAGCCGGAGAAGACCTGACCCGGATTGCACTGGTGGATTTTATTCAGAGCCCCAGTATTCAGGAACCCGAACGAGTAATGCTCATCCCATGGGAGCCCAGCTGGATGGATCCCTTGATGGATTACCTGCGAAATGGAACTCTTCCAGAAAACAAAGTTGAAGCTTACAAGATCAGGAGGAATTCAGCCCGATACTCAATCATAAACGGGCAACTCTACCGAAATTCTTTTTCAGGTCCTTACCTGAGATGTGTTACACCGTCAGAATCTACAGCAGTGATGCAGGAAATTCACAGTGGGGCTTGTGGGAACCACTCCGGCGGCAGATCCCTTGCCCATAAGATATTATCTCAAGGGTACTTCTGGCCCTACCTGTCACGGGATGCCGAGGAGTACGTCCGAAGGTGCAAGCCTTGTCAAATGCATGGGGATACTATCCATCGACCACCTGAGTTCTTACACCCCACTATAGTACCACACCCATTCGCCCGATGGGGAATGGATATAGTGGGACCCCTCCTGAAAGCAATCCGGTCAAATGCGTACGTCCTTCTGCCCACTGACTATTTCACCAAATTGGTGAAGGCGGAAGCCTATCCCACCGTCAAAGGCATCCACGTCATCAAATTCATATGGACCCACATAATATGCAGATTTGGGCTACCGAGGACGATCATGATGGATAACGGAACAAATCTGGACAACATGGGGGTTAGAGCATTCTTTGCCGAGCATGGTATCAACCAGAGCACATCTTCCGTCAGCTACCCGCAAGGGAACGGGCAAATGGAAAGGATGAATCAAACTATATTCAACACCCTGGCCAAAAAACTTGAAAAAACCAAAAGGGCCTAGCTAGAGAAACTGTCTGAAATTCTCTGGTCATACAGAACGACTCCCAGACAACCCACTGGAGAAACCCCCTTTGCCATGGCGTACGGCGCTGAAGTTGTGATTCCTACAGAGATCAGGGTTCCAACCCTCCAGAGTGAGGCCTAGGTTGAAGGACCAAATAACCAACACCTGGCTCAGAATCTTGATCTTCTGGATTAAAGAAGAGAGGCTGCCGGGATCAGGCTGGCCGCCTACCAACAGCAAGTCCAGAACCATTTCAATCAAAGAGTCAAAAGAAGAAAGTTCCAGGTCGGAGATATGGTCCTTAGGCGAAAAATTGGGCTCGTAGGCAAGCTCAAGGAGCCTTCGGAGGGCCCGTATACCATTATCGAGGTCATCGGTCGCGGGGCATACCGCATTCGAAGGAATATTGATGGCGGAATGGAACCAAACTCCCAGAACGCCTCTCACCTGAAGAGGTACTACCCTTAATGGGCCAAATTTTGTTTTTACTTTGATCTTTTTGTAAAAAAACTATAGTACCTGATCAGTAAAAATCATGATTATTGCAAAATAACTCATAAAATCTCTACTGAAACGCAAAGAGAAACCAAGTGTTTCATTGTCTATCACATGGCCTGAAGTGCCCGAAGACACAACACAAATCCTGAAGAGATCACAGCTCTAAAAACAAACCAAGTGTTGCATTGTCTATCGCATGGCCTGAAGTGCCCGAAGACACAACACAGATCCTGAAGAGATCACAGCTCCAAAAGCAAACCAAGTGTTGCATTGTCTATCGCATGGTCTGAAGTGCCCGAAGACACAACACAGATCCTGAAGAGATCACAACTCCAAAAACAAACCAAGTGTTGCATTCTCTATCGCATGACCTGTAGTGCCCGAAGACACAACACAGATCCTGAAGAGATCATAGCTCCAAAAACAAACCAAGTGTTGCATTGTCTATCGCATGACCTGAAGTGCCCGAAGACACAACACAGATCCTGAACAGATCATAGCTCCAAAAACAAACCAAGTGTTCCATTGACTTTCACAAGGCCTGACGTGCCTGAAAGACACAACACAGATCATAAAGAGGTCACAAAGCACAAATCCTGAAGAAATCAAAGTTCCAAAATCAAACTAAGTGTTTCATTGTCTATCGCATGGGCTGAAGTGCCCGAAGACACAAAATAGATCCTGAAAATATCACAAAATTTGCAAAAACAAACTAAGTGGACAAAAACTGTGATCCCTCGTTCAAAATGGGCCCCAGTGGCCAAGGCTTACAATATGTTTTATAAACACAAAAATCCTAAGGGCCAACACCGGTGCCCGACTCAGGAGGATTCACTAAAATAACGATCCCATCAGGAACGGGAGGATCAGAGGGGGGGGGGTGATGCTCATCCCTGGTAGAGGCTTGGTCAGGAACTCGCAGAAACGAACGTCATCTGAACCACCGACCAAATCGTCGTACGGAGAAGCGATGCCTAAACTCTCATCCAGTTCCTCCACCGAGGCGAAAGTCCTTTCTTCAATGGGTTTCTGCATGTCATTAAAGCATGACCTCCAACCGAATCCGATTCGGTACTGGGAAGTCTCACAGAAACGCTTATATATTTCGTTCCCACCCCGGTGGCACATCTCCACCACCGACCTCTCCGTTGCAAGGAGATTCTCAATCTCTGCCCTCTCCTCCAGGAGCTTCGAATTAGAGGTCGTCAAGCTCTCATTGTTAGCTTTCAGGCTCTCATTCTCAGCCTTTAAGGACTCCGTTTTAGCAAAGAGGGCCCGCCGGACTGCTTCCATTTCTTTAATCCGATCTTGAGCGGCCCGAAGCTGCTGCTCTGCAGAGATAGCCCTCTGGGTCTGAACATCCAACTTTTTATTGGATATGGACAACTGGTTGGAAACCTTCATACGGGAGTCCTCCTTAAGCCTCAGAAGCTCATTGGACTTCTAGAGTAACTTGGTGTCCTCCTCCATCTTTACATTATAGGCCTGGGTCAGGTAAAGCATCTGCCAAAAGAACAAGTGTTAGCCTGATAAAGAAATAAATAAAATATTAAGTAAGATTAAGGAAGTTGATGGTTGAAGCAGTACCTTCATAGCTACCTTTGGACCTGTGAGGGCCAATTCATCCCGATCAATCGTTCTCGATCTCTTTCAGTTAATGGGTGTCCAGATATGAGAACCCATTGCCCAAAGGGCAATATCATTGTCAATAGTTGCGTGCCCTGTAACCAAAAAGTCACCTCCCGGTAGTGTAATCTTCGGCGCCCATGGAACGGGTCGCTTCACTTCAGTTGCAACCCCGCTGTCATCTAGTAAGATGGGAGACGACACCGTGGTCGTGCGGGGCCTTACAGACCAATCGAGTAGGTTCTCCTCTGATCGGGGATGTCGTGTGCCCGTCAAGATCGATTCCCCTTCAACCAGATGAAATTCAGGAGTGGGAACGTCCCCTGAAGGTAGAATACCATCCTCTGATCTTGAAGGAGGAGTCTGATTGATTTGAACATTTCCCATCGGTGCAGGGGGAATTACAGGAGTGTTCTCCACCGGTGGCAGAAGAAGGGGCCTTGATGGGGGAGTTGGAACACTTTGTGACACCGACCCGCTTTGATCCTCACACGGTGCTGGAGTTACCACTTGATGGTCGATTGCCCGCTTGGTCTTCTTTTTTAACACTGCCTGCGGGATTCTCAGCATTTCTATTGACAGGGCCTGCAAAGTAGAACCCGTCAGGAAACTATTACATATCCTCAAGGGCTGCCCCCAAATTTTTGATTTAAGCAGTTCAAACGGTTTCTGATATAATTTGAAGTTTTAAATTCATCAGGTGCCCCCAGAAACTCAAGCACATGGAGGCCTAACTTATCATTGCACTGATCGCAATAGTATGACCCCCTATGGAATGGCTTGAAGGAAGGGAATATGGGTCGGTCAAATTCGCTAGGGACCATGAATCTCGATGAGCTTGGAAGTCTCCAATTCCCGCTTACCAAGATCATTCTTTCCTTCCACCCTTTGTTGGACTTTTCAGTGCCATCACAAATCTTCCTCCCACTAAGAGGAAAAAGATTGTACCAGCCTCTGCAGTCCTTCTGAGCCTGTATTTTGTAACATAACAGAAGTTCCGCTAGTCCAAGATCTAGGCCCAGATCCCGATTAATTATCAGGATCATAGCCAAGACCCTGAAGAAGTTAGGCCCCACCTGAAGCGGGGCCAGACCCAGGGTAGCCAAGGTGTAGAGGAAAAAGGGTTGGATCGGGAATCTAAGGACCTGAATGTGAAAGGCCGACAACAAAATCTGGTGGTTCAAAACCCCCTCACCCTTCCTGAAATCATACTTTTTAGGGTAGTTCTTAATAATTACCCCATCGGGTACTCCGCATTTAACCCTTAACCTTTTTAGCACCGTCTCTACCCTATTCATAGGAGGAAGGGGGTCGGCATAAAATTGATCTACCAAGCCCCCTGCAGCCGGATCCCCAGCTGCTGCGATGTTCTGGTTAACCTCCGGAGGACTCGACATGACTGTCCTAACCACCTCCACTGAGGGTGAACTAAGGGAGGCATTCGGGTCTACAGAGGAAGGAAAACGGTCGCTACCCAACCGGGTATCATCGCTATCAGACATTTTGAAAAGAAAGACGCGAAGATGAAAAGAAATAACTTACTCTAAGATGAATTCCGAAAAGGTTTCGGACGCTTTCCTGAGAAAGGAGATAGACTCTGGCAATGATAAGTTGTGAAATGGAACGAATCTTCAACATTACAGCCAATATTTATAGGAGTTCCAGGGGCGCCTGAAAAGTCGTGCACTCGAGAAGCGAAACGTCACCTCCCTTCAAGTGCGCCTCCTCAACCCCCCTTCTCGTCAATCGAGGCCATTCGGACCGCAGTTTTCGAATATTGCAGTGAGTATACAGATATCGCATTAATTGAGCAAGCCACGTCACCCCGACAAGGGCAATGTACTCGCTTTTCACCCTTCCTTCTCTTTGACGGGCCAGATCGCCTGACAGTCCATCAAAAAGAAGTGGGCTTGTGTAATGGTGGGAATGTTCGAGCCCAATTAAGTGCATCAGCACCAAATCCATCGGGATCATGGCCAAGTAAGATTTTTATGAGCCCAATAGTCAAGCCCATTGGATTGTTGAATTTCTTTTGTAAATTAAAGTAGTGACGTAAGGGTGATGTAATCCAGGCTTTATTGCCCTAATGGGCCTAAAGCCCTTTAGGATAATGTATATAAAGAAAATCAAAAATTAATAAAGCTCACTCTCTTGAATATTTTTTATATTTCGAACCTAATTTTTTTATATTTTACCCTAATTGGTAGTTTAGTTAAAAATATGGATGCATTATTTTTTTTATTTCAGCATAAATTAAAAAAAATTCGTTCATAGTAAAATATAAAAAACAAAGTTAAAAACGAAAAAAATAATCTCATTTGTAGTTCGAAATATTTTTATATTTCACCCTAATTACCTAAAAAATTAGATTTCAGCATAAATAATAATAAAATATTGTTTATCAGTATACCCCCTCTAATTTCGGGGGCAGTTTTGTTCAAAATTATAAGAAATGGGGTAAATTGATACAATTTGATAATGATAGGGTGATTTTCTGAAATTTAAAGGGTTAGTTGATCCATTTTAAAATCATAGGTGGTTTATTGATAATAGTCCTATATATAAAGTATGTTGTTGACAAAAGAACTAAATCAACAATACAAGACAACTAGATGGAAACATAACATGAATATATGAGATGAGATATTTCCTTGTTTTCCCCTTCCCCTTTAGGTTTCGTCTCAACATGCTTGTATATATATACATTGTTTGCATTTAAAAATTACTATACAATAATAGTTTTTATTTCTGTTTCTCAATTGCTCTCATCCCCTTTTACGATTAATTAGTATGCATTGATGGAAGCAAGACTTAGAGAATATAATTGTAGAAAAATGTTAGAAGATATTGTTTTGGGCTCAAATTAAGTGTAGAAAAGTAAATGTTATATCTAAAGATGGGTATGCACAGGGTTGGAGCCATGTGCAAAATTTTCGAAAATTTCTTTTACTACCCCCAAAAATTATATATTTTATCAATGGTATAAGTTCATAAAAATTTCATACGGCCCCCCTCAAATGATTTAAAAATTCTCTTTATTACCTTAAAATATTTTATATTTTATGAATAAATTCATAAAAATTGTATATGCCCACCCAAAATTTTCAAAAATTTATATTATGATCCCAAAAAAAAATATTTATGAATAATTTCATAAACAAATGCATGTAGCCCCTCCTTACAAAAATTTCCTAGCTTCCCCCATGGGTATGCTTGGGCAAAAACTGCATTAAATTCAAAAGTGTTTGGAGCATTAGATAGTGCAACCTGAAAATTTCCATTTCTATTCCTTTTTTTTCTCAAGGCTTCCTGATATAGCAAAGAAAGGATTACATTTTTTTTGTTCTATAATTAGTTAGCTTCATCTCTATCCACTGATTCCATGAGCTGCACTGATGGAAGCAAGACTAGAGAGAGAGAGAGACCTCTTCTGGAAAGAAATAAAATTAGTTAGTTAGGACTGGAGAGTGAGAAAGGTAGTTAACTTGGTGTATTCAATGCCTTTTTCAAAGCATTACACTCATTCAAATTTAATTCTGTGGTGCCAAGCATGGTCCATTCATATATATATATATATGTGTGTGTGAAAAATGATAAAAACATGTGCGCTTGGATCAATTGTTTAGTAATTGGACTTCACTGAAAATCTCTCTCTTACATAAACTACCTAAACTGTTATTTATTTATTTATTTTCTTTAAAAGGTAAGGTTTTTTCACGAAATTACCTAGATGATCAATGAAAATAGACTAGAGGTGGGTAAATAGGCTTTATGTCAATTTTATTATCAATTAAAATTATCTAGTGGAAATTCAATTTTAATCTGTCACAAACCCTAATTCTCTAATTAGATTAAATCAAACAATCATGAATATAAGTGCAGAAAATAAATCATGAGAATACACAAAGATTTTTACGTGAAAAACCTTAGAAACACCCCAAGTAAAAACCACGGATACGTTCGGGTATCAATGCACTATGAATCAGAGAATTTGTACAAACTTTATGGAAATAGAACTTACAACCGCTGTAATTTGATGTTCTTCACTCGACGTCTGAAAGTCTAGATCCACTCGTGTTCCACGAAGCTCTCGCTCTGATCTACATACTCTAATGGCTCTGCTTCTCAACAGATCACATAACCACGAAGCCTCCTGTTCCGATCTCCGCACTCAAACGACTTTGTTTCTCAAACGGATCAAAGCAACCACATCGCAATCAGCGTTGTGTTGATTTTTCAGAATTTAGGTCATTCAATCGTGCATAAGATCGTCAATGTAGAAACACAATTGAATAAACCCTAAAACAAAAGAGAACTAGATGATATAGAATCATTCAATAATATTTTTTTCTCTCTCTATCTCTATCTTTATCTCTGTAGATGAATATAATTTTTTAGAAAACTTGCAGAGATCTCTCAAAGGCTTAAAGGCTTTAGCACGTGTGTAGAAAACCTTGGTATTTATAACCAATGTAGAGTAGAAACCCTAATCTTCTCCTTTTTCGTAATTTCACATCCAAAAATCCTAACACTCCATACTCTGGTGTATATAATGTATATAGCACGTATATCAAAGTGTAAAATCGCACCCGCCACAAAGAAAATAAATCGGGGTCAAATATGGAATTTCATAATTTTTTCACGCAAATTACCATACACTTGAAGTGTAGGCACATGCATAATTATTTTGCCATGCGTTGAAATAGCATTTTCTAGCCACTTTTAGCTACTTGATGCGTAGATCATGCGTAGCAATACCCTCGGAACCAACGTTTCTCGGGACTAATGCCATTTGAACCTCTTCGACTCACTTGTAATGATTCTTGAAGTAGTGGCTTGAAAAAATGACATTTCAGTACTCCGGGAGACACTTTTCTCTTGAAAACACCTCTTTTCTCTAAACTTGATTCAAATTTGATGAAAGTTGTTGACATATTTGCTTAACTACTTGATTATTTACTCATCATGATTATTCATTCAACGTGATTATTGTCTAGAACATTTCAAACACAAATAATACTATAAATGTTCTTACAATGGCAATTCTGAGACAAAACCATGTTTTACAAAGCCTCACGAATAACAACATAATATCTATACCTATGAACACACACTAACAAACATACACATAGAATATCAGATTGTCTTCATGACGATCTTCCAATCCTGCAACCACAAAACTGAACATACCATGAAAAACAAGTGTGAAAAACAGATATAATGATCATAAGCAAAATCATAATAACAATTCAAGCATAATGATCATCAACATAAAACCCTGAGAATATAGGGCCTGAGAATATACTTCCCCTTACTAAAAACTTCTCCCCCTTTTTATCACTGAAATGACCAAGCAAAGATGTATCAATCAAAACATAGGAAAAAATATAAAGATAAAGTACTATATAACATATACAGATTCTCGAGTAACTAATATCTTTACAATGCATGTCCCTAAGACTAAATGAATACATAATGTCATGAATAAAAATAAAACAAAAATATTTTTGTATTTTGAAATATGCGAGCAAGGCAATAGAAACAACAAACTAATTATTAATATATCATATTCTCATATATAACTAACCATTATACACACAATAACGAAGAAAATCAGCACACATACCTTGTAGACTCAAGAATGCATAAGTCAAGTTTTGAAAATATATATATATATATAATTCTCATATGCAAGCACTAAGGTAAAATGAAAATAATACACACTAATTCTTATAATGATAATTCAGTCCAAGATCCAAACTAGAAGTCAAATCGTTAACTTGAACCTTATTGCCTGGAAATTTTCAAATAATTTATTCTTTCTCACATTTTCACCTTATCCCTTTTTATCTTTCTAAGCTCCAGACTTTTTAACGGGGATTTTTAGTCTCGACCAACTGGGCCCCAGCTTCTTCCTTAGGATTTACGCGAACACTCAATGCTTACTGAGGTAAGAGACCCGGTTACTCATATCGATGAACTACTTTTTACATTTCTATAATTTAAACAACTCATTCTATCATCCTTTCAACATTATGATAAATTTCATAAGCATGCAATAGGTATTTAAAAACATATATCAATCTAGCATAGCTTATGAACCTACATATCACTTCGGGTTAAATGAAAAAGATTAATAATTTTAGCAGGCATTATGATCATCTCCGTAGTAAAACATGCACCTAAGATTAAGATATTCCAACATAAAATAATCATACCAAATAAACATTCTAAAACCTTAGGTCAGGCTAATACTTTTACTTCCCATATGCATAATTAGACAAATAAATATGATAATAGAGTAAAATATGACAACTTTTGTACTTTAGTCAAACTCATCATTTAAAAAAAAAATTCATTTTATGATTTTTTTTTCTTATTAAAATGCATGCATGAATAAATATAATACATATGCATGATTATCTACCAATTCTAGGAAAATAATGCAATGTGCTCCTAGAATGATAGATAAGAAAATATCTATTATAAAGAAAGCATACCAATAGATTTCCTAAGACTAACATACTTTTGAAAATCTAATGATTTTGTAACGATATATGCTAATTGAGAATCTGTGGATATAAACTCTAGAGACACTATACCATCTTCAACAAGGTACCAATAAAATGATATCGAATATCTATATGTTTTGTCCTAGAGTGTTGAACATGAGTTTTAGAAATGTTTATTGCACTCGTATTATCACAAAACATAATCATCGTGCCTTGGGTAAAACCATAATCCTGTAACATATGACACATCCATAATACATGAGTACAACAACTACCAACTACTATATACTCAACCTCAGCAGTGCAAAGAGAAACACAATTGTGCTTCATGTTATGCAAAACAACTAAGCAATTACCAACATAAAAACATCATCCACTGGTACTTCTTCTATCATCAACATTACCAGCCCAATCAACATCAGAAAAATATGTGATTTTAGTGTTAGTCCCTGATGGATATCACAGACCATAATTCATTGTCCCTTTAACATACTCGATAATAATTTTCACAGCAGTAATATAAGACTCCTTAGGACTTGCTTGATAACGTGCACACAAACCAACACTAAAAGATATGTTAGGTCCACTGACAGTTAAGTACAACAAACTTCCAATCATACTCCTATAAAGTGTAGGATCAACATATTTTCCTTTAGTATATGGTATAAGCTTGACACTTGTACTCATAGGAGTGCGAGCATCCTTAGCCTTTTCCAAATCAAACTTCTTCACCAATTTCAAGGCATAACGAGTTTAGGAAATGAAAATCCGATAACTCAACTGTCTAATCCAAAACCCAAGAAAGAATGTCAATTCACCAATCATACTCATCTCAAATTCATGTGTCATTTGATCTCCAAAATAATGAGCAAGCTGATCAGAAGTGGAACTAAACACAATATCATCAACATAGATTTGAGCAACAACTGTATCACTCTAAATTTTCTGAATAAATAGTGTTTTGTCCACTCCCCCTTGAGTAAAATCTATTCCCTATAGATAGTCGGTCAATCTTTCATACCAAGCCCTAGGAACTTGATTTAGTCCATACAAAGCCTTTTTAAGCTTATACACATAACCATGTAAGAACATTTATTAGTATTGTTTATTAATGGCATGTTCTCGACAATAACCATATTGAGTGAATTATGAAGTCGGGTAGGTTTAGGAAAATTAATGTTGTCAGGCAAAGGCATCAACAAGTTTCATCAAAATTAAATCAAGCTTAAAGAATGTGGAAAATACAAAAGAAATGAAGAAGAAACTAGTTTGAGAGAAAAATGCATTCCAGAGGGCGTGAATGATATTTTTCGAAGCAAAAACTTCGAGAAACATTCAAAAAGAGTTGAGAGGGTTTAAACGGTGCTATTCTCAAAAAGATGGGTTTCCATGAAAAATACTACACACCATCTACGGACCCAGTAGTTAAAAGTGGCTAGAAAATGCTATTTTGACGGACCATATACGGACCACCAAATGAGGCCAACGTGCCACCCACAGGAAGGCCTATGCGCCGCGCGTAGTTTTTCTATGGCCTGCGCGTAGTTAGGGCTGTGAACTAAGTTATGAAATCTCAATTTTGACCCCGATTTGATTTCTCTTGATCCAGCTACGACTCTAAACATTGATATACGTGATATATACATATTGAAGACCATATCAGAGGGTTTTTCTTAGTTTGATGTGAAATTACTAGAAAAGGTAAACCTAGGGTATCCCTTAGTCCTCTCTATAAATATGAAAAGTCTCTATAGATTTTAGGAGAGCTTTTGTTGAGAGAATTCTACAATTCTTCTACAGATCATATTCTTTTGTAAAGAGATAGAGAGAGAGAGAGAAAAATCATTGAGTGATAATACATATTCTATTTCTCTCTAATTTTTGGATTATTATCTAATTGTGCTTCTACATCGAAGATCCTTATGCATAATTGGATGATCCATTGCTGAAAAATCAACATACCACTTTGGGCAATGTGGTTGCTTAGATCCGTTTGAGAAACGGAGCCATCTGAGCATGGAGATCGAAGCAGGAGGGTTCGTGGTTCATTGATCCATTGAGAAGCGGAGCCGTCAGAGTACGGAGCGGAACGAGAGCTTCATGGAGCGCGAGTGATTCAAATTTGTCAGAAGTCGAGTGGAGAATGATAGATTGAGAGGGATTTGTAAGTCTAAAACTTCATAGAGTCTGTGTACTGCTTGATTCATAATGCATCGATATCCGAGCGTATCCGTGATTTTTACGTGGAGTCTTTCCAAGGTTTTCCACATAAAAATATTTTGTGTCTCTATTGCTTTATATTCTACACTTATATTGATCTTTGCATAATTTAGCTTGTTTGTGAATTGGATTAAAATTTAATTTTCCGTAATTAATTTAATTTTTTCAATAAATCCAGAAAAAGCCTATTCACCCCCCCCCCCCCCCCCCTTCTAGGCTATTTTCATTGATCGTCTAGGTAATTTCACTTGGTATCAAAGCGTGGTTGCCCCGTTTTAGGTTAACTACCTAAGGTTAGATTCTGAACTTAGGTGATGAATTTACCTTATGAAAGTGGGTTCGTATTTAGGTCCCCATTGTTTGATGGCTTAAACTACACCTATTAGAAAACGAGGATGAGAGCGTTTTTGAAATCATTTGATGAGAGAGCTTTGTTGGCTGTAGAGGTAGGGTACTCATCTCCCACTATGAAAGACGCTATTACTAATGAATCTAGAGTAAAACCGTCAAGTGAGTGGACTACTGCTGAGTCAAACAGTGCTAGTTGGAATTCAAAAATTCTGAATGCATTATATAATGTTGTGACTACGAATGAGTTTAAGAGAATTGTCACGTCCGAAATTGCCAAAGAAGTTTGGGATATTTTCCAAGTAACTCATGAAGGTACTTTAAAAGTTAAGCAATCGAAACTCCAAATTCTAAATTCACAATTTAAACAGCTTAGGATGGAGGAGGATGAAGTGTTTAGTGACTTTAAGGTTAGATTAACTGACATATTAATTAGTTGTCACAATTTAGGAGAGCCTATTTATGAGACTACCATGGTGAAGAAAATCTTTAGGTCTCTACCTAAAAGTTTTCGGTCTAAGGTTACTATCATATATGAAATTATGAGTTTCAAAAAAATTAAACTTGAAGAATTGCTCGGGAATCTAAAATCTTATGAGATAGAGATATGTGCTAAATCCTCTAAGAAGTCAAGTGGTACAAAAGAGAAGAGCATAACTTTAAGAACCACTAAGGAGGATCATAATGCGTTAGATGAAGAGGGTGAGAGTAGACCAAGTCAGTTTGATATGATCATGAAGCAGTTTCATAAATTTTTAAAATCTTCTTATGGTCAAGAATTGATGAAAGGACAAAAATTTGGAGATAAATCACATGATTCTAAAAATAAAAAAGTCCAAAATTGGAATGACAATGTTGACCCTAAAAAGAAGAAACCTCAATGTTTTAAGTGTCAAGGGTTTGGTCACATTGTTGTGGACTGTGCTAACAAGTTAAAGAGGACATGTCTAGTTGTCACTTGGAGTGATGGATCAGATGATGGAACAACTAGTGATTCTACTGAGTCTGACATGACTGATGAGTCTGATAATTTCACCGTGTTTGTTGCACAAAGTAAGGAGGTTGGTGAAATTGTTGTAAGTTGGGCAATGTCTAAGGATGATGATTCTGAGGATAATGAAGATCGTGGGGACTCGTATGAAGATGCATACAATAAATTGTATGAAAAGTCCGTGCATGTTAGTAAAGTGTACTCAAAATTTATGGTTCAATTCAACAATGTTGATAAGGAGAGATAATCCTTAAGAGAAGAGTTGACCAAGTCTAAACAAGAAAGGACTCAGGATTTAAAGAGTGTAGATGATCTCAATGAGGAATTAAGAACTCTAAGAATGGAATTGAATGAGAAATCTACAAGGATTGGGGGTTTGGAAAAGGAATTGGATTATGCTAACTCAACTATCTATAAATGGTCTAGTAGAACTCTTTAGCTGAATCATTTGTTGAGTGTGGGAAAATTTGCTGGAAATACAAAGGGGTTGGGGTTCGAAGGAACATTGAGTGATTCAAACATCGTTTCCGAAATAACCTTTGTTAGGGCTTCCCAAGTAGCATCTAGTTCTTCTTAAGGTAACTCTGATAGGAATATTAATGTTCAATCTTTTCTCAGAAAACCAGTTGAGAGTAAGCCTCTCTTTTCCTCTAAATTGAATAAGGGTTCAAACAATGGTTTTCAAAGGTTTATTCCAATTTTTCATCACTGTGGAGTGAGAGGTCACATTCGACTAATGTGTTCAAAGTTAAGAGGAGAAACTTTGAAATTAGAGCGGAAGCGTAGAACTCAAAAAAGACTCAATGTTGAAAATGAAATTCGGGTGTTGAGTGAAAAGGTGAAGAGGTTGTCCATACTAGAAAATAGTGTACCAAAAATTAAACAAGTGTCGGTTAGGAAATATGAACTACATTGTTTGGTTGCTCATATTGTATATAAAGCGCGTGCATCTTATAGTGTATCCACAGATTCTCAGTCGACAGACATCTCTACAAAACCATTAAATTTTTAAAAGATGTGCATCTTAGAAAATCTTGTGGTCTATTATCATTAGGATAGATGGATTCATATGTATCATTCTAGGAATATCTTGCATTATCTTTTATCCTGGAATTGATACATTTTCATGCATTTTGTATTATTTGCATGTTTATTGTTTTTCTATTTTATTATTATGCATGCATCATGTTTTGCTACTATTAGGATTATTCATGCATGCATCATTATGACAGAAATTGCCATAAAAAATATAAAATAAAAATTCTTAGCATGTTGAGCTTGGCTAAGGGTACAAATGATTGTCATATTTCACTCTATTCTCATATTTACTTTTCTTATTTGCTTATGGGAATTGGAGTTGTTAGTCTGACCTGAGGTTATGAGTTTTTCAATTGCCATAAGTATTATTTTTGGAACTCATCAAATTTGGGTGCTTGTTTTACTTCGGTGATGACTGTTATACTTGTTGAAACTTTTAGTCTTTCTCATCTAATCCGAAGTGACATGTAAGTTCATGAGCTATGCTAGATTGATCTATGTTTTTAAATACCTTATGTATGCTTATGAATGTTGTATGTTGTAACGTCCCGTTAATTTTCTTGAAATTATGAGTGAATTTTTTGTGAATATTTTTTTATTTTATTTTATTATAATAAATAGTGTTAAATGCTTTCCTATATGCCTTATATGTTAGATTTAAAGTTTGGAAATTTTTAGAAAGCGGATTTTATTTCATTTTAATGTTTTCGCTATCTGACAACCCGGGAACCTAGAAAAAGCGTGTAGTGGAAATAGGTCCCCGGAGTGTTGGATTTCGAAACCGAAAGTTGCGTTCACTTCATTATACCAAATAAGGAATTTAGAAATTATTTTCGTGATTTTTGAGCTTACGATTGATCGTGGGGATTAATTTAAAGTTTAAGAGTTATGTGAAGACTTATGAAATTTTTTCCAAGTGTTTATCCTACAAAAAAATTGGCTATAAGAGCATGTCATAGTGGTAAATAAGTTGATCTTGTTGGGGTAACTTATTCTAGTATAAAGAGTGGATGGTCTTTTTTCTCCCTACCTCTCTTCCTTAGCTACTTTGGTCAAGAGGCAAAATAGGTCATTTAGAGAAGAATTGTGAAGAGAAATCTAGAGAGAGGTGATGTGTCAACACCACATAAATCCCTACCATCTCATCTCATTCTTCTTCAATTGTGGCCCTTGGATGGAAAGGGTAAATAATGGAAATTTGGGAATTCATATAGATACGTGTATTGATGATTGTTGGCACTTTGCAAGATCCTTTATCCCCCTCTCAAACACCCCTGTTCTGCAGCTCCCAAACACCCCTGTTCGGCAGCCCCTTAGCTTTCTCTTCCTATCTTCAAGTTTTGCAACTTTCCATCCCTTTTGCTTGTGAAATTGAAGAAAGCTTCAACTACATAAATGTCCCTCATTCTCTAGTATTTCTATTGACTCCAACGTTGTAAGTGATCTCTCTTTTTATGAGCATTCTTTCAAAGAAATTTCATAAATTCCATTATTTGAAAATCTCGTGGCTGATTTTGGATTGTTATTTTTTCTCTTCCTAAAGATCTTGAAAAGAGGAACGGGTGAGCTCTCCTTTGCATCAACACATTCTTGGAAGCTTTATTTGGTGAGTTCCATTGATTTTGAGCTTTTATTCTCATAAACCCTAACTTGTGAAACTTTGGAAATTCTCTACAAGCTTTGAAAATTTGCTTCCATTGATGATAACACTTATTAAAATGTATTATTGTGACCCCATTCCCACTATAATGATTATTGGTAGCTTGGAGAAATTTTGGTGCCATCTTGAGATTTTCTTCATTATAAATCCTAAATTCCATATTCCTTGAGAATTCATTTGTAAGCCTTTGAATTTGGTTTTAGTTTTTAATTGTTATTGTTCTTGACAAAGACCCTACTATTGATCACAATCTTCTTCTTTGTTGACTTGTTGGTAGCTTGACACAATTCTTGAAAATTCTTGAAAAAGAAGGTTTATTTTATTCTATTGTTCATTTGGATGATTAATGACATTTTCTTGAAAGTTCTTGAGTCACTTTGAGCTATAATCCATTTCAAAACTTCACTTTGTACTCATAACTCTTTATGAAAGGCTTTGGTTCTCAACTTTGATAAATCTTGGCAATTCCATATTCTTGAGCCGAATTATTCTCCTTGATTGATACTTGGAAATCTGGAACCATTCTGCAGAATTGGTGCAGACTGTAGGAGGCTTTTTGGTTAACTTTTGGGAACTCGTTTGCTTGCTCTTGCGGACTAGTTGGCGTTGGACTTGAGGTAGGGGAATGAAGAATCACTTTGTTTTTCGGTTACGAGGGTGTGTGCGTCAAAGTGAGCGTCTAATTATCCGAACTTGATTTGGTATAACCTAGAAACTTGCTTTGAATATGTTGATATGTTGCCTGCTATGTTGATATTGTTACTAGTTGAGCTATCTAGTGAAGTTGTGAGTAGTATGCTTAAAGTTTACATTAATATATGTTGATGCATTCATGTTGAACATTGATTGTATTTTGAGGCATGTTGAGTTTCAAACACCCCTTGCTACATTAAGTTTATTTTGTTGTCAGTCACATGTCTCGGTTTGCCTTATAAGTAACCTCGGGTAGTCGCAACAACTAGCCAGGCGGTGTCTCTCGCTACCGGCGGACTAGTAATTCAGAAATCAGGGAGGCGTGGGAGGACTCAATCCGAACACGGTGTTGTTTCACGAGTTGATAAAATCCTTGTGGTTGATAGTACTATGGCGACAATATACCCGGCCACCCTCTTGAGTTTAGGATTGCATTGTTTGGTATATCATTTACATTGCTATGCGTTGTTATTCTTTTATTATTATTTCATTTATTTCAATTTTATGTGATAAATGTTGCAAGTATATTTAAGGGTTGTTTGTGGGTATGATTGGGGTCCCGGATTGGCACACGTGCCATGTGGGACAATTGGACCGACCTAGGATAGTAGCATGCACACGGGGTTGGGTGTGTACCACTCGGACGGCCGAGATCGAGGTGGGGAAGCATCTCCTACTAAGCTAGTTGAAGCTCACCCCTTTATTTACTATTTTTCAGGTCATGACTTTGCGAAGGATGGACTTTAGGAGGTCCGGGTTGGTGATTGAAGCACTAAGTCCTCTTTTGTGTATTTTGGGGGCGCTTGATGTATTTTTTTTCTACCCGAAATATTTTTGTACTTAAAAGTAAATGGGGATATGTATTTATTCTCTTTGCGGGCTAGGATGTTTTCCTAATTATGAAAACATGTGTATTTGAGACTTTGAAACACTTTAAGTCTATTTTGCTAAAGAATGTATATTTTGGAAATATTGATGTTTTATGATTTTTCGAGCTCACGTTTGGGGCTTTTTAAGTGAATGATAATATTGGGATATGAATATACGTGTTATGTGAGCCTTGACTCAAAAACTCAGTTTTTGTACATTTTCCAAACTCATCCTCGCAAAAGTTTTAGATAAAATCACATTTTCCGCGCCTCACTGGGCCCCGACAACTATTTTCGGCTTTTGAAAACTAAAAACTCACTTTTACATTTTTTATGAAATTTTGGGACCGGTAGCATCGAAAATAGAGGCCGTATGCGAAAATCACATTTTTGCCTCAAAACTTACTTTTCAAATCTGCAGCAGACCAGTAGCCTTACGGGTACTGTTCACCTTCCATAAGTTTTTTTTGAAGATTTTTTTCCCTACTTTGAAAATTCATATCCCTCGCCTCGTTGACTCAAATCAAGTTCCGTTTGATCCTACTATCTCTCCTATGTCGGGTTTAGATAGGCGAGCTTTGAAATTTCAATTTTGCCACTGAAATGACTGATTTACCCTTAGGCAAACATGAGGCGTTGGAATGGTCCGTTTGAAGCACCATTTCATTCTTTTCACTCCTTTTCGAATTTCAACGACTTTTATAACTTTCTCAAGTCTGAAATGACTATTTTACCCCTAATATGAATTTTGAAATATATTCTTTTTTCCAAAAAGTGGTCTAAGAAATTATTTATTTTGAACTTATCAATTTTTGGTGTCGCGTGTCGCTACTTGTGGACTCTATTCGGGTTTACCAATGGCGGGGCGTGACATATGTTGAAAAGAGGAAAGAATAAGATGTTTAAAATATAGAAATGCAGAAAGTAGTTCTTCAATCTGAGTAACCGGACCTCTTGCCTCAGTAAGCATTGAGTCTTCGAGTAAAAAGGGGAGAAGACTAATGAGCATATATCCCATGGAAGAAGCTCAGACCCAGTTGGTCGGGAGTAAAAATCCTCACTGGAAATTCTAAAGATTAGAAAGATAAAAAGGGATATGGTGAAAAAGTTGAAAAGGTGAAAAGAATAAATTGTGTGACAATGGGGTACTGTTGTTTTTAACAAGCAATAAGGTTTAAGTTAACAATTTGACTTCTAACTTAGATTTTTTACTGAAGTATCATCACGGTAAGAGAGGAGATTATTAGAATTAGTACGTATTGTTTTCATCTTAGTTGATTGCTTGCACATGAATATTTTTCATATATGCAAATGCTATGTAAAGCTTGCCTTGTGATTGCTTATAACTACAAGGTACATAGTGTTGATTCTCTTCATTATCATGTGTATAATACCTAATTCAAATATGCGAATATGATGTGTTAATGATTAGATCATTGTCTCTACTGCCCTACTCACATGTTTCTAAGAATAAAAATATTTTTTTGTTTTGCATTTTCCATTCATGCATAATTCGTAAGTTCATGTATTGTAGAGATTTATGTTACTTGAGAATTTGGATATAATCTTATAAAGAAATTTATCTTAGTATTTAGTGCTTGACTTAGATTCTCTAGAGTCTCCTCTGTGGTCTTTTCCTATGTTTGCATTTTTAGGTTGTTCTTTTATATCTCTCATATGATTTGATTGTTATATCTTTACTTGTCATTTCAGTGACAAAAAAGGGGAGAAGTATTAAGTAAAAGGGAGAGATTATAGATTGTTTAGTTAAGGGGGAAAGAGTTTTTAATTGAGGGGGAATATATTCTCAGGGAGAGAGAGTGTCTATGATGATCATTATGCTTCATTATGCTTGCATTATTGTTATGTTATTCTTATGATCATTATGTTGGTTTATGTCTATTTTCCACACTTGTGTTTTCATGATTTGTTTAGTATTATGGTTTATGTCTATGTTTGTGGGTGGTTGTTCATAGGTATAGATATTATGTTCTTTTTCGTGAGGATATCTTTGTAAAACATGGTTTTGTCTTAGAAATGCCAAATGGGAGATTGTAAGAACATATGTTACTATTGTTTATTAATGCCATTTTGGAGGGCGTAAACGACATTTTTGGAAGCCGAAACTTCGAGAAACATTCCAATAGAATCGAGGGTGTTCAAACGGGGCTATTCTCAAGAAAAGTGATTTTCATGAAAAATGCTACGCACCATTTACGTACCTAGTAGCTAAAAGTGGCTAAAAAATGTTATCTTGATGGACCATCTATGGACCACCAAAAGTGGCCTACGTGCCACCCGAAGGAAGGTCTACTCGCTGCGCGTAGCCTAGGCCTATACCCCATATGTAGTTCCTCTATGGGCTACACGTAGTTAGGATTGCGAACTTAGTTTTGAAATCTCAATTTTAACCCCGATTTGATTTCTCTTGATGCGACTGCAACTCTAAACAATGATATACGTGATATATACATATTGAAGACCAGATCAAAGGGTTTTGTTGAGTTTGATGTGAAATTATGAGAAAGGGTAAACCTAGGATTTCCCTCAGTCCTCTCTATAAATAAGAGGAGTCTCTATAGATTTTGGGAGAGCTTTTGGTGAGAGAATTCTACAATTCTTCTAAAGATCATATTCTTCTGCAGAAAGATAGAGAGAAAAAAAAAATCATTGAGTGATCATACATATTCTAGTTATCTCTAGTATTTGGTTGATTTTCTAATTTTGCTTCTACATCGAAGATCCTTATGCACAATTGGATGATCTGTTGCTGAAAAATCAACACACCACTTTGTGCAACGTGGTTATTTAGATCCGTTTGAGAAACGGAGTCGTCTGAGTGCAGAGATCGGAGCAAGAGGCTTCGTGGTTCATTGATCCGTTGAGAAGCGGAGCCGTCAGAGTACGGAGCAGAGTGAGAGCTTCGTGAAGCACGAGTGATTCGAGGTTGTCAGACGTTGAGTGGGGAAAGGAAGATCTGGAGGGATTTGTAAGTCTAAAACTTCATAAAGTCTATGTACTACTTGATTCATAGTGCATCGATACCCGAGCGTATCCGTGGTTTTACTTGGAGTCTTTCCAAGATTTTCCACGGAAAACTATCATGTCTTTATTACTTTATATTCTGCATTTATATTGATCTTTACATAATTTAGCTTGCTTGTGAATTGGATTAAAATTAACTTTTCCGCAATTAATTTTAATTTGTCAATAAATCCACAAAAAGCCTATTCGTCCCCCTTTAGGCTATTCTCATTGATCGTCTATGTAATTTCAGACCAGAATAATGAGGATCTTCAAATCCTTTCGGCTACTCCACATACCCCTCCTTATTAAAAATTTCATTGAAGAATGCACTTTTTACATCCATCTGATACAACTTGAATCCAAGATGACATGCAATAGCAAATAAAATCCGAATAGATTCAAGTCTAACCACGGGAGCAAAAGTCTCATCAAAGTCTATACCCTCCAACTGAGTATAACCTTGAGCTACAAACCTAGCCTTATTCCTAACAACTGTACCATTTTCATCCTTTTTATTCTTGAAAATCCACTTGGTACCAGTCACATTTATTTCTTTCGGTCTAGGTACAAGATACCACACATCATTCTTAACAAATTGCTGAAGTTTTTCTTGCATAGCATTTATCCATTTATTATCTTGAAGAGTTTCTTTGACATTTTTAGGTTCCAAGGAAGATGTATAACATGCATACGAGACTTCATTCCTAGCCTTTCTACGAGTCACCATCATCTAATCAACAAAACCTATGACATTATCCAAAGGATGGTACAACTTTACCCTTACAGATGGTTCTTTTGAAGGAGTAGCTTGAACATAACAAGTTTGATCAGGTGATTCTATAGGACTAGAAGTATCGTCATGAAGCACAGTATCCTATTTACCAACATCTGAAGTATCATTTCCTAACAGAAAGAATGACTCACTATCTTTTTCCTCAATAGACATTGACAATCATGAACACATGAGTCATCAAACACATGGTGAGATTGTGTTGACATCTAACTTGTTTACCCTTCTGACATGGTCCACACACAATTCATTTTCCATATTCAAGCTTAGGGACACCTTTGACAATTTCACTCTTAGTGATTTTTGTTAAATCCCAAAAATTAACATGTCCCATTCGCTGATGCCAAATTTCAACTTCATCATGTTTAACTCTATTGCAAGATAATTCAGAATCAGGAACAATGCAATAGCAATTATTAAACGAACGCATACCTTCCATCACACAATTCTCAGAATAGTCAATGACTGAACACTTATCAGGAGAAAAGTTGACATTATGATTGTTATCGCATATATGGCTTATACTCAACAAATTTACTTTTAAACCCTCAACATAAAGCACAACTTCTAGTTTAAGTAAACCAGAAACCACAATGGTACCTTTTTCTAGAACTTTCGACTTCTCTCCATCACCACAGGTAACAATCTCACCATGATACTCCTTGAGAAATCCTAACAATGGTTTATCTCTAGTCATATGGCTTGAACATCCACCATCCAGATACCAAGAGCTAGAATTACGTGCTCTAAGTGTACTACGAACTACAAAACAGTGTAGCTCACCTTTTCTGACCCATGTCTTTTTCATCATTGGAGCTCTTTTTTACCAATTTTGACAAATTCTTCACCTCTTCACTCAACACTCTATTTTAATCTTGAACACAATCTCTCAGTTTAACTCTTGGTTCCTTCACTGATTGCAAAACCTTTCCTCCTAGCTTCGAACACAAAGGTCGAATGTGACATTTCACACCACAGTGATTAAAAATAGGAATAAACCTTTGAACTCCATCAGTCGACCTCCTAAGATATCTTGAGATAAAGGAAGGCTTGCTTTTAACAATTTTTCTGATATCATATTGAACATTAGAATTCCAATTTGAATTTCCTTGAGAAGAACTAGAAGGTACATGAAAAGCTTTTACAAAGGTGGTTTTCGAAACAACGTTCAAATTATACGAACCTCCGTCAAAACCTAGAGCCTTTGTATTTCCAATATATTTTCTCATACTCAACATGCGATCAAGCTGAAGAGTTCCACTAGACCATTTATGGATAGTTGAGGCAGCATTCTTCAATTCCTTTTCCAACATCACAATATTAGTAGATTTCTCAACTAATTCCTTCTTGAGACCATCTACTATCTTCAAAGTCTGAGTCCTTTCTTGTTCAGACTTATTCAGTTTCTCAAATAATTTGGCTTTTTGAGTATGTAGGAAACGTAAAGTTTGAGAACTATTAGCTAATTCATCTTTTAAAGATTTCAATTATTTGTCCATGTTAAGATTTTTAGTCAACAATTTTATGTGATTCTTTTGAAGTTGTGTGATCTTATCAAGTAATTTATCATAAGACTCTTGAAACGGTTCAACATAATCTTCATCACTTTTAGAATATTCCTCTCCAAACATCACCCAACTTGTAGTAACTTCTCTAACTTCCTTGCTTTGTGCAGCAAACATGATGAAATTCTTAGAATCATCACCTACCTCCGAGTCTATCGTATCACTAGCTGATCCATTATCAGATTCATCATCCCAACTGTTAGTTAATACTTTGGATTTTTCAAAGTGTTTGCACACTTTGCAGCTATGTGACCATATCCTTGACATTCAAAACATTGTGGTTTTTTCTTTTTAAAATCAGACTTGTCTTTCCAAGTTTGAGACTTATTTCCAAATTTTTGTCCTTGGCGATTCTGTTTAGCCTTAACAAATTTGTTCAATCTCTTAGCAAATATGGTAATATCATTCTAACTCTACTCACTTTCTCCATCAGATTCAACATGATCCTCCCTAGTGGTTTTGAAAGCTATGATATTCTCTTTTATGTCACTAGCCTTCTTAGGGAGATTTTTGAACATCTCCATCTCATAGGATTTTAAGTTCCCTACCAATTCTTCAAAATAACATTTTCTAGCCACTTTTAGCTACTGGGTTCATATATGGTGCATAACTTTTTTCATGGAAACCACTTTTCTTGGAAATAGTGTCGTTTGAACCCCTTTGAATCCATTATAATGATTCTTCAAGTTACGACTCCTAAAAATAATGTTTCTGGCCTCCGGGGGTACCTTTTACTCAATCTTGTTTCTTCTTCACTTCTTTAGGCTTGATTTCAATTTGACGAAGCTTGTTAATGCTGATCAAACCTTCCGGACTCCATAATTCACTCAACATGACAATACACTCAACATGATTATTGTCTAGAACATGCAAATCACAAATAATACTATAAATGTTCTTACATTAACCTTTGAAGTTCCTTCATGAGTTACTTGGAGAATATTCCAAGCTTCTTTGGTAATCTTGCATGTAGCAATTCTTTTAAATTCACTCACACTCACAGTATTATATAAAGAATTCAATGCTTTGGAGTTCCAATTAACATTATTTGTATCAGCAGCAGTCCACTCACTCGATGGTTTTGATTTTGATTGATTTGTCGTTGCATCCATCATAGTAGGAGGTGAATATCCCACCTCTACGACAAGCCAAACTCTCTTATCTAACGACTTCGAAAACGCTATTATCCTTGTTTTCCAATACGTGTAATTTGAGTCATTAAACCAGGGGGATCTAGATACGGAACCTCATTCACAAGGTATTTCCATCGTCTAAGTTCAAAATCTAACCCTAGGTCGTTAACCGAAAATGGGGCAACCATGCTCTGATACCAATTGAAATTACCTAGACGATCAACAAAGATAGCCTAGAGGGGGTGGGGGGAGAATAGGCTTTATGTCAATTTTATGATCAATTAAAATTATCTAGCAGAAATTCAATTTTAATCAATCACAAACCATAATTCTCTAATCAGATTAAATTAAGCAAACATGAATATAAGTGCAGAAAATAAATCATGAGAAGACACAGAGATGTTTACGTGGAAAACCTTGGAGAAACCCCAAGTAAAAACCACGAATATGCTCGGATATCGATGCACTATGAATCAGAGAATTTTTACAAAATCTATGAAAACAGAACTTACAACCACTGTAATTTGTTGTTCTTCACTCGATGCCTGAAAGTATAAATCCACTCGCGCTCCACGAAGCTCTTGCTCTGATCTCCGTACTTTGATGGCTCTGCTTCTGAACAGATCAAATAACCACGAAGCCTTCTACTCCGATCTTCGCACTCAGACGACTCTGTTTCTCAAATGGATCAAAGCAACCTCGTTGCAATCAACGGTGTGTTGATTTTTCAGAATCTAGGTCATTCAATCATGCATAAGATCATCGATGTAAAAGCACAATTGAATAAACCCTAAAATAAAATAGATCTATATGATATAGAATCATTCAATGATATTTTCTCTCTATCTCTATAGATGAATATATATTTGTAGAAAACTTACAGAGATCTCTCAAAGACTCAAAGGCTTTAGCACATATGTCGAAGACCTTGGTATTTATAGACAATGTAGAGTAGAAACCTTAATCTTCTCTTTTTTCGTAATTTCACACCCAAAAACCCTAACACCCTATACTCTAGTGTATATAATGTATATAGCACGTATATCAAGGTGAAAAGTCACATCTGCCATAAAGAAAACAAATCGGGGTCAAATCTGAAATTTCATAATTTTTTCACGCAAATTACCCTCGCTTGAAGCGTAGGCATATGCGTAATTATTTTCGCATGCGTAACAAATCCGTTGTAATAATACTTTCTATCTATTTTTAGCTACTAGATGAGTAGGCCAAGCGTAGCAAAACCCTCGGAACCAATTTTTCTCGGGACTAATTCCATTTGAACCCCCTCGACTCACTTGTAACGATTCTTGAAGTTGCAACTTGAAAAAATGACATTTCAGTCCTCTGGGAGATACTTTTCTCTTGAAAACACATTTTTATCTCTCCTCTTAATTTCTCTAAGCTTGATTCAAATTTGACGAAGCTTGTTGACATATTTGTTTAACTACTTAACTATTCACTTAACATAGTTATTATCTAGAACATGCCAAACACAAATAATAATATAAATGTCGGGGTGTGTGAGTGTGTGGCTGTGTGCGTTTCTTACCATTCAAAAAAAAATATAATAGGAAACAAGCTTATAATAAATCTATTTATTTCTCAAACTTACGTAAACAAATGCAATTTTCTATCAATTCATGTTATACACTTATCAAGTTAAATAAATCTTTTACTAGTGTTGTTCTTAAGCTATACGAAGAAGTAACTGTATAACACAGCTCACCAATATTAGATTTTTTGCAACAGCTTCACAGTTTGATCCATAGGTGGCTTAGCATGCAACTATGGATGACAAAAAAGAACAGCATCAAAAACATCAAAACTGTCAAGAGAAAAACTAGATTTCCGTTCAGAGATAGGAAGTAAAGCTTTTAATAATCCCAACGATATAAACGACACTTCTGATAACTTCCCATATGACACTTAATTTAGGGCTACACGGCCACGATTCACATCCCCCCTTGTGCCCATTTGGTTGAATTTTCTGAGGCCGAAGTCTACCACTTTTGGCTCAGATGACTCACCCATAGTGCAAAATAGGCTAATCCATGCGTTGTTCCTAGCGTTATATCTGCTAAACTGGCCAAGTAAGCCTCTGATCCAAAAAGATGGTCATAAATCCAAAACTTCTCTTATACATCATATCCCAAACACTCATTCCCCTGGTGGCCTTCGAGAAGAGTTGTTTGGGTGGAATAGCCTTGATAGAGAATAATTGATTAAGGTTTCATTACCCACATAGACCAGGGAAGTGTGGTTGACCTAGTACAGGGTCATTGGAGTTTTCAATTGCAGGTGAGATTTTCCAAGAGGATTTTGATTGAGATATTCATGAACAGCTGTTGCAACTACCAGATTCCACGACCACTATAAATAGATGGTCAACCAAAGATAACGAGATACGACAAAAATACTCTTGTAACTCTTAAGTCATTCAATCTTAGTATGGGTGTGCCAACACTAACTTGACCATCGGAGGGTCTTTGGCCAGTGCCACCAAGTGATTTTGCTTTATCTTACAGGGAATGACACAAATACCCTTCATCAAGCCTCTTAAACCAACAAGAGTGATGTGTCCAACACTAGCAGTGACAACAGTCTTGAAACTTTTCACAACAACTTAAGAGTTAAGACCCATGATCTTGTAGTATCCCCTTATAGGCGTTCCTGTATCCATCTTTAACCATTATATATGTGCTTCATTGCAGCACTTACGATTTCTTCCAAATGATATATAAGAACTGTGAAAGAAGAACTATCTTCAATTATAGCAAGTCGTCTTCTCTCCCCCCTTTATTACAGTATCCAATAA
The DNA here is from genome assembly GCA_963922005.1 of Cornus suecica. NCBI lineage: Eukaryota > Viridiplantae > Streptophyta > Magnoliopsida > Cornales > Cornaceae > Cornus > Cornus suecica. Next base: position 23,213,216 of record OY998247.1, read on the forward strand.
AATTAGAACTGCTATAACATCCCCTAAAAACCCAATAACGCAACCTAATAATTTTGATGTGTCTTGATCCCCTTACGAGGTTCAAATTGCGTTTTTCTTTGTGCAAGAATATGTCCACTGGGAGTTGAGTTTTGATTCCACAAGTTGGATGCCCAGTTTATGGATCCAGTTAATGTTTTGCTCCCCATTCCTGAGTCTTGTCCTTTGGAAATCTCTTGTTCTGATCCCTCTGAGGAAGTTAAGTTCCTAAAATCCGAAATTGAAAAGCTGAGGAAAACACTTGCTAAAAATGGTCACGACGACAAGGTTTTGGCTCCCATCATGAGTATCCCTCCTGCTACCGTTCAATTTCCTTCTGGGACACCATCCACGCCGGCAAGTACTTTTCATGCGCGTGGGATTGAATCCATCAATTGTGATGTGACTTCAACTGGAGCTTCAGTCTTGGACAGGTACAACCTCACTTTTCCACCTTTTATGACTAGCCACCCCACTTTTACACCTTTTGAGACTAGCCAACCCACCTTTCCACCTTTTGAGGTTGTTCCTAGGGAAGAGCTTTCTGCTCCTTGTGATGAATTTCCACCACTCAGTCACGTGAAGAACACCTCTGTTACTTCAAACTCCACCACCATCACATCTGCCACAAACACTTCCGCCACCACCCTCATACCACCTCCTGCACCTTCCACCACCACCACCTCCACCATTCCACGTGCACCTCTCCCTCTCCCTTCCTCCTCAGCTAATGACACTTGGGCTCAGAAACTCTTAGTGGGTGTCCCTCATACCAGAATGAAACTTAGCTATTGCATTTGAAGAGAGCAAAAATTGGATGACCTGTCTAATTGGTTACGTTTTAGATAAACGCCTCCCCTACCTTACTGTCAATAGCATTGCTCACAAGATATGGGATAAGGAAGGACTCATAGAGGTTTATGGCCTTGATAAAGGGTTCTTCCTTTTTAAGTTTGCCACTGTTTCCAATAGAGACTCCATTCTTAACCAAGGGCCTCAGCATTTTGCCAGCTATCTCATGATCCTCCAAAAATGGGACATGGTTTCTCTCTTCAAAAGGAAGTTGTTACCAAGGTGCCAATATGGATCAAACTTTTGAATGTTCCATTGGAGCAATGGTCTGAGACAGGCCTTAGTCACCTTGCAAGTGTAATTGGTAAGCCTCTGCATACAGATGCTATGACAGATACGAAACGAAGACTCAACTTTGCAAGGATATGCATTGAAATCACTCCTGACACGGAGCTTAGGAAAGTTATCCGTTTACAAATGCCTCGTGGAAAGTTGGTGTCAATCCAAGTCGAATATCAGTGGACTCCAAACAACTGTAGCCATTGTAAGGTGTTTGGGCATAATACTAAGCAATGTGCATCCCTCAATCAATTATCTTCAGACATGAATGCTCAATCTTCAAAGAATCGTGAATCCAAGCAAGAATGGAGGGTGGTTAACAAGAAGGGACAATCTATTATTCAACTTGATGACTCCCAGGCTAACATCCAGACTCAAGAGGTATCTCCTACCCCCACTTCAATTATTCCTTGTATCAATGTTCCATCTCCCATCCCAGAGATTGAATCTCACATCCCTGTGAGTCTTGCTCCGTCTGTTGAGATGGAATCCACAAATCGTTTCAATGCTCTTGCTGAAGCGTCTATTGAAACTCTTGAAGCTATTGCAAATGGTGGCCTCCCTTTGATAGAGTCACTCCCTTCACACCCCATCAATGATTATCCTCTTGTGACACATAAATCCCCAACCTCCTCCCTTCAAACTATTTTAGGCAAGGAACCTGAGCTCAAGCTTCAGTTGAGAATTGGCAACGTTGCCATTGAGAAAGGAAATGTCAATAAGGGTAAAGGAAAAACTGCAGTTTCTTTGAGACCTAGAAGAGGTCACTCCTCTGGCAAGAGTAATGCCAACCATCTCTAATTCTTATGTTTTTTGGCACTTGGAATATTAGGGGATTGAACCACCCCAGTAAGCAATTGGAGATCAGAAGGGTTGTTAAAGATTTCAATCTAAGCATGATGTGTATAATTGAGACTAGGGTTAAACCTGAAAAGGCGCTTAACATCTCTACATTTCTTATCAAAGACTGGAAGTCGACTCATAATTATGATTTCTCTTGGAGGCAGAATCTGGATTGGATGGGATCCAACTAGACTCTCAATTATCCCTTTAGCTTCCACTGATCAACTTATGATTTATAGTATCACTAGCAATGATGGTTTCTTGAATGGTAAAGTTGGGTTTGTTTATGGGCATAATGATGACCACCCAAGGACTAGGCTTTGGCAAGACATTATCCACTGGTCTAAACAGTTTCAAAATGAACCTTTTTTCCTTTCTGGTGATTTTAATGCAATCAGATATAGACATGAGAAATATGGTGGCTCCATGACTTGGAACAATGTTATGCAAGAATTTGGGAGATGCTTGAACAAAGCTTCTCTGGTTGACCTCAAGTACTCTGGCCTCAAATACACTTGGACAAATGGTACCTATTTTTGTAAATTAGACAGAGTTCTTGTTAATGAGAATTGGAACACTTCCTTTCCAGCTTCTGAAGCTACTTTTGAGCCATATGGTGTGTCAGATCATTCTCTTATCCTCACAAAAATTGTTTCTCCTATCAGAGGTAAAGGGAAACCTTTTAGATTCAACAATCAACTTATCCAAAATCCCCTTTTTTTTCCTACTATTAAGAAGGTTTGGGAGTATGAGATCTATGGTTCTCTCATGTTTAGAGTAATTCAAAAATTTAAGTACCTTAAAGTTGAGCTCAAAAAGTTGAATTCTCAGCATTATTCTGATCTTTCAAATCAGGTTAAAGATTATAGGACCTCTCTCAGGCATCTTCAATTTCAGCTTGATTCTGATCCTGCTAATGTGACTTTGAGGATTGATGAAAGGACTTGTTTTGCTAAGCTTCTTCACCTCTCCAATGCTGAAGAATCTTCTCTTATGCAGCAATCTAGAATCCAGTATCTCAACCTTGGTGACAAGAACACCTCTTTTTTTCACAAAGTGGCCAACTAGAGAAGAAAACACAATTCTATTCATTCTATTACAAATGATCATGGTATTAGGATTGATGATCAAATTCTTATTGTTGGAGAATTTGTCAATTACTTCAAAACCCTTCTTTGCCCTGATCTTAGAAGAGACATTCCTGATCTATGCCCCTATGTCATTAAGCCTCTCTCTATTGAGCAAAGCCTTTCCATGTCCCTCCCTATCCCAAATAAGGAAATCAGAATGACTTTCTTCTCTCTTAAAGATTTTAAATCTCATGGGAGTGATGGTTTCAATGCCCACTTTTTGAAACAAGCTTGGGGTATTATAGGGACTGATATTATTGCTGTTGTGAGTGCCTTTCTTCATAGTGGTAAGATGAGGTTAATTCCACAATTATCACCCTAGTGCCTAAAGTTGTCAACCCCTGTCACCCCTCTGACTTTAGACCTATCTCTGTTTGCACTACAATTTATAAATGCATTGCTAAGATCTTGGCCAACATAATTAAACCCCACTTGAATTCTTGTATTAGTCTAAACCAAAGTGCTTTCATTAAAGGAAGGGACATTGCTGATAATATTTTACTCGCTCAAGAGCTTCTTAGAAACTACCACAAAGATTCTCCCCATCCTAAAATTGCTCTCAAAGTTGATCTAAGAAAAGTCTTTGACACTGTTGACTGGGATTTTATGAAAGCTACCCTCAAAGCTTTTCACTTTCCTCCTATTATGATAAGTTGGATTATAACGTGCATCACCACCCCAAAATTATGTCTCAATGTTAATCGCACTCTCAATGGTCATTTATCTAGCTCTAGAGGCTTGAGACAAGGAGACCCCCTCTCCCCTACCTCTTTGTGCTTTGCATGGAAATTTTATCTGGTGCCTTCAGCCTTAGAACTGTTAGCACTGATATTGAGCATCACTGGAGATGTAAAGATCTCAATCTCTCAAGCCTTCTATTTGCTGACGATCTCCTTCTTTTTTCTGTTGGCAACCCCTTCTCTATTAATTGTATCATTGATTGTCTTAATTGGTTCAGTTTTGTCTCTGGGTTGTTCATTAACAACTCCAAAAGTCTTGTTTTTGCTTCAGGGGTTAAAGCTGACGACCTTCATGAAATCCACTAACTTCTTCAATTCCAACCAGGCACTCTTCCTATTAAATACCTTGGTGTGCCTCTTCTTTCCACTAAACTGAAAGCTCTTGATTGCCAAGATTTGATGGGCAAAATCACTAGAAAAATCCAAAATTGGTCCTCAAAATTTCTCTCATTTGCAGGCAGGTTGCAACTCATCAAATTTGTGCTATTTTTCACTCAAGTTTATTGGGCTTCTCTCTTTATCCTCCCAAAAGCCGTCCTTAAGATGCTAACCTCTACTCTCAGAAAGTTTCTTTGGACTGGGACAAAGCTTGCTAAAGGAGGAAATAATGTGGCTTGGAGAGATATTTGTGTCCCTAAAATTGAAGGAGGCTTGGGTATCATTGATCTCACTGAATGGAATTTAGCAGCTATGGGTAAATCTATATGGAAAATCATTCAATTGCCTTCTTCAAACTCTATTTGGGCTCTATGGGTGAAGAAATACTTGCTAAAAGATAATAACTTCTGGACTGTCAAGGCTCCCTCTAATTGCTCTTGGACTTGGTCCAAGCTTCTGAAGCTCAGAGTCATTTTCAGGACTTCTTTTAAGTATATTATTGGCAATGGCAGAGACTCCTCTATTTGGCATGATAATTGGCTTCCCTCCGGTCCTTTTTCCTCCCATTCTAGACTCATTCTATCTTCTGGTCTTGCGCAGCAAGCTAATGTCAGTAGCATTATTGATGGTTCCTATTGGTCTCTTCACCTCTCCTATAATAGGATTTGGAGAGAATTTAGAGACCAATTCCCCTATAACCTCCCATTCAATCCCTCCATAAATGACAAAGTCATCTGGCTTCCTTCTAATGGTCCATACACTATCAAATCAGCCTGGAATTGGATTAGATTCAAGCAGCTGGAAATAGCCTGGAATCACATCATATGGTTTCCTCTTTCTGTTCCTAAGCATTGCATTGTTTTATGGATGGTTAACCTAGACAAGATTAGAACTAAATCTTTTCTTTTAAGGATTGGCCTTCTTAACAGAGCTAATTGTGAGTATTGCCACACCAGAATGGAAGACAGGGACCATCTTTTCTTCCAATGTAGCTTCACTGGTAGATTATGGAGGAAAGTTAACTCAAAAGGAGGTCTTCACTGGCCTATGTCTTATTGGCTCTCTACTATCACTTGGGCTACCACTAATCTCCATCACAAGTCCCTTTCTGCTACCTTGAACAAAATTCTTCTTGCTTCCTCTGTTTATGAGATATGGATTAAAAGAAACAAAAGAATTTTTTCTAGCGAATTCAAAACTTTTGAAGAATTGGAGCATAGAATCATCAACAACTCAAGGCTCGCTTTATTCTCTGCTACAAGCTTCAAAGATTCTGCTGTGAATCTTGCTATCCAAGATGAATGGTCCTTGCCTGCCTCAATCTTCTCATGACTTCTTTTTCCATATGGAGTTGCTTCTCTGCCAGACACAACACTATTGTGATGCTTATTATGTGCCATGGTAATTCTTTCTTGATCCTGCTGATCTCTTGGAGATCCCAACCTCTTGAAGGCTCTCAAACTCTCCTCTTCTACTTGGTCTTTAATCTTTACTTTATGCATAAGAATTGTTCCTTTAGAGCTTGGTCTCTTGCTATTTGGTGGATTTGGGGATTTTTTATTTTATTTTCCTGTTTCTCCCCCTTAGGGTATGCCCTAAGTAATTGTACTGGCTTCTAGCCTTTTGTTCTTATAACAAAATAAAAAATAAAAAAAAATAACGCAACCTAATATACCCCCAAAAAGCACATGCAACTAGTGTTGGATGAGATAATATTGACATGAAGGGTGAAAATTGTAACAAATGGTAACTTTAAACACACAAATGCATGGTGGAATGGTTAATTTAATCAAGGATTTATTCAACTGGAACTGGGGAACTGTGAGAAATATCGATCAAATGGTGGAATGGTTTGTTTCTCAATCCTCTGCCAGCGAGGCTTCATTGCAGAAAGATCCATGATGAGATTGATCTTCTGTTTTTCTCCATTGTTTGCATGTGAAAATTACAATGCTACAGTTCATTTCTGTTTCTCAGTTTCGATTTAGCCTTTTAGAATCAGTTATTACCTTAAGAGCTCTGATGGAAGGAGAACTTGAGGAAACAGCTGTTGAAGAATGAAGGAAGTGGAGAAAAGCGATATGCTCTTAGACAAGAATTATATCATCGCTGAGGTGTGCGGAACATTAAAGCATGTAGCTTAATTTAATTATATACCAAATCTGGAAGGCCCTTTGCTATATATTGTTGCACAGAAGTTCTTGGCATTGCTATTGTTTCAGGCTTCCAACATTATAGGAATTTTGCCAAATTAGTTTTAGCAAAGCTGAATGGTCATCTAATGATGATACTATTTGGATGCACGGAATAACCCGCGTAGGTTTATCATGAATATTTCAATTAAAAAAGATGGAAAATTTATAACCTTTATTTGGTTTCCTTAACCGTATATCATTTTACGAGATCAATCATGGATGATTGTATTTCTTCTAATGTCCGTCCTTTAGTCTCTGGCACCAGTCGTGAAACAAATAGAACAATTAAACCGCAAATGGTTGCGAACATGAAGAATACTCCTAAAGCAGTGTGAATTATTAGTACCATGTAAAAATGTAAAGACTACTCAACAAACTCAGAGAGAGAGGCTTCACCTGCTGAGCTCCATTCAAACATGAAGTTAAAAAAGTAGGAAACAATCCAAGAACAGAAACAATTGACCACATTCACCAAGCTTCCAGCTGAACCTTTAATGTTTATAGGAAATATCTGAAACAACAACACATATTTAATCTATGATCTGTACCTTTTAAGGCATATTTAATCCTGATTAGCAGTTTTACAAAAATAAGTTAAAAAAATTAATAAAAGATCATAGCAACAAAGATGAACTACCTCTGACACGATAACCCATGGTGTATTACCCAGGCCAGTTGTCATTGCAGCAGAAAATACCTTGTTTCCAAATCAAAAGTGTTATACACTAAATCTAACAAAATTTCTATCAAATTTTTAAGTTTGGCTAAGACAAAAACGATAAAATAAAATGGTTATTAACAAACTTTGGTTAAATTTTATTTTTAGGTGACGTGGGGTAAAAAGCAGACAAAATTTAGGTGAATGGCAATGCTGAGTGATTGTTGTAGTCATTCAAAGTTACAAAGTAACCAAGGAGCATAGTAGACACCCTTTGTATCCCAACATTATTTTCACAGGAATATTGTGTGGTGGACGTGACATAATATAAAAAAAAATATTATTATGCATTAGTGGTGGTTACAACCGCCACTAAAAGGAATAAAAATTATCGTTATTACTTTGGCACATTATAAATTTTCACATAAAGTCGCGAAATTTAAAGTGTTTTACGATATAGTGGCATTAAAGTCATTGTCATATCTTAAATCTCCGAGATGAAAAATAAACTTTTGTGCTATAGTGGTAAAAAAGTTTGGTGCACTAAATGTTTATCAATATATATAAATATAATTTTTTATTCTTTTGCAGTTATTATAGAATTCATAAACTTCACCATAATACAAAATAGTGGATAGAACCATCATTTCATTAGACATTGTACCAGAATTCCACTCAGAACCAATATGGCAGTGATCTCCGTCTCTTGATGAAAATCCTGTGTGGTAAATAAATAGTATTTTAGAAGATACTTACCGAAAAAAAAAAAAGTATTTTAGAAGATGAATTATATTTTAGAACCTAGAAATATAAAGGCACATATAATTTCAGACAAACCTGCAAGAGGAATGCAAGTCCTACAAGAAAGGTTCCCAAGCATGCTACAGCTGCAGTAACCTATAAAGACTTCAGACTTGTTCATCTACCAACTAATTAATTAGAATACGAAATAAAATTATCTTTCACACACTGACCATCAGAAGTGGTCGTCGCCCAAATTTATCAATTAACAATACACCCAAAACGGAAAATGGGATCTGCAAAGAATATAAATATTATCAAAGAAGTGCAATAATTAAAATCTGATATTTAACTTGCAGTAAAAAAGTTCAGCACCTGAATAGTAGCCATTGCTATACTACCAACAGTAGTTGAACAACCTGCCACATATGAGACACGGGCTTAAATTCTCATTATTCAAATTAGCTCTTTCAATTCATTAATTACGAATGACGTTACTAAAAATCCTTCATTTACCAGCAGCTTCAAAAATAGAACTTGCATAATATGCAACTGGACTGTTCCCTCCAATTTGTACCAGTACCATTAGCCCAATTCCAACCTTGTGCAGTTTGTTATGCGGGTGAGAGGTCCGAGAATAAGTGAAAAATATAAGAAGCCAGAATTAATTTCCAGGCTTACAATGAGTGAGTGAGCATATCTCCGCTCGAACAAGTCTAGAGTTCTTGATTGCGCCAGGCCTTCAATAATTTCTGTATATTCCTATAAAACAACGACTTTTTTAGTTTATCGTTGTTGTTCTTGGAAATAGGGAAACTAAAAAAATGAAGCGTACAAATCAACTTAGGACAGTACACTATAATATTTTTTAACTTCACCGGCATAAAAAGGTGCCGGTAAAAGTACAAAAAAGCGACAGAATAATTTTTACCGGGATTTCACCGGCGGTTAAAAATTGCGATGACGAAGTCTGTGCCGGTAAATTTTTATCGGCGCTTTGCATTAACTGCCAGGCCATAGGGGCGATTTAGTGAAAACCGCCGTAAAATTAGAATAAAAATTAAAAAATGCTCTCTTGTAAATTTACCTCTGTACCCCTTTTCCGTTTGTTTTTTTTATTTTTTCTCTTGGGCTCCTTTGCCTTATTGTAATTTTTATTGTGTTTTAATATATTCATTTATTTATCCAAAAAAAAAAAAGAGGTTGGGAAGATGTGGATATGAGTGTGTATATGGTTGTATATGCGTGTATGTGTTTGTCTATATCTATTCTACATTGGGCCTTCTAGATTTATCTATTCTGTATAGTTTCCATGTGTAATATATATACATATATAATAATGTATATTAATTAAATGCATTGACTTGATCATAATTTCATAATATATACATGCATCTGTGTCCTAGCTTCTCTGTCGGATTATATGTTTTTCTAATATATATTAAAAGTATATAATAAATTAAACATTAACAAAGCAAGAAATGCATTGTAGCATAATTGTTTGTGACGGTCAATTCTCATCTAAAGGTCTTAGAATCAAGGCTTGGCATTAGATTAATTTTTTTCAATTTTTACCATTATTTACAAAAGTGCTGGTAATTACAAAAACAGTTACGCCAATTATATGAGCTAATGAACAGCAAAAAAAGCATGAAGTGTGTTGTAGCATAGTTGGTTGTGATGTATTGTTATTAGCTCCAGGTCTCAGTGTCGACTCTGGGAAATGGATACCTGCTCTTTTTGCCAAAAGAGCCGGTAATATTTGCATCTGTTAAAAACTAACCAAACACGGTGCTTTTAGGCCAAATACTCTTTCATTGGTGTTTTTTAATAATTGCTGGAAAAAGTGCAATGTAAAAACTATATTTTTCCGGCACTTCAATAAACACGGGTAAACAAATGCCCCAAAAAAATCATAAATCTTGTAATGCTAACCATTAGATTAACATATAAAGTTCAAATGTTACCTTGATCTCAATTACTTCTAGAGAAATATCACTGTTTTAACCCCTCAGACGTCGCAGAGTCACTTCTGACTCTTTTACCTTATCAATCTTTGCCTGCAACCAAGAGGGAACTCATCAATTTTGTATTCAATGATTAGTTCTTTTCCTTTTTCTTTTTTTTTTCCCTTTTTTTTTGCTAAAATAGCTTACGGTAAATTAAAGATGGAAATAGAAGAAAATAATCTCGATAGTATGGGCCTGCTTGGTTCAATTTTTTGAAATCAATTTTCTGAAAACTCAGTTATAAAATTAGTTGTTTTCATATAACTCATTTTTATTGTTATCAGAAAATTGTTTTATGTTCTCAGAATTCTTGAGAATAGTTTTCAGACATATATAGGTCATGTTTGGATTGACTTTTCAAACGTTGCTTTTGACTTTCTGAAGAGAAAAACAGTTTTGAACGGTGTTTGACAAAAAAATTTAGAAGAGATTTCGGGCCTTGAAAGAGTATTTTAAAGAAGACAGTGGTACCAGCTTCTCAAAACAGCTTTTGCTTCTCTTTTTCTTCTGCGAAAAATCAGAAGCAGAAGCTGTGTTAAACAGGGCCATACAAACCAAGCAGTTCTTAAGTTAGAGTTCATTGTTTTAGCATGCCTTGGTTCAAAACAGAAAGAAAATGAATGTGCATGTGTGTGTGCGGGCATAACCATTCATATGCAAACTAAGAATACTCCTGCAAAAGTACAATTTATCAAAACTTTATAATTCTTGTGGACTAAAAAAGACTACATGCATGTAGACCTCAATAAATAGAAAAGTCATAATTTTCAATCAAACTCACCAACCATCTTGGGGACTCTGGTACGAAGAATAAACCAACAACTCCTACTAGACATGATAGAAGTCCTAAAGTAGAAACAAAAAATGCAAGCTCGTATTAATCGAATTACTTTCACACAATATTAAATGATACAAATTAAAGAGAAGCAAGTTACCTATCAAAGCCAATTCGCGCCAAGTAACAATATTTCCAACAAAAAACATGAGCGATGTGCCACAACATGAAGATAACTACATATAGAATTACCAACACATAACAGAAGATCTCAGTTGATTCTTTATCTTAAATTTATAATAGGGTTAATTTCAGTAAACCCCCCTATACTATCCAATTTAATCAACTAACCACTACTGTGTCAACTTTGCTCCCTATACTATTCAATTTCATCAATATGCCCCCTCACCTCACATTTTGAATCAAAATGTCTAAACTACCCTCAATAGTATAAGGGAGTTTAATGAAATAAATATATTTCTGAATTTATAATTTTCGAAAATTCCGAAAATATGAAAAATATATTATAATTTCCGAAAATTCATAAATATCAAAATATGAATTATTTCCGAAAATATATTTATGATTTCAAATTTTATTTTTTTTTTGACAAATATGAATTTTCGGAAATTATAATATATTTTTCATATTTTCGGAAAATATGGAAATTATAATATGAAAATATATTTTCGGAAATTATAAATTCAGAAATATACATATATTTTTTGCAAAAACAATATTTTTCGGAGGGAGCATATTATTTTCCAAAATATGAATTATTTCGGAAAAATAATATATACTTTTTGCAAAAAAATTATTTTTCGGAAAAAGATCATATTTTGGAACATAATATATACTTTTTCAGAAAAAATTCATATTTTGGAACATAATATATACTTTTTACCAAAATAATTATATATTACACGAAATATTTTTTTTGCGAAAAACTATATATTATATTCCAAAATATGATTTTTTTCCGAAAAATAATTATTTTGAGAAAAATATATATTATGTTCCAAAATATGATTTTTTTCCCGAAAAATATATTTTATGTTTCAAAATATGAATTTTTTTACGAATTTTTTTTTTTGCGAAAAAGTATTTATTATGTTCCAAAATATGAATTTTTTTGCGAAAAATATATATTATGTTCCAAAATATGATCTTTTTTGAAAAATATTTTTTTTTGCGAAAAATATATACTATTATGTTCCAAAATATGATTTGTTTTTCGAAAAATAATTTTTTTGCAAAATGTATATATTATTTTTTTCCGAAATAATTCATATTTTGGAAAATAATATGCTCCCTCCGAAAAATATTTTTTTGGCGAAATATATATATATATTTCTGAATTTATAATTTCCGAAATTATATTTTTATATTATAATTTCCATATTTTCCGAAAATATGAAAAATATATTATAATTTCCGAAAATTCATATTTCTCAAAATAAAAAAAATTTGAAATCATAAATATATTTTCGGAAATAATTCATATTTTGATATTTATGAATTTTCGGAAATTATAATATATTTTTCATATTTTCGGAATTTTTGGAAATTATAATATGAAAATATATTTTCAGAAATTATAAATTCAGAAATATATCTATTTCACTAAACCCCCTTATACTATTGAGGGTAGTTTAGGCATTTTGACTCAAAATGTGAGATGATGGGGCATATTGATGAAATTGAATAGTATATGGAGCAAAGTAGACACAGTAGGGATTAGTTGATTAAATTGGATAGTATGGGGGGTTTACTGAAATTAACCCTTTATAATAAATTTGACCTATGTTAAGTTTGATTTACCTGAACCATAGATGAACACCGGCCTCGAATATTCTTGGGTGTAATTTCTGCTATATATACGTTTACCTATATGGCCATGAGATTTTGTTGATACGTGAACAAAGAAATTATCAACTTGGAACACCTACCACATAACTATTCATCCCCATTCCAATTCCCATTAAGAGTCTTCCAATGTCAAGTGACCAAGCTCCCTTTTGACAACCACAGATAAATTAATACCAATCATGCCATGCAAAGAATGAAAAACGAATTTCTGCTGCGTATTGGATTGATTGAATATTCAAAATGCATATAATATCTTTCTCAAGCAATTCACAAAAAAACATTGTTTATAATATTGTTTTCTTCTAGCTATGCCATATTGTAAATGAAAAACAAGGTGAAGAAATTTGAATACAACAAAATAAAAATATGTTCACTTATAAGTTTTTTATAGTCGCACTTGATTTCCCTAGGAAGTCCAGTCCATTCTTATGAAGTTGCTTTATGGACGCTTATAAGCGTCTTGATATATAGCTAATATGTGGGTGCCATATAGAACATTTTCAGTATGAAAAGTTGCTATTAGATGTTGAATGAAGTGTAACTGAATTACATTATGGCTGAGAAGGAAAGATGTGTAATAAACCTTGGCGAAAATTATTGAAAGCCACCCAGTGAATCAAAATATTTGCACGAACCACAAAGCCTGTATAACAACAATATCAACCAAAATAAAAGAATTTGTATAATGATTGCAACAAGAATTTATACTCTGCCCAGAAGCTTCTGAAGGGTAGGAGGAAAAAAAATAAAAACTTACTCCTCTCCGGCCAAGAAGATCTGTGACTTTTCCACAAATTATTGCACCTAACATTCCTCCAATTGTCAATGTTGATGCGAAAAGTGAGTACTGCAAAAACGACAAGAAAATAAACAAAATCGATGAAATAAAAAAGAATATAACTAGTAGTGATGTGGAACAATCTAACGCGCTTCTTGGCTCTATTGTGTCAGTGAGTTTCTTCAGTATCAACTAGTTTCGCACGAGTATTCAAATTTCAAACAGGAAGTGGTGATAAATAGATCTTTAACTTCTAGTATATTCACTTAACAAATAATTGGTGTAGCCAATGTAGTTCATCCATTTCATACCTTAATTATGTTCGTTTGGTAGACATTAACCAACACATTTCTCATCATTAGAGCCCCATGATGAGAATTGATATGCAAATGTTGGAGCATGACTCATTCTCTTGCAGGGAAAGTAAACTTGGGCAGCAAGTATCCCTATTTGACTAGGAGATCATCTAGAAGACTCCTAATTAAAATTGGTTTTGGAATGGCTTGTTCACCACTCAACCTCTCCTATAAATATAGGTCTGACCTATTGTATTGTGTACACAAAAATAAAGAGAAAGAGTAAAGAAAATACAGATTAATATTTTTCTTGGTGTAAGAGAAACACCGGGATGAGCGATACATGTGTGAGTGAAACACTGTGTAAGTTGTTGATCTGTTGATTATCATATTGTAATCCTCTCGTTGATAGTGATTATTGGTGCTCTCCGTGGACGTAGGCTAATTTGACCGAACCACATATAAATCTTTGTGTCAATATGTGATTTTGGTTGCAATTGTTTGTGTGTGTTTGGTTCGGTCTTGGGCGGTTTTAAAAATCCTAACAACAAATTAAGATCTGGTGTTTTATTTCACATATATTAGTTTTATCATGGGTGGTTATTTGACAGTTGTTAACAGGAAGTTAAAAAGTGGTAGGTAGTTAATTCTAGTTATGCCTACTTTTGTAGTAATGGTTCATCGTATTTTAAGAAAGCGGGATGCCCACTTATTCTATTTTTATAAATTTAAGTGTAAGTAAATATGCTATTGTAATGACAAAAAATCTGGTTTTTCGCGGAAGAATAAAGAAGAAAACCCGATGTAAGTCGTTTAAAATTTTTTGGCAGCTTTGCTTATTCTTTGATTGATTCTAGTGACCGTACCAAGCTAGATAAATATAATAATTAGGATCCTTTCTTGTGATTTCCTTTCTCCAGCTTTCTCCGCAAGTATATCATAAAAATATTATATTTGTAATTTTGCTAAGTGATGATGTGCATATATTTTAATTATTAAATCATGTTCTGGAGAGAGATCACACGGGAGAGGATCCTTGTCCAATGTGAGAAATGTATATTTGTTGAGTATAGTGATGAAACTAAGGGATATCGGTTGTATAATCCAGAAACTAAAACATATTTAATTGAAGAGATGTAATTTTTGATAAAAATACTTTCTGAAATTGGGAGAATGAGAGAAATCAGATTGCGCCATTTGTAGAAGATGAAGCCGAGCTACCAGAACTTTTAGAAAGTAACATGTCCATAGTCTTCTCCATCATCAAGGTCTTCGAGGAGCACTTCTTCAAAGGATCAAAAAAGTTTGAGTAGCAGCCATATGGATCATACTCTTGGTACTAATACACTTCCATACAAGTATCGATATTTAAAAAAAAATTATGAGTCATGCAATTTTGCTCTTATGATTGCAGAACTTCTGAATTATAAAGAGGATTGAGGAATTGAATGTGATAATTCTATGAAAGAGGAGATATGAGCAATTGAAAAAAAAAATACTTGAGCTGGTTAACTTGTCACCTGAAAATGAAGCGATTTGGGTGAAATGGGTCTATAAGGTGAAGTACAATGTAGATGGTACGGTGCAAAAATTCAAGGCCTGACTCGTTGCAAAGGGCTATGTGTAGTATTATGGGATAGACAACTTTGATATTTTTTTCTCCAATTGCTTAATTGCTTAATTTGAAACTGTTAGAACTATTTTCGGTCTAGCAGCTCAAATGAAGTGACAAGTATTTCAGTTTGATGTTAAATCAGTTTTCCAGAATGATTTTTTGTAAGAAGTGTATGTTTAATAACCACAAGGTTTTGCCATCCAAGAAAAAGAGGAGAAAGTCTACAAGTTGAAAAAGGGGTCTTTATGGATTGAAGCAAGCCCCTAGAGCATGATACAACAGACATGATTCCTATCTCCATAAAATGGGTTCCGTCGAAGTGATAGTGAGCCCACTTTATATGTGAAGGTGAAAGGTAGAAGTGAATTTTTTATTGTTTGTGTTTATGTGAATGATATTATATATACTAGATCTTCTAATTTTTTTATTAAAGAATTCAAGGAAAGCATGATCCATGAATTTGACATGTTTAATTTGAGGTTATTGCATTATTTTCTCACTTTTAAAGTCCAGCAAACTAGTGATGGTGTTGTTATTTCTCAAGGAAAATATGTGTTAGATTTGCTAAAGATCAGATATAACTCCTATGAACATAAATAGAAGCTTTCAATGAATGATGTAACTAGGATGGCTGATGCAAAGGTTTCAGAAGCATGGTTGGTGGATTGTTATATTTGACTCATTTGAGACTTGATATTATGTTCTCCTTGAGCTTAGTATCAAGATCTGTGCATAATCATCACAGACATCATTTTGGAACAACAAACGGATTCTTCGCTATGTTCAGGCAACAAGTGGCTATGGGATTTGGTATAAACCAGTTCCTAATTTTAATTTGGTGGATTTTACTATGAGTGAAAAGTGCAAGTGGGTTTGTCTTCAACTTTGGTTCAGGAGCTGTATCTTGGATTTTAAAGAAGCAAGCAACAGTTGCATTATCATTCACCGAAGCCATATATAATGCATCTTCTTCAGTTGCTTGTTAAGCCATTTGGATGTGAAGGATTTTGGAAGAAGGTCAAACAAAGGGGACAATTATTTATTGTAATAACAAAGCTACAATTGCAATGACAAAAAATCTGGGTTTTCTCAAAAAAACCAAGCACATTGAATTTGTCACCATTTCATTCGAGATGTTGTCGTAGAAGGAAAGATTATAATGAAGTATTGCTCAACCAATGATTAAGTTGCAGATGGTTTTACTATGGCACCCTCATATTTGAAGTTTGTTAAATTCAGAAATTCTCCTGGTGTTTCCAGTTTTGTATCAAGGGGGAGTGATGATGCAAAATAAGATCTCCTATCTTATTTTAGATATATTAATTTTATCATGGGTAGTTATTCAGCAGTTGTTAACAAAAATTTAAGAAGTGGTAGGTAGTTAATTCTAGTATTCCTACTTTTGTGGTAGTGGTTCATCGTGTTATAAAAAAGTGGAGATACCCACTTATTCTCTTTTATATATTTAAGTGCAAGTATATATGCTACTGTAATGAAAATCTTCCATTGTTCCAGATTAATTGTTGTTTTTACTTTTAACTTTCAAAATCAGAGAGTCTTCAATTTAAATTTCCAACACCCCCACCTTTCCGAAGCAAAAAAATAAATAAAGTAATGCTAATAGTAAGAATAATAATTGCATGTAATTAACCTACACCCAAGTTTAAAAACTACTCCTCTCTTACCCTTCATCATACCGATACCAAATTATATTAGTAAAGTTGGGATTTGGTGCTTATATTTCTATTATGTTCATAAAAAATCTGAAGTGCATGTGTTACGTTGTTTTTTAGTCTCAACCTACCTAACAAGGATTAGTAATAAATTATTTTTCTCAAAATAAAATATATTCTTATTTAAATACACTATAAAAAAATGTGGGTACAGTCACAAAAATTTAGTGGCAGGTTTAAATTGTCTGCCACTATAGGACAAAAAATTAAAATTTTCTAACTAATAGATATAATGTATGATAATAATTTTACTGCCACCATAACCTTCAAATATTTTAATGTCGGAACTTTAGGTATCAATTGCTAAAAGTTAATACTTGTAATATTTTTACTCACGCAATGCAACTTTCACAAAAGTCCTTATTTCTTGTAGTAATATACAAAATGCAAGGAGTGCTTACATGGTCAAACACAAAACTACTTACGTATTGTAAGGATGCATTCATGCATATTCTACCCTCTCAAGTTATACCATATTACGTAAAACAAGAGATTGGTACACCCCAAGCACTCTTAGAAAAAAAAAATGATAAGTACTTACATCGGCAGTAGAGAGTCCCAGGTCACTGATGATACCAGACTCGGCAGGAGATGAAAATCCAACCTACAAAGCAAAGACAACCCATTAAGTAGTTATAAGTCAACTGATCAAACACCAAGTGCTAGCTCTATGAACTTATACACTCATCATCAAGTGTTAATTAGGTTATCCGAATCGATGACCTCGTTCTCTTTGGTGTCAGAGAAACAAGAGGTGAAAAGAATCAAAAGATAAAACCAAAAGAAAAGAAGAAATATTTAAGACTTTAAGATTGTAAAAATATTGGTCAAAAGGGACATAATATGAATTTCTCACCGTGAGCAATTATAATGGTTAAAAATGTATGATGGGCCATAGATTGATGGGCCGACGATTGATGGGACGAAAACGAATTGGTTAAACAAATAATGGACCTATGAAAAAATCTAGAAGTTAAGTGATCCACAAGATAAAGAGTAGTCCAATTATAGAATAAAGAGTCCTAAAAAAGGTAGAGTTTATCAAATCCCTTGATTTAAGGGATTGATTAACTTGGATATATGGGCTTGACCCATCTTAATAAATTTGTATAAATAAATGGCTTTGATGAATGAAAAAGGAATCTAAATTTTTACCCAATTATTATTGTGTAACTTTTCTGCATTTACAGCAATAAATCTGTTTATACCAATTTTGTTTGACTATTAAGTGCGTGTCCATAGATATACATGTGTGTGTATATGTATATATATATATATGTGAGTTATTTTAAAATAAACAACCCAAGTACACACTCTGGCATTCATTGTTCTTCCTAAGAGGAGAACTAATATCATCTAGTGGTACAAAGAATCCATATTCTAATCTAAAATTCAATAAGCCAGTAAATAAGTTCCAAGTACTAAGTGTTAGTTAATTTAAATGACAAATGTATCCTAGATACACCTACTTATATGACAGATGTAATGTATGAACATTTGAATGAACTCATATATATATATATCATTGGGTTTGTATGCATAAAGACATTTTTTGCCGCTACCCGATCTTCCACCATCTCTACATTGCTCAACGATCTTCCACCTTCTCTATGCTGCTTAAAACGTCTCTTCATTAATGGGGCAGGACTAGGGGCATGTTTACCAACCGCTTTTGTTTCCTGTTTTTGTTTCCTTGAAAATAGATATATGATTTTGATTCTTGTAAGAGAAATAAGAAATAAAATTATGTTTATTAATTATTGATTATTTTTAAAAAAAACAAAAAATAGAAAGTATGTTTAGTAAAAATATGTTTCAATAATATTTTAGAATAAAAACTAATTTGTTTTAAATAATAATAATACTTTGAGAAAATTAAGTCAATTTATTTTTTAAATTTATTTTTTTATATATTGATTTAATTTATAATTTAATTTATTGTATTCTATTTACTTATTATTTAATTTCTAATTTATTTATTGAATTTTTTTATTTTTTTTCTTTATTTATTATTTTATTATCTATTATTTATTTTATTTTATTTATTTATTATTTATCCACTTTTATTTATTTTTATTTATTTTGTTCATTTTTGCTCTATTATTCATTTTATTTTATTTATTTATGCATTTTTATTTATTAATTATTCATTTTTATTTATTTATATATTATTTTTTTGATATTTAATTTTTTTGTTTATTTTTATTTGTTATTTATTAATTTTAAATTATCTATTTATTATTCTAAATTTAAATTATTATTATTATTGTTATTTATCTATTATACTTCATTTTTTATTTATTTAATTTATTTTTTTGTTATTTTTATTTATTACTAATAAAAATAATAATAACTATAAATGTGAAAAGAGTTAGTGAGAGGAGACAAATAGAGAAATCACCTTGCTTTCTCTTTTCTTTGTTAGTGGAGAAAACGTTTCCTTTAAGTAGAAATCAGAAATAAATTAAGAAACGTATTTTTAGTTTTCATTTTCACATTTCAGGAAGTAAAAGTAAGAAACGTATTTTTAGTAATGTATACATATATGTTTTTTAGTTGAATGATAAGAAACTTACGCACTCACACACCCCCACATGCACCCTATCGGGCTCGAATCCGTAACCTCCCCTTTGGGGCGGATAGGTGCTACCATCAAGCTATAAGGGCTTTTGGTAATATATATTTTGTTTTATTCATATCTCAATATCACATTTTACACCTGACTTAAGTACGCCATAACCCATACTTTATAATCACATCCAAATAGAGTATTCGACACTCTATATCGGATCTCAATCATCAATTCGGCATTTTTTTTATAAAATTTAATAAATAATAATCCATTAAAGCCCAAATTCTTACACTAACAATACCAACAATAATAAATAAAATTTATCGTGAATTTTTATATTCATGGACACACTAGAATGTGGACATTTTTGTTTTATATATACAAATATCTATATAGACGTGAAAATAGTTAAAAAGGTTCATGTGTTTTCTTAAGAATATATCTAGTTAGTGTTCTTATATATCTCTAGTTGGGTTAAACTGATCAAATTGAATAATGAAAATTTAAAATATACCAATTTGTAATTTATCATCCCTTACTTACTTTACTTATGTAGTTGTCCCAAAATAAAATAAAGAAGATTATATAAAGAAATACATATTTTAAAAATGGAAATTAACCAGCTAAGAATTAATCAATTCAATTTTTTTTTAAAAATAAAATAAATACAATTGGCCACTATCTAATCATTAAACAAAAAATAATAATAATCCAAATTTTACCATCAAATTTGAATTAAAAAATTTAAAGAATAAAAATGGTCTTCTTTAAAATCTTAACTAAAAGTTTGAACAATTTCAATTCCAATACTGATACCCAAATAATATGCAATACAAAGTCGTTCTCTACCATCTTGTAACGGATTTGTATTTTGACAAGTTTCATCATGAAGAAAATTGTTGTTTTTGAAAATTTCAGGTACTAACTTGCTTAGCTTCTCTACAAGTTTCAAGTTCATCAAGAGCAATCAAAATGGATAATTTAATAAGTTGAACCGTTTGGAATTTACCATAATTAACATTCTTTAATTAAAAAATATTTGAATATCTTGAAGCTAATTTCATGATATAATCATCAACTATATTGATGAATATATAATTCAACGTGTGTCCAAATTAAAAAAATTAAAGAAACAAAATAAAAAAGTACCAGTTTTTTTTTTTTTGGTAAAGAAAAATTGAAATGATGTTAAAATTGAAATTCTATTCATTAACGAGATTAAAATGAAAGTAAATTATTAACAAAAACCTTACCATATCTTAATTGTAATATAACCTTACCAATGTTTTTATTTTTTAAGTTACAAAGATGTATATTTTAATTTCTTACTTTCTTTACTTTGTAAATTAATGGGCTAAAATTTTTTATTGGGCCTTACAAGTTTCTTTTGGGAGGCCGATTATAGCTAAATTCTATTTTTATCTTTGAATACATGCATAATAGTAGAGGAATTAAAAAAAATTGGGGCCCCCTCTACTTAAATGTCAAATAACAGCTTTTTCCCTTCCCCTATTAAATTAATAGTGACATCACTCACACTAGGCCTTTTATTCTATTTTTTATGTACACAAATTTATTTTCTTATAAAATACTAAATTTTCCTCTTAATCTCATGGGTAAAAAGTCTGACAGGGTAATTTGGTAGATTTTAATACACTTGTTATCCACAAAAGAATTTAAATGGCTTGAGTATTTATATTTCTTTTGCACCACCGACCATTTCTTTCCGGCAAACTATTACCAATACACTAGTTGTCCACAAAAAAAATTAAATGGCTGAAATATAAAGAAGATAGTCTTATCAAATTTTCACAGTGTTCTTGAGTTTTAGTTAATTAAACTACGAAACATACAAAATGTTATGTTTTATAATAGAGGACTTCATTTGTTACTACGAGTAAACCTGAGAAAAGGTCGGTACTATTTTTAAAGCAAAAAACGAGGTAATTATCTGCAATTTGACCTTTATTAAGTACAGAGAGATAAATGCAATATACCTTAGTTAAATCTTATATATATATATTTATTGGTGACAGCTCATATATGCCCAAAAATTAGGACCCGCAGTCATTTTCCTTATCCAAACTTAATGAGTCCTGACTCTTGTATGAAACATAAATATAAAGAAATAGAGAAAAAAATAAAACTGAACAACTAATACATTTGGTTTCCATAAGTATATTAGTGACAATATTTCTCATTACACAGCTTCACTTTCAACAATCTTTATATTAAAAAAAAATTAATTAGGAAGCATTACTACCACATAAAAGTATGAGCTGGTGGTTTATCAACCCAATGGATTAATTAATTAAACGAATTTGATGACTAGTATTTGTTCATTTTTCTTTCAAGAATGCGAATGACTAATACACCGTATCATGTTTTTTCAAGCTTAAATTGTAAAAGTAAGAAAAATGAAAAGTTCTGTCATAATATAAATATAAGAACAAAGCATCATAATTTTCTCGAACAGTTGAACGGTTAACCCATAATCTCAATGATCACACATTGTAAATACATGCATATATCAAATAAATATAATGTAGGTGTTTAAAGACCACTTACGGCACAACCATTACCGAAAGTACCGGAGGCGGCCACAAAGAGGCTAAGGACAGGCACCGGTGTGGTGGAGGACCAAGCACTCTCTTCATTGCTAACGCCGTTAACGTCATAGTTTTCTTCAAGAATCAAAGACCTTGTTAGTATTTCTTCGTCCATGTTCTGCTTCAAGAGGGAACAGATTGAAGAGGTACGTAGGAAGAGGTTCAGAAAAAGAGTTAAGAGTACTAGTAATAGGAGTAGGAAGAGGAGAGAGATTTTTGGAAGAGAACCTAGAAATGAAATATAGTTGAGACTCAAGAATGGTAGTTATATTGTAAATGTGTTCAATGCCCGTTTTTTAGAATAGGGCCGTGTGTAGTACGTACGTGAGTGCCTGGTGTGTAGTACGTATG
The DNA here is from genome assembly GCA_963922005.1 of Cornus suecica. Lineage (NCBI taxonomy): Eukaryota > Viridiplantae > Streptophyta > Magnoliopsida > Cornales > Cornaceae > Cornus > Cornus suecica. The sequence goes on from OY998247.1 coordinate 23,235,657, forward strand.
AAGGAGGAATTTCGTGGTCCTACCTACGGGGAAACAAATCCTCTCCACTCACTCTCGGAGTCAAAGTATGGGCCCCACGATCATCCTAAGGCGAGGATGTTGTTATTTGTGATCAAAGTCAAAAGTGTGTCCCAACTGTTTGAACCAAGTCAAATCACCATGGTAAATTTTTTTTAAAAATTACTCTATATACATATGTCACTATATTTTGTATTAGATACATCTGCATTACTGATTTTACTTCTTCAGTTCTTCTCATCATTAATATTACAATTATTTTTTATTCTTATTACATAATATAAATGACGTTTATTTAGACTAAATGAAGTGTAATATAACATATATTTATTACAATTGCATTTATATTTATATATATACATATATTTTTTATTTGACTTATTTTGAATTAGGTATTATGTTAACCATATATCATTTATTACATATTATGGCATATATTACGAATAAGTGAAGGTTGGAAATAGTGGGTAGGAAAGGTGTCGTATCAAACTGTGTACTCCAGTGATATTGGCCGAAAAAGGAAGTAAATTGATATATATTCTAGGTTTGAATGTTGAGTACATGTGTCTTGTAACTAGCTATCATTTTCTCTCTCAACTAGAAAAGAGAAATATGTAATTGCCTACTCCTTTTAGAACATACTATATAATTAGTTAGATGGCAATATCATAAACTGATAGTGACATTGTGATGCCACTTTGATATCATAATATATGCACAACCACTTTATCCGAACTTCCCAAAAGGAGGAAAACGAAAACGAAAACGAAAACGAAAAAATAATAATAATACAAAGGAAAGAATTGGCAAATGCCTTCTATTGTTGAAGCTGTACACATTGAATATATTACTTGGATTATCTTTTGAATTTATATTGTAAGAGTTCATTTTTCCAAATTATAATGTAAGAGAATCGAGTTTGTGTTGCAATTACTGCAATGCTGAAATGATTTAAAATCATGTCCATAAAGTCCAAACGGTACATTTTTAGTGAATTTTATTTAAAATTGTAAGAACATTTGGAAAAAAGTTGGACTCGTTCACAACTTTTAATGCATGGAGGTAATTATAGTTCTTATTATTTTATGACAATAATAGAGGCATTAAATAAATGAACATCCATACTACTTGTATAGCAGGAAGAAATGCTGGGTAAAAAAAATGTGTACACTATGTGTTGAATTTATATGCCACTACGTAGTAAGTTAGATCTATATTACATTGACACGAGTAACACAGTATGTATCACACAGTATTAGACATGTCAAATATTTAATAGGATAGGTGTACAAGGTTAAATATTTATTTTATTTGATATTTTTGTTTTTGTTTTCAAGTATACAACAATAAGATTAAATATAATATTTAAATTAGACATTTCACTCATGTGATAACCATTTGGAATCAATTAAATCTAAATTTAGATAAATATTTTACCAGAAGTGTCGGACACGTATTCCACACCTATGTGCAATTATTATGTGTCGGATACATGACTTAACTTACTTTAGAAATGTCCAGTTACATAGGTATAGATATATAAATATAGATTATTTATAAATATATTCGATATAAACAACATATTTTAGCAACAAAAAAACAAAAATATGTCTAGGACCATGAAGAATGAAAAATAGTGATTTTTTGGTTAAATAAGAAGAGAGGGAAATAAGTAAAAGAGCACCAAGTTGGAATATAGGACTTTAATCCCATCCATTCACCCATCCAATAAATAAATGCTCATACTTTATCTTCCTAACTTTTTTGTGATCATTTAATTTATGAATAACTTCATTTACATCTTCTAAGATTTATTATATTTTCAAGCACATTCTTTTGGATTTGGGAATCTTCAATCACACCCCTTGTTAGTCAATATTTTGATGAATTATCTAATTTGCCCTTGAACCAAACATCTTGAAGAATTACTTAATTTTACATAAATTAATTACTTAGTTATTCATGGCAATTTAATATCAATTAATTTCTCCACACCGTCAGGTTCACATTTTCTTAATCATATCTTCATTTTTTAGAGACAATTTTAACTTTATTAATTAATTTTTTTTGATGAACTATTAGTTTTTTTAATGTATACCTCTGGAAATCAAGGAGCTGGTCTATACAACGAGTCTTCCTTTTTAAAGTGGAGTAATGAAAAATAAATCAATATTTTATTATATATCTATGTCATGAATTTGTTCTATTTCAAAATTACATAGCTTGTGAATGATTTTAAAATTAATTTCTATGAGTGATTGAATTAAAAATATATATTATTTTTATTTATTATTATTATTTTTTAAAGATGGTTATACCTGATTGCTTGTCACGCAGACTTTGTTGAGTAAAGGTATCTCACGGAGATTACTTTATTTGAAGTATGTGAGGATCGAATTAATCAAAATAAATTTCTGAACATAGTAATTGAAAAACAATTACCCTAACTAATGTCAAGTGCCATGATTTTGTCCTTATATGTGTTTATAAAATTAAGGTAACATCCGGACTAGTACTTATGTAATGTCGGTCAATTTAATAGAACTTTGAAATTCAAAATTAAATATCATAAGGTTCATGTAAATTTGATTTGATTTATTATACAATATTTGTATTCTGAAATTAAAATGAAATAAATGCAAAGTGGAGCAGAGAAATTGAAGAGCAGAAGGTGGTCGGAAGTTTGGTGGTGATGTGGGTTGAATTGGGTTGGTTCATTTAGGGAAACGAATCCCATAATATAGGGTGGAAAATAATATATAATATAGGTTGAGGGTAATTTGGGTATTAAATAAAAAAATTATGGTCGAGGGGATTTAAATGATGTGTTAGATAAAACAAGAGATGTGATTGAAGATTTGCAAATTTGAGGGATATGATTGAAGAAAGAATAAATCTAAGAGGTTATAAATGAAGTTAATCATTTAATTTACTTCTGTTGTAAAAATAATAATAATAAAAAAAATTATCCATTTTATTGCCACAGCCTACGGGGACCTTTTGGTCATTACTTTTCCAAGTTCAGGAACTGATTATCTCTTCAACTAAAAAAAAAAAATTTGCTATGCAGGAGAGGAATACACACTCCATAAAAATGTCCAATTTCTATCAAAGTCACAATAAACAAATGTTGTTTTACATCCTTATACATTATACATTGTATTGCAATGAACTATTAAAGCTAGAAAATCATTCTGACACTGCTAGAGGAAGAATTAATTGGTTCATTCCAAGAAACACATAGGGCTGTTTGGTAACACTCCCGCTTCCTGCTTTTGCTCCTGCTTTTATTACTGTTCACAGAGCAGGACTGTTTGGTTGGTTGCTCCCGCTTCCAAAATCTGGAAGCAGGCTGGAGCAAAACCTCAAATTTGAAAGCAAGACTCACCTTGCTTCCACTTGCTCCCATCACTATTTTTACTGGGACTCATTATAAGTTGCTCCCAAATTCTCCCAATTGCTCTCAAATTCTTTGCAACATGTTAGGTTTGCTCCAAGGTGTATAAAATTTTAAAAAAAAAATTAATTCCGAAAATATATATAAAATTAGAAATAAATATATAAAATTCCAAAAAAATATTTTTAATTTTGAAAAATATATAAAATTCGAAAAAAGTATATAAATTTTGAAATATATAGAAAATTCAAAAAATATATATAAAATTCAAAATATAAAAAAATTCAAAATATATATATTTCAAAAAATAAAAATCGAAAAAAATATATAAATTTTGAAAAATATATAAAATTAGAAATAAATATATAAAATTCCAAAAAATTATTTTAAATTTCGAAAAATATATAAAATTCGAAATATATATATAAATTTTTAAAAAATATATAAAATTCGAAAAAAGTATATAAATTTTGAAATATATATATATAAATTTTGAAAATTATATAAAATTCGAAATATATATATATAATTCAAAATATATATATTTCAAAAAATAAAATTCAAAAAAAATATATAAATTTTGAAAAATATATAAAATTTGAAAATTATATATAAATTTTGAATTTTAATTTTTTTTTTGAAATTTAATTTATATTTTTTGAATTATATATATATATATATATATATTTCAAATTTTATATATTTGTTTCAAATTTTAAATTTTTTTCGGAATTTAACATATTGTTTTTGAATTTTACATATATATATTTTTTGAATTTTATATATTTGTTTCGAATTTTTAAATTTTTTTCGAATTTTAATATATTGTTATTTGAATTTTATATATATTAATTATCTCTTAAAATAATTTATTTTATTTTTTTAAAGGTAAAATTGTAATTTTACAATAGGGATGGGGTAAATTGCACCCAATTAGGATAGTTGAGAGATTTTTTTTGCCCCTTTTGTAGTTGAGGGGGGTTTTGTGCTCATGGGGCAATAGTTGAGGAGGGTTTTATGCACTTTACTCAAAATAAAATATTATAACCAAAGGTCTTGTGCAATACAATATTATAATTTAGAATTTATCTACAAAAAAATTTATAGTTTACAAAAAATAAAAAATTTATTTACAATATCCAAATGAGAGGCCTTTTGCAATACAATTTTATAATTTAGAATTTATCTACAAATTTTTTTATAGTTTACAAAAAATAAAAAATTTATTTACAATATCCAAATGAGAGGCCTTGTGCAATACAATTTTTATTTTTTTTAATTGTAGAACTTATTAATTTCTTATATTCAATCTAAAATCCAAAAAAAAAAAACAGAATCTCAAATCATTTGAATTCATCAAACATGTTTTGCTTTCACATTTTAGGAAATCAGCAGTTCCACCAAACATGCTCTCCATGTTTCAGCTTTCATTTTTCTCATATCAGAATCATTAGCACCAAACATGCTTCCGCTTCAGAAAAAACTTATTTCGCTACGCTTCAGCTTCCAAACCCATTTGAAAGCAAGAGCGGGAGCATTTCCAAACAGGTCTAGTAGTCTTCTTGAGCTTCCTCTTTTCTATATACATTTTTTTTTTGGTTAAATGGGATGTTAACTCTGAACTTGAACTCAAATATTTGTCACTAATAAGAAGTAACTTACCATTCAATACCTATCAGTAATCTTTTGATACAGAGAGGTAATTGATTCTCAAAAAAATGAAATAAACTCACACATTTTTGTCTAAAGTATTCACAATCTGATCCATAGTTGGCCTAGCTTGCAAATGGGGATGACAACATAGAACAGCAACAAGAACATACTGTTCCATTACTTCTGGCAATCCCAATTCAGGCATGTTTTCGTCGATAACGCCCAACGCCTTCCCTTCTCTCACCAACGACCACGCCCAATCCGTGAGGAGCAAAGTTTTCCCCTCACATATCGAAAGCAAAGCCTTTTTTCCGCTCAAAAGCTCAAGCAGGACAACCCCAAAGCTATAAACATCACTCCCTTCTGTTAACTTCCCAAACAAAGCATATTCGGGCGCAACATAGCCAAGAGTCCCGGCCACCCTTGTGCTCAAATGCGTCATCCCCATCGGGTTGAACTTTGCCAAGCCAAAGTCCGCCACTTTAGGCTCAAATGCCTCATCCAAAAGTATGTTACTAGCTTTGATGTCCCTGTGGATGATACATGGTTGCGCCCCGTGGTGTAAATAGGCCAATCCGCGTGCTGTTCCTAGCGCAATCTTCTGACGAACTGGCCAACTTAGAGTCTTGCTATTCGATCCGTAAAGATGATCATGAAGGCTTCCATTATGCATCAAGTCACAAACAATTATTCTCTGGTGGCCTTGGAGAGGAACTGTCGCAGTGCAATAGCCTCGTAAACCAACGAGATTGATGTGTTTAACACTAGCAATGACCTCTACTTCATGTGCGAAAGTCGTGTCCCCGGAGACAGAGCAGTTCTTGAATCTTTTCACAGCAACTTCAGATCCATCTTGTAGTGTCCCCTTGTAGACATTCCCATATCCACCTTTGCCCACTATATGCTTCCTTGAGAAGTTCATTGTAGCACTTCTGATTTCCTCAAAACTGTATCTAACTACATTGTTCCTTCCACTGATTGATCCAAACTTGTCACCAAAACCATTTTCAATTCTAGAGATAGTACTCTTCTTCTCTCTTCCATGTAGTGTTCGGCATCCAATGAATAGGATTGCAATAACAGCCCCCAAAAACCCAATAACACAACCCAATACAGCACCAGAAAGTGCAATAATGTGTAGCTTCCTTTTGGGAGCGGCCGATGAAAATTGCAGCGAAAACAAGCACTTCGCAGTTGCTAAATCAGTCGGTCCAAACTTATTAACGAAAGCAGCAGCGTATATAGACGGATACCCAAAACAATCCGAGAAATTCCCATTTTCGGGTTTTTCAGGCTCATGAATGTAGGCATGGAGACTTGACAAGCTGATTTTACACACTGCACAGTGGGATTTCTTCTCAAGTGACTGATTACAATAATGACTAACCTCCTGCAAACTTGAGCTTGGAATCAATCTTTCAAACTGCGATCGAGAAGTAATATTCATACAACCTTGGGCGAACCATTCAAGATGGTACCCACATGATGACTTGATGTCCAAATCTTGTACAAGTTCACTAATTAAGCTCCTGTATGAACCCCAACACGCCTCGGAGGACTCTGAAGGAGGCAGAAAGTAACCTTCTGTCCGAAGATACTCTGACATAATCAGATGGATTGCATCAAGAACGTTTTGACATTGTCTCTGAACGTCTATGAATGCACGAGGCACACCATCCTCTTTGACCAGTTTTCGAAGAACATCAAAGTCTAGTGGACAGGAAGGATCAACAGCATTTTGATGCGAAAATTCACTGCCATCAGCAACTGAAAAGCTCAACAAGTAGAATCCTAATACCAGTACAATTGAGCTGGGTAACGAGAGGGACATTGAAGCTAGGATTACATGTGCGTGTGTGTGTGCGTGAGAGAGAGAGAGAGAGAGAGCTTTGCCTTTCATGGCATCAGAGGACTATTTTGACAGTTATTGTAGATTGGGACGGCAGCTTAAAACTTTGAAAGGGTCATAACCAACTTAAAAAATGAGCAGGATCAAACATGTATAAGCTACAAGCACTCTCTCTGGAGCACATTTGGATTCATCACATTGACCTTAATTAAGTATACAAGCAAATATTTCATCAGTAAACTTCAAATCATTTGCCAAGTCTCTAAATATCTTTACCCCTAGAAACATAAATAAAAAGAAGGATAATATAACCAGACACAAATGAGCAGTTCTATATCTAGTTAACTGCCCTTTATAAAAACAAATGCGATAATTATATGATAAATATAAATCTTCTATTACCTGTACAACCAAGAAGAATATGGAAAAGATAAAAATAGCATATGGGCCCAATGGATTCTCCAAAAACTAAGGCCAATTGGATAATTCCAAGAACAAAAGTACATATTGAATGTACTATTTATTTATTTATTTATTTTTGTGTAAATACATGAGGAACATCGAGTCTCACGGATTCATATTGCCACCCCTTTCCCGCTGTCATTTTCTGCAGAACTCATTGTCTAATCTCAGAATATCCTTCAAGGGATCATAGTGACTAGCAGACTACCGCGTTGAATCGTTCAAATCTGGGTGCTTGAACATGTCAGCTTCAGAAGATACCGATAAACATAATTCAATCTACTCAATTCATCAAGTGTTGGGAGTATAAAATATATGAAATAAAATTTCTGATAAATGAGCTAATACAGTCTAAATGATTTTAAGTTGAAACTTCATGTTTGACAAGTAGAGAAACTCACAACTCTAATAGAATACTGGCACAATCATCTGCTACATATACCTGCAATTTTACAAAGATTGTGAGCATCTCCAAGACTTGTAATCTTATAGGGTTCTTATAGGAGTAACTAACTTCTTAAGCAAAAGAGAGAAGAAAATATTTTAATCTCAAAACTTCTTCAAATTTTGCTGGTAATACATACAGAATAAAAGAAGGATACCTTTTTCTAACCTGATTGAAAGAGAGCTCATCTCATTGTATTGCACGTGAACGAGGCTACTCGGATCATTAGTTACAAAAATTAATGACAGATCAGTTGTTTCAAAGCAACTTAATTAGAAGCAACAAAAGAGCTTTTTCTTCTGTTACATATTTCTGCAATTCTGTTGCAGATCATTTGTGTTTAACATCATTCATATAATGCGTCTGATTTGAAACTTTAATGATTACAATTTCAAACCGGAATCCTTCACCAGGGTAAACAAAAATTCTAACAGTAGTGAAATAAATGAGCATATATGCATCCAAACAACTTTTTCCAAGCTTCTGAACAATTATCCATACGTTAGTTAATTATTTTTAAATGACTAATTATCCTTGCGTTAAACCCAAAAAGTTGAGACAAAAAAAGAAAAAAAGCTCAGAAAAAGCCTCTTGCTTTGATCACAATAAATGAAACATGCCATCTCTGATATATATATGCCAGATCCTACAGTTAGAAGCCATTTAACTAGCAAATTTGGATCAAATTACTACAATTAAACCATAATATATAAGGGAACAAAGTATCTATAATACAAGGTCAAATTCTCAGCAATAACATAGTTGGTTTTTTTGTGTATGGTTAACATGGGAACAAGAAGCGGAAAATATACACGGGTTGGAGGCATGACCTTCAATTACCAAGAGAGGAAGCAATCTCGGAGACAGTTTACAGTGCAAGAGTAGCTTCCTTATCTTCCCAGTGGTCCAAACTGGAATGCCTGTTGTCAATGTGAAATGGCTGCTGATCAGCCAAGCTACATGAAGAACCCGAGCGAGTACATATCAGTGATCTCTCAATATCACTTATTTCTGCAATAAAGGAAAGTGGGCGATCTGGATTCCGGGGAACCATGGCATGGTTACTTTCCAGTATCTTTACAATCTGTTCCATCGTTGGCCTAGCGTATAACTGTGGATGAGTGGCCAGAACAGCAATCAGAACATAGTTTTCCATCACTTCAGGCAAGCCCAACTCATGAATACCTTTCTCAATAACTTCCATCACTCTACCCTCCCTCACTTGCAACCAAGCCCAATCTGTCAAAAGCTGAGCTTGACCACCATCAACAGACAAAACTGCATTTTTCCCACTCAACAACTCAAGAAGCACAACCCCAAAACTGTATACATCACTTCTCTCTGTTAATTGCCCATACAACGCATATTCAGGAGCAACATAACCAAGGGTTCCAGCCACTTTAGTGCTCAAATGAGACAATCCATCTGGAGTGAACTTTGCCAAGCCAAAATCTGCGAGTTTTGGTTCAAATGTCTCATCCAAAATTATGTTACTGGATTTAACATCTCTATGGATGATAACTGGCTGAGCAGCATTGTGTAAATAAGCCAAACCGCGTGCTGTTCCAAGTGCAATTTTTCTACGAATCGGCCAACTAAGCCTTGTTTCCTGTGATCCAAAAAGATGGTCATGGAGGCTTCCATTCCGCATCAAATCGCACACAATTATTCTCTGGTGCCCTTCTAGAGGAACAGTTGCAGTGCAATACCCTCTCAATGCAACAACGTTAACATGCCCAACGCTTGCAATGACTTCTACTTCATGTGTAAAGTCTGCATCACCAGAAATAGAACAGTTTTTGAACCTTTTTAAAGCAACTTCAGACCCATCTGCTAATATCCCTTTATAAACATTTCCATATCCTCCTTTCCCAATTAGATTTCCCCTAGAGAAATTTTTAGTAGCCTCCTTCATTTCTTCAATTGTGAACTTGACCAAAGCAATACCTTCCCCTGTCAATCCCACAGCTGAAGGCGAAATTATCACGCTTCCATCAACATGTTCTTTCTCCGTCCTCCTTTTCTTGTGACATCTCCAAAGAAACCATACCGCAGCAACTGACCCCGGGAAGCCGATAAGACATCCAATCACAAACCCATAAAGCACAGGTCTTTTCTTCTTGGTACTTTTAACAGCTGAAGTGAGACCATAGGAGAACAAACACTTGGCAGTCCCTAAATAAGACGGTCCTAACGGATTAGCAAAAGCAGCAGCATAAATGAATGGGTACCCCATGCAATCTGCGACATTCTCAATCCAAAAGCCATGGAAATATGCTTCTTGGATACTTGACAAGCTAGCTACACACGAAGTGCAAGGTAAGTCGTCCTCAAGGGATTGATTGCACAAACGCCTGACTTCCTGCAACTGGGATTCAGAAATTAAGGCTTCAAATTGTACCTGAGTTGAAATATTCATACAACTATTTGAAATCCAACTAGTTTGAACCCCACAGTTGGATCTTACATCGAACACTGTCGAGTCTTCTTCAATTATGCTCTGAAATGAATCCCAACAAGCATAAGAGGCGTTAGGAGATATAGTAAACAAGCCTGTGCTTCGAAGGTATTGGGATCGAACCATGCGAAATCCCTGTTGCAAGTAATAGCACTCTGTGTGGACATCAATATACTTGAGGTTCAGCCTTGATGAGCTTTTCTTGATCATTTCTCTATGGTCCCCAAAGTTCAATGGACAAAGATAGTCGCCGGATAGTTTTCTTGGCTTCAAAACATTTCCAGCAGAATCAGAACAGCTAATGCTAGAAAACCCAACACCCAATCCAAGGAACATGAACAGAAAGAGGGGCATCTTGTGTTCTAGAGATTCCAAACAATATTTTGATCAAAACCCCATTTGGGTTGGCTTCATTCGGTTGAAGGTTTCAACATAGAACTGTCTTTTTTTTTTTGGAAAGTCGCATAGGATACACAATTGATCACCTTCTTTTGACAGTGGATTTATTTAAGGGAAGCAAATTAAAAGTTTGCATCATAACTAAATTCGAAGGTTCTTACATAGAATTTTATCTTCTATCCAATTGACAGATATTATAGAAGAAATTTTCATCTTGATAGTTGAATTACTGAGGGAATCAACATGGAAATTGCCAGTCAACCGATTTTGAAATGTGCATGTCTCAAGTGTGAATGACTGAACTTTCATTTTTCTTCGTTTCCCACTAGATTTTCTCCAAAATGGTTCTGGACAGCTTGATAATATGAACTTTCCAAGTCAAATCTTTTGAATTGTCCCCCAAAATGGTTCTGGACAGCTTGATAATATGAACTTTCCAAGTCAAATCTTTTGAATTGTCCCCCAAAATGGTTCTGGACAGCTTTGTTAGGTTCGTACACTCTATGTACGAAATCGTGCACACCTGCAAATTAGAAAACGCACACCAACACACCAAATAATCGACACAAGAATATATACGTGGTTCAGTCAAATAAGCCTACGTCCACGGAGAGCACCGTTTCACTAAAAAACACTGAGAGGATTACAAGAGGGTGATTCGCAGATCACACACGCACACACATTATGTACACTCACGCCTGTATCACCGGAATAATATAAACGTATATTATTCCTAACCCTGTAACCAAATCATCTCTTTGCTAGCCTCTGTCACGGCTACATACTCAGCCTTTGTAGTAGATAACGTTGCAATCCTCTGTATCTGCGAAATCCAACTGACTGCTGTAGTACCTGCTGTAAAGACATAACCAGTAGTGCTTCTTCTGTGATCTATTTCACTAGCAAAATCTGAATCTATATAGCCATGTAAATTCACTTCACCTTTTCCAAAATAAAGGCATATGTTTGTGGTACCTCGTAGATATCGCAATATCCACTTCACTGTTTCCGAGTGAGTCTTTCCTGGATTGGACATGAACTTGCTGACTGCTCCCACTGCATATGCAATATCTGGTTTTGTACAAACCATTGCATACATCAAGCTACCAATAGCTGAAGCGCATGGAATACTGGCCATGTTGTTCATCTCTGCTTCTGACTTGGGAGACTACTTTTTGGATAATCGAAAATGACTAGCCAAAGGTGTGCTAACTGACTTAGCATCACTTATGTTGAACCGCTTCAAAACCCGTTCAACGTAGTCAGCCTGAGACAACTGCAAAATTCCCTTATGCTTGTCTCTGATGATTCTCATACCAAGAATCTGCTTCGCTGTGCTTAAGTCCTTCATCTAGAACTCTTTTGTCAACTACTTCTTCAACTTACTGATTTCCACAAAATCAGATCCAGCTACTAACATGTCATCAACAAAAAGTAAGAGGATAATGTAACTCGTGTCAAACCTCTTGAAGTAGCAACAATGGTCAGCATTGCACTTGATATAACCATGTCTCTGCATAAATTCATCGAATTTCTTGTACCATTGTCTTGGAGCTTGTTTCAAACCATACTCTTTTCCAACTTACACACAAGTTTCTCTTTCCCTTTCTCTAAGAAACCTTCTCGTTGCTACATATAAATCTCTTCCATTAGGTCACCATGGAGGAAAGAATTTTTGACATCTAACTGCTCTAGGTGCAAACCCTCTGATACAACAATGCTAAGAACTGAACGAATGGTAGTCAGTTTCACAACCGGAGAAAATACATCGGTGTAGTCGATTCCTGCTTTCTGCTAAAAGCCTTTTACTACAAGTCTCGCCTTGTACCTCTTAGAACCATCATGTTCTTCTTTGACTCTGTAGATCCATTTATTATGGAGAGCTTTCATTCCTACCGGCAGCTCGGTTAGCTTCTATGTCTTGTTGGAAATAAGGGACTTCATCTCATCTTCCATCGCAAGTTCCCACTGGCTCGCATCTGCTGCACTGAATGCTTCATCAAAATACTCTGGTTCATCTCTATCTGTGAGCAACAAATAATTCATATATCTCCGATTCGGCACATGCTGCCGTGAAGACCTCCTAGGTACGGGAATAGGAGTCGGAGACTGCGGTGTATCAACCTGTTTAGTATTTCCATCTGCAATATGTTCGTCTGACTGAATACTTTCACGGTCTTGAACATCATCTAACTCAACACACACAGGATCACTCTGTACAGTAGGCTCTGAGGTTGTTGTGTGTCTATCCTTGTACATAACCTTTTCATTGAACACTACATCTCTACTTCGGATCAATTTTCGGTTCTGATCATCCCACATGCGGTAACCATACTCGTCACTGCCATAGCCAATGAAAATACACTTTTGCGACTTGGGGATCAAGCTTACCCCTCATAGTGTCACTAACATGTACATATGCAACACAACCAAAAACTTTTAAATGTAAAAGTGTTACCTCTCTACCGCTCCAGACCTCTTCTGGTATTCTGTGCTCCAATGGTACTGATGGACCACGATTGATTAAGTACATTGTTGTACTAACTGCTTCTGCTCAGAACTGTTTTGACAACCCTGTCTGAATGCGCATGCTTCTGGCTTTCTCAGTCAATGTCCGGTTCATCCGTTCTGCTACGCCATTCTGTTGTGGTGTACGTGGAACAGTTCTCTCTAATCTGATATCGTTCTCATAGCAAAATCTCTTAAAACCGGTGTCCTGATACTCTCCACCATTATCGGATCGTAATCTCTTGATCTTCAAACCCGTCACATTCTCTATCATAGCCTTCTAACTCTTGAACACACCGTACACTTCAGATTTATGTTTCAAGAAATAAACCCTTACCTTTATGGAATGGTCATCGATGAAGGTGACGAAATAGGACTTTTCGTCAATAGATGAGACATTTGTTGGCCCCCAGACATCAGTGTGAACTAGCTCAAGTTTCTCCTTTCTGAGTTATCTACTGTTTTTTTGAAAACTAACCCTCTTCTGCTTAGCGAATACACAATCCTCACAGAAGTCGATATTAATCGAATTTAGACCTAGTAGCTTTCCCTTTACGAGAATAACCTTGAGTCCCTTTTCACTCATGTGACCTAGCCTCTGGTGCCACAAATTATGATCCTCATTGCTTTCTGCAATTACTATAAATGTGCTAGCCTTGGTGGTAGTCTATAACGTACCTGTTTTCTTTCCTCGTGCTATAGTCATAGCCCCCTTAGAAACTTTCCACTTATCTTCACTGAAAGTGGTCACATAACCTTCACTCGCCAACTGGCCTACTAAGATCAGGTTCTTCCTCAAGTCTGGAATGTGTTTGATATCCCTCAGCTTCCATATCGATCCGTTGAGTCTGATATGTACTTCACCCTTGCCAACAACACTGCAGGGTTGATCGTCACCTAGATAAACCTTGCCGAGGTTTCCAGGTGCATAACTCTCAAAGAGCTCTCGACTTGAGGTGGCATGGAATGATGCTCCAGAGTCCAAAACCCAAGACTCTGTTTTGCTCTCCAAAGAGCATATCAGTGCATCATCTGCTTCTTCTAAGACAATATTTGCCTCTGTCTTGTCATCCGCTACCTTCTGCGGGGATTTACACTGGTTCCTTAAATGACCAGTCTTGCCGCAATTCCAACATTTGATTGCTTTGGAATTTCTGGGACCTCAAGACTGTGATCTTCCATGTCTCGACTTGGAACGACCACGCCTTTGGTTTCTGCCTTTCTGTCTGTTCAAACCTCTGCTTCTGGTGTCGACATTCAATGATGTGCCACTGCTTGAAGAGTTTGACGACTGTCTTCTGATCTCTTCTGTGAGTACCATACTCACAACGGTATCATACTTCAGTGGGTCTATCCATGAAGAATTACTGATTGCAGCCACTATGGCGTTCCAGCTCTCTGGCAATTGATTAAGGAGAAAAGCTGATTTCACCATGTCTTGAAACACTATTTTAATTGATTCTAACTGCCCAAAAATGTCATTAAGCTTACTGAGATGTTCACCAACATTCCCATTCTCGGACATCTTCAAATTCGTCAATCTGCTGATAAGATGTAATGTATTTGCTCCAGACGGCTATTCGTACATCTTCGAAAGAGCTTCCATGACAGACTTTGCAGTCTTCTCTTTCCTGATATTGAAAACAGATTTTGCCAACGTCAATGTGATCGTGACAAGAGCCTTCCGATCTAGGATATTCCACTCCTCTTCTTTCATCGAATCTGGTTTCGTCCCTTCTAGCGGTAAATACAAATTTTTATGGAATAACACATCCTCAATTTGCATCTTCCAAAAGGTAAAGTTTGTACCATCAAACTTGTCGATCATTACTGCATTTTCTTCTCCCATAGCTCCCACTGAGCCTATTAGAGATATTCAGAGTGCAAAACCGAGTATACGGTTGCGTCGGGGGCGGTTCAAAACCTTGAGAACGCCTCTGACCGTGTCCAAAACGGGTAAAAAATGACTCCAAACGGGCCAAAACAAATTCGCACAAAAGATATAAATTTAATCACGAAATCAGTACATTCTCGGGGTGCGTGCGGGCGCGTCCCTGCTTTCATTGGGCTGATTCTTGCACAAAAAAGTCGGGTTTCACATTCTCTTTCCGTAGATATATTATACACCTCGTTCCGATAAACGATGCTCCGGAAAATCACGCCGAACCGAAACTGCTGCTCGACGGAGCCAAAGAACTGGCCGGAACTTTAGGCGGCTCTTTGGGGCGCGTGCGACACTTTCCGGTGACGCACTAGACACTGTTGGCTTCGTCTTGTCGAGCCAAAGCTCCTGGTGTGGTCGGTTTCTGATTTAGGGCACTCGAAAAATCAGATCTGGACCATATCGTCGAGCTTCGTAATTTGCTCCAACCTGGGGCTCTAATACCACTTGTTAGAGTTCGCATACCCTATGTACGAAGCCGTGCACACTTGCAAATCAGAAAACGCACACAAACACACCAAACAATCGACACAAGAATATATACGTGGTTCAGCCAAATAAGCCTACGTGCACGGAGGGCATCGTTTCACTAAAAAACACTGAGAGGATTACAATGGGGTGATTCGCAGATCATACACGCATACACACTGTGTATACTCAGACCTGTATCACCGGAATAATATAAACGTATATTATTCCTAACTCTCTCTCTCTATTTCTGTGTACACAATTCAATATGAGAAATCCTATATTTATAGGTGAGGATATAATGATGGGTTTTCCAATCTTTCGAGGTGGGACAAGTTAATATAACAAAATAGTCATATTATATATATATATATATATATATATATATATGCGAGTATATAACAAACTTAATAATATGAACGTGCACAAGCTGCATATTCAAGTCATTTTCTAGAAGAATTTGACTTTTCTCCTGCTAGGTTGATAATAGGAGAATTGACACTGAAATTCACAGCTAAAAGAAATTAATACCAACAAGATATGTGTAGTTTTTATCATTTTCAAGCACATGATTCCAATCATGCATTTGTCCAACAGCACAAAAGCCAGTCTGTTTACAAATTACAATATTTTTATGGCATATCAGTTGTCTTAAAAAATAAATAAATAAATAAGGGATAATTCTTTCAAGTATTACATATTGTGCAATAATGTGAAAGACTTCTGTCATGTTCTAAAATTACAAGCACTCTAACTTACAAGTTCAGAATCAAATTATATTAGTACCATTAAGGCATAGTGTAGGGGTAACTTACATTTTTGTGTATGATGAAAATCAGGCAAAGAACTCCACAGGCCAAAAATAATTAGCAGCGCGATCATAGTAGACCATGCTGAAAAAATCTTTCAATTACCAGAGCAGCAAGTTCTAAGTACTTTACTCAGAATGTGCAAGTGCAGCTTCCTCATCTTCCCTGTGGTCTAAACCGGAAGGTGGGTGGTCAAAAGTAAATGGCTGCTGATAAGCCAAGCTATAGGAAGAACCTGAGCCAACACAAGGCACTGAAAAATAGGAAGAACCCGAGCGAGTCAATGTTACTGAGCTCTCAATATCACTTATTTCTGTTGTAAATGATGGTGGATGATCCGGATTCCATGGAACCAGATCACGGTTACCTTCCAGTATCTTCACGATCTGTTCCATAGTCGGTCTAGCATATAACTGCGGATGCGTGGACAAAACAGCAACCAGGACATAATTTTCCATTACTTCAGGCAAGCCCAACTCAAGAATGTCTTTGTTGATAATATCCATCACTCTACCCTCCCTCACTTGTAACCAAGCCCAATCTGTCAAAAGCTGAGCTTGACCATTATCAACAGACATAATAGCATTTTTCCCACTCAACAGCTCAAGAAGCACAACCCCAAAACTGTACACATCACTTCTCTCTGTTAATTGCCCAAACAAAGCGTATTCCGGGGCAACATAACCCAGCCACTTTAGTACTCAAATGTGACAGTCCATCTGGAGTGAACTTTGCCAGGCCAAAATCTGCAAGTTTTGGTTCAAATGTCTCATCCAAAAGTATGTTACTCGCTTTAACATCCCTATGGATGATGGCCGGCTGAGCAGCGTTGTGTAGGTAAGTCAATCCCCGTGCTGTTCCAAGTGCAATCTTTCGACGAATAGGCCAACTAAGCCTCGTTTCCTGTGATCCAAAAAGATGATCATAGAGGCTTCCATTACGCACCAAATCACACACAATAACTCTCTGGTGCCCTTCCAGAGGAACCGTTGCAGTGCAATACCCTCTCAGTGCAACAAGGCTAACATGCCTAACACTAGCAATCACCTCAACTTCATGTGTAAAGTCTGCATCCCCTGAAACAGAACAATTCTTGAACCTTTTCAATGCAACTTCAGTCCCATCTGCTAATATGCCTCTATAAACATTCCCATATTTTCCTTTTCCAATTAGATTCACCCTAGAGAAACCTCTAGTAGCCTCTTTCATTTCCTCAAATGTGAACTTGACTATAGTAATACTTTCATCTATCAGTCCCAAACCTGAAGCTGGACTTTTCGCTGTTTTATCAACACGTTCTTTCTTCGTCCTCCTTTGCTTGTGCCATCTCCGAAGAATCCATAGCGCAGCAACTGTCCCAAGGGAGCCAGTAACACACCCTATCACAACCCATAGAAGAAGAGTGTTGTGCTTCTTGGTTTTTTCAACAGTTGACGTGAGATCCAAGGAGAACAAACACTCGGCAGTTTCAAGATCAGTGGGACCGAAGCGAGTAGCAAAAGCTGAAGCATACATGAATGGATACCCAATACAATCTGTGACATTCCCAGTTCCATTGCCTTCAAAATAGGCCACTTCGATAGTTGACACACTAGCTACACATGACGCGCAAGATGAATTGTCCCAAAGGGATTGATTGCACAGACGCCTCACCTCCTGCAATTGGGGTTCAGAGATAAAGGCTTCAAATTGTGCCCGAGTTGAGATATTCATACAAACATTTGAAATCCAATTAGTTTGAACCGCGCAATTGGATCTCACATCGAACTCTCCAAGGTGTTCGTTTATGAGGATCTGAAATGAGTCCCAACACACAGCAGAGGCGTTAGGAGTAACAGAAAAAAAGCCAGTGTTGCGAACGTACTGTGATCGAACTACCCGAAATCCTTGAAGAAGGGAATGACACTCTGTTGGAACATCGACAAACTTGCGGTTCAGGCCTGAGGGGTTGCTATTGGCCACTTCTTGAAGATTATCAAAGTTCAATGGACAAAGAGAATCAGCAGCCAGTTTTCTTGGTTTTAAAGCATTGTCAACAGATTCAGAGCAGCTAATGCTGGAAAACCCAACACCAAATCCAAGTAACAAGAACAGAAAGAGGGACATTTTGAGTTGGATAGCTTTCAAACTGTATTTATTTGTTCAAGAACCCATTTGGTTTGGCTTGATATAGTTGAAGGTTTTGACATAGGATATTTTTCTTTTGTGATTTTGACTGTTGAATTATTATATGGAAGTAACTTGGAAGTTGTCAGTCTAACTAATTTTCAAATGTGAATGTTTTGAGGCCTTGTTTGGTGCGCGGTTTTATTTGGTCTGGTCTGATCTGTTGTGGTATGATTTGGTCTAGTCTGGCTTATCTAGATCCTACATTTAAAAGTCTGTTTGGTAAGCAGTCTGGTCTTAATATTTATTTATTATTTATTATAATATTTATTTATGTATTATTTATTTCTTTTATGGGTTAACTTCAACAAACCTCCATATTCTTTTCAATTTAATCAACTAACCCCTACTGTGTCCATTTTGCCCCCCATACTATCCAATTTCATCACTATGCCCCCTCCTTCTCACATTTTGAGTCAAAATTATTGGCTTTGAAATTCTATTTCAAGCAATAAATCTTATTTTGATATTAACAAAACATTCAAAACCGTGTTTGGTACTAATGTGACTTTGAGCTAAGTATTTCAGCAAGTACAAGTAAATGATTCGGGAAGATCGCTAAAGCAACAAGCGATAAGGAAACTAAAACGCAAACTCGAAGAAGGATAAAAAGATCAAAGAAAGAATAAAAACTGGACTCAAGACCTGGGGTAGATAGGTCGGGGTGAGAATATTGTAACAAGGTATCTTATGTGGTTATTGGTCTTATAAGCTTAAGTAATAAATCAAACGAACTCAAACGGATAAAAAACGAACCTTGAAAACAATTCTTGGAGTCACCCAGTCGACTGGCCATGAAATGGCAGCTGACTGACTGTGACCCAGTCGACTGGCCGTTAAGGACCCAGCAGACTGGATGAACCAGTGCGCTATAAAACGTTTTGACTGCATGAGGCAGTCGACTGGCCGTTAAGGACCTAGTAGACTGGATGAACCAGTGAGCTATAAAACGTTTTGACTGCATGAGGCAGTCGACTGGCCTGTCCAAGGTAGTCGACTGACTGTGCCCAGTCGACTGGCAGTTGAGGACCCAGTCGACTGACTGAACCAGAGAGTTTCGAACATTTTTGATTGCCTGAGGCAGTCGACTGGCCTATCCAAGGCAATCGACTGACTCATGAGGCAGTCGACTGGCCTTCTTGAGGCAGTCGACTGACCCTAGCCGTTGGGAAAAATATTTTAAATCTAAGCATGGAGGCAGTCGACTGGGTGCTTCAGGATTTTAAGGAAAAGTATTTCTAAACAATATTTTTGCCCAAAAAGAAATGATTTTGCTTGCTGATTTTCAGGTCCTACTCTCCACATTTTCTAGGGTGAGATACACTCTCCAAACCCTAGTGTTACACTATATAAAGAAAGAGATATGGATTGAAATCTTAAAGTTCTTGTGTGAGAAATTTTCCAAATATTTTTCATCTCTAATTTTCTCTCAAGCATGTTCTGAAAAATCTTTTGATAGCAAGAAAGATCAAAATCTCGTTTTTCACTCTTATCATTTTGAAGATTTAAACTCAAGCCTTGAGCCTATTCTCTTATTGAAAATATATTGTGAGAATATATATATCTTGAGTTCTTGAAATATCACCTAAAAAACTTGAGCTTATATTGATCTATCTTCCATAAAAACCTTAGGGTTTTGAGTGTTTTTTTTTCTTGAGTGATATATTGATTGCATACACAAATTTGTGATCTTGGGTGAGTGAAGCCCATTGTATCAAGGGAGGATTGTTCTCTTGATTGTGTGAAGAGCTA
Organism: Cornus suecica; assembly: GCA_963922005.1. Lineage (NCBI taxonomy): Eukaryota > Viridiplantae > Streptophyta > Magnoliopsida > Cornales > Cornaceae > Cornus > Cornus suecica. Next base: position 23,255,983 of record OY998247.1, read on the forward strand.
GTTAGCCCATTTTGAAGGAAGAGTCATAGTGTGAGGATCGGGAAAGTCTCAAGGAAAGGGATTCTTTGAGCCGAGGAGTAGGAGTTACCGAACCTCGTAAAAATCACGGTGTCAATATCTCTATCTCTATCTCCTTACTTTATGTTCATGCATGCTTAATTTATATTGTGGTAAATAGCTTGTTGAATTTAAGTGAAATTATTCATTGCATATTTTACCTTGTAAATTAATATTGAACCTTGTTGCATGTTCTAGTAAGAATAAAAAAAAGTTATAAATTATTTTTAAAACCCTATTCACCCCCCTCTAGGGTATTTTAGTGACTAACAATTTGTATCAGAGCCAAATCTCTACTTGTTTTAGACTTAACCGTCTTAGAGAACGATCATGGCCTCAAACATAGTCACTCATGTAGAAGGACAATCTAACAATAGGCCCCCATGGTTTTATTGTTCAAACTATAGCTATTGGAAGACTAGAATGATAGATTTTCTTCAAGCTATTGATTATCAAATTTGGCTAGTTATTGTTGATGGACCTTTTACTATTACCAAAGTGGTTGATGGAAAAACTATTCCCAAATTTCCCAACGAATGGGATAATGATGAGCGTAGACTTATGTCATTTAACGCCAAATCTAAGGTTAATCTAAATTGTGCCTTAAGTCCAAACGAATTTAACCGTGTATCTACTTGCTCCACGGCCAAAGAAATGTGGGATAAACTTGAAGTTACTGATGAAGGAACTACTCAAGTTAGAAAATCTAAAATTGATATACTTATGCATGAATATGAACTCTTTGTCATGAGGGAAGATGAAAATATCAATTCTATAATGTCTCATTTTACTAATATTTTGAATGGACTAAAGCACCTTGGTAGAATTGTTCCTAGATCCGATGAGGCACGCAAAGTCCTTAGAAGCCTTCCGGTCAAATGGGATACAAAGGTGACAGCTATTAAAGAAGCACACGATCTTAGTATTATGAGTCTTGATGAGATTTTCGGGTCACTCCTTACATGGGAAATTACCTTAAAATCTCGTGAAGAAGACGCCAAGTCTAGAAAAGGTATAGCCTTGGAAGCTTCAACTAAAAGTGAAGCAAATGAAAGAATCGAAGAAGAGGTTGATGAAGACATCGCCTTGATCACTCAAAAATTCAAGAGATTTCTTCAACAAAAGAAGGCTAAAGGTTGGAGGTTCTTAAAGAGCAACGAACCAAGATGAGAGACAAGCAAGAAGGAGTCCATTACTTGATTCAATTGTGGTAAACCGGGACACTATAGAAATGAGTGTTTCAAGCCCAAAAAGGAGAACGAGAAAAGGCCAAACAAAATGGCCATGAATGTAACATGGGATGATTATGACTCTTGTGATTCGGATGAGCAAGAAAATGGTGAGGAGATTGCAAATCTTTGCCTCATGGCAAATGAAGATGAGGTACATTTAAATTTACATGCATTAGATAATTCCATTTTTTCATATGATAAGCTTTTATTTTCTCATAATGAATTACAAGATGCATTTGAAAATTTGTATGATGAGTTTGAAAAACTAGCTAAGAAACATAGTTTGCCCAAGAAATCTAAATCTTCATGTAATTCTACTTGTCACACCATAGTTAATGTAAATGCTAAAAATGACAAAAGTATGAAGATAGAAGAGGAAAACAGTTTATTGAAAAAGACTATCGATGATCAAATAAACATCTTAGCAAAATTCACAAAATGAAAAGAAAACTTGAGCATCATGCTAGGAAGACAAAGAAACTCTTTTGACAAATGCGGCTTAGGATATGAAACATTCAACAAAGATGCACTTTTATTGAAGAAAAGAAAATCATTAAAGCATATTTTTTCAAAACAATCTTCATTCTCACCTTCTATTGATCATAATCATGTCTCATACTATTATTGCAAGAAAAGAGGTCATAAAGCAAATGCATGTTTTGTAAGGAAGAAGAAGAAAATTATCTCAAAAATGTTTTGGGTTCCTAAAGGAACCATTGCATCTCTACGTGCAAAAGAAAATTTGGTAACAAAATCATTTTGGGTTCCTAAAGGAACTATTGCATCTCTTTCTAACCATAATGGACCCAAAATAGATTGGGTACCAATAAAAGTCACGTAACATTGTGTTGTAGGTATGCTTGAAGTCCGCCTCAAAAGAAAGATGGTTCCTTGATAGCGGATGTTCAAGGCACATGACGGGAGACAAATCAAAATTCATGTCCCTAAAATCTTATGAAGGAGGAAGTGTTACTTTTGGAGATAACTCACAAGGCAAAATTGTTGGAATTGGATCCATTGATATATCTCCTTCTCTAGCTATAGATAACGTACTTTTAGTTGATGGTTTAAAGCATAACTTGTTTAGTATTAGCCAACTTTGTGACAAAAGTTATGATGTTATCTTTAGGTCAAATGCATGCATAGTTGAGAAAGATGGAAAGCAATTGTTCAATGCAAAGAGAAACGAAAATTTATATACTATGTTGCTATGTGAATTAAATGAACAAGATGTTAAGTGCTTTGTCACATCGAGTGAAAATAGTTGGTTATGGCATAGACACTTAGGACATATTAGTATGGACCTCATTCAACGTTTGTCTAAAAATGAATTTGTCAAAGGCCTCCCGAAGACTAATTTTTCAAAAGATAAAATATGTAGTGCATGTCAAATAGGTAAGCAAGTGAAATCTTCTTTCAAGAGAAAGAAAGATGTCACCACTTCTCGACCCTTAGAGTTACTTCATATGGACCTCTTTGGTCCGAAGAGAACGGCTAGCTTAGCCGGGAAACTTTATGTACTTGTTATAGTAGATGACTACTCTAGATTTACTTGGGTTCACTTTTTTGCTCATAAAAATGAAACTCACTCAATTCTTGATAAATTTTATAGAGTCATTCAAAATGAAAAGGATTTGAAAATCAAGAAAATTAGAAGTGATAAGGGTAGAGAATTTGACAATCAAGATCTAGAGAAATTATGTGATGAATTTGGTGTATCTCATGATCTCTCGGCTCCAAGATCTCCTCAACAAAATGGGGTAGTTGAAAGGAAAAATAGAGCTTTACAAGAAATGGCTAGGACTATGTTAAATGAACACAACCTTCCCCGAAGTCTTTGGGCTGAAGCAGTAAACACCGCTTGTCATGTCATAAATAGAGTTATCATAAGAATGAAATTAGGTAAGACTCCGTATGAGTTGTGGAATGGTCGGAAACCCAATATTGGTTATTTTAAAGTGTTTGGTTGTAAATGTTTCGTCTTAAATGATAAAGATAACTTGGGAAAATTTGACTCCAAATCAGACAAAGCAATTTTTTTAGGGTATTCCTCAACTAGTAGAGCCTTTAAAGTCTTTAACAAAAGGACTTTAACCATGGTAGAGTCTATCCATGTTGTTTTTGATGAATCACTACCTCTATCCTCACCTAAAGTTCACCTAGATGATGATGAAGTTGTAGGAATTGAGGATAATTTAAATAATCTCAATATCTTTAACTCATCAAGTAGGCAAATGGATAAGAGCGAAGTTGGAAATCAATCTAATGATGACTTGAGTTGCTCCATTCCTAAATCTTGGAGGATTGTGAACAACCATCCTCTTGACCAAGTCATAGGTAACCCTTCACAAGGTTTTAGCACAAGATCTCAACTTAGAGACTTATGCAACCACATGGCTTTTGTGTCTAATATTGAACCCAAAAACTTCCACGAAGCTCAATGTGATGATTCTTGGATCATGGTCATGCAAGAGGAACTAAATCAATTTGAACGCAATCAAGTTTGGCATTTAGTCCCTCAACCCACACATCAAACTATAATAGGCACTAAATGGGTTTTTCGAAATAAAAAGGATGAAAATGGAGTGATTATTCGAAATAAAGCAAGATTGGTAGCTCAAGGTTACAATCAAGAGGAGGGCATTGACTATGATGAAACCTTTGCACCCGTAGCTAGATTAGAAGCAATTAGAATGCTTCTTACATTTGCATCATCTAGAAATTTCATTTTTTATCAAATGGATGTCAAAAGTGTTTTTCTAAATGGAACTATAGATGAAGAAGTGTTTGTAAACCAACCACCCAGTTTTGAAAATGAACTTTTTTCCAAATCATGTTTACAAATTATCTAAAGCCTTATACGGATTAAAGCAAACTCCTAGAGCTTGGTATGAACGACTTAGTGACATTTTACTTCAAAAAGGATTTTCTAAAGGCAAAGTTGACAACACTCTCTTTACAAAAACTGTCAAGAATGATTTGTTGATTATCCAAATATATGTTGACGACATTATATTCGGTTCCACAAATACTTCTCTTTGCAAAGATTTCGCATCTAGTATGCAAAACGAATTTGAAATGAGTATGATGGGTGAGTTGAATTTCTTCTTAGGGTTGCAAATCAAACAAAGCTTGGATGACTTATTTGTTAGCCAATCTAAGTACACTAAAGATTTGGTAAAGCGATTTGGCATGGAGGGAGCCAAACATGCCATTACTCCTATGAGTACCTCTATTAAACTCGACAAAGATAAAAATGGAAAATGTGTTGATATTACTCAATATAGAGGCATGATTGGAAGTTTACTTTATTTAACTGCTAGTAGACCGGATATCATGTTTAGTGTATGCTTATGTGCTCGTTTTCAATCTTGTCCTAAAGAATCTCACTTGCTAGCCGTAAAACGTATTTTTCGCTATCTTAGTGGGACGATTAACTTAGGACTGTGGTATCCACGTGGCACCACACTTGATCTCACTAGCTATTCGGATGCCGACTTTGCGGGTTGTAGAGTGGATAGGAAAAGTACAAGTGGTACATGTCATTTTCTAGGTCACTCTCTTGTTTCATGGTCAAGTAAAAAGCAAAATTCGGTTGCCCTGTCTACAGCTGAAGCTGAATACGTAGCGGCCGGTAGTTGTTGCGCCCAAACTATTTATATTAAGCAACAATTACTTTACTTTGGACTTGTTTTTAATCTCGTACCTATTAAATGTGATAATACTAGTGCTATTTGTATCTCAAAGAATCCTACTCAACATTCTCTCACAAAGCACATAGAGAATAGACATCATTTTCTAAAGGATCATATAGCCAAAGATGACATTGAATTGATTTTTATTGACACTAAAAATCAACTGGCGGATATTTTTACTAAATTCCTCTCGGACGAACCGTTTTCAAAAATTCGTAAGGAATTAGGAATGGCCATGGATTTTGAAGTAATCAGTTAAATTTTCACAAAATCTCGTCCACGATCTCGGCTTTCAAAATTTAAAATATTTTTCGAAATTTTATTTTTAAGGGCCAGTCGACTGCCTCGTATACGGCCAGTCGACTAGATCAACCAGTGAGTTTTTCTGATTTTATTCATCTTCAGCCAGTCGACTGCCTCCTTCGGCCAGTCGACTGGGTCATGAGCCAGTCGACTGCCTCCATATGGCCAGTCGACTGCCTCTGCGCAAACCCAGTTTTTATTTCTTCTTTCTTTTTGTCTTCTCTCCACTCTCTCCACGATCTCTCCCATTTCTTCCTTCCTTCTCGCCATTTAATCACCTTTAAACCATTTCCCCATTACACCACGACCCTCTCCTCCATTATCACCACTAATTTCTTCATTTATAATCATATATATCCATATATATATATACATATCTATACACAATTGTTTTTCGGTTTTCTCTCTTCTCTCTCATTTTCTTCTCGATTTCTTTTCATTTTCTTTTTAAAATGCTTTCAATCATCTTGGTTCTTCTCTTTCGCATGGCTCCCAATGTTGTGCGCATCAAGAAACGCGCCCGTAGGGGTGAAAGCTCTTCCGCTGCACCTCCTCCACCTCCGTCCCCTGTTCATGAGGCCACTGATTCCGAACCTGAATCTGGTCCAATGTCTCTCTTTACCCTTCTTGGTGATGAAGATAGTGTTCGTGTTTTCGAAACTAACTTCATTCATCGCAAGTTTGCTCGGAGTCGCATTGTGACTCAACCCTTGTGCGAAGAGATTGACGCTAATACGTTCAATCTTTTTCAAAATATGGGTTGGGACTTCTTCATTTCGCTTGATGTTTTGAATTTTCCACGAGCCGTCAAAGCATTTTATACAAATATGGAGAATCCTTCTCAACCAAGTCCTCCCGCTCGCAAACTTTGCTCCACTGTTGCTGGCGTTTCAGTTGAGTTGACCGAAGCATAAATTAATACTGTTTTTTGGCTACCTACTGGCGGTATATCGTATTTCTGCCCATCTATTTGGTACTCTTCGAGTGATTTCGATCCTCTCGAAGCAGTTCGGGCCATTTCGGTGAATAAGACCACCACTGCCACTTCTGAGTTTCCTTCTTCCTCGCTTACTCCTGAGGGTCGACTTGTGCACAATATTATCACATATTCCATTTTGCCAAAGTCCGGAAGCCGGAGTCTTGTGTCGATCATGGAAGCCTTCCTAGTATATTGTGTCATGACCGGTCGTAAGGTCAACCTTGCTTTTCTTTTCATTTCAGCTATTCTCGAGTGCCACAAGAAGAAAGGAGAACTTATTTTTCCTACTAATCTATCTTATCTTCTTGGTCGGTGTGGCGTTCCGCTTGATGAAGAGCCTTCAGAGCACAATCTAATTTTTCTGGACCGCACGCATCTCAAGTAGATGCATATCGGTAAGAATGCCGATGGAGTGTTGGTCTCACTTCGGGTTGTTCCTTCTGCGGACCAGGTTGGTCCATCTGTTCCTCATCATGATGTTCCTCGTCCCAAGGCACCTCGCCCGGATGCTCCGACTTCTTTTTTTTCATCTCTTGGTAGCGATTTTGATATTCCAGATTTTGGGTTCGGGGGAAATCCCGAAACTCTTACCCAAATCTTGAAAATCGTAAAGCGTAATGAAGAGGCCCAAAAGCTCAATGAGGAGGTCCAGAGGAAGACGACCGAGGATATGAAGCGTCTTGACGACAAGATCGACCGCATCGCCACTGCCATGGACGCCTTTCGTCGTGACCCTCCGCCTTTTTGATGTCGTTAAAGGGGGATAATGTATTAGGGTGTTTGTGTTGGCCATAGGTCTATTTTGTGTAGCATAGGACGTTACCTATGTTTTATGTTTGTTGTTTATGCTTCGTTTCATTTCTATGCTTTATCATTTTGCAATGTGTAGTAGTAAAACAACATGTACCGAACTTGCAAATTATAAATTGAAATATGTTATTTTTATTATCTTTCCATGCATTACGTAAATGAATATCAAATTGCAAAATTTATTTCCTAAGGGGGAGCATGCAAATAAAAATGAAAGATGCACACATTGAGGGGGAGTATCACTTGATACTTCACCATTTATGCGCAAACACGAAACGTTTTGTCAACATCAAAAAGGGGGAGATTGTTGGCTTCGAAATTCTATTTCAAGCAATAAATCTTATTTTGATATTAACAAAACATTCAAAACCGTGTTTGGTACTAATATGATTTTGAGCTAAGTGTTTCAGCAAGTACGTGTAAATGATTCGGGAAGATCGCTAAAGCAACAAGTAATAAGGAAACTCAAGCGCAAACTCGAAAAAGGACAGAAAGATCAAAGAAAGAACAAAAGTTGGACTCAAGACCTGGGGTAGATAGGTCGGGGTGAGAATATTGTAACAAGGTATCTTATGTGTTGATTGATCTTATAAGCTCAAGTAATAAATCAAATGAACTCAAACGGATAAAAAACGAACCTTGAAAACAATTCTTGGAGTCACCCAGTCGACAGTCAATGAAATGGCAGCCGACTGACTGTGACCCAGTTGACTGGCTGTTAAGGACCCAGCCGACTAGATGAACCAGTGAGCTATAAAACGTTTTGACTGCATGAGGCAGTCGACTGGCCTGTCTAAGACAGTCGATTGACTATGCCCAGTCGACTGGCAGTTAAGGACCCAGTCGACTGACTGAACTAGAGAGTTTCAAACATTTTTTATTGCCTGAGGCAGTCGACTGGCCTATCCAAGGCAGTCGACTGACTCATGAGGCAGTCGACTGGCCTTCTTGAGGCAGTCGACTGACCCTAGCTGTTGGGAAAATTATTTTAAATCTAAGCATGGAGGCAGTCAACTGGGTGCTTCAGGATTTTAAGGAAAAGTATTTCTAAACAATATTTTTGCCCAAAAAGAAATGATTTTGCTTGCTGATTCTCAGGTCCTACTCTCCACATTGTCTAGGGTGAGATACACTCTCCAAACCCTAGTGTTACACTATATAAAGATAGAGATATGGATTGAAATCTTAAGGTTCTTGTGTGAGAAATGTTCCAAATATTGTTCATCTCTAATTTTTTGCCAAGCATGTTCTGAAAAATCTTTTGATAGCAAGAAAGATCAAAATCTCGTTTTTCACTCTTATCATTTTCAAGATTTAAACTTAAGCCTTGAGCCTATTCTCTTATTAAAAATATATTGTGAGAATATATATATCTTGAGTTCTTGAAATATCACCTAAAAACGCTTGAGCTTATATTGATCTATCTTCCATAAAAACCTTAGGGTTTTGAGTGTTTTTGTTTCTTGAGTGATATATTGATTGCATACACAAATTTGTGATCTTGGGTGAGTGAAGCCCATTGTATCAAGGGAGGATTGTTCTCTTGATTGTGTGAAGAGCTAGTTAGCCTATTTTGAAGGAAGAGCCATAGTGTGAGGATCGGGAAAGTCTCAAGGAAAGTGATTCTTTGAGTCGAGGAGTAGGAGTTACCGAACCTCGTAAAAATCACGGTGTCAATATCTCTATCTCTATCTCCTTACTTTATGTTCATGAATGCTTAATTTATATTGTGGTAAATAGCTTGTTGAATTTAAGTGAAATTATTCATTGCATATTTTACCTTGTAAATTAATATTGAACCTTGTTGCATGTTCTAGTAAGAATAAAAAGAAGTAAGCAATTATTTTTAAAAATCTATTCACCCCCCTCTAGGGTATTTTAGTCACTAACAAAAATTCTTAATTTATATTGTGGTAAATAGCTTGTTGAATTTAAGTGAAATTATTCATTGCATATTTTACCTTGTAAATTAATATTGAACCTTACTGCATGTTCTAGTAAGAATAAAAAGAAGTAAGCAATTATTTTTAAAAATCTATTCACCCCCCTCTAGGGTATTTTAGTCACTAACAAAAATGTCTAAATTACCCTCCCTTAATAGTATAAGGGGGTTTAGTGAAATCAACCCTTAAAAAAATTATTTTTCGAAAATAAATTATATTTTTCATAAAAACTATAAATTTCAATATATATATATATATATTTCCGAAAATATGATTTTCTCTGAAAAATAATTTTTTTGCGAAAAATATATATTATGTTCTAAAATATGATTTTTTTACGAAAAATATTTTTTCCTGAAAAATATATATTATGTTCCAAAATATGAATTTTTTTTTTCAAAAAAGTATATATTATGTTCCAAAATATGAATTTTTTTCAAAAAATATATATTATGTTCCAAAATATGATTTTTCTTCCGAAAAATAATTTTTTTATAGAAAAATATATATTATTTTCCAAAATATGAATTGTTTCCGAAAAATAATTTTTTTTGCGAATATATATTATGTTCCAAAATATGTTTTTTTTCCAAAATAAAAAGTTTTCCGAAAAATATATATTATGTTCCAAAATATATTTTTTAGCGAAAAAGTATTTATTATGTTTCAAAATATGAATTTTTTTCCGAGAAAAACTTTTTTTTGTTAAAAATATATATTATGTTCCAAAATATGATCTTTTCCGAAAAATATATACTATTATGTTCCAAAATATGATCTTTTCCGAAAAATAATATTTTTGTGAAAAATATATACTATTATGTTCTAAAAAATGATATTTTTCTGAAAAATATTTTTTTTGCAAAAAATATATATTATGTTTTCCGAAATAATTCATATTTTGAAAAATAATATACTCCCTTCGAAAAATATTTTTTTGCAAAAAATATATAAACATTTTTGAATTTATAATTTTTGCGAAAAATATAATTGATTTTCGAAAATAATTTTTTAAAATGGTTGATTTCACTAACCCCCCCCCCAGACTAATGAGGATAATTTAGGCATTTTGACACAAAATGTGAGGTGAGGGGTCATAATGATGAAATTGAATAGTATAGGCAGCAAAATGGACACAGTGGATATTAGTTAATTAAACTGGATAGTATATGGGGGTTTATTGAAATTAACCCTTCTTTTATTTATTATTTCTTCACTTTATAATATATTTGATTAATTTATTGTTTATATTATTATATTATTATTTATTATTTTATATATTAATTCCTAAAAATAATTTATTTATTTATTATTATTTCATTTTATTTGTGAATTATTTATTCATTTTTAATTATTTAAAAATATATTTTATTAATTTATTAATTTAATATTTATTTTTTATTATTATACTCATATTTTGTTATTATTATGAAGTATTTATTTATTATTATTATATCTATTTATTTATTTTATTTTGTTTATTATTTATTATTGTTATTATATTTTTAAATATGTTTTATGTAATTTATTATTTATTTTATTAATTTATTATTATTATTTATTCATTTTTAATTATTTATGATTATATTTTATTAATTTATTATTTAGTCAATTTTTTATAATTGTATTCATTTTTTATTATTATTATGTATTATTTAATTCTATTTTTAATTATTTATTATTTATTTTTAAATATGTTTTATTTAATTCATTATGTATATTATTAATTATTCATTTTTAATTATTTATAAATATATTTTATTATTTATTCATTTATTTATTATTATATTCGTTTTTTATTATTAGGTATTATTTAATTCATTTTGTTTATTATTTATTATTTATATTTTATTTTTAAAATATGTTTTATTTAATTATTATTTTTTATTATTATTTATTCGTTTTTAATTATTTATAAATAAATTTTATTAATAAGACCAGACCGGACCAGGTTGAACCATAAAAAAATCTGTTTCCAAAAACACCCCATTTGGTTCAATTTGGTCTCATTCCAAATTTTGAAATCAAGTTCAAACAAACATGGTCTGGTCCCTGAAAACAAAGACCAGACCAGACCAAATAAGACAACCTACCAAATAGGGCCTGAGAGTATGTTATGGTGGATGTGGTCCTGCAACTGATGATCACTTCAAAAAATAAAAAATAAATAAATAAGGCAAACTGCATTATCAAATTTATTTTCCTTATATTCAAAAAGGGGCTAAGTGCATTGTACACATCAAGTTCATCAAATATTTTCACTTGTTATAGAATACATTTCCCTCAACTAAGCTTTTTAGAGGCCTTAAGTTTCTCAACTAAATGGGCTACAATTATATAAAACATCCCTTCAGAATTGACAAATAAAATGTACAGAAAATAGAATGTTAAAATTACATTTTTAAACTAAAACCATAAATAAAGGGATGTCCACTTACAAAATTAAGACTAACACCCTAGTCTGATCGTTAATATCATCTCTAGTATTCCTACGATTTTCACTTTGTGTGTTCCTAGTGAGACACTTCGATTTATGTTGGAAGTGAATCGATTTATGTTGGAAGTGAATTTAGCACATGGCTATAAATAGTTCAGTGAAGTTATCACTTTAAAATATTTATTTGAAATATTAAAAAAAAAAAAAAACACAGCTAAAGACAAACCCGTATGAGGAGGATGATGTAATAAACACCATTCAAAAGCATAAATACTTTTACAAGAGCAACGGATACAATACTCCTTAGATACTTACCTATACGTATTCGATACTTCTTAAACATTTTCATAATTTTTTATTATATTATTCATATCATAACACGTATTCAGTACTTCTCAAATACTTCAAATATATCAAATACTTCTCACATAGCAAATAATAATTTTCAACAAATTTTAAACATTAACATACAATTTTTTTCAACAATTTTCTCATAGTATAATAGTTAACAATAATAATTTTTGTGGGGTATTGAGTACATATTCTTATATTAAGTGTTAGGAAAAGAACTCCAATGTCATATTAATGATTGCATGTAGTTTCACAATATTTTAAAAACTATCCAAGTTTATAAAAAGAAAGTAATTTCACCATACTCATATCTTATTTTTTTGACATTTGCCTTAACGTTGTATCCGTATCGTGTCATATATGCACCCCCTATCACATACCCAACCCTGAGGCTAGGCGAGTCGCCTAGGGCCTTCGGGTCTGGGGGGCCCAAAATAATTTTTTTTTGTATTTTAATTTTAATTTTTTTTAAAAAATTTAGTACTTTTATATTTTTTAAAAAGAATTTAATTAGTTTTTCGGTCCAATTCAATGGCTTTATTTTTTCTAGAATAAAAATTATTTTACAATAGATCCAAAAAAAAAAAAATTTAACAGTTCTATTTGTACTAAATTCAATTTCTATTTAACAATTTTGGGCCTCAAAATTTTATATACCACTTCCTATAAAATAAAAAACAATCTCAAATTTTCAATTTAGTGAAACTAAAGTCTAATTCAAATCAAACTATTATCCTGATTAGTTCTAAAGATTTTTATGACAATCGCAAAATATTTGACAACTACACTTAGTGTTCTCGTAACTGCCGCACTCATAAAACGATAATAATTTTTTACGTGACTACTCTTCAAATTCTAGCGAGTGCCGCACTCCCCCAACAACAACAATTTTTCACGACAACACCAAGGTAAAAGTTATTTTTGATGTTTTTAAATATTAATATATTTAATGTATTTTTTAGTATTTTTTTTACACTTATAATATTTTTAACGCATGAAGCCTTACATCTAAAGGGTCTCATATTTTCTCTTGCCTAGGGCCTCCACTTGTTTTTGGGATTTCAAGGCCTGGCCTACCCTATCAATATCAACGCCTATATGGATAATCTTTAGTTGGGTAGATAGATCTGTGTATATATATGTAAGTGCTTATTTTTGCATACACTCTAATCCCTTTATTGAGGCTTCGATGGCCATATTTATATATGAAATTGATGGGCTTTTCGACCCATCTGAATAATAATCAGATTCCTTAATTACTGGGATTTACAATCCTCCTTTCCTTATCTCAATCTATCCCTATTTAGCTGGGATTTGGCTTGAGCCCCAAGAACTTCTAGAATGATCTTTGGGCTTTCAAAGTTGGGCTTAATCTACACTTGATCTTGATCATTCCTTGATGGGTCTACTATTCTTTAATGGGCCCAAATTTATTGGCCTTTACATTAGCCCCTTTGGGTCAAAACCCATTATTTCATGGGTTTTACACTAGAATTTCTTCAATCTTTGAAAGTTGATTTCGCCTTTGCTTTTGCAGTCTTGACCTTGCTATCTTTGCAAATCGCTTGATTTTACTCCGGTGATTGTTTTCTGCAAATTGTTTCTTCTTTCGTGTAAGTGTCCTTCCATCTTATTTTCTTCTCTTAAACATGTTTGATTCAAGTGCCTCCAGATCTGAGGATGATCTCATTCCTCAACAGCCCGGGGGTGTTGAGAGTGTTGAGGGTCAAGTGGTTGAGGATGTTCCTATTCTTCCTCCCCACGATGAGGCTAGTGATGACATCGAGGAACCTCTTCCCTTTAATCCTGACCGTATCCCAACCGACCAAAGAAGGGCCCCCAATATCATGTCTCTGAAAAAGTTAGTCAGGGCTCCTGTGGGGGTGGAATTCGAGGCATACAACCCTGACCTAGATTTTACCCAAGGGGAAGGGGTTGGCCCCAATGATCTACTGTTGACCTACAAACAAGCCAAGCTTGTTAGATTCCCTCTTCACCCCTTCTTTCATTTTATTTTCTTTACTTTTGATCTTGCCCCTCTCCAGGTTAACCCAAACGTTTTTCATATCTTATCCATGTTGCTTTTGGCCAATCAGGACCAAGGGTTTCACTTAGGTCAAGATGACCTCCTCCTCTGCTACCAGATCTTGGACTTAGTTGGTTGCGTGGGGAGGTACATTTTTTACCCATTCAAGGGCAGAGGGATATGCACTAACACTAAGAAATATGAGAAGTAGTGGAAAGAGCATATGGTCATAGTTAAAGGACCCTGGTCTTATCCTCAATCCTCCACTTTCCCTAATCCCAGTACCTTCGGTCCTATCAAACTTCCTCAGTAAAAAAGTTTCCACAAGGAGTCATGTTTGTGCACTAATTGTGACCTCCATAGGACTGAGTATATTTGTGAATATTTTGGTATAGGCACTAAGGCAATTTATTCCAGTGGCATTTGGTGAAGAGTAATGTTACTGAACAATAAGATTTGGTCTAACCGAATGTCAAATACTAACCTTTTAACTCCTGCCAATTTCCAGGAAATTTCCAGCCTAGGAGCCTCTATTAATATGTTTCGCCTATCCCGCCCCTAGATTTTGGATGATAATGTAGAAGAAGTTCCTAACCCTGCCACACATGCAGTTCATCCTCGGCACCCGTGGCAACCCAGGGGACTGGATCTGCCATGGTTTAAACAACCCTTCCCGCCATACTCCAGCCCCCTCCACCCACATACGCCCAGACGCTGAAGATAGGCCTGCTAAAAAACTAAAGGGGAAGGTGGTAGCTGAGCCTAGTGGGGGCAGCCCTATATTAAGGGAGGTGATGACTACTAGGGCCAAGTCCATTTGGACTTCTGAGGACCTGGTAGCCCAAAGGTCTTTGAACGGTCCAGATCTATAAGATAGGGCCTTAGGCGTGATGATGAAGGCAAGCCTTCATATCTCTTTTTTATTTTAAGAATCTCTTCTTTATACCCTGATTGAACTGCCTCTGACACTCTTTGCCTTATATTAATTTTCAGGCTTTTTACAATATGAATGCTTTGTGCTTAGCACACGAGTCCCATGCTGAGAAAGTGGCCCGCCTCATAGCCGCCTTAGCTCTGGATGATGGCAGAGAGGCGATCCTGACCAATCAGTTTACTGACCTGAATGAAGAATTGGCCGCTGAGAGGGAAGGGAAGGCCAAAGTGGATGCTGAAAATGAAGACCTTCGATATCGGCTGACCCTTTCCCACTCTAAACTAGAGGTCTGTAAGGAAGGAGGACTGGCCATGCACAGTCTCTATAAGGTTATCAATAACATTATTGGTGGGTAGTTCTGGTGTAGTGGCTTCCTCAATTTTCTAAAGGAACCCGAGAAGAGGAAGTACAGAGACCCTGATGCTATGGACGCTCATCTAGTGGTGAACCCGCTTTATAAAAGTCCTGAGCCTGGTTAGGCTGAAAGTATCTTCTTGGAGTTTTTTTCAGGGACCCTTCCTGCAGCTCCTAACAATCCTGAGGTTCAGCATTTTGCACCAACCCATATTGTGGACAATTTCAGACATGAATTCTCCAACAAGTCTAAGACTTAGTTTTTAGTTAGTTTTTTTTTTTGTAGCCTACAAGTGTTTTTGTAGCCCCAAGGGTAGATTCTGGAAA
Organism: Cornus suecica; assembly: GCA_963922005.1. Lineage (NCBI taxonomy): Eukaryota > Viridiplantae > Streptophyta > Magnoliopsida > Cornales > Cornaceae > Cornus > Cornus suecica. Next base: position 23,271,431 of record OY998247.1, read on the forward strand.
AACTCCTTTATTAATGAAAATTTTGTTTTATCCTAATCTGTGTTATGTCTCTCTCTTTTATTTTTAGATGAAAAATCCATAAGTTCTAATGAAATTTTGAATCTTCCAGGGTTGTATGCCTTTGTTAAATAAGCAAGATCATAGTTGTAACGCCCGAAAATCCACTGGACCTTCCGTACTGAAGTCTAGGATCACTGGAGCGCCACCTGGAAAATTTGACGAAAATCTCGCAGAGTTCCGTCTGTAAATGGAACATCCCGGAAACATAACACAACAGATAACTTGCCAATAACAACTGCTATAATATCAATGGTTCACATCCCAACATTCGTCAATCCTACTAGGGCCAAGGTAGTGGAAAAAAACCATCGCTACCACTACACAACCCTCTATAATCAACATAGCCACAAATGCTCGAATAAGAATACAGAAAGACACATGGCAGTGCCGAAGAGATACAATGACATCCTGAATTAATAAATACGAGAAAATAAAGATACACCAAGAAGGATATGCCAACAGATTGGCTTCCAATAGAAATACATGGCAGTCCCATATAACATGGGTAAATAAACTAAAGATAAAGAAGACAGTAGATAACTATCATCCCCCAATCCAATCGCGCTGCAACCGTAACTGCATCACCCTGCGCAACTTCAAAACCTATAACAAGGAAAAAAAAATAAAGGTGTCATTGCACTGCATGTTGTCCATAGCCGAAACATTTCCTACAAACTGGTGTAAACCACCAGGGCAAACCACGCCGTGGTTAGATCATCGAGCCCCGTAGGAGAAATGAAATCATAACCGTTACATCCTCTAACCGTTCAAGTAGCACTAACCAATACGTGTACATGCATCTACCCTATGTCAGTCCATCATCCCACATGACACTCACGACAATACAATAACCCAAATAACCCCACATAACTCAGGGAAACACAATATGTCACAAAGCATAGAATATGATGGCAACGACAAATCTCTATCACGTGGAAAATGCATACCCATATATATATATATGTATACGTATATATATATATATATATATATAACGAATAAGTACTAGACACGTAGTACGGATACACAAGAGAACACTACGCCTCGTACCTATCAATCAAAGGCCAGTAGTCTACACTACTCACAGAAATGTACACTAAGTACATGACACCCAAGTCCAAACTAACAATCACCAAACGCTCACCACGCTAACCAGAGAATCCAACCAGGGATAATCACACTCACCTCTAATATCCACAGGAATATAAATCCACAAATAATACCAAGGAATGCTCACAACCCATTCCCCGAGAACATAGGAGAGAAAACACTCACGTCATTGTGTGCTAACACAATCATCATCAATATATATATATATATACATGCACAATATATACATATATAAGAACCATCAACCCATTCCTAGAGGAAATATACACCTCAAGGACTGAATCACCTCAATCATATCATCATATGAATCTCATAATACTATTTTCAATATGATCAATAAATCACCAATGCTCTCACTATGGAAAAGAAAAGATAACCGATAAACTTACGGAGAGTACACGAACACTACTCTCATGAACAACCACCTAAGGGTCAAGAAACAACGCAAGGAAAAAGAGATCCCAATGCTAACCAACGGATAACCAAGACAACAATGTTAAGGTTAAGAACACCACAAGTGTTTAGGGAAAACAATCGAACAAAGAAACCAAAAGAAGAGAAAAGGCAACACTACGTGTGTGCACTAAACAACATGCCTCATACCCAAGACTTAGAAATGATCGGAAGCAAAGGTGAAACAAGTAAACACCTTTCAAAACACTACAAGTCGAGGTCTTAAGGAAGAAGCCTCGGAATCTCGAGAATTATAAAAATAGGTTTTTCTGTTAAGAATCCACATAGTGAAAATGACCGTCTTGCCCCCGGTTTTCGTCAATCGCCATCACCAACTTTTAGAAGTTCAAAATGTTTTTAAAGAATATCTTGAGATCACTTTTTTTAAAGTACGAAAACATATCATGGCTACGGGGGTAGGCTAAAATGGGTTTTCCTTTTTAATACCAAAGAGTTTGTTTTCAAAACTTGAAAAACGTCGTTTCCAAAAGACAGTCAGATAAGAGTGAATATCACTCCAAGGATTCCTATAATGTCCAAGAGGACAATGAAGAAATAACAACGTGTTGGATCCACGGAACACAACCATCCATTTCCAACCCCAATAAATCACATGACAATACAAGGAAGAGGTTCGGCACCACACCATAACCAACGGCTCAAGGAATGACATATAAGTCAAAAATCACATACTAGTGTACAAAACACAATACAAGGAATGCTTAGGAGAATGAACTAAATACGAGAAACAAGGCTGTAAAACTACAGTACCTCAAGTACTTAATAAAATCACTTGGACTTCTTAAGATCATAAAAAGCAAAAAACTAGTGGCCGATACCGCGGAACTAACTAGTTTCAATCAATACTTTTTCCGTCTCATTCAAACCTCAAATTCACATTTGATACTAACTATCTAGATTACTAATGGACTTGAGAGACCATTACCACACTACCAAATAGGTTCAATCATAACCCCGTTTCGGTCTACATCACCGTGAGATCCAAAACTCAACACACTGAATACTTATCAGTTCAACTATAACAATATTAAAAAAATGTAAAACATATATACACACCTCAATAAGCAAATATCGTGCAATGATATGCGAATAAAATACAGGTCCTCGTCTACCTACACTCACAATGCTGACCCTCACTACAACTGCAGTGTCGAGTCACAAACAGGTGTAGCTATATCTCTGCTACCCTACAGTTAACCAGTGTGGCAAGCACATGCACGGTGACTCATCTAGGATGGCCTAACTCCGAAGTCTCCCTATAGTACCGTGGGATGGTACCATTCCGAAGTTCTAAAAACAGTGGGGTGGCCCAACTCCGAAGGCCCTACACCAAGATAGTCGTAACCTAATGTCCGGTGTTTAATGCAACACATGCTCTCACAATCCCTACTAACTACATGCTCGTGAAATGATATAGCATAATGACGTCTTGCGATAGCTATCACCGTAGGCAGATAGGCGTGAAATAATAATCAATTTAATTACACACACAACCTGCTCGAATATAATCACATAGGAACGTAACACGTCATCCTATCATTAGTTTCCAATAATACCAACTTATTATTTATTCACCTTTCAAATAATATAGTCAATTCCTTAAGTACGCAACATGCTTTAATAAATCACATAAGCAATAATCTATTAGTCATAAGGAGAACTAGAATAACGTCTAAGTTCACGTCCCTCACTGTCACATATCCCCTAACATGTTTTAAATTCCATAAACACAATCAAAAGGGGAAACTAATACCACATTTTAAGTTCAAACCCAAACTTTACAATTTCACTAACCCATTATAACTCTCAAATGGATACTAGACCACCTATTCTCATTCAATTCAAATAGGTATTTATTTCGTAGGAAAAATACTCATTTAATTTCCTCAAATTAACTTCTACATCCTGCTTCACTCCTAACCCACCGATAAACATGTTTTATATTCACAAATAAATATATCTGAATTAAAATAATAACTCGCACATCCAAACAACAACTCCTATATATATATATATATATATAAACCCACAAGCATGTTAATTAATCCTAAACAGGATTTCTAATTCATTTTATATAGTTAGCATGCTAAATCAAATATCACATAATAGCCTATAGTTATTTGTACCGATAATGAATTTTCTCCTACCTCTTGACGCGTGTTTATGAACTAACCATCGCGCCCACAACCAAATTGGATACACCGATACGTCGCCAAAAACACACGCTCAAATCTGGCCTAACATGTTCATACCCCAAGTGGGGTCCAACGTGAACAGTACCTACGCCCGAAATTGGGGACCGCCGACCAAAGTCGCCCGAATACTATTTCAAATATACCAAAACATCCGCCTCGATGACCTATATGATATATACGAAGCCCATTAGTAATAGGTTAATAAATATGGGCAAATCTAAAATAATCTAAATGAAAATTGGTACCTATAAACGCGAATTCCCGATAAACCGCTCAACAGTTTCACACCAAATTCGGGTATGACGTACACGAAAACGAGACGCAACTTCCCTCAAAATTTCAGGATGAATTGACACCATATGGTGCACCAATCGGCACTGCAATATTTGGCAGAAAATTGCTCCGTCACTGCCGCTACTACGCGACCCAACACGCGCGACCACCGGTTGTGCCTTCCCCCATCTCCAGCGACCTACGTCGCCTCTAGCCCCAGCTGACGGCGAGCTCTTCCCCTCTCCCCAACTACGGGACCTACTGTCTCTTTCCCTCTCTCTCAATTGACAATATGATGATTATGCTGAAGAAGAAGGTCGCGGCTGCTGCAGAAATGAAGAAGATGGAGGTTGTCGATCATGAAGAAGGAAGAAGACTCTCAGATATGCGTATATGCATATACATATATATTCTAAATTGCACAAGTAACCATCCTACTATCCAAAATTACATAGGGCCCGTTTAGGAACCATTGTTTTCGTTTTTGTTTTGAGAACCAAAAAACAAGAACAATTCTTGTTCTTGTTCTTATTTTCTCACCCAAAAGAACAAGAACAAAAAACATGTTTGGGGCCAAAAAACACACATTCTCACACAATTTTTCCTTTCTACCACAAATGTTTTTTTTGGAAAATCCCAAAAAGAACAAAAATACAAGTTTTTGTTGTTCCCTTATTTTTTCTACTATTCACGAAAACAGTTTCCAAATTGAGAACAGAACAAACAGTAAAAAGGGTTGTCAAACATGTCATGTTCTCCTGAACAGTGCCAAAAAACAAAAAACATAACAAAAACAAGGTTTCCAAACGGGGCCATAATAAACCTCATACTTTACCAAAACGTCCAAATGATCTCTAAATAAAACACCGAAAAGTTACGAGATGCCAAATAACTAAAATAGTCCAAACTAAATACACCAGGGTATGAACCCAAATATCATAACCCTTAAACATCGGGCATACAAACGTGTCGCCACCCAGTCGAAGCACTAAACGCAATCATCGAAACGAAACTGTGTTGTCAGTAACAATAAGAACTCGCGTAAACGTCGTCCCTCCAAGTCCGAAACGTAAAATGCAAAAAATTTACAAGTACAAAATACCAATAATAACCATGACGTCATGAACAAGTGACGTCACAACTGAAATTAAATCAAAAATAATTTCAGAAAAAAAAAAAATAACACGGGGTGTTACAATAGCAGTGTGCCTTAGGCATATAAATTTTGGTTTATGTAAAATTTCATTAAATTTAGGAATGTGCCTCTGTCACTATTTATAGTTAGGAATTAAATTCCTCTTTTGTATGAGTCTGGCATATGCCTCTATCAATTTTCATACTTAAGAATTAAATTCCTCTTTTGTTTTAGTCAGACATACCCCTCTATCAATTTTCATACTTAGGAATTAAATTCCTCTTTTGTATGAGTTCAGGCATATGCCTCTATCAATTTTCATACTCTAGGAATTAAATTGCTCTTTTACATAGGCTCAGGCATATGCCTCTGTCAATTTCAACACTTTAGGAATTAAATTCCTCTTTTACATGGGCTCAGGCATATGCCTTTGTTAATTTTCATACTTAAGAATTAAATTCCTCTTTTACATGGGCTCAGGCATATGTCTCTGTTAATTTTCATACTTAGGAATTAAATTCCTCTTTTGTATGACTCAGGCATGTGCCTCTGTTAAATTTCATACTTTAGGAATTAAATTCCTCTTTTACATGGGCTCAGGCATATGCCTCTGTTAATTTTCATACTCGGGAATTAAATTCATCTTTTAATTACATATGATTTGATCGGCTGTGTTAAAAATAAGATAAATATTATCATAAGCTTATTTGAATCTAAAATCAAGCCTCAGCCTCTTTTATTGATCACATATATTTATGTAATAAAAATCTTAGAAATCAGAGTGCTAGCCTTTGATATTTATACAAAACAAGAGCCCATATAGGGGTAGTACCTCTTCAGTCGGGAGGCATTCTGAGAGTTAGGCTTCATGCGACCGTTAGCTTTTCTTAATAGATAGGCCCCTCTTCCAATGATATATGTCACTGTATATGGGCCTTCCCAGTTTTTCTGAAGTTTGCCAACGATTCCGATCTTTTTCCTGAGGACTATGTCTCCGATGTGGAACTCTCATCTTTTTACCTTTTGGTTGTAGCTCTTTCTGACCCTTTGGGGATACTCAGCTAATCTGGTGGATGCCTTATCACATTTTTCTTCCTAAGTGTCAAGAGCATGTACCAGATTCTAATTATTCTGATCTTCTTGGTAAGCCTCCATCTTTGTGGTTGGAACCACCTGCTCTGTTGGAATTACTATTTTGCTCCAAATGTCATGGAGAAAGGGGTCTCGCCAGTTGGGATTCTTGGGGGGTTTTGTATGACCAAAACACCTCAGACAACTTGTCAGGCTAAAGTCCTTTCGCAACTTCTAACTTCTTCAGTGTTCAGAATCGTCATGTTCGACCTTTCGGCTTGACCATTGCCCTACGGGTATCTGATTGAGGATGTTTTAAGATGTATATCATGTTGATCACAGAAGTCCCTGGTCCACTTGTTATCCAGATTTTTCCTGTTGTCAATCATAATGACTCTAGGTGCTCCGAAGAGGCAAATAATGTTCGTCCAGATGAATTTTATCACGTGCATGTGCGTGATTGTTGAGTAGGACTCTGCCTCTACCCACTTGGTGAAATAGTCAGTTGCAATGAGTGCCTGATTAACTTCTCTTATCGCCATTGGTAGTGGTCCTACAATATCAATCCTCCATTGGGCAAAAGAGTGTGGATTGAGTGTGGCGTTCAGGAGTTCAGGTAGGTGGAGGATGGATATTATCTCCATGGATCTAGCACTTGTGACATTGTCAAATAAAAGCCTCAGTATCCTGAGAGAGATAGGGCCAGAAATGACCCTGATTCAGTACCTTGTGAGCAAGGGACCTGCCTCCTGAATGGTTTCCACATGTTCCATCATGGATCTCTTTCATAATCGCCCAACTTCTGGTGAGGAATTTAAGGTAAGGTCCCTCAAAGGACTTTCGATACAGTTGTCCGTTGATAAGGGAGAACCTGGAAGACTTCATGCAAATCTTTCGTGCTTCAGACTTAAGTTCGGGTAGGATCCATTCCCTCAAGTAAGATACAATCGAATCCATCCAGCTGGGCTCCCACGGTATTATACAGATGTTATTTGGTTGTTGAATGCTGGGAATATCGAGGTAGTCTATTGTAACCACCCTTGTCAGGACCTGGGTATTGGATGAGGCCATGTTGGCTAATCGATCTGCATTTTCATTCTCCATTTTGGGCACATATTCAAGGCTGAATTGGTCAAAGTGGCTTAGCTTTTCCAGAGCTAATACTCTATTTGGCTCCAATTTTTCTCTTATTTCATATTCCCACACTGATTTGTTTGACAACAAGTTGAGAGTCGTTGTATATTTTAGTGCATCCGGCATTATAACCTCTAGCTTGATTCCAGACCTTGACGTCCCAATCGATCCATCAACGAATAGGCTCCACTCTGGTTCATCTAACTCTAGATGTTTTGCCTCCTGTTCCATTTCCAAGAGAAAGTCTGCAAGTGCCTGGCCCTTAATGGTTGTCCTTGGTACGTACATGATGTCTAAAGTGCCTAACTCAATTACCCATCTGGTAATTTGCCCTGTCAGGTTTAGTTTGGACATGATTGCTCTGATGGGAAATGTTGTTGGGACGATGATCGGATATGTTTCGAAGTAGTGTTTGAGCTGCCTTTTGGCATTGACTAGTGATAGGATGACTCGCTCAGTAATGGAGTACCTGGTTTCGGGGTCAGTCAAAGACTTGGTTATGTAAAAGACTGGTCTGACACGTATTCTCTTCTTTGACTAGTGTAACACTTGTTGAAGTAATAGATACAACCAGATAAAGATGTAGTGATTCGCTTGGCTCTGGCGATACTAGTACTGGAGGACTCACCAAATACTCCTTCAGCTTTTGTAGACCTTCCGTATATTTTAGCCCCCAAATATTACCTCTTCCTGCTCGGAAGAATGGTTTGCACTTGTCTGTGAGTCTGGAAACAAACCTGCCCAGTGCAGCTACTCTTTTTTTAGGGTATGAACTTCCATTTGGGTCTGGGGCTCTTCACTATGCATTAGTGATTTGACCTGAGTTGGGCTTGCTTCAATTTTTTTTCTGTTCACTATGTGGCCAAGGAACTGCCCGGATGAGACCCCGAATAAACATTTGGTTGGGTTGAGCCTCATCTCATAACTTCTAACTGCTTGGAATACTTTCTTCAGGTACTGAAGATGCTACTCCTTCCTCCTTCTTTTCACTACAGTGTCATTAATGTAGGCTTCTACTATATGGCCCATCTAGTTCCCAAAGACCCTTTTCACCAGCCTCCAGTAAGTGGCACCTGTATTATTTAGTCCAAAAGGTATTACTTTGTATCAAAACGTACCATCCTCAGTGATGAAGGACGTCTTTTCCTCGTCGACAGGGTTCATGGGTTGTATCCAAAACAGGCATCTAGGAATGACAGCCGCTCATACCCTGCTGTTACATCTACCATCTGGTCTATCTTTGGTAGAGGAAAATAATCCTTTGGGCATGCTTTGTTTAAATTGGTGAATTCAATGCACACCCTCCACTTTCCATTCTTCTTCTTGACAACCACTACGTTGGAGAGCCAGGTGGGGTACCTAACTTCCCTGATGAATCCTACTTCTAGCAATTTCCTCACCTCATCTACTATGATTTGGTTTCTTTCTACTCCAAAGCTCCTTTGCCTCTGCTCTAGTGGTTAGGCGTCAGGATCAACATTGAGATTGTGTTGTGTGATTGATAAGTTTATAATTGGCATGTCCATGTGTGACCAAGCAAATATGTATATGTTGTCCTGCAATAATCTTATCAAATCCACTTTTTCTTCAGTTAAGAGGGTAGAGCCAATAAATGTGGTTCTGCTACTCCATATGGGATAATGTCCATTTCTTGAAGTGGCTCTGTTGTGACTTGACTCTCTTGACCCTCTTCAAATGGGTCGGTCTGTAATTGATATTCTCATTGTACTTGGGGCCCTCTTGTCCTTCTTCTGCTAACTTTGTCCATTTGCTTATGTTCTTCATAGTGACTGCATAACACTCCTTAGTAGCAACCTGATCCCCTGGTATATCTATCACATCTATCCCGTTTGGATCTAGACACCTCATAACCTGATGAAGGATTGAGGGGACTCCCTGCATCCGATGTATCCATCATTTTCCCATCAGTAAATTGTAAGGTGATTTGACGTCCACCACCACAAAGTTTTCCTTCAGGGTCCTTCGAGTTACTGAGATGGATAGTTGGATGACCCTAATTGGTTCTACCCGACGCCCATCAAATCCAGTGAGTGGGACTTTAACAGGATGTACCTGGCCTATATCTACCCCAAGTTTGTCGAAGGCCCATTTAATTATGATATTCGTGTTGCTGCCAGGGTCTACCATGACCTTCTTAACAAGAAAATTGGCCACCAGAAGTGAAATGACCAGAGGGTCTTCGTAGGGAACCTGTACGTTTCTCAGGTCAAACTCGGTAAAACTTATCTGGGGCTCTTCTTTCTTGTTTGACATTTGGCACACCTCGCCAATTCTTATGAGTTTGTACGTCTGGCACATCTGTGATCTCCTGTTCCCTTCTGTCTCCCCGACATATATCCTCCCTAAACCATATGAATCACCTAAAATGGTTGTCCTGCCAAAGCATTTGTCTGAAGGGTATGCCCTTGGCGCTCTGCCCGGATCTGGTCCTTTGCTATATATTCAGTTAGCCCACCCTTTTTTATCATTGCCTCCACCTGCCTATGAAGGTTCCTGCAGTCGTTGGTGTGGTGTCTATACTCACTATGGAAAACACAGTGTTTGGTTATGTCCTTTTGCTCTATAGGCTGTCGCAATGGAAAAGGGGGTTTCAAAATTCCATTGCTCTTCTTTTCCTGGTACAGCTTGCCCAAACTGGTACTGAAGGGGGTTACTTTCTCCTCTACCCTTTGCCTCTTTTCCACTAGTTTGCTCGAAGAGGAAGGAGGTGTTGCACGGGTTGGCTTTTGATCCTTGAGGCGATCTTTTGTACGTGCCTCTACAGTAACCATGGTTGCCCTCTTCCGTCGCACAACTTCTTCCTCCTCTATCATGAGTTAGCCCTGGGCTCTAGAATTGAGTTCCCCTAGTCAGGTATCAGTGCCATTCTACATGCTTCAACCGCCGACAATTGGTCACACTGATAAATAGATAACATCTCCCTTGTAAATCTGGACAAGAAGCTCTGGGGATCTCCTCTTTTTCCTGAGTCATTGTGAACATACTGGGTATGGTCGTTTTATGCCTCTGGTTGCCATAGTACTGGGATATGAAAATTTCCCATAATTTGTTTCAGCTATCAATTGACCCAGGTGGCTCATCTCTGAACCACAACATGGGTGCTTCGGGGAGGCTGGTAGGGAATATGTTGTAAAAAAAAGCCTCATTCTTTTTCCAGGCGGTCATCTTCTGCTGGAATTGGTAGATGTGGTCAAATGGATCATTTGTTCCGTCATATAAGGTAAAGGTTGGTAATCAGAACTTTTTTAGGTACTCTGCCTAATCAATCTCGTCTGTAAAGGTTGATTGGATCATGTCAACAGCGGCGTGGGCTGCCAGGTCCTTCATGGTGGGGTTCTAAGCAATCAGGCTTATGAGCACCTGCCTCTGGATCTTCACAACCATCTCCTCCAGATCTTTCATGGTTGGAGGTTGCTGAAGTCGCGGGTCCCTCGCCGCTAGAGCAAAAATTTCCTCTTGGTCATCAAATGTCTTGCTGCCATACTTCCCACCTGTTGTGATTGTCTTCTTCCTTCCTAGGTGGATCTGGTACTACACCATTATTGGCAACATTGGTCGGGTTGACAACATTGGCTGGATGGGCATTAGACCGAGTCTCGGGCGGAAATCGGCATTCTGTTGTTCGAGCTCCTCATTCTTCTTCTCCACAGCCATCAGTCGTTGCATAATTACTTCCCTCTGGGCATTTTGGGCAATGCTGCCCCCAGCTAGTGCTACGAAGGATCTAATTTCCACCACTATGGTTGCTTTTCAAGGTTTTTGTGTCAAAAAAATAAAAGTAAGAGGTAAAAGTATATAAATAATCAAGAAACTTTCATTCCCACAGACGGCGCCAAAGTGTAAGTGCTTATTTTTGCACACACTCCAATCCCTTTATTGGGGCTTCGATGGCCTTATTTATATACAAAATTGATGGGTTTTTCGACCCATCTGAATAATAATAAGATCCCTAAATTACTGGGATTTACAATCCTCATTTCCTTATCTTAAGCTATCTCTATTTAGCTGGGATTTGGCTTGAACCCCAAGAACTTGTAGAATAACTTCTGGGCTTAATCTTCACTTGATCTTAATCATTCCTTGATGAGCCTGCTATTATTTAATGGGCCCAAATTTATTCGCCTTTACAATATATGTATGGGGAGAGTCTGTATAAGTTGATGAACATTAAACATGATGAACATCACATGTGCAATTATCCGTCCACATTACAATATGCATTCTCGGCCCTGAGGCTAGGTGACCAAGGCTGTTGCCTAGGGCCTCCAGGTATGGAAGGCCCCAATTTTTTTTTTCTAATTTTTTTTTAAAAAATATTAGTATTTTATAATTGTTTTAAATAATTTAATTAGTTTCTCGGCCCAATTTAAGTGCTTTATTGTTTTTAGAATAAAATACTTTTTACTATAGGTCCAAAAATAAAGTAATAATTTGTTTAATATGCAATGTTTACTAAATTCAAACCTAATTTCATAATTTTGGGCCCCAAAATTTTATATTTTAGTTACTATAAACTAAAAAAAAAATCTCAAATTTTCAACTTAGTGAAATTGATGTCTAATTCAAATCAAACTATTATCCTGATTAGATCTAGAAGATTTTTCTCACAACTGCACAATGTTCTATGACTACACTTAAGGTTCTCGTAACTGCCGTACTTGTACAACGACAATAATTTTTCACGCAACTACACTTAAGATTCTAGCAAGTGCTACACTCCCCCAACAACAACAAATTTTCACGATAATACCAAAATGGAAGTTGTTTTAATTTTTTTAAATATTAATAAATTTAATGTATTTTTTAATAATTGTTTTTGCACTTATAAATTTGTAATAATGTGAAACCTTACATCTAAAGGGCCTCACATTTGCCCTGACATATGCTATTGTTTCTCATATATGAATGTAGAAATGATGGGGTTAGAGACAATACTTGTCATCAAGATGAAGGAGGCTTTGACAATGTGTTGTCCGCCAAGTGTGAGAAAAATATGTGGTTAAAAATGACACATTAACGACACTTTAGGTTTTACCATTCTGCAAGCGCACCGATTAATTATAGAATAGCAACGGCTTGAGTAAGGGATATCGATCTCACATAGACTAAGATTGTTCACTATAATAGTTCAAAAGCACTGAATTATATTTCTGAAAAATGTTTGTTTTGGTGGTCAAAGACCGAATTATCTAATATTAACTGAATTAATCTAAAAAGCAAAGTAAATTGGTTTGTGATTCAAGAGAGAGAAAAACTAGGGTTTTCGTCACTCCACCACTAACCGCATAATATAGTTCTATCAATATATCAATTGCATGAGGGTGATCCATTGACTGTGAATCAGGTCATACCGCGCCAGCAGTTTGACCCCAAAAAGGAATTACCATCAACCGGATCGCGACAATCCATCTCAAGACTAAACTGATTAGTACATGCAAATTATGTTACTCTAATCTATTCTTAATGCATGAAAATAAACTAAAGCATGTCTATATCAGTTTGTCAACGTATGGACTATGTAACATAGGGTTTCAGGTTTTATGACCACTATTGTGTATAAAATCATGGCTTAAGCATCCGAGTTCCAGCCCATAGTGAATAAGCATGATTGTGTAAGATAAATATATTCATTCAGTCTAAGACAAGAATCAGAACAAATATATAAACTTGTATCAAGAATAAAAATGGCCTCTCATCTAACATAATCATCACAGTATAGTCAAAGTTTTCCCTCTCTACAATTGAAAACAAAATTAGAACTACATTACTTGGCTAGGCTTTTGCTAAGAAAACCCTAGATACCGAATTAGTTGATCATGGTAGAAAGAGACTGCATCGTTGATGTAGAATCGCCCTCCATGGCCTTCTTCTCTAGATCTCTAGGTCTTGAATGGCTCCTCCCTTTTGAATAATATGAATCTCTAGAGGCGGCTCTGAAATTATACGTTCCAAGAAGCTCTCTAAAATATGTAGCGAAGCTTGGTATTTATAGGCAAAGTTGAGGGAAACCCTAACCTGGAGAATAGGATTACCCTTTTTGGTAATTTTCACACCCAACCAAGAAAAACCCTAATATATGATGTATAATATGTGTATATATCATGTATAGAGGTTTTGGGGTAAAATAAAGTCATTCGAGTGAAAACAAATCAATCCGGATCAAAATAGGATTTTGGCCCGAAACTAAAATTTTCACTTTTTTCTGCAGAACATCTCTCACTCTTTTGATTATAACTAGAGTTCTACACATTGGATGAATTCTTGTGATATATAGTTGGAAAGAAAACTTCAAGATCTTGATTTTAGGCTCAAGAATCAGCTCATTTGGACCTTTCTTGACCAAGATATGAGTGCCCTAAATTGGCTGAAATTTTGGTGCTGGAAGTACTGGACCTACGCCCAAGCGTAGGTTAGGGGCATAGGGTCCAATTGTATATCACAAACCAAAGCATAGGTATGGTCCAATTTTGTCTGTTTTTGCCTCTGGTGACGTAGAGTATGATGCATATTTGCTGTAAAAAAATTTTTTTTTTCATATTTAAGCTAGACTGGTCGCCTTTGACTCCCGATGCTTTTGGTTGAAGTAATAATGTCTGGAAATGAAAAAACATGTTAGGGGATATGTGATAGTGAAGAACGTAAACTTAGACGTTATTCTAGTTCCCCTTATGATTTGTAGGTTATTGCTTATGTGATTTATTAAAGCATGTTGTGTACTTAAGGAATTGACTATATTATTTGAAAGGCGAATAAATAGTAAGTTGGTATGATTGGAAACTAATGATAGGATGACGTGTTACGTTCCTATGTGATTATATTCGAGCAGATTGTGCATGTAATTAAATTGATTATTATTTCACGCCTATATGCCTAGGGTGATAGCTATTACATAACATCATTATGCTATGTCATTTCACGAGCATGTAGTCAGTAGGACTGTGAGAGCATGTGTTGCATTGAAGACCAGACGTCGGAATATGACTATCTTGGTGTAGGGGCTTCGAAGTTGGGTCACCCTGCTGTTTTGGGACTTCGGAGTGGGACCATCCCACGGTACTACAGGGAGACTTCGGTGTTGGTTCATCTCGCCTATTCCTAGGACTACGGAGTTAGCCCATCCTAGATGAGTAACTGTTCATGTGCTTGCCGCACTGGTTGACTGCGGGGTAGCAGAGATAGAGCTACACCTCGTTGCGACTCGGCACTGCAGTTGTAGTGAAGGTCGGCATTGTGAGTGTAGGTAGATGAGGAACTGCATTTCATTCACATATCATTGCATGATATCTGTTTATTGAGGTGTGTATATATGTTCTACAATCTTTTTAATGTTGTTATAGCTGAACTGATGAGTATTCAATATGTTGAGTTGTGGATCTCATGGTCACATAGACCGAGACAGGTTTATGATTGAACCTATCTGATGGTGTGGTAATGGTCTCTCGAGTCCGTTAGCAATTTAGAGAGTTAGTATCAAATGTGAATTTGAGGTTTGAATGAGACGGGAGAGGTATTGATTGAAACTAATTAGTTCCGTGGTATCGGCCTTTGGTCTTCCCTTTTTATGATCTTAAGAGGTCTAAGTGATTTTATTAAGTACTCGAGGTACTATTGTTTTGCAGGCTTGTTTCTCGTGCTTAAATCATTATCCTAAGCATTTATTTTACTGGCCTTTGTATACTAGTATGTGATTTTTGACTTATATGTCATTCCTTGAGTCGTCGGTTACGGCGTGGTGCCGAACCTCTTTCTGGTGTTGTCATTTGATTTTGTGAAGCTGGAAATGGATGGTTGTGTTCCGTGAATCCAATGCATTGTCCTTCCTTTATTGTCCTTTTGGACATTATAAGAATCCTTGGAGTTATAGTCACTCCTATCAGGATGTCTTTCGAAAACGACATTTTTCAAGTTTTGTAAACAAACTCATTGGTATTTAAGAAGGAAAAACTCATTTTCACCTACCCCCGTAGCCACAACATATTTTCGTACTTTAAAAAGTGATCTTAAGATCTTCTTTAAAAATATTTTTAATTTCTAAAGGTCGGTGATGGCGAATGACGGATACCGGGGGCAAGACGGTCATTTTCACTGTGTGGATTCTTAAAAGAAAAACCTATTTTTATAGTTCTTGAGATTCCGAGATTCCAAGGCTTCTTTCTCAAGACCTCAACATGTAGTGTTTTGAAAGGTGTTTCCTTGATTCACATTTACTTTCGATCATTTCTGAGTCTCGGGTATGAGGCTTGTTGCTTAGTGCACATACGTAGTGTTGCATCTATCTTCTTTTGGTTTATTTGTCCGGGTGTTTTCCCTAAACACTTGTGGTGTTCTTGTTGGTTATCATTGGAATTTCTTTTTCCCTTACTTTGTTTCTTGACCCTTATGTGGTAGTTCATGAGGGTAGTGTTCATGTACTCTCCGTGTTTTGAGTTGTTTAGCCTTTCTTACCTATAGTGAGAGTGTTGTTAGTTCGATTGACCTTATCAAAGATAATAATATGAGATTGATGTGGTAATGTGTTCAGTGGTCTCGATGAAGCGATATGATTGCGGTGATTTAGTCCTTGAGAAGTAGATTTCCTATAAGAATGGGATGATGGTTCTTAGATATATATATATTGATGATGGTTATGTTAGTATACAAGGATGTGAGTGTTTTCCTCCTGTGTTCTTGGAGAGTGAGTTATGAGCATTCCTTGGAACTAGTTATGGATTTTGTTTCTTTTAGATATTAGAGGTGAGTGTGATTCCTTCTGTTTGGATCATCTGGTTAGCGTTGTGAGCACTTGATGATTTGTTATATTGGACCTGGGTGTCGTGTACTTGGTGTACGTTTGTGAGAGTAGTGTAGACTACCGGTGTTGGTACTTGGAATACAAGTCTTAGTGTACTTTGCGAGACTCATGTTATGTACTTATACATATATAATATGTATGTAAATATATATCCCCTATATACTTATGTACGTTAGTATATGGGTGTGTGCCTTGTGATTTGGGGGTCGGGATTAGTTATATGTTACGTGTCTTGCTAGATGATTTAACATTACCTAAACAGTCAGAGAATGTGGTAGTTAGGATTTCGTTTTTTCTACTGAGCTTCTTTGCTCACAGGGTGTTTCACACCCCTGGTATTCGACGCCAATTTACAGGAAATGTTTCGACTACGGACAGCGTGCGGTGCAACGACACCTTTCTTTTATTTTCCCCTTACAGGTTTTGGAATTGTGCAGGATGATGTGGTTACGGTTGCAACGCGGCTGGATTTGGGGACGATATTTATATACTGTCTTCTTTATCTTTTAGTTTGCTTACCCATGTTATATGGGATTGCCATGTATTTCTATTGGGTGTCAATTTGTTGGCATATCCCTATTAATGTATCTTTATTTTCCTGTATTTATTATTTCAGGATGTCATTATATCTCTTCGGCACTACCATGTATTTTTCTGTATTCTTATTCGAGCATTTGTGGCTTTGTTGTGTAGGGGTAGCGGTATTTTCTTTCCACTACCTCGGCCCAAGTAGGATTGATGAATGTTGGGCTGTGAGCCATTGATATTACAACACTTGTTATTGGCAGGTTATTTGTTGTGTTGTGTTTCCGGGATATTCCATTTACAAACGGAATTTTGTCGGATTTTCATTGGATTCCGTTGTTGTATTTTTACCATTCAATTGGGTATGGAATATATCATTTTCATCATTATTCCTTATGTTTTAATGGTTAATGATATCTTAGTTCGTCGCTTATTGTATGGATCACACTCCGGATTCCTCGGATGTCCCGATTCGAGAGTCTTAGAAATTAGGGGCGTGACACCCATGATGGCTTGGAAAATTAAAACATATATAAAATTGTTTTTGAAAAAATAAAATTATATATATATTTTGGAATTATATATATATTTTTCGAATTTTATTTATTTTTTGAAATTTATATATTGTTTTCAAATTTTATATATTATTTTTGAATTATATATATATATATTTTGAATTTTATATATATTTTTAGAATTATATATATATTTCAAATTTTATATATTATTTTCGAATTTTATATATATTTTTAGGAATAGGGATAGTGAGTGATCGAGAATAGGGATAGTAGGTATTTGGGTAAGGGCATTTTAGTCCCAAAAGTGTTCAGAGAATGTAAATGATGAAAATTTCAAATCTGAAGGGTGCAATTGAAGATATTCAAACCTGAAGAGAAATAATTAAAGTTAAAATAAATTTCAGAGGGTGTAAATGAAGATAATCCATACATATATATATATATATATATATGCGCGCTGGGGGTTTGAAAAGTATGATCACCAATATCAAAATCAAGAGTACTTATTTGAGGTGGGTTGGGATAGACAGATATAAATGGGATCAAATAATTCACAAACCAAAAAAGGTGCAGATGTCTCAACAAATTGTGACCTTCCATTGGATACACAAGAGATAAGTTTGACACAGCATCCCAAACTATTTAACAAAAGCCACGCGCGAAAGTGATAGAATATAGAATACTTGCTCACGCAAATTCTGTTTGTATAACCTCACTTTCTTATATCGGTTTGTGGTACAAATTAGTATTTATTTTCGGTACCAATATCTTTTTCATTTTAATAAAAGATTTGATGAAAATTTAATGTTTTTTTAAATCAAAATCACAAAATGTATAAAGATTATTTAAATCACAATAATCAAACTTGGACGGGGTTTAATCCAAGAAATTCGTATATTTAAATGAGGGAAGGAATGGATCAACTCATATTATTAAAGATTGTCTAAAGAAACTATTGGATTTTAAATGTTTAAATGATAATATTAATTAAAATATATAATGCTTTTAAATTTTTAATTAAATAAGATGTAGAAATGAGTGAGGAATTAAATTATTAAACATATCCGGCACCTGATCCACGTAATGCATTTCACATTCTTTTAGATCCGGTGTTGTCACTGTTGTCCAAAGGTGTGTATATATATATATATGTATACTAATTAATGGTGATATGGCTTAGCATTGTTGTATAGATTTAAACGCTAACTTTTGAGATAAGTAAGGATACATACCTGACTTGAGTCTCGCCGTTATTTGCGACTGACGACTGAGTTCAATGTAAAATGATGGAGAAGGGAGAGGACTCTGAAATGGATTTGATTTTGAGACCAGGTTAACCTATTTTAAAATGGGTTGACATTTACTCTTATTAGGCCCGTTTGATTCGTGCATCTATTTTTGTCTGATTAAATTTAAAAAATAAAAATATATGTTTGTATTTGTGGAATGTTGATATCTAAAATAGAAATATGCTTGGTACGGATACTCCTGACCCTGAGGCTAGGCGACCAAGGCGGTCGCCTAGGGCCTCCGGGTCCGGAGAGCCTAATTATTATTTTATTTTATTTTGTATTTTTATAATTATTTTAAAGAATTTAATTAGTTTCTCGGCCCATTTTAAGTGCTTTATGTTTTTTAGAATAAAAACTATTTTACTATAGGTCCAAAAATAAAGTAATAATTTGTTTAACAATCCATTTGTACTCAATTCAAACCCAATTTCACAATTTTGGGTCCAAAAATTTTATATTTCAATTACTATAAACTAAAAAGAAAAAAAATGTCAAATTTTCAACTTAGTGAAATTGATGTCGAATTCAAATCAAACTATTATCCTGATTAGAAGATTTTTCTTGCAACTGCACACAATGTTCTATGACTACACTTAGGGTGTGTTTGGTAACGGTGCGGTGCGGTGTTAGTTTTTTGTTTTGGTTTGGGTTGGGTTGGATTTGGTTTGGTGTGGTTTTATTTTGGTTCCAAATCATGTTTGTTGTAGATGATTTTGGTGTGAGAAAAAGTGATGTTGAAAAACCAAACCATGTTTGGTAAAGTTAGTATGGGTTGAAATTCTGAAACCAAACCATGTTTGGTAACTTGGGATGGTTTCACATTTTATTTATAAATATTAAAATTTTGTAATATTAAAATATATTAATAAATTAATATTAATATTAATATTTATAAATTTTAATATTATAAATTTAATATTAAAATTAATATTAATATATTAATATATTTTAATATTATAATATTAAAATATATTAATATTAGAAAAATGAGATTTGGTTTGGTGTGGGTGAGATGATGCAACATGGGGTGCTACAGTGCCCGCACCACCCCAAACCATCAAAGTTGATGGTTTGCTACAGTGCCGAATGGTTTGCTACAGTGTACGAACACCAATCTTACCAAATATGGGTTGGTATCATTTTTTCACACCAAAATCAAAAATATGGCAACAACCCATGTTACCAAACACCACCTTAAAGTTCTCGTAACTGCCGCACTTGTACAACAATAATAATTTTTCACGCGACTACTCTTAAGACTCTAGCGAGTGCTACACTCCCCCAACAAAAACAAAGTTTCACGACAAAACCAAAATGGAAGTTATTTTTAATTTTTTAAATATTAATAAATTTAATGTATTTTTTAGTGATTTGTTTTTTCACTGTTGAGTTTATAAGCACGTGAAGCCTTACATCTAAAGGAGTCTTATATTTGCTCTCGCTTAGGGTCCCAACTAATTTTCAGGATTTCAAGGCCGGCCCTAGGTACGGATGCTTTCGCTATAGATATACATATATATATATATATATATTATTTTGGGATAAAGGGAAGTGGTGGTGGTCGGAGGCGGCAGTGGTATTTTGGGGCTAAGGAAAGTGGTGGTGGTCTGAAGCGGTAGTGGTGGTGGTGGTGTTGGTGGTTTTGGGGCAATAGATATATACATATGTATATTTTGAGTGCACTGTAATGCCCCGCGTTTACTTTCCCACTTTCTGAAATTCTTTCCGATTTATTCTCGGTTTGTAACGTCACTTTTTTTTTGTTCATGACGTGTTATGCATCCTTGGTGTATGTAATGTTTTTGCATTTCGTGTTTCGGATTTAGCGGAACAAGTTTGTGAATTTTCATTGCCAACTACGTTGGTTCGTTATTGGCGTTTATCGTTCAAAGTCTTCGGTGGGCCCAGGATACGCCCGGTGGACTCAATGGTCGTGTTTGGAATCCGAGCATTTTTTTTTATGTCCCGGTGTATCACCGGTTATGTGATTTATATGATTGTGTTTATTTTTAGGTTGTGTGTATAAAAGGATAAATTGGTCTTTTCACTTTTGTTATGTGTAGGGATTTCTTTTCTTTTTTTTATCTAAGTGTCCATCCTACAAAAATGTATATATATATAGAGGGTATATTAGGAAGTTTATGTACATAATGGTAGTGTTGCAATTGTTTAAAGACTTGAGAGGCATTTTGGAAAAATGAGTTATTTTGAGTGGATTTTTCCAAAGAGCCTTGTTGGTGTCATCTCTACTGTAAGTCACTAAAATACCCTAGAGGGGGGGGTGAATAAGGTTTTAAAAATAATTTCTAACTCTTTTTAATTCTTACTAGAACATGCAACAAGGTTCAATAATAATTTACAAGGTAAATATGTAATGAGTAATTTTACTTAATTTCAACAAGCTATTTACCACACTATAAATTAAGCATGCATGAACATAAAGTAAGGAGATAGAGATAGATAAATTGACACCGTGATTTTTACGAGGATCGGTAACTCCTACTCCTCGGCTCAAAGAATCCCCTTCCTTGAGACTTTCCCGATCCTCATACTATGGCTCTTCCTTCAATAGGTGGAATAGCAAAACCTTTACAAAAGAGCTAACTAGCTCTTCACACAATCAAGAGAACAATCCTCCCTTGATACAATGGGCTTCACTCACCCAAGATCACAAATTTGTGTATGTAATCAATATATCACTCAAGAAACAAAAACACTCAAAACCCTAAGGTTTTTATGGAAGATAGATCAATATAAGCTCAAGTGTTTTTAGGTGATATTTCAAGAACTCAAGATATATATATTCTCACAATATATTTTCAATAAGAGAATAAAGACAAAGCTTGAGTTTAAATCTTCAAAATGATGGGAATGAAAAACGAGATTTTGATCTTTCTTGCTATCAAAAATTTTCCAGAAAGTGCTTGAGAGAAAATAGTAGATGAATGAATTTTCAGAAAAAATTATCACACAATAACCTTGGCATTTTTAATCCATATCTCTTTTTTTATATAGTGTAACACTAGGGTTTGGAGAGTGTATCTCACCCTAGACAATATGGAGAGTAGGACCTGAAAATCTGCAAGCAAAATCATTTCTTTTTGGGCAAAAACATTGTTTAGAAATACTTTTCCTTAAAATCCTGAAGCACCCAGTCGACTGCCTCCATGCTTAGATTTAAAATATTTTTCCCAACGGCTAGGGTCAGTCGACTGCCTTAAGAAGGCCAGTCGACTGCCTCATGAGTCAGTCGACTGCCTTGGATAGGCCAGTCGACTGCCTCATGAGTCAGTCGACTGCCTTGGATAGGCCAGTCGACTGCCTCAGGCAATCAAAAATGTTTGAAACTCTCTAGTTCAGTCAGTCGACTGGGTCCTCAACTGCCAGTCGACTGGTCACAGTCAGTCGACTGCCTTGGACAGGCCAGTCGACTGCCGCATGCAGTCAAAATGTTTTATAGCTCACTGGTTCATCCAGTCTGCTGGGTCCTTAACGGCCAGTCGACTGGGTCACAGTCAGTCGGCTGCCATTTCATGGCCAGTCGACTGGGTGACTCCAAGAATTGTTTTCAAGGTCCGTTTTTGATCCGTTTGAGTTCGTTTGATTTATTACTTGAGCTTATAAGACCAATCAACACATAAGATACCTTGTTACAATATTCTCACCCCGACCTATCTACCCCAGGTCTTGAGTCCAGCTTTTGTTCTTTCTTTGATCTTTTTGTCCTTCTTCGAGTTTGCGCTTGAGTTTCCTTATTGCTTGTTGCTTTAGCGATCTTCCCGAATCATTTACCTGTACTTGCTGAAACACTTAGCTCAAAGCCATATTAGTACCAAACACGGTTTTGAATGTTTTGTTAATATCAAAATAAGATTTATTGCTTGAAATAGAATTTCAAAGCCAACATCTACCCTTCATTTCCATCTTGATTAAATCCCAACCATTGATAGTGGAAAACCTAGAGATTTAGAGTCGTCTCTCAAGACTCAATATCAACCATTTATCTTATCTTTTTTTATGTTTCGGTGTATCATCGGTTATGTAATTTATATGATTGTGTTTATTTTTAGGTTGTGTGTATAAAGGATTAATTGGTCTTTTCACTTTTAATATGTGTGGGAAGTGTAGGGATTTCTTTTTCATTTTTTTTATCTAAGTGTCCATCCTACAAAAATGTATATATATAGAGGGTTTATTAGGAAGTTTATGTACATAATGGTAGTTTTCAATTGTCTAGAGACTTGAGAGGCATTTTTTGAAAAGTGAGTTATTTTGAGTGCACTTTTCTAAAGAGCCTTGTTGGTGCCATCTCTACCCTTCATTTCTATCTTGATTAAATCCCAACCATTGATAGTGAAAAATCTAGAGATTTAGAGTCTTCTCTCAAAACTCAATCTCAACCCTTTATCTTATCTCACTTTTAATCATTGCCATCCATAGTGGAGCCTATGGAAAAAGTGGTGTTATATGTGTAAATTATACTTTCACCCCCTCTTGTTTTGATATATTATATTTTTTTTCCTTTTGTTTGGATAATTACAGTTTGATCTCCTCTAGTTTGGTTATTAGTTACATTTTTTCCCTCCATCATACTTCCGGCCCAATCAACGCCGGTCAAAGACATTTTTAGAAGAAAGATGATTATATTACCCCTCAGTTAATGAAAACACCCTTTTGCCCCCTATTTCAATTTTTTTTATTGGACAAAAATGCCCCTGTATACATATATATATACATATATATAAATGTCGGCAACACCACCACCACCATCTCCATGACACCACCATCAAAACCTACAAACCAGGAATCCATATATAAACATATATATAACAATATAAATACATATATACACATATGACTATAGGAATGGAGGAGCGAGAAAGCAGATCCCCTTACAAACTAGACATTTTCCTTCTCCTCCTTGGATCATCTCAAACTGATTTGGACCCTTACATGTGCTTGGATCATTACTCCATGATATATTGGGTTTTGTTAACTGGCTTGTTTGCTAATCTGGGTTTCGGCCAGAAACTGGTAGGTTCACATGAGGAAAAAGCAAAGATTGATTGGAAGATGTAGAAAAGCTTTATTTGAAACCCTAGACACTTCATCCCACCAATCATTTTCCAGTTCTTTCGAAACACAAATGCCTTAGGTTTTATTTATAAAAAAAAAACAAAAAAAACTAGAACCAATTCCACCATATCAGCTGACCTAGATAACCTCCCTATTGGATACACTCGATTTTGATGGTGGAGCTTCAACTTGTTAGAATAACAATTTAGAAATTCATATTGTATATATGTATGTGTATATATATATAAGGGTTAATTTCATTTACACCCCTTGAACTATGTCAAAACATTATTTTGACCCCCCACTTTCACAGAAATGCATTTACACCCCCTAATTAAGGAAACATTTTTCATTTGCACCACCTGGCCACTTTTGGGCGTTGACTATGTAGGAAAAGACGCTCTTGCCCTTTACCAAACAAGTTTATTTTGAATAAATGTGTTATCCTAAATGGGAATAGCATGGATGGTATATTCCAATACCAAACATCTTATTAATCAAACACCAAGCCCTATATATAATTCAATCAATTTGGTTGGAGCCTTCAATGGAGACTTGAAAGAGAAGAAAATGGGTTTTGTTATTGGGTCCGGTGGTGGCGAGTTTGGTTCTTCACTCTCTTCATTAAACTAGTTTTAATTTTATTTTTTTTGGTAAATTTGACTATGTTAATTTATTTATTTATTTTGTAAATTTGATAATAGTAAATTAGAAATATTTTTTATTTTGGTAAATATGATTATTGTAGAATTTGAAGGGTAAATGGGTAAAACACTTTTAAGATATTTTAGAATAAAATTATAATATGATATGAAATTAAGTAATTTACTATTATCGGTCGCCGAAAATGATTTAGAGGGGGTCAAACTGTAATTATCCAAACAAGAGGGGGAAAAGTATAATATGTCCAAACAAAAGGGGATGAGAGTGTAATTTACCCTATATATATATATACACACACAAATATCTTCCTTTCAATCTCAATCCCAACCCTTCATTTTTTGCAAGAATCAATCGCCACTCTTAATAGTGGGAAAGTGTGTAAGATATGTATATGTGCGTTGGTGCAATCCTAGCCTTCCATTCCTTCTTTCACATCATCATTTCCCTTGGTTGATGGAAGACTTGTTTGGTGGGATATCTTAGTGGAGTTTTCTAGAGTTTTAAAGTCTTCCCTTCTCCTCTTATCTCAACCATCCATTCAATAGTGATTCAATCTCCATCCTTGAAAATGGAAGACTATGGAACTTGATGATATATATATATATATATATCTATGTGAGATTGTTTATTTTTCTTTCATTTTTTTCAAGGACACACACATATCTCTCTCATCCTCTCTTCTTTCTTTTGTGCTCTAAATCTCCCATTTTCCTTGAGAATTTGGGTTTGCCTTTAAATACAACATCGATCCTTGTACTCCAAGCTTCACTTTGAGCTAAGGTTTGGTAAGTGAATCTCTCTCACTCTTAGTTTTCTATTTCAATCCCTAACTACATTATTCTTGAGATTTTGTATTCAAATCTTGATTTTCATTTTCACCAATTATATCGGTTCTTGGAAGCTTGGAGGTTCTTGTGGAAATTTTTTACTCTCTTTTTGAAGATTTTCTTGGAGTTCTTTCTTGCTCTTTTGCTTGGAATTGAGGTAGGGGAAACACCTCTCTTTCTTATCTTTTGGTGCGTGAGTGTGCAACTTTCTTCTAGGGTTCTCTATAACCCTAGATATGTATGTGATTTGTGTATAAGTTGTGGGTTGGAAATTGTGGTTTAACTTGAATGTGTATGAATGTCTATGCTTATATATGTAATGAAATGATGTTTGACATGATTTTATATATAGTAGATGAAGTATGAATTTTGAGTTTACTATGAAAAACATGCTTGGATATGTGTGTATATGTATACAAGTATTAATACATGCACCTATATATATATATATATGTATATGAGTTAGAGTTGTGACCCTAGAGGCGTAAATATGATAGCTCCTAGGACGTGTTCGGATTAGGAAGCACTAGGGTCGTTTTGGTATATACTTCTTCCTATGGATCGTAATGCTTGCCTCTACTTGTAATTTGAAAGCATGCTAATAAAAATAATTGCAAAAATGTGAGACTTTGTACTTAGACTTTTCCTTAGTTCCCCTCCTTGCTTGTGAATTGTGAAATTTTCTAATTGAAACTTGAATGAGATATGATATTGAATCATTGAAATTTATTGCCTTAAAACGGTTAAAAACATGCTTAATGCATTGGAATCACTTTCATGTGGATAACTTGAGAACTTGTTGCATGAAAGCATGCTTATGAAGTTGAGAACATATACATAATGATTTGGTTCACTTTGAGGCATGTTTGGTACATTTTAGACACCGTGTGCATATATATACATTGTTGGTGTTGGTTTCATGCCTCAGTCATAACCTTATGTGTGAGTGAACCTTTTGGGTCATCACATCAACTCGCCAAGCGGTGTCTCTCGCTACTAGCAGACTAGTAATTTGGAAATCAGGGAGGCATGGGAGGACCTCAGTCCGAACACGGTCTTACTTATATTCACGAGTTAATATATTCCTTATGGTTAGTGTTACTTTGGTGACACTATACCGGTTGCCCTTAGTAGATAGGGTTGCACGGGCATGGACATGCATGACATAGTGATATTGTGAAAACATATGTTTATCTTAAAAAATCTTAATATGGTTTGCTTGCCTTGCTTCTAGTTAGCCACTAAGGATGAATCCTTGCACTTGTATATATATATATATATATATATAAATATTTTACAGATTTGTGAACTTGTTATGACAACGTCCATGGAGTTAGGTAGAGTTAGCATAGGACTATGGTTGAGGTTTTGAAGGAGTCGCGTGACGTCCTATTTGAACTTAGTGGTTGGACTTGAGTAGTTCCGGATAGGATTAGTTTTGTTCCAATGTCTTTGTTAGGTTTGGTGAGAGGCCGACTTATAGCTCCCCTCATTCTTCGCCTTTTTATCACCCACGAGGAGTCATTATAAGTTAGGTAATGGTTGTGATGGTCCGAGTATATTCGGACATGATTATGGACTTTAGTGTCTTGGATTAATTTTAGTGTCAAATCAACCCTGGTTTATCTCTACCTTTATCCCCATAGTTTCACATGTTTCGGGTTTTTACCACGTGTTGGTTTACATTAGATGAGGTTGGGAATGGGTTGGTGGGGTTTAGAAATCCGGACTTGATTTTACTTTTATAGAAATTTCCATTTCGCCCACTCTTCAGCGTTTTAATTCTCTTTTCAATCCATGTGATTGTAGTTACCGGGATGTTATCCCATCATTCTTCCATGTATTCACCTAGTTTTTGGTGTTTTATTGGTGTTGGAAAAAGTTTGGAATAACCAAAACCCATTTGAATGAAATATGAAAACTTGATTTTTTTTCAAAGTTCTCGACCTTGGATCGATCTCAGTTTTTAGGGATCAATCCCACTATTGGTTGTTGATTTCTATTTTTTATTTTTTTTGGACTTTTCCTATAACGTCCGGTATTTTTTTCGACTTAATTAAAAATTTAATTGCTAATTGAGTGCTTATGTGATTATGTGCTTAACAAGATTTACGTGTTATACTTATTGTTGATGCTTAGAATGGTCGGACAGAAAACGGTGTCGTCTCTGTCAAAAAAGAACAAACTGTAACCGGAAGTGGTACCGATGTGATACCGGCCAAAAATGTTGCAATGGTCAAGTTAGTACTTGGAACGTCGGAGAAAATAAGGAGAATAAAGTAGCAGTAATGGATAGGGTAATTGTGGCGTACCTCTTTAGGTTGACCTCGATCCTATATTTATAGGGACTTTAATGTGGTGGTGTTAATAGGATGACACCCTTTGTAGCTATCTTGATAAGTCCATAACCTGTAGGATTTATCCTGATTAGGATTGTAGCTTCTAGATAGAGTCTTGATAGGAGTCTACTCTAGTAGTCGGTTGGTGACCCTTATCTCCACCGTGTTGAACAAGTAATACTTATCAGTTGCCCCTTGTTCCTGAATTCTCTTGTCGAGTTTAGGGAACGAAACCTTTTCTTTTTTGGTATATGCATTGCAATTTACTCATATATTATTTTTAAAATAAAATGTAATCCCCTTTAACTTTTTTAAAAATTAAAGGGTCATTTCATTAATTATGAAAATTTTTTAAAGAGGGGTCATTAAATAATTATGAAAACATTTGTGGGTGGAAGACTAATTAATTTAGTCAATATTGTCCACTGAAAATAGGGCACCCACTTCATTTATACTACATGTGTGAGTGTACATAATAATGTGGTGGAATGAGTAAAAAGAAAATGGTTCCTTTAGTAATTAAAGAAAGTATTGGTGTTTAAAAATAATTATGTAAGTCACTAAAATGACTTTTCACTAGAGCTGGCAAAATTGGGCACGACATGGTAACACGACACAAACATGAGTCCATTTAAAAGGGTAAGGGTGGAGCATAAAAGGGTCAAGGCCTAAAACTGGTCGACCCAGACATGACACAAAATTTTTTGGATTGTGTTCGTGTTAAATCCGTGTCGGGTCATGTTGACCAGTTTAGTTAATCCAACATATTTAAAAATAAAATTTATAAATTAAAATATTAGAAAGGGGTAAATTTGTCCTTTGAGGTAACCCTAAGTTACAACAACTAGGTCTTTATATATTGTTTGTGTGAAGAGAAAAGGCATTATAATCTGCCCAAGCTAAAAAGAAATAACAGAAAGGTTAAACTTGTTCTTCCTTCCATCTTCTCTCACAATCTCATATATACATGTTATGCACACACACCTTTAAAGCATAGAAATCGTATATATATATATATATATATGTATGTATGTGATATGTTGTGAATTCACCATTGAAGGAGAGGACAGATTTGAGTTCATCGTCGATTGGAACCAAAAGATGAAAAAGATGAAGTGTAGGATTCACCATTGAAGGATTGAGTTTTTCTTGTGATGTAGCAGATCTAAATGAAGAAGATGAAGTGTATATGTCTTGTGATTGTATCTATCAGAGCCTTCAAATGAATATACAGGATTTTGTGAATGTTAATTTGGGGGTTGGTGGATTTTGGGCTGGAATGATTTAATGTAGGTGAAAAGGAATTTCCCCATGTAACCCCTTTTTATGTTTTATTTTCTTTTTAACTCCCTTTTTTTCTGGTAAATTTAGGGCTGAAACAATTTAGGGTTGATGTATTGTTTGCTTTTAGGGTATTTATAAAGTCATTTAATTATGAAAAAAAAATTGTTATCAAGGTAAAAAATTTAGTTAGTTTTTTTTCCTAAACGGGTCAAAAATTTCATGTTTGGTTGAACCCAACATGAACCAATTTTTTAAATGGGTTACACGAGTCGTGTTGTGTTACCTGTTTAAATAGCAGGTTGTGTTAGTGTTTAGTATCTCCGACACGAATATTAATCGTGTCGTGTTCAGATCAAGCCATTTCGTGTTCGTGTCATGTCGTGTTCGACACGAACACGACGCCGAACACGACCCGATAACATGAATTGTCAGCCCTACTTTCCACCATTATGCATGCATGTGTGGGATAACTGAAAGAAAAATAAAAAGCATGATGTGACATATTGAGTTTTGGGACATTGCTTAATATACTTTATATATATATATATATAGTCTCTTAAACATTCTACCCACGCATACAGACCATTGTTCGCCGTAACGGCAGTTTCGTAATGGATTTTTGGCCACCCGTTACCGTTACGAACAGATATATCGGTGTGAGCCGATTCTCACACTTGAACCAGCCGTTACGGCAAGTATCGGTCATTACAATGACCGTAACCCCGATTCCGACCGCTTTCGAAAATACCATAACGGTTAATCACAGTTGAAGCTTTTTAGGGATTTGAGTTAAAAAACTTGGACATTGAATATAGTTGTTATTTGATTGCAGGTGACTTTTCATGTTAAAATCACTGCATGGAACCACAAAAGCATGCAAAAGTTTCTCCATACAAAGAATTTTTTGTTTCTCTCTATTGTGTCCTGATTCTTATTTTCCGAAAATAAAAGAAATAAATAACCAAAGACATAGTAAAAAACAGAAAGCTAATCACCACCAAGTCATCCTTGCACTTAAAAATCACAAGATCAAAATTCAATATTACTCTTGGCCTAAAGATTCTTGAAAATAAAAGAAATAATAAGAAGATTGAAAACTACGAAAAGGGTTAAGAAAAGTCCAAAAAAAAGTGTAGATGTGACCAAAAGTAGTGAAATAAGTTTTGCAGAGATTCCCTTCAAAAATTCTTCTCACGCAATTATTTGTGTTGTGCAAAAGTCACTTTGGTGTATTGGTTTACTATTTTATATTTTTGTACAAAAGTGATAAAGTTAATTTTACTCAAATGCATGTCAAATATTGGAAGTGCAAGTTGCTTTGTGTGAATAATTGGTCTGTGCATTGTTGTTATTGTGTGAATAATTAGACTATGTTGGTTTTGTGTGTAGAGTTTATAAATTAAGGCATTCAATGAAACTTTTTGAAGCAATAAGATGAGGAGGAAAGAGACTAACAAGCAGAAGGATACCCATTTCTCTACGAGTTAGTATTTTCTGTGTATTTAATTATATAAATATTTGATTCTTTACTTGCCTTTTTATGAGTTAGTTTTTGTAATTTTTTTAGTTACATTCGTAAATAAAAAATAAACGAATGACTAACTAATCAAAATGATGAATTTGTTTTTGAAAAGAAAATTACTATAATTCTTTAAATGCATGTAAAGTAATAATCAAGTTATAATTCTTTCAAATTTAAACATTGGAGATTACTTGCACCAAGTGTGAGGGCCTTCGAAATGTAATTATTTATAGTATTGTTCAATAGTATACTTGATGTGAAATTAAATAAAATTAGAAAATCAATCAACATGTCGCTAACTAATCAATGGAAGTGGAATATGTTTATAAGAGTCCTATAATTTTAGAATATGTTATAGGATATGTACTTATAGAAGTCCAAAAATAGAGATAATAACCGTAACATAGATAGTACTAGAAACATTGTAAGAATCTAGAAGAAGAAAAGATATGACTTATAGGGATGTTTAATGGGTAAGATATGATATATCATTTAAAACATATGTTTCTTATCATGTGTCAGTATAATAGATAGAGATAAATACAAACTCTTAATAATTTGAAAACATAATAAAACCCAAACTCTTAATAAATATGAAGATATATAAGATAATAGTAGAAAAATTGTATATGCTAAATTGGTCATGCCTAGGATGTGACTTTATTATATAATTAAGTTTGTAACTCTATTTCAGTGTTTTTCCAGATAATTTAATAAATGTCACAAACCGAAGAAGGTGGAAGTGGAAGTGGCGTGCCTTCCGACATGCGCAGTGAGAAAATCATTGATAATGTTGCGTGGAATTTAGGCACACCAATAGATGGAGATAGACATAAAATAAAGTGTCATTTATGTAGTAAAATTATTAATGAGGGAATTACACGTTTTAAAGAACATTTGGCTCATAAAAAAGGAAATGTGTCGGGATGTTCAAAAGTGAGTCAAGCTGTGAGAGAATCGATGATGCAAGTTTTAACAAAGGGAAAATAAAAGAGAGAAAGGAAAGAGAAAAGAAGAACTTTGATCACAATTGAGGGACGAGTCAAGGGAGTATAATGATTCATCTGACGAAGATGTGGAGATGAGCATTGCTCGTAGAGAGAGTTTGAGAGCTCAAGATGAATTTTATTTAGACAACATGGAGTGACTAGTAGACAACATGAGAAGAAAGGTGTTAGTGGGAGTGGAAGTGGGGGTTTAAGGAAGGTTGGAAAGGGAATCGTAAGTTTATTTGGGTTAGGTGGTAAATCATCACGACATGAAAGGGGGTGGTTGCATACATAGTACATTTCTAGTCATAACATATACACAAATCAACTCATACTTAATATTAATCACATATTTCGAATGAAGAATTTAATAAAATTTTCAAAAAAAAAATTCAATATTTTTATTTTTCTAATTCCCTTAAAACTTTGGCAAATAACCAATTTCTCTCCCCCCCCCCCCCCCCAAAACTTAAATCGTACCATGTCCTCATGGTCTAAAAACAAATAAATAAAATAAGAAATTATTACCGCCATTGAAGTGTAATTCTGTTCTGTGCATTGTAGTGCTCGTATCTCCCCCAAACTTGTTTTGAATGATCTATTAAAACTTAGAATTCTATGCAATACCCAAGATCATATCAAGTAGAGAGATAATAATTAATAAATCGGAATATAAAGTATAAAGCAGTTTTTCAATGGAATATAATTTTATTTAATAAAAGCACACATCATTTGGCCTTAAGGGCCTACAATCCTATAAATCTCAAAATTGAAGAAAAATAAAAAGAAAAAAAAATATAAAACCAATCTTAAACGGATTTGGTGGGAAAACAACAAAAAATAATAAAAATACTTAAAAATTCTACATGTATTCCCTTATTCCTACGAATTTTCCTATATTCCATTCTAGCCACATTCAGTAAAGTCATTATTTTGTGTGTTGAATCCCTTTGCCCACCACTGTTTTAGCTCATGAATGGATGATCTTCCCAAGAATTGATCATGATCACTTTTCTTAGGGCCCGTATGCATATGTTCATCAGTGGCATCCAAGAATTCACCCAACTGATCTTCTTTTAGTGTCGTGATAAGGAAATGAAATAACAACTTCACATCCATATGTATTGAGGCGCATGAATTTTGCTCAAGATTGTGCCAACACTCTATCATCTTATCATAAATTAATTCTCGGATAGAAACCCAAAATCCTTTCTTAAAGTAGTAGAGCGTATACACCATCTCTCGATATAAATATCGATCTTTATCCTTTGGACATGCTTGTTTCTCCAACATCCCATCAATATACCAAAACTCTGGATCTAATTCCATCTTTTTAATCCAAAATTGAGTTGGTGGGTTTTCAAGTCCATCACAAATCTCCTTAACCATATCATGAAATAAAGGAAAATGATGTGGAATAAGTCAAAAATTACCATCAATATCAGAGGGTAATTCATGAGGAATTCCCAATGCCTTCACAATAGCCTTAGGAGTCACGTTAATAGACCTTGAATTGTAGCATACAGTTGTACGTGCGATTAAACCTCATTCTCCTTGAACATCGTACCTCATATTATAGTAAAAATCACGCACAATATTAGGAAAAGCTCATAGATTCACCGGCTTCTAAAGCTTCTCTAATCACCACTCCTTAAAGGCTCGATCCGTCATGATCTCCAATGGATCATACGTGATGTGCTTATAAAATACACGCTCGTACTTGATCTTATAATCAGCAAGAGGGTCACCCTTTGGTGTAGCCTCCTTTATCTCCTCCTCTGTCAAACTTCCAATAGCCATAATAGCTTTGCTAATGATTTTTCTAAGAATAATAAATAAATTGTGGAAGAATGAAGGGAAGAAACCTATATTTATATATGTGAGTCCGAGTCCTTTGTAGGAGAGGAATGACTTAATTTACAACAAAAAGCTGTAATAGGAATTGTAAGAATGGAAATTTTCGAAAAGGAAACAAGATTTAATGTTAAAGTATCCATAATTGAAAAGGATTTCATATTTATGGAAAGTTTTCATAACACTCTTGTAATCCTTCATTATATTTTATTAAAACTGTATATTATACTATATAAGTCAGTCAAAATCCTATTTTGAAAGGAAAGTCAAAATTTCATAATTATAGAAATTGATTTTCGGTTTTAGAAAAATATAGTTTTTTCAGGATTCACCGAGTACTCGATGAGAGAACTACTGAGTACTCGGTAGTTCCTGTACTGAAAATATTTTTCAAAAATACTTTTATACTTTTAAAATAGTTTTTAATAAAAATTACACATAAAATATATATAAAAGTCATTATGCATAAACATATAGATTTTCAAAATAGATTTTTATTTTTAAATAAAAATACTTAAATATGTAAATATTAAATTATACATAAATATTTATAATGTTAGTGAAAACTAAATAAATATAATAGGTTTTCATAAAAATAGTTTTTATATAAGTCATATCCTTCCCCCAAACATATTTTTTTATAATAAAAATAGATAATTCAAATAATTTGCTCATTTTAACAAAATATCCATTCTCATTAATATTAAAAAATCATAGGGAAATGGAATCTAAAAGAAAAATAAAATTAAAAATAAATCAAAATGCATACTACAAAATAACGATTTACAGCTCGGCCTAAGGCAATATGTAGAATAAAAATTTATGCCAGCTCGTGATCGTACTCTCTCGAAATATTAATCTAAGACAATAGTGGTGGTGGTGGATGAGAAGTAGAGTTGGCGCCTAGTCGCTCCATGATAGCATGAAAGCCACTAGCTATCTCAACTTGGATTTGTGTTTGCTCTTTCTCTAACCGCTCCTGACGAGCCACTAACTGATCAAACTGCTCCCTAGATAGAGTCACAGTCTCTCTCTATCTAGGGGCCTGAGGCATCTCCTCATCAGTAGCCCCATCCTCATCCCCACTCTCTTCGTCTCCCTCTGCATCACTCTCAGACTCCTTCTCCTCCTCAGCTGGCTGCGTAATGGCCCGACTCATCTTGCCGTAAGAACGGCTAAAAACTCCCAATGCCATAGGTAAGTCGATGTCCCGTACCACCTCTCCCTCTACCGGCTGAATATCAAGATGTTAGAAAATACTGGTGATTAGAGAAAGAAAGGGGAGTAACCACTTCTTCGGCTTCACTGCCGCCTTATCGGAGAGCTCCTTCAGCACAGTCCTTAGGATATGAACTATAACACACGGAATTGAAATCCAGTATCGTGTAAAGAAACAATACATCACCTCTAGAAGAAGACCTCTCCTCTCGGTGTCATGACCTCGGGGGTGGATCTGCTCATGGAGTACAGTGTCAAGAAACCATAATCTCTTGGGAAAGTATCGTTTTCCTACATAAGATGCGCTCTTCGGATCCCCGTAGTACCCCTCGCACATCTGTAGAACTATCTTATGGATATCGGGGAATGGTTCTGGAGATGGTGGAAATTTTTCTTTCAAATCTTCTGGACATTCGTCTGGAATACCCCATACTGCTGCAATGAGAGCCGAGTCAATCGTGAACGTTCGACCCTTCACTATCGAGGATAATCCGGTCACCACATCATCAACTAGGTTGTGATAGAACTCGCTAACCATCTCTGGGTGGTACACAGGCGACATCGGAGTCAACAATGGTATCAACCTCCTATTCATCAACATCTTGACGCTTACCTTGGACTTTGGCTCGATTATGAAATTGGCGTAATTGAAAGTGCGCTCGAGTTGAAAACCCTTAGCTAGCCCAATCTCTCACCCCTTTATCGTGAATCGGCCTCCATTTGGGATGATCATGCTCTCATCTTGGTAACTGTTGCCGATGATTCTCCCTCATCTGTAGTTCTCCTCTTCTTTGGTGTCATTAATCAATTTTTTAATTGATTTGACAATGTGTATAGGCGCCTATATAGCTTTAAAAATGGGAGCTTAGAGAAGGGATTTATGCACATTTTTGAATGGAATAATCATGGGGTTTTGGTCAGATTTGGCTAATAATGAAGATGTGAAGATTGATTTGAGCTCAAATGGTCAAAAATTGGGGATTCTAGGGCAAACACAAAGGTGTATATAGATCTGTATATATATATAGGTTTGCATCAAAGGAGAATAAGGGTTCTTGGTTCGAATCGAGTGAAAAATTAGGTGGGTTTTGGTCGGATTGATGATAGGATGATGAATATGTAAGTGGTCTGGATCGAAATGAACAAAATCAATGGATTTAGAGAGGAAAACGATCATGTATATATATATTCGTATGTATATGTATGTGTGTAGAGAGATATAAGCGCTTATAGATCGATTGGAGGTGTGATTCTTGTTGGATCAAGAGCAATGAGAGTAAACAAGAGTTTAGGGTTAGAATATTGGAGAGAGAACAAAGGTTTTAGAGTGATTTGAGATATAATAGAATGAGCCTTAATAAGAATTGCCGAGTTGCCCGGTTCAGTTCTACATTTTTAAGTCACCGAGTACTCGGTGAAAATGTCACCGAGTACTCGGTAGTTCATAGGTGCTAAAAATTGTCAACTCTTCTCTCTTCGACTTTTGACCCATTTTTTTATCTCCTAAGATGCATCCTAACTTTATTCGAAGTCTTTTAAAGTGATGATTAATCGTAAAAGCGTACAAGGATCCATCTAACATTTCATAATCCTAATTTAGAGTTTAATAATTGAAAACCCTATCTAAATTCCTAACACAATGAAAACTTACGACATGAATCCTAAAACACATTCCACAAAAATAAAAGAAATCATAAATCATGTAAAAAGAACAGAAAAGTTAATTAAAATACAAATCCGGATTACCGGCGCCAATCTTTATCGTCTTTGGCAAGACCACATCAAATTATACTATCCAACACCTTTTCTCTGCTACACATCCACCAAATTTTGGTCTAAGCTTGGAAAGTAAGTCATTCATTGGTGTCCATTGCGGATATTTAATAATGAGCAAGACATCATGCAAATAATAATCATCATATAACTTACCTCCTTTATCATACTCAATATTCCTCTCATATCTATTATTTGTGTCCAACGAATTTTTCATCAATGAATGAAGTAATGTGTCGTCCATCACCTTGTCAATCCCCTCAATTACATAATATTCCTCCCTTTTATTATCGTTATGGAGTTGTTCCTAGAGACATTAGGGGAATGGTTCTTTAAATTCATATGATGTCTCAATTGGCTTTCTAGGTTCTTCGGATTCTGATGTTGATAAATCTATTTGTGTAGAACTGAATGGTATATTCGAGGTGATTGGTAACGACTCTAGGGGTTTTGACCATGACTCTCCATATAATGCTCTTTATATTGCTGCGATGTCATCAAGGTTAGATTGTATTTGTTTATCCCAATCAATATTTGTGAAATCTTCATTTACTTCAGGCAATTCATCATTTCTAACCTCTACTTGTACCGACTCTTCTTGTAAGATTTTATTATTTACCTCGAATTGTTCCTCTATTTGATTATAATCATCCTCCTCATCCCCATAAGTTATATACAATGGACTAATTTCCTCTTCATCACTAAGGGATCCTAGTTCAACTATACTTTGGTCTATTGTATCAACTACCGCTTGACGTGGTCGTTCATCTTCTCTTCAATTTAAAGCACTAGTTAGTTTCCCTACTAAGGTTTCTAACTTACAAAGGGATTATGAATCAGAATGGAGTAATTGCGATTCGGCTTCTAACGTGCTAAGGGCAGTCAAAACACTATCTTCAAAATTATTTGACTGGGGAGGCTGATTTTGAATTAGGTCCGGAACGAAATCTTCATTCTGAGGTTGATTTAAATTATATGAATAACATTCTTGATTATCTAATTGTGAGTACGAATTATCTACCTTATATGTAATCTCCTCACACTCATGAATGGTGGTTTCAATATTTCCTAGGACCGCTAAAACCTTATCTTCAAAACTCAATGGCTCTTGGAAAAAATATTGATTTGAATCATCATATTGGAATCGGGTAATTTGCAGCCACACCCCCTGAGGTTTGCATCTATTGCACTTAGCGGCTGATTTTTGCAATTTTTACACAAACACCCCCCGAGGTTTGGTTTTGCTTGCCATGACACCCCAAATGACGAAAATACCCTTCAAAAATTCGAAAATATTAAGGGTTATGTGAAATGACCTTTATGCCCCAACCCCAAATATATAAATTTCGAAAAACATATATATAAATTCGAAAACATATATAAAATTCGAAAAAATGTATAAAATTCAAAAATAAATATTTAAATTTTGATAAAAATATATAAAATTAGAATAAAATATATAAATTTCGAAAAATATATATAAAGTTCAAAAAATATATATAAAAGCAAAACAATATATATAATTCGAAAATATATATTTCAAAACATATATATAAAATTCAAGAAAATATATAAAATTTGAAATATATATATAATTCAAAAATATATATATATAATTTGAAAAATATATAAATTTGAATATATATATATTTCAAAAAAAATAAAAAAATTCAAAATATATATATTTTCAAAACTAAAATTCAAAAAATTATATAATTTCGAAAAACATATATAAATTTCAAAAAATATATAAAATTTGAAAGATATAAAATTCAAAAATATATATATATATATAATTTGAAAATATATATAAAATTTGAAAAATATATACATATTTTTTGAAATTTATATATGTTTTCCGAAATTATATAATTTTTTGAATTTTGTTTTTGAAAATATATATTTTGAATTTTTTTTTTGAAATATATATATATATATATATTCGAGTTTATATATTTTTCAAATTTTATATATAAATTTTTGAATTATATATATATTTTTTGAAATTTATATATGTTTCTCAAAATTATATAATTTTTTGAATTTTGTTTTTGAAAATATATATATTTTGAATTTTTTATTTTTTTTTGAAATATATATATATTCGAATTTATATATTTTTCAAATTATATATATATATTTTCGAATTATATATATATTTCAAATTTTATATATTTGTTTGAATTTTATATATATATTTTGAAATTTATATATGTTTTTCGAAATTATATAATTTTTTGAATTTTATTTTTTGAAAATATATATTTTTTGAATTTTTTTTTGAAATATATATATTCGAATTTATATATGTTTCAATTTATATATATATATTTTCGAATTATATATATATTTCAAATTTTATATATATTTTTGAATTTTTTATATATTTTTTGAAATTTATATATGTTTTTCAAAATTATATAATTTTTTGAATTTTGTTTTTGAAAATATATATTTTTTGAATTTTTTATTTTATTTTTGAAATATATATATATATTTGAGTTTATATATTTTTCAAATTTTATATATATATTTTCGAATTATATATATATTTCAAATTATATATATATTTTTGAATTGTTTATACATATTTTTAAATTTATATATGTTTATCCAAATTATATAACTTTTTGAATTTTGTTTTTGAAAATATATATTTTTTGAATTTTATATATATTTTTTGAAATATATATATTCGAATTTAAATTTTTTTTCAAAGTATATATATATTTTCGAATTTTATATATTTTTTTATTTTATATATATTTTTTGAAATTTATATATATTTTTCGAAATTTATATATTTTATTCTAATTTTATATATTTTTTTCAAAATTTAAATATTTAATTTTGAATTTTATACATTTTTTCGAATTTATATATATGTTTTTCGAAATTTTATATATTTGGGGTTGGGGCATAAAGGTCATTTCACATAACCCTTAATATTTTTGAATTTTTTGAAGGGTATTTTCGTCATTTGGGGTGTCATGGCAAGCAAAACCAAATCTCAGGGGGTGTTGGTGTCAAAATTACGAAAATCAACCTCTATGTGCAATAGATGCAAACCTCAGGGGGTGTGCCTACAAATTACCCTATTGGAATCTATTAGATAGTTTAGGGTAATATTCTTGATTATATGATGAAAAACCTAATCCTTGATTATATAATTGAGAACTCGGTGGTTGATCGAAATATCGTGGATCTTGATTTACGCTTTGATATTGATTTCCCGTAGATGGTTGGTGATATGAAAAACTGGGATAGCCTAACCAACTTGGATTATATGTGTTATAATATGAAACATCGGCTGAATTGGTATAGGCGTTATACATTTTTTTTTATATACTAAATAACTATAAAGAAAGATAAATAAAACAAAATAAAAGAGAAATTAAATAAGAAAATTAAATATAAGACTTGTGAAATAATTCAAAGTACGATAAAACTCACAAATGGTCCAGCCAACCAATCACCGCATTTCTGGTTCCTTCTGTTAATCTTTGTGTACCTGTCAAAAATCACAAAGTTTTGTCTTTTAAAAGAAGAAAATAAAAATAAAGCAAATAAAATAATCTAGCTATAATAATTATGCAAAAGTATAAAAAATCGTTTATTCCCCGGCAATGGCGCCAAAAACTTGATCGGTAGACCAGACGTTGTTAGGTTTGGCCCTACTAGGCTAGGATAATAAATAATGGTAATGGTAATAGTGTGTGAAAATAAGCCCTTAAAGTTGACATAGTTTTTCCTATCGCAGATGCACGAATCAATTATAGTATAATACCAATGAGATAGGGTATATCAAATCCACAGAGACTAATGATTCTTCAACTCTATTATAATTACTTCTAACTAAATTATTAAGGATAGTTTGTTTGTTTTATTTTCTATAACAAATAAACATAAAACAAATATGAGAGATAATTGGTTTTGATTCTGAACAATGAAAATAAAGTATAGGGTATTTCTAACTCCACCACTAACCATTTAATAGATTCTTTAAATTATTTAATTATAAAGAGCGGTCCATCATATGTGAATCAGATATAGAGTCGCAAACCTTGGCAAACCCTAATCCTAAAAAAGGAACAATTCATCCATTATTGGCACATGCCATCTCTAATTAAGCATAACTAGTATATGCATATATTCTAAACTACTCCTACTAACATAAATTAAAAGCACGTCACTAATTATCTCTTTTAAGCATGGTCTATATAAATCAAGATTACATGTTAATAAACACTATTGTGTAGAAAATCATAGGTTAAGCAACCGAGTTCTAGCCAAAATTGAATAACCATGATTGTGCAAGATAAAACAATCATTCAAGCTAAGGCAAGACATAGAATAAACGTAGAATCTTATATAAAATCAAACGTAATCACTCATCTACAGAGTTTACCGAGTACTTGGTGAAGCCTTTACCAAGTACTCGGTAGAATTTAGGTCTCGCAAAAACGAGTGCAAGTACGCTAAAACTCTCGGGCAAATTTTCCTTCCTCCGCGCAAGTGCGTGGTATTTCGCACTCTACCGAGTACTCGATGAATGATCTACCGAGTACTAGATAGTTCTTCACCTTGAATTTTGCACTTCATCTTCTTTGCTCTGTTTCTCTTCTCAATTTCATTCTTCTTCAGTTCTTTTGTATCCTTGACTTGTTTTTGGTCTTTTATAGGTCTTTTATTCATGATTTTGGCTCTCGAAAAATCTTGAGTCACGGATCCAATTAATTCACCAGATTAAACTCGTTTTATATAATATTGCCTGATATATCTTAAAACATGAAAATTGTATAAAAGCATAAATATAATGATAATCATAGACATAACAATGTATAATTAGGAGCTTCAATATATAATATTCAGCTACGATCATCAGGTACATATTGTTATACAGTTATGCCTTTCGAATTAAAAAATGTAGGTGCAACCTTTCAAAGGTTGGTTAGCAAGGTTTTTCAGGGCATGCTGGGATCTACCATAGAAGCATACATTGATGATATCGTGGTCAAAAGTAAGGTAAAGAATGACCACTTATCATATCTGCAGCAAGTGTTCGACACCCTCAATAAATACAAGATGAAGCTCAATCCATCCAAGTGTTCATTTGGTGTATCTTCAG
The DNA here is from genome assembly GCA_963922005.1 of Cornus suecica. Lineage (NCBI taxonomy): Eukaryota > Viridiplantae > Streptophyta > Magnoliopsida > Cornales > Cornaceae > Cornus > Cornus suecica. The sequence goes on from OY998247.1 coordinate 23,312,703, forward strand.
GACAGTTCTTGGGACACATAGTTGATCGAACAGGAATACAGGTGAGCCCTGTACAAATCAAAGCCCTCATTGAAATGGAGGAGCCTAAATCCCAGAATGAGATCCAAGTCCTGACCATAAGGGTGACAGCTCTTAGTCGTTTTATCTCTCGCCTGACCGATAGATGTCGGCCTTTCTTCCATTCCATAAAGGTAGGAAAATGAGAATTTTGGGGACCTAAGCAGTCAGAAGCTTTGAAGAAACTCAAAAGTTACATGACAAAGCCTCCTATACTAGCAACACCGGAAGCAGATGAGCCTTTACACTTATACCTGGACATATCCACAATGTCCAACAGCACCGCTCTGGTCAAGGAGGGCAAGGGGTGCCAGATGCCAATCTTCTACACCAGCAAAGCCTTTGCCGATGCTGAGACCCGCTACACAAAACATGAGAAACTGGTATTATCACTGATCAATGGGAAATGGCATCTTTAGCATTATTTTGAAGCACATCCGATCGTGGTACCTACTATGACGCCGATCAGATCCATAATGGCAAAGCTCGAGCTATCAGGGAGAGTATCCAAATGGGCGATAGAATTGGGAATCTACGACATAACCTATGTCCCCTGAACCGTCATTAAAGGATAAGCGGTAGCTGACTTTTTTCTAGAGACTAAGCGTTCAGACTCTTTCGAAGAAGATGAATCAGGCCTATGGATAGTATTCATGGACAGGTCATCAAATGTCAATGGAGCAGGGATCGATATAGAACTCATGACGCCCAATGTCACTAGAATTCAGCAGTCCGTTCCCTTGGAGTTCCCAGCCTCCAACAATGAAACTGAGTACAGAGAGCAGAGATAAGGAGTGATTCCCAGTTGGTCATACGATAGTTGAGTGGTGAATACGAAACCCAAGAGGCAAAAATGGAGGCATACAAGGGATTGGTATTGAAAGAGGCCGGAGGTTTTTGGCAGTTGACTTTTGAATAGATTCCAAGAGGAGACAACATGATAGCAGATCAGTTGGCTAATCAACCCTCCGTAGCAGGGGAGAATATGATTCAAATAGCTCCAGTTGATTTCATCATCCAATCAAGCTTGGAGCCCCCCCCCCCCCCAAAGAAGTAATGATCATTCCATGGGAGCCGAGTTTGATGGACCTTATAGTAGATTATTTAAGGATGGGTGTCTTGCCTGAATCGAAGCTAGAAGCCCAAAAGATAAGGTTAAAAGTTGTAAGATATGCACTCTACAACAGCCAGCTTTATCCAAAGTCTTTCTTCGGACCATACTTAAGGTGCCTTAGAAGCTTTTGCAGTCATGGAAGTAATACATGCCAGATCGTATGGTAATCATTCCGGGGGAATTGCTAGCCCATAAGGTTCTCACTCAAAGGTACTTTTGGCCTTACCTGTCAAGAGATGCTAAGATATATGCTCGACGATGCAAAAAGTGTCAGTTTCATGGAGATGCCATTCATCCACCTCCAGAGCTACTAAATCCAATGATTGTCCCTCACCCATTCGCCCGATGAGGAATGAACATCGTAAGGAACCTACTACACATGTTCTCCTAGCTATAAATTACTTCACCAAATGGGTGGAAGCCGAGGCATACCCAACCATCAAAAGCAGCCATGTTATCAAGTTTATCTGGAGTCACATCATTTGTAGGTTCGGTCTACCCCGAACGATAATGATGGACAACGGCACCAACCTAGATAGCATGAAAGTTCGAACGTTCCTAGCAGAACATGGGATCAATCAGAAGACTTCTTCTGTCAGTTACCCGCAAGGCAACGGATAGGCAGAAAGGATAAACAAAATGATATTTGATACTCTCAGAAAAAAGCTCAAAGTAGCAAAAGGAGCTTGGTTGGAAAAATTGCTCGAGGTCTTATGGTCTTATCGAACCACCCCGAGGCAGCCGATAGGCGAAATCCCCTTCGCCATGGCCTATGGGGCTAAAGTAGTTATTCTGACCGAATTAAAGGTACCAACTCTAAAAAGTCAAGCATGGAAAGAGGGCCCAAACAATCAACACCTAGCCCATGATCTGGATTTACTAGAAGAAATAAGGCAAGTCACAGGAATAAGGCTAGTTTCCTACCAGCAACAGGTCAGAGCTCGCTTCAACCAGAAAGTCATAATAAGGGAATTCCAGGTGGACGATATCGTGCTCAGAAGAAAGATTGGAATTGTTGGCAAACTACGAGAGACATGGGAAGGGCCCTACACAATCATCGAGGTCATCGGACGTAGGGCCTATCGGGTACGGAAGAACGAAACAGGCTGGATCGAGTCCAACTCTCAGAATGCCTACCACCTAAAGAGGTATTATCGTTACAAATATTTCCAACAAATAGTAATAAAAACATCTGTGTCCGACATATGACACCTCTGTTGATTATAATAAAGCACCCGATATATGGCACCTCTACTGTATGTTTTTCAAAGTTCAATAAAGTATCATGTTCTTCATATATATGTGTAATCTGACTTTGTAGAAAATAAAATTTTACCTAAGTGTTAAGTTCAGTGTATCTTGAACTAACCAGAGGATATCAATGAGTCTCAGAGGCCAGATGCCCGAAGACTCTCATAAAACAAAAATTTTCCTAAGTGTTGAGTTCAAACCTGATTTGAGCTAGCCAAGAGGATATCGATGAGTCTTAAGGGCCAGATACCCGAAGACTCTTATAAAACAAAAAATTTCCTAAGTGTTGAATTCAAACCTGATTTAAGTTAGCCAAGAGGATATCACTGAGTCTCAGGGGTTAGAGACCTGAAGACTCTCATTAAAAAATATAATTTTCCCTAAGTGTTAAGTTAGAAAATTAACCAAAGGGTATCTCTGAGTCTCAGGGGCCAGGTGATCGAAGAGCCTCGTTAAAACACAAACTTTTCTTAAAATGGTTAGTTCAATTGTAAACTAACTAAGCAACATTTACCAAAATTAGAAAAGGTACTTCATAAAGCCATAGGAATAAAGAATAAGTTTTTCATTAATATAAGAATGAAATTGAAAAATAAACCCTACCAAGGGCAGTACAAGTCAAAAAATAAAATTCTAAATCCTACTGACCCCTGAACTTGGGGCCATGATCATCTACAATATTATGTCCCGAAGAAACAGGTTGTTCTGAAGCTAGAGGCACTGGATCTTCTCCCTTCAGGAAGGCATCAAATCTCTTCTCATTATCTGAAGCCACAGGATCCTAATAGGGAACGGGCACCATCATGAATGCATTAAATTCCTCAGCAGTCTTAAACTCCCGCTCAGCCTGAAGAATATACTCCATCTCATGCCTATCCTACCAGGCCATAGATGATCGAACATCACAGATGGCTATATATCACTAGTCCATGTCAATACCACCTAAGCGGCACATCTCTACCTTAGATCGCTTAAGAGATAAAAGGTTATCTAACTCGGCCTTCTTAGCAACAATCTTCTAGTAAGCAGCCTTCAATTTTTCCAGCTCTATTGCTATAACCCTCCTCTCAGCCTCCCCGGTCTCTAATAAGGCTTTCTGCTCTGATAAATTCCTACGAAGGCCATCAGTTTCCTTCACCAGCACCACCTGATGTTCATTTCCTTGCTGATTAGTGGTCAGCAGCCTATTCATTTCTTTGACATCAGCTTCAAGAAGGAGGTTGTAGGATTGGATGGTGTATACAAGCTGACAAAAGAAACACAAAGACAATGTCAGAAGTAGAAATCAACAAAAATGGAAAAAAGACTAAGTAAACAGATTGGCGAACATACCTCCATGCCCATTTTGGGGGCCTTCTGAAGCAGTTGAGTCTTGGTGACCTTAGCTTGAGCCGCCTGATCTGCAGGGGTCCATAATCCCCTAGACATCATGCGAAGGGCTTCGGTATCACCAAATGTGATATGATCTGTGCATATCGGAGATCCGTTGGAAATGATTAACTTGGGCTCCAGGGAATGATGGTGCGAGGAGGAACTTGATCTTATGGTGGGTCACTGCTTGAGGCATCAACAGTTTGGACCCTGGCCCTTTTACTGGCTGCTCCACTGTCGGTGTCAGATTGGGGCCGTGTGTTCGGAGCACTAATAGGTAGAGGTGGAAGATCTGAAGGATTTTATACAACTGGGGTTACCGGAGGTGCTATAGAGATCGATGTGGCATGAACTGGGTTAGATCCTTTGGGGACCTGAGTGCACCTGGAAGATAAGGGTCTGTGGGGTAGATCCATCATGTCAACAGTAGTGCCCGAGTTAGATATTATCTCTAAATTTGTTGAAGTTAAAAGCTAAGTGGCAGATCTGACTTTACTCCAGATCTTGGCCTTCAGGTGTGAAAAACTTTCCTTTATAGGGCCCGGGGTTATCTCACTATCCAGATAACCAAGAAACCTATATGCATACTCCCCCCGGTGCAAGTCACAGAATTCGCAAAAATAGGTAGCTTTGTGAATGGGACGGAAGGAGGGAAGACGGATGGGACCAAAGACCTTAAGGATCGGGTAAATCAGAGTAAATGTGTAGGACCAGTTGCCACTAACAACTACCATCATCTCCTTCCATCCTTTGTATGATTTCTCTTTATCGAAACATATGTCGCGACCCTGAAAGGGAAAGAGATTGTACCTACCTTCGCACTCTTTATTTTTCTAAAAAAAATAATAGAGAAGTAGATCGGCTAAGACTAAATTAAGGTCTAAGTCCTTATTATACAGAAGTAGCATGGCTAGAATCCTAAAATAGTTCGGGTTAAGTTGAAGTGGGCTCAACCGTAGCATGAAGAGAACACAGTGAAATAAGGGGTTAAGGGGGAATCTCAGTACTTTGAGATGGATCGCTGACATAAGGATGTTCCCGGCTCAACCCCTTCGCTTTGGGAAAAATGTAAATTTTTGAGGTAAGGGGCCAAGTATACGTCATCGGGCATGCCAGCATCGGCCCGAAGACGTTTGACGTCTACTTCAGGTCTGGACTTTCCCTTGAGAAGGGTAATGATAAAAGGTTTGGGGATGGAGGGGTTTGCGTAGTCTTCATCATCAGAAGGGTTCCCCTCGTCAGGCAACTCTGGGTTCACTGATGAGCCCGGGAGATCGGGGTTAATTGGAGCATTTCTGGGTACAGAGGTCTCTAGGTGGACAGAAGATGAACTTCTGCTGAGGGTTTCAGGATTAGTTCTGGAAAACAGAACGACCTCATCTACTGACCTAGTATCGTCACTACCTGACATTTTTTCTACAGAAAGGTAGAAGAGATAGAGAGCGCGGAGAAGAAGATAGAAAATTGAAATTCAACAGAAACAGACTTACGTAAAAGAAGAGTAAAAGAGAGGTGACAGGTATAGCCTTCGGTAAGAACTGAAATGTACTCCGATAAAAACTCTCTGACAAAGAGGTACAGAGTCCGGCGAGGATTGGTTTTAGAACAAGTTATAGAGAAACAAGAATGCTTGCAGAGATTGTAGTTTGTGATGACCAAATAAGAGAAGGATGGGCTATATATAGAGATATAGAAGAAGGTCAAGAGGCAACGCGAAGACTGAAGGTCATGCGTCGCCAATTTAGTTTCCGTGGGCGAAGATCAAGATAACGTGAGCCCTTCATTTCAAATTTGAAATGATTATCCTACCTACCAAGAGTAAATGCAAGTGCCATGTCACCCCTACAACCGTCCTTTCAAATATCTATATACATATGTACAAATTGGTATATGGAAATTAAAAAACAAATATTCAGTCATGGGCCTATGTAACAAGCCATAGGTGTGATGTCCCACATCGCCCGGGTAGAGGTCTGGGGATGTGCTTATATGTGCAGTGTTGTCTCCAATTGGTATAAGGCCTTTTGGGAGGAGCCCAAGAGCAAAACCGTGCGGGCTGGGCCTAAAGTGGACAATATTATACCAAGTATTGGAGTGGGGTGTTACAATTGGTATCAGAGTCAGAGCTCGGCCAGAATTAAGTGTGGTAGCATGCATATCACCCGTGGGTCGCCAGCGAGGACGCTAGGTCCCAAGGGGGTGTGATTGTGATGTCCCACATCGCCCTGGTAGAGATTTGGGGATGTGCTTATATGTGCAGTATTGTCTCCAATTGGTATGAGGCCTTTTGGGAGGAGCCCAAGAGCAAAACCGTGCGGGCTGGGCCCAGTGCCGACAATATTATACCAAGTGTTGGAGCGGGGTGTTACAATTGGTATCAGAGCCAGAGCCCTGCCGAAATTAAGTGTGGGAGTATGCACATCACCCATGGGTTGCTAGCGAGGATGCTGGATCCTAAGGGGGGGTGATTGTGATGTCCCAGATCGTCCGGGTAGAGGTCTGGGGATGTGCTTATATGTGTAGTGTTGTCTCCAATTGGTATGAGGCCTTTTGGGAGGAGGCCAAGAGCAAAACCGTGCGGGCTGGGCCCAGAGTGGATAATATTATACCAAGTGTTGGAGCGGGGTGTTACAATAGGCCCATAACCTCAAGGGCCTGTGTTACAATTCAGCCCAAATAGATTGGGCCACAAGGGGGGTCCGATGGGCTTAGCCCGCGAAGTCTTCTAGAATGGTGTGGGCAACAAGGCAAATCAATTTCCAAATCCAATGAATGAAGGGATTGAGATAAATGCATAAGTATATATTGATCAATCCCTTAATATGGGGAGAATATTGGTTTTTGGATGGGCCAAGGCCCATCAAGATGTGTATAAATATGGGATTGAAGCAATAAGAAAGGCATTCAATTATTGTCTAATTTTCTACATTTACAGGGACAAAATTGAGATTTCACAACTTGACTTCACAGTCCCACCTAAACGTGGCAAGTAGGGAAGCAATGTGCGGCACGTAGACACAAGCTACGCGCAGCGCGTAGACCTACCTACACGTGGTGCGTAAGCCAATTTTCACTGGGCGTAGGCTGAGTGTAGTTTTAGCACTTTCTAGCCACTTTTAGCTACTAGGCGCGTAGGTTGGGCGTAACAAAATTCATGGAAACTACTTTTCTTGGTAATAGTGTTGTTTGAACCCCCTCGACTCTATTAGAATGATTCTTGAAGTTTCGGCTCCGAAAAATATCTTTTATGCCCCTCGAAATGCATTTTTCGCTCAAACTTGCTCCCTTATTTCTCTTGTATTTTCCACTTTCTTTAAGCTTGATTTAAATTTGACAAAGCTTGTTGATAGCTTTTCAAGACCACTTCAATTTTCCTAAACCTACCGGACCTCATAATTTACTCAACATGGTTATTGTCTAAAACATACCAAACATAAACAGTAATATAAATGTTCTTACAATCTCCCCCTTGGCATTACTGAGACAAAACCATGTTTTACAAAGATATCCTCACCATCAACAACATAATATGTAACACCCCGTGTTATTTTCCTTTTTCCTGAAATTATATTTAATTTAATTTCGGTAATGACGTCACTTGTTCATGACGTATTAATTATTCTTGGTATTTGATACCTGTAAATTTTTCGCGTTTAGTTTTAAAGTCGACTAGACGACATTACGCGAATTTTTATTCTCGATTACGCGGTTTCGATTCGACGTTTAATGATTAGTGTTTCGATTGAATGACGACGTATTTTAATTGGATCGAACTTGTTAAGTGTTCCGGTGTTTGGGTTTCTACCCCGATATATTTAATTGGACGTCCTGTTATTAATTCGGGCTTACGAGATTATGTTTGGGCGTTCTCGATAATTATTGGGGTTTACTGTATATATATATATATATTCAATTATATATATCGTAGTGGGGATTATTTCATGATTTTGAAGAAATGAAGGGTTAGTTTTGCAATTAGGTCATATATATGTATATGTATATACAGACATGTTACCCTTCTCCTTCACGCACGACACAACCTGCTACACGGCCTCTTCTTCTCTTCTCTGAACGACTACTACACTCTCTTTCACACGACAGCAGCAACTCTTCATCTTTGCCAGTGATCGACGAGAGAGAGAGAAGCTGGGGAGAGAATCGGGGACCATGGGGTTTCGCTGGACGAGAGAGCTGTGGCTGAACGCGCGCAACCAGGAGCTATAGCGACGGTCCAGGATGACGACGGCGGCTATGGCGGAGCTCGACGGCGGATGGCGGCGTCGTGCAGGGGTCGCCGGAGCTGCAGGCGGTGGCGCAGCAGCTGGGTCGCGCAGGGGCGACTGCAATGTAGCAGTTCGCGCAACACTGCAGTTTGGCTGAAACTTCGACCATTTTTTCGGTCGACTTCCCGAGCTCAGTTTGGGCTGATTTTCGGAGGGTAGCTTCGCCTATATGTCAGGTACGACGTGTAAAAATTTCGTAATTTTTCGTTGAACGGTTTGTCGGGATATTCGATTTGAAGTTTCGAATTTTCGTTTGGGGTATTTTAGATTTAACCCAATTAATTAACCTATTGCTAATAGACTTCGTATATATCGTATAGGTTTTCGAGACGGACATTTCGATATAGGTGAAATATTTTTCAGACGACTTTGGTCGGCGAGCGTCATATTCGGGCGCCGGTACTGTTCACGGTGGGCCCGAAACGGCTGTTCTATAAGCGTAATTTCAGGTGGGAAATTATATTTCTCACTCCGCATTATTGAAGTAGTTTAGGGGTGCAAAACCCTTATTTAATTATTATTGAAGTAGTTTAGGGGTGCAAAACCCTTATTTAATTTAATATAGATATTTTAAATCGTTAATTTAAATATCTATAATTCTTTCAGAATCGGAATTGGACTTAGGAATTAATTTAAGAAAATTTATTAAATTATTTCCTACAAGATTAAATATATTCCTAATTGAATTGAATGGGAATAGACGACTTAGAAATTCCATCGAGAATTAAATGAGCTAGAAGATTTTGAAAACGTTGGACGTGAGAGACTTAGACGCTATTCTAGGTCCCTTTTTATTACGTGGATTATCTGCTTAAATTATTTTAAAAAGGCATGTTAATTGAAATTGAAAATATTTTCTAAGGAATTAAAGAAAATATATTTTGAAAACATGAAATGTATATGAAACTGTTTTCATATGATTTAATTGCTTATTTGTATTTTAAAGTATGAAAAGAGATTTTGAGACATATATTACCATGTGGGTATTTTTATAAATATGATGTATTACATATTTATGATTGAGATATGATTTGATTGTACACCATGTCGTGTGAGCATATGGGTGTTGGTGCATGTAGTGCACGGTTTCACCAGTGACAGAGAGAGTTCATTTGGTGTGGTCTACTTCCTCTATGCATGGGGCACGAGTAGACGTTTGTGTCGGATCACCACAACAACTGGCCAGGAGGTATCACGCCTACGGAACTAAAAAGCCGACAAATGTGAGTTGGGAGTCCAGGTAGAGGCTCATGTTCTTGACTTTATGGTAGTCATGGCGTACGAAGTTGCAAGCTGGGCTCTCGTACAACTGCATTCCCTGTTGAAGTGGTAGAGAGAAAAATCACTTGGGAAGGGTCGGTGTGGTAACTCTACACTACTTGATGAGCTGTATCCTCATAAGTATGTGGACAGAGTCTGTATCCGTTACCCTTGGGAAGGGTGTGTTGTGTGTGAGTATCACGGGGAGTGTTGAGTCACATTACACTGTATACCCTTTATGTGATCTTGTTTAACATGTATATGTGTTATATTACATGTGATGTTGGAGCATGTTATTTATGAATATATTGTAAATTAAATTCATATTTTATAAATGCTCAGTTGAAAATGAATAATGTGAAATAAGACTTTAAATGTGGTAATTATTAATAAGTATAAATGAAACGAATATATTTATACTTGTTGTTGTATACCTTAGTACCCTTGGGGGAGGTTAAGTGTATTGACGTAGTGATCTATATGGCTAGTTGAGGCTAGTAGTGGTTTGTAGAGTTGGTTTTGATTTGTGGCCTTAGAGAGGACTGTTAATTGTGATTGTGGTTAGATGTGTCACCTTGTTAGAGATTTGAGGTCTGAGATTGATGTTAGTATCAGTTATGAATTGGGGCCTTAGAGAAGGCAGGATATGAGATTGTGAGTTGTAGTATGGACTTTAGGTGTCTTTCACCTTTTGAGGAAATGAGTTATCAACTGTAGTTGAGGTTTTGATTGGTGAGAAGAGGTTATGGCTGAGATGATTTCTATTAAGTACTCGAGGTACTGTAGTGCTGGTTCTTATGCTTAGTTCATTCCCCTGAGCATTCCTTGTACTGTGTTTTGTACACTAGTACGTGGTCGTTGACTTGTATGTCATTCCGGGATTCGTTGGTTACGGCGTGGTGCCGAACCTCTTCCATGTGTTGTCATTTGATTTGGTGGAGTTGGAAACGGATGGTTGTCTTCCGTGAGTCCAACATGTTGTTCTTCCTTTACTGTCCTTTTGGGTATTATAGGAATCCGTGGAGTTGTTCATTCTTATGTGGCTGTCATTTCGAAAACGGTGTTTTCTAAACCTTGAAACAAACTCTTTATATTTAAAAGGAAAAACCCGTTTTCGCCTACCCCCGTGGAAATGAAAAGTTTTAACACTTTATAAAACGATCTTAGGATCTTCTTTGGAAAGATTTTTAACTCTAAAAGCCGGTGATGACAATTGACGGAGACCGGGGGCAAGACGGTCATTTTTACTATGTGGTTCTTAAAAGTAAAACCATTTTATTATTTTCTTGGGCTTCCGAGATTTCGAGACTTCTTTCTCAATATCTCATCCTGTAGAGTTTTGAAAGGTGTTCCATTGTTTCACCTTTGTTTCCTATCATGCTTAAGTCTCGGATTGAGGCTTGTTGTTGTTCAGTGCACACATATAGTGTTGCCTTTCCCTTTTCTGGATTGTTGGTATCACCACCTAGGTGATATGAGTTTTTCTTACGTTAGGGGCATGGATACCAAAAGGATTGGTTCGAGTTTGAAAACCTTTTTCTTAAAAACTATTGAATCTCTGGGATTCATCTTTTTATTACTCCCACTCTCGGCCATTCGTTTTTGGTTTCCTTGTTCCCTTTTGGTGTTCTTTCCTTGTTCACTTGTGGTGTTTTAACCTTGACATTGTTGTCTCGGTTATCTGTTGGTTAGCATTGGTATTTCTTTTCCTTTGATTGGGTTCTTGACTCTTACGGGGTTTTTCTTATCCTTAGTGAGAGTGTTGGTGATTTATTGACATTGTTGGAGATAGCAATTGAGGTGTTTATGTGGAGATATGATTGAGGTGGCCTAGTCCATGAGAGGTAGATTTTCTCTAGGGATGGGATGAGGGTTGTTATATATATATATATATTGTGTATATATATATATATATTGATGACGATTGTGTTAGTACGCAAGGACGTGGGTGTTTTCCTTCCTGTGTTATCGGGGTGTAGGATTTGAGCCTTCCTTGGTACTATTGGTGGATTTTGTTTCCTTGTGGATATTAGAGGTGAGTGTGATCTCCTCGGTTGGATCTTCTGAATTGTGTTGTGAGTAATTGGTGATTTGTTAGACTGGACCTTAGTATCGTGTACCTAGTGTACGTTGGTGAGAGTAGTGTAGACTACTGGTGTTGGGTACTTGGAGTACGAGTTTTAGAGACTCATGTTGTGTATTTATATATATATATATATGTGTGTATATATATATATATATATATTCCCTATATACTTATGTATACTCGTTTACGATAGTATATGAGCGTGTTGACTTGGGTTTGCGTGGATGGGACTAGTTGGGCTATATTTATATCTTATTAGACGGTTTAGCTTTACATAAACTATCAGAGGATGTGGTAGTTAGAGTATCTTTTCCCACTGAGCTTATTTGCTCACAGGGGAATTTCATTCGCCCCCTGGTATTCCACGCCAGGTTGCAGGAAATATACGGCTATGAGCAGGATCCAGTGCAACGGCAGCTTTCTTTTGTTTCCTTGTTACAGGTTTTGGAGTTGCGTTGGGTGATGCGGTTACGGTTGCAACACGACTGGGTTTGGGGACGATAGGTATCCACTTTCAGTTTCTCTACCCATTGTTATGGGATTGTTATGTATTTTCTTTTGGGAGCCAATCTGTTGGCATATCCCTGTTGATGTATCTTTTATTTCCTGTATTTATTCTTTCAGGATGTATTGTATCTATTCCGTACAGTTAGGTGCTCTTCTGTATTTTTATTCGAGCATTTGTGACTCTGTTGATGTTAGAGGGTTTGGAGGGGTTTTGGTTCCTTTCCACTACCTCGGCCCTATTAGGATTGATGAATGTGGGGCTTGGAAGCCATTGTGATTATTGAATTTCTATTGGCAGGTTCTTATGTTGTGGTTGTTGTCCGGATGTTCCATTTACAAACGGAACTCTGCCGGATTCTCGCTAGATTCCGCTGCTTAGTTTATTATCCATTTGGGTATGAAATATACCATATCTATCATTAATCCATATGTTTTCACGGTTATTGATGTCTTAGTTGGTCATTCATATTAAGGATCACATCTTGGATTCTTTGGATGTCCCTGTTCGGGAGTCTTAGGAATTTAGGAGCGTGTCAGTTGGTATTGGAGGATGTTAGTGAGTTTCTAGCATTCTACTTGACATGGAGTATATTTTTATTGTTATTCTATGTACTTCTTTGTTATTGTTGACTCTAGTAGTCGTTTGGTTTGCGTCACCCTTTAGGGGCGTGACAGCATGGTATCTGGGCATTCATTGCAACCCTTTATGGGTGTTTGATGACTGAATGTCTTTTGGTTCTCGTTTCTTTTTACTTCCGCATTCACTCCCTTAGCTCTTATGCTCGGGTTTCGGAGTCCTAGGAATTCGAGGCGTGACATAATATCTCTACCTATGAACAACCACCCACAAACATAGACATAGAATATCACTTTGCTCTCACTAAGATCTTCCAATCCTGTAACCACAGCACTAAACAATACCATGAAAAAAAAGTGTGAAAAAACATATTTAAACTAATATAATGATCATGAGAATAACACAATAATAATTATTACTCATTTTCCTCCTAAAAATATACTCCACCTTATTCAATACTTCTCCCTCTTAACCAATAAATCTCTCCCCCTTACTTAATACTTCTCCCTCTTTTTGTCACTGAAATGACAAGCAAAGATATAACAATCAAATCATAGGGAAAGCCTCAAAATGAAAACTGATGTCCATAATTTAGTCTTAGCTGATCTACTTCTCTATTATTTCTTTCAGAAAAACAGAGAGTGCGAAGGTATCTTCCAATCCTGTAACTACAACCCTAAACAATACCATGAAAAACAAGTGTGGAAAAACAGATTTAAACTAATATAATGATCATGAGAATTACACAATAGCAATTAAAGCATAATAATCATCATAATATCCAAAACACTCATTTTCCTCCTGAAAATATACTCCACCTTACTCAATACTTCTCCCTCTTAACCAATAAATTTATCCCCCTTACTTAATAGTTCTTCCCTTTTTGTCACTGAAATGACAAACAAAGATATAACAATCAAATCATAGGGAAAGCCTCAAAATGAAAACTGATGTCCGCCCAGAGGTGTCAAAAATAATGATTAAAAATGACTCCTTGGGACGGCCTAGGTTTTACCTATTGCAAGCGCACGAATCATATTGTAACATAGAAACAGCTTGAGAAAGAGAATATCGATCTCATAGAGACTTGGATTATTCACTTCAGTAATCTAACACTATTTAATTATGTTTGAAAATTTTGTTTTAAATTGTTTTGTGCTTTATAACTAAATTAACTAAAATAGAAAATAAATTGAGAGTTTGATCAAGAGAGAGAAAAAACTAAGGTTTCCATTGCTCCACCACTAACCGCATAACATAGTTTCTAATTTGCACAATTGTAAAAGGGATATCTCTTCTCGTGAATCAGAACATACCGCAAATAGTCGAATACACTCCCAAAAAGGATACCGTCAACCGGATTCGCTATAACTCATCTCCGGACAGAGTGTAACTGGTTCATGCTATTTAATTTACTCTAATATACTCCTAATGCATGAAATTAAACTAAAGCATGTCTATGATATCTCGTCGAGGCATGGCCTATATAAACCTAGGGTTTCAAGTGTTAAGAACCATTGTGTAGAAAATCATGGATTAAGCATCCGAGTTCTAGCCCATAGTGAATAATCATGATTGAGTAAGAAGATATATTTATTCAATCTAAGACAAGAATCAAGAATAAATATATAATCTTGTATCAAGAATAAAAACGGTCACTCATCTACAACAATCATCACGGTATATTCACAGTTTTCCCTCGTTATAATTGAAAATAAATATATAAAATACAATACTTGGCTAGGGTTTTGCTAGAAAACCCTAGATACCGAATTAGTTGATCATGGCTGATAAAGACCGCACCGTTGATGTATAATCGCTCACCATTCTCTTCTACTTTGAAACTCTAGGTCTTGTATGGCTTCTCCTAGGAATGATATATGAATCTCCAGAGGCTGCTCTGAAAATTATGTGTGTGGAAACTCTCCAAAATTTATAGTAGACCTTGGTATTTATAAACAAAACCGAGGGAAACCCTAATGGTTACCCTTTTGTAATTTCATGCTAAACTGAACAAAACCCTTCAATATAATGTATAATATGTCATATACACGTGCTTAGAGGTGGTAAGGTTGAACACAAAGTAATTCGGGTCAAAATAGGATTTTGGTCCGATTCTAAAATTTCCAATTTTTTCCTACAGACACGTCTCACTCTTTTAATCATAACTAGTGCTATACATATTGGATGGAGGCATGTAATAGCTTGTTCGAAATCTGACTTCAATTTATTGATGTTAGGCTCAAGAATCACTCAATTTGGACATGTTTTGACCGAGATATGGTCTTACGAAGTTAACTGAATTTTGACACTATAGCTACGCGCCGAGCATAGGTTGAGCATAGAAAAGACACTTTCTTGCCACTTTTAGCTACTGGGTGTGTAGGTTGAGCGTAGAAAAATCCTTGAAAACCATTTTTCTTAATAATTCCTCCGTTTGAACCCACTCAACTCCCTTGTTATGATTCTTGAAGTTGCAACTCCGAAAAATGACATTTTCGTCCTCCAAGAGACACTTTTCTCTTGAAAACATCTCTTTAGCTCTCCTCTTTGAATAGACACAAGCACTTTTCTAGTTAATTCACCAAAGTTAGCTCGTTTACTTCATCAAGCTCTTGAAACACAGTTAAACACGCAAACCGCATAAAAATACCAAATAATGGAATATAAAGACATAATAATAGCAAGATTGGGGCCTAAAATAGACAACATTCGTCACCTATCAAAAACATAGGGAAAAGATAACAGAAGAGACACTAGAGAATCTAAGTCAAGCACTAAATACGAAGATAAAGTACTCTATAAGATTATATCCAGATTCTCGAGTAACAAATATCTCTACAATGCATGACCCTAATACTAAATTCATGAATGCAGAATGTCATGAATAAAAATAAGACAAAATAAGACAAAAATATTTTTGTATTTTGAAATATGTGAGCAAGGCAGTAGAGACAACGTGATAATCATTAATACATCATATTCTCATATCTAACTCAGTCATTATACACACAGTAGTGAAGAAAATCAACACACATACCTTGTAGTTATAAGTCATCACAAAGCAAGCTTTACATAGCAGTTGCTCATATGAAAGAATATATATTCAGGTGCAAGCAAACAACTAAGATGAAAGCAATACATACTAATTCTAATAATCTACCCACTAACCGTGATGATACTTCAGTTCAAAACCTAAGCTAGAAATCAACTCTTTAACTCGAACATGATTGCTTGTTAAAAAGAATACAATATACTACTTTCTTTCTGTCACACAATTTAATATTTTCCACCTTTTCACCTTATCCTTTTTTATCTTTCTAAGCTCCGGACTTTCCAGCGAGGATTTTTAGTCCCGATCAACTGGGCCCGAGCTTCTTCCTTGGAATTTATGCTCATTAGTTTTCTCCCCTTTTTACGCGAACACTATGCTACTTTGTGGTAGGAGACCCGGTTACTCAGATCGAAGAACTACTTTTTTCATTTTCATATTTTAATTATCTTATTATTTCCTCTTTCAACATTACCACAACATTCATAAGCATGCAAAAGGTATTCCAAAGCATAGATCAATCTAGCATAACTCATGAACCTACGTATCACTTCGGATTAAATGAGAAAGACTAAAAGTTTCAACAAGTATTACACTCATCTCCGAGTAAAACAAGCACCCAAAGTTAATGAATTCTAAAAATAATATTTAAACATGTCAAGTGAATAACTCATATCTTCAGGCTAGACTAACATATCTACTCCCATATGCATAATCAGACAAATAAATATGAGAATAGAGTAAAATATGACAACTTATGTACTCTAGCCAAGCTCATCATTCCAAAAGAAAATTTCATTTTATGATTTTTTTTCTTTTAAAATGCATTCATGAATAAATATAAGGCAAATGCATGATTATCTATTGTACATGTGAGTTTTCCCGGCCACATAAAAAGCCTCATCCCGACTAGATCAATCCAAGAAAAGCCCGAGATGGTGATCCGACCACTGCATCAACACCATAACCCGACTGACAAGTCAGTCAGGAGAGTCAACCACTAGGCCTATCCTATGGACCGACCGGAGGATCAGTCTGGAAGATTCTAGAACAGACTTGCAGCTCAAGATAATAGCATAGTATAAGGGACGAAATAGTTGACGTGTAAAGTAAAGATAATATTCCAAAATTGAAAATGTTGCCCTAATGGGCCAAAGGCTCATAGGGAAAATGTATATAATCCAATGAAGAGTAATGAAAAAGCATATTTTTGTGTTGAGCTAATATTGTATCTACACAATGGCGCCGTCTGTGGGAAAGTAGGTCATTTGCCGACCATCTTCCTACCTCAAAAAGCTGAGCAAAACCCAAATACCACCACCAGATCTTCAAAATCATCTTCTCCGTCCAAACTTGACCATGTCGGTGACCAGATCCCAGTCAGAAGTACAGATCCCTGGTGACAGACAACCGAGTGCCTCATCGACGATCGAGCACCTCTTGCAGCAGCTCATCAAAGCGGAGAGATGAAGCCAGGCCGCCGAAGCGAGAAGCCTGGTGGCGGAGAAAAAGAGCGAGGAGCTCTTGGCGAGATTGAACCAGGTGACTGTCCCTCCGTTAGTTCCCGGTCAATCGCAGATCCAAGAACAAGCCGAACCACGGGAGGAGCACGATGAAACCTCTCACCGACCAGCCGAGACCCCGGCCGTAGGCGAAATTCCCATCACCGAAGAGCCTCTGACATCGCAGAAACTCTAGGAGATGATGGTGGAGTTCCAAAAGAAGGTCATGAAGGATCTGAGGACCCGTTCTACTGATGGCCAGGTCCTCCAGGCCTCTGCCGACTCGGTTCAGTCACCGTTCACTTTAGAAATCACAAGGGAACCCTTCCCTAAGAAGTTCGTCATGACCAGATTCACTTCCTACGACGGAACGAAAGATCCCAAGGAGCACATTTACCAGATCCACCAAACAATGACCATGTATGCCGAGAACGAGGCCCTACTGTGCAAAGTATTCTCAACCAGTCTCGTCGACGCGTCAAACCTCTAGTTCATGAAGCAGCCGCCGAGATCCATTGGCAGCTGGCAGCAACTGTCTAACCTCATCGTAGCCCAGTACTTCGGGAACAAGAGGCAAAAGAAGACCATCTCGAGCCTTTTTACCATGACTCAGGAAAAAGGTGAGTCCCTCAAGAGTTTCCTATCCAGATTCAATGTCGAGTCGTCTTCTATCGACAACTGCGACCAGCACTCTGCCATGGAAGCCTTCAGGATGGCACTGATTCCGAGAACCAAGTTCCACCAATCACTTGTGAAACGACCACCCTCGGGAATCGGAGAACTCAATTCTAGGTCTCAGGGTCACCTAAGGATCGAAGAGGAGGAGGCAACCCGACAGAAGAAAGCGGCATTGATCAATGTGAAAATCAAGTCGAAGGATAGGGCTTCAGATACATCCCGACAGATGATTAATCGCAAACGCTCAGGTCCCCCGACCCCCGCTTCATCTCAGTTTCCTCCACAACCCGAGAGGCGTGCCAGATTCGAAGAGAAGATCACCCCGTTGAAAGTAACCCTTGCCAAGCTCTTCCAGGAAAACAAAGCCAGAGGAATCTTCCAGACTCCTCCCCCAATCAGGCAACCCCTCGACCAGAGGGATAGATTAAAGCACTGCGCCCTCCATAGTGATTTCGGCCATACGACAAATGAATGTAGGAACCTGAGGCGCCAAGTCGAGGCAATGATAGCCCAAGGGGAATTGAGGGACTATGTTCATAAGGATGGTTCAAGAGCCCACCAACCCGCACAAAACAACCAACGGAATCAAGCCCCCGCACATCCAGTCAGAATCATCAATATGATCCATGGAGGTCCCGACCCACGAGGCGGCAATGGGTCGAGATGATCACAAATATGAAGAGCACATTATGTCAGTAGGATAGCCGGAATAAACGAAGTCCACCACCGAATGGGGCAGTCTCAGATACTTTTCTCCCAGGATGACCTCCGAAACATACAGGTCTCACACGACGACCCATTAGTCATCACTCTGATGGTCTCAAGATGTCTTGTCTGGAGGGTCATGGTTGACCCAGGAAGCAGTGCCAATATCATGACCAAGTGGGCTTTCGACAAATTAGAGATCGACCCGAGGGATATTGGAACTTCTCGAAATCCAATTGCCGGGTTCGACGGAAAGCAAGTCAAACCGCTCGGGGAGATCATCCTGTCAGTATCAGCAGCCCAACGAACTCTGTCCGAGACCTTTATGGTGGTGGACATGAAGCCCTCATACAATCTGCTTATGGGAAGAGGATGGATTCACAGGATGCAAGGCGTACCATCAACTCTCCATCAAATGATGAGCTGTGTCGGGCCAAATGGTTATGACATAATTGATATCAAAGGGGATCAAGTAGCGACCAAGCAATGTTACGCCATCACCATTAAAGGAATGAAGGATAAGCCCGATCGAAAGAGGTCTCGGGAAAAGGATCAGGCTCTAGACCCGCAGCCCAAATAGCAACTACAGGACGGGGAGTCGGGTCCCCCGATAGTTGCAGAGCCTCTGCAACCAGTATCTGTAATGCCCGACCAACCCGACAAGGTCACCTACACAGGTACAAGTCTCACCACAAGTGAATTAAATGAACTGACAATATTCTTACAGGATAATCATGACGTCTTTGCATGGGAACATACTGATATGCCCGGCATCGACCCCTCCATAGCCCAACACACATTACATGTTGATCCAAATGTAAGACCTGTCCGACAAAAACAAAGGCGAATGGGGGACCAAATGAACCAAATCATAGCTGACGAGGTGTCAAAATTGCTCGAAGTCGGGATCATCAGGGAAGTTCAGTATCCCGAGTGGTTAGACAACGTGGTGGTCGTGCAGAAAAAGAACGGGAAGTGGCGAGTCTACGTCGACTTCACCGACCTAAACAAAGCCTGCCTGAAAGACAGCTTCCCCCTACCCAAAATAGACCAAATGGTTGACTCTATCGCGGGCTACGAGAGATTGACTTTCCTAGATGCCTACTCGAGATACAACCAAATCCCAATGGACCCGACAAATGAGGAAAAAACCTCCTTCATTACCGAGACAGGTATTTATTGCTTTAAAGTTATGCCTATCGGACTAAAAAATGCAGGAGCCACGTTTCAGAGACGGGTGAACAGGATATTTAAACGAATGATGGGCACAGTGGTCGAGGCTTACATTGATGATACAGTGGTCAAAAGCAAAAAGAAAATAGACCACTTGGAGCATCTCCGAAAAGTATTTGATACCCTGAGGAAACATGGGATGAAACTCAATCCAGCCAAATGCTCATTCGGGGTGTCTTCGGGGCAGTTCCTAGGACACATAGTTGACCGATCGGGCATACAAGCCAGCCCGACCCAAGTGAAAGCTCTGCTTGAAACGAAAGAGCCAGCCACACACAAAGAAGTCCAAATTCTGACCAGAAGAGTTGTAGCCTTAAGCAGATTCATCACAAGGCTGAACGACCGATGCCGACCCATCTTCCAGACGATCAAAGCAAAAAAGGGAGAAGTGTGGGGGGGCGAGCAAACTAAATCCCTATCCCGACTGAAAGAATACATGCTCAAGCCTCCCATTCTTGCGACACCCGAGCCCGATGATGTACTACTCTTGTATCTGGCAGTATCATTAGTATCAACTAGCGTTGTACTCATCAGAGAGGACAAGAACCTCCAGATACCCATCTTCTATAACAGTAAGGCACTAGCCGATCCTGAGACCCGATACAGCAAACAGGAAATTGGTTCTTTCCCTGATCAATGTCAAACGACGTCTCAGGCATTACTTTGAAGCTCACCAGATCATTGTCCCCACTACCACTCTGATTTGTGTACTTATGGAGAAGCCCGATCTCTTCGGAAGGATCTCCAAATTGGCCATTGAGCTGGGGATTTATGATATAACCTACGTTCCCAGAATCTCGATCAAGGGGCAGGCCGTGGCCAATTTCCTATTGGAAGGAGAAACCGAGGAAGCTGATCAACCCGTTGAGTTAGACACGTGGAAATTATTCGTGGACGGCTTAGTGAGCGCCAATGGAGCAGGCGTCGGGCTGGAAATTCATACTCCCGATGGGACTAAGTTACAGGGCTCGATGCAATTACAATTCTCAGCCACTAACAATGAGGCAGAGTACGAGGCAATCATATCGGGTCTGAGATTGGCCAGGAGCCTGCAAATACAATCCCTATCCGTATACAGTGACTCCCAGCTGATTGTCAGATAAATAACCGGAGAGTACGAAACCAGAGACCCCAAAATGGAATCTTACATAGCACTAGTGCTCAAGGAGTCCGAAGGTTTTCAAAAGTTAACATTCAGCCAAATCCCTCGGGAAGAAAACACCTTTGCTGATCACTTAGCTAATCAGGCGTCTGCAGCTGGTGTGGATATGACCCGAGTAGTACTGACCGACTTCATCACTGCACCAAGCATTCGAGAACCCGACGAACTGATATGTCTAGTTCCCCGAGAGCCGAGCTGGATGGATCCCATAATCGACTACCTCAGTGTCGGGACGTTACCCACTGATAAGGTAGAGGCACGGAAAATTAGAATGAAGTGAGCCAAATACTCAATCATCCATGGACAGCTTTACAGAAGATCTTTCTCCGGTCCATATCTGAGGTGCGTAACTCCTTCCGAGGCAGAGACAGTAATACAAGAGATACACGTTGGAACATGTGGAAACCACTCGGGAGCCCGGTCTATTGCCCACAAAATCCTATCCCAGGGTTACTTTTGGCCCTACCTGTCCCGGGATGCAGAGGAATATGTGCGTAAATACAAAGCCAGTCAGATGCACGGTGACGCTATACTCCAACCACCGGAATTCTTGAACCCGATAATCGTTCCTCATCCTTTTGCCTGATGGGGAATGGACATAGTCGGACCACTCCCAAAAGCCATCAGGTCAAATACCCATGTATTCCTGGCCACCGACTATTTCACCAAATGGGTTAAAGCCGAGGCCTATCCTTCTATAAAGGGTAGCCACATAGTCAAGTTCATATTGAACCACATCATCTGCAGGTTCGGGGTGCCTCGGACCATCATGATGGACAACGGCACAAATTTAGACTGTGAACCGGTCAGGTCATTTTTGGCCGAGCATGGAATCAATCAAAATACCTCCTCGGTAGGGTACCTGCAAGCCAATGGACAAGCAAAAAGGACCAATCGTTCCATCTTCAACACCCTGGCAAAGAAACTTGAGAAGGCCAAAGGAGCATGGTTGGACAAATTACCAGAGGTACTGTGGTCCTATAGAACCACTCCCCGACAACCAACCGATGAAACACCCTTCGCTATGGCACATGGGGCGGAGGTCGTAATCCCTACGGAGTATGCCATCCCGACATTGAGATCACTGGCCTGGAACGAGAAAACAAATAACCAACGTTTGGCTCACGAGCTGGACTTGCTGGAAGAAAAGAGAGAAATTGTCAGGATAAGACTGGCAGCTTATCAACAATGGGTCAGGAATCACTTCAATAAGAGAGTAAAAATAAGGGGATTCCTGGTCGGGGACATGGTCCTTAGACGAAAGATCAGACACGTAGGTAAACTCTAAGAGCCATGGGAAGAACCCTACACTGTCACTGAAGTGGTAGGGCGCGCGGCCTACAGACTACTCAGGAACTTTGATAACAGAAAGGAGCCCAACACATAGAATGCATCCCGACTTAAGAGGTATTATCCCTAGAAATACTTTGATTTGACTGCTGTAAAGAAAGGCCACTAGAGCCCAAAGATTGCAATAGAAGTTCCATTTTTCCCCGATCATCTCCATGATAATATCAGTTTGAAAACCTAAGTGTTGTATCCTCTCCATGGGCCCAAAGTGCCCGAGAGATCTTCACAGACCCACCAGTGGTCGGGTTTTACAAAATATCAGTTTGAAAACCTAAGTGTTGAATCCTCTCCATGGGCCCAAAGTGGGCCCAAAGTGCCCGAGAGATCTTCACAGACCCACCAGTGGTCGGGTTTTACAAAATATCAGTTTGAAAACCTAAGTGTTGAATCCTCTCCATGGGCCCAAAGTGCCCGAGGGATCTTCACAAACCCACCAGTGGTCGGGTTTTACAAAAATAATAGTTTCAAAAACTAAGTGATGAATCCTCTCCATGGGCTCAAAAGTGCCCGAGAAATGACCATAGGCCCGACGGTCGTCGTTCTTTATTGTTAGTCCCAATTCAAAATCCCGACTGTTATTGTCTGGTGTTATTGTTATTCTTACCAAGTCACAATTCAAAGTCCCGATTTTTATTATCGTATCAAAAGAAACAAGTATGGATCATACAGATCCCCAACAAAATATGAATAAATCAATTTATTTATATTGAAAGGGCCTCGGTGGCCAAGGCTGATACAATGACGCGTTGTTAAGTCGTTACAAATGCAAGATAAAAGGAAAAACAGGAGAAGGGGCAAAAATCTAAAGGAAAAGCCCTATTCCACCGCGGGATGATCTTCATTCCCGCCTGAGCCTTTGGTCCCGAGGGACTGTCCTTCT
Organism: Cornus suecica; assembly: GCA_963922005.1. Taxonomy (NCBI): domain Eukaryota; kingdom Viridiplantae; phylum Streptophyta; class Magnoliopsida; order Cornales; family Cornaceae; genus Cornus; species Cornus suecica. The sequence goes on from OY998247.1 coordinate 23,335,771, forward strand.
GTGGCTTCAGGCTCATCCAAGCCAGAACGAAAAGGGGGAGAGGGCAAGGAATCTTGAAGGAATTTGCCAAAGGCCAGGTCCTCTGGTGCGGGCTCGGGATCATCATACGGAGGCCCCACTCCTATGCTAAGGTCAAGATCCTCAATGGTCGGGATCTCCCTTTCCTCCTCAGGCTTTTGAAGCTCCATGATACATTCCCACTAACCCTGCTCGTAGCGGTACTTACAGGTCAGCTCAAAGCGGGAGATCATCTGATTACCACCCTTGTGGCACATCTCCACTCGATATCTCTCCACACCTAGGGCATTCTCGACCTCGACCTTCTCCCCGAGCAACTGTCGCCCCGAAGTCTTTAACTTCTCGACTTCTTCAGTAAGGGCCTGCACTTGGAGAGTTAGAGCTTCCCAAGCCTGGGCCTCCCGATTAGCCATCTGCTCAGCCTCCCGAGCCTTGCCCTCAAGTTATGAGATCATTGCCTTGGCAGTTGCGAGCTCTTCCTCAGCTGAAACAGCCCTATAGGTCAGGGACTGAATCTTGTCATTAGCCTTCTTGACCTGCTCCAGAGCCTTGGCACACCTAGCATTATTGACCTGAGCCTCCTGAGTCAGGGCATTTATGACCCGGGCATCATCCTCAAGCTTGCAATTGTACGCTTGAGTGGCATGAAGCATCTGAAAGAAGAGTGTTAGCACAAAAATAAAATCTAAATAAATAAAAAATTATTATTATTATTATTATATATATATATATATTACCCTCATTCCAAGCTCGGGCCCATTCAAGGCTAAGCTCATCCTGTCGTACCGCCCCATGGCCAACCTATCGGCAGGGGTCCATACCCCCAGGGCCGTCTCCCGCAGGGCTTCTGAGTTCCCAATCGTCTGATCCCCTACAGACAAATATGGGTAGCCATTCCTAGTATCCAGCTTGAACCGGGGCCCATGGGGAACCTCTTTCCCACTTTCAACAGCTTTTTCAATCTCCCTATGATCTTGTTTCTTGACCATATGCGAGATAGCGGTGAGCAGCTTGGTAGGTCGAGATTGACCTTGACCCTCGTCGTCAAAACCTAAATCCCGAGCATCCGACGTCGAGGCAGGAACCTCCAGTGCCATTCTGAGACTAGAGTCGGTTCTGACTGAAAGATTAGCCTGAGACGGATTCTGGTCCAAACCTGTAGAGCTCGGGACCAAAGCACGATCATCCCCGACCTCGACCGCACCCGACGTAGCCATTTGCGGATCATGAGAAGGCAGAGGCGGGGGCATGATCGAAGGACGCTCTGCCGGAGGAGGAGGAGGGGGCGTAACAGCAAGGCCTCCAGTCGGTCCCGCTGATGAACTGACTGTTGGGTTCTCGGGGACTAGTGGAACATCGACCCCACAAACGAAGGATGTGGAGCCAGTGTTGGCCTTCTTAGCCTTCTTGATTGAAAGTTTGGGCATGGTAACCGCTTTCCTTTTTTGCTGGCCCCCCGACATATTTTTCTTGAGCTTTTTGGTTGTTGATGACTTGGACTTGAATCTCTTCGATCCAAACGTAGTAGCAGTAGAACCCAAGGCGATCGCCGGCGTAGATGTTCCCGATGCAAGCTCCTGCAATACAGATCTGGTCAGGCAATTCTGGCTATCCCTTAAATCCTGACTCCATACTCTGGCATGTAACAGTTCAAATCAGGATCTTATATACCCGACCTTCGTTTTCTCCTGAGGAGCATGAAGGAAACCCATCACTAGCATACCCAACTTATCATTACACAGATCGCAATGGCATGAGGCTCGGGTATGAAAACTCTTAAACTTGGGAAGTCGGGTCGATTGGAAAACATGGCTGATAGGTATGTTTATGGCGTCGGGATGCCTCCACTGACCACTCACTACTATCATCCTTTCTTTCCATCCCTTATTGGAGGTCGGGACGTTGTCACACATTTTCCTCTTAACATACGAGGTTAGGTTGTACCGACCCCTATTGTCCTTTTGCTCCTGAAGTTTATACGAGAATAGAAGCTCAGCCAAACCTAAGTCTAGGTTCAGTTCTTTGTTGGTCAGTAGGATCATGGCCAGGATCCTATAAAAATTAGGACTGACTTGAAGGGGGGCCATACCCAAAGTCGCCAGTGCCAAGAGGAAGAAAGGGTGGATTGGAAACTTTAGTATGGCAAGGTGGAATGAGGAGAGCAATATATCCCCGTCCTTCAGCCCCTCGCCAATCCTAACTTCTTTGTCCCAAGGATAATGTCTAACCTTCACCCCTTCGGGAACCAGGAGGCTCCTAAGTTGAGCGTCCTTCCTGTACTTAGCCGGGAGAGGGTCAGTACAAAATTCTCCTCTTCCTCAACATCCTGACTCTGATCATTCCCATCATCACCCTCTACAACTCAACCCCCAACATCCTGACTAACTTCTTGTTGGCTAGTCCTAGTGACTCGGGTAATTTCTATGGATGAGGTGCTTACTGAGGCTTCGAGATCAGTTATTATCAAATCGGTGTCTGTCAGTTGCAGATCACTAACTGACCTAGTGTCATCGTTCCCCGACATATTTGAAGAAAGGTAGAGAAGTGAGAAGAATGACTTACAAAAAGGTAAAGAAGATTCTGGCAGTCCCCCTTGTGTTTTTCTCCGGCAAATGATTTGCAGAAACCGGTAACTACACCAACAGGAAAAGATGGGTGAGTCCGATCAAGCACTTCACAACAGGGCTCAAAACACTCAACACAGTGAAATACGCAACCAAGATCACTGAGATTCGAAGAAATTGATGAAACAAACTGGGAATTATGTGGATTTGAGGCTGCATATAAGGCTTGATTACGTTGCAGAGAAAGGAAGAAGGAAGAACAGTCCAAAAATGGTGTAAGTGTGGCGTAAATGAATTATATAGGATGTACAGGCATGACGTTTCATCTACCCGGGTTAGGGCATCGGACCGACAAGACCCGGCCCATCTCACGCAGACCTAGGCCATCCCAACCACAAGTTCAAAATTGAAATTGATTGCGACAGCTGCTGCATTAAATGCGTCTCTGCATCATCAGGCACGCGTCCCGCGCACCAACTTCAAGGCCTTTTGATGGGCCTCACGATTCTTTCATCTAATGGGCATATTTAAAACAAGCCCATGAGTTGAAAGAGGGCCTGTGTACATGTGAGTTTTCCCGGCCCACATAAAAGCCCCATCCCGACCAGATCAATCCAAGAAAAGCCCTAGATAGTGATCCGACCACTGTATCAACACCATAACCTGACTGACACGTCAGTCAGGAAAGTCAACCACCAGGCCTATCCTATGGACCGACCCGAGGATCATTCTGGAAGATTCTAGAATAGACTTGCATCTCAAGATAATAGCATAGTATAAGGGACGAAATAGCTGATGTGTAAAGTAAAGATAATATTCCAAAATTGAAAATGTTGCCCTAATGGGCCAAAGGCCCATAGGGAAAATGTATATATATTTATTCTTGATTCTTGTCTTAGATTGAATAAATATATATTCTTACTCAATCATGATTATTCACTATAGGCTAGAACTTGGATGCTTAATCCATGATTTTCTACACAATGGTTCTTAACACTTGAAACCCTAGGTTTATATAGGTCATGCCTCGACGAGGTATCATAGACATGCTTTAGTTTAATTTCATGCATTAGGAGTATATTAGAGTAAATTAAATAGCATGCACCAGTTACACTCTGTTCGGAGATGAGTTATAGCAAATCCGGTTGACGGTATCCTTTTTGCGAGTGTATTCGACTATTTGCGGTATGTTCTGATTCACAGGAATAGATCGCCCTTTTACAATTGTGTAAATTGGAAACTATGTTATGCGGTTAGTGGTGGAGCAATGGAAACCTTAGTTTTCTCTCTCTCTTAATCAAACTCACAATTTATTTTCTATTTTAGTTAATTTAGTTATAAATCACAAAACAATTCAAAACAAAATTTTCAAACATAATTCAATAGTGTTAGATTACTGAAGTGAATAATCCAAGTCTCTATGAGATCGATATTCTCTTTCTCAAGCCGTTTCTATGTTACAATATGATTCGTGCGCTTGCGATAGGTAAAACCTAGGCCGTCCTAAGGAGTCATTTTTAATCATTATTTTTGACACCCCTGGGCGGACATCAGTTTTCATTTTGAGGCTTTCCCTATGATTTGATTGTTATATCTTTGTTTGTCATTTCAGTGACAAAAAGGGAAGAACTATTAAGTAAGGGGGAGAAATTTATTGGTTAAGAGGGAGAAGTATTGAGTAAGGTGGAGTATATTTTTCAGGAGGAAAATGAGTGTTTTGGATATTATGATGATCATTATGCTTTAATTGCTATTGTGTAATTCTCATGATCATTAGATTAGTTTAAATCTGTTTTTCCACACTTGTTTTTCATGGTATTGTTTAGTGTTGTAGTTACAGGATTGGAAGATACATTCGCACTCTCTGTTTTTCTGAAAGAAATAATAGAAAAGTAGATCGGCTAAGACTAAATTAAGGTCGAAGTCCTTATTATACAGAAGTAGCATGGTTAGAATCCTAAAATAGTTCGGGTTAAGTTGAAGTGGGCTCAACCCTAGCATGAAGAGAACACAGTGAAAGAAGGGGTTAAGGGGGAATCTCAGTACTTTGAGATGGATCGCTGACATAAGGATGCTACCCGAATCAACCCCTTCGCTTTGGGAAAAATCTAAATTTTTGAGGTAAGGGGCCAAGTATATGTCATCGGGCATGCCAGCATCGGCCCGAACACGTTTGACGTCTACTTCAGGTCTGGACTTTCCCTTGAGAATGGTAATGATAAAAGGTTTAGGGATGGAGGGGTTTGCATAGTCTTCATCATCAGAAGGGTTCCCCTCGTCAGGCAACTCTGGGTTCACTGACGAGCCCGGGAGATCGGGGTTAATTGGAGCATTTCTGGGTACAGAGGTCTCTAGGTAGATAGAAGATGAACTGCTGCTGAGGGTTTCTGGATTAGTTCCGGAATATAGACCGACCTCATCTACTAACCTAGTATTGTCACTACCTGACATTTTTTCTACAGAAAGGTAGAAGAGATAGAGAGGGCGGAGAAGAAGATAGAAAATTGAAATTCAACAGAAACAGACTTACGCAAGAGAAGAGTAAAAGAGGGGTGACAAGTATAGCCTTCGGTAAGAACTGAAATGTACTCCGATAAAAACTCACTGACAAAGAGGTACAGAGTCCGGCAAGGATTGGCTTTAGAACAAGTTATAGAGAAACAAGAATGCTTGCAGAGATTATAGTTTGTGACGACCAAATAATAGAAGGATGGGCTATTTCTAGAGATGCAAAAGAAGGTCAAGAGGCAGCGCGAAGACTGAAGGTCATGCGTCGCCAATTCAGTTTCCGTGGGCGAAGATCAAGATAATGTGGGCCCTTCATTTCAAATTTGAAATGATTATCCTACCTACCAAGAGTAAATGCAAGTGCCATGTCACCCCTACAACCGTCCTTTCAAATATCTATATACATATGTACAAATTGGTAGAAGGAAATTAAAAAAAAAAAATTATTCGGTCATGGGCCTATGTAACAAGCCATAGGTGTGATGTCCCACATCGCCCGGGTAGAGGTCTGGGGATGTGCCTATATCTGCAGTGTTGTCTCCAATTGATATAAGGCCTTTTGGGAGGAACCCAAGAGCAAAATCGTGCGGGCTCGGCCTAGAGCGGACAATATTATACCAAGTATTGGAGTGGGGTGTTACAATTGGTATCAGAGTCAGAGCCCGGCCGGAATTAAGTGTGGTAGCATGCACATCACCCATGGGTCACCAGCGAGGACGCTGGATCCCAAGGGGGTGTGATTGTGATGTCCCACATCGCCCTAGTAGAGGTTTGGGGATGTGCTTATATGTGCAGTGTTGTCTCCAATTGGTATGAGGCCTTTTGGGAGGAGCCCAAGAGCAAAACCGTGCGGGCTATGCTCTAACTCAACTGGGAGATGACAAGATTTACCATACACCATTCAGTAAGGAGACATTCCAATGGGGTTCTTAAATGCAGTACGGTATGCCCACAATGCATCACTAAGTCTCAAGGACCAGTCTTTTCTATTTGGGTTAACTGTTTTCTCCAAAATGTGTTTAATCTCTTTATTGGATAACTCAACTTGACCGCTAGTCTGGGGATAATAAACGAGTGCAATTTTGTGGGTTACACAATATTTTCTCATTAATGCTTCGAAAACCCTATTGCAAAAATGTTTCCCCCCATCACTAATAATAGCACGGGGTGTACCAAAACGTGAAAAGATATTATCTTTCAAAAACTTGACTACCACCTTGTGATCATTAGTTTTACATGCAATTGCCTCAATCCATTTAGACACATAATCAACTGCGACAAGGATGTACAAATTGCCAAATGAATTAGGAAATGGTCCCATGAAATCAATGCCCCAAACATCGAAAACTTCAATAATCAGAATTGGGTTTAAAGGCATCATATTTCGACATGAAATACTCCATAACTTTTGACATCGCTCACATACTAAGCAATAATAATGACAATCTTTAAAGATTGAGGGCCAGTAAAATCCAGATTGCAATATCTTTGCAGCGGTTCTCTTTGAACTAAAATGACCTCCACATGCAAGATCATGACAAAAGGAGATTACATTATTTTGGTCAAAATTGGGGATACATCTTCGAATAATCTGATCAGGACAATACTTGAATAAGTACGGATCATCCCAAAAGAAGTGACGGACCTCAGATAAGAATTTGGATTTATCTTGCTTAGTCCAATGTGAAGGCATTTGACTTGTGACAAGATAGTTCACAATGTCGGCAAACCAAGGTGACTCAGATACAACAAAGAGTTGTTCATCAGGGAAAGACTCAAGAATAGGCATGGAGTCTAAGGATGTCTCAAGAATGATCCTAGACAAATTATCAGCTACTACATTTTCAGACCCCTTCTTATTTCGAATTTCTATATCAAACTCTTGTAGCAATAGGATCCATCGAATTAAACGCGGCTTAGCATCTTTTTTAGAAAAGAGATACCTAAGTGCAGCATGATCTGAGAAAATGAGGACTTTAGACCCTAACAGATAGGACCTAAACTTGTCTAATGCAAACACAACTGCTAACAATTCTTTTTCAGTGGTAGAGTAATTCAGTTGTGCCTCATTTAATGTCTTACTTGCATAATAGATCACATGGGATAACCTACTCACACGTTGCCCTAACACAGCTCCAACTGCATAATCAGATGCATCACATATAATCTCAAAAGGCGCATCCCAATTCGGTGGCTTCATGATAGGTGTTGTGGTCAACAATATTTTGAGTTTCTCAAAGGCTTTCAGGCATTCGTCATCAAAGTAAAAAAAGCAACATCTTTAGCAAGTAAATTGGAAAGTGGTCTAGAAATGCTGCTAAAGTTTTTAATGAATCGACGAAAAAATCCCGCATGACCTAAGAATGACCTAATCTCTTTAACCGTACGTGGCGGTGGAAGATTAGAAATCAGATCAACCTTAGCTTTGTCAACCTCTATACCATTCTTTGAAATAATATGCCCTAAGACAATTCCCTTTTTCACCATAAAATGGCATTTCTCCCAATTTAAGACCAAATTTTTCTCCTCACAACGTGTAAGCACGAGTTTCAAATTAATAAGACATTCATCAAAAGATGAGCCAAACACGGAGAAGTCATCCATAAACACCTCAAGAAAACGTTCTACCATATCATAAAATATGTTGAGCATACACCGCTGAAAAGTAGCAGGTGCATTGCATAATCCAAATGGCATACGTCTATAGGCAAATGTTCCAAAAGGACAAGTGAATGTGGTTTTCTCCTGATCCTCAGGTGCAATAGGAATTTGGTTATATCCAGAATAACCATCTAGGAAACAGTAGTACTCATGACCGGCTAATCTCTCAAGCATCTGATCGATAAAAGGAAGTGGAAAATGATCTTTCCTAGTGACATAGTTCAACTTCCTATAATCAATGCACACTCGCCATCCAGTAATCATTCGGGTCGGTACTAACTCATTGGCATCATTTGTGACTACTGTGATACCTGATTTCTTAGGCACGACCTAAACAGGACTTACCCAAGAACTATCGAAAATAGGATATATGATCCCCACATCTAACAACTTCAAGACTTCTGCCCTAACGACCTCTTTCATGTTAGGGTTAAGCTGTCTTTGCATTTCTCATGAAGTTTTAGCATTTTCCTCAAGATGGATACGATACATGCACACATATGGAGATATGCCCTTAATGTCTGCTATAGTCCACCCAATAGCTGATTTATGCTCCCTAAGGACATTTAAGAGTTTTTCCTCATGTTCTTTATTTAACTCAGAAGCAATGATGACAGGATGAGTCTCATTTGGACGTAAGTAGGCATACTTCAGTTCAGAAGGTAAAACTTTTAGATCCAATTTTGGAGGTGACTCAACAGATGAGACATGTTTAGATTCAATTGATGAAAGGGGCTCTACCTTGGCTTTCCAATTCTCAATGTCCATAAAAGGGACAGAATCTAACAAGGTATTCACTTCTTCACAAGCACTAACCATATCAAAATCACACCCAAAGTGAGTTAGACATGCCTCTAAAGGATCATCAAAACTTGAATGTTCAAAAGTCTCTTGTACTAGACTCTCTATTATATTCACATCACTCATATCCTCAGATTCTGATGGTTGTCGGCTCACATTAAAAACATTAAGCTCAACAGACATGTTTCCAAATGAAAGTTTTAGAACACCATTCCTACAATTGATTAAAGCATTTGAAGTGGCTAGGAATGGTCGACCAAGGATAACTGGAATTTGGCTATTGGGATTAGCCACAGGTTGAGTGTCTAAGACTATGAAGTCTACTGGAAAGAAGAATTTGTCAACCTGAATTAACACATCCTCAATGATACCGCGAGGTACCTTGACTGAACGATCTGCCAACTGTAGCACTACCTTTGTGGGTTTCAAATCACCAAGACCGAGTTGCTCATACACAGAGTATGGCAACAGATTTACACTCGCACCCAAATCAAGCAAAGCTTGCTCAATTATCTGGTTACCTATTGTACATGAGATTGTAGGACAACCGGGATCCTTGAATTTAGGTGGTGTGTGGTGCTGGATAATTGAGCTAACTTTCTCTGTAAGGAAGGCTTTTTTATACACATTCAATCCACGCTTAACCATACACAAATATTTCAAAAACTTAGCATAAGAGGGGACCTGTTGAATTGCATCGAAAAATAGAATATTGATTTTGACTTGTTTGAATATTTCCATAATCTCTTTGTAATGATGCCTCTTATTAGGCTTTTGGAGTCTTTGAGGAAATGGTGCAGTAGGAACAAAGTTCCTAACTGATGGTTCTACTATAGAATTGCGAACAAGATTGGGAATTTGGACTTTTGGGTCAACTTGAGTATCTATTTTGTTTTCCTTTTTTGGTTCATGGTTACTTTTCACAGTTTCCCTTCTTGGAATTTTGACTTGATTATCAAATTGTTTGCATGACCTTAGGGTTATGATTAACTGGACTTGATCAGTTGGACTAGAGGTCGACTGTTCACTCACATGATATTGACCCTTTGGGTTGGGAATGGGTTGACTAGGAAAATTTCCTTTTTCCCTCTTTCCTACAACAGTAGCTAACTGACCAATCTGTGTTTTTAATTTAGAAATCGATTGACTAGTTTGCTGCATGAATTGTTGTAAGGTATCTTCCAGTGTTGGTTTCCTTAGTTGTTGGGGGACATATGGATGAGAATTTTGGGACATAGGAGGATATGATGCTGGTGGTTGCCCTTGGGATTGCATATGTTATATACCCGAGTAGTTCCGAGGCTGATTTTGACTCCATGAGAAATTAGGATGATTTCTCCAATTGGGGTTGTATGTGTCAGAATAGGGACTACCAAATGGTTTCTTATAGCCGTTTAGTGCATTAGCTTGTTCAGTTATACACTCATGAAATGATGCTATAGAGGGACACGCCTGAGCAGTATGAGATGGACTCTCACAAAGTTGACATGTCTCACTAATAACATGGACTGAAGAACTTTTTCCATTTTTCATCTCGATAGCCTCCACTTTTCTGGTGAGACTAGCCATCCTTGCACTCAAATCAGTTCCCTCACTAACCTCATAGACTCCTTCCTTTTTGGTATCCATAGACATTGGTAAACTTCTTCTCTCAACCCTTCCTGAGTATTCCCAATGTTGGGAACTCTCGGCTAACGCATCTAGAAATTTCCAAGCCTCATTCTCATTCTTAGACATGAAATCTACCCCACCTCGTGACTCAATTAGTTGACGATTTTGAGCTGATAATCCATCATAAAAGAATTCAACTAAGCGCCATTTTTCAAAACCATGATGGGGATACTTAAATAGCAAATCATTGAATGTTTCCCAACACATGTAAAACTGTTCACCTTCTTTTTGAGCAAATTCCATGATATTTCGGCGAAAGGAATTAGTTCTATGTCTAGGGAAGAATTTGGTGAGGAATTTTTTACAGAGTTCATCCCAAGATTTGATTGATTCTGGTTCCAATGAATATAACCAAGACTTGGTTTTCTCTTTCAAAGAGAACGGGAATAACCTCATCTTAATTGACTCTTCGGGAATATTCTGAAAATTCAAAGTGGAACAAATCTCTAAAAATTCCTTAACATGAAGGTATGGGTCTTCAAAGTTCAAACCTCTAAAAGTCGGCAGTAAATTGATTATTGCTGCCAGTATCTCCAAATGGGCATGTTGTGTAGCAGGCAAGACAATACAAGAAGGATTTGTGATATGTGCGAGAGTATAATAATCCTTAAGGACTTTTACTTCATTATGTTCTCCCTCCATCTTGACTTCAATGATATTTCCAACACTAGAATTCCTTACACCTTCTCTAAAAGTTCTCTCAATTTCTAGATCTAAAGGTGTCAACTTTGATTTCAGATATCGCCGACCTAACATGCACTAGGAAGATTCCATGACTCAACAAATACACTACCAAAACAAGTATTTTCTTTATCTGAAATTTAATTCAAGGGTAGTAATTTCTATTTATTTTTTTTTAATTTCCTATATGAGAGATTATTAGGACTAATTCTAAAATAATCTTCACCTAGTTAGACAGCTCCTACTCCCTTTCAGAGAAAACTAGTGGATGACCAGTTAAGGACCATCAAACTAACAACGAAGTAGTTCCCAGGAAAGTGTGGCGAGGCACTAGGCTTGCTTAATGCCGCGTCAGCCACACTCCTAGACAGAACTGTCCTACCGTTTATCAATTTGATAGTGACTCACTGGAGTTACCAAAAGTTTAACAATGTCCAAGAGGATCCTATGAGCTATATGAAAACCTATTGGCCAACGTCTACTTGATTTTAAATTAAACTAAATTTAACTAAGGTTATACAAATGCAATGAGATTTTTAACCTAATGGGTAAGGAATTGGTGATGAAATCCAATCCTTATCTTGTTAAAGGGTTAATGCCCTTACTAAAAGATTTATGCAAAATGCTAGATTAAAAATGCACATACAAGCAAGTCAACAAAAATAAAAGTAAAAGGGAGTGAGTGTGTGAACTTTTTTTTTTTTTTTACAAATAAATAAAGAAAGAAATAAACGAGATAAAATAAAATAAATTTGAATAAAGTGTGTACCAAAAGGATATTTCTAGTGTTATTTTATCCTAAAGGTAGCATGCAAAATTTCACCTATATAAAAACTATGTTCACCTAATCTAAAAAAATATATATATATTATTTACTAAAGATAGGGGTACTTATGTCACGCCCCGAATTCCTAGGACTCCGAAACCCGAGCCTAAGAGCTAAGGGAGTGATTGCGGAAGTAAAAATAAATGAGAACCAAAAGACATTCAGTCATCAAACACCCATAAAGGGTTGCAATGAATGCCCAGATACCATGTTGTCACGCCCCTAAAGAGTGACGCAAACCAAGCGACTACTAGAGTCAACAATAACAAAGAAGTACATGAAATAACAATAAGAATATACTCCATGCCAACACGAATACTAAAAACACAAGAGTATCCTCAGATACCAACAGACACGCTCCTAAATCCCTAAGACTCCCGAACAGGGACATCCAAGGAATCCAGAATGTGATCCTTAACATGAATGACCAACTAAGACATCATTAACCGTGAAAACATATGGGTTAATGATAGATATTGTATATTTCATACCCAAATGGATAATAAACTAAGCAGCGGAATCTAACAAAAATCCGGCAGAGTTCCGTTTGTAATTGGAACATCCGGACAACAACCACAACACAAGAACCTGCCAATAGCAATTCAATAATCACAATGGCTTTCAAGCCCCAGATTCATCAATCCTAATAGGGCCGAGGTAGTGGAAAGAAACCAAAACCCCTCCAAACCCTCTAATATCAACAGAGCCACAAGTACTCGAATAAAAATACAGAAAAGCACCTAGCTGTGCAGAATAGATACAATAACCATCAGAAAGAATAAATACAGGAACTAAAGGATACATCAACAGGGATATGCCAACAGACTGGCTCCCAAAAGAGAATACATAACGATCCCATAACAATGGGTAGATAAACTGAAAGCGGATACCTATCGTCCCCAAACCCAGTCGTGCTGCAACCGTAACCGCATCACCCAACGCAACTCCAAAACCTGTAACAAGGAGACAAAAGAAAGCTGTCGTTGCACTGCATCCTGCTCATAGCCGTATATTTCCTGCAACCTGGCGTGGAATACCAGGGGGCGAATGAAATACCCCTGTGAGCAAATAAGCTCAGTGGGAAAGAATACTCTAACTACCACATCCTCTGGTAGTTTAGGTAAAGCTAAACCGTCTGATAAGATATAAATATAGCCCAACTAGTCTCATCCACGCAAATCCAAATCACACGCTCATATACTATCGTAAACGAGTATACATAAGTATATAGGGAATATATATATATATATATATCTACACGTATATATATATAAATACACAACATGAGTCTCTAAAACTCGTACTCCAAGTACCCAACACCAGTAGTCTACACTACTCTCACCAACGTACACTAAGTGCACAATTCCTGAGTCAAACCTCACAAATCATCAATTACTCACAACACAAATCAGAAGATCCAATAGAGGAGATCACACTCACCTCTAATATCCACAGGAAACAAAATCCACCACTAGTACTAAGGAAGGCTCAAATCCCACATCCCGATAACACAGGAAGGAAAATACCCACGTCCTTGCGTACTAAGACAACCATCATCAATATATATATATATATAACAAACCTCATTCCATTTCTAGAGAAAATACACCTCTCAAGTACTGGGTCACTTCAATTATATCACTTCCTCAATACCATGAATCACATCACCACATTAACCTCATAACACTATCATCAATGGGTCAATCACATCACTAACACTCTCACTGTAGGTGAGGAAAACCACACAATCAAGTCACTATGAGTAGACGAACTCAACTCACGAGAACGACCACCTAAAGGTCACCAAAACAAGGCAAAGGGAAGGAATTCCCAATGTTAACCAACAGCTAACCAAGACAACAACGTCAAGGTTAAGAATACCCGAACAAGGAAGAACACCACAAGTGAACAAGGAAAGAACACCAAAAGTGAACAAGGAAACCAAAAACGAATGGCCGAAAGTGAAAGTAATAAAAAGATGAATCCCAGAGATTCAATAGTTTTTAAGAAAAAGGTTTCTAAACTCGAACCAATCCATTCGGTATCCATGCCCCTAACTTAAGAAAAACTCCTATCACCTAGGTGGTGACATCAACAACCAAGAAGAAGTGAGAGGAAACACTATATGTGTGCACTAAACAACACCAAGCCTCGTAACCGAGACTTATAATGATCCGAAGAAAATGAGAAACAGGAAATCCCCTTTTAAAACACTACAGGTCGAGACTTTGAGAAAAAAGTCTCAAAATCTCAGAATCATAAAGACAAGTAATAAAAATAGTTTTCTTTTAGGAAACCACACATTAAAAAAGACCGTCTTGCCCCCGGTCTCCGTCGGTTGCCATCACTGGCTTTTACAAGTTGAAAATCATCTCAAAGAAGATCTCAAGATCATTTTATAAGTATTAAAACTTTTCATTTCTACGGGGGTAGGCGAAAACGGGTTTTTCCTTTTAAATACAAAGAGTTTATTTAAAAACATTAGAAAACACCGTTTTCGAAATGACAGCCAAACAAGAGGGAACATAACTCCACAGATTTCTATAATGTCCGAGAGGACAAGGAAATGACGAACAACACGTTGGACTCACGGAAGACAAATATCCGTTCCAACTCCACCAACTCAAATGACACCACAAGGAAGAGGTTCGGCACCACACCGTAACCAACGACTCAAGGAATGACGTACAAGTCAATGACTACGTACTAGCGTACAAAACACAGAAAAAGGAATGCTTAGGGGAATGAACTAAGCATAAGAACCAAGACTATCAGACTACAGTACCTCTAATACTTAATGAATCCCTTAATCATAACCTCTTCTTATCAATTAAAATCTTACACAACTCATCACTCGCCTTCTCTAAGGCCTCAATTATCAATTGACACAAAAATCATCCCTAACCTCAAATCTCCAAAAGAGTTCACACAACTAACCACGATCACCAAACTACTAATCACAATCACAAGACTACTAACCACATCTCTAAGGCTACTAACCACAATCTCTAAGGCCTCAACTCAAAGTCAAGCCTACGGTCCACCACTAGCCTCAACTAGCCACATAGATCACTATGCCAATACATAACCTCCCCTACGAGCACAAAGTATACAACACAAGTATAAGGATATACGGCTCGTTTATACTTTAATAATTACTGCTTTTAATTCACGTTTTCACATTTATCACTTTCAACTGAGCATTTTATAAAATGAATTCATTTTGCATATTCATAAATAATCATGCTCCAACATATATATATACATATCAATAAATCATATGATGATATGCAACGCACCGTACTCACAGACCGCCTGTGGTACACACACACAAAAACACATCCTACCAAAGGGTCCTGGATCATTCTCCACCATTCCCCTAAGTCTGCAGCTCACTAGGGAATGTGGACTCATCATACCGTTCTTCCCAAGTGCTTTTGACACTTCACACTTTTAACCAAGGAAGACGTCAACCACGACCTAGTCGCGCACATAGGGCCTTGGACTATCTGTCCTCCCCCTATCGTCTCAGTTTCTCAGAAGATTAGTTCCGCGGGAAGCGAGAAGCACCCCCTGGCCAGTTGTTTCGACGATCCAAACACAAACGTCTACTCGTGCCCCACGCACAAAGGAAGTAGACCACACCAAATGAATCTCTCTGCAAATGGTGAAATCATGCAATACATGCACCAACACCCATGTCTCACAATACATGGTGTACACAAATAAATCATATCCAACATAAATATGTCATGCATCATATTTATGAAAATACCCACATGGTAATATATAAATCTCAAAATCTCTGTACATGTTTTTTAAAAATATATTAAAGCATTTAAATCATATGAAAATAATTTCATATACCATTCATGTTCTTCAAAAAATATATTTTCTTTAATTCTTTAGAAAATATTTCATTTTCAATTAACATGCCTTTTTAAAATAATTTAAACAATTATTTCACGTATACCAGAAGGATCCTAGCATATCATCTAAGCTTTTCGAATCTCTAATAACCCATTTAAATTCGTAAGGATTTCTAAGCCGTCCATTCTTATTTAATTTAAATAAGAATATTATTTAATCATATAGGAATAATTTAATAAATTTTCTTAAATTAATTCCTAAGTCTCATTCTGATCCTAAACGATTTATAGATATTTAAACTAGCAATTTAATATATCTATAATAAATTAAATAAGGGTTTTGCACCCCTAAACTACTTCAATAATGCGGAGTGAGAAATATAATTTCTCACCTAATTATACGTTACCGAACAGCCCGAAACAGCACAGTACCGGCGCCCGAATATGAAGCCCGCCGACCAAAATCGTCAAAAAACTATTTCGAATATATCGAAATGTCCGTCTCGACAACCTATACGATATATATGAAGCCCATTAATAATCGGTTAATTAATTGGGTTAAATCTAAAATAACCCAAACGAAATCTATAACCTATAAATGCGATTTCCGGGAAAACCATTCAACGTAAATTCACGAAATTAATATATGACGAATACTACGTAGGTACGAAACTACTCACCAAAAATCGGCTCAAACCGATCACCGGAAGTCATCGAACCGGCCACTCAAAGTCCGGTCGAACCGGTCCTGTCGAACGAACTGCACCACGGCTACAGTCGACGACCCCTGTGTGACCACCAGCTCCGCCACTAGCTCGTCGTCACCACCCAGCACCGCCGCTCCTCTGGACAGCCGCCGCGTCTCCGTCCTTGCTCTAGCTCCAGCCGCAGCTGCTGCTGCGGCAAGCTCCATAGCCGCGCCTCGCCCAGCCGGCCGTTCTCTCTCTCTCTCTTTCTCGCCTGACCGGCGACCATGGAGGATGGAGACGTGAGGGAGCTGCTTCAGTCGTGGAGAAGAAACGAAAGAGATGAAGAGAAACGGGAGTGGTATCGTGTAGGAGAAGGAGTGTTTCAGCAGGTCTGTGCACGTGCATATACATATACACATATATGACCTAATTGCACAAGCAACCCTCAACTTATCCATAATTGCAAAATGACCCCACTTCATTATATATATATATAATTAATTATATATATATATATAATAAGTCCCAACAATTACCGGAAGTCTCCAAATAATATCGTGTAACCCCGAAAGTCCACGGGACACCCAATATCCAAATTAGTCCGAAAAAAATATACCGGTTTAGGAATCCAACAACCGGAACACCAAGAAGGTAATTTAATACGCTTCACCCCGGATCCGTAAAAGTACTAACACCGTAATCGAAATAATCGAAACGATACCGTGTAGTCGAGAATAAGAATTCGCGTAGTCGTCAAAGAAAAATCGTAAAGTCATCCAGTCGACTTTAAACTAAACGCGAAAAATTTACAGGTATCAAATACCAAGAATAAATAATACGTCACGAACAAGTGACGTCATTACCGAAATTAAATTAAATATAATTTTAGGAAAAAAGGAAAATAACACGGGGTGCTACAACTTACCTGGATTCCGCAGTAATGCTATTGAAGATGAAACAAAGAAATCCCGAGATAAGCTTACTCAAGGCGATCTCCAAAGAAAATGAAATACTACCTACAAAATTAAAAAGTATCAATTACTTAATTAAAATAAAACAAATAATAAAACAAACAAAAAAAATAAAAATAATAAACAAGCACTAATTCTAAACTTAAGCTAAGAATAAAAAAAATAACTAAAATAAAAAAATAAAAGAAATAAAATCTGCTACAGTAGCCGAGTTGCTACAGTAATTTTCAAATTGTTTTTTTCTTTTTATCACTAATAAAAAAAAAACAATCTGTAAATTCAAAAGTGAAGAAACACTACCTTACTACAGTACTATCATAATTAGAAAGACAAAATTTAAATTTTTTTTTTCTAAACAAAACAGTATCTTAAAAAAATAAAAATAAATAAAAATAAAAATAAAAAATATACAGTTTTTTTTTTATTTTTGCTACAGTAGCCGAAATGCTACAGTAGTTTCGATTTTTTTTTTTTTTTAAATTTCAAAATAGTATATTCGAGCAAAACAATAGCTTCTAAAATCTATTTTTATTTTGTTATTATTTTTTTTTAAATAACTAGTAGAAGAATTAAATCAACTTAAATTTAATTAATTTCTTGTTGCAATTCTCCGGCAACGGCGCCAAAAACTTGGTGTGTTTTAAAATATTACTCGCAAGTGCACGAATCAATTGTAGTTTAGGTTATGCAAGAACGAGGTCGAACCCAAGGGAATGTTTTAAACAGAACTTAATTAAACTCAAATTAATCTAAAACTAACCTAGTTTCTCAAAGTTTGTTTGTTGAAGTGATTTTTATACTAAACATGCAATATCGAAATACAAATAATTAAAGCGAGAATAATAGGGAGAAAATACTAAGGTATCGGAATCCACCACCACTAATCCATAAACTTCTAATTATTATTTTATCAATTCCAATTTTAGAGTAGTAATTTAGAAATCAATCTTATTATTTTCTCAAGATTTAACAATAACGCACTAATGAAATATATTTTCAAGAAATAGATTTTCCTTCGCTTTAAAGTGTAAAATTCTAAGCATCATATGTATGCAATTTAATGGATCACATAAGATCAAAGATTTTTACTTATAAACTCATTAAATCCAAGCTTGATTAATTGTGATAAGAATTCTTAACTACTATAAATACATGATATTTATAGTGAAAGGAATTTAAAACAATTGATACTATGAAGCGAAAATCATAAGCATTTAAACCATACACATGGAAATTGATAAAAGACTAAAAGGATATTATTTCATAAATGGTGGTTTCATCCTCAACCTTAGTTGAGGATTTATTTACACATGCTTAAAAAGAAAATAACAAAGTAAGAATAATAAAATTCGGAATTGAAGATAAATTCTTCTCCTCTTTGGTGTCCTTCTTGCTCTCCTCCTTCTTCTTCTTCTTTTCTTTCTTTTTCTCTCTTCTTCTTCAAGATGTATCCATATTTATAGAGAAATATTGGAATCAAATTACAACTTGTAAAGATAAATCAAATATTCTTTTCTTTTCTTTTTCATAACTTTCCATCACATTTTGTTCTTTTTCCATGTGCATTTGAATCTTCCAACTTTCATCCATGTGCATTTGAATCTTCTCTCACTTTACACCTATAAATGAAATACATAAATGTAGATGTAATTTAATGACATTGAAAATGATTTATTCAACAATTTTATTATAAAAATTAAGTTTTGTGCACTTATCATTATTATACTTCTAAATTAATTAAAATAAATAGTTTTACCTACTAACAAATATACATTTGGGGATAAAATATGTATGTAAAATGGACTTATCAATCAATCTAGCATAACTCATGAACCTACATATCACTTCGGATTAAATGAGAAAGACTAAAAGTTTCAACAAGTATTACACTCATCTTTGAGTAAAACAAGCACCCAAAGTTAATGAATTCTAAAAATAATATTTAAACATGTCAAGTGAATAACTCATATCTTCAGGCTAGACTAACATATCTACTTCCCATATGCATAATCAGACAAATAAATATGAGAATAGAGTAAAATATGACAACTTATGTACTCTAGCCAAGCTCATCATTCCAAAAGAAAATTTCATTTTATGATTTTTTTTTCTTTTAAAATGCATGCATGAATAAATATAAGGCAAATGCATGATTATCTATCAATTATAGGAAAATAATGCACTGTGTTCCTAGAATGATAGATAAGAAGATATATATTATAAAGAAAGCATACTAATAGATTTCCTAAGACTAACATGTTTTTGAAAATCTAATGATTTTGTAAAGCTATCTGTCAACTGAGAATCTGTGGATATAAACTCTAGAGACACTGTACCATCTTCAACAAGATCTTGAATGAAATGATGTCGAATATCTATATGGTTAGTCCTAGAATGTTGAACATAATTTTTAGAAATATTTATCGCATTTGTGTTATAACAGAAGAACACAGTCATCGTGCCTTGGGAAAAACCATAATCCTGCAACATCTGACGCATCCACAATACTTGAGACAACAACTACCAACTACTATATACTTAATCTCAGTAGTGGAAAGGGAAACACAATTTTTCTTCTTGCTATGCCGAGCAACTAAGCAATTACCAATATAAAAACACCCTTCATTAGTACTTTTTCGATCATCTATGTTACTAGCCCAATCAGCATCAGAAAAATATGCGATATCAGTATTAGTCCCTGACGGATACCACAATCCATAATTCACAATCCCTTTAACATACTTGATAATCCTTTTTACCGCAATAATATGAGACTCCTTAGGACTTGCCTAGTAACGTGCGTATCAACCAACACTAAAATCTATGTCAGGTCGACTGGCAGTCAAGTACAACAAACTCCCAATCATACTTCTATAAAGTGTAGGATCGACATCTTTGCCTTTAGTATCTATGTTAATCTTGACACTTGTACTCATAGGAGGGCAAGCATCCTTAGCCTTTTTCCAAACCAAACTTCTTCACTAATTCCAAGGCATACCGAGTTTGGGAAATGAAAATCCCATCACTTAATTGCCTAACCTGAAGCCCTAGAAAGAAGTTCAATTCACCAATCATGCTTATCTCAAATTTATGTGTCATTTGATCTCTAAAATAATGAGCAAGCTGATCAGAAGTGGAACCAAACACTATATCATCAACATAGATTTGAGCAACAATTGTATCACTCTCAATTTTCTGAATAAATAGAGTTTTGTCCACTCCCCCTCGAGCAAAGCCTGTTCCCAACAGGTAGTCATCCAATCTTTCATGCCAAGCTCTAGAAGCATGCTTTAGCTCATACGGAGTCTTTTTAAGCTTATAAACATGACCAGGATAATGAGGATCTTCAAATCCTTTTGGTTGCTCCACATACACCTCCTCATGAAGAATGTCATTCAAGAATGCACTATTTACATCCATCTAATACAACTTGAATCCAAGATGAAATGCAATAGCAAATAAAATACGAATTGATTCAAGTCTAGCTACTGGAGCGAAAGTCTCATCAAAATCTAAACCCTTCATCTGAGTATAACCTTAAGCAACAAGCCTAGCCTTATTCCTAACAACTGTACCATTTTCATCATTTTTATTCTTGAATATCCATTTGGTACCATCACATTTATGTCATTTGGTCTAGACACAAGATACCACACATCATCTTTAACACACTACTAAAGCTCTTCTTGTATAACATTTATCCATTCACTATCTTGAAGAGCTTCTTTAACATTTTTAGGTTCTAAGAAATATGTATAACATGCATACGAGACTTCATTCCTAGCCTTTCTACGGGTCACCATCATCTGATCGACTGATCCTATGACTTTATCCAAAGGATGGTACAACTTGAACCTTACAGATGGTTATTTAGGATAAGTAGCCTTAACATCACAAGTTTGATCGTGTGATTCTATAGGATTGGGAGTATCATCATGAACCACGTTGTCCTCTTTATCAACATCTGACGAATCATTATCTAACAAAAAAAAATGGCTCACTATCTTCTTCCTCAACAGACGTCAGAAACTCATCAACACATGAGTCATCGACCACTACATTGGCAGATTCCATCATAGTTTGAATTCTAAGGTTAAAAATCCTATATGCTTGACTTGTCAATGAATATCCCAAAAATATTCCTTCATCACTCTTAGACTCGAATTTTCGAATGGACTCACGATCTCTAAGAATATAGCATTTTGTTCCAAAAACCTTGAAATATTTCACATTCAGTTTCTTGCCATTTCACAGTTCATATGAATTTTTTATGGTGTCAGGCCTAAGATAGACTCTATTTAATGTGTAACATGCCGTGTTCACCACCTCAACTCAAAAATACCTAGGAACCTTCCTACCATGTATCATAACATTAGTCATCTCTTGATTCTTCCTCTCAACCACCCCATTTTGTTGTGGAGTATGTAGTGTTAAAAATTCATGCTTTATTCCTCTTTCATCACAAAAAAAAGTATCAATCCCTGAATTTTCAAACTCCTTTCCATGATCACTCCTTACTCTAGTAATGGAATAATTCTTCTCAGTCTGAATTTTCAAACAAATTTTTCTAAAATTTTCAGCATCTTCAGACTTTTCACTTAGAAATTCAACTCATGTAAATCTAGAGTAATCATCTACCATCACAAAAATATACTTCTTATCTCCTTTGCCCATGGTCCTAGTGGGACCCATTAGGTCAATATGCAACAACTCTAAAGGTCTAAAAGTATCAATGGTATTTGTCTTCCTATGCTAACATCTAACTTGTTTACCCTATTGACATGGTCACAATCCCTTTTCCATAACCAAACTTAGGGACATTTTTGACAATTTCACTCTTAGTGATTTTCATTAAATCACAAAAATTAACATGTCCCATTCGCTGTCAGTATAATTTAGAATCAGGAACAATGCAATAGCAGTTATCAGAATGACACATACCTTCCATCATGCAATTCCTAGAAAAGTCGATGATTGAACACTTATCAGAAAAGAAATTAACATTATGGTTGTTATCGCTGTTAGTCACTAAAATACCCTAGAGGGGGGGTGAATAGGGTTTTAAAAATAATTTCTAACTTCTTTTTATTCTTACTAGAACATACAACAAGGTTCAATATTAATTTACAAGGTAAAATATGCAATGAATGATTTCACTTAAATTCAACAAGCTATTTACCACAATATAAATTAAGCATGCATGAACATAAAGTAAAGAGATAGAGATAGAGATATTGACACCGTGATTTTTACGAGGTTCGGTAACTCCTACTCCTCGGCTCAAAGAATCCCCTTCCTTGAGACTTTCCCAATCCTCACACTATGGCTCTTCCTTCAATAGGTGGAATAGCAAAACCTTTACAAAAGAGCTAACTAGTTCTTCACACAATCAAGAGAACAATCCTCCCTTGATACAATGGGCTTCACTCACCCAAGATCACAAATTTGTGTATGTAATCAATATATCACTCAAGAAACAAAAACACTCAAAACCCTAAGGTTTTTATGGATGATAGATCAATATAAGCTCAAGTGTTTTTAGGTGATATTTCAAGAACTCAAGATATATATATTCTCACAATATATTTTCAATAAGAGAATAGGCTCAAGGCTTGAGTTTAAATCTTCAAAATGATAAGAGTGAAAAGCGAGATTTTGCTATCAAAAGATTTTTCAGAAGATGCTTGAGAGAAAATTAGAGATGAACAATATTTGGAAAATTTCTCACACAAGAACCTTAGCATTTTTAATCCATATCTCTTTCTTTATATAGTGAACACTAGGGTTTGGAGAGTGTGTCTCACCCTAGACAATATGGAGAGTAGGACCTGAAAATCTGCAAGCAAAATCATTTCTTTTTGGGCAAAAATATTGTTTAGAAATACTTTTCCTTAAAATCCTGAAGCACCCAGTCGACTGCCTCCATGCTTAGATTTAAAATATTTTTCCCAACGGCTAGGGTCAGTCGACTGCCTCAAGAAGGCCAGTCGACTGCCTCATGAGTCAGTCGACTGCCTTGGACAGGCCAGTCGACTGCCTCAGGCAATCAAAAATGTTCGAAACTCTCTGGTCCAGTCAGTCGGCTGGGTCCTTAACTGCCAGTCGACTGGTGACAGTCAGTCGACTGCCTTGGACAGGCCAGTCGACTGCCTCATGCAGTTAGAATGTTTTATAACTCACTGGTTCATCCAGTCGGCTGGGTCCTTAAGGGCCAGTCGACTGGGTCACAGTCAGTCGACTGCCTTGGACAGGCCAGTCGACTGGGTGACTCCAAAAATTGTTTTCAAGGTCCGTTTTTGATCCGTTTGAGTTCGTTTGATTAATTACTTGAGCTTATAAGATCAATCAACGCATAAGATACCTTGTTACAATATTCTCACCCCGACCTATCTACCCCAGGTCTTGAGTCCAGCTTTTGTTCTTTCTTTGATCTTTTTATCCTTCTTCGAGTTTGCGCTTGAGTTTCCTTATCGCTTGTTGCTTTAGCGATCTTCCCGAAACATTTACCTGTACTTGCTGAAACACTTAGCTCAAAGCCATATTAGTACCAAACACGGTTTTGAATGTTTTGTTAATATCAAAATAAGATTTATTGCTTGAAATGGAATTTCAAAGCCAACAATCTCCCCCTTTTTGATGTTGACAAAATATTTCGTGTTTGCTCATAATTGGTAAAGTATCAAGTGATACTCCCCCTCAATGTGTGCATCTTTCATTTTTATTTTCATGCTCCCCCTTAGGAAATAAATTTTGCAATTTGATATTCATTTACGTAATGCATTGAAGAATAATAGAAACAACATTTTTCAATTAATAATTGCAAGATCGGTACATGTTGTTTTACTACTACACATTACAAAATAATAAAGCATAGAAATAAAACTAAAGATAACATAAACAACACACATGGTAACGTCCTATGCTACGCAAAAATGGACCTATGGCAAACACAAACAACCTAAACATTCTCCCCCTTTGACGACATCAAAAAGGCGGAGGGTCACGGCGAAGTGCATCCATGGCTGTGGTGATGCGGTCGATCTTGTCCTCAAGGCGCTTCATGTCCGCGGCCGTCTGCTTTTGGGCCTCCTCATTGCGCTTCACAATTTCCAAGATTTGGGTAAGAGTTTCGAGATTACCGAAGAACCCAAAATCCGGAATATCGAAATCGCTACCAAGAGACGGAAATGAGGAAGTCGGAGCATCCGGACGAGGTGCCTCGGGACGAGGAGCATCGGGACGAGGAACAGAAGGACCGGCTTGGTCCGCAGGAGGGGCAGCCCTAAGAGAGACCAACACTCCATCAGCATTTTTGCCAATGTGCATTTGCTTGAGATGAGTGCGGTCCAGAAAGATTGGATTGTGCTCCGTAGGCTCGTCAGCAAGTGGCACACCGTTCCGACTGAGAAGATAGGATAAATGGATAGGAAAAATAAGTGCGCCTTTCTTCTTGTGGCACTCGAGGATTGCCGATATGAAGAGGAAGGCAAGATTGACCTTCCGACCGGTCATGACACAGTAGACAAGGAAGGCTTCAATAATCGACACAAGACTCCGGCTTCCGGACTTGGGCAAAATGGAATACGTGATAATGTTGTGCACAAGTCTAGCCTCGGGAGTAAGCAAGGAAGAAGGAAACTCAGCAATGGCGGTGGTTGATTTATTCACAGAAATAGCCCGAACTGCTTCGAGAGGATCGAAATCACTCGAAGAGTACCAAATAGATGGGCAGTAATAGGAGATACCGCCAGGAGGTAGCCGAAAAACAGTATTGAGTACTGCTTCGGTGATCCTAACAGAGACGCCTCCAACATTGGAGTTAAGCAGGGTGGAGATAAGGCGTGGTTGAGAAGGATTCACCAGATTGGTGTAGAATGCTTTGACAGCCCTCGGATAGAGCGGAACATCGAGCGAGAGAAAGAAATCCCAACCCATATTTTGAAAAAGATTGAACGTATTAGCGCCAATCTCTTCGCACAAGGGTTGAGTCACAATGCGACTCCGAGCAAATTTTTGATGAAGGAACTGAGTTTCGAAAAGACGAACACTGTCTTCATCACCGAGAAGAGCAGTCAGAGACATCAGACCAGATTCAGATTCGGAATTAGTGTCCTCATGAACAGGAGACGGAGGTGGAGGAGGTGCAGCCGAAGAGCTTCCACCCCTACGGGCGCGTTTCTTGAGGCGCACGACATTAGGAGCCATGAGAGAGATGAGAATCAAGAAGATGGGAAGCATTTTGAGAAGAAAAAAACGAAAAAAAATGGTGAAAACAGAGAGGGAGAAGTGAAACTGAAAAAAATATATATGGATATATATATGGAGATATATAACTGAAAATGAAGAGGGGAGTGGTGATGATGGAGGAGAGGATCGTGGTGTAGTGGGAAAGTGGTTTAAAGATGAGTAAATGGCGTGAAGAAGAGAAGAAATGGGAGAGATCGTGGAGAGAGTGGAGAGAAGACGAAGAGAAAGAAGAAATAAAAACAATGTTCGCGCAGAGGCAGTTGACTGGCCATATGGAGACAGTCGACTGGCTCATGACCCAGTCAACTGGCCAATGTAGGCAGTCGACTGGCTGAAGATAGTTAAAAACACAAAAACTCACTGGTTGATCCAGTCGACTGACCGTATATGAGGCAGTCGACTGGCCCTCAAAAAAAAATTTGTTTTTTTTTTGAAAAATTTTTAAATTTTGAAAGCCGAGAACGTGGACGAGAATTTGTGAAAATTAACTGATGACTTCAAAATCCATGGCCATTCCTAAGTCCCTACGAATTTTTGAAAATGGTTCATCCGAGAGGGGTTTAGTAAAAATATCCGCCAATTGATTCTTAGTGTTAATAAAAACCAATTCAACGTCGCCTTTAGCTACGTGATCCCGTAAAAAATGATGCCTAATCTCTATGTGCTTTGTGCGAGAGTGTTGAATAGGATTCTTTGAGATACAAATAGCACTAGTGTTATCACATTTAATAGGTACGCGATTGAAAACAAGCCCAAAATCAAGTAATTGTTGCTTAATATAAAGAGTTTGAGCACAACTACTACCGGCCGTAACATATTCGGCTTCAGCCGTAGATAAGGCAACCGAATTTTGCTTTTTACTTGACCATGAAACTAACGAGTGACCTAGAAAATGACATGTACCGCTTGTGCTTTTCCGATCAACTTTACAACCCGCAAAATCGGCATCCGAATAACTTGTGAGATCAAGTGTAGTACCACTTGGATACCAAAGTCCTAAGTTAATCGTCCCGTTAAGATAGCGAAAAATACGTTTTACGGCTAGCAAGTGAGATTCTTTGGGACAAGATTGAAAGCGAGCACATAAGCATATACTAAACATGATATCCGGTCTACTAGCAGTTAAATAAAGTAAACTTCCTATCATGCCTCTATATTTAGTAATATCAACATATTTCCCATTTTCATCTTTATCGAGTTTAATAGAGGTACTCATGGGAGTAATGGCATGTTTGGCTTCCTCCATACCAAATCGCTTTAGCAAATCTTTAGTATACTTAGATTGGCTAACAAATAAGCCATCCAAGCTTTGCTTGATTTGCAACCCTAAGAAGAAGTTCAACTCACCCATCATACTCATTTCAAATTCGTTTTGCATGTTAGATGCGAAATCCTTGCAAAGGGAAGTGTTTGTTGATCCGAATATAATGTCGTCAACATATATTTGGACAATCAACAAATCATTCTTGACAGTTTTTGTAAATAGAGTGGTGTCAACTTTGCCTTTAGAAAAACCTTTTTGAAGTAGAAAGTCACTAAGCCGTTCATACCAAGCTCTAGGAGCTTGCTTTAACCCGTACAAAGCTTTAGATAATTTGCAAACATGATTTGGAAAACGTTCATTTTCAAAGCCGGGAGGTTGTTTCACATACACTTCTTCATCTATTGTTCCATTTAGAAAAGCACTTTTGACATCCATTTGATAGAGAATGAAATTTCTAGATGATGCAAATGCAAGAAGCATTCTAATTGCTTCTAATCTAGCTACGGGTGCAAAGGTTTCATCATAGTCAATGCCTTCCTCTTGATTGTAACCTTGAGCTACCAATCTTGCTTTATTTCGAATAATCACTCCATTTTCATCCTTCTTATTTAGAAAAACCCATTTAGTGCCTATTATAGTTTGATGTGTGGGTTGAGGGACTAAATGCCAAACTTGATTGCGTTCAAATTGATTTAGTTCCTCTTGCATAGCCATGATCCAAGAATCATCACATTGAGCTTCGTGGAAGTTCTTGGGTTCAATATTGGACACAAAAGCCATGTGATTGCATAAGTCTCTAAGTTGAGATCTTGTGCTAACACCTTGTGAAGGGTTTCCTATGACTTGGTCAAGAGGATGGTTGTGCACAATCCTCCAAGATTTAGGAATGGAGCAAGTCAAGTCATCATTTGATTGATCTCCAACTTTACTCTTATCCATTTGCCTACTTGACGAGTTGGAGATATTGAGATTATTGAAATTATCCTCAATTCCTACAACTTCATCATCATCTAGGTCAACTCTAGGTGAGGGTAGAGGTGGTGATTCATCAAAAACAACATGGATAGACTCTACCATGGTTAAAGTCCTTTTGTTAAAGACTTTAAAGGCTCTACTTGTTGAGGAATAACCTAAGAAAATTGCTTCATCCGATTTAGAGTCAAATTTTCCCAAGTTATCTTTATCATTTAAAACAAAACATTTACAGCCAAATACCTTGAAATAGCCAATATTGGGTTTCCGACCATTCCACAACTCATACGGAGTTTTACCCAATTTCATCCGAATTATAACTCTATTTATGACATGACAAGCAGTATTTACCGCTTCCGCCCAAAGACTTCGGGGAAGGTTGTGTTCATTTAACATAGTTCTAGCCATTTCTTGTAAAGATCTATTTTTCCTTTCAACTACCCCATTTTGTTGAGGAGATCTTGGAGCCGAGAGATCATGAGATACACCAAATTCATCACATAATTTCTCTAGATCTTGATTGTCAAACTCTCTACCCCTATCACTTCTAATTTTCTTGATTTTCAAATCTTTTTCATTTTGAATGACTCTATAAAATTTATCGAGAATGGAGTGAGTTTCATTTTTATGAGCAAGAAAGTAAACCCAAGTAAATCTAGAGTAATCATCTACTATAACAAGTACATAGGGTTTTCCGGCCAAGCTAGCCGTTCTTTCCGGACCAAAGAGATCCATATGAAGTAACTCTAAGGGTCGAGAAGTGGTGATATCTTTCTTTCTCTTAAAAGAAGATTTCACTTGCTTACCTATTTGACATGCACTACATATTTTATCTTTTGAAAAATTAGTCTTCGGGAGGCCTTTGACTAATTCATTTTTGGACAAACGTTGGATGAGGTCCATACTAGCATGTCCTAAGCGTCTATGCCATAACCAACTATTTTCACTCGATGTGACAAAGCACTTAACATCTTGTTCATTTAATTCATATAGCAACATAGTATATAAATTTCCGTTTCTCTTTGCATTGAACAATTACTTTCCGTCTTTCTCAACTATGCATGCATTTGACCTAAAGATAACATCATAACCTTTGTCACAAAGTTGGCTAATACTAAACAAGTTATGCTTTAAACCATCAACTAAAAGTACGTTATCTATAGCTAGAGAGGAAGATATACCAATAGATCCGATTCCAACAACTTTGCCTTGTGAGTTATCTCCAAAAGTAACGTTTCCTCCTTCATAAGATTTTAAGGACATGAATTTCGATTTGTCCCCTGTCATGTGCCTTGAACATCCGCTATCAAGAAACCATCTTTCTTTTGAGGCGGTCTTCAAGCACACCTACAAAACAACGTTACGTGACTTTTATTGGTACCCAATCTATTTTGGGTCCATTTTGGTTAGAAAGAGATGCAATAGTTCCTTTCGGAACCCAAATTGATTTAGTTACCAAGTTTTCTTTAGCACGTAGAGATGCAATAGTTCCTTTTGGAACCCAAAACATTTTTGAAACAATTTTCTTCTTCTTTCTTAGAAAACATGCATTTGCTTTGTGACCTCTTTTCTTGCAATAGTAGCATGAAACATGATTGTGATCAATAGAAGTTGAGCATGAAGATTGTTTTGAAAAAGTATGCTTTAATGATTTTCTTTTCTTCAATAAAAGTGCATCTTTGTTGAATGCATCATATCCTAAGCCGCATTTGTCAAAAGAGTTTCTTTGTCTTCCTAGCATGATGCTCAAGTTTTCTTTTCCTTTTGTGAATTTTGCTAAGATGTTTATTTGATCATCAATGGTCTTCTTCAACAAAATATTTTCCTCTTCTATCTTCATACTTTTGTCATTAGTTGCATTTACATCAACTATGGTGTGGCAAGTGGAATTACATGAAGATTTAGATTTCTTGAGCAAACTATGTTTTTTTGCTAGTTTTTCAAACTCACCATACAGATTTTCAAATGCATCTTGTAATTCATTATGAGAAAATAATAGCTCATCATATGATAAAATGGAATTATCTAATGCATGTAAATTTAAATGTACCTCATCTTCATTTGCCATGAGGCAAAGATTTGCACTTTCCTCACCATTCTCTTCCTCATCCGAATCACAAGAGTCATAATCATCCCATGTTGCATTCATGGCCATTTTGTTTGGCCTTTTATCGTTCTCCTTTTTGGGCTTGAAACACTCATTTCTATAGTGCCCCGGTTTACCACAATTGAAACAAGTAATAGACTCCTTCTTGCTTGTCTCTCCTCTTGGTTCATTGCTCTTTAAGAACCTCCGACCTTTAGCCTTCTTTCGTTGAAGAAATCTCTTGAATTGTTGAGTGATCAAGGCAATGTCTTCATCAACCTCTTCTTCGATTCTCTCATTTGCTTCACTTTTAGTTGAAGCTTGCAAGGCTATACCTTTTCTTGGCTTGGCGTCTTCTTCACGAGATTTCAAGGTAATTTCCCATGTAAGGAGTGACCCGAAAATCTCATCAAGACTCATAGTGCTAAGATCATGTGCTTCTTTAATAGCCGTCACCTTCGCATCCCATTTGATCGGAAGGCTTCTAAGGACTTTGCGTGCCGCATCGGATCTAGGAACAATTCTACCAAGATGCTTTAGTCCATTCAAAATGTTAGTAAAACGAGACATCATAGAATTGATATTTTCATCTTCCTTCATGGCAAATAATTCATTTTCATGCTTAAGTATATCAATTTTAGATTCTCTAACTTGAGTAGTTCCTTCATAAGTAACTTCAAGTTTATCCCACATTTCTTTGGCCGTGGAGCAAGTAGAGACTCGATTAAATTCATTTGGACTTAAGGCACAATTTAGATTAACCTTAGCTTTGGCATTAAATGAAATAAGTCTACGCTCATCATTATCCCATTCGTTGGGCAATTTGGGAATGGTTTTTCCATCAACTACTTTGGTAATAGTAAAAGGTCCATCAACAATAACTAGCCAAATTTGATAATCAATAGCTTGAAGAAAATCTATCATTCTAGTCTTCCAATAACTATAGTTTGAACCATCAAACCATGGGGGCCTATTGTTTGATTGTCCTTCTACATGAGTGACTATGTTTGAGGCCATGATCGTTCTCTAAGACGGTTAAGTCAAAAATAAGTAGAGATTAGGCTCTGATACCAATTGTTAGTCACTAAAATACCCTAGAGGGGGGGTGAATAGGGTTTTTAAAATAATTTCTAACTTCTTTTTATTCTTACTAGAACATGCAACAAGGTTCAATATTAATTTACAAGGTAAAATATGCAATGAATGATTTCACTTAAATTCAACAAGCTATTTACCACAATATAAATTAAGCATGGATGAACATAAAGTAAAGAGATAGAGATAGAGATATTGACACCGTGATTTTTACGAGGTTCGGTAACTCCTACTCCTCGGCTCAAAGAATCCCCTTCCTTGAGACTTTCCCAATCCTCACACTATGGCTCTTCCTTCAATAGGTGGAATAGCAAAACCTTTACAAAAGAGCTAACTAGTTCTTCACACAATCAAGAGAACAATCCTCCCTTGATACAATGGGCTTCACTCACCCAAGATCACAAATTTGTGTATGTAATCAATATATCACTCAAGAAACAAAAACACTCAAAACCCTAAGGTTTTTATGGATGATAGATCAATATAAGCTCAAGTGTTTTTAGGTGATATTTCAAGAACTCAAGATATATATATTCTCACAATATATTTTCAATAAGAGAATAGGCTCAAGGCTTGAGTTTAAATCTTCAAAATGATAAGAGTGAAAAGCGAGATTTTGCTATCAAAAGATTTTTCAGAAGATGCTTAAGAGAAAATTAGAGATGAACAATATTTGGAAAATTTCTCACACAAGAACCTTAGCATTTTTAATCCATATCTCTTTCTTTATATAGTGAACACTAGGGTTTGGAGAGTGTGTCTCACCCTAGACAATATGGAGAGTAGGACCTGAAAATCTGCAAGC
Organism: Cornus suecica; assembly: GCA_963922005.1. Classification (NCBI taxonomy): domain Eukaryota; kingdom Viridiplantae; phylum Streptophyta; class Magnoliopsida; order Cornales; family Cornaceae; genus Cornus; species Cornus suecica. The sequence goes on from OY998247.1 coordinate 23,367,499, forward strand.
AAAATCATTTCTTTTTGGGCAAAAATATTGTTTAGAAATACTTTTCCTTAAAATCCTGAAGCACCCAGTCGACTGCCTCCATGCTTAGATTTAAAATATTTTTCCCAACGGCTAGGGTCAGTCGACTGCCTCAAGAAGGCCAGTCGACTGCCTCATGAGTCAGTCGACTGCCTTGGACAGGCCAGTCGACTGCCTCAGGCAATCAAAAATGTTCGAAACTCTCTGGTCCAGTCAGTCGGCTGGGTCCTTAACTGCCAGTCGACTGGTGACAGTCAGTCGACTGCTTTGGACAGGCCAGTCGACTGCCTAATGCAGTTAGAATGTTTTATAACTCACTGGTTCATCCAGTCGGCTGGGTCCTTAAGGGCCAGTCGACTGGGTCACAGTCAGTCGACTGCCTTGGACAGGCCAGTCGACTGGGTGACTCCAAAAATTGTTTTCAAGGTCCGTTTTTTATCCGTTTGAGTTCGTTTGATTAATTACTTGAGCTTATAAGATCAATCAACGCATAAGATACCTTGTTACAATATTCTCACCCCGACCTATCTACCCCAGGTCTTGAGTCCAGCTTTTGTTCTTTCTTTGATCTTTTTGTCCTTCTTCGAGTTTGCGCTTGAGTTTCCTTATCGCTTGTTGCTTTAGCGATCTTCCCGAAACATTTACCTGTATTTGCTGAAACACTTAGCTCAAAGCCATATTAGTACCAAACACGGTTTTGAATGTTTTGTTAATATCAAAATAAGATTTATTGCTTGAAATGGAATTTCAAAGCCAACAATCGCATATCTGGCTTATACTCAGCAAATTAGCTTTTAGACCCTCAACATAAAGCACATCTTCTAGTTTAGGCATACTAGAAATCACAATAGTATATTTTCCTAGAACTTTAGACTTCTCTCAATTTCCAAATGTGACTATCCCACTATAATACTCCTCAAGAAACCCAAATAATGACTTATCTTCAGTCATGTGTCTAGAACATCCACTATCCAGATACCAAGAGCTAGAATTACGTGCTCTAAGTGCAATATGAACTACAAAACAGTGTAGCTCACCTTTTCTGACCCATGTCTTCTTCATCTTTAGAGCTCTATTTGCCAATTTTGAAAAATTATTCACCTCTTCACTCAACACTCTAATCTGATCTTGCACACAATCTCCTTGTTGAGTTTTATGCTCCTTCACTGATTTCAAAGTTTTTCCTCTTAACTTTAAGCACAAAGGTCAAATGTGACCTCTTACTCCATAGTGGTGACATATAGGAACGAACATTTAAACTTCATTAGTCAAACTCTTAGAATATCTAGAGGTAAAGGAAGGTTTACTTTCAACAGTTCTTATGGCATAGGATTGAGCATTAGGATTCCAATTTGAATTTCCTTAAGAAAAACTAGATGTTACATGGAAGGCTTTTACAAAGGTGGTTTTTGAAATGACATTCGAACTATGCGTTACTCCATTAAAACCAAATCCCTTTTTATTTCCTACTGATTTTCCCCTACTCAACATCTCATCGAGCTTTAAGTGTTCCATCAGACCATTTACGAAGAGTTAATTTAGTATTTTTCCACTCTTTTTTCAAATTTTCAATCTTAGTAGATTTCTCAACCAATTCCTTATTAAGACCATCTACTAACTTCAAAGCCTGAGTTCTTTCTTGTTCAGACTTATTCAATTCCTCAAACAATTTGGCCTTTTGGGTCTGTATGAGATTTAGGGTTTGAGAACTAATTGTTAATTCGTCTTTTAAAGAATGTAATTCTTTGTCTATGCGAAGACTTTTAGTCAATAGTTTCATGTGATTTTTGTGAAGTTGAGTGGTCTTATCAAGTAATTTATCAAAAGACTCTTAAAGCGAGTCATCACAATCTTCATCACTCTCAGATCCTTCCTCTCCAGACATCGCCCAACTTGTAACAACTTCTCTAACCTCCTTGCTTTGTGCAGCAAACACGGTGAAATTCTCATACTCATCACCTATTTTCAAGTCTGTCACATCACTAGCTAATCCATTATCAGATTCATCATCCCAACTGACAGCTAATCCTTTGGATTTTTTCAAAGTGTTTGCACACTCTGCAACTATGTGACCATATCCTTGACATTCAAAATATTGGGGTTTCTTCTTTTTAGGATCAGACTTGTCATTCCGAGTTTGGGTCTTATTTCTACTTCTAGACTCACCCAACTTATCCCCAAATTTTTGTCCTTGGCCATTCCGTTTAACCTTAACGAATTTGTTCAATCTCTTAGCAAACATAGCAATATCATTCAGACTCAACTCACTTTCTCCATCAGATTCAACATGATCCTCCCTAGTGGTTTTGAAAGTTATGCTCTTCTCTTTTGTGCTACTAGACTTCTTAGGGGGATTTTTTAACATCTCCATCTCATAGGATTTTAAGTATCCTGCTAATTCTTCAAGCTTAATTTATTTAAGACTCATGACCTTCGATATGACAGTAACCTTAGATCGAAAACGTTCAAGTAGAGACCTAAGAATTTTCTTCACTATGGTAGTCTCAAGAATAGGATCACCTAGATTATGACAACCTGTAACAATATCAATTAATCTAGCCTCAAAATTAGCGTAGACTTCATCCTCCTCCATCTTAAGTTGTTCAAATTGTGAATTTAACATTTGGAGTTTTGATTGTTTAACTTTTGAAGTCCCTTCATGAGTTACTTGGAGAATATCCTAAGCTTCTTTGGCAATATCGCACGTGGCAATTCTCTTAAACTCACTAGCAGTCACAGCATTGTATAACGCATTTAAAGCTTTGGGGTTCCAACTAGTACTGTTTGTTTCAGCAGGAGTCCACTCGCTCGATGGTTTTGGTTTTGATTGATTAATCGTTGCATCCATCACAGTGGGAGGTGAGTATCCTACCTCTACAGCAAAGCCAAGCTCTCTCATCTAACGATATCAAAAATGCTCTCATTCTCGCTTTCCGATACATGTAATTCGAGCCATCAAACAAAGGGGGCCTAGATATGGAACCTCCTTCATGAGGTATCTTCATCGTCTAAGTTCAGAATTTAACCCTAGGTATTAACCTAAAATGGGGCAACCACGCTCTGAGACCAATTGAAAAAAACCTAGACGATCGAGGAAAATAGCCTAGAGGGAGGTGGATAGGATTTTTGACAATTATATGATCAATTAAAATTATGTAGCAGAAATTCAATTTTAATCAATCACGAAACCCTAAATCTTTAATCAGATTAAATCAAGCAATCATGAATATAAGTGCAGAAAATAAATCATGAGAAGACACAAAGATTTTTATGTGGAAAGCCTTGGAAAAACATCAAGTAAAAATCATGGATATGCTCGGGTATCGATGCATTGTGAATCAAGCAGTACACAGACTCTATGAAGTTTTAGACTTACAAATCACTCCTGATCTGCCTTTCTCCACTCGACGTCTGACGAACTTGAATCACTCGCGCTCCACGAAGCTCTCACTTCGATCTCCGTACTCTGACGGCTCCGCTTCTGAACGGATCAAATTATAACTACGAAGCCTCCTGCTCCAATCTCCGCACTCAGACGGCTCCGCTTCTCAACGGATCAAAGCAACCACGTTACAATATGTGATGTGTTAATTTTTCAAAATCTAGGGCATCCAATTATGCATAAGATCATCGATGGAGAAGCACAATTGAATAAACCCTAAGAGAGAACTAGAAGCCTCATGCTCCAATCTTCGCACTCAGACGGCTCCACTTCTCAACGGATCAAAGAAACCACGTTACAATATGTGATGTGTTGATTTTTCAAAATCTAGGGCATCCAATTATGCATAAGATCATCGATGTAGAAGCACAATTGAATAAACCCTAAGAGAGAACTAGAAGATATATGATCACTCAATAATTTTCTCTGCAAAAGAATACGGACTGTAGAAAAATTGCAGAGATCTCACCCAAAAAGACCTCTAAAATCTGTAGAGACTCTTTCTATTTATAGAAAAAGTTGAGGGAAACCCTAAGTTTACCTTTTTTCGTAATTTCACATCAAATTGAGCAAAACCCTTTGATTTGGTCTTCAATATGTATATATCAAACTGTTGAAGTCACAGCAACATCAAAAGAAATTAAATCGGGGACAAAATTGAGATTTCACAACTTGACTTCGCAGTCCCACCTACGCATGGCGCGTAAGCCAATTCCACCGGGCGTAGGTTGAGCGTAGTTTTAACACTTTCTAGTCACTTTTAGCTACTGGACGCATAGGCTGGGCATAACAATATTCATGGAAATCACTTTTCTTGGGAATAGTGCCGTTTGAACCCCTCAACTCCATTAAAATGATTCTTGAAGTTTCGGCTCCGAAAAATGTCTTTTATGCCCTCTGGGATGCATTTTTTGATCAAACTTGCTCCTTCTTCATTTCTCTTGTATTTTTCACTTTCTGTAAGCTTGAATTAAATTTGACGAAGCTTGTTGATGCCTTTGCAAGACTACTTCAATTTTCCTAAACCTACCCGACCTCACAATTTACTCAATATGGTTATTGTCTAGAACATGTCAAACATAAACAATAATATAAATGTTCTTACATTTATATTTTGTCTTTATCTAATCGATCAAGTTATCGGATCGGATATCTGATAATGAATAAATTCATATTTGGATCAACTAAGTGAAAATTCATCGGATTATCGAATCAGATCGGATCGGATATGAGTTTATCGGATTCGTATTGGATCAAGACAAATTCGATCCGAATCTGATTCGTTGACAGGTCTAATTACAGACCTTTTACGTAGTATATATATATATATATATATATATATCATTTGTTTGCAAGAAAGAGACTGAGTGGGACACGGTTTGACCCTTTAGCCCTCCTTGTAGACAATATGGGTATGTTTACTAACTGTTTCTATTTTCTGTTTTCTATTTCTGTTTCCTGAAATTTGAAAATAATATGAAAAACACGTTTTTTAATTTGTTTCTGTTTTTTGAATTGAGAAATGGTTTCCTCTCATTACAAAGGAAAGAGGAAACAAAAAAAAAGATGCTTTCTCTTTTTGTTTCCTCAAACTCACCATAATCATCAATAATAAAAAGAATAAGAAATATTAAATCAATAATAAATAAATTATAATAATAAATAATAAATAAAATAAAAAAGAATAATTACATAAAATATTATTTAAATTAAAATAAATAAATAAATATAATAAGAAATAAAATAAAATGAATAGATAATTAATAAAAAATAATATATTAATAAACAAAATAAAATAAGTAAAATAAATAATAAATAACTAAAATGAATAAAAAAAGTGATTAAAAATAAAATTAATAAAAAATAAAATAAAATAAAATAAAATAAAATAAATAAATAAAGATAATTAATTAATTAATTGATTGATAAATAAATAAAAACAAATGAATAGATAATTAATAAAAATGAAAAATTAATAAAATAAAAATTGATAAAACAATATTATTCATAAATAAAATAAAATAAAAATAATAATAAATAAAATTGAATAAATAAATAAATAAAATTAATTAATTAATTAAATGATAAATAAATAAAATAAAATAAAATTTGGAAAAGGTAGCTTAATATTTTTTCAAAATAGTTTTAATGTTTGTGGAAAAGAAAAATTGTAATTCTTTTGTTGAACATTGTTTTAATAAACACAGTTATAATATTTGTTTTTGAAAAATTAGTAAACATAAATTTAATTTTTGTTTCTCTTACAGGAAACAGAATCTAATTCTACTTTTTAAATAATTAGAAACAGAAAGCAAAACAGTTAGGAAACAGCCATATATCTATACATATGTAGATTGTCAGTAGAAAGTGTGGTTGAGTAAGGAAACAAAGTAGACAAAATAAATTTTGGGAGGCATGTTGACTGCCAGGTTGATCCATAGCCGGCGCGTACTCCACAAGTTTTATTTACTCCTACTTTCATTACAAGTTTAGGAGACTTGTTAATTTTTTGCTTTAATTTGTATTGGCCCTATTCGTCTACTGAACATATTCAGATTTTGCTATAATAAAGTAATAAAGTAGAAGGCAAGCGTGGAAAAACCGAAAAACGAGTCATCAATTTTTAATTTGTATTGGCCTTTACCATGTAAGATGCATATTCCATCGGTATCAATTTCAATCGCGATTATAATAATTATATAATAAATTCGAATAACATAATAATATCGGCACCTTTAAAAAATACCATCAACCTTTTAAAAAATACCATCAACCTAATGATCCTTGACATCTTGGACTCCAACCATGATCCCATTATATATGATTTTTAATAAGGCATTATATTCCCATAATCTGAGATTGTCATCAATAAATTATTAATATTGTCAAGTACTATATATGATTTGTATTATAAAAATAATAAGGATCATACTAGTAATTGATGAATGGGTTAATGACAACTCAATTGTCACAAAGTCCTAATACTTTATCTTCAAACTAGAAAGTTCTACTTTTAAATATATTTTTTTCCATGCAAGTCCTATATCCTTAAATATGCCATTTATACTCTAATATTAGATAGAAGATGTTAAACCAAACATAATTTTTTAATTCAAACTTTTATATGAACTCTTAGCAAACTACGAAAATTTAAATAAAAATTTACTTAATTTTTTTATATATATAATAAGTTATTATATACTTACTAAAGGTGTTGTACATTCAAAAGTGTTTAGAGTAGATTTTATATTAAATTAATTATTAATAAAAATTCATAGTACAATATTATTAGTAACTAAAACTTACAAAAATTAAGAATATCAATTATTGAATAAATTTTTAACTATAATTTTATTTTTATTTATTAAGGGTATAGATGGAAAAATTAAGAATTTAAAACTTAAATGAAAATAAGTATTTAATAAAAAAAAATTGTCTTTTTGTGCAAAAAATAAGACTTTGAGTGCGTTTGGAAAGCCTGTTTTTTGTATTTGTTTTCTGTCTTCAAATATAAAAACTGTTTTTGTATTTGTCTTTGTTTTTTCAGGAAAAAACTAAAAACAAAAAAGCGTTTGGATGAAGGTGTTTTCACCACTTTTATTTGGTGAAAATTGTATTTTATGAATTTGGTATTTTCATTGTTTTTACTACCTAAATAGTGAAAAAACTCAAAAAACAACTAAAAGTTGTATTTGGTGTTTTCATCACTTTTACACACTATTCACAGAAAACAGTTTTCTTGGGGAAAAAACAGTGAACAATAAACGCGTTTGCCAAACGTGTTTTTTTTTTTAGTCTTGTGAACAGTAAAAAAACAAAAACAAAAAACAGGTATCCAAACGGACCTTTAATAGAAATTATATGTATTTTTAATATTTTTCATATGAATGCAATTTGTACATGCCTAATAATTCTAAATGGAAAAAGTCTGGTTGATAATAAGTGATGGTTGATAATTCGCGATGTTGCCAATGAAAATATACATGGTTGATAATAAGTCAATGGTTGATAGAAGTCATGTTCATTCCCTTACTATATACTAGTATACAATTATATGTGTTCGTTTTTATATATTAAAAATATCAAAATTAGTCATCATCAATTCATTGCGGTAAAGGTAAACTAATTAAAAATACCAGATGATTAGTTTATTTAAAATGTTTTTTTTTGTTGTAAATTGTTTATTTAAAATGTTCAGTTTTCATTTTGGCAGATTAAAAGAGCTACTTGTCCATTGAGAATCGTATTACTTTGTTATTTAGCTATTTTTACTCTACTCAAGTATAATTTCTTTTAGAAAATTAAAACCGTCAAACTCATTACTAGTAACTCTTCTTACTTCTAGAGCTATACTTAATATTTTATGGTGGTTGAATGGAATGAAATTGAGACTGTAATGAAATAAATATTTTCATTTTATTATTTAGGTGTAAATATGAAGCATATTAGGAATGAAATGAACTTGATTATTTTTTTTTCAAAAATAGTATTCTTAGTATTTTTTTTAATTTATTTAGAAAAAATATATATAAAACGTAACAGGAATAGTAGTGATGGACAATAAATATGGTAGTGGTGGTGGAGTAGAAATGGCAGTGATGGTGACTTATTTTTTTTTAAAATATGAAAAGATTATTTAAGTAATTTTATGTTTTAAAATCATTACTAAAGAAATGGAATAACCATTCTTAACTTTAGTAATTGAATCAAAAATTCATTTCCAAGACTTGTATTCTTGATCTATGGGAGTAACTGAGTAAGTACCGCCGCTGAGCCATTATGAACTGATCTTGGTACATGTATCTAATCCTTATTAACATTGAACATTCCCTATTAAAGTTTCTAACTCTTCCTTATTTGGCGGGCTTATGATACTCTTGGGCTTGCACTATTTCGGGCCTATTTGGACTTCATGAGCCCTATTATTTGGCTATGGGCCATAATATCATATTTTTATTTGCCCTATTGATACTTTTTTTTCTCTTTTCTTTTTCTTCTACATCTTTAAAAATTCTCCTTTTTTCACTATTGTAGAATGTGTAAGAATCAAGAGTAATAATCGTCTTATTTTTCTTTTGTTTCCTTGTTAAAACTCATACCCTCATCTCGATCCTCACTATGACTTGAAGTTAAAAAGAGAGAGATATTCTCAAAATATATAGATGAACTTAATGTTGCATTTTATATTATAATTGTGATTTGAAATTGAATAAGAAGTTATCCAAGTGTTGAATTATGTGCTTGTAGAGCCCACTTTCAGATCAGGCCCAAATATAAGCATGACCCGAAAATCTGGACCTCCAGGGGCAGGCCCAATGTGGAATACAACCCAGATCCATCATTTTTTAGTAGATGGTGCTGTTTGATAAAATAAAAAAGTTAATACTGAAAAATCTAAGAACTAAATTTTAAGTATTGCTTGAAAATATTATACTTTTTATATTTCAGTATATTTTCAGTTTTCAGCTTTAGTCATAAATGATGAGTCTATTACTTAAAATTTTAAACTATTTTTAAGTGACACTTAAAGTTTTACACCTTGGAAATAAGATTTCAAACCATATCAATTAACGAAAGGGTAAAATGATATGTAGAATGGTGATAAAACTTGCACTCAATAAGATGATGGACGGATTCAAAGGTGTTTAGATCATGGTTCGATTATGATTACCTAACAAACTCAGATTATATCAGCTTTAAAATAGATATCGAATAAGTATGGCTACTGCGTCATGATATCGACATCTTTAAAAAAATTACGAAAGAAACAATACGTAATTATGAATATGGCCACACTCTTCAAACTTTAAGCAACTAGTCAGATGTGAGGACGAGTATATGTTGGAATAATTGTAAAACTGATTTATGTGATCAAACGCAGCAACCGGCATAAGCAGGCCCATCTCTCGGACCCTGATTTTCACAACACGTAGGAGACACCACAAACTTCACATGCCTATATTAACTCTCACCTTTCATTTCAATCATCTTATATGACCAAACCTCTTTCAATGCTAAAATGGCATCTGCAACTTTTGGATTTATACCATTATTGATCAATAACATCTAATGGGCTATAAATGTATTTACGACAAATAACGAAATTAAAAGATTATTTACAGATTAGACATTTCTCATATAATTATTTTGTGCCGACCACTCCTCTAGAATCAGAGGTCTTGGGTTCCGTACAGTTGGAGCTGAAAGATTATGAAGAGTATGGGAGAGGGCTGAATTATTATCAAAGCAAAGGAGATGAACAGAGGTCCATCCGCTATCACTGGCATGAAGAAATTTAGACATCTTAAGCTGAATTGTTCGGACAACTTAATTTAAAATTTTGGCAAAATGATGTTTACATGGTGACTCATTATTTGGACTTCTTTTACATTTTGAATCATTATTTTTCACAAATGTGACTTTACAATTGTAAATTAAATTTTGGGAACAAAATTTAGACAACCTGAATAAAAAATTTGACAAGGTAACTAATTGTAGGCATAGGTATTATTTTAGGGTGCTTTAGACTCGTAGAGGAGTCTCCTTTACGGTACAGGGCTACTGGATAGAGTCTTGGACCCGTCCCACTGAAATTGGTATCCGGGTTGACCCAATATGTCCGGCATCGAGACGGATTACTCGCGGCAACTCGTGGCCTTCTAACGTGTTTCTTTTGTGGCAGCGCAACTTGTGGAACTGAAGAGCAGACACGGGAGTAGTACCTCCATGGTCTACGAGTCTTGATGTTGTAGCAGTATCCCAAAGGCGTTTACCACCATTTTGCACAGTTCTAGCGGTATATGCATATACTGCGAAGACTATTGAGGAGTGATCCGTTGCACGACTGATCCGGCTGTGACTATAAATTGATGCGTAGCCATGACACGTGGACAGTGCGACACCAACCTCACATTTTGAAGGGATTGAAAACAACATGTGGCATGAAGGTTAAAAATGTAGTTTAGTTATAATAAGAGCTCATAATAAAAATTCCACCCACTATGCTTAATGCAGAAGGAACATTCGTTATAGATCCATATTATGGTCATCATCATTGGTTAGAGACATGTAGAGCATTGGCAGAACTTGTGGACAACTTCATTTTAGGGCAACATTTTGAACAAGTGACATATAAATAAAATGCAATAGTACTTGTCTAGGGATCCCAACTTCACTCTTTTCATTTCTTTTCTTGGAGGTCACTCATTCAAGATGGCTACCTACCCACCTTTTCCTTCCCCCTGGAAGCTTGATTTCTACCTTCACTATATCACATCCTTCTTCTCTCCTTGCTTTTTTTTTTCTCATTCTCTTGGTCTTTAGTTATTTGGGAGTATTTTATTTTAGGGATTTTAGCTCTACCAATGCTCTCTACCCACTTTCTAGCTTGAGATGAGGCTACACTCTTTGCTCTATCATTCTTCTCTTTCTATTCTCTTCACCTTCTTTACTTGAGATTTTGACCCATCTGTTATGGCATGCTAGTGGAACAATTTCTTCATTTTTATCTTTAATGCTGCTATTTCTACACTTTTTCACCCACACTAATTTGGACATTGTGAATGGTGATTTTTACTTGGTGGGTCAAAATTTTGACAATATCATTTGTTCTTACTTTAAATAAAATTTCGACAATGTGAAATGGAATTCGAATAATTTGAAAAAAAAATTGATAAAATGATTTTTTTCATGTTGAATAATTACTTGGACATGATGAAGCAAATATTTGACAATTTATTAAAGGTTTTGTAATCTGATAGTATCACCTTTTTTTCCCAAATAAAAGATTAGGGTTTCAACCCCATGGAAATTTTTTTTTTTTTGACAATTTCATTTGTTTTGACTTCAAATAAAATTTTGATAAGTTGAAATGGAATTCCCATCACTTGGAAAGAAATTTTGCCAAGTTGATTATTCTATATTGAAAAATTACTAGAATATGATGAATAGTAAAATTTATATGGTGAATTAGACTTATATCATCTGTTTGATTTTAAAATAAAAGTTCGACTATGTAAAATAAAATTTGGACAATTTGAAAAAAAAAAATTGACAAAAATATTATGGCCAACTTGTTGTTGTATTTGTAATTTTTTCTACTAAAATTCATAAAAAGAAATTTTAGACATATAATATTCCTTTCATGTGGACCAATTATTATTATTATTTAGATGGAGCTTTCATCTATAATTTGATTACAATTAATGTCCAAGAGAACCGACAGTGGTATTGTGAAACTACCATCAAATCACGAAACTACATAAATTATTTACTTATGCCAATTGTATAAACTATAGTTAGTGGGTCTGTAACAATTTGTAATCCTTCCATGGGGACAAAACAACATTCCTACCTCCTTCTCTCTCCGTGTGTTGATATATATATATATTGTATGTATGTCAGGTAAAAATATTGACAAAATATAGAGTGAGACAAACACAGGCGCAAGTTAACAAATGCCTGCTAGACATTTTGCTTGTTAGGCAACAAACTTTAAAAATTAGAAAGATAATGAGAGGTTAATTCACTCATTTCTTGTCCTTACTCTTCCTAATTAACTAATCAGATTTTATTTTTTTTAACAAATTGTCAAAACCTAATGAATTTTCTCAATTTTGCAAATAAGATATTAAGTGCTCTTACGATACTAATGATTGATGATGTGACTCTGAAGGTGTTATTTGCAAATCTTTCATAATTTAAGGGGTTTAATTTTCACGGGATTTTTTTAATGAATTTTGTTTAATTTAATTTATTATTATTGTTTTAATTTTTGCCTCGTGCTTATCCAAACATCATCCTTGCACCAACTCCCAAGTTGAACTTTTTGACAAAGGTTTTATTTTATTTTTCCTTATTTTTTTTGGATAAATCTCACTTACACCCCTCTGATTTGCCCTAAACCCGTTATACCATCTCTACTATGGAATATCCCAATTACATTCCCTGTCAGTTACAGCCGTTAAGTCATTTGACAGAAATGTGTTATTTTACTATTTTGCCCATAGTTATTTTATTACATTTAATCTACTAAAATAATTTCTATCAAAGACAAAATACCTTCCACCTCCACACCTCCACACTTCCATCTCCATATCCATACCCTAATCCATTCCTTTCACTTTCAAAACTAATCCAGCCACCAAGCCGCCCCCATCCCTCTTCCATTTCAAAGCTTCTCACCTGAACTTCAAATTCTCTAACCTAGCACCCATCTCTCCAAAACCCACAAATCACAGAACGGACAGCTCCTAGTCCCGTGCGATTTCTCTCTCGTCTTCATCTCCCTCCTTTTGTAGATATACCTATATATGTATATACCGCATATAAATCTATACATACAAAAGATGTTTATTTGATGATCTCTATAATCTCTATCCATGCATATATATTATATATCTATACATACATATGTGTAGATACATATATTTGTATATATCTACACATATATTAAGATTTTTCAATCTATCATGACTTTGAAGTGCAGGATTGGAATATTATTATGCAATTTTTCAAAAAATAAAATAAGAATGAGATGTTTTCTGCCCAAACTTTGATCTTGATCAGAACCCAATACAAAATTGAATTTAATTGAATCCAATTTCAATTTTCATATAGTAGTCGACACATGAGTTTCTCTAATCCAATTTCAATTTTCAGTCCACCATTAGTGGAGCAAGTAGTTGAAGAAGGCATACTTTGAAAACCCTAATATTGGGTGAGCTAAGGAATAAAGGAGAGTATCTCGTAGAGAGAGAAGTGGGTTTACAAATTTGAGAGATGCGGGAGTATGAAAAAAAAAACGAAAGGGACTTTATTATAATTTAAAATCTAGGGTAGCTTGGTCATTTCCATAAGTAATTTATGGTCAAATTAGTCATTTTAGTGCTACTAGCGGGTAAAATAGACCATTTAATACATTTTAATTGATGACATCATCATTTAACGGTTGACAGCTGATGGTTGACTAACGAAAGGGGAATTTTGATACATGGAATCAAATTTAAGGGAGTGTAATTGGGATATTCCATAATAGAGGGGGTGTAATTAAGATTAGGGTAAATCAGAGAGGTGTAAATGGAATTTATCCTTTTTTTTAATGTATGTAAGGCACAAGTCAATAACTGGATAATTAAATGTAGAACACGCAATAAATGAGGATAATAACATTAAAATTATTATTTCAAAATGGCATTCAACTATTCATTGTACGTAACCGACATGAGACAATTCTACAGTCTACATCGTCTTTTTGCAGCAGAGGAGATAAAACGGCTCAATATTCAAATCCTGAGTTCTTTTTTGTTGGACCTTTTTAACCTTAAATCTAAATTTATCATTTCAAAACTACTTAAATAAGGCTCCGTTTGGCAACCCGGTTTTGGTCTTGGTTTTTGATTTCAAGACCAAGACCATGTTTGGTTGGCCGGTTTTTGACTTGGTTTTGGACACCCTAAAACCAACCACTAAAACCTGGTTTTGGCCCACCATTTTTGACTTTTCTCTCTCTCTCTATATATATATATATATGGCCGAAAATATGAATTATTTTGAAATTTTTTTATATTTTTCGGAAAAAAATTAATTTCCGGGAAAAAATTATTTTTTCGAAAATAATTATCTTTTTCGGGAAAAAATAAATTTTTGGGAAAAAAATAAATTTTCGGAAAAAAATAAATTTTCGGGAAAAAATCATATTTTCGGACAAAAATTAATTTTCTCCAAAAAATTATTTTTTCGAAAATATTTATTTTTTGGAAAATAATAATTTTTTTCGGAAAAAAAAAATTTTGGAAAAAAATCATATTTTCGGAAAAAAAATTAATTTTTGGAAAAAAATTATTTTTTCGAAAACAATTATTTTCCGGAAAATATTTATTTTTTCGGAAATATTTATTTTTTCGTCAAAAATTAAATTTTTGGAAAAAAATCATATTTTTGGGAAAAAATTAATTTTCGGAAAAAAAATATTTTTTCGAAAATAATTATTTTCCGGAAAATATTTATTTTTTCGTCAAAAAATAAAATTTTGGAAAAAAATCATATTTTTTCGAAAAAATTAATTTTCGGAAAAAAATATTTTTTCGACAAAAATTATTTTTGTCGAAAAAATTAATTTTTGGAAAAAAATCATATTTTCGGACAAAAAATTAATTTTCGGAAAAAATTAATTATTTTTTTTTCCGAAAATTAATTATTTTCCAAAAAATTATTTTTTATATTTTTCGGAAAAATAGTTTTTTCCCGAAAATTACTTTTTTCCAATTTTTTATATATATATTTTTCATATTTATATATTTTTAATATATATTAATATATATATATAATTATACCAAGACCAAGACCAAAACCAACTCCTTACCAAACACTATATATTGGTTTTAGATTTACCTAAAACCACCCAAGACCAAAACTAAGACCAAAACCAAAACCAAAACCAAAACCAAGTTCCCAAACGGCCCTAAGTATTATTGTAATCAGATAAATTTTGGACCTTTTTTTTTTCGTGTGTAAAAAAAAGCATTCTTTTTTTCTTCCTTCATCACAATTGAACTAGTGTTTTGCTGGGACCTTTAATTTACGTTAAAGTATTAAGTTAAGATTTGGGGTAATAACAAAAACATGAACTCGCGTGGAAACCAGTTAAATGGACTTGATTCGACATCGATATTCTTTTTTGAAAGCTTGATGTGAAGATGAAAAATAATATTTTGTACTTGTCTAAATTATCATTATTTATTCATATATCGTTTTTGTTCTAGTAAGTACCATTTTTTTTTTCCAAACTACTCAATTCAAATGGTAGTGAACTAAAAGTGATGTATATGTCCGCAATTACAAGTGGATGGTGGCAACGTTTCCGTTTTGTGAACACCCGGTCCCCTTTTAGTAAAGTTGTTTTCAAAAGAGTGTGAAGTGTCAAAAATATTATTGAATAAAATTAATAAAAGAATTATAAAAATATTAGATGCTTTAAATATCTATAATATCCTTTCTCAATTATACCACTTTACACCACTCAATTCATTGACCTTAATTGGAATATTATATTATTTTTCAAATTAGGAATTTATTTTTTTAGGAGTTAATTGAAGAAATTTTACTTGATTAAGGTTAGCTTGTTTGATCCTTTTATTTAGACTTAATACATGAAATTTTACCCTCGTATTATTGTTTGCTTGGAAAATTATTTATGTAATTTTACTTAATTAAAAAAGACGGAATATGGTTTGTAATATTGAGATTTTTATTTAAGAATAATTAATTCTTTTTTATCCACCTAGGTTTAATAGCTTGAGATTGTTTATTTAATTGCACTTGATGAAATTTGATCTTATTTAATATTTTGAAATTATTTTTTTATTTGATTTTATTACAGTTAGGGTTAAAATAGATCATCTAATTAGTGTTGATAAATTAAGAATTTGTATTTAATTGAACTAATAAATAAAATTTGACCCTATGTATTTGTTTTTTATTAAATTTTTTAATTTTGTTACACATAAATTTATTGTCTTAATAAAATTTGATTAGATTAGATTTGATAAGTTGAAATGTTTTGTTTAATTATAATAAAGTGTTGAAATTTGACATATATAGATATTATTAAATTGAGGACTTTTGTTTAATTACATGTAACTTATGTAATGTAACATTATGAGGTATTTTTATATTTGATTTTTTTTTTCTTAGTTGTATGATAAAATTGATACCATTATGTATTTGACCCAATAAAGGTTAAAAAATTAAGAATTTTCATATAATTACTTAATTATTAAACTAAAATTATTGTTCGCTTACACAGAAAAATATAACAGCCAGCCCAACCAATTAATTTTATAGAAGGGTTATTTTAATTTATTAAAGTAAGGACCAATGGTACAAAAGAAAACATATAGATGGTGTGGTTGAAGACAAAAGTCAAAGGGTAAAAATGATTTTTCATTGTATGTCAAATGGAGGATTAGATAGTTAAGGGGATGTTTGTCAACTTTTCCAAACCCCAGGGGCCATTGAAACACAATCTCCAAACGTTGCATCTAGCTGTCATTTTTCCAAACCTCAGGGGATGTCAGTGTCAATAACTCAAAATAAATTGAATAGATGAGTAGTATTTTTTATGCTCACACTAAACTTTTAATAAAAATGCATCATATGAAAAAAAAAAAAAAAAAAAAAAAAACTTAAAATTCAACTCAATTAAGGTTAAAAGTTGGTGGCAATGAATCCCTATTTTAAGTAATGTTCTCTGAAAATTAATGAACAATGTATTATTGTTTCAATTTATGTGAATGTCTCGAGAATTGAGGGCTTGAAGCATATATATCTTGGTTGACAAAGATTAGGTGGTGAGTGTGTATGGGCATCACGCTTTTTTACTTGATTTTTTCCCTCAAATTAATTATTTAAAACGTTGTAAACAATCTAATTCACAATAACAATGCATAAGTAATTAAAGTGCCAATAAATTAATAAAAAGATAATGAGATATGATAACGCGAAGTAAGTAAGATTAAAGAATCGTGGAGAGCAACTGTTTCGAACAAATCATTCCATTTATAAAAATATAGTACAACCACAACATTCGTTTTTTTTCCGTTTATACCATAGTACAACGTGAATCAAACTAAGAAATTCGAATGAATTGGTGTTTGCGGTGACAAGGAATCCAAAATTAGTTTTAAATTTAATTCAAATATCAAAACACATGTCCTATGATCGAGAAATTTAAACTGTTACAGTTTGCATGTCCCGTGTATGTCCAAGTAATTTCCCATGCATATCTTCCACTAACAATAATTCAATAGCTTGTTCACAAAGTGCAAATTAAACTACAATTGTTTTAATTTTGTAAAAGAAATAAGCACATAATATTTTTTTTCATAAAAACCACTTCAATTATTTTTACATTAATTTCCACACATGCTTAAACAAGTATTATAGAAATCAAATATTTCAAGCACGAGCTCTTGATGAACTTGACACACTGAATTTATTTACAATTCAAACAAAAACTATAAATAGCAATAAAAGGAAATACGTTTATTTTGTTTCAACTCAAAATAAAACACAAAAACAAAACTAAAGCCATTAATATGCTTGCTTGTTATGCATTTTTGAAAATAATTTTCTGTCTTCTAAAAACTGAAAATCATAAAACTGTATAAAAATCTTGTTTGGTTGAGTTTTTTGAAAACTGTTCTTGGAAAATTTAGATTGGTTTGTATCTCTAAAAACTATTCTCGAAAATTCTGAGAACGGAAAACAATTTTAAGAGAATAATAAAAAGGGAAAATTCCTGATTAGTCATACTTTTAAACACCAAAGACAAATAAGTCCTAAAAATTTTTAGTAGGACAAGTAACTCCTACTTTTTAGATGTATTTCCAAATAAGTTCAAATTTGAAATTTCGTAAACTCTTTTTCCCATATTACCCTTATTCCCACATTTTCATTTTTATATCCAAATGTATGCATTTGTTAGTGACGTTTCCTTATTCCCATATTTTCATTTTTATATCCAACATATTTTCATTTTTATATCCAAATGTATGCATTTGTTAGTGACGTTTTTATGAATCCAACAAATAAATGCATACATTTACCTATGTTCAGTTATTGAAGAGAACTTTATTAAAACTTAATTCACCTATTTCCATTTATATAGAAGCATGCCAATTTAATTCTTTTTTTTTTTGTTTTTCCATTTTCCAGTAACACAACCACCATCTAGGACTACACTACAACCATTATCTTCAAGATTCCACATCACTGCCACTATACAATTATCATAATAATTAGTTTGAAAGACTCCATTTTTAGCCCTTACAATTATCATAAGAATTAGTTTACATATAATATAACTTAAAAAATATAATTAATTTCATGACCTGGGTCAATTATTAGGATATAACATAAATAGTTCAGTGTCTATTTTTTTTTTTTTTTTTTTTATCTTCACATTGTTACTATTTGGAATTTGGTGTAGCATTCTGTTTACCTATGTGGCATGCTCTTATATATTTTCGACTATTAAACATTATGATAGCTATTGTCACTGAGAATATCAAGTAACAAATTTAAAATATTTATTCATCTCTGACCTAATCAAGCTTTTACTAAGCAATCCAAATTTCAAGAGTTAGATCAAATGGGTAAAGGGCAATACATATAATCCGAGTAACAATTTTTTGGGTGGATGAAGAAGAAAAAAAATTAAAAATTCAAACTTGAAATTCTAGGAAAGATAATATATATATGCATATATATGTGTATATATATATATATATATATATATATATATATATATATGCATACAATCATTGAATCCAAAGCAAGAAAAAAATTTCTTAAATGAAACAATAACATCAATAATACATACCTATTCGCTTGAAGGAAATCGTTTGAACAAAAATCAAAGATAGTGAGAGGTGTTGATGGAAAATGGCAAACGTGTTTGATGTTGAGAATAGTAAAACCCTAGTATAAGAAAAATGACGGTAAAAGAAAGTGATTGGTAATTAGTAATAAATTAAAGGGTAATACTAGTATTAAATTTAATATAGGACTTGTCTGGAAATATATTTCAGAATAGGACTTATTTGTTCTACTAAAATTTTTTTAGGACTTATTTGTCTTTGGTGTCTAAAAATAGGACTAATCAGGAATTTTTCCTAATAAAAATGAGTTATCTGAAAACAGGTATTTTCATAGCTGAATTTTCAAAAAATTAAACCAAATAAACTTTTGTACAGTTTTTTTATTTTCAAATTTCAGTAAACAAAAAGATGTTATCATAAATACAAACCACACCCTTATTTTCATAAAATTCTCTTTTGTTATTCTCATAAAATAATTTATGTTTCCAAAATTTTCAAAATAATTTTGAGAAATGAATAAAAATCATGCCGGCATTTAACACATTACTTTTGTAATTCACTTGATTAGATTGAATGAACGGAAAAGTCCTTATCAATCTTTCTACTTTTCTGTCTTTGGATAGGTTTATGTCCTTTTTCACTTTAAATATTACTTGTAGACTACGAGTCACATGAAAATGAAGAAATATCCAATAAGTTGTAGTACTTTCCTATGGTCGATATTTCTTTATTTGTAACAACACCGTGACATGAAAATGTTCATGTTTAATTTCTTTATATTTCAGTTGGGATCAACCCAGCAATCTGAACTTAAATTGACATCGACTTAAAAGCTTTTTTCCTCAAACTGGATAGGTGTCATTTTCGTTTTATTAGAATTGATTTCTTAGTTAATTGATTAAATATCTGAAACAAAGAAATTAACACAAATATACTTATATATATATATATATTAACATAATCTATTTTAAATCCCTTGCAATTAGAATTTTTTTTTTTTTGTTAAAATAAATATAAATCACCTTTTAATAATTGGATTAATGTTTTCGATGTTATTCTAATCTATACGGAAAAGGCTAAACTTTCTCAATTACATTAGCATATATATTAGTAGAAAAAATAATGATTTATTCTAAAAAAATACAGATAAATATTTTTGTTAAGAAAAGAAAATGCCAGCTAAGCAGGTCAACATTTTGTTTACATCTTTTGCAATACAATGCCTTAAGTACTGATACTGAATAGTTATGAACACCTAGAATTCAATTTTGGATATCTATTTAAGTTATCAGCACTCAATTAATTATTGTAGCAGTGGATGTTGGAAACATTTTCTAACAAGTTAAAATAAAAAAAAGGAAAAATAATACACAACAGCCTAGAATACTAACCTGTTTAATATGTGTCTAATGTAACTTTACATCCTGAAGGACATAATTTAAAACTAATAATCTTTTACTTTTGCTTATGTTAAACTCTCTACAAGGTAATATATTATATGAGTATTATCTTTGACATAAATATGAGTAAATTTCAATATAAGTACTATATTTTTGTAATGTTGCTTGTGATGCGTTATGATAATAGAGATTTACGTGAGAGGGAGCAGAATCATAATATCAAAATTTTAACGAGGAGCAGAATTGTAAATATTTTATATTTGAGAATAGTTAGGTAAAAAAAAGAAAGATTAAGTGGGGTAGTGTGCCTGGTTGCATTAATAATATACAACTTCTTTAGAATAATTATATTATGTGTAGACTATTTTTTTGAAGGCCTCGCGGCTGGCACGGATCTAGATATTTGATTAAGTGGAGGCTAGAATGATTATTATCCTAATTTAGTGGGGGCTTTAGGAATTTTTAATAAAATTTTAGTGAGGGTAAGAGAGTTATTCTTATAAATTTAAGGATAGATAATAAAAAAAAAAAAATTCAGTGAAGGCCACCGCCTCACTGGTGTAAAGGCTGGTCCGTGCCTGCCTCCCGGTGGTATTGGATAGTGTTCAGTACCAATATGTTTGGAATATGTATGCTCAATACTTAAAAGAGG
Source organism: Cornus suecica (assembly GCA_963922005.1). Classification (NCBI taxonomy): domain Eukaryota; kingdom Viridiplantae; phylum Streptophyta; class Magnoliopsida; order Cornales; family Cornaceae; genus Cornus; species Cornus suecica. The sequence continues at coordinate 23,388,391 of OY998247.1, forward strand.
TATTGGATTTTTTAAAATTAATTTTTTATATTCGTAAGTTATACTTTTTTTGAATGATTGAATAGTTCAAACTTCTAAATTTACATATATTTTTAATTAGGAACATTTTAATTATTCCATTAAAGTTAATAGTATTATAAAAATTTGTCTAGTTATGAATATTTTAATTATCGCATTGATGTTAATAATATTATAGAGATTTGTCGTTGAAATTCAGACATTGCAGATGTAATTAGTGAAAAGATTCTTCCTCATGTAAACATATTTTATTGTTTACGAGGAAGTATCCTTACCTGCCTAAAGCTCCAACTACTAGGAACGTCCAAAAGTTTTTGGTGCCTTATAGATATATATATATATAGTATATTTTTTAATATATTATAATTATGTACTTTCTGTAAAAAGGTTCAACAAATACAATTTTTTTTTTAAAGAATTATATCCTTCATTAAATATTATTTCTTTTCGTTTTTAATTATATTTTACTTTATTACTTTTTGAAATTGATCTCCCCAATCACTTTTTACATTTCTTTTTAATTTTTTAAAATCATTTTTAAGTTTACACCGACTCTTTTAAATCAAGTTTATTAACTTGTGAGGCTTGGAATTATACACTACTAAATCAAGTTTGATTCTTTTAAGTTATTTTTTAGTTTATTAATTTTGTTAACAAGTTTCATTAGAAAATAGTACAGTATATTATATAAAAAGATCCTATTAAAATTTTCGCCTAAGGCCTCAAAACCCATTCGTATATTATCTTCTTTTAGATTTTTCGAATCTCCGCTCCTTAAAAAAATTCATTGTGCTTGCGGAACAAGAATTCCCTCCTCGTATACATCGCCCAGAGAATATAAGAAATACGCTTATCAATCAAAATTGTTGTGTAAAACATCTAATGTAATTGTTGCCTAAAATAATATAAAATTATAAATTGATACCTATGACATGTGAAATTTGAAGAGGTACAATTATTAGTAGATTCTTGTTGGTAGTAAAACGCTATACATTTTTGGATATGTATATATATATATATAATTTTTTTTGTTTGTCGCAAAATCAATTATTATTATTTTTATTTTTATTATTGTCAGCAAATATAGTTTATTATGTAAAGGCCAAAATTGAAGATCTGTATCTGTCCTCCAATAGTATCATGCTCCCCACACAAGGGTAAAAATGGAATTTAAATGAAAATGACGTTCACTCTGTTTCTCTCTCTGTAATCTGTATATACACATAAATTACATAATGCGTCTCTGGATTTTCCAAGAGAGTAGAAGTCGGAACCAGAGCATTTTGCTCTGACAGTGACACCCACCAGTGAAGCAAACAATGGGCTGTATCTATACAACATATATCCATATATACACACACTCATATATATATATATATAGAGCGAGAGAGAGGGATTCATACAAAATAGTTTCACTATAGAGAATGAAACTTTCTATTAATAGGGAGCCTATTTAACATTCCACTAGGTCTGAATATGGATAATCAACCGATGTTTTAGCGAGGGAAACGAAAAGGAAAGGAATGGGTCCAAATTAAACAATGGTCTCTTCTGTTTTTGTTTCTCTTTCTCTTTCTCTCTCTACCACCCTCTATGCGTTCCATGGTCTCAGACTCCATGGCTGGTCAAGACCCTGAACCTCCTCGTCCTAGGTAAGTGTTTTCTTCAATGGGTTTTCTCTAACTTCTCATTTTTTTCATTGATATTTGAGATTTTTAGCTTTTGGGTTTTGGGGAAATGTCAGAGGAGCTCAGAGATACCCATAGTGCCTTATGTAATTTATATTGCATTCTTGACTCTCCTAAACATTTTATTTATTTACTTATGCAAGATATAGTAGTTTTTTCATTTTTGTTTTTAAAAAGGATTTAGTTTATGGGTGTAGTTGGATTTTTAGCATTTGGGTTTTGGGGTATTTGGGGAAATGTCAGAGGAGCTCATAGATACCCAAGTGCCTTATGTAATTTATATTTGCATTCTTGACTCTCCTAAACATTTTATTTATTTACTTATGCAAGATATAGTAGTTTTTTCATTTTTGTTTTTAAAAAGGATTTAGTTTATGGGTGTGGTTGGATTTGCTGTTCTTATACATGCATAACCGGGCATGGCATGAACTTTTTAATTTGGTTTAGCCTGCGCTTTTTATTTTTTTTATGGGCTTATCTCAACGAGTCTTTGAGATTTTCAACTAGCGGCCTTTTTGATTTAGTATGCGAACTTATTTTATCAATTTTTTGAGCTGCAGCTATTGTGTTTCTCTCAATGGGTCTTTGAGATATTTTTAGCTTGTGTGTTTTTCTATATTTGAGCAAATGTCAGAGGAGTTTTTAGATACCAATAGTGCCTCAAAAGTTTTTTGTTACAATCTTCACTTTATTATTATTTTGTGTTTTATGAACTTATTTAGCTGCAGCATATGGAATTTCTCTAAATTGCTGGATTTTTTTTTTGCCCACATGGGTCTTTGAGATTTTTAGCTTGTGGGTTTTGAATAGTTGGGCGAATTTTCCGAGGACCTTAGTGCTACCTATAGTGCCTTAAGTGATTTTCATTGCATTCTTGACTCTCTTGTAAGTGTTTATTTATTTATTACTACTTTTAAGTTTAGGGGGTTTGTTGGATTTAGTGTTTTGTAGAGTCACAGGGCATGATTTGAGCCTTTCTAATATGATATAGCATGCGCTTTGTGTTTTGTGTTTTCTACGAATTTTTGGAGCTACAGGTTATGGGTTTGTTGGATTTGGTATTTTTAAATAGTTGCAGGCATGGTTTGAGCTTTTTAATACTATGTTTTAGCAAGCGCTTTGAGCTGCAGCTCATGGGTTTTGGTTTGTTGTGATAGTTGTTTTCTTTTTCTGAATTGCATGAATTATTAGGTAATGGGTTTTTTATATGTACTTTGTTTTATTTTATGCGTTTGTTATAATTTTGACTTTCAAAATCTCAAGATACCAATAATGTGATTTTAGTTAATACTTTTCTTTCTGCTGTGGCAGACAGTATATAGGATCTTTGTATCATGTGAAGGTTTTGAGACATTTATTAAATTTAAACTAATAAATTTAGGAACCTGAATATTTTTTAGTTAGTGCTTTACTTTAGTGAATATTTAGGGAGAAAGGGAAGATTTTATGGTTTTAGTAGGCGATGATTTCTGTGACTTTTGGTGCATTTATGTTTTTCCTTGTAAATTTTGAGCTATGGTTGGTGGGATTTTCCAAAATGGTATCATTTCTTAATTTTGATTCTGAAGTGCTACTAGAGATGACTGAATATAAACCTAACCTTTAAGGTTATATGCAGAAAGTGGGTGCTTTCGATACACAAGTATCACCTAACCAAGCATTTATATATATTTATATATATGTTCACATAAGATCATTGGAAGCAAGTATAGATGAACTGCAAAATGTGGTTTATATAGCACTAACAGAGAAGAGGGTGGGCCTTGACGCAATGGTAAGGTTGTTCCATTGTGATATGGAACACACCCGGCAGTGGCTGGAGCGTCATGCGCTTGGCAAATTATTTTTAGCAGTTACAGAGAAGATGTAGGAAGTTTGGCACAAATATAACCCCCTGCACATTTGCTCACTTAATCTCCCTCTTGCCAAAGGTAGGATGATAATGGATATTTGTTAAGCTTGAGATCAATTATGCAGGAACAATGGCAAGAAATCTGTCAAACTGCCAAAGAGAACTGCAAAAGAAAAGGCTGAAGAATTAAAAACACTCAGTTGTCCATTTTACCCCTCCGCTTCTGCTCAAGGTAAAATGCTCTCTCTCTCTCTCTCTTGCCTGTGTGTGTTATCCTCAACAGATCACATATGTTCATGTGAGTGCATCTTCACTCTCTCCTGTGTATGTATTTGTGTTAGTTCTGGGCTAATCATTTATTGGTTTGTTGTTGTAGACCTGAGATGTCTTGATATGGAAAAAGAGAAGAAAGATGTTTCCTCTCCTAGGGGAGTTTTAGAAGCATGCATAAAAGGCTTTCAAACTGAATCAGGTCCACTCAGCCTGAACACCGTAGACAAAGCAACCCATTCTTCAAAGTCAAGAGCGCCTTCTCAATGGCGCAGATTCTTCAGACTCTGGAAGAAAAGCTCAGTTAAGCAGCTACCCTCCTTTCCCCCTCTCACTATGCCGAAGATATCAGCAAGAAAGAGCAGAAGTGTCAGACAATGTGTAGAATCTGATTTATCTCATTTCAAGTCTTCCTGGAAGGTCTTCACCCTGTCAGACCTCCAAACTGCAACCAACAATTTTAGCCAAGGTCTGTGATTTGTTGGAACTTCGAATCATCAATCGGAAAAGTACATCTTGATTTGAAATTCTTCCCAGTTTTACGGCTAACAAATTAGTCTTGACACTTGATTGCAAACTATCTTCAGAAAGGAAGTTCCTTCTGTTTACTTTTCCTGTCATTTGTTTGGAAAATGTAATTAAGATTTTAATTCGGAAGGTTGGTTATTGATGCAATCTATGGTTCCTTATTGTCAGAAAATTTTCTAGCAAAGGGTGGTTATGCTGAAGTTTACAAGGGCTGTTTGCCAAACGGGCAGCTTGTAGCAATTAAGCGTCTGACCAAAGGCACAGCAGAAGAACAGACGATAGGCTTTTTATCCGAGATCGGCATCATCGCTCATGTTGATCATCCTAATACAGCTAAATTGGTTGGGTATGGAGTTGAAGGAGAAACATGTCTTGTTCTTGAGCTATCTCCACTTGGGAGTTTGGGATCACTTCTTCATGGTTTGCTTATAACTTCCCTGGTATTGTTTGTCTGATATCACTAGCTTTACTTTATGGTTTCTCATTTGTTTCTTCTAATTGAACTTTCAGGTTCAAGGGAAAAATTAGATTGGGCCGTTAGGTATAAAATTATTCTAGGTATAGCTGACGGTCTGTTGTATCTTCATGAGCATTGCCAAAGGCGAATTATTCACAGAGATATCAAGGCGGATAACATTCTGCTTACAAAGGATTTCGAGCCTCAGGTATCTTTCAACTTTCAAACCCGAGGATGGCCATTAAAACGAGAAAATTACTTTTTGCCAGGATTGCTGTTTTCAACGTTTTATTACTTAGAACATGACTTTCTCAATGTCGAAGAAATGATACAAGGAGTCATAACCTTTCAATGCATGAAACTTCAATGTTATTAAACTACAAGCTACTTATGTTTGGGAACTTCTTGCAAGTCCTTTTGCGAAGAAGCTCTCTTCTGATGATATTACTGTTCCATTTGTATTGCGTTCCAACTAAAAACCATCATGTTAATTATTCAAAGTTTTATTAAGGTACCAATAGTGCAGAACAGGAAACTGTACATCAAACATTAATAGGAGTGTATCTCATTATGGAATATATAAAATTACTATAGTAATTTTTTTGGATGTTTGATGAAATATTAAATTACATAATCCCTACCCACCCAAACTGTGTACATTTGTTGCATAAAAGAACTCCCAGTGATCTCAGTAAACCATATCCAAGCTCTGTGGCTAGTATCCGTTCTTTGGACTTCTCAAACTTAGGGCACTGAAACATCTGAGTAGCTAAAGGAAGGAAAATCAATCGCAATACCGTTAGTATCGGTGATTGAGAGTGGACTGGGAGTTTGAAGCAAGAGGAAGATGAATCTTTGTATTCGCTGTTTGCTTACTGGCTTTATATAATTTAGAAAACACTATCTCAAACCTTATTGTTCACATTGCTTTTCAAAAGGCACTGTTCGATAAAGCCGGCCAAGCAGACCACTCACTTACCTGATTTTAATAGGTTGAAGACCGTACAACAGTCTTTCAAGGCACAAGGTAACGACAAGAAGAGATGATTAGCTTTGCAAGAAAATGGTTCAATGACTTGATAGCCATGGTAAGATGGAAGTCCTGCCCTAATGCCCTTAAGAGTCGTCGTTCAAACTACCAATTAAATTACCGATCAATTAGATTGTCAATTAATCTTGTCATCATTTTGAAGAATTAATTTCGTGAAATAAGGCTATCCTATTAGAAGATTATTTCAAAATAGGATTCAATCGTAAGACCAGTCAGTTAATAACAGACCGCTCTACCACTGAGCTACTGAGGAACAAATTAGTGACGAAATATAAACAAAAACATTCCATTTTGTGATCTCATATCCAAGTTTCATCAATCAAGGCAGGTTATGAAGGGAAATTTATTTAAAAATAATATATTCCACTCCAATGAATGCCTGAACCTCGAGCACGCAAAGATAATTGCAAATCAGATTGGGCTGTAATAAATTGCATGATTGATGCAGGTCATCATTGGCAGCTAGGCAACGTAGAACCGAAATCCAATGAATAGGACTATTGTAATTAATACTAAACAGCTATGTAAGGGATTTTCTATTACTGTGACAGTTTTGCAGTGGTTATGAGGTCCTCTATGATACTCAAAGTGTGAACAACGTTGTTGCAAATGGAAAATCTTCCTGATAGCGTGATAAAAGAATGTGCAAGCTTATTTGAACTTGGAGTTTTTTATATTTTGTGAATACTCTTCATATAGTTTAATTTACAAGTTTAAACAGTTTTTAAGTTATGTATGTAATAGATAATATTAACTGCATGTGTTACTTACACGGAAACAACTCTAGGGCCTATAGATCTACCCAGTGTATTCTGTGGTGGCTGCATGTAATTGTGAACTGTAAAGAGCTGCAAAGACGTTGTATTGAAGGTGATGTGCAACCTTCTGATTAAGGTTCTGCTGAATTGGAAAATGGAGGTAAGATAATTCATCTTCAGATTATTTTTTCGCTCCTACAGGAAGAGAAGGGAAAAGGAGGGGGCATTGATATTTGAGTGACGGGAAAAATAGTGGGAGATTGTGACAGAAGTAATACTATGGTTTTTGGGTTTGGGACTCATCTTCTTTGAAGGTGACTTGGTTATGGCCTTAGGATTTCAAGTGACCTTTTCCTTTGGATTATTGATTCTTTATATACTCTTTCATGGAAGGTTTGGTGATAAGAGTAGGATGGTGGCAAGGATGTTGTAAGCCTATGGGGAATGCAGAACAGGGGCTCATCTATTGTTGTATTTATACTTAGGGAAGAGAGGGGGTGGGGGACAATATCAAGTCCAGTTCGAAAGCTATCAAGAGCTAAATTGGGGTTCTAGGAATAACAGGTTCAACCTCTTCCTTCACCTATTGATCAAGATGAAGATTGCACAGTATCTTGAGTTCCCAAATTTATTAGGTGCAGAAAGCGACTTTCGTTTGTCTTCTTTACAACAAAATGGAAGAATAGGAATATTAAGATTCTTGATCTCAGAATCCTTAGGCTTTCTGTGAAGGCGAGTCCAGGGTGCTTTTGGTTGTTACTAGATACGGTAACTTATTGACATAATTCAAATTAATAATTCTTACATTTGAAAAATTTCCTGTTTCCAACCCTTATAGACTGCTTTGCAAGTATAAAACTGTGTGTAAATATTTCACAAAGTTCAAGATCTTTAAAAGGGTCAACATGGTTCAAATTCGTCCAAGTTAAAATCTTCAAATCTTGGGACTACAATATATGAAAATAGTCGACTTTTTCACTTGATATTTAATCAATGGATGATTTGAGAAACTTAACCCCAATAGTTTGTCTATTATAATAGTAAGATGATGATTGAACGAAGAATTTGTATTAATAACAAAATCCCTTTTAGAGGTTCGAACCAAAGATTGTGGGAGTTACTTAGGACAATGCCACAATTGTTGGTTTTTGATGTTAATATATGATGCCCAACAAAATTATTCTAGAGAAAGAAGTATACATAGCGTAGATCTTGGAGGCTTAGAGCTCCTATAGTATAACATGGGTGTTCCCGTGTACAAAATTACAAAGGTCTATGAACAAGAGTGTCAGGGTGAAAGAGATTACTACTAAATAAACTAGTTGTTGGTTTTAAGGGACCGGAGGGGGGGTGCTAGAGTTGTAGGAAGAAAGTGGGAGGAAGGAATCTGCTTGGTTTGGAAAAAGGGAGAGGTAGAGGAGGTCCTCCATAAACATGCTTTTCAACCATTCAAAATTGTTCCGGAAAGGAGAGAAATGTATCTTCCCTTCCCCTTTGAGTTGTTTGCCCCACGAAGTTTGATTTTCTTGCTGTTAAAGGTAAAAGTATAAAGGCCGTTTCAGTTTTTCGCACATTTGTGTCCTCAGCTAAACAGCTTGACAACAAGGATCTTTTTCCCTTGTGCACTTGTTCCAATCTTCCTGGCGGTCCTCCCCTGATCTAAGGGAGACTTCCTCTTTTAGGCGAACAACTATTAGTAGTAGTGAAACAAAAAATGAAGAAAAAACCAAATATGGCTCTTTTCATTCGGTGTTTCCCTTTCTAACTTTTCAAATTGAAGGGAGTTTGCATGTATCTCCTTAATGCCATCGTTCATACACTACATATTTCTTATACTTCTATAGCGGAAGTTAGGAGGTAAAATGTTTATTTATGATTTACATATTTCTTATACTTCTATAGTGGAAGTTAAGACTTACGAGGTAAAATGTTTATGAATGATTTTGCTACCTAATGACACATTCGCAAGCTTATAAATAGATAAATTGAAGGTTAAAAAGTAAAAAAGACCACTTTTCAGTGATAAGTAGAGCATCTGGTGTGGTCTTCATATGGTGTGGGGTTGGCTATATGCGGGGCCCATGTAGGTGCTGGCTAAAGCGCTAGCCAAATGTAGCCGATGTTTTAGCCAGCAAATTTTCCTAATTTCCCTTTTTAATTGACATTTGTTATAAATTGCAATGTATGTGTATAGAGTTACAGTTCCCACAAAATTTTAACTCTCAAGTAACTATTTTAGCCAGCACCATACCAAGTGACTAGACTGGCCATATTTTGTGAAGAGCCACTTCAGCCAACTGGGCTGACTTGGCTTGCTAAATTTAAATTTTGAACCTTAGTGAGGGTCTTTTTCATGTTCCTCTCTATTTGTAGCAATATATAGAGGAAAAAGGTTCAGTGCTAGGAAATGCATAATATTAATACTCAACTTCAGTAGTCCTTGAATAGAGCTGTCATTGGAGGTTACAAAATGTTCAAGATTACAAACTTCTTATCACGACTAAAATAGAATAGTACATTTAATCATTGATTGAAAATATAGATCTAATTACAAATAAATAAAATAGGCCTTGCACAATGTACGAGGCTCTGAGGAGGTTTGACGTATGCAGCTTACTGCTGCCCGTGACCTCTAGGACATAATGGAGCAACATCTACTCTCTGTTTATTTAATTTTGAACACCATACAGTATACGACCCATAGAACCTGCCTAATTCAAATGCATGTTTGTTGCTCTATCAAAATATATCTGTCAGTAACTAAGCTAATTTTTCCAGATTTGTGATTTTGGACTCTCAAAATGGTTGCCGAAACAATGGACTCACCACAATGTATCGAAATTTGAAGGCACATTCGGGTAAGGCGATAGCATTTCAATTTAGAACTAGAAGGGCTTCTTTTTAATCTTCTCTTCATTCTTCAATGGCAGTTATCTTGCCCCCGAGTACTTCATGAATGGAATAGTGGATGAAAAGACTGACGTGTTCTCTTTTGGAGTGCTACTTTTGGAGATCTTAACAGGCCGCCAAGCTTTGGATGATACGAAGCAAAGCCTTGTGCTTTGGGTAACTTCTGTTTCCGCAAATTTAGTTATCTCATCTCATATTGTCTCCTATTTATATTTGTCAGCTAACTATCTGAATCTCTGGCAGGCAAAGCCTTTGCTTGATAACAATAATGTCAAGGACCTTGTAGATACTTCCCTCGGAAATACTTACGACAAGGAAGAGATTGATCGCGTGATCTTGACTGCATCTTTATGTGTAGAGCGGACTCCAGTACTACGCCCTCGAATGAGTCAGGCAAGTAATAATTCTATAAGGCCTTTAACTCCCTTCAGTTTCTGTTTATCGGTTCAATTATGTTCACACTCACATAGGTATCTTAAAGATAGACCTGCTTGTATGGGGATATATGGGTGGCATGGCCTAAATATATTTGGCGGCTCTTTGTGCATGGTAACCAAACAAATTGTAAAAACCAAGAAAATTCCATGCTCATTTTAGGTATTGAATCCACAGTTTCATTGGCTTTATTAATTGTCATTTCCTCCATGTTTCCATTCATTTTAACTGACCAATGGTTATCAAGATTCTCTTTTGTATTTGGGGACTAAAAAGAAACATTTATTACTGAGAAATTCTGAATTTGCCAGTCCAATTTTTCCATAAAGGATGGCCATGCCTGGCATCATTTCAGTGGAAAAAAAATGCCAAAAATTCACTTCTTTACTTCTCCAGCTGAATAACAGGCATGTCCTTCAATATTGTGTTGTGATCAATAGACAAGACGGGAATGAATTGCAAATTTCAACCTCACGAGCTTGCTTCTTATTCCAGAACTCTAAACGCTTATTCCTTGTTCTGGGTGAAATGGATTGACTGGTATTTGTACTTCTCCATTATGTAGTTGGCGTCTTTTTCCCTTACCATTTCTTGCTAGGCTTGAATGCTTACCCTGGAAGAGCCACTTGCGGCTAGACCCTATTTTGAATGTTACAAATGTCTGGTGGAGTCTGGTACTGGAGTCAGTATACAGTAAGGGAAAGGAGAGAGCACTTTGGGCTTTGAACAAGGAAGGGTTTTAACAATTTTGCTCCCTTCCTTCGCGAAGTAAAATTAACTTAAGGTTTTGAAAAATAAGGGTTTGATCCGGATTTTTTTTTTCCGTTTATGATTACCAGGGAACTTTCATTCCTTATTACCCTTTTTCTGTATTTTTCCTGTGCCACCGCAATTAGTAAATCTAACGGTTAGAGTAATGTATGTATTCCTATTACATTGCAGTCAATACCATCAATAAATTAGGTGAAGGAAATGTTGGCCACATTTTGACACCTTGAGGGGGGGGGGGGGGGGGACGAGGGTCAATTACAAACTTTGAGACCTTTTTTCGGTTTGACATTGTTTCAACAAGAGTCAAACATTTAGCAAGATAAATGATCTCTTAAGTGACTAACTCAATTCATACTTTGAATAATGCATTGGTGATTTACACAATTAAATACATGCATCATTGATTCAAGTAGAATGAGAAATAGTTCAAGCACCCAAGTAAGAATTTCAACTAACAATGTATAAACACTTTTCTCATACATATAGACATATTGCAGAGTGTTATTTGTCATGATAAACATCTTGTAGAGTTTGTGAAAGGTAATCAAACATTGAGTATAAGCATAAACTCTCAAATAAAATGTTATGTTGAATATGCATTGTGTTAAACACTTGGGGTGCTTATGAACATTTTATGCTATGGTGTGTTAAAGATAAGTTCTATCAAATACTTGGTGAAAACTTAGATTATAGATGAATAAGAGAGTAGATAAGTTATTATCTACACCATATCTAACCAAGTTCACAATTCAATTCATTTCAACCATGCATTTTCCTAACCTCTTCATTAATACACAAACACAAGCAATTTCATAGCATTCATATATAAAGCTCAAGATTGAAAATGACAATTGCTTTTAAAGTAAAGAGATAAGGTTTAGAGAAAATGCACACCATAGACACCGAGATTTTACATGGTTCAATCAAAGCTTTGATCTACGTCCATGCCTTGAGAAAACCTCTAAAGAATTCCACTATCGTGCTTTTCTTGCGGGTGAAAAGCAAACCCTTATATGCTCCTTCTTGCGGGTGAAGAGCCAACCTTGCTCACTCTTGCGGGTGGAGAGCCAACCTTCAATCACTCTTGCTTCAGGGTGAAGAGCCGACCTTTGTTCACTCTTGCGGGTGGAGAGCCAACCTAATCCTCTCTTTTTAAGGTAGAGAAAAACCTTTACATAGCTTCAATAAACTCATCCCATGCCAAGACAACTTCTTGGTCTTTTACTCACAAAGAATAGGAATTGAATTTGAGTGTATACAACATATCTCATAATAGATGGATATAGAAAATCAAAGCTCACTTCCTCACATACTTAGAGTTATAAATGAAATTTCTCAAATGAAAAGCTCAACTCAATATGTGGAAGAATGAATCACAAGAAGATGATGTGAATGATGCACAATTGGTGTGATTCCTATAAGAAAGTTTTCTACCCAAAACTTAATTATAAAATGATACACAAATGGTAGATTTCTTTCATACTCTTATCTCTCTCTTCTCCAACTCATTTTTGGCTCATATATATAGCATAGGAACACAAATAGCCGTTTGGGGGTAATTTGGGAAGTTTTGGAACACTTTGGATCCGAAACTAGCCGTTGGAATTCAAATCCAGGATGAGGCAGTCGATTGGGATTTTGGGGCAATCGACTGGAACTTCAAAAAATCATTCCGAAATATTTTTTCAACTTTCTGAAAAAGTTAGTCGATTGGCCATTTATAACTGGCAGTCGACCCAGTCGACTGGGCTGTTCAGCCCAGTTTCGACGCAATTCACTCTTTTGCTCATAATGGGAGTTTCATAACTCAGATTGAGACGTTATTTAACTTTTTGGAAAGAGGACATCAAGCTCTTGATTTTAGGCATTTGAATCACTCCATTTAACCTATTTTTGAGTGCGATATGATTGTTTGAATGTGATGCTTCATTTCAAACTTCTAACCCACTTGACGGTTTTTCATAAAATCTTTTGGGATTTTTCCGAAATGACTTAGACACACTCCTAGGATGTCTTAGAGACTTAATAAGGTCCTTGACATGCCTAAAGTCAATATTGAGATCATAAAATGATTTTCCAATTTAAACAAATTCTCAATATTAGACAAAAGTTTTTCATGGTTTAACAATTTTGTTCAAAGCTTTAATATGCATCTAGAATCCATTTCAAGTGATATGAGTTAAGTTAATGGTTCTAGGACAACATATTTGTTGAGTTCTTCCATAGCTTATGAAAGCTTGAACTAACTCAACTTTAGCAAAGACTAAGTGATGTTCATAGTCTAATGCTAATGATGCAATGACTCATGAATGATATGCATGGTCCTATGTACTATATGGTCAAGAGTTGAGCTTTCAAATAAGTTATTTAAAAAATAACTTTACATTAAGTTTAGCTCTCACCTAAGCCTACTTTACCCAATTCTTTGATCTTCAATTTCTTCAAGCTTTAGGTTGATGTCTCCATCCTTGTCTTCAATGTCTTTTGAGCTCAAAACACATTTGCTTGATCTTCTCATGGATGCATTAGCTCTCTTGAGTTTATCTTGAATCAACAACCTATTAAGCATAACTCAAATATATATTAAATTCACCACATTCAATGATTTGTTATCATCAAAATGTCATGTTTATCCATGGTGAAAAACCTTGAGTCAATAGGAAACTAAAGATGGTAAAAATTGAAGTACCATCGCATTAAACCATAAGCATGGGGTAAAGGTGTCAAAAACCGCCTTTAGGAATAGTGAATCTAACGGTTGGAGTAATGGTATGCAGTCCTATTACATTGCAGTCAACCATCAAAAAATTAGGTGAAGGAAACTAAAGATGGTAATAATTGAAGTACCATCACATAAAACCATATTTGGGGTAAAGGTGTAAAAAACCGCCTTCAAGAGAATATGTATAGACTTCTGTGTTTGAGGATTGAATATTTTATGGCGTGAAGAACTTTTAGATGAGTAAAGAGTAATTATTCAAAAATAAAACTAGTTCAAATTATGAAACGTAATTTCAAATCAAGGCTCATATGCGTGTCATCGATTTTGAAGATAGTAAAGTCTCTCCTTGGTGCAACTGAAAATTTAAGTGGCAACACTATCTTCAGGATTCAACCAACCCTGATTTGACAATCTTCCTTTATCCATACAGAGGCTCCCTCCATGAACTCACGTATTCATCTTTGTTCAATAATCTATTCGATGTAAAATATACTTTGAGAAAATAAATTTAGGATTCAAAACACAATTCCCAACTTGAAAGAATTTCAAAGAACTTTATTCAAAATAGCTTGCGAATCATTTATCATTAAAATACTGAATATAGAAAGTGTAAGTTGCAGAGAGTACCGATTCGGTATGCCTACAAGAAAGTTTATTGGGATTTTAACTCGGGACGCAGGAGTCTTACTGGGATTTGGATTCACCTTCAGAAGATTTCATTAATACCTCATTAGATTCTGAATTTTTCCCGTGAACTATGTCGGCATCCAGACTTATGCTGTCAGAAGCTTCACTAGAGTTTCACCCGAAACTGTCTTTCTCACTATCTTAGAATTGCTCTCAAATCTTGGTGCACCTGAAATGGACTCGCCTCAAGCCCTTCATAGCGCTCCAAGCCATTGTCGGTTTAAATATCTTATTTAACTAATAAGCCCAGAGTCATGATTAAGAGTGTAAACTCCAGCCTCCTCACCTGCATATGCGACTTGAATTGGCCTCTTAGTGCAAAATGAAAGCTCCAATGCTCCTTCTCTCAACCAGACAAATTGTTTGTCTGATAAATAGGGAACCAATGCATTCGTATAGGGAACTATTTGAGTAACTTGAAAAAAGAATATCAAATAAATTTAGAAACTTTTTATAACAGTGAACACAAAATAGAAGGAGGTGACTGGTGAACTCAAGCATCCAGACGAAGCTACAGAGTGACTTTGAATGGGAGCTAATTTTGAACAATAAAGCTTCCTCGTAAAAAAAAGAAATATAATCCTAGGCTAGAATGGCAACTAAATTATATAACGTCGAATGTTCTCTTTTAGGCATGAACAGAGAAGGTATTATTTCTGAAAAAATATAATAATTAGAAGGAGGTTTTGGGTCAATAGGACTTTGGTTGGCAAAAAAATGTTAAACAAACTGGAGTCTGTAACTTCTGTTTTAATTTTCTAGTTTAGATTACAACTAGTAGAAGTAAATGAGTGTTAGTTATTGCCTTTTACTCGAGGTCGAAAAAAGGAATTGCAAGCCACATTCAAGGATTACATCTCTGTCTAAAGGTGAAATAGGCAGTTCATCACATTGATACACTCACTAAAATATGGTTCATGCATAGGTAATTAAGGTTTTTGATTTCTATGTGATTTGATCTTATTTTATTCCCTAAAATTTTACCATATGCACTAATTGAGTGTTGGAAAACTTCTGGTTTTGAGGGTTTTCCTAAGTTCGTACTGCAGTTTTACTTTAATCTATCAAGCCCACTGGAATTCGACAAATTTGGGCGATCAAACTGTTCTGGATAGCAGTTTCCATCTTTGTTTTTAAAACTCTTCCAACCCAATTCTCTTTCACACTTCTATTTTCTCTGTATACATACACCATGCTAGGGTACAATGACATATAACCTAGAACACAGACACCTAAAGGAGTGATTGAAGCCTAAATCCAGACAACTTCATTTTCAGTTTCAAGCTGGTCACGCTAAGATTTCCGGATCCAACTTGAGCGTGGTTGTTGGAGTATATTATTGTAGGAGTGATTGAAACCTAAAATCACTCATTGACTTGATATTGATTGGACGTGATTGGAGTGATCTTAGGAATCCTCCATTGATATTGTTTCTATATTTATTAGATTATTTCACCTGTGATTATTGTAATGAAATATAAGAGAGTATGGAACGAAAAAATGTAGCCATTTGGGCTTTGTGTGTTGTGGTTCAAACCACGTATATTCAACAGAGGTAATTGAGGGTTTCTAGTAATTTACAAATGGTTAAAACCTAGATTTTACCCTTACTCTCTCATAGTGGATTTTGGGTTTTCTAGATCTTAGGTCTCATGTTTTTTCCCCTTTGGGGTTCCATGTAAAAGATTTTGTGCCACTGCATTATCTGCTTATTACTGTTATTGATATCTTGATTTTTATTTTCTATCTTGAACTGAATTCAAAAGCGTAGGTGATTTAGATCTAAATTCATAAGTAGTTAATTGGGTTATTGTTCTAGAAGGCCAATTTAATCAGATCCTCGGGTTCAGGTCCGTACCATGAGGAGGGTTGATGCTATGGGGAGCTTAGTTTTTGGAACTGAAGTGAAAATGGTTATCATCTGTCAAATGTAATACAAACTGATTTGACTACCCAAAGAAATGTTCCCTTGGTGAAAAGGCAACATTTCTTAGGATTTAACAGATTTGACTTTTTCCCCATGATTGGTCGTTGATATCTCTAGAGGCTTATCATTAATAATAAGGAAAAAGTATTCCAAATTGATGTAGGTGCATGGAGGCGGAATTGGTGGGTCAGTTGGGGTGATTCGGAACCAAACTATTTCTTTTTCATTTTACATGTATGTAGAGGTATGATTCAAAAACCCAAGGTGTGGAAGGATTCTTTAAGCAACATGGGTGGTGATTATTTTCATTAGCTGACGCAACGTAGAAAATATGGAGACTGGTAAAATTTAGGTTGCTCCACCATGACTGGTGTCCTGGAGACTTATTTAACAACTCATACCAAAACATGGAGACTGGTAAAATTTAGGTGGGATAGCTAACATCTAGAGTCTAGAGACATGCAAAACATTAGAGATTGAGGTGAGGTTAGCTATGTAACCTTGTTTACTGCTCATATTCTTAATGGGTCAAACTCTGGACATAAGGTTTGACATTGTGTGAATCTTGATCACTTGACTCTCTTTGACAGATACCCTTAGGACAAGCACGAATTACGAACTATTGTTCATTTCCTTCCAAAATAGATTTCCCAGCAAAAAGAAAATGTTTATTTACCTTCCTACTAAAATAATAAGTAGCTTAAATCAGAATCAACTTTTTGGGATTGTGAAGCAGGACCAGATAAAGTTCAAAAGTGCAATCTTAAATCCAAAGTTGCAGAGAAATATTGCTCTTTAAGACTTGAAACTAAATGATGTCTGCAAGATCTGAAAATATAGTTTGGTACATGTGTTGCTCAGCAAGGAAAAATTAACAGCAAACAATATTTGGAAATCTCTCTCTCTCTCTCAAAGCTTGAAGTAGTGTTCTTTTTTGTTTGTTACAGGTTGTAGTTCTTCTAAGGGGTGATGGTTACAGCCCAGAGTTGTTAAAACCAAATCAGAAGCGAACCCTCCAAAGAACATATTCAGAGGAGCTTTTTGACGCAGAAGAATACAACTCAACCAAGTACCTAAACGATCTCACTCGGTTTAAGCAGGTTGCTTTGGGTTCTTGAGAGCAGTTTGTTAGAACTTTTAGCAGTGGTTAGTGTTTAAATAGTACCTGTAGACTAGTAATTTCAGGGGATGTTCTGAAGTCACATGGAAACGAAACATTCTAAGGGATTGTTAGTGGGAATGTATCTATTTGAATTAACCATGTGCACAAGAACCAAAATTCCCATGATGCCATGGAAGCCTGAGCGAACTTCAAATGTGAAAACACATTGGGAAAAGTTTGTTTCCTTAAAACACTCTAAAACGCCCCTTTGGTTTTTACAAACATTTGTTGATATGGAGTTCTGAATCATTACATTATGGTTGTTACTGTCTGGTAAGTTTGGTTTCAGGTAGCCTTTTAGGACTCTATAGGCAACCTAAGATGCTGATGCATAGTTTCTTGGGATATCAAGATGACAGCATACAACACAAGTGTTATATGTTTTCCTTACCTTTATTTTCTTGCAAAATGATATATTGCAGGTTTGTCATTTCTCGTTACTGCATGATCTCGAGTGTAGGATACATATACCACCAGAGTGACAACCTAATATTCCCCAGAATCAATATTTTCTGAGAGTTCATATAGTAATAGTAGTTGTTATAATTTGCACGTAATTTGGTACTAACTACAGGTTTGGGAAGGCAAAATCTATTCAATATTTTGTTGTTTTACCACTGCCATCTGAGGGGGTCCATTAGGATGGTAGACTCAATGCCCAACATTTGATTTTTGTGTGTTGTTATTTTGGGCATTGATTTTGTAGTGTAACAAGTTTGCAATTCTGGAAATGCCTGAGAAAGAATGGATGTTCCTTGGCCTTGCTTTGGATGTTTGAGGTCTGAATAGTAATTGCACTAGTGTTTGGACTTCAAATTTCAGGCCAGTTTGGTTCTGATGGCTTAGCGCGGTACCGAGTGCCTGGGTTCGAGAGTTTATGCATTCAACAATTTCAACCTATAATAATGAGTGTAATATATTTATGTTTTTTTGGGCCCACCGGAAAAAACGCTGGTCTGTTTTCTAGTTTTAGATGGAAGCCCATAACGTAGGCCCATAGAGAGAGCAAATTATATGGAGATGGAGCGTTTAGCTTTTATTATTTTTCATCTTTGATATTAATGTGATATCATTTTTACCGTAGATATTTTTCTATTTTAATGTTAGTAATATATGAAATTGTGGCATTTATTATTATCCTTTACCGTGAGGTAGGAGTTATATGAAATTGTGGCATTTATTATTATACTTAACCGTGAGGTAGGAGTAATTGTTCCACATTAAATTTTTTTTTTGCTTACTTTTTAATGTGTATTGACTTTTTCACACCACTTTGTCAAATATGTACAATCTTGTGAATGAAAACTGATTTTTATAAAATATTTTTGTAAAATGTTTTACTATTTTGCTTGATGAGTGAAATGGTATATCTCTAGCAAATAGAATGTTCTTTCATTTTTATAAAATTATATTTGAAATTACCTAGATGATAGTGAAAGAAAAAATCTAGAACGTGTTTGGGGAAAACAACCACCGGGGGGGGGTGAGCAAATAGAATGTTCTTTCATTTTTATAAAATTATATTTGAAATTACCTAGATGATAGTGAAAGAAAAAATCTAGAATTGAATAAGATCAATTAAAATTATTTAGCGAAAATTCAATTTTAATCAGTCACTAAACCTAATTCTCAATTCAATTCTCAAAACAGATCAATCAAGCAAATATGAATATAAGTGCAAAAAATAAAGTAATATAAACACGATATTTTTATGTGAAAAATCTTGGAAAGACTCCAAGTAAAAATCACGGATATGCTCGGGTATCGATGCACCATGAATCAAAGAATTTGTACAGACTCTATGAAAACAGTACTTACAACCGATGTAATCTACTGTTCTTCACTCGACGTTTGAAAGTCTAGATTCACTTGCGCTCCACGAAGCTCTCGTTTCGTACTCTAACGGCTCTATTTCTAAACAGATCAAATAACCACGAAGCTTCTCGCTCCGATCTCCTCACTCAAACAACTTCATTCTTCAACGGATCAAAGTAACCTAATTGATATAGATGGTGTGATGATTTTTCAGCAACTAGATCATCCAATTGTGCATAAGATCTTCAGTGTAGAAGCATAATTGGAAAATCCCAATAACAAGAGAGAACTTGAATATATATGATCACTCAATCTTTTCTCTCTTTGTGTATATCTCTGTAGAAGAATATGAATGATAGAATACTGCAGAGATCTCTCAAAAACCATACCTCATCTATTGTAGACCTTGGTATTTATAGACAATGTAGAGGAAAAACCTTAAGTTTGCCCTCTTTGGTAATTTCACACTCAACTGAGCCAAACCATTCAATATCATGTATAATATGTGATATACACGTGCTTATAGGTGTTTAGGTCGAACTTAAGGTCATCCGGGTCAACATTGATCAATCCAAGTCAAAATAGGATTTCAGCCCGATTATGAAATTTTCAGTTTTTTCCTGCAGGACACCTCTCACTCTTTTGATCATATCTAGATCTACACATATTGGATGGAGAATGGTAATAGCTTTTTGGAAATATGACTTCAAGCTCTTAATGTTAGGCTCAAGAATCACCCAATTCAGACATTTTTGAACCGAGATATGAGCTCCCGATGTTGACTAAAAATCTTGCTGAAATCACTATTTTCTTTTTGAACTAGGATTCCTCCCTTATTTAATCATCTTATAATTGGGAATGAATCTAGTCAACTTTTGTGTATATATCATTTATACATGTCCTAGGATATATATGAGTGTAACCCAAGTCATAATAGGATACGTAACAACCATCTACGCAGTCATAATGCTGCACCTACATTTTTCAAAACTTTGCCGCAACTACGCTTGAAGTGTAAGTCCAAGCATAGCTTGGAGCGTACATTCAAGCGTAAAACTCCACTTTCCAGCGACTTTTTGATTCTGAAAGCGTAGCCTTGAGCGTAGGCTTTTTCATAAAAACCACTTTTCTCCGTAACTATGCCAAAATGACCCTCTTGATTCCTCGAGACTTTTTGCTTGAATTGACGGTTTTGGGAAATGCCGTTTTTGCCCTCCGGGAGATATTTTTTATCAATACACTCATTTTTACACTTCACTTGTATTCTTCACTACTTCAATGCTTGATTCCGCCTTTATCGAAGCTTGTAGATGTCGTTGAAACCAATACGACCTATCTAATACTCAACATGGTTTTGTTTAGAATATGCCATAAATAAACAATACTCAATAGTATTCTTACAATCTCCCCCTTGGCATTTCTGAGACAAAACCATGTTTTACAATATAGTCTCACAAATAACAATATAACATTTATACCTATGAACACACACACCGAAAAATATAGATATAAACTGTCACTTTGCTTTTATGACGGTCTACCAATTCTGTAACCATAACATTGAACAAACCATTAAACGCAAGTGTGAAAAACAGATATAGAAAGATCATAAGAAAAATACAATATCCATGTAAGCATAATGATCATAAAACACACACTCCTTCTCCCCCTAAAATCATTACTCTCCCTTACACAATATTTCTCCCCCTTTTTGTCACTGAAATTACAAAGAACAATAAAAACAATCAAAGCACTTGAGAGAAACAAGGGAAAACTTCAAGATGAACACATAGGTAAAGGATAACAGAGGAGACTCTAGAGAATCTAAGTCAATCACTAAATACTAAGATAAAATATTCTAAAAGATTATATCCAGATTCTTGAGTAACATAAATCTCTACAATGCATGAACTTAATACTAATGCATGAATGCAAAATGTCATGAATAATAATAATTTTTTATATTTTGTTTTTAGAAATTTGTAAGCAAGACAATAGAGACAACGAACTAATCATTAACACATCATATTCACATAATTGAATTAACTATTATACACATGATAGTGAAGAAAATTAGCACACATATCCTGTAGTTATAAGCAGTCACAAGAAAAACTTTTCATAACATTTGCATATATGAAAAAGATTCAGGTGCAAGCTTACAACTAAGATGAAAATAATACATATTAATTCTGATACTCTCTTCACTAACCGTGATGATACTTCAATTCAAAAACTAAGCTAGAAGTCAAACCATTAACTTAGACCTTATTGCTTGTAAAAAAATAATACTTCATTAGTACACCATTTATTCTTTTCACCTTTTCAACTTTTCACCACATCCCTTCTTGTCTTTCTATGCTCCGGACTTTCCAGTGAGAATTTTTAGTCTCGATCAACTGGGCCCGAGCTTCTTCCATGTGATATATGCTCATCAATTTTCTTTCCTTTTTGGATTGAAAAACTACTTTTTACATTTTTATATTTTGATTATCTCATTCTTTCCCCCTTCAACATTATCACAAACTTCATAAACATGCAAAAGGTATTCAAAAACATAGATCAATCTAGCATAGCTCATGAACCTACATATCACTTCAGATTATATGAAAAAGACTAAAAGTTTCAACAAGCATTATAGTCACCTCCGAAGTAAACAAGCACCCAAAGTTAATGAGTTCTAAAAATAATACTTAAGTCTGCCATGTGAACAACTCATAATCTCAGGTCATACTAACAATTCCAATCCTCATACGCATAATAAGAAAAGTAAATATGAGAATAAAGTGAAATATGACAACCATTGGTACCCTTAACCAAACTCAACATGCTAAATGTTTTTTATATTATATTTTATTTTTTATTTTTGTCTTAACGACGCATGCATGTATAATCCTAATAGTAGCAAAACATGATGTATGCATAATAAAATAATAAAAATACGCAAATAATACAAAACGCATGATAATGTATCAATTTTAGGATAAAAGATAATGCAAAATATTCCTATAATGATACATATGAAGACATCTATCATAATGATAATATGCCACCAGATTTTATAAAATGCATATGCTTTTGAAAATCTAATGATTTTGTAGAGATGTCTGTTGACTGAGAATTTGTAGATATATACTCAAGACCTTTATCAGAATTAGAGTCACGTGCTAGACATGCAGCATGAGCAACCAAACAATGCAATTCATCTTTTCTAACTCACACTTGTTTAATTCTCGGTGCTTTATTTGCTAGCCTTGACAACCTCTTCACCTCTTCACTCAACACCCGAATTTGATTTTCATCTTTAGGCCTTCTTTGAGTTCTACGCTTCCACTTTGATTTCAACGTTTCTACTCTCAACTTTGAACACGCAGGTCGAATGTAACCTTTCATTCCACAGTAATGACAGACAGGGATAAACCTTTGAAAACCATTGTTCGAACCCTTATTGACTCTAGAGGTAAAATGAGGCTTACTCTCAATAGGTTTTCTGACATAAGATCGAGCATTAAGATTCCTATCAAACTTACCTTGAGATAAACTAGATGCTACTTGGGAAGCCTTAACAAAAGTTATTTTGGAAACAATGTCAGGATCACTCATTCCTTTGAACCCCAACCCCTTACTATTTCTTGCTGACTTTCCTACACTCAACATGTGATCAATCTTATTAGTTCCTTCATGAGTTAGAATTTAAAATTTGGAGTTTTGACTGTTTAACTTTTGAAGTTCCTTCATGAGTTACTTGGAGGATGTCCCAAGCTTCTTTTACAATTTCATATATGGTTATTCTCTTAAACTCACTTGCAGTCACCGTATTATACAACGCATTCAAAGCTTTTGAATTCTAACTAGCACTATTTGTTTCAGTTGTAGTCCACTCACTCAAAGTTTTTACCCTAAATTCATTAATAACAACATCTTTCATAGTGGGAGGTGAATATCCTACCTCTACGGCCAACCAAGCTCTCTAATCTAATGATTTCAAATACGCTCTCATCTGCGCTTTCCAATACGTGTAATTAGAGCCATCAAACAAAAAAGACCTAGATATGGAACCTCCTTCCCGAGGTAAATCCATCGTCTAAGTTCAAGATCTAACCCTAGGTAGTTAACCTAAATCAGGGCAACCACGCTCTGATACTAATTGAAATTACTTAGACGATAGTGAAAACAACCTAGGGGGTGAATAAGCTTTTTATAGATTTTAAGATCAATTAAAATTATTTAACGGAAATTCAATTTTAATCAGTCACAAAACCTAATTCTCAATTAATTTCTCAAAACAAATCAATCAAGCAAATATGAATATAAGAGCATAAAATAAAGCAATAGAAACACACGATATTTTTACGTAGAAAACCTTGGAAATACTCAAAGTAGAAACCCCGGATACGCTCGAGTATCGATGCATTATGAATCAGAGAATTTGTACAGACTTTATGAAAACAGTACTTACAATCGATGTAATCTGTTGTTCTTCACTCGACATCTAAAATTCTAGATTCACTCACGCTCCACGAAGCTCTCGCTCCGCTTCATACTCTGACAGCTCTGTTTCTCAATAGATCAAATAACCATGAAGCTTCTCGCTTCTCGCTTCGATCTCCGCACTCAGATGGCTCCGTTATTCAATTGATCAAAACAACCTCGTTGAAATAGACGGTGTGATGATTTTTTAGCAACTAGATCATCCAATTGTGTATAAGATCTTTGGTGTAGAAGCATAATGGAAAAATCCCAATAACAAGAGAGAACTTGAATATATATGATCACTCAATATTTTCTCTCTCTGTGTATATCTCTGTAGAATAATATGAATGATAGAATACTGCAGAGATCTCTCAAAAAACGTACCTCATTTATTGTAGACCTTGGTATTATAGGTAATGTAGAGGAAAAACCCTAAGTTTGCCCTTTTTGGTAATTTCACACTCAACTGTACCAAACCCTTCAATATCAAGTATAATATGTGATATACATGTGATTATAGGTGTTTAGGTAGAACTCAAGGTCATCCAGGTCAATACGGATCAATCCAAGTCAAAATAGGATTTCTGTCCGATTATGAAATTTCCAGTTTTTTCCTGCAGGACATCTATGACTCTTTTGATCATATCTAGAGCTACACACATTGGATGGAGACGTGTAATAGCGTTTTGGAAATATGACTGCAATAGCTTGATGTTAGACTCAAGAATAACCCCATTCGGATATGTTTTGACCGATATATGAGCTCCCGAAATTGACTAAAAATCTTGTTGAAATCACTGTTTCCCTTTTGAACTAAATTCCTCTCTTTTTTAATTCTCTTATAATTGTGAATGAATCTAGTCAACTTTTATGTATATATCCTTTATACACGTCCTATGATATAACCCAAGTTATAATAGGATACGTAACAACTAGTCACATAGTCATAATATCGCACCTACATTTTTCAAAACTCTGCCGTAGCTACGCTTGAGCGTACCTTCAAGCGTAAAATTTCACTTTCCATTCACTTTTTGATTATGAAAGTGTAGGCTTTTTCATAAAAATCACTTTTCTACCGCAACTATGCCAAAATGACCATCTTGACTCTCCGAGACTTTTTGCTTGAATTGACGGCTTTGAGAAATGCAATTTTTGGCCTTCGGGAGACATTTTTATCAATACACTCATTTTTACATTTCAGTTATATTATTCACTATTTAAATGCTTGATTCCGCTTTTGTTAAAGCTTGTAGATGTCGTTGAAACAAACACGACCTATCTAACACTCAACATGATTATTGTCTAGAACATGTTATAAATAAATAATACTCAATAGTGGTCTTACAACACTCACATTGTTTGAGCCACAGTTTGATGACAACTCTTTGTTATTATTACTAAGCCATGACCAATATTTGCATATATATATATATGAAGCTAAGACATGACAAACAATAATTGTATGCGTCGATGGATGGTCGCAGAAAGCCACTAGGCAAACACCTTCATTTTGCCTCTGTTTTTTCTCCCAATAAAACAAATACTTTCTTGTAAATGCAAAATTATTAAATACCTTGGTGACCAACTTAGGCCTTTGTACTAAAGTTGTTTTCTTTTATTCTTTTTTTTTCCCAGTAAATGTGGTATCTGAGCCAGCTTACGCGTACCTCGACTTATTACCGGAGCTTTGAAGTTAACAACCGTGTAAACCTCCAGTGACCCAAACAGAATTGTAGCCAGCGGAATCGAACCTGAGACCTTTACTTGTTATTTATATATGAAGTTTTATAAAGCTTTTTTTCTTTTTGACTAATTAAAAAAAGTGGATATGATATTATTTGTTTTTTTAATTTTTTTTTCTTTCTTCTCAAGTAGAACGTAGAGAGTTTATGAATGTCTTATGATAGAGACAAATGGATGTGACATTATAATTTTAGTGTGTGTATATATATATCAACCATTCTCTCATCAACACTTGAATATTAAACGTTTCATTTTAGAAGGTTTTATTTTTTACTTTTTAGATTTCCGGCCGATAAAGAACATTCCCACACGGTGTTAAATTTTCTTCTTTCAGAAACAACATAAAGTATTTACAGCGGATATGGGAAAATAGTAAAGAGACTAACACTTAAATGAATTTATTTATTTATATTGTATTATATATATTTATAGATATATAAAAAAGAAGGAGAAAAGAAAAATGGCTGAACTTGGTTTAAATTTGAGTAATCTAAAGTTGGTAATTAATTCAGGCGACATTGCTTTTTGAGCCATTTATTAGGTTAACCACCATGATCTATTTCGTGTTCCATAAATAAAATTTTAATTGTATGCATTTTGAATAGGCTTTAAGCAAGTAAAAGCATCCATGTCCTGAAAGGGATTGGAACCCAACTGTATATATAGCAAAGTTTTAAGAGGATCGATCACATGCTTTGGTTGCATCGCTTTCTTTCGAATTTCCATACTTTTTCTGATCATGTTTTTGTAAAATAGTTGGATGATCTTTCATGCCAAATGTATATATGTATATATATATGATACAAGTGTTCATGCTTTAAATCTTAGTTTGATAAATGCACGGTAAAACATTGTTACCTTTGATTCAATTTGTAAAATTTCGACATTTAATAACAAGCATAAATTAAAATGAAGCATTTATGGTACTCGAGATTGATTTCGGGGTATTTGGTTATGTTTTAGGCATTTTTTGGGGTTTAGTTGACTGAAGTTGCTCAGTTCGGACGATGGAAGCTAGTTTCGGTATGCTAAGCTGGCGGGTCTAGGGGCATTTAGTTACTGAATTTTTTGGTAGATCGAACCAACAAGTTTTGGTCGACCAAGTCATTTCCAATCGGCCAAGTTTGTTGTGCATTCTGGTTGACTAATTTGAGGTGCCAGTCGATCGAAAGGGCAAGTTTTCCGCTATGTAAACGGTGAAGTGTGGCATTGTCTGTCGCGCCCCGATTTTCCTAGGATCCGAAGAGTGACAATAAAGAAGGAAAATACCAAAGTCCAAACTACACTCTAAAGATATTAAATAAGCCTCTAAGACATCTTAGGAGAGTTTCTAAGGTGTTTCGAGAAGATCCCTAAAACATTCCCGAAGACTGACAAATGGCGTCTAAAAAGTCGGAATGAATTGCCATAATTATACAACCATAACTTATTCAAAACATATCTAAATTGAGCACTTCAAAGGCCTAAACTCAAGTCCTTGAAGTCAGTTTTCCAACGAGTTAAAAAACGTCTCAATCGGACACCTATAACGAAAGTTATGAGCAAAATTGTGGAATAGTGCACAACCAAGATCTATAGCGCGCAACATCTCACAAATTGAGAGACGTTGCCCAATAGGTGTTGAAATTTGGCATCCAAAAACTTGAAAAAATGAGCTTTCGTTAGGGGCTTCAAACAAAGATACCTCATGTCCTGAACATTCACATATGTTTTGAAAATAGTATAAAACATTTTGGAATGATAAAATAATCATTGGAGCTCGGGGGTGAGCGAAAAATGTGAATTTGACTTAAAAAGAAAGAAATAATTTTTTTTAAAATCAATAAAAGCATCCATCTTGCCCCCGGTCTCCGTATTCAATACATTCGGCTCCATAAAGTTAGGATTTTCATAAAAATGAGTTTAAAACCTTTTCAAAACATGAAATTTTGCCGGGGTTATGGGGGTGAGATAAAACGGGTTTTTATTTTAAAACCTAAATGGTTCGTTTATAATTTTATGAAAAATGCTGTTTTAAGATGTACTCCCTAATACCCACAATAACACTAAAGCACGACTAAAAATATCAAAATGAAGCAAAACTCATAAGCTGAACTTAAAAGACGCCTCATGGCGTTACAAGTTATAGTTTTTACAAAAATGAGTAATTTAACATTTCCTGCACCGAAGTGCACCAAAAGAATAAAGTCCCTGCAAGGGATGTACATCAATAACAACTCAGCTAATATGCTAGCCGTCAAAAGAATAGTTTTATACAAGTTTGAAACATGTTCACTAACATAACAAAAGAAGCATTTATATATAAATATAATGCTCCACAAAAGGATCCACTATCTGAACGCCAAAAAATAACAGATCAATGTGCTAAGTGAACCATCGACATTAGGGGCCTCCCGTGGAGGGATCATCACTTGAAAAATATATAAAGTAATGGGGTGAGCTCACTAGCTCAGTATAGAAAGTGTCACCACCTCAATCCCAGTCGTCCAAGCGGTATAACTCGCCCAAGGTACATGCTACTAATCCTAGGTTGGTCTTTTTGTCCTACATGACTCATGCTAATCCGGTACATCATAAAACCCAACACATAATCCCCATCATGCTCATTACCAATAACAATTTAACAATCAAAAGAGATCATATATATATAAGCAATGAAATCATATAATGACAACTCGAATGCAATGTGACTCAACACCACCACATGGTACACACACTATCCACTAAGGTCAATGGATATAAAGTGTCACCTAAATAATTCAGTTGAGAGGATGCACACTCATCAAGGAAGATCGAAAATATGATACGACGACTCGTGAGAAACCGAGTTTGGACCAAGTCCTCCCCCATACCTTTACATCCAGAGTTACTAATTCCGCGGGTTGCGAGGACACCAATAGGCCAGTTGTTGCGACGATCCGACAAGTTTACTTACACAAGGTTACACGACTGGGTATAAACCGACACCGAATGAACATAATACAATAGGTGTACTCATTATGCAACT